>OX451738.1:176248498-178648498 GCA_948472305.1 Vicia faba | reverse complement strand
AGTCATTACAAGATCTAGAGAAATCATCTCAAACTCTTGCTTTGTGTCTAAAATTGAACCAAGAAATGTTAAGGAGGCTTTAACTGATGAATACTGGATTGGTGCAATGCAAGATGAATTGAACCAATTTAAGCAACATGAAGTTTGGGAGTTAGTTCCTAGACCAGAGGGAACAAACATCATTGGCACAAAATGGATATACAAGAACAAATCAGATGCTGAAGGAGTTGTCACTAGGAATAAGGCAAGACTTGTTGCCCAAGGATACACTCAAGTTGAAGGGGTTGATTTTGATGAGACCTTTGCCCCTGTAGCCAGACTAGAATCTATCAAACTCCTATTGGGAATTGCTTGTCTCCTAAAGTTCAAGTTATTTCAGATGGATGTAAAAAGTGACTTCCTAAATGGGTACTTAAATGAGGAAGTTTATGTGGAACAGCCTAAAGGTTTTGTGGATCCAAACCACCCTGATCATGTATACAAATTGAGGAAAGCTCTATATGGCCTGAAACAAGCTCCTAGAGCATGGTATGACAGGTTAACAAAATTTCTCTCAGACAAAGGATACAGAAAAGGAGGCTTGGATAAAACCCTCTTTGTCAAAAATGAAGGAGGGAAGTTAATGGTAGCTCAAATATATGTTGATGACATAGTGTTTGGGGGAATGTCAGATCAAATGGTGAAACATTTTGCTGACCAGATGCAGGCTGAATTCGAAATGAGTCTCATGGGAGAACTGACTTACTTTCTTGGACTGCAAGTCTCACAGATGGAGGACTCAATTTTTCTATCTCAAAGCAAGTATGCAAAGAACATTGTCAAGAAGTTTGGTATGGAGAATGCCAGTCACAAAAGGACTCCTGCACCTACTCATTTAAAGCTATCCAAAGATTCAAGTGGGGTTAAGGTGGACCAAAGCCTGTACAGAAGCATGATAGGAAGTCTTCTGTACTTAACAGCCAGCAGACCTGACATTGCTTTTGCAGTTGGAGTTTGTGCAAGATACCAAGCTGATCCTAAAGTCAGTCATATCAACCAAGTGAAGAGAATTTTGAAGTATGTAAGTGGAACTTACAACTATGGCTTGCTGTACTCTCATGGTTGTGAACCAACTCTGACTGGTTATTGTGATGCTGATTGGGCTGGAAGTGCTGATGATAGAAAAAGCACCTCTGGAGGATGTTTCTTCTTAGGAAATAATCTGGTCTCCTGGTTCAGCAAGAAATAGAACTGTGTGTCTCTCTCTACTGCTGAAGCTGAATACATTGTAGCTGGTAGTAGTTGTTCTCAAATGATCTGGATGAAGCAGATGCTTACTGAGTATAATGTCACACAAGATGTTATGACATTGTACTGTGACAATCTGAGTACAATCAACATTTCCAAGAACCCTATTCAGCATAGCAGGACCAAGCATATTGACATTAGACATCACTTTATCAGAGTCCTTGTAGAGGAGAAGACGATTAAACTGGAACATGTTGCCACTGAGCTACAGCTGGCTGACATTTTTACCAAGGCACTTGATGCAAATCAATTTGAAAATTTGAGGGGCAATTTGGGTATTTGCCAACATGAGGAATTGTAGCAATTAATTTTTCTTAAAACAAGGGTTGAAGGAGTTTTGTTTGTTAAGTCTATTTTGATTGGGTTAATCATATGTTTTCCCATTTCTTTCAAAATTATTAAGAAGTTGAATAGACACCCTTTTACCTCCTTCCTCTATCGGTTCTGCAACAAATCCCATTCTCTCAATCAAAGATTTCTCTCTCGTTGCTACTGGTTTTCTAAGACTATCAAAATGTCTCAAACATCATCTTCATCCAAGACGACTGTTTCATCCTCATCCTCTGATCGAGATTCTCGGGCAATCACATTATGCATGGATTCTGAAGTCCTGGAGATTACTCCTCTTAGAGTAATGGCAACTAACCCCTCTAAGGTTAAAAAGCTGAGAACAAGGCATGCAGGAAGGTCTCAAGCTACTTCATCCGGTAATCCCTCTCAACCTTCATCTTCTGTTCCAAATAGGGAAGGCTCAGCATTTGTTCATCAAGCAATATCCAAGCTTGTTACAAGAATTCTGAGTGAGAACCACTATGTACCTGGGATTTCTGTTCCATTAAATCAAGAATCAGCAAGTCCAAATGTTGAAGTAAATCCAGATGTCTCTGAGAATGTTGAGACACCAAATGACAACATTCAGAAATCATCTGAAAATCTTGATGATATCCAGAACCCTTCAGAGAAGAATGTTGAACCACCGGTTATTGATGTGGATGAAGACTACTCAGACAATGACCTAATTGCAAATATCAACCCTAGCATAGCTAGGAGAATGATGAACATAAAAGGCAAGCAGGATGCTGCAAAATGCCTGACCAAAGAGAAGAATGCTGATGTTGCTCACAAGAAAACCAGGTCTGAAGGCAAGACTGGTGTAGAAACTGTGAAGACTGGACTGTCCAAAGGGAAGGTGAAAACCCGAGTACAAGTTGGGAGTCTCTCAAAGCCTGTGAGACAACCAATAACAAAGAAGAGGAAAGAGCCTGAACCTTCTGATTCTGATGAGGAATCAGAATTTGAAATTGATGCTGAAGACATTCCTCTCAGAAGGAAACTTCCTTCCAGCAAAATGGCTAAAGTTCCTGAAGTCCCCACTGACAACATTTCATTTCACCACCCTGAAAATGCCAACAGATGGAAGTATGTTTGCTTGTAAAGAATAGCCTTGGAAAGAGAACTTAACAATGGTGCCATGGATTGTAAGGAAATCATGGACCTAATCAAAGCTGCTGGACTAATGAATACTGTGGTAAAGTTTACCAAATGTTATGAAAATCTTGTCAAGGAATTCATAGTGAATTTGTCTGATGAATGTGCTGATGGAAGGTCAGCTGACTTTGAATGTGTCTATGTGAGAGGAAGAAAGGTTAATTTCTCTCCCTCTGAAATTAACAAATTCCTTGGAAGATCAAATCAGGCTTGCCCTGAACTAGAAGTTACTGACAATGAAGTATGCCAAACCATCACTGCAAGACAAGTCTAGTGCTGGCCCTTAAAAGGCAAGCTGAATGCTAGCAAGCTAAGCATGAAATTTGCCATCCTGCACAAGATTGGTGCAGCCAACTGGGTTCCTACCAACCATAAATCAACCATCTCCACAGGATTGGGGAGATTCATTTATGTTGTTGGAACCAGGACTGAATTTGACTATGGCAGGTATATCTTTGATCAAACTTTAAAACATGCTGGAAGCTATGCTGTTAAAGGCCCTATTGCCTTTCCCTCCCTCCTATGTGGTATTATCCTTGCTCAGTATCCATACATTCTGGTGGAAAGAGATACTGTATGCAAAAGAGCCCCTGCTCTTGGGTTGCAGTATAAGCTATTCCAGGGATCTCATGTTCCTGACATTGTCATGACATCAGCTGAGACATCAACTGTAAAAACTCAGTCTAAGACATTTAATGTTATAGCTGTGCTGAAGGAAACCTGCAAAGAGCTGGAGACAAGGAAAAAGACTCTTGATAACCTAATTGCCAGATTAGAACAGGAGGAGACTGAAGGACAAAGAAGGGAAGAGGATGCTTCTGAAGATCAGCTCAATGCTGAAGAAAGTGCCTCCTCTGAAGATGACAGTGCTTAAAGTGTGGTGGAGTTGTCAAAGCTTGCTGCTGGTTCCTGTTGCTGCAAGTGATTTCAGATTTTTTTGTTGTTTTTATTACTCATTTTGGATGACTGTATAACATATAAGTACATGTATCTTTGGCATATTTGTGGATAAAGAGGGGGGGATATTTTGTGTTAATTACTTGGTAGACATTATTTTTTTCTGCAGACATATTCATTCTGCTGCTCTCTATTCTCTGATTGCTTAGGGGTTTTAGCCAAAAATCTGCCAAAGGGGGAGTTTGTAAGTGTTTAGTTATTGGCATGTATTTTTGGTAAAACTAGGTGTGTGAATGTCATAACTGATGTCATAACATTCTGGATTATTAGGTACTTTATGCAGAAAAAGAATGGCATACAGTAGCTGCTATTTATGAGTGTGTATCTGAGCATTTTGCAAATGATCACATTTATCACTTTCTACCAAAATCAGTAAACAGGATTTCTGTTGTCATAACAGATGTTAAGACATCCTGTACTGATCTAACAGTTATGCAGTTTGGTTAATTCTGAGATTTTTCAGGAATTTGGTTCATACATTCCAGAACAGAATCTCACGTGGACCTTAGGTTAACTGAGCTCAACCCTAATCTGGTTGATAAAGTCTTGTGACCAAGTCTTGTGGTTAACCCTAATTAACCCTAGCTTTTCATGGAAGCCCTAACTGAAGAAACAGCTGCATATATATTCAACAGGAAAGCTGATTGGAAATTAACTCTTTGACAGAAGAACAACTTGGGGCTGTATAGTTTTAACTACTGTAATCCAAGCAAGTATCATTGTGATAAGTGACTTGGAATAGGTTTTGATTGTAAGGGTTGTGTATCACTCAAAGCTTTGAAGCAAGAGTGTTTGTGTCTCTTGACTAAAGCTTTGAAGCAAGGTCAAGTTAGGTTTATGTATCACTCAAAGCTTTGAAGCAAGAGTGTTTGTGTTACTTGATTAAAAGCTATGAAGCATAATCAAGTGTATGTTCTAAAGAGTATCTTCATTAATTAATTAGTCAATTGTTTAGTATCAATGCTGTGATTGAGGGGGAGTGAGTAGGAACTCAGGTTTAATTTGAACTTAGATTGAAGTTGCATTGGGTAGGTCTTAAGTGAAGGAGATAAACTGGTTGGTTTATTCCTGAATTAATATCTCTTATAGTGGATTTCCTCCCTGGCTTGGTAGCCCCCAGAGTAGGTGTTGTTTCACACTGAACTGGGTAAACAATTGACTGTGTTATTTACTGTTTTTCTATTTACTGTCTTATAGAAATTCAGATACGGTGTCATAACATTCCCTGTGACATTGAGTATTTGCTGCCAGAATTTCAGAGAGTGATAGCAAAATAATGAAAGAGAAAAAGGAATCAGCTTGTTGCTGATAAAAATGAAGTCAGAGGTTCTGACCCCGACACACTACAAAATAGAAACTTGTTAGTGAAAATGTAGGCCAGAAGCTCTGAACCCACTGGGGACACAAGTTTTCAAAAGTTCTGATACCACTGGCAACAAAAACAAGCTTCAGAAGTTCTGATACCATTGGCGACAAAACAAACTTCAGAAGTTCTGAGACTACTAGCATAACTTGGTTTCTCCCTCTATGCTAGTCAGAACATCTGTAATTTGGTTATTTCTCCACAAAACAGAAGACATGCATAGAACAGTTATAGCAGGTGTCATAGCGTTTCAGAAGATAAGAAATATCATAATATAAATCAGAGGCAAGCATGCATTTGCTAATCCTAACTCTGAGTTCTAGTTTCTTCAAGAAGCTCTGAACTGATTTATTCCCTACTTAGGCAGACATAATGCATGAAATTTCATAATATGTATGACACCAAAGACCTGATATCTACATTGTATCTGAGCACGTAAATTTGGTAATGCTTAAGTAATATGGTAAGGGTCAGCAGAAACTTACCTTGCAGCTGGAAGAAGTTCCGGGAGTTAACCTTAACTCTAATGATGCTCTGAACAGCTTCTTCACGTACTCAGCAAGTTGAAAGTTTTCCACTTCTAGGGATGGCAAGGAGGTGATATTCTGATTTTTTTAAGTGGATGGATGGAAAGTGTATAGTAGTATGAACACAGAAATTTAGGCAGTTTCCAACGTGTGGATCAGAGACATTGTGAATGGTTTTTTTTAGTCAAGAAATATTTGAGAATAAGTGGAGTTTTGAATGCAACGAATCAAAAGTTAACAAGGTTTTATGTGTTGTGTTTACAGTTCTTAGAACTCTTGGAATTTTGGCAGGGATTCAAGGCTTTTCTTTCTCAAAATTTTGACCTCTTTTACAAATGTTTCTCTGTCCTTCTCAGTGACCAATGTTGTTCTATTTATAGGCAAAGTTTTATGTGTTTGAAATGTCAAGTAGCGCCAACATCATACACTAGATGCTGACTTGCTCTTGAAGCAAGTTCCAAAAAAAGGTGTGATGGTTGACTGTTTTTAGCTTAGGCTGGATTAGCAAGCAGGGATTAAGGAAAAGTGAACCCACAAGCAAAAGGTAGCGCATGGACCCTTACCTAATCATGTATAAAAGTATTTCTACACTACACGTGGAGAGATCCTTTGGACAAGGACTCAAAAGTGGTTGTGAGCATTAATGAGCATTAAATGATGATGAGGTTTGTCAAAATCAGAAATCCTGTAATGTGAGATTTTGCATCATTGCTTAATTCTGGATTAGAAGTTCCATTTCAGCGTAGTCTAGGACAAAACACCCTGCTTCTGATCTTATTATCCTGTTGCCTCAGCATACTCTGAAGGATTCCCCAGGTCTTCCAGCAACCTTCTTTGATTTACCTTTGAAAACTCTAGATTAGAAGTTCTTCTTCAGCGTAGCATCCAATCTTCTGATCCTCTTACCTTCTGGATCCAGCATGTTCTGAAGGAGTTTTCAGGCTTCATATTACGCTTTATTACCTTCTTTGCATTACCCCGGAAAACTCTGACTGAACTTGCGTAGATGCTGAAGAGCCATGTTCTGACTGAAGACTATGTGCTGAATCGTGTTTACAACTTTTGACTGCAACTGCCTGAAGGCTGGCTCAGAAGTTCTGAAGTGTCATTTTTCTTAAATACTTAGAAAAAATCCCAAGTATTTAGAAATTTAGCTTTTCCATTCTGACTTTTGAACCTTTTGATGATACAAACTTCATATTCCAACATGTCTTGATGAAATATGATTTCAGAGATTTGATTTTGATCCAAAAGTCAAAGTTTGACTTTTTAATGTAAAAATGACTATTTTTCCCTTGCAGGCGACTTTCTTGAAAAAATTGTAGTTCAAAACTCGGGATTGGATGGAAGTAAATCTGAGGATCCAGTGGTGATTTCTTGAGAAAATGAGAGAGTAAATTTTGGGGTACAACAGTTGTCCCTGTTTAATCTTCTTTAACCTGAAGAGTTAGATTGGCGAGATTTTCCATTTGTGACTCGAAGGTGGAAGATGATTGGACACTAGAGTTCCCAGAAATTTGCACTTGGCGGTGATAGGAGGAATGGGCTTAAAGATGCCATTTGGAGAGGTGATAGAAATTTGTTGGAGATGGGCTTGTAGATGCCATCCAAGAATGCTTGTTGATATGTAATCTGTAAGTTAAACATCAGAATGGTGTCCATGTCTGGAGCCTATCTGTATTGTATCAAAAGTTGAGTCTGAACGAGTATCACAATGGCTTTCGTGTCTGGAGCGTATCTGAAGGTGTCTTTGAATGAGTATCAGAATGGCTTCCGTGTCTTGGAGTGTATCTGAACTGTATCAAAAGTAGAATCTGAATGAGTGTCAGAATGGCTTCCGGTTCTAGAGTGTATCCGAATTGTATCAAAAGTAGAATCTGAATGAGTATCAGAACGGCTTCCGGGTCTGGAGCATATCTGAATTGTATCAAAAGTAGAATCTGAATGAGTATTAGAATGGCTTCCAGGTCTGGAGCGTATCCGAACTATATCAAAAGTAGAATCTGAATGAGTATCAGAATGGCTTCCGGGTCTGGAGCATATCTGAACTGTATCAAAAGTAGAATCTGAATGAGTATCAGAATGGCTTCTGTGTCTGGAGCGTATCTGTACTGTATCATGATTTCATATTGTTAGTGGTAGCTGTTAATCTTATCCTGAAAAGGGTAAAACGTTAGCTGAAACACAAAGTTATGTTGCATGAAATGTATGATGCAATGTAGTCGCTTTATTAATGTTTATGATATGTTGATGCAATGTATGCGTATGTAAGCTGATTTGTTGTATTGCTGTTCGATTGAGGAAAATAAATCCTTGAATGTTATTAAAGATATGTTGAATTTTCATGTCTTGAAGTTGAAGTACTGACGAACTCTTGTTGAGAGAAGTAAATTATGTTGAGAGGGCAATGCCATGTATTGCTTGTAAGATTTGCTTGAGGAATCCTGAGAAATTTGACGATTTCTAATGGGGATTAAAACTTGAAATTTTGTTCTGCTGGGGATTAGCTGGGAGTTTTGTTCCACTGGGGAGTTATTGAAAAATCTGTGGGGAATATGGATTGGTCTAGGGACGTTTTCTTATCTTTTCAACCTATCAGTAATTGTCTTTCTCATTTTTTTTATTTGTAAACAGTGATTATGTTCAAATGCATATGTTCATCAATGAATCATTGGACGTTTTTGCAAACAAAACACAATTGTAAAGAAAAGACAAATAGTTTTTGTACTTTCAAAGAGATATCTTTGTATTGACTTTGAGTAAGTATTTTGTACAAAGGAGACAAACATTCTAGTAAGAGAATGGTGCCATAAAACAAGAAAATTTTATACAAAGAAAGATAGCTATGTGTAATAGTCCCATGGGGTTCCCATTCTGCTATAGCCTTCGTATCTCTGAGCATCTTGTCTATTTGTTGCTTCGTCCGAAGATGATTGAATTGATCAGAAACTCCGAGTTTGTCCATGGAAATCAAAGGTTGTCCGTAAAGTGATCCGACGAGACATAGTCATACGCTTTAATTCCCTAACTTTTGCCTGGACCGCCCTTTCGGGTTTTCAGTCCACCGTGAAACCCTTTTTTGCCCAAGTCGCTCTTTCGGGTTTTCAACTTGCCGGGTGTACAGATTTTTTTTTATTTTATCCCTAACTTTTGCCCGAACCTTTTTGGTTCGCTGGATGCCCCCTTTTTTTTTGCCTAGGTGTGTCAACCTAGCGGGTCTCTTATGCGTAGTATCTTTTGACTAAGTCCGCGTTCGCAGGGTGTGGCACGTCGTCGCCATCCATGATGGTCAAGATCATCGCCCCACCGGAGAATATGTTCTTGATTACAAATGGTCCTTCATAGGTAGGAGTCCATTTGCCCCTGGGATCGCTTTGTGGCAAAATGATACGTTTAATCACTATATCCCCAACTTGATATACTTGGCGTCTTACTTTCTTGTTGAAAGCCTTGATCATCCGTTTTTGATACATCTGACCATGGAAAACAATAGTAAGTCTCTTTTCATCAATTAAGTTAAATTGATCAAGTCGAGTCTGGATCCAATCGTCTTCACTCAAACCTGCATCCTTCATAATTCTCAGAGAGGGGATTTGAACCTCAATAGGCAAGACAACCTCCATGTCATAAACCAAAGAATAGCATGTTGCCCTGGTTGATGTACGAGCCGTGGTACGATACCCGTGGAGAGCGAATGGTAGCATCTCATGCCAGTCTTTGTATGTGACTGTCATCTTTTGTATGATCTTTTTAATGTTTTTATTTGCAGCTTCGACAACACCATTCATCTTTGGCCGATAGGGGGAAGAATTGTGATGTTGAATCTTGAATTGCTCGCACAAGGCGGTGATCATAGTGTTGTTAATATTTGTACCATTGTCAGTGATGATCCTTTCTGGGATACCATACCGGCAAATAAGGTTTTGCTTGATGAAGCGGGCAACAACATTCTTGGTAATGGAAGCGAAGGAAGCTGCTTCGACCCACTTGGTAAAATAGTCAATGGCCACTAGGATGAAGTGGTGTCCATTGGAGGCTTTCGGCTTGATCTCTCTAATCATATCAATTCCCCACATAACAAAGGGACAAGGAGCCGTTAGGACATTCAGAGGAACCGGAGGTACGTGCACCTTGTCCGCATAAATTTGACACTTATGGCAGGTCCGAGAGTGGTTATAGCAATCTGCTTCTATGGTAGACCAATAATAGCCTTCCCGTAAGATTTCCTTTGCCATCGTATGTGTTGTACCCCAATTTTTACCCCTAAGATTCCCCTATCATATCGTGTCAAATTGATCATAACAAGATCACATTAGGGTTGGTTCTTCCTCTTTTTCCTATCTTTAAGTTTGCTCTTGAGGAATCTCCAAGCACCTTGGTTGTGTATTTTGTATACGTGTTGTTGACTAACTTCTAATCGAAATACAAAAAATATTTGTCTTTGTCTTTGTATATTTTTGTTTTGTAGGTACCAAGTCGAAGCATCTGACAAATAAGGATTTCTGGTATTATTTTCCTAAAATCTCTATTTGCAAAGAAAAAGAATTAAAAAATTTCATTTTTTTCACTGTACAATCGATTTCTCCTAGAGTGCAATCGATTGCACAAAGTGAATTTTGCACAATTTTTGGAAAAATACACTGTGCAAATCGATTTGCAATATAGTGCAATCGATTTGCATAGAGCGAAATTTGAAAAAAATCAGCATTTTAAACTTGTCATTTTTTTGGCTCCAATTTTCCTTCACTTTTGAAAGATGTATAATTAATTCAAATTTTAGTGCCAATCTTTCATTTTTAAGAAGAATTATCATTAATTCAAATTTTGGCTCTAATATTTGAAATAATTATCATTAATTCAAATTTTGGCTCCAAGAATCAATTACCAAATTACCACTAATCCCAATTCAAAAATCTATAAATAGAGCCCTCATCTCATTCAAATTTCAAGCTTTTGATAGCCAAATCCACCTTGCTAAAAAATCTCTCAATTCTCTCCTTCTACCAAATTCACTCAAAGCTCCATTTTCAAAAAGTTAGTAAGCTTTGCATTGAAGCTTACTAATCTTTGAGCTAAACTTTCATCCAAACACTTTTTCTCCATCAATTCTCTACATCCAAGCTTGATCAATTGATTCTTGTGGTTGAATTGAAGCAAATTCTTGAAGTTGTTTGATAATTCTCTAGATCTACCTTTGGTAAGTTTGGATAATTCATCTTTCACAATGTGATCTCTTGGTGATCTTTGGGATTGATTCTTTGAGCATTATTTTGTGATTCCAATGGTGTTATTTTCTCATAATTTGATGGAATTTTCGTGCTCAACTGGATCCATGATCATAAGGTGTTTGATTGAAAGTTTGAACAAGAAATTGGCCTTTTGAAATGTTGTTTTTGGCTGCTGTTCTGTGTGCAATCGATTTGCACTATGTGTAAATCGATTTACACAGCACGATTTTGCACAAATTTTTGAAAATAATACTGTGTAAACCGATTTACATAGTAGTGTAAATCGATTTACACCATAACAGAATGTATTTTTTGCCTTGTTTTGGGGCAGCTTTGATCCAAAATGCTTTTTCTACTCACTCCTTGTGATTGTTGGTTTGGATTGCAATTTTAAATGTCCAATTTGTCTTTAAACTCAATGGACTTTGTGATGTAGATGAAGTTGGATAAATGTTCATCAATTCAAATCTACCTAAGAGTGAATTATTTAATTCATTTTTGGTGCTTTGGATTAATGATATGTTTAGTACTTTAATCCATCTAGAGGAGTGGTTGAATTTAAAGATGAAAGAATTTTGAAATGGTGATCCAAATTAGCTTATCATTTCCCTCCCTCTTCATCTTATCCCTTTCTTTTTTTAATTGTGCTACATGTTAAGGGATGGTGATCTTTATATCATTTATCCAAACATGAAGTACATAGATTGCTATTGACCGGCCTCAAAATAGGTGCGACTTCTACATAAGTCCACTTACGATTGCTTAACATAGCGCTAAATTTTGTCCCGATTCGAATAAATGATCATTCGTGGCCCAAACTTATGATTGCAAGCCCAAGTATGTTAATTTGATCTCTTTGATCCAATAACCTTGAGATTCATCGTGTAGAGGCTTTGGTTCTACCAATCCTCTGATGGATCTACAACACCTTTGGTCAACGCGGATCACTTAAACATCGTTGATCATTACATGTTGCCTTGTGAGAATTCCAAAATGGATGATATACTTGACAAAAAGAAAATGCAACTTGTTGTGTAGAGGCTTTGGTTCTACCAATCCCCTAATGAGTTCCAAATGCAATTTTCAAGATGGTCATCCAACTAACCACTAATTACTAACCACTAATTACTAACAATTAACTTTACTTTATGCCTTTTATTTTTTATGCTTTATGTACCATTTACATTTCGTGCTATTTTCATCTTTGCTCACTTGAGCATTTACTTTTATGTCATTTTTACTTTGCTCACTTGAGCTTTTCTTTTCCTTTTAAAAACACCTAATAATCAACATGAACCATAAAAATCATTAATGATACTTGGACTACATGGTTACTATCCTTTGCATTATGGAGTGATGGACTTCTTGGACTTAGGATTAGAGACCTTGGCCTATCTTGGAGACTTTGTGACCTTAATTCATTATTTTGTCTGGAGTTCTTGAGGTTTACCTCAAGACATTGGGTTGTTTGTTTGTTTGTGTGCAGGTAATTGAGATTACGATCTTTGTTTGTAATCTGGAATTCACCCGTATACAGCCGTTACTCTGCCCAATTTTTGCGAAGACTTAAAACACTTGAAGTTTGGTTCTCTCAAGAGGTCTAGTATCTTTGCTTGCTTGGTTTCAATCCGAAGAATGGGAATTCTATATTGACTCATAATGTCAAGTATCGGCTTCTTGTTGGTTAGATGGTTCTTATCCCTAGCTTTTATCTTATGCTTTAGGATAGCCTCTTCTTCTCCTCCCATCTTCTTTAATTTCAAAAATCTTCTTCCTCCTTTAAAAAAAACTCTTCTTGTTTTGAAACTTGAAACATTTTCATAATAAACTTGGACTTGCGTCCATGCATTTTCAAAACATTTTCACAAATAAATTTCAATCAATTTAATAATATCTTGACCTTTTTTGTGAGAAGACTAAAAGTCAATCAATCTCATTTCAAACCATTTTTCCACTTTGGCTTTTATCTTTAAACTTTTCTCAAAAGATTAGACTCTTGTCAATCCTTGTAGTGATGAAAACAACTATACTTCTACAATATGTAGTGAAGTGAGATATTTTCCACTTTAGTGTTGAGTGAGGCATTGTGGATTTTAAAATCCAAGCCATATCCTCCACTTTGAGATGATGCAAATTCTCTTTTCTCATGATTGTGGGTAGTAAGTATGTTTTCCACACGGACAATTGCGATGATGTCTTATCTCATAAAATCAGCCAACACACTTGTGTTTCAAATTTTTAAAAGATGAACTACGTGTACCCTGATCCCCTATTGCACGAAAGGTGGTATGTAGGCACTAAAGGTTCGCAACCGCGGCGGGTGCAAAAATCATAAAAATATTTCTTTTCTCACCTCCACCATCTATTTTTTTATACAACACATTTTTATAGCCAAATATACAGATTTTTCAAAGAGGTTCCTGCGGAGTACCGTAGATGTTTAGGGTGCTAATACCTTCCCTTTGCATAACCAACCCCCTTACCTTGAATGTTTCCCCCTCTTTTGGGTTATTCGCTCTTTTCCAATTCCTTTGGAAACAATAAAGCGCGGTGGCGATTTTTATTTTGATTTGTACAAAGTCTAGTCAATCCAATGACATAGTCTTGCACATTTCTACCGCTACAGAAAAATGGCGACTTCACTGGGGAAAGATTGACCTCTTGCTGGTCCATCCCTAAGTGGGTTAAACCTATCTTTGTTTATATTTGTATATGTGCTATTGTTGTTTAGGTGTTATATTTTGTATATATGTTTGTCTGGATTTTTCCTGGTTTACAGGGTGCTTGGTGATTACTCATAAGTCCTATACCCGGACTTGGGCAAACTTTAAGATAGGACGGGCGGTATATTCATGTTAACTTTGAGGGAGTAATCCCAAAAAAGGAGGCATGAGATCCCCCACTCAGTGGAGGCCCCTTTGACTGTAGTATCGTTTACCGAGTAATCGGGAAGACGTACTGCTTTCGACCTGGGAGCCTGCGAAGCTGAGGACCGTAGATTACCTAACCCCTCTTGGCCTTTTAGGTGTAGTGCGGAAGCTATGACGGAGTAATCCGGAAGTAGTTGTCACGCGATACTACGCTCGGACGAGTCTTTCTTGAGAATATTACTAATTACCGAGTAATTGGGAAGTTGGTAATATCCGAAGGAAGGATGTAGACTCTGGGAACCTCTAGAACCTTGTTCGGCAGGTGATAACTTTTTAGACCAATACCTTATGGGCAGTACCTTCGACCTCATGCTCGTGACGTTGAACCTATGAACCCTATATGTGTGATCTTGTGTGTGATTGTTGCATCATGCATCCATGCACTCATAAGCATCTTTTAAAAAAAACAATATTTCAAGGGATTTAAAGGTTGACTATTTGTGAATATCTCAGATACTTTTAAACCATGGATTCTGGAAAGAGAAAGACCGGGAAATACAGTTTCAAGGATCCTAAGATAGCTGAGTTGATCAGTCTAATTCCCGAGATCGAGTGTTCTGCAGACTTTCGGAAGAAGTATGGATCCATTATTTCTCTCATGAAGCTGAAGATGAAGGAGGGTCTTCTCTCAACTTTGGTCGAGTTCTATGATCTAGTGTATCACTGCTTTACTTTTCCCGATTATCAGTTGATGCCAACACTGGAGGAGTATTCTCATCTATTGGATTTACCTGTTACCGATCGTGTTCCTTTTATCTAGAAGAGCTGCAGCTTTCTTTGGTTAGGATGCAACAGGTAAGGGATGCTTGGAAGAACAAGTTCCAGACTTTAGAGAGTTCCTACAGAGCTGACCTGAAGGAGAGAGATGATTTGATCGAGATCCTTGAGAGTCGAGCAGTAGAGTCTATGGAGAGGCAAGGAGATTTATTTTCTCCTAAGCCTCAAACAGGTGTTGTTTGTTCACTTCCTGATTCAGATGATTGGAAGGAGGTTGCCATCAGACATGTGGAAGAAAACCAGAGGTTGAGAGCTCAGATTGCCAGGCTCACAGGGAAGCGCATTCGTACAGATTGATCTATATCAGTTCCTTTTCTCAAGATTTTAGATTGTATTTTCATCTTGTACTTGGGATCATTGAAACTTGTAACCCATTTCAAAGTTATTATAATAAAAGTTTTCAGTATTTCAAATGCGTTGTTACTTTGATGTTTGCAATATGTCTGTAAATCTTAAATCCCTTGAAATATTAAATGATAAAATAATAATAATCATATACATATCATGCATCATATTTCACATGTTTTTGCATTTGTTATGCATATCCAGGTGTCTTACCCAGCTTCTTTACTTCACTCAGCAAGCTGACTCATCACTACAACACTCGGGCTAATTTTAAAAAGAAGATGGACAACTTAGAATAGGAGAATCGCGAGTTGCGCGAAGAAGTTTCTGCTTTGAAGGCTGGCTTGGCCAACTTGACTACTCTAATGGAAGCTCTGGTGGTTGCTCAGAATCAGCCACCGAGTGTTCAACCTCAACCAGCAAGGGCAAGTACTGAAATTCTGACTGTTCCTGTATCTGCTACTCCGGCTGTTATTCCAAACCGTATGCCTCAGGTTTATCCGTGGGGAATGCCAGAGAATTTTTCACCTGAAGGTTTCAATCTGGGTCCTCAAGATGCTCCGGTGGTTCCAAATGTTGTTATTCCTGCACCTCCTGTGGTGCATACTATTCCTGCTGCACCTCCTTCGGTGAATTTGGTTCCGTTTGTTAATGAAGATGTGTGTCTTCCTTTCCCTCCGCCGAGTTAAGACTTGGGTCTTTATGACAGAATGGATGATTTCCAAGAGCAGTTTGATAGAAGGCAAAGAGAGATGAAGGCTCTTAGGGGAAAAGTGTTGTTCGGGCAGAATGTGAATGAGTTGTGTTTGGTCCTGAATGTTAAAGTTCCTTCTAAGTTCAAGGTCCCGGAATTTGAGAAGTACAAGGGCAACACTTGCCCTCGTGCTCATTTGGTGATGTATGTGAGAAGAATGTCTACCCATACTGATGATCAGCGTCTGCTGATTCATTTTTTCCAGGATAGTCTGACTGGTGTTGCATTGAAATGGTATATGAGTTTAGACAGCGTTAACATCCATACTTTTAATGATTTGGGAGAAGCATTCATTAAACAATACAAGTACAATGTGGACATGGCACCTGACCGTGACCAGCTTAGGGCTATGGTTCAGAAAGACAAAGAATCATTCAAAGAGTATGCGCAGAGATGGCGGGAAGTGGTTGCACAAGTGATTCCACCCATGGAAGAGAAAGAAATGACCAAGATTTTTCTAAAGACGCTAGGAGCTTTCTACTACGAAAGAATGGTAGTAAGTGCCCCAAGTGATTTTACAGAGATGGTAGGAATAGGTGTCCGCCTAGAAGAGGCAGTAAGAGAAGGCCGTTTGACAAAGGGTGAAGGATCTGGAGGTGTGAAGAAGCCATCTTATGGGTTTACAAAGAAGAAAGAGGGGGATACAAATGCTGTTATGCAAGAGAGAAAGGTAAACGCTCCTAGAAGGAATTATCAGCGTCATCAGCAAGTCGCCTCAGTTACTCCTGTTATGAATGTCGCTCCAACTGCTGTTGCTTATCAGAGACCATCCCAGCAGGGGAATCAAGGGTATAATCAGAGAAAGTAGAACTATGATCCTATTCCCATGAGCTATGCAGAGCTATTACCAGCATTGGTTCAGAAGAAGTTGGTCCAGACGCGACCACCTCCCGCTGTACCATCACCATTGTCGTGGTATTACAAAGCAGACCAGACGTGTGCCTTTCATCAGGGAGCACCAGGGCATAATGTTGAGAGTTGTTATCCTTTAAAGAATGAAGTGCAAAGGTTGTTGAAGTCTGGAATTTTATCTTTCAAAGACGTGGGACCTAATGTGAAAGACAGTCCTCTACCCAAGCACGGGGGAGTGAATGCTGTGAATATGGTGGCCGGTTGTCCAGCTGACTTTCGAATTTTTGACATTAATCTGGTTAGAGGGGATTTGGTGAAGATGCATGCAGACCTCTGTGAATTCAGTTATTATACACATGACCATGCTGGTTGTGCTGTTTGCAGTACAACCATACAGGGTTGCGAGAAGATAAAGGCTGATTTGCAGGAGATGATGGATGAAGGTTTAATCCATATAATCAGGCCTAGGGTGGAATATGAAGAAGAAGTGAATATGGTTTCTGGATGTCCGGGTGAATTCAGAATTTTTGATGTGGATCATTTGAATGAGGATCTAGTGCAGTTACATGCTACCTTCTGCCATACTACTGGTCAGATGGAACACCAATATGGATCTTGCATAATTTGTTGTCGAAATCCCCGAGGATGTTCTGTTGTGAGAGAAGGTGTTTAGTTGCTGTTAGACAACGGAACTATTAAGATCACAAGTCAGAGAGATGATTATCATGAGGTTGACATGGTTGAAGTCTGTTTGATGGAAGAGTCAGAGGAAGAGTATGTCTCCGCAGATGAGTATTTCTCTTCAGACGAAGATTTGTTTGCCGGAAGTGAATTTTTGATGGTTGATTGTGTTGAGGAAGGGGTGAATGTAATTGTACCTTGTTTTGGTGCACCCACTCATCTTGAGGTGGAGTACCATAGCAAACCAGTTGTTGCCCCATTGGTAATTAGTCTACCAGGTCCTGTTCCCTATGAATCAGATAAGGCTGTGCCTTACAAATACAACGCTACAATCTTAGAAGATGGGGTGGAGATTCCCATCCAGCCGATGCCAGATGTTGGAAATATAGCTGATAATAGCAGAGTGACCCGTAGTGGTCGTGTATTTGCGCCGATCATTCGAAGAGATGTTGTTGCTGGAAAGAAGATTGTTGAGAATGATGAGCCTAAGAAGTCTGTAGGAGAGACTAGTGGAGCTACATTAGAGAAAGAAGTGGATGATATTTTGAAGATAATCAAGATGAGTGATTACATAATTGTAGATCAGCTATTGCAGACTCCTTCAAAGATATCTATTCTAGCCTTATTGATGAATTCCTCTGCTCATAGAGAATCGCTGATGAGAGTGCTAGACCAAGCTTTTGTAGAGAATGACATGCCATTAGATCAATTCAGCAGCGTAATTGGAAACATTACATCATGTAACAATTTGAGTTTCTGTGATGATGAGTTACCAGATGAAGGAAGGAATCACAACCTGGCCCTCCACATATCCATGAACTGTAAGAATGATTCGCTGTCCAATGTGCTAATTGATAATGGATCCGCGTTGAATGTCATACTGAGAAGTACCCTCTTGAAATTAAAGTATCAAGGAACACCTATGCGCCCGAGTGGCATCATTGTGAAGGCTTTTGATGGGTCGAGGAAATCTGTCATCGGTGAAGTGGACCTGCCCATCCATGTAGGACCACATTTGTTCTTGATAACCTTCCAGGTTATGGATATTATTCTCGCATATAGTTGTTTGCTTGGACGACCATGGATACATAAAGCAGGGGCTGTCACTTCAACTCTGCATCAGAAGCTAAAATTTGTGCGTGAAGGGAAGGTAGTGATCATAAATGGGGAGCAGGCGTTGTTGATATCCCATCTATCCTCTTTCAGTATTGTAGAAGCGGATGAGGCTGCTATTGGAACCCAGTTCCAAGCCCTATCCATTGACAACATAAGGAGGAATTAGAATTCTGTAGTTTCCCGGAAGGACGCGCAGCAGGTTGTGCGCAATGGTCATAATGCAGTTTGGGGACGACTGGTGGATCCACCCGTGAACAAGAATAGAACTGGTTTGGGTTTTTCTTCGAAGATTGGCAAAGGAGAAAGTTTGAAGTCAAAATCTCATGTGAACAGTTATCATGATGTTTTCCGCAGCGGAGGCTACCTCCATCCAATTGGTTCGGGAATCAATGTTGTTGAAGAAGATGAAGCAGAGCGGGAAGTACCGAATTTTGTGACGCATGGAGTCCGAGTTCAGAACTGGGTCACCATTGATGTTCCTTCTTGCATACATATTTCAAAGTAATTTGTTTTGTTAATTTGTTTCTTTCTTTGAAAAGCTTTCACTCTGCCCAAGGTGAAAGTATTGTATGGGCTTATCCGTTTGCTTTGATTTTTAAGATCATTAATAAAAGTTGTCTTTGCTTCCAAAAAAATATGTCTTTATTTTCTGCTTTTTCTTCGGAAATGGTAATCAAATAAAAAAAACTTTCAAAATAAATGATAACTGAAAATTAATCTGCATAATCACTTGTTATATGTGTCAGTTTCTAAAAGCAATCATAAATCATATGTGCAGATTAATTAAAAAAACCGTTGAATACAATGACCATGCACCCTCTCCCAACTTTGAATGTCCTGTGTTTGGGGCTGAAGAAGAAGATTATGATGAGATTCCAGAAGAGGTCTCACGGTTGCTTGAGCATGAGGATAATACCATTCAGCCATATAAGGAGCCTTTGGAAGTGATTAATTTGGGTTCAGAAGAAGATCCGAAAGAGATTAAGATTGGAGCATCGTTGCATCTTGATGTGAAGAGCGGGTTGATTGAGCTGTTGAAAGAATATGTGGATATTTTTGCTTGGTCTTATCAAGACATGCTTGGTCTAGATACAGACATTGTTGAGCATCATTTTCCATTGAAGCCAGAGTGTCCGCCAGTTAAACAAAAGTTGAGAAGAACCCACCCAGATATGGCAGTAAAGATCAAAGAAGAGGTCCTAAAGCAGATTAATGCTGGTTTTCTTGTGACGTCAGTGTATCCTCAATGGATTGCCAATATTGTCCCAGTACCAAAAAAAGACGGAAAAGTCCGCATGTGCGTAGATTACAGAGATCTAAATAAAGCTAGTCGAAAAGATGATTTTCCATTGCCTCACATTGATATGTTAGTGGATAGCGCAGCAAAATTCAAAGTATTCTCGTTCATGGACGGATTTTCCAGGTATAATCAAATAAGAATGGCTCCAGAGGACATGGAAAAAACAACGTTTATCACACCCTGGGGAACATTCTTTTACAGAGTGATGCCCTTCGGGTTGAAGAACGCTGGTGCAACGTACCAGAGGGCTATGACAACCCTATTCCATGATCTGATGCACAAGGAAATTGAAGTATATGTTGATGATATGATTGCCAAATCCCAAACTGAAGAAGGGCATATAAAAGATTTGTTGAAGTTGTTTCAGCATTTGAGGAAGTTTCGTCTCCGCTTGAATCCAAATAAATGCACCTTCGGAGTTAGATCGGGGAAATTGTTGGGTTTTATTGTTAGCCAGAAAGGAATTGAAGTTGCTCCTGACAAAGTCAGAGCAATTCAAGAAATTCCAGCACCAAGAACTGAAAAGCAAGTCAGGGGTTTCCTCGGGCGTTTGAATTATATTTCCAGATTCATTTCCCACATGACTGCGAAGTGTGAACCGATCTTTAAGTTGTTAAAGAAAGATCAAGGTTGTGTGTGGACGGATGACTGCCAAAGGGCATTTGAGAGTATTAAAGAATATCTGTGGGAACCTCCTATCTTGCTCCCTCCCGTAGAAGGAAGACCGTTGATTATGTATCTAACGGTGTTAGATAAATCCTTGGGTTGTATTCTGGGACAACAGGATGAAACAGGAAAGAAAGAGTTCGCCATTTATTATCTCAGCAAAAATTTCACTGATTGTGAGTTGCGGTATTCCATGCTAGAAAAGACATGTTGTGCTTTGGCCTGGGCGGCAAAGCATTTGCGGCAGTATATGTTGAATCATACCACTTGGTTGATCTCCAAAATGGATCCAATCAAGTATATTTTTGAGAAGCCTGCTCTTACTGGGAGAATTGCCCACTGGCAGATGTTGTTGTCTGAATATGATATTGAGTACCGCACTCAAAAAGCTATTAAAAGTAGTGTGTTGGCAGATTACCTTGCTCACCAACCGGTGGAAGATCATCAATCTGCAGAATTTGAATTCCCTGATGAGGATGTGATGTTCTTGAAAGTGAAAGATTGTGATGAACCATTGCCTGAGGAAGGCCCTGACCCTGAATCTCATTGGAGTATGATTTTTGATGGAGCGATGAATGCTTATGGTAGAGGAATTGGTGTTGTGATTGTCACTCCTCATGGATCGCACATTCCTTTTACTGCGAGGCTAACATTTGATTGCACTAATAATGTGGCGAAATATGAGGCATGCATCATGGGTCTTGAGGAAGCTATTGATCTCAGAATCAAAATTCTAGATGTGTATGGTGATTCAGCTTTGGTAATAAATCAGATTAAAGGAGAATGGGATACTCGTCACCCTGGCTTGATCCCTTACAAAGATTATGCTCGAAGATTGCTACCCTTCTTCAATAAAGTTAAATTCCATCACATCCCTAGAGATGAAAATCAAATGGCGGATGCTCTGGCAACTCTAGCTTCCACGTATCAAGTGAATTCTTGGAATGATATACCTCGTATTGCAGTTCGACGGCTGGATAGGCCCGCTCATGTGTTTGCGACAGAGGAGGTAGCATATGAAAAACCTTGGTATTATGATATCAAGCATTTTCTTCAGACTCAGGAATACCCGATTGGTGCATCGAGGAAAGATAGAAAGACATTGAGAAGATTGGCAGGCAGTTTTTCCTCAGTGAAAATGTGCTATACAAGAGAAATTATGACATGGTCTTGCTCAGATGCGTGGATAGACACGAAGCAGACATGTTGATGCATGAGATTCATGAAGGTTCATTTGGCACTCATGCAAATGGACATTCGATGGCTAAAAAGATGCTAAGGGCAGGTTACTATTGGTTGACAATAGAATCTGATTGTTGCAAATTTGCAAAGAAGTGCCATAAATGCCATATTTATGTAGATAAGATCCATGTGCCTCCGACACTTCTCAATGTAATTTCCTCCCCATGGCCTTTCTCTATGTGGGGTATTGACATGATCGGGATGATAGAACCCAAAGCTTCAAATGGACACCGTTTCATTTTGGTAACGATTAACTACTTTACTAAATGGGTAGAGGCTGCTTCTTATGCCAATGTTACCAAACAAGTGGTTGTGCGTTTCATCAAAAACAATCTGATATGCCGGTATGGTGTGTCGAGTAGAATCATCACTGACAATGGCTCAAATTTGAACAACAAAATGATGACAGAACTGTGTGAAGATTTCAAGATTGCCCGTCACAATTCGTCTCCATACAGGCCAAAGATGAATGGGGCTGTTGAGGCTGCTAATAAGAATATCAAGAGAATTATCTAGAAGATGGTTATTACTTATAAGGATTGGCATGAAATGCTCCCTTTTGCCCTACATGGATATCGAACATCTGTCCGCACTTCAACAGGAGCAACCCCGTTCTCCCTGGTATATGGAATGGAAGCTGTACTCCCTATTGAGGTAGAGATTCCCTCGTTGCGTGTGATAATGGAAGCCAAGTTGACAGAGGCTTAATGGGTCCAGAACAGGTTTAACCAATTAAATTTGATTGAAGAGAAGAGAATGACAGCTTTATGTCATGGGTAGTTGTATCAGAAAAGAATGAAGAAAGCATTTGATAAAAAGGTCAAACCTCGTGAATTCAGAGAAGGCGACCTCGTGCTCAGGAAGATCATGTCTTTTAACACTAATTCTAGGGGTAAGTGGACTCCCAATTTTGAAGGCTCGTATGTTGTCAAGAAAGCCTTCTCTGGTGGTGCATTAATTCTTGAAACTATGGATGGCGAGGAGTTCCCACGTCCCATGAATGCTGACGCAGTCAAGAAATACTTTGCCTAAAGAAATAAAAGAACAGCTCGCTAAGTTGAAAACCCGAAAGGGCGGCTTAGGCAAAAAGGAGCGTCTCGGTAGGCTGAAAACCCAAAAGGGCGGTCTAGGCAAAAATTAGAGACATAAACAGAATAAATTTCCCGCTAAGTTGAAAACCCGCAAGGGCATCCTAGGCAAAAGTTAGGGATTTTTCTTGGCAAGTAACTACGTCAGACAAGACTTGATCTTTGAAGCAACAATCTTCTTGGATCCTCACCATGCTTCAACAAAAGCTGCTGCTCAGGACTTTAAAAGTTTTTAGGGGATGGTGGTCATTGTATCTCAATGTATATTTTCCATTATATATTACCATTTCCCAAATTTTTGTAATCATCCATGGAGTCTCGCCATTCGCAGACTACCATTCTATTAATAAAATTCGAGCTTTTGCCTAATTATTTGTGTTCTTACTTTTATTTAGCTTGCAAAGACTTCATTTATTACTGATAATAACTTTCAAAGAAAAAATATTAAAAAAAACAAAATTGACTTTTCAAAAAAGAAAGACATATTTACAATTCAATTTACTCTGGGATTTGTGATTAAACAATGACAACAAAAATGGTGATCCCTGGAATGAACAAACTCCATTTGTTTTAAGAATATTATGTCCTTCATGAAGGTTTTTCTCAGGTCATCCTATTGGTATATGCGCAATCTTTGTGTGTTTCTCGGATAATTAAAGACGATACCAGTTGGCGTAAGGTACAATATTTGGTTTATGATCCCATGATCCCCGGCCAAGTCTTGGTTCGTTTTTGATTTTGGGTTTGCATGGTCAGAAGCCTCTGTCCCAGGTTCCCCAGCGAAGTTTTCCCTCATATGATGAAAGATTTTATTCCCTCGGTGTGTTAAGATATCGCTCTTTTTGCAGTATTGGCATTAGTGTTGACTTCTTGATTTCCCAGGAAGACTACACCAGGGCATCTTTTGTTGGAATATGTTTGGTTGATATGAAGACTCAATCCAGTGTTTTCTAGTGAAGGCCTTGTTTATTTGATATAAGTCCTTTTTCCCCGGTGGAGCACGTATCTCTGGTTTCCCCAGTGGAGCATGTATCTCCGGTTTCCCTAGTGAAGAATGTATCTTGGTTTCCCTTCGATGATGTGGTGTCGACCTCCCCAATGAAGTCAGCATGAAGTCCCCAGTAGATGTCTCGATGATGAAGTATTGTCTCCCTTAGTGAAGTATGTATGTTTTTCTTCCTTCAAAGTGGGCCTGATTTCCCCCAGTGAATATTTTGACAATTTGGTTTCCATTTGCCTTATTCACAATCAGTATCAAAATCCCCAGTAGGAGTACGGACTGTGAAACATTTGTTTTCCCCTTTGAAGTCTGTGTGTGATTCCCCGGGAAGGTTATCCCATGGCATCTCTTATTGGAATGAGTATTCATGATGAAAAGTTTTCAATCCTCAGTTTTTTCTCCAGGAAAAAGGTTTGAATTCCCCAATGAGGTTTGGTTGTCTCGATGCCAGTCTGCTTTATTTGAGGCTGATATTGCAATCTCCAGTAGGAATGTTGCTGGTAAAAATTGGTTTTTCCAATGAAACCGGAAGAAAGATGTTCTATCCCAGTATTTGTTTGATTTATCTACATCCGGATTATGTTTCTCCTCAGTGAAGTTAGGACAGACAATAGCGCTCCTTGCTTAGTTGGATTTGGTTCTCCCTCTTGAGTTTATTTCTCAAAGGATGTCTCTTCTTTGGCCGTCTTGCTCCAGTTCGTTTCTAATTGGATTCGTGGTTGCATGACAATATTATTTACTCTGGATTTCTGAGGACTTTGAGCTTTGATTTGTGCATTTATTTTGCACGAGAAGACTTTATCTCTTCAGCAGGAATAATGTGGCATTTCCCCAGGAAGCCATATTTCTATCCCCAGAAAGTCATTTCTTTTTGCAATCCTCCAGGATAAATAGCAACAGGTATCTTTGTTTGAGCAACTCGTGCTTCCCTGTACAAGTTGAAGGTAACTTTTTTGCTATTTCCTCTATAAGTGGTTAGCTTGCAGTCCTTCGTCAGTTTACGCCAGTGGATGGCAAGACTTTCCAATTCACAGAAATTGCTCGTTGTGGAATCTTTGCAAGTGGAAGTCTCTTTATTTGAAACAGCTTACATATTACCCTTTCCAGGCGGATTTCCTTGGTTAAGGAAGAAGTTGAGACCCGTTCTAGGTGAAACACCAGAAGTTTGGGGGTGATATGATATATTTTCTCTCTACCTTCAGTGAACATTGGTAGTACATCGGCAGTGAACGTTGGTGTTTGTTATCTTTTTTCTATCTTCAGTAAACGTTGATAGTTCATCGTAAGTGAACGGCGGTGATATGATATTTTCTCTCTACCTTCAGTGAACGTTGGTAGTGCATCGGCAGTGAACGTCGGTGTTTCTTATGCTTTTGCTATCATCAGTGAACGGTGGTGGTTCCTCGTCAGTGAACGATGATAGTATGATACATTTTCTCTCTACCTTCAGTGAACGTTGGTAGTACATCGGCAGTGAACGTTGGTGTTTGTTATCTTTTTTCTATCTTCAGTGAATGTTGATAGTTCTTCGTCAGTGAACGGCGGTGATATTATATTTTCTCTCTACCTTCAGTGAACGTTGGTAGTACATCGGCAATGAACGTTGGTGTTTGTTATCTTTTCGCTATCTTCAGTGAACGTTGATAGTCCCTCGTCAGTGAACGGCGGTGATATTATATTTTCTCTCTACCTTCAGTGAATGTTGGTAGTACATCGGCAGTGAACGTTGGTGTTTGTTATCTTTTTTCTATCTTCAGTGAACGTCGATAGTTCATCGTCAGTGAACGGTGGTGATATTATATTTTCTCTATACCTTCAGTGAACGTTGGTAGTACATCGGTAGTGAACGTTGGTGTTTGTTATCTTTTCGCTATCTTCAGTGAACGTTGACAGTCCCTCGTCAGTGAACGGCGGTGATATTATATTTTCTCTCTACCTTCAGTGAACATTGGTAGTACATCAGCAGTGAACATTGGTGTTTGTTATCTTTTTGCTATCTTCAGTGAACGTTGATAGTTCATCGTCAGTGAACGGCGGTGATATTATATTTTCTCTCTACCTTCAATGAATGTTGGTAGTACATCGGCAATGAACGTTGGTGTTTGTTATCTTTTTTCTATCTTCAGTGAACGTTGATAGTTCATCGTCAGTGAACGGCAGTGATATTATATTTTCTCTCTACCTTCAGTGAATGTTGGTAGTACATCGGCAGTGAACGTTGGTGTTTGTTATCTTTTTTCTATCTTCAGTGAACATTGATAGTTCATCGTCAGTGAACGGTGGTGATATTATATTTTCTCTCTACCTTCAATGAACGTTGGTAGTACATCGGCAGTGAACGTTGGTGTTTGTTATCTTTTTTCTATCTTCAGTGAATGTTGATAGTTCATCGTCAGTGAACGGCGGTGATATTATATTTTCTCTCTACCTTCAGTGAATGTTGGTAGTGCATCGGCAGTGAATGTTGGTGTTTGTTATCTTTTTGCTATCTTCAGTGAACGTTGATAGTTCATCGTCAATGAACGGCGGTGATATTATATTTTCTTTCTACCTTCAGTGAGCGTTGGTAGTACATCGGCAGTGAACGTCGATGCTTGTTATCTTCCTCTCTGGTTCTATTCTTTTGGTCCACCAGTGATTTATTTTCCTGGTGGGGTTGCTCCTTTGTTTCTTCATTTTTGTGGCATCCCCAGTGTTACTTTGTGTCTCTTTTGTTATGTTCATATGCATCCATAATTATAAGCATTGCACGGCATCTTAGAGACAAAAATAGGGCTTGTTTTATATTTAAGTATCTTCAATCGCGTCGACACGAAGATTTGTAACCTTTGTATCTCCGGATAGAAGACACTTAAATAAGGGAAGCTGTTGTACCCCAATTTTTGCCCCTAAGATTCCCTTATCATATCGTGTCAACTTGATCATAACAAGATCACATTAGGGTTGGTTCTTCCTCTTTTTCCTATCTTTAAGTTTGCTCTTGAGGAATCTCCAAGCACCTTGGTTGTGTATTTTGTATACGTGTTGTTGACTAACTTCTAATCGAAATACAAAAAATATTTGTCTTTGTCTTTGTATTTTTTTGTTTTGTAGGTACCAAGTCGAAGCATCTGACAAATAAGGATTTCTGGTATTATTTTCCTAAAATCTCTATTTGCAAAGAAAAAGAATTAAAAATTTTCATTTTTTTCACTGTACAATCGGTTGCTCCTAGAGTGCAATCGATTGCACAAAGTGAATTTTGCACAATTTTTGGAAAAATACACTGTGCAAATTGATTTGCAATATAGTGCAATCGATTTGCAAAGAGCGAAATTTGAAAAAAATCAGCATTTTAAACTTGTCATTTTTTTGGCTCCAATTTTCCTTCACTTTTGAAAGATGTATAATTAATTCAAATTTTAATGCCAATCTTTCATTTTTAAGAAGAATTATCATTAATTCAAATTTTGGCTCTAATATTTGAAATAATTATCATTAATTCAAATTTTGGCTCCAAGAATCAATTACCAAATTACCACTAATCCCAATTCAAAAATCTATAAAATGAGCCCTCATCTCATTAAAAATTTCAAGCTTTTGATAGCCAAATCCACCTTGCTAAAAAATCTCTCAATTCTCTCCTTCTACCAAATTCACTCAAAGCTCAATTTTCAAAAAGTTAGTAAGTTTTGCATTGAAGCTTACTAATCTTTGAGCTAAACTTTCATCCAAACACTTTTTCTCCATCAATTCTCTACATCCAAGCTTGATCAATTGATTCTTGTGGTTGAATTGAAACAAATTCTTGAAGTTGTTTGATAATTCTCTAGATCTACCTTTGGTAAGTTTGGATATTTCATCTTTCACAATGTGATCTCTTGGTGATCTTTGGGATTGATTCTTTGAGCATTATTTTGTGATTCCAGTGGTGTTATTTTCTCATAATTTGATGGAATTTTCGTGCTCAACTGGATCCATGATCATAAGGTGTTTTATTGAAAGTTTGAACAAGAAATTGGCCTTTTGAAATGCTGTTTTTGGCTGCTGTTCTGTGTGCAATCGATTTGCACTATGTGTAAATCGATTTACACAGCATGATTTTGCACAAATTTTTGAAAATAATACTGTGTAAATCTATTTACATAGTAGTGTAAATCGATTTACACCAGAACAGAATGTATTTTTTGCCTTGTTTTGGGGCAGCTTTGATCCAAAATGCTTTTTCTACTCACTCCTTGTGATTGTTGGTTTGGATTGCAATTTTAAATGTCCAATTTGTCTTTAAACTCAATGGACTTTGTGATGTAGATGAAGTTGGATAAATGTTCATCAATTCAAATCTACCTAAGAGTGAATTATTTAATTCATTTTTGGTGCTTTGGATTAATGATATGTTTAGTACTTTAATCCATCTAGAGGAGTGGTTGAATTTAAAGATGAAAGAATTTTGAAATGGTGATCCAAATTAGCTTATCATTTCCCTCCCTCTTCATCTTATCCCTTTCTTTTTTTAATTGTGCTACATGTTAAGGGATGGTGATCTTTATATCATTTATCCAAACATGAAGTACATAGATTGCTATTGACCGGCCTCAAAATAGGTGCGACTTCTACATAAGTCCACTTACGATTGCTTAACATAGCGCTAAATTTTGTCCCGATTCGAATAAATGATCATTCGTGGCCCAAACTTATGATTGCAAGCCCAAGTATGTTAATTTGATCTCTTTGATCCAATAACCTTGAGATTCATCGTGTAGAGGCTTTGGTTCTACTAATCCTCTGATGGATCTACAACACCTTTGGTCAACGCGGATCACTTAAACATCGTTGATCATTACATGTTGCCTTGTGAGAATTCCAAAATGGATGATATACTTGACAAAAAGAAAATGCAACTTGTTGTGTAGAGGCTTTGGTTCTACCAATCCCCTAATGAGTTCCAAATGCAATTTTCAAGATGGTCATCCAACTAACCACTAATTACTAACCACTAATTACTAACAATTAACTTTACTTTATGCCTTTTATTTTTTATGCTTTATGTACCATTTACATTTCGTGCTATTTTCATCTTTGCTCACTTGAGCATTTACTTTTATGTCATTTTTACTTTGCTCACTTGAGCTTTTCTTTTCCTTTTAAAAACACCTAATAATCAACATGAACCATAAAAATCATTAATGATACTTGGACTACATGGTTACTATCCTTTGCATTATGGAGAGATGGACTTCTTGGACTTAGGATTAGAGACCTTGGCCTATCTTGGAGACTTTGTGACCTTAATTCATTATTTTGTCTGGAGTTCTTGAGGTTTACCTCAAGACATTGGGTTGTTTGTTTGTTTGTGTGCAGGTAATTGAGATTACGATCTTTGTTTGTAATCTGGAATTCACCCGTATACAGCCGTTACTCTGCCCAATTTTTGCGAAGACTTAAAACACTTGAAGTTTGGTTCTCTCAAGAGGTCTAGTATCTTTGCTTGCTTGGTTTCAATCCGAAGAATGGGAATTCTATATTGACTCATAATGTCAAGTATCGGCTTCTTGTTGGTTAGATGGTTCTTATCCCTAGCTTTTATCTTATGCTTTAGGATAGCCTCTTCTTCTCCTCCCATCTTCTTTAATTTCAAAAATCTTCTTCCTCCTTTAAAAAAAAACTCTTCTTGTTTTGAAACTTGAAACATTTTCATAATAAACTTGGACTTGCGTCCATGCATTTTCAAAACATTTTCACAAATAAATTTCAATCAATTTAATAATATCTTGACCTTTTTTGTGAGAAGACTAAAAGTCAATCAATCTCATTTCAAACCATTTTTCCACTTTGGCTTTTATCTTTAAACTTTTCTCAAAAGATTAGACTCTTGTCAATCCTTGTAGTGATGAAAACAACTATACTTCTACAATATGTAGTGAAGTGAGATATTTTCCACTTTGGTGTTGAGTGAGGCATTGTGGATTTTAAAATCCAAGCCATATCCTCCACTTTGAGATGATGCAAATTCTCTTTTCTCATGATTGTGGGTAGTAAGTATGTTTTCCACACGGACAATTGCGATGATGTCTTATCTCATAAAATCAGCCAACACACTTGTGTTTCAAATTTTTAAAAGATGAACTACGTGTACCCTGATCCCCTATTGCACGAAAGGTGGTACGTAGGCACTAAAGGTTCGCAACCGCGGCGGGTGCAAAAATCATAAAAATATTTCTTTTCTCACCTCCACCATCTATTTTTTTATACAACACATTTTTATAGCCAAATATACAGATTTTTCAAAGAGGTTCCTGCGGAGTACCGTAGATGTTTAGGGTGCTAATACCTTCCCTTTGCATAACCAACCCCCTTACCTTGAATCTTTCCCCCTCTTTTGGGTTATTCGCTCTTTTCCCATTCCTTTGGAAACAATAAAGCGCGGTGGCGATTTTTATTTTGATTTGTATAAAGTCTAGTCAATCCAATGGCTTAGTCTTGCACATTTCTACCGCTACAGTATGCCCACTGGAGTGGGTGCCAAAAGTACCTTTATGTAATTCAGCCATGATCCTTTCATCTTCAACCTTATCCATGCACCGAAGCAAAATGGAGTCATGATTGCGTTTATACAGGATGCCATTACTAAGGAAGAACTTAGCATAGAATCTCCTTAAGAACTTCTTATCATTGATTGAAGCTCCTTCTAGATATTCTTGAGCCTCGAGATACCTATTGACTTCATGAAACCAAGGCTGGTCCACTACCTCTTCAGTATTAATCTCGTAACAGTGTGTCGGTTCGTCCATTCGTTCGATGGTGATTTGGGGAGCTTCGTTATCCCAATTAAGTTTAAACATAGATGACATTATGGATAGAGCGTCTGCTAGCTGATTTTCTTCTCGCAGAAAATGCTTGAAGGTAATCTTCTCAAAATGTGGTACCAATGTCAGAACATGTTCTTTGTAAGGGATAAGATTTGGGTGCTTAGTGTCCCATTCCCCTTTGATCTGACTGATGACCAAAGATGAATCTCCAAAAACATCTAAAGATTTGATTCCCAAGTCTATGGCAGCTCTGAGACCAAAGATGCACACTTCGTATTCTGCCATGTCGTTCGTATAGTTGAAGCAAAGTCTAGCAGTAAAAGGAGTATGACACCCTTCTGGAGATATGAGTACAACGCCGATACCATTACCAAGTGAATTGGATGCTCCATCAAAGAACAGGGTCCATCAGGATCCTTGTTCAGGTCCATCATATGGTCTGATTTCTTCACAGTTGTCTAATGTCATGATGTCTTCATCCGGGAATTCAAATTTCATGGACTGGTAGTCTTCTACAGCTTGGTGAGCAAGGTGATCAGCCAATACACTGCCCTTTATAGATTTCTGGGTAGTATATTGTATTTCATATTCTGTTAGGATCATCTGCCATCTAGCTATCCTTCCAGACAGAGCAGGCTTCTCGAAGATGTATTTTATCGAATCCATCTTAGATATCAACAAGGTAGTATGAGTCAACATATACTGCCTTATCCGGCGAGCAGCCCATGCCAGAGCACAACAAGTTTTCTCAAGCAGTGAATATCTGGTTTCACAGTCGATAAACTTTTTGCTCAGGTAATAAATAGCATGCTCTTTTCGGCCAGACTCGTCATGCTGCCCCAATACACACCCCATTGAGTTGTCTAAAACAGTCATATACATGATCAGTGGTCTTCCTTCGGCTGGTGGCATCAAAATAGGAGGCTCTTGTAAGTACTCTTTGATTTTGTCAAAAGCAACCTGGCACTCATCATTCCATCTGACTACTTGATCTTTCTTCAATAGTTTGAAGATTGGCTTACAAGTAGCCGTTAGGTGAGAAATGAATCTGGCAATATAGTTCAGGTGTCCCAAGAATCCTCTGACTTCCTTCTCAGTACGAGGAGCAGGAATTTCTTGTATCGCTTTAACCTTGGCAGGGTCGACCTCAATACCTTTGTTACTAACGACAAAACCTAAGATTTTACCGGACCGTACTCCGAATGTGCACTTGTTTGGATTCAACCTTAACTTGTACTCCTTCAATCTCTCAAACAGCTTTTGCAAGTGATCAAGGTGCTCTTCTTCGATTTGTGATCGGGCTATCATATTGTCTACGTAGACCTCTATTTCATGATGTATCATGTCATGAAATAAAGCTACCATGGTGCGCTGATAGGTGGCCCCAGCATTCTTCAGTCCGAATGGAATCACTTTGTAGCAGAACGTGCCCCACTGTGTGACAAATGTTGTTTTCTCCATGTCCTCAGGTGTCATTTTTATTTGGTTGTAACCTGAGAATCCGTCCATGAAGGAAAACACTTTGTGTTGGGTCGTATTGTCAACCAGGATATCGATGTGGGGGAGTGGAAAATAATCTTTAGGGCTGGCCCTATTCGGATCTCTATAGTCCACGCACATTCGTACTTTGCCGTCCTTTTTAGGCACGGGAACAATGTTGGCAACCCATTGGGGATAGGAAGTGACAGCCAAGAATCCAGCATTGAATTGTTTCATGACTTCCGCTTTGATCTTTTCTGACATGTCAGGTCTCATGCGGCGGACTTTTTGTTTTACTGGTGGACAGTCTTCTCTTGTTGGCAGACGATGTACCACGATGTCTATATCGAGTCCCGACATGTCTTTATATGACCAGGCAAAGATCTCAACATAATCACGCAATAGCTGAATGAGACGCTCCTTGACACTGGGCTCCAGATTGGCACCCACCTTAATTTCTTTTTTATCCTCCTCGGTACCCAAGTTGATTGTATCCACCGGTTCCTCATGAGGCTGAATAGCTCTTTCCTCTTGTTGTAGTAGTCTGGCCAGTTCCCCCGGTACTTCACAATCTTCCTCACCTTCGTCTTTGGCTTGGTAGATTAGATCCTCAGAGTCACAAAAGGCCATAGCAGTATCGTTACCCATGGGATCCGGAATAGAGAGGTACCTGCATTTGTGAGTGTGGGTGTGTGTAAGGGTGTTGTACCCCAAAATTTGCCCTCCCATATTCTTCAAAGTTTTGACAAGCATCATCTAAATTTGCTCAAGTCTACTCAAGGGTTGCACAGTCAACCACTCTCCTAAGCCAGTCAAATTAGGGTTTTGGTTCTTGCAAGGAAGTTGAGGTTTTCAAGGGCTCAATCAAGTCCCATATGCTCATATACATTGTCAAGCACCTACATGTCAAGTTTCAAGGCGCACAAGGTCAAGTTGCACAGTCAAAAACCCTAATTGCTTCACAATCAACTGTAGGGGAAAAATGGTCATTTGCCAGTCAAAAGTCAAATTTTTTGGTCAACGTCTTATTTTGAAGCCACAATCATCATTGGATCAAATCTTGATCATGATTCCACAAGAATGGCTCAAAAATCATCAAGATGCAAAAGTTTCCATTTTTGGACAGCTGAAAAAGTCAACTGTAACTTGACCAAGGCATAACTTTTTCATGGTTCATCAGAAAAATCCCATCCAATGCTCATTTTGAAGGGGATGACATTTCCTACAACTCATATTCACATTCCAAGTCCAAGAAATGCTCTCACAAAAAGTTATCAATTTCAACATTATAGGTCATTTTCAAAAGTCAACAAAAAGGCACTTTAAGTCAAAGACCATAACTTGAGATTGGTAAATAAAAATGACATAGGACCAAAGGCATTGGTTAGAGGACTTCAAGACCATTCCAAAATGTCCAAGAACATGTTCATATGATCAAAATTGAGCAAGATATGCATTGGAGAAGTTGGGAAATTTTTGTGAAATGCCAAAAGTCAACTATCCTTGAAACTTCAATTTTTGACAAAATGGCCCACTTTTTTCCACTTGATTCAGCCTTGTCATGCCACCCACGTGTCCCATGATCAATTTCAATACCAAATAATTATTTTTCTATTTTTATTTAATTTTTATGGATTTAATTCATTTTAATCCATAATAATTCAAGTAAATCTAAAAAAATTAATTAAATGGTATCTTATGGTTTGAATAGCCTTCATGAAGCATTTGCAACCTACCAATTTCGTGCTAAGCTCATTTAGGCATGAAAATTCAAATTTTGAACAAGCTTTGAAAGGCCTTTAATGGTGGTTAAGACAAAATCCAAAGCTTAATTGCAATGGTTAAAGGCTCCTAAATGTGACTTATTCTCACTCATTACTATATATGCAAGCCTTGCAAGCCTCATTCACAACCTGAACATTACACAAACGGCCAGAGCAAAATCCAAAAAGTGTCAAAAAAAAGTGTGAGATCAAAAGGAGTATTGCAAGCCTTTTCAGGCCAAAAGGAGAACGTGACTCTCTTCTTTGCCATCCCCTGAAGCTAAAGCAACCCTTGCCACGTCCTAAGATCCATCATACCGCGCTGTAAGTTCTTCCCAGGTCCCCCAAAATTCCATATCATTTTTTCTTATGTGTTTGTGTGCAGGATGCCCAGTTCGTTTCACCATGAACCTTCAGCGTTCCACATGCCAAGTGGCCATGATCATCAATCCGAGGGCCAAAAAGTGATGAACACTATATTCTCCAGTCAACGTGCTCCAGGCAATCTCCAAAAGTCAACAAGGCTGGTTAATGGGCCAGCAATTTCCTGGCTTCACACCTCCATTGGGCCATCAACACCCCCATTGGTTTCTATTTCTTTTTTTTTTTCTATTTTCCTTTTCTTTTTATTTTCCTTTTTTAATTATTATCATTATTGTTAATTAACCTAACAAACTAATTTTTTCCCATAAAATTCAATAAAACAAAAAAAAACATTTTATTATTTATTAACTTATTTTGTAAATAAATTTTAATATTAATTAATTAGTTGTGTAATTAGAACAATTTCAACATTTTTTTTAATAAGTAAAATTAATTTAGAATTAGAAATTTCAACTTTTAATTTCTTTTTTTTATTTTATTAAAAACATAAAAACACAAAAATATTTTTCTTTTAATTAAATTAATTAATTAGTTATTAATTTTAATTTCATTAATTACAAAAAAAAGGGACAAAATTCAATTCTTATTCAAAAAGGGTCAAAACCCTTGGGACGTTCCCGATTTAATTCTCGCGCACATTTATTTATTTTGTTTGTTTATGTAACTGTCTCCAGATATGTAATAGTTAAATAGGAATTTTACCGCTTTATTTACTATTTCTCGCACTTTATTTCCAAACGGGTTTTGTTTTTTGGCGATGTATAGACCCGCGCCTTGTAATAGTTAGATTTACATTTTCGCAATTTATTTTCCGCACTCTTAATTGTTAACAATCCATGAAAGAATGTATGTAAATAAAATTAATTCGTAGCTCACAAATAACATGTACAAAAACAATTAACTGAAAAAAAACAACACACAAAGCACATGCCACTTCTAGGGTACGCCTCACTGGTTGCCTCGAACGTGGTCATCAAGTATAGGGTGTCTTAGAGGTCGCCCTTATGTCTAAAAGATCCAGTCGCCTCGAAACGGTTGCCTCGGATGAAAAAAAGGATCTAGGACATTAGGGTTACTTCTAAGGTGTCCTACTATTGCTTTGGTGACCACACTGTCCCTAATCATCGAATTGACCCGAATACCTCCAACGATGGTGCTACCTACCTCTCAATGGTGGGATAGAACTATCTAAAGGACTCTTACACATCCTAATTCCTTATAGTAGGTAGATTCTCATGGGTACTTGCTCTTTCTCAAAACAAACAAAAATACTTTTCACACTTCACACTTTCTAAAAGTTTTCAAACAAATTTTTCATACACTCTTGAGGACTGATACAAGAGTTACTTAGAAATCTTTCAAACGAAACTTTTTCAAAACCCACACACACTTGAAAAGCAAACAAATTTTTGAAAACATAAGAGCAAGTACCTAAGAGCCCATGGATAACCACAGATAGAAAGGGTGCTAACACCTTCCCTTTCTATAAATCTACCTCCCGAACCGAGAAACATTCTCGAATAAGGAATTTTGCTGTGATTTTGTCCTTTCCATGTTGGAGAACATAAAAGACGGTGGCGACTCTTGCTTACCGCGACATTTCGCGAAACCAGCTAAAAAACAGTCAGTTCTATTTCCACCGATCACAAAGGGTATAGACATCCTTAAAAATAAAATGTAAAAGAAAAACAATGAGCACAAAAAGTTTGTATGTGAAAAACGTCCATGATTCATTGAATGTCATATGAAGATGAAATAAAAACCCTTACAAATGGACCATTGTGCCTCGGGCAAGACACGAGGTTTTAAATGTGCGAATTGTTTATGAATATTACAAGTCCAACAGAAAGTAAAGATAAATTACTGAGGGATGAAAGTTATTGGGACAAAGTCTCTGGCTTCCCAATTGTGAAGTCCTCCGTTGACAGTAGGAAAGATCCAATCCTCCAAACTGCAATCCTCTTCACCATCTTCTACCGCACTGACCTCTCGGTTGCTAATCTTCAAGGGTGGCCCTCCAGCACGGGCACGACGCACAGCCTTCTGAGCATTTGAAGTGAACCCTAAGCCAAACTTGTCAGATTTATATAGAATGTCCGGAAGTTTCCCCCAGATGGTGCATCCACCCTCCTCTATCATTGCTTTGGCGTCCTTTAGAGATGACATCTGAAGTGGAGGTCTTGTAATCTTAGGAATCTGGGACACCGTCTTGGTTACTTCTACCTCTTGAGAGACTTCTTCGAAATGTTGAAAAGGAGTTTTAATGAACTCGCCGTCCAATTCCACATACCGAAAAGAATTGAGGTGGCTAATCATATACTCTTCCTCTCTATAGACAGTAATAATCTTTCCATGGATCAGATATTTCAGCATCTGGTGCAGTGTAGAGGTGACAGTGCCAACATTATGAATCCACGACCATCCTAGCAGACAGGAGTAAGAGGGGCGGATGTCCATTTCATAGAAGGTTGAGTTGAAAGTTTGAGTCCCAACCTTTATGGGGATATCCACCTCCCTGTGAACCATCCTCTTTGAGCCATCAAATGCTCTCACGACTATGTTACTGGGTTTCAACGTTAGTTCTTCACAGTCTAGTCTGTCGAGAGCTTTCTTCGGTAAAACATTCAAAGATGAGCCAGTGTCCACCAAGACATGGGCCAGAGTTATTCCTCTACATTCCATAGAGACATGCAATGCCTTGTTGTGCTTTCTTCCCCTTGGTGTCAGATCAGCATCCGAGAATCCTAGGCTGTTATCCACCGTCAAACTGGCCACACAATCTTGAAATTGGTCAGCAGACGTCTCTTGAGGCACATGGGTTGTCTTCAGAAACTTCACCAGGGCTTTCGCATGTGCCTCAGAGCACAGTAACAATGCCAGCATGGAGATTTTGGAGGGAGTTTACCCCAACTGTTCAACTATGTTGTAGTCGCTCTTCTTTATTATTCTCAGGATCTCCTCTATTTCCTTCTTGGAGGTTTCGAGGATAATCAGTGGTTGAGCCTTCGTCCGGACAGGCTCTTCTTGAATACTTTTTCCTCGAGTTTTAGCAGTAGGAGTGTTGGTAGGGATAACAGCAGGGGTTGTGTCGTCTTTGTCAATATGAGCACTTGCAGATATGATTATTGGTACGGGGGTAACCTTTGGCGCAGCCACCGGTCCAAAAATTGCCTTTGGGGGGGCAATTTCTGGAGAGAAGATTCTACCGCTTCGGGTAATCTTATTGGTTCCGGAAATATTGCTAATGTCGGAGTCTTCTTCTTCAGAGTTTATTTCTTCGGCGGCCAGCCCATCTTGTTTGATGCCATGGTAGTAGATGTCTCCACTGTAATTCCACGGCACAATTTTGTCTTATTCATACGGGACTGGCCCAGGCACTGTGATTGTAAGAGGAGTAGTTTTTGGAACCGATGTAATCCTAACGGGTCTTTTGGGGACCCTGGAAGAATTGGTGGAGATGGTTATGATTGAAACGTCTTTAACAAGAACAGGTGAAACATGAGTACTTTCAAACAGAATCTCTTTGTTGTCTATCAAGCGTTGAATGCCTGTTTTCAACAAAGGGCAAATAGTTGGTGAGGATAAGCAGAGATGGCAGTCTTTATTACAACCCGGGAATACACCGGATTTTGAAAAATTTATCTTAATGATTGGGAGTGGAGTCAAGAGTTCATCAACTGTGGTAATAAACAAATATTCTTCAATTGCATTGGTGTTGTGACCATGCCTGGGCATAGGAGAAGAAATGACATTTGGCTTCTCGGGCGCATCAAACTCAATCTCTTTTGCCTCTATAAGGTCTTGAATCTTGTTTTTCAGGGGCCAACTATTGCTAGTGTCATGACCCAGACTTTCAGAATGATATGCGCATCTGGCATTTGGGTGATAATGAGGGGACGCTGTGTTGAGGTTCTTTGGAGCTTCTTTTAAACTTACCAAATTGGATTTCAGAAGGTGCGGTAAAACCTGGGATAAAGTCATATTGATTCTGGTGAATTGTCGGACTGGCCTTTCCACCCTTGGTTGATTACTTCTTAGTTGATCAGATGTAGGCTTTGGGATCATAACAGCTCCTACCATTGGTCGGCGTTCAGCTCTCCCTTGGTTCCTTTGTGGATAAACAGTAGATACCTCCTTCTTCCCAGTGAAAGGCTTTCTCGCATCTGTAGAGGCAGATGAATCCCTCTTAATCTTTCCACTTTTTATGCTAGCTTCCACTCTCTCTCCGGTTAGTATTAACTCAGTAAATCCTGCAGATGAGCTCCCAATCAGATGGTTGAAGAAAGGACCTTATAGAGTGCCTAAGAACATGTCCACCAATTCCCTTTCAGACATAGGGGGTTTCACTCTCCCAGCTAGATCTCTCCACTTCTGCGCGTAATCCTTGAAACCCTTATTGGAAGCCATAGCCATACTCTGAAGTTGAGTATGGGTAGGTGCCAAATCAGCATTATATTGGTATTGCTTATAGAAAGATGTGGCAAGGTCTTCCCAGTTGTGAACGTTGGCCCTTTCCAATTGGTAAAACTAATCGAGTTGTGTTCCAGATAGGCTATCTTGGAAAAAATGCACCCACAAGTCTTTATCAGTGGAGTGCGGCTGGATCTTTCTCACATAAGATCGGAGGTGCATCTTAGGACATGACACCCCATTATATTTTGCAAACAACGGCACTTTGAACTTCGGTGGGATCACAATTCCCGACACTAGTCCCAATTCTTCAAAGTCTAGACCTGACACCTTTTGTATTTCCATAGCGCTCAAACGCTCTTCAAGTTGTCCGTATTTGTCATCTGCTAGAGGATACTGTTCCTCGGAGTAGTCTTCCTCCTCTTCAGATTCTGACGGAACCGTTGTTTCCTTTCCTTTCCCTTCTCCTTCACCAGATGTTGTTGCGAAATTCAAGGTTCTTCTAGTCTGTCCTTGAAACCTTCTCCCCATGTTCAAAACCCCAGTGACCTTCTTTGTTTTCTTCTTTCTTTCTCAGCTAACAGAGTCTTCAACTCTTCTTACCCCTTGGCCAGGGTCATGAGTAATTGTTGAAACTGCGTGTTTTAAACTTGAAGATCTTTGACCGTCTGTTCGAGATCCATCTTACTGAAATAAACAGTAGAGAGATGAGGAAACTCGTTGCAAAAGACCTGTTTATGGTATGATGAATGATGTGTGCATATGTAATGTTTTCAAGGATTTTTAAAGATTCAAGTTCGTTTTAGACAAAAAGAAACACACGTTATATTAATAAGATAGAGTTTGAGTACATCAATGCCCCTTGGGCAAAATAATACAAAACTCTAAGATAAAAAAGTAGTGTGCATCCTCTTTGGTGCTATGTAGGCATTTAGAGTCTGCTCCTCATGAAGTAGCCTAGTGAGTTCCAAAACCTTCTTCTCGCTTGCGTAGAATTGGGCTTCGAAAGTATCTCGCTCTCCTTTGATTTGTATTCAATCCCTTTGTAGGTCTTCAAGAGATATGGGCATGTCAGGATGTAGGATAGTGTATGGAACTTCTCCCTCCTTAGCAGGCTCAATGATCACCGGAAGGATGGAAGGATAAGGCATCATAAGACTTTGAGCGTGGGTTCGTACCCACTTGAGGTAAGGCTCAAGAGGGATGGAATTATTGTGTCCCAAAGTCTTGCTATCCACCTTGTTTAGCATCCTCCAAGCTCGGATGAATCTCTGGCGAAGACCTTGATCGTCGTTGTCGTAGTCGAATACCAAGCCTTGAATCAGCATCTCGTGCGGGCCATCCCTTCGGGCATAACCAAACTGTCTTAGAGCTAAGCATGGGTTGTAGGTGATGCCTTCCCTAATGCCAAGTAGAGGGACATTAGGGAATTCCCCATAGCGGTCAACAATGATAACAGTCTCTTTGGATTAGGAGCACCAATGAATATCTGAATGTTTGAGCGTCATTAACCTTTGTGACCACCTCAATCCTTGCTCGTCCTTTAAGACTGATTGGGGAAGATGAGAAATAAACCATCTTTCCAGGAGAGGAGTGCAACACATAAGGACACCTCTTTTCCTCATTGTGCGAGTGTGAAAAGAGTGTAGGATATCCCCTAGCAATATAGGCACCGGATTGCGTGACATGAAGATTTTAACGACACTCACATCTATGAGTTGGTCAGGATTGGGGAACAAGACCATCCCATAGATAAGAAGAGCCACAATTTCCTCAAAAGCTTGCAAGTCTAAGGAATTCCAACAGCTTTGGGCTTTCTCAAACAGGTACTTTGCTAAGAAGCCTTTGACACCACTTCTAGTTTCCCAATGAGTTGTGACATCAGATGAGTGCAAGTGCAGAGCTTGAGCAATCTCTTCTAAATTTGTGTCTCTTTATGTACCGTTGAAAGGTAGTTGATTGAGAATGAGAATCCTCAAGAGTTGAGAGAATTCTTCCAAAGTAGGCACAAGCTGATAGTTGGGAAATATGAAGCAATGGTGCAAAGGATCAAAGAACTGGAAGAGCACTTTTATCATATCCTCATCTGTGTTAGAGGTGACCAAGTTGAGTAGACGACCATGCCTCTCGGTGAATGGAGAGTTCTCAGGGATCCTTGAATCTAGCTCCTTAAGTTGTGGAGGAATTCTTACAAGGTTGACTTGGATAGTTTTCCTGCGAAGTGAATCCATATCCTACAAAACAAGAACAAAGATGAATCTCCAAAATCCTTGAAATGGTTAGTGGATGTATATGATGTTCATGATGTCCATGATGTTATGTACACGTATGCATATACAAGCAAAGCAAACAAGTTCTTAGTTTAGGCTTGCATGGGGTTTTATAGGTAAGTACCCTCTTGAAGTTTAGTTGGCTTAAACTTGTCCTGGTAATAGTAACCGGGTTCTAAGGAGCTCAATATCACTGGATTGTTTCCTTGGTCATTGTTTCAGCTCAAGCCTCTTTAATAGCGACCGAAATATCCCAAGAAACTAACCCTCAATGAGTGTAGTATCGAGTATCTACCAACTTCGGACTGCACCAAAGTCGGTTATCTCACTACATCCTAAAGGCCAAGTTGGTCAAGTAAAGGGTTCTAGAAGTCCATTAGTGCTTCATGACATCACTCAGCGGCCCGTATTCTCTTTGATTGACTCAAAGGCTACCGGTACCCATAAATATGTCACACTAACATAGCTATTGCTTAGACCATGTCGGTATACCCTGCACAGTTTCCATAATGTATTGCTATTTACCTATAATGTCTCCCAAATCCAGGTGGAGGACTCAAACCCAAACAAAGAACCATAATGTAAAGCAAACAAGTCAAACAATGTAAGAAAATAAATGTGATCTAGCCCTAAGGTAACCCCACTTTTATAATTTCTCCAGCAGAGTCGCCAGTTCTGTGATACGGTGGGAGAACTGACTTGAGGTTTTGCGTTTGTGTTTGCAAATGTCGCGGTTAGCAAGAGTCACCACCGACTTTTATTTTATCCAAAAGGAAAGGTGAAAAAGCACAGGAAAGACCTTTCGAGAAGTTTTCTTGAGTTCGGGGGGTAGATTATGAAAAGGGAAGGTATTAGCACCCTTTTCATCCATGGTTTTCCATGGGCTCTTAGTTACTCGCTAGATCAACTTGCTTTTGTTTGAATGTGTGCTTGTGTTGTGGGTTTTGAAAGTATTTTGAAAATGTAACTTTGTAATGGCTCTCGTTTCTATAAGAACGCATACAAAGTGTTTGTTTCAAAAATAGTTCAAATATGTGTTTGTGAGATGTGTTTTTGAAAGTAATTTTGAAAATGGAACTTCGTAATGGTTCTCGTCTCTATAAGAACGCATACAAAGTGTTTGTTTCGAAAAAGTTTCAAAATGGAAGTGTAGGTGTATAAAAATGTTTTTGTTATGAGCAAGCGAGTAGCTAGGAGCGAATATACCTACTCGAAAGGTCCTAAGTGTGTTTTTCCTTCTCCTTTAGATGTGGCTATCTCATCATTGATTTGGTAAGAAGCCCCATCGTTAGATATGAAGGGACGGGCGTTGGGTCATCGTATGACCATGATAGAAATGTTGTGAGATGACTTAGCACTTTTTCTTTAGGGACTAAGATCATTTTGAAAGGTAACTTTGATAGAGTCATCGAGGGACTATGATCTTTGTATTTCAATTGTTTTTTCTAAGACACCCCATGTGCGTAACATGACCATTTTTTTAAGGCAACAAGTGAGATTACCCTAAGGGTGCATTTGTGCAAGTGTGTTTAATTGCATGAAAATGTCTTTGATTTTTGGTGGTCTACTTGTTGGTTTTATCTTGCCATACACGCCTAATTACTATTCAATATAAGGAAAGAAGTAAATTGCGAAAAATGAAATTCTACGCTATTACAACATTTGAGGGATGGGGTATACAAGTTTATGAATGGGGATTGCAAAGAAAATAAACCCTAAATTACTATTACAACCATATTGAAATGCATAAGAATGTACAAAAAAATGTGAAACAAATTGGTTTTGTTTTAAGAAAATATTTTTGGTCTTTTGTTTTAAGAAACCAAAATAAAGTGTGAAGGAAATACTTTTGATGTTTGCTGATTAATGAAATGGAGAGTGATAGAAAAATAATGAAAGAGAAAAAGGAATCAGCGTGTTGCTGATAAAAATGAAGTCAGAGGTTCTGACCCCGGCACACTGCAAAGCAGAAACCTGTTAGTGAAAATGTACGACAGAAGCTCTGAACCCACTTGGGACACAGCAGTTTTTAGAACTTCTGATACCACTGGCAACAAAAACAAGCTTCAGAAGTTCTGATACCACTGGCGACAAAACAGACTTCAGAAGTTCTGAGACTACTGGCAGAACTTGGTTTCTCCCTCTATGCTAGTCAGAACATCTGTAATTTGGTTATTTCTCCACAAAACCGAAGACATGCATAGAACAGTTATAGCAGGTGTCATAGCGTTTCAGAAGATAAGAAATATCAGAACTATAAATCAGAGGCAAGCATGCATTTGCTAATCCTAACTCTGAGCTCTAGTTTCTTCAAGAAGCTCTGAACTGATTTATTCCCTACTTAGGCAGACATAATGCATGAAATTTCAGAATATGTATGACACCAAAAACTTGATATCTACATTGTATCTGAGCATGTAAATCTGGTAATGCTTAAGTAATGTGGTGAGGGTCAGCAGAAACTTACCTTGCAGCTGGAAGAAGTTCCGTGAACCGGAGTTAACCTTAAATCTGATGATGCTCTGAACAGCTTCTTCACGTACTCAGCAAGTTGAAATTTTTCCACTTCTGGGGATGGCAAGGAGGTGATGTTCTGATTTTTTTGAGTGGATGGATGGAAAGTGTATAGTAGTATGAACACAGAAATTTAGGCAGTTTCCAACGTGTGGATCAGAAACACTGTGAATAGTTTTTTTTAGTCAAGAAATATTTGAGAATAAGTGGAGTTTGGAATGCAAGGAATCAAAAGTTAACAAGGTTTTATGTGTTGTGTTTACAGTTCTTGGAACTCTTGGAATTTTGGCAGGGATTCAAGGCTTTTCTTTCTCAAAATTTTGACCTCTTTTACAAATTTTTCTATGTCCTTCTTAGTGACCAATGGTGTTCTATTTATAGGAAAAGTTTTGTGTGTTTGAAATGTCAAGTAGCGCCAACATCATACGCTAGATGCTGACATGCTCTTGAAGCAAGTTCCAAAAAAAGGTGTGATGGTTGACAGTTTTTAGCTTAGGATGGATTAGCAAGCAGGGATTAAAGAAAAGTGAACCCACAAGCAAAAGGTAGCGCATGGACCCTTACCTAATCCTGTATAAAAGTATTTCTACACTACACGTGAAGAGACCCTTTGGACAAAGACTCAAAAGTGGTTGTGAGCTTTAATGAGCATTAAATGATGATGAAATTTTTCAAAATCAGAAATCTTGTAATGTGAGATTTTGCATCATTGCTTAATTCTGGATCAGAAGTTCCATTTCAGCTTAGTCTAGGACAAAACACCCTGCTACTGATCTTATTATCCTGTTGCCTCAGCATACTCTGAAGGATTCCCCAGGTCTTCCAGCAACCTTCTTTGATTTACCTTTGAAAACTCTGGATTAGAAGTTCTTCTTCAACGTAGCATCCAATCTTCTGATCCTCTTACCTTCTGGCTCCAGCGTGTTCTGAAGGATTTTTCAGGCTTCGTATTACGCTTTATTACCTTCTTTGCATTACCCCAGCAAACTATGACTGAACTTGCGTAGATGCTAAAGAGCCATGTTCTGACTGAAGACTATGTGTTGAACCGTGTTTACAACTTCTGACTGCACCTGCCTGAAGGCTGGCTCAGAAGTTCTGAAGTGTCATTTTTCTTAAATACTTAGAAAAAATCCCAAGTATTCAGAAATTTGGCTTTTCCATTATGACTTTTAAACCTTTTGATGATACAAACTTCATATTCTAACATGTCTTGATGAAATATGATTTCAGAGATTTGATTTTGATCCAAAAGTCAAAGTTTGACTTTTTAATGTAAAAATGACTATTTTGCCCTTGCAGGCGACTTTCTTGAAAAACTTGTAGTTAAAAACTCGGGATTGGATGGAAGTAAATCTGAGGATCCAGTGGTGATTTCTTGAGAAAATGAGAGAACAAATTTTGGGGTACAACAGTATCTTAGGGAAAAAATTGCGTATTATGTATTTATTAAGTACGTTCGATCTTGTCGAGGTGAAGATTTCAATCTTCATATCTCCGGATAGAAGAAACTTAAATAGGGGCAGCTGTCATACCCCAATTTTTTACCTAATATCCTTGCTTCATTTGCATTGTTTTATATATACATCAAGGTTACAGAATATGGTAGGTTTCGAACGTTTCACTTTCGAGCTTTGACTGTGTAGAGAATATCGAGTGTTGTGAGCATTTTATCTTATGAATGACTAACCACTAATCAAGCACGAAGTGTATGTTTTGTTTTTTTTATTTCATGTGCAGGAAATAGGTCTGAAAGAAGAGCATCAGACGTCACACATCAATTAGGGTTTCGAGTCTCGGGACAGAAATACGGTCGGTCGTTGATTCTCAAAGGCTGATTCATCAAAATAATTTTATAGAATCATGTGTTTATTTCCACACTCTGTCCAACAGATGGTCTCCAGTGTCTCTGAAATTTTTCGGAAAGAACAGTCGAAGTTTTACTGCCTTTGGTTCATGTGTGTTTCACATTGCTTTAAAATACAAGAAAACCAAGCTATGCCAGTCATTTTCGATCACGTTGACCAAAAGTCATCTGCAAGTTTTCTCATGACGCGGAGTGAGTTTCGTCAAAATGGGATGATTAAATTCAAAACCGTTCTAGAAGAATTTATTTGGAACACTTGGAATTTTCTTTATTTGAATTCAAGCGATAATTAAAGAGGATCTACCAAGAGATCTCATTCAAGAATAATCATTTATCGCATGAAATATTTATTCAAGATTATTTTGTGTGATTATTTTAGTGGATTTACATTATGGTTATTTGAACACACGTGAAGCATTTACTAAAGAGATATTAGAAAAAGGAATTTGATTCAAGTAATCGTTCATCATAAGATTAAATACATGATGGTTACTATTTTATTATAAGAATCAATTCATGTGATTTATTTAGATCTCTATTACAAAATGCAAGATTAAAGTCTAAGACTTGCATTATTATTTATTCATCATTCAACAATTTATTCAAGTATTATTCAATCCTTTCCCAATTCAAATGGAAGATCTTGAATTTTTATCAAGACATATGAAGATTCAATTTCATATGAAGATTCAAAGTTATTTATAATTACAAGGGAATTGAGAATATATTGAAGAATACATATTCATTCATGTTACAATTTACTTGGATTTATTGTTACAAAGTTACAAAAGAAATTCAAATTTTGTACATGAAAATCAAGCTATTATTCTTGCTACAAAACAGTCCCAATGCTGCCCATTTTTCCAGCACTGTTTTAATCCAATAACAATCCAATTCTTGAGTATAAAGCTGTCCATTTTCTCCAACCTTGTTTCAACAAAGACCATGCCAAGTTGTTGTCTTAATCTACCCAGCAAAACAGTCCAAAATTCAGCCCATAAGACAAAAATCTGCACCTTTGCTGCTACAAAAACCAGTCTACAAAACTCCAAATATTGCACTAAAATGCATACTTCAAAAAGTTGTCTCATAAAACATTAAAACAGGGCCTAAAATAGTTCAAATATCTACTATCCCCCCCCCCCCCCTAAAACTCCCTATATTTCACTATAAATAAAGGCCTTTGTCATTAGAAAAAGGGAGGAGTTTTGTCCAAGAATAAAAAAAAAATCAGAAGAGGAACATCAAGTGAGAGAAAAAAATTCAGAGGGAACCACACATAGAAAATTCAACAAGTGTAACACAAAACTCAACAAGAAAATATAGAAATTCAAGGAGAGTAAACTTAAAGTTTTGAAGCCCCATCGGAGAGGCTCCGATAGGTATTTTTCTTCCTCCTTATTTACTTCTACATAACTTCCTCATTCATATGTTTGAATCTTCTCTTTAAACCACTTTTATGCCATGTGAATGCTTGCTTTATCATACCTTTTGTTGTATTTTGAGTCGCTGCAATATATGGATATTTAGAAATTTTAGAAGTCATAATAATAGTAATAACATAAATTAATTGATAAAAATATACTTCAAAACTATTGTTAAAACAACGTACAAACCATTATTTCTTTCACAAAAAGAACCTTACCACCCACTGTATCCTCTTGCTTCTTCCTCCATCATCTCTCATTCTTCAGCCGACTTCAGACTGCTGCTTCTGCACCATAACATTACTTCAAAGCATAAACAAAACTCAGAACCAAAACTCAGAATCAGGACAACAGAACCAAAACTCAAACAAAAACCCAGAACCAAAATCTCAGAACCAAAAACTCAGAATCAGGACAACAGAACCAAAACTCAAACAAAAACCCATAACCAAAATCTCATAACCAAAAACTCAGAATCAGGACAACAGAACCAAAACTCAAACAAGAACCCAGAACCAAAATCACAGAACCAAAAACTCAGAATCAGGACAACAAAACCAAAACTCAGAACAAAAACACAGAACCAAAATCTCAGAACCAAAAACTCAGAATCAGGACAACAGAACCAAAACTCAGAAACAAAAACCCAGAACCAAAACTCAAACAAAAACCCAGTACCAAAATCTCAGAACCAAAAACTCAGAATCAGGACAACAGAACCAAAAACTCAGAATCAGGACAACAGAACCAAAACTCAGAACCAAAACTCAGAACCAAAACTCAGAATCAAAAACTCAGAACCAAAAAACTCAGAACCAAAACTCAGAACAAAAACCCAACACCAATGAACCCTTTCTCCTTTATGAATAACATAACACTTTTCTCAAGTCGGTTACGCCACTGACCCCTCCGCCTCGAATTACATTGACGATTTCATTAATTTACAGAAGAATAATGTTTCTTCTATTTACAACATGCATCACCGCGAGCAGAAGAAACCCATTCCATTTTTGTTCTTCTGTTTTCGTAGATTTTGAGTTTGAAGGCAGAGACGAAGTGGAAGGTTATGTTGTTGTTAACTAAATTGAAGGAGGAAAGCAGTTTGAATGAGAAAGAAGGTGGAAAAGATGGATGAAGTCGAGGAGAGAGCAAGGATAGAGAGATGATGAAGGTGATTCAGAGAGAGAGTCAATTTTTGTTTTTTTACAGTAACATGGAAAACAGAGTTTTTGGGAATTGATAATAATCAATTTTCTTTCCCTTCCCAATGACAACAACGGCGCCTCTTTGTTATTAGGGTTTTCCAAAACATTTCCTTATTCTCTTCCTAAACCGGGTCAGCCCTATTGGGCATGTTGGCCCAATCATATTATCATTATTCCCCTTATTTTTTAATTAGAACATAGCCATAATAGATAAACAAACGCAACTCAGTGGAAGGGCTATCCATTACCCTTAAAGGCTGAAGCTCGATCCCTGCTGGGGCATTTTTCTGTTTTCTTGCTCTTTTAACCCTTTTCTTTCAATTCTATTAATTTGGTTTATATAATATTAATTTAGTTCTTCATAAAAATATAAAAATACAAAACATGCTTAATTCAATTTATCTTTTATTTAATTTTTGTCATGCTATTAATCTTTCATTTAATATTTTTGTTATTTATTAAATTGCTTAGAATACATGTTATAAATTAATATTTTGTTTAAATTTTCATTATTTATTTACATGTTTTATAAATTAAATCCTCTACTTAATGTTTGTTATTTTAATTACTTAAACACGTGTTTTTATTTAATTTTTGCTACTCAAAATTGCCTGCTAGTATAGATTAGTTTTTCTATTTAATTTTTTTTATTTATTTAATTGTTCCATTGTCGCTATAATTAACCTTATTCTTGATCGTTTAATCTTTATCTCTCGTCCGTCTCAAATTGTAAGGGAAATGTTTTAACTTTGTTGACTTCATGTCATCAAACACATCTAATCCAATCGTGCGAATACCCTCATTCATATTTTGTTTTCTATTTTGCTAAACCTAAGATAATTTTCCTAAAAGATTCAATTTTCAAACTCATACCTTTTAAATCAAAACTTCGACATTAGGTCGTCGTATCTTCAAAATCACGTCCACACCCATTTTAGCCAAACAAACCATTTTAATCAAATAAACAATTTTAATAAACAGATATTTCAAAAGGTTCCTATAGGATACTATAGATGCATTGGGTGCTAATACCTTCCCATTGCATAACCAACCCTCGAACTCTAGATCTCTTATCAAAAATGCATTGTATTTTCATTACTTTTAAATATTATTTTACATTGCATAATTTAGGGTTTTATTTCGCTCTTTCCCTTTTCCCTTGGAAATAATAAAGCAGGGTGGAGAATATTGCTTTTGTGAGTCGAGTTAATTAATAGCTCGATCTCCGATTTACCCCGCTACATTTTTATCGCTACATGAAGCTCATGCTCAAGCTTGGTGAAATTCCTGAAATCTGCTCATGTGCCGCAAGAGATCTCTATTGACCAGTTTGAAAATCACATTGCTAGCCTGACAACTGATAATGGGCTAGGCTTTTCTGACGCAGACCTAACTCTCGCAGGAAGGAATCATAATAAGGACCTGCATGTCTCTATCGATTTTAGGGGCACTACTTTATCTCATGTGTTGATAGACGTGGGTTCCTCATTGAATGTGTTGCTGAAAGCTTCTTTGGACAAACTTGGTTGTGAAGGGATTGTTCTAAAACCCAGTGATATCATGGTAAGAGATTTTGATGGTTCAAAGAGAATGGTGCATGGAGAGGTTGATCTTCCAACCAAAGTGGGCTCCTAGGTTTTCGAATCTACTTTCTATGTGATGGAAATTCGTCCAGCCTATTCTTATTTGTTGGGACACCCTTGGATTCATGGGGCAGGTGTTGTTACTTCTACCTTACACCAAAAGTTGAAGTATCCCATGAGGGGAAAGATCGTCACAGTTTGGGACGAAGAAGAATATATGGTGAGCTATTTGAATTCTTTCAAGTATGTCGAGATGGATGGTGAACTCGTAGAGACTCCCTTACAAACCTTTGAAGTTGTTTCTCAGACAACCTCAGTTGATAAAGCTGCTTCTACTATTCCTAAAATCCATCAAAATTGCTTCTCTGAAAGATGTTAGGGTTGTGGTTGAAGAAGGTGGTTGCACTGTCTGGGGTCAGCTTCCCGATATTCCTTACAAATCTAACAAGTTTGGTTTGGGTTTCATTTCTCGGGCTCAGAGGGATGTCATCCGTGCTCATTCCAATTCTGGGAGACCGCCATTATGCATCAATAGTAATGAAGTTCACAACAATAATGTTAACATTGTGGAAGACGATGATAGTGGTTGCGACATAGACAGTTGGATCTTCCCTACTACCGACAATTGGCTAAGTAATTGGAAGGATGAATATTTTATACCAATATCCTTTAGTCAGAAGTAAATTCTATTTTATGTTTTCTTACTTTTAAGTTTTTTGGCTATATAATTTAAACAATGACTTTAAGCCTTGTGCCTTACCCGGGGCATAATGGTCCATTTGTTAGGGTTGTCATTATTCATAAGCATATTTTCATTTAATAAATCATTGGACGTTTGCACTCAAATTTTGCGCTCTTTGTATTTGTTTTGCTCTATTGTTTTCAAAATAACTATGTATTCTTACACCCACCCACGCAAAAAATTGCAGATCCACATCCATCATGGATCCCGTTGATAACAGTTCTGCTATTGTCAATTATGACTTCGAAAATCTGATCTACCAAGTTGAGGACGAAGGTGAGGAAGATTGTGAAATACCTGGAGAGCTTGCTAGGTTATTAATGCAAGAAGAATGGTCCATACGACCACATGAAGTGTCATTCGAGGTTGTGAACTTGGGTACTGAAAAAGACAAGAGATAAATCAAGATAGGTGCCAACCTAGAAGACAGTGTCAAAAAGAGGTTAATTTAGATGTTGCATGATTATGTTGAGATCTTCGCTTGGTCGTATGAAGACATATCGGGGCTTGATACTGATATTGTGGTTCACCGTCTACCTATAAAGCATAAAGTTCGTTGCATGCGTCCTGAGATATCAGAAAAGATCAAGGTTGAGGTTATGAAGCAATTCAATACAGGGTTCTTATTTGTTACATCCTATCCTTAGTGGGTTGAAAATATGGTGTCAGTACCCAAGAAATATGGTAAGGTGCATATGCGTGTAGACTACAGGGATTTGAATAGAGCAAGCCCCAAAGATGACTTTCCGCTTCCATATATTGATGTTCTGGTTGACAACACCGCTCAACATAAAGTATTTTCCTTCATGGATGGTTTCTCCGGTTATAATCAAATCAAGATGGCGCCTAAAGACATGGACAAGACTACTTTTGTCAGATAGTGGGGCACTTTCTGTTACAAAGTTATGCCTTTCAGTTTGAAGAACACCAGTGCAACATATCAGTGTTCTATGATAGCTTTGTTCCATGATATGATCCATCACGAGATAGAGGTTTATGTTGATGAAATGATAGCCAGATCCCAGACTGAAGAAGAACATCTTGACCACCTGCACAAGCTGTTTGAGAGATTGAAGAAGTACAAATTGAGGCTGAATCTAAACAAGTGCACCTTTGGGGTAAGATCTGGTAAACTCCTAGGTTTCGTCGTTAGTGGTAAAGGTATTAAAGTTGATCCTGCCAATGTTAAGGCTATTCAATAAATTCCAGCTCCCCATAACGAGAAGGAAGTCAGAGGTTTCTTAGGACAATTGAATTACATTTCCAGATTTATTTCCCATTCGACTGCTACTTGTGAGACAATCTTTAAGTTACTAAAGAAAGATCAGGTAGTAAAGTGGAACGACAATTGTCAGATAGCCTTCGACAAAATCAAAGAATATCTTCAGGAACCTCCGATTTTGATGCCACTAGTTTAAGGAAGACCTTTGTCATGTACCTAATAGTGTTAGAGAATTCAATGGGGTGCGTATTGGGGCAGCATGACGAGTCTGGTCAAAAAGAGCATGTAATATACTACCTTAGCAAAAAGTTTACCGACTATGAAACAAGATAATCACTACTCGAGAAAACTTGTTGTGCTTTGGCATGGGCTTCTCACAGACTAAAACAGTATATGTTGACTCATACTATCTTGTTGATCTCTAAGATGGATTCGATAAAATACATATTCGAGAAGCCCGCTCTATCTGGAAGAATAGCAAGATGGAAAATGGTCTTGACAGAATACTACATTCAGTATACTACTCAGAAGGCGATCAAAGGAAGTGTACTGGCAAATCATTTGGCCCATCGGGCTGTAGACGACTACTAGACTATGAATTTTGAGTTCCCGAATGAGAATATTATGTTGATTACTGACTATGAAAACCCTGGACTGTATGAAGGACCCGAGTTAGGATCCCGATAGACTATGGTATTTGATGGAGCTTCTAACACACTTGGTAATGGAATTGGTGTTGTGATTGTCTCTCCTAAGGGTTGCCATACGCCCTTCACTGCCATATAATGTATCGACTGTACCAATAGCATGGCAGAATATGAAGCGTGAATCATGGGTATCAAGGCTGCTATCGATATGAGAATAAAATCTTGAATGTATATGGGGACTCAGCCCTAGTAATCAGTCAAATCAAGGGAGAATGGGATACGAAACATCTAAATCTTATTCCTTATTAAGAGCGTGTGTTGACATTAATCTCGTACTTCAAGGAAATCACTTTTGAACATATTCCCCGAGAAGAAAATCAATTGGAAGACACATTAACTACCATGTCATCTATGTTCAAAGTCAGATGGGATAATGAAGCTCTGCTAATTACTATTGAGAGACTAGACGAACCCGTATATTGCTATGAAGTTGATACTGATGGAGTAGAGGAAAAGCCTTGGTACCATGAAGTTAAAAGATACCTCGAGACTCAAGAATATCCTGAAGGGGCATCTATTAATGATAATAAATTCCTACGGAGGTTCTCGGCCAAATTCTTTCTAAGTAATGAAATTTTGTACAAGCGCAATCATGATTCAACTCTGCTTCGTTGTGTAGACAAAAAGGAAGCTGAGAAGATCATGGAAGATATGCATGAAGGAGTCTTTGGTACTCATTCCAGCGGGCATACATGGCTAAGAAAATTATGAGAGCGGGTTATTATTGGTCGACCATGGAAACTGATTGCCATCGTCATTCCAGAACTTGTCACAAATGTAAGATTTATGATGACAAGATACATGTGCCGCTGGTTTCTCTGAATATCTTGAGTGCTCCTTGGCCGTTTGTAATGTGGGACAGTGATATGATTGTAGAAATTAAGCCTATAACGTCTAATGGGCATTGTTTCATCCTGGTCACTATTGATTCTTTCAAAAAGTGGGATGAAGTAGCCTCGTTTGCCTCTGTTACCAAGAATGTGGTGGCTCAGTTTATTAAGCATAATTTCACCTGTCGGTATGGTATAATTGAAAGGATCATCACTGATAATGGTACCAATATCAATAATACTCTGATTACGAAACTCTGCATGCAGTTCAAGATTAAACACCATAATTCTTCTTCGTATCAGCCAAAGATGACTGGCGCAGTGGAAGCCGTCAACAAGAATATTAAGAAGATTTTGCAGAAAATGACGGTGATGTATAAAGATTGGCATGAGATGTTACCATTAGCTCTTCATGGTTATCGTACTTCAGCATGTACATCAATTGGGGCAACTCCGTTCTCTCTAGTCTATGATATGGAGGTTGTTTTACCCGTCGAAGTCCAGATTCCTTCCCCGAGAATTATAAAGGACGCAGGTTTAGACGAAGACGAGTGGATTCAGACTAGGCTTAACCAGATAAATTTGATTGATGAGAAAAGGCTTACAACTGTTTTTCATGGTTAGATGTATCAGAAGCGCATGACCAACGCCTTTAATAAGAAAGTCAAACAACAGGTGTACCAGGCCGGTGATTTGGTCATAAAATGCATCATCTTACCACAAGGTGATCCCATGGGAAAATGGACTCCCACATACGAAGGGTCGTTTGTGATCAAGAGGATATTTTCCGGTGGTGCTATGATACTTACCACCATGGATGGTAAAGATCTTCCACACCCTATGAGTGCGGACATAGTTAAAAAATACTACGCATAAAAGATACCTGCTAGGTTGACTGGCCTAGGAAAAAATAAGGGCATCCCGGCGAACCAAAAGGATTCAGGAAAAAATTAGGGATATATATAAAAAAAATGTACATCTGGTAAGTCGAAAACCTGAAAAAGCGGCTTGGGCAAAAAAAAGGATATCCCAGTGGACTGAAAACCAGAAAGGGCGGTCCAGACAAAATTTAGGGATTAAAGTATACAACTATGTCCCGTTTGATCACCTATCAACTCACAGCCAGCATGATTACCGACGTCAAGTTCAAATGGTACAGATCAATTCAATCAACTTTTTACAATAACAAGGGATGAGATGCTTGAAGACATTGGGACAATTGCGGAGTTGAAACTTGATGGGATCATTTCCACATAGTTGTTTTCTTTGTTTCTCTTTGTACACCTTTTTCTTTTATGATGATTTCCTCTTACTAGGATTTATGTATCTTTGTATAAAACTGTCTGTTTTTAGACAAACTTTCCAAATCAATGCAATCGGTTTCAATTTCAAAAAACCTTTTTTTATTATTTGTTTAGTTTGCAACGTCCAATGATTATATTGAATGAACATATGCATTTGAATATGATTATCGTTTATGAATATATGCACGGAAATAGGATTAGCGTTTGCAAGAGACTCTAGGAGTTGGGATAACGTTTGAAGCTGACCATAAATTCCCATAGAATAATTTCCTCATATCTTTCCCCACAAGTTAATCCCCATCAAAGATTATTTCCACGATGAAGTCGCCGCATTCTATAGGGTTTATTTCCCCAACAGAGTTTATTTCTCCAATACTGCAAATCCCCCGACAGGAATTCTCTTCCCCGACCAGATTCCATTCAACGTTGTCCTCCCCAGAAGAGCTAATATTCATATCCGAAACCCGGTCAAGCGGCAGATCAGAGAATTCCAGTTCTTTCATCACTAGTCAGAATATAAATCTTACAAAGAACGATGACTGACCAACTCTCCTTGAATGCTTCTATCTTCAAGTAGAAGTCGAAGATCCACGGCGGAATACCCTCAAGCAGAAAACAAAAATTCCCTATAAATTCTAGTTGAAGAACTACTGTGTTCATCCCCAGCAACAATCAGGGATTTATTTTCCCCAGTCAGACGTTATTATACGAGGCTACTGACATGCTCCAATAACACATTGCATTCATATAGAATTTACAAGAAAATCATAACAAATGCATACAAAACGCATATAACATTCCCATTTTGTGAGCATCATTATGCAATGAATTACATACATCATGACATTGCACATAACTAACTTTGACTTTTCAGGTTATGTTTGCAAACATAAAGATATTACCAGTAATTTACAAACAAGTTATGGATCAATTCACAAAACAAGACGGGGCAACTATCTACATGACCAAGTGATTTCCTTCAAAGGAGTTTTAAAACGCATTTCCCCTTCAGCACCTAATTCTGAAAAGCATCTCCCTTCATAAGTTTTATTCTAAAAAGCATCTCCTTCAGCGCTTCATTTTGAAAAGCATTTCCCCTTCAGATACGGAATCCTGAAAAGCATTTCCCCTAGAGACTGAGTTGTGGAGATAATTTCCTTCAGAAGAGTTCTGAAACATATTTCCCCTTCAGCACTTCATTCTGAAAAGCATCTCCTTCAGAAGTTTATTCTGAAAAGAATTCTCCTTCAGCGCTTCATTCTGAAAAGCATTTCCCCTTCAGATACGGAATCCTGAAAAGCATTTCCCGCAGAGACCAAGTTCTAGCGAGCATTTCCTTCAGAGGAGTTTTGAAATACATTTCCCCTTCAGTACTTCCTTCTAAAAAGAATCTCCTTAAGAAGTTTATTCTAAAAAGCATCCCATTCAGCGCTTCATTCTGGAAAGCATTTCCCCTTCAGATACGGAATCCTGAAAAGCATTTCCCCTAGAGACCGAGTTTTAGTGAGCATTTCCTTCTGAGGAGTTTTAAGATCCATTTACCCTTTAGTACTTTATTCTGAAAAGCATCTCCTTCAGAATTTTATTCTGAAAAACATCTCCTTCAATGCTTCATTCTGAAAAGCGTGCCCCTTTAGAGATTGAACCCTGAAAAGCATTTCCTCAGAGACCGAGTTTTAGAGAGAAATTCCTTCAGAGGAGTTCTAAAACGCATTTTCCCTTCGGCACTTCACTCTGAAAAGCATCCCATTCAGAAGTTTCATTCTAAAAAGCATCCCCTTTAGCACTTCATTCTGAAAGGCATTTCCCCTTCAGAATCGTAATCCTGAAAAGCATTCTTATGATACTCCTATCAACGGTTACTTTAGATGGCATCTGTAAGCCCATCTCCAAAGACACTCTATCACTTCTCCAAATGGCATATTTAATCTCATTCAAGAAAAACAATCAACCAACAAGTGTTACTTCGTGCATAGGAGAGTGCAAAATTTGAGGCACTGACTTGAGGGTTTTGCATTTGATTGCAAATGTTGCGGTTAGCAAGAGTCTTCACCGACTTTTCTTTTATCCAAAAGGAAAGGTGAAAAATCACAGGAAAGACCTTTGAGATTGTTTCTTGAGTTTGGGGGGTAGATTATGAAAAGGGAAGGTATTAGCACCCTTTTCATCCATGGTTTTCCATGGGTTCTTTGTTACTTGCTAGGTCACTTGCTTTTTGTTTGAAATTATGCTTTGTGTGGTTTTTGAAAGTATTTTGTAAAGAGGCCATTGTTTACGCAATCTTTGTAATGATTCTCGTTCGTAACAATGTATACAAAGATGTTGATCTTTTGAAAATGTTTTCAAGTTTTGTAAGATGTTTTGAAAGTGTAAGTGAATATTTTTTAAAATAGCAAGGATGTTTGTTTTTAAGTGGAGCAAGTAATTTAGAGCAATCTACTTACTCAAATGTCTTTCTTGTTCATTTCTTTTCCTTTGACATTGTTATCTTACCAATGATTTGGTAAGTAACCCCATCTTTGGGTGTAAACGGGACGTGCGTGGGTCATCGTATTACCATGATTAGCAATGTTGCAAGGTATCTTAGCATTCTTTTTGAGGGACTAAGATCATTTGTAAGGCAACTTAGATAGAGTCGTCGAGGGACTATGATCTTGTACTTGCTTGTTTTTGCTAAGATACCTTACATGCGTAATTTAGCCATTTTGTATAAGGCAACCAAGTGGAATAACCCTAAGGGTGCTTGTGTGCAAATTTATTGTTTTCATGTTTGTTTTTGTCTTGAATTAAGGTTTTCTAAGCATTGGTTTTAGTCTTTCCATACAAACCCTAAATACTAGCATGTTATAGAAAAGCGATAAATTGCAAAATTTAAAGTTACTACACTATTACAACATTTGTGGGGAGGGGGGTATACAATTTGTAAATGGGGATTGCAAAAATTTAAACATAATTAGTTTATTACAACCATATTGAATTGGTATAAATATACAAGGAAATAAATAAATATAAAGTTATAAAATGAATGAATTGTACAAAAATGCAAGAAATGTAAAGAGAATGTATCTTTGTTTGATTTTTTTTATGAAGAAAGGAATTTTGTCTTGACCTAATTAAATAAAGAAAATAATTAATTGAATTTGAATTTTATTAAGAAAATATTTTAAGTGAAACCCAAATTCTATAAATTAATCAAAAGAAAATAAGTTAAGAAAAGTATTTTTAGCATTTTTATCTTTAAAAATATTTATAGTATTATAAAATATTTTTAGTCTTTTTATATCAAAAATAATGTATTTAAATTAATATGAAACAAAATAACTAATAACCTAACTTTATTTATATTTGCAAGATTATAATTAAAAAATAAATAGAGTATAATTAATAAAAATATTTTTTGTGAGAAAAATAAAATAAAATAAGTCAAAATATAAATATATCATTTTTGTATTTTATGATTTTTTTAGTATTTAGAAAAATATATTTAAAAAAAAATAAATGAAATAAATAAATAAATAATTTGGGTCAGGGGGTACCAAGAGTCAATATGGATGTTAGTGAGCAACAAAAAAAAAACAAGCCAGGCCCAAAGGGGCCCAGCGCCTGCCAAAAAAACAACCAAAGTCAGAAAAATGTGAAAAAATGAAAAAAGGGTACCATTGGGGCTCGAATCCAGGTCCCATAGGTTACAGGCGCACGCTTCTACCACTGGGGTGGCTATACATCCATTAATACAAATGAAACAATAAATATGTAAGAAAAAACGCGCCCTGAAGACTTCATCTTCAACCTCCAGCCAGACCTACTGTAACTTGCTCATTTCTCATCAAAAATGAAAACTGTAAACATGAAACTTGTAGCAAATTTCCTAACGATTCCAGAAATGTAAAGTATTAGAACTATATATCAAAGATAAGAAAGAATTTTAATGGCCCTAATCTGAACCCTAAGCTCAAGAAAAATTAATGAAAACTATGGACATGGTTAGCATCAGGGCAATGATATCTACATGTTTTATTCACAAATAAACTATTGATGATGCCTGTATGAAGAGTTCAAAGTTGAGAAAACTTACCTTAAAACTGGAAATCGTGTTTGGAGTTTGAACTTGTTTAAGGCAGTGGTGATGATCAGGTTAGCTTCCTTAGACTTCTAGGAAGCTAAAGCAATGCTTAGCTTGAGTTGAGAGTGGCTGAAATGACTTGAAGAAGTCAAGTTGCAGACTCTGTTTTTTGGTTATGGAAGTTATGGTAAATGGTGTTACAGTTCTGGAATAAGGGTAGGGATGAGTTTTATTTGATGTAAGGAAGCTTTGGAAACTAAAAGGCCAAGAAAAGCACGAGGGAAATGGGAGTTTGATGTTCAAGGTCAGAAACTGTGCAACAATGGAGTTTATGTACAATTTATGATTTGAGAGAGTTTTGGTGTATTTCAGGGTGTTCAAGCTCGTGTCCTAGCTCACAAATAGTGACTCGATTTATAATCAAAAAGTTTGGAATGCTCTCGTTGATCAGAATTCAAATTTACATGTTTATGCATAACATGTGATTTTTTGAGAAATTTAAGTTTCCATGCCTTGTACTTGGTTCATAGAGTTGTTAACCACTTTAAACACAATTCTTATGACTTTGTGGATGGTTTGTAATCAAGAAAAACAAGTTGGAAGCTCAAGAAGCTGACTTTGTGCATAAAGCTTGCTTTACAAGAATGGATATGTTACTTTCTGCCGAAAATGGCAAATTCATTTGGACAAAGCTTGAAACACTTGGATAAGGGTATAATCAGTTGTGTAAACCATTAATTATGAAGTGAAAAACAAGTTTGAGGCCTGAAAAGTGAGGATTATGCAGCATGGCTATGGATTTGGTTCATGTGTTCATCAAAAATGACTTGTAATTCAAGTGACAAAACCCTAACTTCATCTCTTAGATTCTCCCTACTCAAAAATGATCTCAAGGAGTTCTTTGACATTTTGGAAAGCTTGAAATGTGCTCTATAACCCATCTTTGAATTTCTTTTGAAGATTCCTCTTGGAACTATATGAAAAAGTGCCATGAAGTTGGGTCAAAATCTTGACCAAATTAGGGCAAAATTTCACTAAGTGTTTAGTTTCATGACCCTATGTTCATAAAATTATAACTTGAGATCCAAGCATTTTTGGAAGGAGTTGTGTAAAGAAAAGTTGTAGAATTCATGGAGATATACAACTTTCATGTTGGAATTTTCTCTTGAATCATCTTGCATCATGGTGAAAATTTGGCTCAAAGTTATAAAAAAAACATGAATCTTCAACACTTAGAAAATTTTCTAAGTTTAGAAATTTTGACTTTTCAAAATGAAATCTTGACTTTTTGATTTCTTGATGAATAATTTTCATATTTTGACATGTTTTTATGAATTATGATCTTTGGTACTTCAATTTGACCAAAAAGTCAAAGTTTGACTTTTCAGTATATAGTTGACTTTTGATCAGTTGACTGCAAAATTCATATGTCAATCCTTTGGACTTGCAATGTTTTGAGCCATGTAATTAGTTAAAAATGATGCAATTGGACTCTTGAGATCATTCCTTAAACCAATTGATCATTTGTTAGGTCAAAAACCAGAAATTGCCCTTTCCCAATCAAAACCCTAATTTTGACCATTTTGCCCTTTTGGAGATTTGATCGAATTTCTTGAGGAATTATGGTCCAAACTTGATAAAATGATACATAGGAGTTTGAGATGTTGATGTGGATCAAAATTTATAATGTTTGACTGTAAATTGGCCACAGTTGACTTTTTCTCCAATACAGCTGATTTTTAGGTCAACTGCTCAATTGACTGAGCAAAAATGTGATCCAAGGATTGAAACTTGACCTGAGTAATCTTGAGGGTGCATAATGATCCATGAAAGTCATATGAAGCATTTAAAGTTCAAAAATCCTTTTGCAAACTCAAACCCTAATTTTGGTCATTAGTGCCTAAGGAGGTGTCTTGAGTTGATCAAACCCTAGAGCAGTCTTGAGCCCAAGGAGATCTTGTGAGCAAATTCTTGATAAGTGAGAGGGAAAATTTTGGGGTACAATATCTGCCCCTGTTCAATCTTCTTAAGCCTGAAGAGTTACATTGGCATGTTTTTCCATTCGTGACTCGAAGGTGGAAGATGATTGGACACTAGAGTGCCCAGAAATTTACAGGTGATGTGATGGTAGAGGGAATGGGCTTAAAGATGCCATTTGGAGAGGTAATAGAAAGTTGTTGGAGATGGGCTTGCAGATGCCATCCAAAAGTGATTGTTGAATTGTAATTTGTAAGCTGAGAGAATGTGTATCAGAATGGCATCCGCGTCTGGAGCGTATCTGAACTATATCTAGAAGATGATTTTGAATGAGTATCAGAATGGCGTCTGTGTCTGGAGCGTATCTGTACTGTATCTAGAAGTTGTAAATTGTATGAGTATCAGAATGGCGTTTGTGTCTAGAGCGTATCTGAATTGTATCTTGAAAAGTTGACTCTGAATGAGTATTAGAATGGCATCCGTGTCTGGAGCGTATCTGAACTATATCAAAAGTTGAGTCTGAATGAGTATCAGAATGGCATCCGTGTATGGAGTGTATCTAAACTGTATCTGAGAAGTTGAATGAGTTTCAGGATGGCATCCGTGTCTGGAGCGTATCTGAACTGTATCTGAAAACTTGAATCTGAATGAGTATCAGAATGGCATCCGTGTTTGGAGCGTATCTGAACTATATCTAAAAACTTTGATCATTATTAATGGTAGTTGTTAACCTTATCCTGAAAAGGGTAAATTGTTAGCTAAAAATGCAAAGTCGTGTTGTATGAAATGCATAGTGTAATGCATTTGTATTATCAATGTTTATGATATATGGATGCAATGTATGCGTATGCGAGCTAATCTTCCACATTGTTGTTGGATTAGGGAAAATAAATCTTTGACTGCTGCTGAGGATATGGAGTATAAGTCTTCATGTTATGAATTATAAGTGATGATGAATTTCTGCTTGGAGAAATAATCTCTGATGTAAGGGAGATGTCGTGTACTGCTTGTAAAATCCTATTGGGGAATCCTGAGAAATTTGATGACTTCTACTGGGGATTGATAAACTGGAAGCTTTGTTCCGCTGGGAATTAAACTACACACTGCGGGGAATTATGCAAATAGCTTAGAGAGATTTTCCTACCCCTTAAAGCCGTCAGTGATTGTCTTTCTATTTTTTTTATTTGTAAACAGTAATTATATTCAAATGCATATGTTCAAAAATGAATCATTGGACGTTTTTGTAAACAAAACACAATAGTAAAGAAAAAACAGATAGTTTTGCACTATCAAAGGGATATCTTTGTATTGACTTTGAGTAAGTATTTTTGTACAATGAGACAAACATTCTAGTAAGATAATGTCGTCGTAAAGAATGAAAATTTTAATACAAAGAAAAGATAACTATGTGCAATAATCCCATGGGGTTCCCATTCTGCTATAGCCTTTGTATCTCTGAGCATCTTGTCTATTTGTTGCCTTGTATGAAGATGATTGAATTGGTCAGAAATGTCGAGTTTGCAAGTTGTCCGTAAGGTGATCCAACGAGACATAGTCATACGCTTTAATTCCCTAACTTTTTCCTGGACCGCCCTTTCGGGTTTTCAGCCCACCAGGATACCCTTTTTTTCACAAGTCTCCCTTTTGGGTTTTCAACTTGCAGGGTGTACAGATTTTTTTGTTTTATCCCTAATTTTTGCCCGAACCTTTTTGGTTTGCCGGGATGCCCTTGTTTTGCCTAGGTGTGTCAGCCTAGCGGGTCTCTTATGCGTAGTACCTTTTGACTATGTCTGCGTTTGCAGGGTGCAGCAGGTCATTACCATCCCTGGTGGTCAAGATCATTGCGCCACCAGAGAATATGTTTTTGATCACAAGTGGTCCTTCGTATGTAGGAGTCCATTTCCCCTGGGATCACCTTGCGGTAGTATGATGCGCTTGATCACTAGATCTCCAACTTGATATACTTGTCGTCTGACCTTTTTGTTGAAAGCCTTGATCATTGGTTTTTGATACATTTTACCATGACAGATAGCAGTAAGCCTTTTCTCATCAATCAAGTTTAGTTGATCAAGTCGAGTCTGTATCTAATCGTCTTCATTCAGCCCTGCATCCTTCATAATTCTCAGAGAGGGGATCTGGACCTCAATAGGCAAGACAGCTTCCATGTCGTAAACTAGAGAATAGGGTGTTGCCCCGGTTGATGTGCGAGTTGTGGTACGATATCTGTGGAGAGAGAATGGTAGCATCTCATTCCAGTCTTTGTATGTGACTGTCATTTTCTGTATGATCATTTTAATGTTCTTATTCGCGGCTTCGACAGCACCATTCATCTTCGGCCGGTAAGGGGAAGAATTATAATGCTGGATCTTGAATTGCTCTCACAAGGCGGTGATCATAGTATTGTTCAGGTTTGTACCATTGTCTGTAATGATCCTCTTTGGGATACCGTAATGACAGATGAGATTCTGCTTGATGAACCGGGCGACAACATTCTTGGTCACGGAAGCGAAAGAAGCTACCTCCACCCACTTGGTGAAATAGTCAATGGCCACTAAGATGAAGTGGTGTCCATTGGAAGTTGTTAGCTTGATTTCCCCAATCATATAAATTCCCCACATAGCAAAGGACAAAGGAGCCGTCAAGACATTCAGAGGAACCGGAGGTACGTGCACCTTGTCAGCATAAATCTGACACTTATGGCAGGTTCGAGAGTGTTGATAGCAATCTGCCTCTATGGTAGACCAGTAATAGCCTTCCCGTAGGATTTTCTTTGCCATCGTATGCTCACTAGAATGGGTTCCAAAAGTTCCTTCATGTAACTCAGCCATGGTCCTTTCAGCTTCAACCTTGTCTACGCACCAAAGTAACACCGAGTCATCGTTGCGTTTGTAAAGGATGCCATTAATAAGGAAGAATTTAGAGGAGAATCTCCTTAAGAAATTCTTATCATTGACTGAAGCTCCTTCACGATATTCTTGAACCTAGAGATACCTCTTGACTTCGTGAAACCAAGGATGGTCCACCATCTCTTCTGTATTAATCTCGTGACAGTGTGCTAGTTCCTCCTTTCGCTCGATGGTGATATGGGGAGCCTTGTTATTTCATTTAAGTTTAAACATAGATTACATTGTAGCTAGTGTGTCTGCTAGCTGATTTTCTTCTCGCGGGAAATGCTCGAAGGTAATCTTTTCAAAATATGGGAGCAACATCAAAACATCTTCTTTGTAAGGGATAAGGTTAGGGTGTTTGGTGTCCCATTCCCCTTTGATCTGGATAATAACCAAAGCTGAATCTCCAAATACATTCAAAGATTTGATCCCCAAGTCTATGGCAGCTTTGAGACCAAAGATGCACGCTTCGTATTCCGCCATGTTATTTGTACAATTGAAGGAGAGTCTTGCCGTAAATGGAGTATGACATCCTTCCAGAGATATGAGTGCAGCACCAATACCATTACCGAGTGCGTTAGATGCCCCGTCAAAAACCAGGGTCCATCGGGATCCTTGTTCAGGTCCGTCATATGGACTGAATTCTTCATAGTTGTTTACCATCATGATATTTTCATCTGGAAATTCGAACTTCATGGACTGGTAGTCTTTTACAGCTTGGTGAGCAAGGTGATCAGCTAGTACACTTCCCTTTATTTCTTTCTGGGTAGTATACTGTATGTCATATTCCATCAGGATCATCTGCCATCTCTCTATTCTCCTAGAGAGAGCAGGTTTCTCAAAGATGTATTTTATTGGATCCATTTTAGATATCAACAAGGTAGCATGGGTCAGCATATACTTTCTTAGCCAGCGAGCAGCCCATGCCAAAGCACAAAAAGTTTTCTCGAGCAATGAATATCTTATTTCACAGTCGGTAAACTTTTTGCTCAGGTAATAAATAGCATGCTCTTTTTGGCCAAACTCGTCATGCTGCCCCAGCATACACCCCATTGAATTTTCCAAAATGGTCAGATACATGATTAATGGTCTTCCCTCGACTGGTGGCATTAAAACAGGAGGCTCTTGCAGGTACTCTTTGATCTTGTCAAAAGCATTTTGGAATTCATTATTCCATTTGACTACTTGATCTTTCTTCAGTAGTTTGAAGATTGGTTCACAAGTAGCTGTCAGGTGAGAAATGAATCTAGCAATGTATTTTAAACATCCCAAGAATCCTCTGACTTCCTTCTCAATACGAGGAGCAGGCATCTCTTGTATCGCTTTTACCTTTGTGAGATCCACCTCAATACCTTTATTGCTGACGACAAAGCCTAGGAGTTTACCAGACCTTACTCTAAACGTTCATTTATTGGGATTCAACCTCAGCTTGTACTTCTTTAGTCTCTCAAACAGTTTTTGTAAATGATCAAGATGCTCTTCTTCTGTTTGAGATCTAGCTATCATGTCGTCCAAATAGACTTTTATTTTATGATGTATCATGTCGTGAAATAAAGCTACCATGGCACGCTGATAGGTTGCCCCAGCATTCTTCAGTCCAAATGACATCACCTTGTAGCAGAATGTGCCCCACTGTGTGACAAATGTTGTTTTCTCCATGTCCTCAGGCGCCATTTTGATTTGGTTGTAGCCTGAGAAACCGTCAATGAAGGAAAACACTTTGTGATGTGCCGTATTGTAAACTAGAATATCAATATGGGGAAGTGGGAAATCATCCTTAGGGATTGTCCTATTCAAATCTCTATAGTCCACGCACATCCATACCTTGCCGTCCTTTTTGGGCACGGGAACAACATTGGCAACCCATTGCGGATAAGAGGTGACGACCAAGAATCCATCATTAAGTTGTTTCATGACTTCTGCTTTAATCTTCTCCGACATGTCTGGTCGCATGCGACGGACCTTTTGTTTTACTGGTGGGCAATTCTCTTTTGTAGGTAGACGATGTACCACAATATTTGCATCAAGTCCTGGCATGTCTTCATACAACTAGGCAAAGACCTCAACATATTTGTGTAGCAACTGAATCAGACGCTCCTTGACACTGTACCAGATTGGCACCCACCTTGACCTCTCTTATGTCTTCTTTGGTACCTAGGTTGATTGTATCCACTGGCTCTTCGTGGGGCTGAATGGCTCTCTCTTCTTGTAGTAGCAATCTGGCAAGTTCCCCTGGTACTTCACAATCTTCCTTACCTTCATTTTCGGCTTGGTAGATTAGATTTTCAGAGTTATAGAAGGCCATAGCAGAACTGTTATCCATGGGATCCCGAATAGATGTAGACCTGCATTGTGAGTGTGAGTGTGTGTAAGGGTATAACTATCTTTGAAAGAAATGAAAATGTAAAAAAGAAAAACAATGAGCACAAAGTTTTTATGCAAAACATCCATGATTCATTGATGTCATATGGAAATGAGATAATAACCCTTACAAATGGACCATTGTGCCTCGGGTAAGACACAAGGTTTTAAGAGTTTGAATTGTTTTAATATTACAGATCCAACAAAGTATAGACAAATTATTGTGGGATAAAAGTGATCGGGACGAAATCTTTAGCCTCCCAATTGCTAAGCCTTCCCCCGACAGTTGGGAAGATCCAATCCTCCAGGTTGCAGCCATCTTCATCATCTTCTACCATGTTGACTTCACGGTTGCTGATCTTCAGGGGTGGTCCTCCGGCACGAGCGCAGCGCACAACTTTCTGGGCATCTGAAGTGAAACCCAGACAAAACTTATCAAATTTGTATGGGATATCTGGGAGTTGTCCCCAGATAGTGCACCCACCTTCTTCTATTACTTCCTTTGCATCCTTCAAAGATGACATTCTGAGTGGAGGCCTTGTGATATTGGGAACAGCCTGAGTTATTGCCACTTCTTGTGGGACTTCTTAAAAGTGTTGGAATGGAGTTTCAATAAATTCACCATCTAATTCCACATATCTGAAGGAATTAAGATGGCTGATCATATACTCTTCTTCTCCATGAACGATGATGATTTTCCCTTGAATTGGATACTTCAGCATTTGGTGCAACGTAGAAGTAGCAGCGCCCGCATTGTGAATCCATGGTCGGCCTAGGAAGCAGGAATATGAAGGACCAATATCCATTACATAAAAAGTTGAATCAAATGTTTGGGTTCCAACCTTTATGGGGATATCCACTTCCCCATGCACCATCATTTTTGAGCCATCAAAGGCCCTTACTACTATGTTACTTGGCTTCAATGTCAATCCCTCACAATCAAGCATATCAAGAGCTTTTTTAGTCAACACATTCAGAGATAAGCCAGTGTCCACCAAAACATGAGCCAAGGTTGTGCCCCTACATTCAACTGAGACGTGCAATGCCTCATTATACTTCCTTCCTCTTTGCGTTAAATCAGCATTCGAAAAACCTAGACCATTGTCCGTAGTCAAGCTGGCTACGTAGTCTCGGAACTGATCAGCAGATGTCTCTTGGGGTACATGGGCAGTTTTCAGGAATTTTACCAAGGCCTTTGCATGCGCCTCGGAACATAGTAGTAAAGTCAGCATGGAAATTTTGGATGGAGTTTTCCCCAGTTGTTCAACTACATCATAGTCGCTTCTTTTTATGATCTTTAGAATTTCCTCCATCTCTTTCAGGGAGGTCTCAGGGATAGCCAATGATTGTGCCTTCGTCCGGACAGGCTCAATCAGAACACTTTTTCCTTGAGTCTCGGTTAACTCGGTAGCAGGAATGTCAGTTGGAGTGATAGCAGGGGTTGTAACAGCTTTGTCAGTTGGAGTATTAGTGGAGATGATTGTAGGACTGGGAATAGCCTTCGGAGGAGAAACAATAACAGGAATGATTACGGGTCCAGAAACTGCTTTTAGGAGAGCAATTTCTGGAGAGAATATCCTTCTGCTTCGGATAATCTTGCTATCCCCCATAATATTACTGATATCGGAGTTAAATTTCTCGAAACTTGAATCTTCGGAAGCTGGCCAATCTTGCTTGATACTGTGGTAGTAGACATCCCCTCCATAATTCCATGGTATGGTTTTGTCTGATGAATACGGGACTGGTCTAGGCATTGTAATTATCAAAGGAGCTGCTTTTGGAACTGATGTAATTATAACGGGTCTTTTGGTGGAGACCCTGGAAGAATTGGCAGAAATGGTAATGATGGAAACATCATTAAAAGGAATAGGTGGAATAGAAGTCTTTTCAAACAAAATTTCCTTGTTATCTATTAGGCATTGAACGCCTGCTTTCAACAAAGGACAGCTGGTTGGTGAGGACAAACAGAAATGACAGCTTTCATCATAGCCCGGGAAAACACTGGCATTCAATAAGTTCTTTTTGATAGTCAGAAGTGGGGTCATAAGTTAATCAATTGAAGTAACAAACATATCCTCTTCAATGGCGTTGGCATTATGGCCGTGTTTGGGCATAGGGGTAGAAATGACATTGGGCTTTTCTGGCGTATCGAATTCAATCTCTTTGGCTTCAAGGAGGTCTTGTACTTTGTTCTTTAAAGCCCAACAGTTATTAGTGTCATGGCCGGGACTCTCAAAATGGTATGCACAATGGGCATTAGGATGATAGTGAGGAGATGTTGTGTTAGGGTTCTTTGGAGCTTCTTTCAAGGTCACTAGGTTGGATCTTAACAGATGTGGCAATACTTGAGATAAGTTCATGTTAATTCTGGTGAATTGTCTGACTGGTCTTTCCATTCTTGGTTGGTTGTTTCTTTGCTGATCAGGCACAGGTTTAGGAATCATAATAGCCCCCACCATTGGACGGCATTCGACTCTATCTTGATTTCTCTAAGGATAAACAACAACCACTTCTTTCTTTCCGATAAATGGCTTCCTTACAGCAGCAGAGGATGCATCTTTTTGAACCTTTCCACTTTTTATCCCGGTTTCTACCCTTTCTCCGGTCAATATCAATTCAGTGAAACCTGTCGATGAACTCCCAATTAAGTGATTGAAGAAGGGACCAAACAAGGTGCCCAAGAACATATCAACTAACTCTCTTTCAGATAAAGGAGGCTGGACTCTCCCCGCCAAGTCCTTCCATTTTTGCACATAGTCCTTGAAGCGCTCGTTGGAAACCATGGCCATACTCTGGAGTTGAGTACGGGTAGGCGCGAGATCAGCATTGTATTGGTATTGTTTGTAAAAAGCTACAGCAAGATCTTCCCAGTTAAGAACATTGGCTCTTTCTAACTGATAAAACCAATCAAGTTGAGTTCCAGACAGACTGTCTTGGAAGAAGTGTACCCATAAATCTTTGTCAGCGGTATGGGGCTGGATTTTCCTCACATAGGACCGGAGATGCATTTTGGGGCATGAGACTCTGTCATATTTGGCGAACACGGGTGCTTTGAATTTGGGAGGAATGACAATTCCTGATACCAGTCCCAACTCCTCAAAGTCCAAGCCAGGAACTTTTTGGATTTCCATTGCACTCAACCGTTCTTCTAGATGCTTATACTTATCATTAGCTGGAGGGTATTGTTCTTTCAGAATAGTCTTTTTCTTCCTCTTCCTCTTCTAATTCTGACTGGACAATTGTTTCTTTACCCTTCCCATCTTTGTTGCCTTTCTCACCGGATGTCGTTGCAAAGTCTAAGGCCCTTCTTGTCTGCCCTTGGAATCTTCTTCCCATGTTCAGAATTCCGGTTATTTTCTTCGTTTTCTTTTTCTTCTCCTCCACCACCAAGGTTTTCAACTTTTCTTGCCCTTTGGCCAGAGTCAAGAACAATTGTTGAAACTGTGCATTCTGAGCTTGGAGGTCCTTCACTGTTTGCTCGAGATCCATCTTACTGAATTAAACAGTAGAGAGATGAGGAGACTTGTTGCAAGAAACCTGTTTATGTTATGATGAATGATAAATGCGTATGCAATGATTTCAAGGATATTAAGACTCAAATTTGTTTTAGAAAAAAAGGAAACGCACGTTATATTAATAAATTAAAGCTTTTGAGTACATCGATGCCTTCTTGGGAAAAATAATACAAAAAAACTCTAAGATAAAAAGGTAGTCCACATCCTCTTTGGTACAATGTAAGCATTCAGAGTCTGCTCCTCATGAAGTAGCCTAGTGAGTTCCAAAACCTTCTTCTCGCTTGCATAGAATTGGGCCTCAAAAGTATCTCGCTCCCCTTTGAGTTGTATCCAATCTTTTTGTAGGTCTTCAAGAGAGATAGGCATGTCAGTATGTAGGATAGTGTATGGGACATCTCCTTCCATGACAGGCTCAATGATTACCGGGAGAATGGAGGGGTAAGGCATCATCAGACTTTGAGCACGAGTTCGTACCCATTTGAGGTAAGGCTCAAGAGGGATGGAATTCTTGTGCCCCAAAGTCTTTCTATCTACCTTGTTTAACATCCTCCAAGCTCGGATAAATCTCTGGCGAAGACCTTGATCGTCATTTGTCGTAGTCAAATACTAAACCTTGAATCAGCATCTCGTGTGGGCCATCCCTTCGAGCATAACCAAACTGTCTTAAAGCTAACTAGGGGTTGCAGGTGATACCTCCCCTAATGCAAAGTAAAGGGACATTAGGAAATTCCCCACAACGGTCGATAATAGTAACATTCTCTATGGATCGGGAGCACCAATGGATGTCTAAATGTTTGAGCGTCATCAACCTTTGTGACCACCTTGATCCTTGCTCATTCTTTAATACAGATTGGGGAAGATGTGAAATAAACCATCTTGCCAAGAGAGGAGTGCAACACATGAGGACACCTCTTTTCCTCATTGTGCGAGTGTGAAAAGAGTGTAGGATATCCCCTAGCAATGTAGACACCGGGTTGCGGGATATGAAGATTTTGACGGTGTTCACATCTATGAGTTGGTCAGGATTTGGAAACAAAACCATCCCATTGATGAGGAGAGCCAAAATTTCCTCAAAGGCTTGCAAATCCAAAGAATTCCAACAACTTTGGGCTTTCTCAAACAAGAACTTTGCTAGGAAGCCCTTGACACCACTCCTTGTTTCCCAATGAGTTGTGATATCAGATAAGTGCAAGTGCAGAGCTTAAGCAATATCTTCTGGCTTTGGGTCTCTTTCGGTACCGTTGAAAGGTAGTTGATTGAGAATGGGAATCCTCAAGAGTCGGGAGAATTCTTCCAAAGTAGGCAAAAGTTGATAGTCGGGAAATGTGAAGCAATGGTGTAAAGGATCAAAGAACTGAAAGAGCACCTTCATCGTGTCCTCGTCTGTGTTAGAGGTGACCAAGTTGAGTAGGCGACCATGTCTCTCGGTGAATGGAGAGTTTTCAGGAATCCTTGAAGCTAGCTCCTTAAGTTATGGAGGGATCTTGACAAGGTTGACTTGAATAGTTTTCCTGCGAAGAGAATCCATATCCTACAAAACAAGAAAAAAGATGAATCCAAAAATCCTTGAAATGGTTAGTGAATGTGTATGATGTTATGATGTTCATGATGTTATGTATAAGTATGTATATACAAACAAAGCAAACAAGTCCTTAGGTTTAGGCTTGCATGGAGTCTCATAGGTAAGTACCCTCTTGAAGTTTAGTTGGCTCAACCTGTCCTAGTAATAGTAATCGGGTTCTAAGGAGCTCAATTTCACTGGTTTGTTTCCTTGGTTATTGTTTCAGTACAAGCCTCTTTAATGGCGACCAAAATATCCCAAGAAACCAAAACTCAATGAGTGTAGTATCGAGTATCTACCAACTTCAGACTGCACCAAAGTCGGTCATCTCACTACATCCTAAAGGCCAAGTTGGTCAAGTAAAGGTTCTAAAAGTTCACTAGTGCTTCATGACATCACTCGGTGGCCCCATATTCTCTTTGATTAACTCAAAGGCTACCGGTACCCACTAATATGTCGCACTAACGTAGCTATTGCTTAGACCATGTCGGTATACCCCGTACAGTTTCCACAATGTATTGCTACTTACCTATAATGTATCCCAAATCCAGGTAGAGGATTTAAACCCAAATAAAGAACAATAATGTAAAGCATACAAGTCAAACAATGTAAGCAAGTAAATGTGATCTAGCCCTAAGGTAACCCCACTTTTATAAGTTTCCCCAACAGAGTCGCCAGTTCTGTGATACGGTCGAAGAACTGACTTGAGGATTTTACGTTTGATCGCAAATGTTGCGGTTAGCAAGAGTCGCCACCGAATTTTATTTTATCCAAAAGGAAAGGTGAAAAAGCATAGGAAAGACCTTTGAGATTGTTTCTTGAGTTCGGGGGGTAGATTATGAAAAGGGAAGGTATTAGCACCCTTTTCATCCATGGTTTTCCATGGGCTCTTAGTTACTTGCTAGGTCACTTGCTTTTTGTTTGAAATTGTGCTTTGTGTGGTTTTTAAAATTATTTTATAAAGAGGTCATTGTTTAGGCAATCTTTGTAATGATTGTCGTTCGTAAGAATGTATACAAAGATGTTGATCTTTTGAAAATGTTTTAAAGTTTTGTAAGATGTTTTAAAAGTATAAGTGAATATTTTTGAAAATAGAAAGGATGTTTGTTTTAAATTAGAACAAGTAATTTGGAGCAATCTACCTACTCAAATGTCTTTCATGTTCATTTTCTTTTCCTTTGACATTGTTATCTTACCATTGATTGGGTAAGTAACCCTATCTTTGGATGTAAACGGGACGGGCGTGGGTCATCGTATAACCATGATTAGAAATTTTGCAAGGTATCTTAGCATTCTTTTTGAGGGACTAAGATCATTTGTAAGGCAACTTAGATAGTGTCATCGAGGGACTATGATCTTGTACTTGCTTGTTTTTGCTAAGATACCTTACATGCGTAATATGGCAATTTTGTATAAGGAAACCAAGTGGAATAACCCTAAGGGTGCTTGTGTGCAAATGTATTGTTTTCATGCTTGTTTTTGTCTTGAATTAAGGTTTTCTAAGCATTGTTTTTAGTCTTTTCATACAAACCTAATTACTAGCATGTTATAGAAAAGCGATAAATTGTAAAATTTAAAGTTACTATGCTATTACAACATTTGTGGGGAGGGGTATATAATTTGTAAATGGGGATTGCAAGAATTTAAACCTAATTTGTCTATTACAACCATATTGAATTGATATAAATATACAAGGAAATAAATAAATATAAAGTAATAAAATGAATGAATTGTACAGAAATGCAAGAAATGTAAAGAGAATGTATCTTTGTTTGATTTTTTTTATGAAGAAAGGAATTTTGTCTTGACCTAATTAAATAAATAAAATAATTAATTGAATTTGAATTTTATTAAGAAAATATTTTAAGTGAAACCCAAATTCTATAAATTAATCAAAAGAAAATAAGTTAAGAAAAGTATTTTTAGCATTTTTATCTTTAAAAATATTTATAGTATTATAAAATATTTTTCGTCTTTTTATATCAAAAATAATGTATTTAAATTAATATGAAAGGAAATAACTAATAACCTAACTTTATTTATATTTGCATGATTATAAGTAAAATGTAAATAGAGTATAATTAATAAAAATATTTTTTGTGAGAAAAATAAAATAAAATAAGTCAAAATATAAATATATCATTTTTGTATTTTATGATTTTTTTTTTAGTATTTAGAAAAAATATATTTTAAAAAAAAGAAATGAAATAAATAAATAACTTGGGCCAGGGGGTGCCAAGAATCAATATGGAGGTTAGTGAGCAAAAACAAAAAAAAAAACAAGCCAGGCCCAAAGGGGCCCAGCGCCTGCCAAAAAAACAACCAAAGTCAGAAAAATGTGAAAAAATGAAAAGAAAAAAAAAAGGGTACCACTGGGGCTCGAACCCAGGTCCCATAGGTTACAGGCACGCGCTTCTACCACTGGGGTGGCTATACATCCGTTAATACAAATGAAACAATAAATATGTAAGGCAAAACGCGCCCTGAAGACTTCATCTTCAACCTCCAGCCAGACCTACTGTAACTTGCTCATTTCTAATCAATAATGAAAATTGTAAACATGAAACTTGTAGCAAATTTTCTCAAAACTCAAAATCATGTTTGGAGTTTGAGCTTGTTTCAGGTAGTGGTGATGATCAGGTTAGCTTCCTTGGACCTCTAGGAAGCTAATGCAATACTTAGCTTGAGTTGAGAGTGGCTGAAATGACTTGGAGAAGTCAAGTTGCAGACTCTGTTTTTTGGTTATGGAAGTTATGGTAAATGGTGTTACAGTTCTTGAATAAGGATAGGGATGAGTTGTATTTGATGTAAGGAAGCTTTAGAAACTAAAATTCCAAGAAACGCGCGAGGGAAATGGGAGTTTGATGTTCAAGGTCAGAAACTGTGGAACAATGGAGTTTTTGTACAATTTCTGATTTGAGAGAGTTTTGGTGTATTACAGGGTGTTCAAGCTCGTGTCCTAGCTCACAAATAGTGACTCTATTTATAAGCAAAAAGTTTGGAATGCTCTCGTTGATCAGAATTCAAATTTACATGTTTATGCATAACATGTGATTTTTTGAGAAATTCAAGTTTCCATGCCTTGTACTTGGTTCATAGAGTTGTTAACCACTTTAAACACAATGCTTCTGAATTTGTGAATAAAATTACAAGTTGGGAGCTCAAGAAGCTGAATTTGTGCATAAAATGGATATGTTACTTTCTCCCTAAAATGGCAAATTGATTTGGACAAAGCTTGAAACACTTGGATAAGGGCATAATAAGTTGTGTAAAACATTAATTATGGATTGAAAAATAATTTTTAGGCCTTCAAAGTGAGGATTATGCAGCATGGCTATGGATTTGGTTCATGTGTTCATCAAAAATGACTTGTAATTCAAGTGCCAAAACCCTAACTTCATCTCTTCGATTCTCCCTACTCAAAAATGATCTCAAGGAGTTCTTGGACATTTTGGAAATATTGCAATGTGATCTAAAACCCATATTTGAATTGCTTTTGAATGTTCCTCTTGGAACTATATGAAAAAGTGCCATGAAGTTGGGTCAAAATCCTGACCAAATTAGGGCAAAATTTCACTAAGTGTTTAGTTTCATGACCCTATGTTTATAAAATTATAACTTGAGATCCAAGAATTTTTGGAAGGATTTGTATAAATAAAATTTGTAGATTTCATGGAGATCTACAACTTTAATGTTGGAAGTTTCTCTTGAATCATCTTGCATCATGGTGAAATTTTGGCTCAAAGTTATAAAAAAACATGAATTTTCAACACTTGGAAAATTTTCTAAGTTTAGAAATTTTGACTTTTCAAAATGAAAACTTGACTTTTTTATTTCTTGATGAATAAGTTTCATATTTTGACATTTTTTGATGAATTATGATCTTTGGTACTTGAATTTGACCAAAAAGTCAAAGTTTGACTTTTCAGTATACAGTTGACTTTTGATCAGTTGACTGCAAAATTCATCTGTCAATCCTTTGGACTTGCAATGTTGTAAGTCATATCATTAGTTCAAAATTATGCAATTGGACTCTTGAGATCATACCTTAAACCAATTGATCATTTGCTAGGTCAAAACCAGAAATTGCCCTTTCCCAGTCAAAACCCTAATTTTGACCATTTTGCCCTTTTGGAGATTTAATCAAATTTCTTGAGGAATTGTGGTCCAAACTTGATAAAATGATACATAGGAGTTTAAAATGATGATGTGGATCAAAATTTATGAATTTTTATTGTAAATTGGCCACGGTTGACTTTTTCTCTAATACAACTGATTTTTAGGTCAATTGCTCAATTGACTGAGCAAAAATGTGATCCAAGGCTTGAAACTTGACCTGAGTAATCTTGAGGGTGCATAATGATCCATGAAAGTCATATGAAGCTTTTAAAGTTCAAAAATACTTGTGCAAACTCAAACCCTAATTTTGGTCATTAGTGCCTAAGGAGGTGTCTTGAGCTGATCAAACCCTAGTGCAGTCTTGAGCCAAAGGAGATCTTGTGAGCAAATTCTTGATAAGTGAGAGGGAAAATTTTGGGGTACAAAACAAGCCAAGGAGAAGAAGAAAAAATAGGATAAGGAATCACTAACTCATGTTTTCTTTGTTGTTGACTTAGCAAGAACATCTACTGGAGTTACGACTTGAAGCAGAAGCAAAGCAATACAAAGAAACAGGAGGGCAGATTCTCATCCCACTAAAGATGAGGCTGACCAAGACGCTTTGGATTATCTGGATGAATTAATGAACCTTCCAGAAAGTTACATTGATAGTTCTTAGGTTTCCTTATCTTTAATGTGTAACAGCCTTAAGATCTATCTTTGTACTAGCTTTTTTAATGAATATGTTTTTATATCATTGTGCTTGTCTCACTTTAATTCATCTATTGAGTTAGCAAAGTCTGCTTAACGTTAATCCGTTTTAAAGTAAAAGCATGAAAAAGTTTAAAGAAATTTCATAAAAGAAAATAGTTTTTAAAACCTTATTGCCTGGAGAGAAAGCAAACTGTATTTCCACAACTTACAAGATAGATAAGATCAGTTATTAACAACCGTAGCTTCCCAAGGCAATCTTTAATACAGATTTGTATGTTACAGAAGATCTTCTTCTATAAATATATACATTTTGTGTGAAAATTTTAATCTCATTCCACTTCAAGGACAAGAATAGAAAAGGCGAAGCAGCTCAAGGCATAGAAGAGAGATTTCAAGAAGGAGATGAAAATTTTGTTTAAGAAGGAGGCAAGGAAAGAGAAAAATAAGGAGAAGGGGGTTCAAAAAGTATTTACTTCCATAAAGGTTGATGAAAAAGCTCGATAAGAAGAATGAGGATTCAGACGGAGAATGTGACGAAGACTGGAAGGCTTATGTGGATTCATTGTCTAAGACAGGTGAAGGGTTCTAAGAAAAGTATTCTTAAGAATCGTCTATAACAGTCTTTGTAATACATCTATTTAATAAATAAAGAACATCCTTTTCTCTTAACTGTTATTGTTAATTTCTTGAGGTATAAGTTGTGATAATACTTGGTATTATTCCAACCATAAGAAACAAAGAAAATAAATTTTAATGTTAAAAAGGAATTACAATAAAGAAGACAATGATAAAGAACAATAAAAATACTTTAAACATAATAACATCCATTCCAAGAGACCAACTTTATTTTAGCTTTCAACTTTTCACTCCAGACTTTGGAAGATTCATCCTCAAAATTTAACACTACTCATTATTGGATAATCAACCAAAATGCATTCAGGAGGAAAATAGTGTTCCCACAATAGCATATCTAGAGAAACCCCATAGTATTCACAGTTTATAGCATTTGCAATAGAAGATGTGGTGATGGTGATATGAACACCAAATACAATAGAAAGAATGGAAGACTTCAGATTTAGTTGTTAGATAGAAGAATTTACCCAGAACTCTTTGACAAGATTTGAGTAAGAGAATCCAAAGAGCATGCTGAAGTAACCATCCCATCCTTATTGAGAGATCACCCTTTGAAAATCATAGCCAAAGGCTAAAAGCTCTTTAAGGTCAACCAGCCTTTCATTGTACCTACTAACATGTTCTTAATATCAGAAGTAGATCTCGAAGTCGTCTCAGGTTTAGTAAACAAAAAATAGTTGATTAAAACAAGAGAGGAGAAGGGATTCTTAAAGACCCAACCAAGAGTAAATGCACGACAGCTGCCTTTGCTAAAGGTTCACTCAAGGACAATTTTTTAAGAAGTTCAAAACAGTTGAGAAGTACAAAAACATAAATATTTAAAAAAACATTTTAAAAAAGAAAACATTTAAAAAAGAAAACATTGAAAAGACAAGACAGCAAAAACAAAGATGACAGAAGCAATAGTACGAAGAATATTAAAGATATACACATCATTACCTAAGAGTCCTTAACCTTATAGTAACTAAGCAACACAAGTAATTATTAGAAACATGTAGTTAAGAGTGTCACCAAATCCAAATACAATTAGCATTAAATAATTTTTTTCAAGCTCTAGTGTCTGAAGTAAATAAGAAGTCATTGTTAATCAAAGTTAGATTATCAGACTCTGACTGACGATACTTTTGATTGAAAACACACAAAGAAACTCAACCTAGAAACAAACACATAAGATGTTTGTTCAATGAAGTTGAATTATCTAGGCATACATCATAGGTGATAACAACTTTGTTTTCACATTATTGACAACCATCTTGCTGGTATATTATTTAGAGTGAATTTATGCAATATCCATCGATTGATATGAATTATATGTCTTTTGTAGACAGAGTAACAAGTTACTTGTCTTACACTTAGCTTAGGATACTTTGTTTTCACCAATAAATTGATAGTTCCCACAAGTGGACTTATCTCTCAAATATATTCATAGCATAGTCAATATTACAAAATTTAACTAGATGATCTTTTCATATTTTAAGATATTCCCTTAAAGTTTAAGTGAATTTATTTATAATCTGATTGACATCTTACACACAAACATACACTGCATAATATACCAGGCTTAGCAGCTGAAAGGTTAATTAAAGGGAATATACCTATTGAAGGAGCTTTTGATCCTTCTTTTATGCAACTTGAAGGATAGAAAAACATAAGAAAGTGGGTTTAAATTGGGGTTTTCAAAAAATAAATACAGTATGACACATTTGGTTATCCGGGTTCGTTTGAACTCAAACTACTCCAGTCCACCCGCCAAGGTGATTTCTCCTCTCTCAATCAAGGTCTTAATCCACTATTCAAAAACTTTGATTACAACTCACAAAGACTAATGTCAATGTCTTCTTGAGACTAAACCATAACTTGGTTTCTCAAGGAATTACAATTTTTCTAACAGAAATAATGTGTTTAACAAATGCTTCTAAAAGGCTATATCACAATTGTGATGTTTACATAAGATTAAAGCACAGTGATAATTCAAGAGATAAATAGAGAATTTGATTTCTCTTTGTAACACGGTGGGAGAACTGACTTGGTTGTTTTGCGTTTGATCGCAAATGTTGCCGTTAGCAAGAGTCGCCACTGACTTTTCTTTTATCCAAAAAAGGAAAGGTTGAAAAGAACAGGAAAGACCTTTGAGATGTTTTCTTGAGTTAGAGGGGTAGATTATAAAAAGGGAAGGTATTATCACCCTTTTAATCTATAGTTATCTACGGGCTCTTAGTTTCTTGCTAGATCACTTGCTTTTGTTTGAAAATATGCTTTGTGTGGTTTTTGAAAGTATTTTGAAAAGGCGCCATCGTTTAGGAAAACTTTGTAATAATTCTCGTTCGTAAGAATGTATACAAAGTGTTGATCTTTTGAAAAATGTTTCAAGTTTAAAAGAGGTTTTGAAAGTGTTGGTGTTTATTTTGAAAATAGAAAGGATGTTTTGAAAATGAGTAAGCAACTAGGAACATTCTACCTACTCAAAAGTATTTCTTGTTTATTTCCTCTTTCCTTTGACATTGTTATCTTACCATTGATTTGGTAAGAAACCTTATCTTTGGATGTAAAAGGGACGGGAAAGGGTCATCATATAGTCATGAATAAAAATGTTGTAAGATATCTTATCATTTTCTTTAAGGGACTAAGATCATTCATAAGGTAACATTTGTAGCGTCATCAAGGGACTATGATCTTGTATTTTGTCTGTTTTTGCTAAGACATCTTACATGCGTATTATGACCATTTTCATAAGGCAACAAAGTGGATTTACCCTAAGGGTGTAAGTGTGCAAGTGTATTGATTTACATGCATTGTTTTGTCTTTGAATTAGGGTTTTCTAAGCATTGATTTTACCTTTCCATACAAACCCTAATTTACTAGCATTTATATATAAAGCATTAAATTGGGGGAAATAAAAATACTAAGCTATTATATCATTAGGGGAGGGGGTGTACAAATTTAAAAATGGGGAAGTTGCAATAAAATTAAATATAAATAATTATTACAACCATATTGAATATTGTACAAAAATGAAGATAAAAAATGCAAGAATGCAAAATGGAAAAATAAATGATTTTTATTTGGTTTTATGAAAGGGTTTTAATCTTGACCTAATTAAGAAAATAATTAATGGAAATCAACTAAAATTAAAACCTAAATTAATTAACAAAGAATAATAAGTTAAAAATGATTTTTTTAGGGTTTTTTCGTGAAAAGGCTTTGAATAATAAAAATAATAGGAAAATTAATTAATTAAAATACCTAAATTCTAAATTAATTTTAATTAAGAAAAGCAAATAATATATTCATTAATCCTAAGCCTAAATATTAATTTATAAAAAAGAGAAATTAATTTGCTAAGAAAATTGTTTTTGTTCTTTATAATTTTATAAAGAGAAATAAAATATAAACGAGTGTAAAAATAATAAAATAAATATTTTTTGGATTTTTTATTAATAATAATAATAATATTAATAATAAAAATAATAAAATGAAAATATGAAAGTGAAATAAACTAAAAGATAAAAATAAAATAAAATAAAGAAACAAATGACTAGGGGTGCTGAAGCAGGGCCAGGGGTTAGAAGCCAGCAAAATACCAAGGCCCGCTGCATTGAGGCCCGGGCATTTGTGTTTGTAACAAAAAAGAATGAAAATGTGAAAATGGAAAGAAAAAAAGGTAGTGTGCTGGGTATTGAACCCATGCCCTCTTGGTTACCAGCGCGCTGCCTTACCACTGTGGTGGTTATACATCCATTAACATTGGCACAAAAATAAATACATAACATATAACTTGCCCTGAATGTACTTCATCTTAAACCTCCAGCAGAAGAATCTTTAACTTGCTCATTCTTCAACCATTTTCAAAAATGTAAACATGAAACTTGTGTATTTTTTCACCACGAATCCAATCATGTAACTAATTTAAGCTAACATTCAAAGATAAGAATGAATTTATGAAAGTACCAAATTTTGACCTAAATGTTTCAACAAGTTTAAACTCAAAATTCTCCATGCTCAAGCAACATAAATTAAATATATGGACATGTATAGTTCCAGGGAAATGATATCTACATTTTATCTTCACAAATGCAAGCCTAACAATGCCTAAATAATGAGATAGAAGTTCAAGAAAAATATCTCAAAACTGGAAATCGTGAAATGAGTTTAAGCTTGTTTCAAGTGATGGTGATGATCAGGTTAGCTTCCTTGGACCTATAGGAAGATAATCCAATGGCTGGCTTGAGCTGAAGGTGGCTGGAATGGTCTGGAGAAGTCCAACTGTGATGCTCTAATTTTGAACTTGGAAATGGGTGAAGATTATGTTACAGTCGTGTAACAGGGACAAACATGGCTTATGTATGATGTTTGGAAGCTTTTGGAAGCAAAAGGCCAAGAAACACACGAGTAGTTTTTGATTTTGGGATTTCTGGCCAGAATATGCAACAATGGAAGTTTGAGATGCAGTTCTGAGTTTTTTGTGAGTTTTAGAGCTTGTGTATTCATGTGTTTTGATGCAAACAACTTGTGCATAAGTAAGGAAAAGGTTTCAGCACTTGAGAGGGTCATAAGTGCAAGATATAGACTTATGGCTATGTTACTTGATTTTGAAGAAAAGTGGGAATATGGTTTCAAGGCATAGTACAAGCATGGCCTGAGTTCCAAGAGGATTTAGACAAGTTTCTTTTGGGTTATAGGTTATGTGTGATCAGAATAAAACAAGTGCAAAGCTCAAGAACTGGTTTTGTGCATAAAAGTTACTTTTCCAAAATGGCAATGTGCACTTTCTTCCCAAAATGGCATTAAGCATGGGAAATGCAGTGAATGCTTGAGTTGAAGCCTCTAACAACTGTGCAAACATTTAATTATGAAGTGCCAAACAAGTTTCAGGCCTGCAAAGCAAATATTGTGCAGCCTAGCATGGATTTGCATTCTTGTTCATCATGAAATTCTGCCTTGTAAAACAACTTGAAACACTAACTTCTGACCTTTGATTCTCCTTGCTCACAAAAGATCTCAAGGAGTTCTTGGACTTTTTAGAAAGCTTGTAATGTGCTCTACAAACCCTTTTGAAATCACTTTTGCAAAATTCAAATGGAACTATGTGAAACATGGCTCAGAAGTTAGGTCAAAATCCTGACCAAAATGCTCAAAATTTCACTAAGTGTTTTAGTTTCATGACCATGATTTCATGGATTAATAACTTGAGATCCAAGTATTTTTAGGAGGAGTTGTATAAAGAAATGTTTTAGATCTCATTGAGTTATGCAAATTTCATGTTGAAAGTTTCTTTTGAATCATCTTGCATCATGGTGAAAAATTGGCTCAAAATTGTGAAAAAATATGAAGTTTTCAACACTTAGAAAAATTTCTAAGTTTGGAAACGTTGACTTTTCAAAATGAAATATTGACTTTTTTTATTTCTTGATGAACAAGTTTCATATTTTGACATGTTTTTACGAATTGTGATCTTTGACACTTGATTTTGACCAAAAAGTCAATGTTTGACTTTTCAGTATACAGTTGACTTTTGATCAGTTGACTGAAAATCAACAATCAATCAATTGATCTTGAGGGAAGTTTTGTGTCATACCATTAGGTCAAAATTATGCATTTGAAACCTTGAGATCATGTCTCAAACCAAATAACCATTTGCTAGGTCAAAAATCAGAAATTGCCCTTTCTCACTCAAAACCCTAATTTTGACCATTTTGCCCTTTTGATGATCTGATCAAATTTATTGAGGAATTATGGTCCAAACTTGAAAAAATGACATATGTGAGTTCACAATGTTGATATGGATCAAAAATTATGAAGTTTGACTATAAATTGACCATAGTTGACTTTTTCCCCAATACAGTTGATTTTTAGGTCAACTAATCAATTGACTGGGCAAAAATGTGATCCAAGACTTGAAACTTCACATGAGCAATCTTGGGGGTCCATAATGATCCATGAAAGTCCTATGAGGCATTAAAAGTTCAATTATCCTTGTGCAATTTCAAACCCTAATTTCAGTCATCAGTGCTTATAGAGGTGTCTTGAGCTGATCAACCCTTGTGCAGTCTTGAACCAAAGGATATCTTATGAGAAAATATTTGATAAATGAGAGAGAAAATTTTGGGGTACAACAGCTTCCCCTTTTCAATCTTCTTAAACCTGAAGAGTTAGATTGGCGGATCCGCCATTCGTGACTTGAAGGTGGAAGATGATTGAACACTAGAGTGCCAAGGAATATGCACTCGAAGATGAATTGGGAATGGGCTTATAGTTTCCATTTGGAGGAATGATGGAGATTTTACAGAGATGGGCTTGTAGATGCCATCCAAAGGTGACTGTTGACAGAAAATGGACTAAGTCTGAATTTGATTTCAACTGGAAATGAATCAGAATAAATCTTTGGAACAATTTATCTGAAACTAGCAGGAGTCTTGTATGTTGTTTGACTAGGAAGAATCAAAATAAATCTTGGAGCGATTTATCAGAACCAAAAATGTTCATTTGGAAAGTATCAGGATAAATCGTTGAGAGGTTTAAACTGAACCAAAAGAGGTTTGGAATATTCTTTAATTGGAGAGAATTAGAGTAGATCTTTGAGCGATTTATCTGAACCAGAGAAAGTGCCTACTAAAAAAGAATCAGAATAAATTGTTGGGAGATTTATCTGAACCATCAAAGATCTTAAGAAGAATCAAAATAAATCAATGAGAGATATATCTGAAACAGAGAAAACGCTTGCGGGGAAGAATCAGAATAAACCGTTGAGAGATTTAAACTGAATCGGCAGGGATCTGGAGAAGAATCAGAACAAATCATTGAGAGATTTATCTAAACCAGAGAAAATGTTTGTAGGAAAGAATCAGAATAAACCGTTGAGAGATTTAAACTGAACCGGCAGGGATCTGGAGAAGAATCATAATAAATCATTGAGAGATTTATCTGAACCAGAGAAAGCGTCTACAGAAAAGAATCAGAATAAAACGTTGAGAGATTCAATCTGAACCGGCAAGGGATCTGGAGAAGAATCAGAATAAATCATTGAGAGATTTATCTAAACCAGAGAAAACATCTGTAGGAAAGAATAAAATAAATCGTTGAGAGATTCAAACTGGACCGGCAGGGGTCTGAAAGAAATGTCTATTATGTAGATGGTTGACCAGCCCTTTCTTGGGAATTTACTTGTCGAAAAATTGACGATAATTTTCTGTTGATTGATCTTTCCTGCAAAGATGAAAGGTTAGTTGCATGCAATGTCATGATGTATGAAATGCATGGTATAATGTTGTTTCTAAAAATAAATGAGATCGCGTTGTATGCATTTGTGTTGTCAATACTATGATGTATGAATGTAATGTATGGACACGTTAATCGTTATGCCACAGTGTTGCTGGAGTCGGGGAAAATAAATCCCTGAGTACTACTGGGTATGAGGAGTGTAAGTATTCATATTTTGAAGTTGAAGTATTGATAGATGAGTCTCCATTTGTTAGAGAAATAAACTTTGCTGTGTAAGGGAAACGTCGTGCATTGCTTATGGACCTTGTGAAAACCTGCTGGGGAATCCTGAGAAACCGGGCGACTTTCACTGCGGAATCTTGGGAGCGGTAACTGGAAGTTTTGTTCCGTCGGGGATGTGAGAGCGCTTGATACCATTAGGCTGCATACTGGAGATATATTAGTGATCCTGTAGTGGGATGGCTTGATTTCCACTCTTGTTGGAAAAAGTACCTGCGGGGGACTTTATGGAATAGTCTAAAGATATTATCCTATTTCTTAAAGCCATTAGTGATTGTCTTTCTATTTTCTGTTCCCCCTTTTTTTTGCTCATTTGTAAACAGTAGTCACGTTCAAATGCATATGTTCAAAAATAATCATTGGACGTTTTTGCAAACAAAACACGGAAATAAAAGAAAAATAGATAGTTTTGCACTTTCAAAGGAATATCTTTGTATTAACTTGAATAAGTATTTTTTGTACAACAAGACGAACATCCTAGTAAGGGAACGCTGTCGTGGAAAATGAAAATTGATACAAAGAAAAGATAGCTATGTGAAATAATCCCATAGGGTTCCCATCCTGCTATAGCCTTTATGTCTCTGAGCGTCTCATCCACTTGTTGTCTTGTCCGAAGTTGATTGGATTGATTAGACCCGTTTGAGTTTTTCAGTTGATGCTAAAGGTTGTTTGTAAGGTGATCCAACGAGACATAGTCATACGCTTTAATTCCATAACTTTTTCCTAGATCACCCTTTCGGGTTTTCAGTCCATCGGGATACCCTTTTTTGCCCAAGCCGCCCTTTCGGGTTTTCAGCTTGTCAGGTGTATAGATTTTTTTGTATTTTATCCCTAATTTTTGCCCGAACCTTCGTGGTTCGCCGGGATGCCCTAATTCTTTCCTAGGCCAGTCGACCTAGCGGGTCTTTATTCATGCATAGTATCTTTTGACTATGTATGCATTTACAGGGTGTGGAAGGTCGTGGCCATCCATAGCAGTTAACATCATTGCTCCACCAGAGAATATGCTTTTGATCACAAATGGTCCTTCATATGTAGGAGTCCATTTGCCCCTGGGATCACCTTGTGGAAATATGATACGCTTGATTACCAAGTCACCAACCCGATATACCTGACGTTTAACCTTCTTGTTAAAAGCTTTGATCATACGTTTTTGGTAAATCTGGCCATGACAGACAGCCGTAAGCCTTTTCTCGTCAATCAAATTCAATTGGTCAAGTCGATTTTGAATCCATTCATCTTCATTCAACCATGCATCCTTTATAATTCTTAGAGATGGTATTTGGACTTCAATTAGTAGAACAACTTCCATGCCGTATACCAAGGAGAAGGGAGTTACCCCTGTTGACATTCGTGTCGTGGTACGGTAACCATGGAGAGAAAATGGTAACATCTCATGTCATTCCTTGTAGGTCACTGTCATTTTTTGTATTATCTTTTTTATGTTTTTATTAGCGGCTTCTACAGCGCCATTCATCTTCGGCCGATAAGGGGAAGAGTTATGATGTTGGATCTTGAATTGCACGCATAGTGCGGTGATCATAGTATTGTTGAGATTCATACCATTGTTTGTGATGATTCTCTCTGAGATACCGTACCGACAGATGAGATTATCTTTGATGAATCGGGCCACAACATTCTTGGTAACTGAAGCGAAATAAGCTGCCTCAACCCACTTTTTGAAATAGTCAATGTCCACTAAGATGAAGAAGTGTCCATTAGAAGTTGTAGGTTTGACTTCTCCAATCATGTCGATGCCCCAAATCGCGAATGGCCATGGAGCAGTCAGGACGTTTAGAGGAACTGGAGGCACATGTACTTTGTCAGCATATATCTGACACTTGTGACAGGTTCGTGAATGCTAATGGAAATCTGCTTCCATGGTAGACCAGTAGTACCCTGCCCGTAGGATCTTTTTAGCCATCATGTGCCCACTAGAATGGGTGCCAAAAGTACCTTCATGTAGATCAGCCATGATCTTGTCTGCCTCAACCTTGTTTATGCAACGAAGCAAAGTAGAGTCGTGGTTGCGCTTGTAAAGAATGCCATTATTGAGGAAGAACTTAGCAGAGAATCTTCTCAAGAAATTCTTATCATTGACTGAAGCTCCCTCCGGATACTCTTGGGCTTTGAGATACCTTTTAACTTCATGGAACCAAGGTTTGTCCACTACCTCTTCAGTATCGATCTTGTGACAGTAAGCTGGTTCATCCATCCGCTCAATGGTGACCTGGGGAGCCTCGTTACCCCACTTGAGTTTAAACATGGATTACATAGTGGCTAGCGCGTCCGCTTGTTGATTTTCCTCTCATGGAAAATGCTTAAAGGTAATTTCCTCGAAATATAGGATTAATGTCAACACATGTTCTTTATAGGGGATGAGATTAGGGTGCTTCGTGTCCCATTCTCCTTTGATCTGACTGATGACTATGGCTGAATCTCCGAATACCTTTAAGGATTTGATTTCCAAATATATGGTGGCTTTGAGACCCATAATACACGCTTCATATTCCGCCATTTTATTGGTACAGTTGAAACAAAGTCTTGCAGTTAAGGGAGTATGACATCCTTCAGGGGATATGATTACAGCACCTATGTCATTTCCGAGTGTGTTGGAGGCTCCGTCAAAAACCAAGGTCCATCGGGATCCTTGTTCAGGTCCGTCATATGGTCTGAATTATTCACAATTGTTTACCATCATGATGTCCTCATTTGGGAATTCGAATTTCATGGACTGGTAGTCATCCACAGCCTGATGAGCAAGGTGATAGGCTAGCACACTTCCCTTTATTGCTTTTTGGGTAGTGTACTGAATGTCGTATTCAGTCAGGATCATCTATTATCTTTCTATTCTCCCAGAGAGAGCAGGGTTCTCGAATATGTATTTAATTGGATCCATCTTGGATATCAATAAGGTAGTATGGTTCAACATATACTGTCTTAGCCTGCGAGCAGCCCATTCCAGAGCGCAGCAAGTTTTCTCAAGCAGTGAATATCTGGTTTCACAGTCGGTAAATTTTTTGCTCAGGTAGTATATTGCATGCTCTTTTCAGCTAGACTCGTCATGCTGCCCCAGCACACACCCCATTGAATTTTCCAAGACAGTTAGATACATGATCAAAGGTCTTCCCTTGATTGGCGGCATAAAAATAGGAGGCTCTTGAAGGTATTCTTTGATCTTGTCAAAGGCAGCTTGGTATTCGTCATTCCATCTGACTACTTGATCTTTCTTCAGTAATTTGAAGATTGGTTCACAAGTAGTGGTTAGGTGAGAAATGAATCTGGCGATGTAGTTTAGCCTTCCTAAGAATCCTATGACTTCCTTATTGGTGCGAGGAGCAGGCATCTCTTGTATTTCTTTTACCTTTGCAGGGTCCACTTCGATACTTCTACCGCTGACAATGAAGCTTAGGAGTTTACCGGACCTCACCCCAAATGTGCATTTATTCAGGTTCAACCTTAGCTTGTATTTCTTTAGCCTTTCAAATAGTTTTTGCAGATGGTCAAGATGTTCCTCTTCAGTTTGAGATTTGACAATCATGTCATCCACGTAGACCTTTATTTCGTGATGGATCATATCGTGAAATAGAGCTACCATGGCGCGCTGATAAGTTTCCCCAGCATTCTTCAACCCAAATGGCATAACCTTGTAACAGAATTTTCCCCACTGTGTGACGAAGGTCGTTTTCTCCATGTCCTTAGGTGCCATTTTGATTTGGTTATAGCCGGAGAAACCATCCATAAATGAGAACACTTTATGTTGTGCGGTATTGTCGACCAGAATATCGATATGAAGGAGCGGGAAATCATCCTTAGGGCTTGCCCTATTCAAATCTCTGTAATCCACACACATGCGTACTTTACTGTCCTTTTTAGGCCCTGGAACAACATTGGCGACCCATTGTGGATAGGAGGTGACGGCTAAGAATCTGGTGTTGAATTGTTTCATGACTTCAGTCTTGATTTTCTCTGACATGTCTGGATGCATGCGATGGACTTTCTGTTTTACCGGAGGGCAGTCTTCTTTTGTAGGTAGATGATGGGCCACAATATCAGCGTCAAGTCCTGGTATGTATTCGTATGACCAAGCAAAGACTTCAACATAGTCATGTAGTAATTGAGTTAAGCGCTTCTTGACACTGGGTTCCAGATTGGCACCTACCTTGACTTCTTTCTTGTCCTCTTCGGTACCTAAGTTAAATGTGTCAATCAGTTCTTTGTGGGGCTGTATGGTCCTTTCTTCCTGTTGTAGTAACCTGGCTAGTTCCCCTGGCACTTCACAATCTTCCTCACCTTCGTCTTCGGCTTGGTAGATTGGATTTTCAAAGTCACAATAGGCCATAGCATAATCGTTACCCATGGGATCTTGAGTGGATGTGGATCTTCATTTTGATATGTGAGTGTGTGTAAGAGCATATCTATCTTTGAAAAAACAAACATGTAGAAAAAATAAAAACAAAGAGCATAAATTATGCATGCAAAAACGTCCATGATTCATTGATGACGTGTGAAAATGAAGAAACAACCCTTACAAATGGACCGTTGTGCCCCGGGTAAGCCACAAGGTTTTAAAAGTCTTAATTGTTTAATTATTACAAGTTAGACAAAAATTTAAAGGCAATTATTGTTGGATAAAAGTAATAGGGACAAATTCTTTGGCTTCCCAGTTGTTGAGTCCTCCACTGATAGTTGAGAAAATCCATTCTTCTAGGTCACAGCTGTCGTCACTATCATCCACTATATTGACTCTATGGTTGTTGATCCACAAAGGTGGTCCCCCGACATGAGTATGATGAACGGCTTTATGGGCTCCTGAAGTAAAACCCAAACCAAATTTATCATATTTGTAGGGAATATCTGGGAGTTGGCCCCAAATAATACACCCACCTTCTTCGACTGCTGCCTTGGCACCTTTCAGAGAAGTCATCTTCAGCGGAGGTCTGGTAAGCTTTCAAACTTTGGAAATAGTCTTGGTTGCCGCAACTGTTTATGGGACTTCCTAGAAATTATGACATGGAATTTCGATGAATTCACCATCCATTTCCACATATTTGAAGGAGTTCAGGTGACTGGCCATATATTCCTCTTCTCCATGGACAGTGATGATTTTTCCCTTGGTTGGGTACTTCAACATCTGATGTAATGTAGAGGTGACGGCACCAGTATTATGAATCCAAGGTCGGCCCAATAAACAGGAATAGGAAGGGAAAATATCCATTACATAGAAAGTTGAATCAAAGGTCTGAGTTCCAACTTTAATGGGGATGTCCACCTCCCTGTGCATCATTCTCTTTGAACCATCGAAGGCCCTTACCACTATTTTGCTGGGTTTTAAGGTCAAACCTTCACAGTTTAGTATATCCAGAGCCTTCTTAGGTATCACATTCAAAGTTGAACCAGTATCTACCAGGACATGGGACAAATTAGTGCCCCTGCATTCGACAGATACATGCAATGCCTCATTGTGTTTCCTCCCTCTAGGTGTAAGATCGGCATCAGAAAAGCCCAAATCGTTATCAGCAGTCAAACTAGCCACACAATCTTTGAATTGGTCAGCATAGGTTTCCGGTGGAACATGGGCAATTTTAAGAAATTTCACCAAGGCCTTCGCATGAGCTTCGGAGCACAACAGTAAAGCTAGCATAGAAATCTTTGAAGGGGTCTACCTTAGCTGTTCGACTACATTGTAGTCACTTCTCTTTATAATTTTAAAAATTTCTTCCATCTCCTTTTTGGAGGCCTCTGGGATAGATACTGATTGCACCTTCATCCGGACAGGTTCAACCAAAATGCCTTTGCCCCGAGTCTCGGTCGACTCGGTGATAGGGGTGTTAGCATGGGTAACCACAGGAACTGTAGTAGTATCAAGAGGAACAAAAGTAGGGATGATCACAGGACCGGTAACAGTTTTTGGAGGAGCAATATCAGGGGAGAACACTCTTCCACCTCTAGTTATTTTGCCGGTTCCCACAATGTTGCCAATGTCGGGGTCAGCCCTCTCAAAAACTGAGTCTTCATTAGCCAGCTAATCTTGTTTGACGCCGTGGTAGTAGACGTCACCCCCATGATTCCAGGGGACAGTTTTATCTAAGGAGTATGGAATTGGCCCTGGCATAGTAATTATCAGTGGAGTCACCTTTAGACCAGATGTAATCCTAACGGGTCTTTTCATGGAGACCCTGGAAGGATTAGCGGAAATGGTTACTATCGAAACATCCTTGTAAGCAATGGTTGGAACGGGAGTCTTTTCAAACAAAATCTCTTTGTCATCCATCAGGTGCTGGACACCTGCTTTCAATAAATGACAACTAGTTGGTAGGGATAAACAGAGGTGGCAGCCTTCGCCACAACCCAGAAATAAATCGGCCTTCAACAGGTTCCTCTTGACGGTCAGGAGCGAAGTAACAGGCTCATCAAAAATAGTAACAAACACATCATCTTCAACAGCGTTAACATCACGGCAATGCTTTGGCATAGGAGCAGTGATAACATTTGGGATCTCAGGAGCATCAAACTCAATTTCTTTTGCTTCGAGAAGGTCTTGCACCTTGTTTTTCAAAACCCAACAATCGTTTGTATCATAAACTGGACTTTCTGAATGGTAAGCACAACGGACGTTTGGGTTGTAACAGGGAGAGGCAGTGTTGGGATTCTTCGGAGCTTCCCGCAATGTTACCAGATTAGATCTCAAAAAATGTTGTAAGACTTGAGACATCGTCATATTTATCCAGGTAAATTGTCTTACTGGTCTTTCCGTTCTAGGCTGGTTGTTCCTTTATTGAGTAGGTGCAGGCTTAGGGATCATGACGGCCCCTACCGTTGGACGGCGTTCAGTTCTGTCCTAATTCCTTTGATGGTACACAACACCAACCTCTTTCTTCCCAGTGAATGGTTTTCTCATGGCACTGGAGGATGCGTCCTTTTGTATCTTTCCACTCTTAATCCCAGCTTCCACTCTCTCCCCGGTCAAGATTAATTCAATGAAGCCGGTTGAGGAGCTTCCAATTATATATTTAAAGAAAGGACCGGATAGGGTACCCAGAAAAATGTCCACTAGCTCCCTATCAGACAGGGGAGGCTGGACTATTCCTGCTAAGTCCCTTCAGTTCTGAGCGTAGTCTTTGAAACCCTCGCTCGAACCCATAGTCAGACTCTGGAGTTGAGTACGGGTGGGAGAAAGGTCTGTGTTGTATTAATACTGCTTATAAAAATCAGCGGCCAGGTCTTCCCAATTATGGATATTGGCTCTCTCCAGTTGATAGAACCAATCTAACTGAGTCCCGGATAGACTATCCTAAAAGAAGTGGACCCACAAATCTCTATCAGCAGTGTGAGATTGTATCTTCCTCGCATAAGATCGGAGGTGCATATTGGGACATGAAACCCCGTCGTACTTATCAAACACTGGTGCCTTGAACTTTGGTGGAATAATAATCCCAGACACCAAACCCAACTCTTCAAAGTCCCGCCCGGGCACTTTCTGAATCTCCATTGCACTTAGACGCTCTTCCGGATGTTTGTACTTCTCACCAGATGGAGGATATTTCTCTTCAGAGTAATCATCCTCTTCTTCCTCTTCAGATTATGGATGGTCAGTCACTTCCTTGTTTTTCCCTTCTTGATTTTCCCCTTCACCTGATGATGTTGCAAAGTCCATGGTCCGTCTGGATGGCCCTGGGAACCTTCTTCCCAGATTCAAAACACCGGTTGATTTCTTCTCTTTCTTCTTCTTTTCTTTGATCAGTAAAGTTTTCAAATCCTCTTCTCCTTTTTCCAGAGTCAAGAACATTTGTTGAAACTGAGCGTTCTGCGCCTGGAGATCTTTTACTGTCTGTTCCAAATCCATCTCACTGAAATAAATAGTAGAAAGATAAGGATACTTGTTGTAAGAAACTTGTTTGTGTTATGATGAATGAAGATGCATATGCAAATGATTTCAAGGAAATTAGAGATTTAAATTTGCTTTGGACAAAAAGGAACACACGTTATATTAATAAATCAAAGTTTGAGTACATTATGCCTCTTTGGGCTTACAATGAAATAAATGAAATACAAAAACTCTAAGACAAAAAGGTTGAGGGCATCCTCTTTGGTGCGATGTAGGCATTCAGACTCCGCTCTTCATGAAGATTCTTGGTGAGTTCCAAAACTTTCTTCTCGCTGGCATAAAATTGGGCTTCGAAAGTGTCTCGCTCTTCTTTAAGATGTATCCAATCCCTTTGCAAGTCTTTGAGAGAGGTGGGCATGTTAGGATGAAGGATAGTGTATGGGATATCTCCTTCCACAACAGACTATATGATAATTGGGAGAATGGAGGGGTAAGGCATCATGAGACTTTAAGCATGGGCTCGTACCCATTTGAGATAAGGATCAAGAGGGATGGAATTCTTGTGCCCTAGTGTCTTGCTATCCACCTTGTTTACCATCCTCCAAGATTTCATAAACCTCTGACGGTAGCCTTGATCGTCACTTTCGTAGTCGAACACCAAACCTTGGATGAGCATCTCATGAGGACCATCTCTCCAGGAATACCCAAAATGTCGTAAAGCTAACCAAGGGTTGTAAGTGATACCTCCCCTAACACCAATTAGAGGGACATTAGGGAATTCCCCACAACGGTCAATGATATAAGTATCATCTGAGGATCTTGAACACCAATGAATATCAGAGTGGGTGAGGGACATCATCCTTTGAGATCGTGTCAATCTTTGATCGTTATTCAATGTTGATCGAGGTAGGTGTGAAATGAACCACTTGGCGAGTAGGGGAATACAACACAAAAGGGTACCTCTTTTCTTCATGGTGCGGGTATGGATGCAATGTAAGATGTCTCCCAACAAGGTAGGTATAGGATTATGGGAGAGAAAGACTTTGATGGAATTTACATCTATGAATTGGTCCGAGTTGGGGAAAAGAACCAGACCATAGATGAGAAGGGCCAGGACGTCTTCAAAGGCTTGAAAATCCATATCTTCCCAGAACGAATGAGCTTTCTCTAATAGAAATTTGGCTAGGAACCCTTTGACTCCACTTCTAGTCTCCCAATTTGCTACTCGGTTTTCTTCAGATGTAGAGCTTCGGCCATGACCTCATGTTTCGGGATCTCTTCTAGACCAGTGAACGGTATCTGATCAAGCACGGGCACTCCTAATAGTAGAGAGAACTCTTCTAATGTAGGTACCAAATGATAGTCAGGAAAGGTGAAGCAATGATGTATGGGATCAAAGAATTAGAAGAGCACGCACATCATTTATTCTTGGAAATTGAAGGTAGCCAAACTGAGGAGTCGTCCATATTTCTTGGTAAAAGGAGAATCTCCGGGCACTCTTGATGCTAACTCTTGGAGCTGAGTGTGTGCTTTCACGAAGTTGATTCGGATGGTGTTTCTTCGGACGGAGTTAATGGCCTACAAAACAAAAACAAAGATAAATTCCTAAATCCTTGAAATGGTTAGTGAGATTGCGTATGATGTTATGATGTTATGATGTTCATGATGTTATGTACAAGTAAGCATATACACACAAGGAAAAAACAAGTCCTTAGGCTTAGGCTTGCATGGAGTTTGTAAGTAAGTACCCTCTTGAAGTTTAGTTGGCTCAAACATGTCCTAGTTAATAGTAACTGGGTTCTGAGAGATCTCAATATCACTGACATTTCTTTTAGGCATTGTCCCAGCACAATCAATCTTTTCTTGCAGCCGGGATATCCCAAAAGTCTAGTCTCAATGAGTGTAGTATCGAGTATCAACCAATTTTCATCTTTCCACCGAAACCGGTTATCTCACTGCGTCCTAATTGGCCAAGTTTGTTCAATTAAGGTTCTAAAGTCAGTTAGTGCTTCATGACGCCACTCAGCGGCCCCGTATTCTCCTCGATTCAACATAAGGGATACTGGTACCCACAAATGCGTCACACTAACGTAGCCATTGTTTAAACCATATTGGTCTACGCCGTACAGTTTCCACAATCTATTGCTACTTACCTAACAAGGTGTCCCAGATCCGGGTGGAGGATCAAAGCAAGCCCAAACAAGGAACCATAATGTAAAGCAAACAAATCAAACAATGAAAGCAAGTAAATGTGATCTAGCCCTAAGGTAACCCCACTTTTAAAATATTCCCCAGCAGATTCGCAAGTTCTGTAACGCAGTGGGAGATCTGACTTGGTTGTTTTGCGTTTGATTGCAAATGTTGCAGTTAGCAAGAGTCTCCACCGACTTTTCTTTTATCCAAAAAAGGAAAGGTTGAAAAGAACAGGAAATACCTTTGAGATGTTTTCTTGAGTTCGGGGGGTAGATTATAAAAAGGGAAGGTATTAGCACCCTTTTCATCCGTAGTTATCTACAGGATCTTAGTTGCTTGCTAGATCACTTGCTTTTGTTTGAAAGTATGCTTTATGTGCTTTTTGAAAGTATTTTAAAAAGTCGCCATCGTTTAGGCAAACTTTGTAATAATTCTCGTTCGTAAGAATGTATACAAAGTGTTGATCTTTTGAAAAATATTTCAAGTTTGAAAGAGGTTTTGAAAGTGTTGGTGTTTGTTTTGAAAATAGCAAGGATGTTTTGAAAATGAATAAGCAACTAGGAACATTCTACCTACTCAAAAGTATTTCTTGTTTATTTCCTCTTTCCTTTGACATTGTTATCTTACCATTAATTTGGTAAGAAACCTTATCTTTTGATGTAAAAGGGATGGGAAAGGGTCATCGTATAGTCATGAATAGTAATGTTGTAAGATATCTTAGCATTTTTTTAAGGGACTAAGATCATTCATAAGGCAACATTTGTAGCGTCATTGATGGACTATGATCTTGTATTTTGTTTGTTTTTTCTAAGACATCTTACATGCGTATTATGACCATTTTCATAAGGCAACAAAGTGGATTTACCCTAAGGGTGTAAGTGTGCAAGTGTATTGATTTATATGCATTGTTTTGTCTTTGAATTAGGGTTTTCTAAGCATTGATTTTACCTTTCCATACAAACCCTGATTTACTAGCATTTATATATAAAGCATTAAATTGCGGGAATAAAAATACTAAGTTATTACTTTATTAGGGGAGGGGGTGTACAAATTTACAAATGGGTAAATTGCAAGAAAATTAAATCTAAATAATTATTACAACCATATTGAATATTGTATAAAAATGAAGATAAAAATGCAAGAATGCAAAATAGAAAAAGAAATAATTTTTATTTGGTTTTATGAAAAGGTTTTAATCTTGACCTAATTAATAAAATAATTAATGGAAATCAACTAAAATTAAAACCTAAATTAATTAACAAAGAATAATAAGTTAAAAATGATTTTTTAGGGTTTTTCATGAAAAGGCTTTGAATAATAAAAATAATAGGAAAATTAATTAATTAAAATACCTAAATTCTAAATTAATTTTAATTAAGAAAAGAAAATAATTTAGTCATTAATCCTAAGCCTAAATATTAATTTATAAAAAAAAAAGAGAAATTAATTTGCTAAGAAAATTGTTTTTGTTCTTTTTAATTTTATAAAGAGAAATAAAATATAAATGAGTATAAAAATAATAAAATAAATTATTTTTTTGTTTTTTATTAATAATAATAATAATATTAATAATAAAAATAATAAAATGAAAATAGGAAAGTGAAATAAACTAAAAGATAAAAATAAAATAAAATAAAGAAATAAATGACCAGGGGGGTGCTAAAGGAGGGTCAGGGGTTAGAAGCCAGCAAAATACCAAGGCCCACTGCATTGAGGCCCAGGTGTGTGTGTTTGTGACAAAAAAGAATGAAAATGTGAAAAATGGAAAAGAAAAAAAAAGGTAGCGCGCTGGGTGTTGAACCCACGCCCTCTTGGTTACCAGCGCACTGCCTTATCACTGGGGTGGCTATACATTCGTTAACATTGGTACAAAAATAAATACATAACATAAAACTTGTCCATATTGTACTTCATCTTCAACCTCCATCTAAAGGATCTGTAACTTGCTCATTCTTTCAACCATTTTCGAAAATGTAAACATGAAACTTGTGTATTTTTTTCACCACGAATCCAACCATGTAACTAATTTAAGCTAACATTCAAAGATAAGGATGAATTTATGAAAGTACCAAATTTTGACCTAAATGTTTCAGCAAGTTTAAACTCAAAATTCTCCATACTCAAGCAACATAAATTAAATTTATGGACATGTATAGTTACAAGGCAATGATATCTACATTCTATCTTCACAAATGAAAGCCTAACAATGCCTAAATAATGAGATAGAAGTTCAAGAAAAATACCTCAAAACTGGAAATCATGAAATGAGTTTGATCTTGTTTCAAGTGATGGTGATGATCATGTTAGCTTCCTTGGACCTCTAGGAAGCTAATGCAATGGCTGGCTTGAGTTGAAGGTGGCTGGAATGGTCTAGAGAAGTCCAACTGTGATGATGCTCTATTTTTGAACTTGGAAATGGGTGAAGATGGTGTTACAGTCGTGTAACAGGGACAGGGATGGCTTATGTATGATGTTTGGAATCTTTTGGAATCAAAAGGCCAAGAAACGCACGAGTAGTTTTTGATTTTGGGATTTCTGGCCAGAATATGCAACAACGGAAGTCTGAGATGCAGTTCTGAGTTTTTTATGATTTTTAGGGCTTGTGTATTCGTGTGTTTTGATGCAAACAACTTGTGCATAAGTAAGGAAAAGGTTCTAGCACTTGAGAGGGTCAGAAGTGCAAGATATAGACTTATGGCTATGTTACTTGATTTTGAAGAAAAGTGGGAATATGGTTTCAAGGCATAGTACAAGCATGGCCTAAGTTCCAAGAGGCTTTAGACAAGTTTATTTTAGGTTATAGGTTGTGTGTGATCAGAAGAAAACAAGTGCAAAGCTCAAGAACTGATTTTGTGCATAAGAGCTACTTTTCCAAAATGACAATGTGCACTTTCTTTCCAAAATGGCATTAAGCATGGGAAATGCATTGAATGCTTGAGTTGAAGCCTCTAACAGTTGTGAAACCATTTAATTATGGATTTCCAAATAAGTTTGAGGCCTGCACGGCAAAGATTTTGCAGCCTAGCATGGATTTGCATTCTTGTTCATCATGAAATTCTGCCTTGTAAAACAACTTGAAACCCTAACTTCTGGCCTTCGATTCTCCTTGCTCACAAATGATCTCAATGAGTTCTTTGACTTTTTAGAAAGCTTTTAATTTGCTATACAACCCCTATTTGAATCAATTTTGAAAAATCCAAATGGAACTATGTGAAACTTGGCTCAGAAGTTAGGTCAATATCCTGACCAAAATGCTCAAAATTTCATTAAGTGTTTTAGTTTCATGACCATGATTTCATGGATTAATAACTTGAGATCCAAGCATTTTTAGGAGGATTTGTGTAAAGAAATGTTTTAGATCTACAAATTTCATTTTGAAAGTTTCTTTTGAATCATCTTGCATCATGGTGAAAAATTGGCTCAAAGTTGTGAAAAAATATGATGTTTTCAACAATTAGAAAAATTTCTAAGTTTGGAAAATTTGACTTTTCAAAATGAAATCTTGACGTTTTTGATTTCTTGATGAACAAGTTTCATATTTTGACATGTTTTTATGAATTGTGATCTTTGACACTTGATTTTGACCAAAAAGTCAAAGTTTGACTTTACAGTGTACAATTGACTTTTGATCAGTTCACTGAAAATCCACTATCAATCAATTGATCTTGAGGGAGGTTTTGAGTCATACCATTAGGTCAAAATGATTTATTTGAAACCTTGAGATCATTTCTCAAACCAAATAACCATTTGCTAGGTCAAAAAGCAGAAATTGCCCTTTCTCAGTCAAAACCCTAATTTTGACCATTTTGCCCTTTTGATGATCTGATCAAATTTCTTGAGGAATTATGGTCCAAACTTGATAAAATGACATATGTGAGTTCACAATGTTGATATGGATCAAAAATTATGAAGTTTGATTAAAAATTGGCCATAGTTGACTTTTTCCCTAATATAGTTGATTTTTAGGTCAACTGATCAATTGACTGGGCAAAAATGTGATCAAAGACTTGAAACTTGACATGAGAAATCTTGTGGGTCCATAATGATCCATTAAAGTCCTATGAGGCATTAAAAGTCTAATTATCCTTGTGAAATGTTAAACCCTAATTTCAGTCATCAGTGTTTAAGGAGGTGTCTTGAGCTGATCAACCATTGTGCAGTCTTGAACCAAAGGAGATCTTGTGAGAAAATATTTGATAAATGAGAGGGAAAAATTTTGGGTACAACACTCTTGTTTGATATGTGCATGTGATTTATGTCTTGATCCATCTTCATGGTCTCTTTATATATAGGAAGTGAATTGAACCGTTGGAGACATAAGAAACTATCTTTGGAAGGTTGATTATATGATGAGTTAATGTTCTTTCCAAAAATGTGGATGTTGTTCCCAATCATAATTATTCAGTTGTTACTTTCTTGATCCTGTATTGATTGTCATTAATATGATGTTGGATCTTCGGTCTTTTCAGAGTTTCTTGAGCTTGACTGCATGTAATCATAACTTTGAATGTGACAGACACGTTAAGGCTTATTTGTTCTTCATAATTTCACTTATCAAAATATAGCTTGAGCTTAGGTGCTGAGTCTTAGAACTTCAGAATAGATGAGTGTGTTGATACTTCCTTTGTTCTTCCAGAACTTCACTTATCAGAGTATTGCTTCATCAGATTTTAGCTTGCAGATTTGGTGCTTCAGAAGTTATAGCATAAAAAACTTCTTCGGTTCAGGTGTGTTACACGGATTTTATTCTAAGTTTGTACGCTTCATCTTATCAGAGCTTCAAAGTACAAATCTCCCATCATCTTTTATGCTCTTTCATCAGATCTTCTTAGTGAAAATTATTCGTTAACTTCTATACTTCTTTATCAAATCTTCTCTGCATATTTAAATAATTTATTAGAGAGCATAATTGTTCTTTATATCATGTATTTGTTATCATCAAAATTATTACTAAGATGTAGAACCATACTATGTTTTAACAATCTCCCCCTTTTTGATGATGACAAAAACTTATATATTTTGATGAACAAGTAAGAACATAAAGAATTGGGGTCGCCTCCTGAGTTGAATACTCAGATAAAGAAAAAATAGATAATTCCCTAAAGATGTTTGATCAGAGCTTTTGATGGAAATTCGGATAAGTCCATGTGGCAGAAGTTTCTTTCAAGAGACACTTTTCCTGATTGCTTTTTGAAACATTGAAACAGAAGTTATGATATTTAAAATGTTTGAAACTTAGTCCTGACACTATTATATTCAAAATATTTCACTTTCTCCCCCTATTTGTCAGTAATCAAAAAGAAATAAAAACACATAAAGAGAACAAAAAGGTTATGTATTCAAGAACAGAGATTAATACAAACAGAGCAGACAAACAAAAGTTTAAACATAAATCATAGAAGAAACAAGCAAAAGACTAGATCTAAGGTTGTGAAGGAGGTGGAAGTCATGTGAACAATGCTTCCAGGAGACTTTTGATCTTATTGTTTGATTCTTTATGCTTTCCTAGAATCCCATTAATCTCTTTGTTGGTTTCATCCTATTTATCCAGCCTTTCCCTAACATCTTCATTCTCTTTCTTCAACTCATCCAGAGTTTTCAACACTAGAGAAGATAGAGCTTTTTCAACAGTAGAAGCCATATTTTTAGAAGTTACTGCACCAAATTCTTTCTCAGGATATTTTTCAACTGACTTGCCTTTGTCTTCAAAAACGACCATAGGTTGAGATTGAGATTCAGGAGATGGTTTTTCAAATTTTGATTCATGTGGAGCTTGCCATGGAGTGTTGTCTAGATGACAAAGGGGTTTCCTTACCTAGAGATGTAGAACTTGATCTTTGAAGATATTCAGATGATCGCAAAAGTTTTGTTGAGAAATTTCATAACTAAGTTCCTTCATCTTCAGATATTTTCATAATTAAACCATTTTCTGAACTGAGTCTAGAGAAAATCAGAAGCGGTTGGATTAAGATTATCCATGCAAGCTTGCTTCAGTGAGTTAACATATTCCTGTATTTCTGTCTCGAAAACCAGAAGAGATTTACCAACATCTGATTTGGATGGTTTTGGTGTTTGTTTTGGAATGGCTATTTTCTGAGAAGATGTGACAAGTTTTCCCCAAGATTCTTAGATCAATTATGGTTCTGAGAGGATATTTTGAGGAGTCAGTGGGAGTTAGAGAGTCATAAATGATGATAGAAGTGTTAGGTGGTGTTGAATCATATGGAGAGGGAATATCTGGAAGGGAAAAGTCTTATGAAGGTTTGGTGGGGAATTTGGTTGTTGAGAGGTGTTGAGAGGGTAGGTGATGATTGGAATAACTGGTGTGGTTTCAGGCATTTGTTCAGAGGTAGTATTTAGATTTCTTTGTTTGGGAGGCTTCAAATAGTGGATCAAATTGATCAATATCAGATAGAACTTGTGCAAGTTCTGGCTGAGTTTGAGTAAATTGTATAGAAGAGAGATTAATCAAAGGATGATTAATGGGTATGGTGGTGTCAATTTCTATTTCAAAGTCATCAAGAACTTGTGGTGAGGGATTTTCAGAAGGTTTTTGAGATGAAAAGGGTTTAGATATTGATAAGAATATTGATTCGACAATAAAAACTAAAGAAGAGTTACCTTTCTTTTTAGCAGCTTTAGGAGTTTTTGAGAAGTTCCTTCTCTAGTAGCTTTCCTTTTCCTTGACTTTCTGGTAGCAGTTTCTAGAGGTTGTTGCCTAAGATCTAGGATATTGACATATGGAATTGTTCCATCACTTTTGTAAGCTTCTAAGTATTTGAGGGGAAAAATTTGGAGATGAGTCTGCTTGAGTGAAGAGAGGAAAATCCTTCAGAGGGACTCTTCTGGTGGTGATGACTTCCTTTGCAATAAGTGTAGGATCTTTCTTAATTGTTTCTAGAATCTTCATCTTCTTGAGGTTCTTGGCATTGAGAGGCTTTCCAGTACAACGTTCCAGAACACTAACTTGTTGAGCTTCACTCAGATGTTCTATCAGCTTGTTCTTTGTTAGAATATCTGAGATCAGCCTTCCCAGCGGAATCCAATCTCTTTTGGTTCTTTCTTCTTCTCTTGTTTACTTGAAATTGGTCTTCAAATGATTAAATAAAATATGAGGGAGGTGGACTTTGGCCTTGGTTATGATGAAGTACAGCATGTATTGTTGATCAATGTTGATGTAGTCTAGAGAACTTGTTGGTTCCCTGTGGTTGATACATCCCATAATTATTCTAGACCAAATTTTAAGATAGTCTTTCAGATCTTTGATCTTGTTGGAGGGTTATCTAGAAGTGAAGATTTCTTTGGATACAATGGTTAGGTCAGAACCTTTTTCTGCCATTTCACGTCACCTGATGTTGCTTCCATCATGACCAATGAGCTTTCCAATGAGATTTTCGGTGATGGCAATCTTCTTTCCCATTACATACAAAGTTACTTGATGATTTGATGCAGTAGCATGAATCCAGAATTCTTTAACCAAATTAGGAAAAATTGGACCAATTAACCGATCAAAGTATTTTGTCTATCCTTGAAACTCAACATCCGGAGTAAGATCATACCCATTTTATTTCATGCTTCCAAAATCAACTATGAGTTCATAGAGAAATTCAAGAGTGTCAACCGGAGTGAGGAGAGTTCTTGTAGGTTCAACATATCTTTCTTCGTTTGGAGTATAGGATGAACCAAGGATGTTAATTTAAGGAGCAGGGTCTTGAGACTTTTGTTGTTGTTGAGAAGAAGAAGTTATTGTTCAGACTTAGGGTTTTAGAGCACCCAAAAGGAAAAAAATTAAAAGTTCAAAGAAAAAACCTGGTGAGTGAGAGTGAAGGTGTGAAAGTGATTTGTGGTGAAAGTGAGGTATAAATAGCCAATGGAGAGAAAACATGAGATTAATTATAATTAATAAAATAACCAAAATGATTAACAACAATAATGATTTCTGACAAGGGGATGGCAAAGATTTTGTAAACAGTTACCGATGTGACTCGCGTCTCAACGCATCAACTTAAACGTTTTAGCCATTCATATTTTGAACATGTGTTCAGCCTCGGAGAGTAACTTAGCATTTAGGTTTGACAAATGTTGATGTGGTGAACTTCTTGCATATAGCTTTGAAATGAAGTGTTTTTAGAAAACATTTAGATCTTCTAGATAGTTTATGAGACAATTTTCCTTCTCACTTATGAAGAACTATTATTCAGATGTTCACAAAAACAAATCAAAAAAATGTGAGGATTAAATGTACAAAAACTACATTTTCATTATGGGCATAAGTTCATACTGAGGTTTTTCAGAATGAAATTAAATCTATCTTCAGCAAGGGGTTTTGTGAAAACATCAGTCCATTGATGGTCTGTGTCTATAAATTTTAAACAAAGAATTCCCTTATGAGTATATTCCCTAATGAAATGATGTTTAATTTCTATATGTTTAGCCCTAGAATGTAAAATAAGATTTTTAGAAAGACAAATAGCAGAAGTATTATCATAGAGGATATAAATGTTTCTCTCATAGATATGAAAGTCTTCAAGTTAATTCTTCATCCAGAGCATCTGAGTACTGCATCCAACTGTAGTTATATATTCAGCTTCAATAGTTGATAGTGTAATAGTGGATTGTCTTTTGCTAGACCATGAGATTAAGTTATCTTCTAGAAACTGGCAGCTTCCAGAAGTACTTTTTGTTTCTATTCTATCTCCAATAAAGTCAGTATCACAGTACCCTACTAATTTATATTCTCTGGATTTTCTATAACAAAGACCAAGATTAGTAGTACCTTTCAGATACTTGAAAATTCGCTTAATTGTTGTTAAGTGAGATTCTCTAGGATCTAATTGGAATCTGGCACAAAGACAAACACTATATAGAATATCAGGTCTTGAAGCTGTTAAATATAAAAGAGAACCAATCATGCCTCTATACAGCTTCTGTTCTACTTTCTTACTTACCTCTTCCTTTTCCAGAATGCGTGTAGGATATATAGGAGTTTTGGATGGCTTACTTTCTGACATATCAAATTTCTTCAGAAGTTCTTTAACATACTTACTTTGATGTATGTAGGTTTCTTCTGGAGTTTGATTGACTTGAATTCCAAAAAAGAACTTGAATTCACCCATCAAGCTCATTTCAAATTATGCCTGGCGACTGGAGCAAAGGTTTATGTATAGTTTATCCCTTCGTGCTAACTATAACCTTGTGCAACCAGTCGCTCTTTGTTTCTGACAACTTCTCCTTATTCACTTATCTTGTTTCTGAAGACCCATTAGTTCCAATGATGTTGAATCCTTTTGGTTTAGGAACTAGATCCCATACATCGTTTTTGGTAAATTGATTCAGTTCTTCCTGCATTACAAGTATCCAATTATTCTCTAGAAGTGCTTCGTCTATGGAAGTAGGTTCGATCAGAGAAACTAATCCCATGAGAGACTCTTCAGTATTTCTGAATGTAGATCTTATTATGATTAGATCATCTTTCTTTCCCAAACTCATGTTTTCAGGATGTGCTAAGCTGCTTCTGAATTGTCTTTTCTGGATGGATTCTTCAGAGCTTACTATAATATTTGTGATGTCTTCTTTTGTATTTGCTTAAGTTCTGAACTTTTATTTTCTGAAGATCTGTCATTAGTACTTGTAATTTGAACTTCTATATCGGCAAAAGATTCACCCTGCTTTGACTTTTGAGAGCCAAGCTTATCAACAAATATGACACTAATATATTCTTCTACAATTCGTGTTTATGTGTTATATACTCTATAACCTTTTGAACATTTAGAGTATCCTAACATGAAACACTTTTGTGCCTTAGAATCAAACTTGTTCAAATGATCTTTACCAATGGTTCTAGAGCCAATAATCTTCCTTTTTGTTGCCTCTGAAACCTACGTATCCTCCAGATTTAAGTTTCAGGCTTTGGAACATATGCTTTCTTCTCGTCATGTGTCGAGAGCATCTAGAGTCCAGGTACCAAGACTGGTGTTTTAAATTTGTTGTTAAAGACATATGTAACATAGATGATTTTATCCTTAGGTACCCATATCTATTAAGGTTCTTATTGGTTAGAGTTTCCAGAATTCTGATTAAATTTTGGTTTATAAGAGTTCACACAATAAGATTCACTGGTGTATTTTATTTCATGTGTGTGCCCATATGTGAAATTTGATTTTAGGGATGTGTATTTTAGGACCATGTTATCAACTTGTTTGGTTGATATGGTTCCTCCCCCTTTTGGTTTCTTATATCCTATACCTTTTCTTTCGTTTCTGCTAACTCCATAGATCATTGAGGCCATCTTGTTTCTATCTATGTTTCTAGTTAGAAAATTTTGAAAGTTGTGATCATACTCTTTTATGATGTTATCAGAACTAGTTGAAACTTCTGAAACAAATTCTTTATGAGATTTTTGTAATTCATTTTTAGTGAGGGAATTTTCCTTTTTAAGTTTAGAGTTGATTTGTTTTAGCTCAGAGTTTTCTGTTTTTAGTTTCCTAGTTTCTTTAGTTTCAGATATAGGAACGCATTTCAGGTTTTGTATTTGACTCGAAGTTGCTGATATCTTTCAAGAATTTCATACAGACTATCTTCTAATTGAGATCTAGAGAATTTTGAAAATACCTCTTTTGAGTATGATTCAGATTCTGATGTGTCTGTGTCTTCTGATATGTTGGCCATTAATGCTATATTGGCTCGTTCATCTTCTTATTCAGCTTCTGCTTCAGAAGATTCTGAGTCGTCCCGCATTTCCATAAGACTTTTCTTTTTTTCTTTGAAGAACTTCTTTATGTCTTTTCTTTCTGGAGTTTAGGGCAGTCGCTTTTGTAGTGACCTAGCTCTTTGCATTCGTAGCACACTATTGTACCCCAAAATTTTCCCTCTCAATTCTCAAGGGTTTTCTCACAAAGATTTTCAGGATTCAAGCTTGCACAAGTGCATTGGGATTTTCCAGTACCAAAATTAAAAGGAAGCTTTCAAAAAGGGAGAAAATAGATAAAAATAACATTTTGTCAAATTTGGAGAAAACTAAGTCTCTTCGATTTGGCACCCTTCGATTGACTTTTAGTCTCCTTTGATTGCTCAAAATCAGTTGCTTGCATGCTTGCTTTGATTGGACAAAGTTTTGCTGCAAAGGCATGACTTGCTGGCCACAAGTTCCCCCTGCAAGGCAAACCCTTCGATTCACCAAGCATGGTGCCTGCATGCAAGTCTTCATTTGGGCACTCATCTTCTGCATGCCTGCATGCGAACTTCAGTTGAGCAAGAGCCTCATGCCACTTGAATTACATCCTTCGTTTTGAGCAAGAGCCTCCTTCAAATGTAACTTGGGTATGTCCTTCATTTTAAACTTAAATCCTCCTTTGAATGCAAGTTTAGGTACATCTTTCGTTTGGATTTGAAACCTCCTTCGAAGCTAACTGCTTGATCCATTTCAAGAAAAACTTCGTTTAGGGCACTTAGCTTCTTTTGGTGAAGTAAGAAGGTAATCAAAAATTCCTTCGGTTTTGACTATGCCATTGTGATTTTCTTTCCTATTCAAAGTAGTACATGCAACTGAATATGGACCAATCGAAAGGCATGCCATTGTGGGGAATATTTAGTTTTTCCTGCCTTGAGTTTGGTCGAAGGTTAGACTTACATAATCAAAATAAAAGGGTTCAAAGTGGTACATGCAGTTGAATATGGCCAAATCGAAAGACGGGCCATTGTTGGAAACATTCAATTTCGCTTGCTCTTGAATGTGGTCGAAGGTTAGATTTGTAGGGCCAAAATGAAAGGCGGCATATTCGATCTAAAGAGCAAGTTGAACATTTAAACCCATAGGATAGGCCACGTGTTTTCCCATTTTCATGCCTCAAACCTATTGATTCACCCTATACTTAATTGTTTATGCAAGTTAATAAAGGCCTTTTACCCATTTGCTGACCAAGACCACTTGCACTTAATAATATATTACTTTTTAGAAAAAGTTTGTCTTGAGCCTTGCGCTTGTTTTCCTTATAAGGAAGCAATCCATCTAAACCACCCATCTTCGCACAAGTGGGTGCTCACTTTCTACCTGAGCCTCTATTTTATATTTTTTAGTCTCAAGCATTTCAAATTTTGCCTCTATAAATAGAGAGTACATTTGCACAAAGAAGGAGAAGAAAAAAAGAGAGGGGGAACGTATCTTCAAAATTCTTGCACACCACAAAAACTCTCAAGTGCTCAAACACTTATGAAAACAAACCCAGAATCTCAAACTCTCAAACTCTAAAAAAATATCAAAACTCTTAGATCCTCCACCTCAAAAACCACTCAAGGAAGTTAGTGAATCCTTCGATTCACTCCTAACCTCCATATACCAACCTTCGATTCAGTGACCTTTTTCAAAAGAAAAGCAGTAACTGAAGTAGTTCCAGGGAGATCCCAGCCCAGCCTAATCCATCATCAGGCCATACACAACTCCTTCGACTGGAACTTCAAGAGGTAAGTCTTTTCTTAACTTGAAACTTTTTTCGTTCTAGCTTCATTTGTACATACATTGTAAAAAGAAAAATGTAGACATTTCTAGACTATGTTTTAGCTTTCGATTCTTCTGCCTGTATGTTGAAAACTGAACCTTAGTTTAGTTATGCTTTGGACTTTGAAACCCATTAGTTTTCATGCTAACCCCTGGATTATAGTTATATTTGGATATTGCATTTTTATACTGTGAGACAGGTTTGTTGTACCCTTCGATTGGCTAGTGACGCAAGCCTTTCGAATCATACTCTGAGGACCCAATATGCTTACAAAGGGTCAGTAAGGAACCTTTGGCAAAGTATGTGTGTTGTTGCTTCTGGGCCTCAAACGAAGGCCAGAACCTTGTTGTTTCCAGGCCTCAAGCGAAGGCCGGAATCTGGCTACTTCCAGGCCTAGGCGAAAGGCGTGACCATCTTGATTCTAACCCTCAATCGAAGGAGACAGAAAATAAAATCGAAGGGCATGTCTCCACTGACTCCAGAAGCCAGATCGAAGAGAGCCAGAAATGGCAAAAATCGAAGGGTTTGCTGCCCTAAATTGAAAAATCCATTTTTATTGCTTTTGCTTTATTTTAGCCTTTATATTTTCATGAAATTCAATATGGTTGTAATAGTGTAGGATTTATTTTTTGCACTCTTTTATTGCTTTCATATAAATGTTAGTAATTAGGTGTGTATGGCAAGATAAAATCAACAAGTAGACAACCCAAAAATCAAAGACAAAATGCATGCAATTAAACACATTTGCACACATGCACCCTTAGGGTAATTCCACTTGTTGCCTTATAAAAATGGTCATGTTATGCATGTAGGATATCTTAGCAAAAACAATCACAAATACAAGATCATAGTCCCTCGATAACGCTACGAATGTTGCCTTACAAATGATCAAAGAGAAATGCTAAGATGTCTCACAACATTGTTATCATGACTATACGATGACCCATGCTCGTCCCTTTACATCGAAAGATAAGGCTTCTTACCAAATCAATGGTAAGATAGAAATATCAAAGGAAAGGAAGAAATGAATTAAGACTTTTGAGTAGGTAGATTATTCCTAGTTGCTTGCTCATTTTCAAATTAAATACTCTTGCTTATTTTCAAAACAAACACCAACACTTTCAAAACATTTTCCAAACATGAAACATTTTCAAAAGATCAACACTTTGTATACGTTCTTACGAACCAGAACTATTACAAAGTTTTCCTAAAATGATGGCGCCTTTTTCAAAATACTTTCAAAACACCACACAAAGCACATTTTCAAACAAAAGCAAGTGATCTAGCAAGTAACTAAGAGCCCATAGATAACTATGGATAAAAATGGTGCTAATACCTTCCCTTTTTATAATCTACCCCCCGAACACAGAAATAATCTCAAAGGTCTTTCCTGTTCTTTTCAGCCTTTCCTTTTGGATAAAAGAAAAGTCGGCGGCGAATCTTGCTAACCGCAACATTTGCAATAAAACACAAAACGACCAAGTCAGTTCTCCCACTGTATTACATAGTTGGCGACTCTGCTGGGGAATCCTTAAAAGTGGGGTTACCTTAGGGATAGTTGCTTACATTGTTTGACTTGTATGCTTTACATTTTGGTTCTTTGTTTGGGATTAAATCATCTACCCTGATTTGGGATACCTTATAAGTAAGTAGCAATATGTTGTGGAAACTGTGCGGGGTATACCGACATGGTCTAAGCAATAGCTACGTTAGTGTGACATATTTGTGGGTACCGGTAGCCTTTGAGTAGTCAAGGAGAATACGAGGCCGCTGAGTGATGTCATGAAGCACTAACTGACTATTTAGAACCTTTACTTGACCAACTTGGCCATTAGGATGTAATGAGATGACCGGATTTGGTGCAGTCCAAAGTTGGTAGATACTCGATACTACACTCATTATGGTTTGATTTTCGGGATATTTTGGTTGCCGCGAAAGAGGCTTACGCTGAAATAATTCCAGAGAAGACAAATCAGTGATATTGAGATCCCTTAGAACCCGGTTACTATTAACTAGGACAGGTTGAGCCAACTAAACTTCAAGACGGTACTTACCTACAAACCCCATGCAAGCCTAAACCTAAGGACTTGTCTGCATTGTGTGAATATGATTATTTGTACTTGCTTACTTTGCATACTTGTACATAACATCATGACATCATACCATAGCATTTTCAATAACCATTTCAAGGATCTCGAGGGTCTATGATGCAGGGTCACTTTGAACCAGACATCTATCAAAGGGCAAGAGGATTTATTTTCCTCTAACCAAACATCGTCAAAGATCAAGTACAACAAACTTAAGTCAGGGGCTACAACCCACTCGACATAGTTAGCTTAATTCTTATGGAAGGACATCCACCGATACAAAGTTCTCTAATCAAAGCTTTTGATCAAAATTCAATTCCTAACATTTTCTTGTGTTTACCCCACGAGATCCTTGAAAACATGTATCCACATATCATGCATCATATCATGACAGGTCTCTCCCATACAGGTTTCCTTATCTTCTCACTTTTTATTTCAGTAAGATGGATATGGAACAAATAGTAAAAGATATCCAAGCTCAAAACACTCAGTTCCAACAAGTGCTCATGAACTTGGACAAGGGGCAGGAAGATCTGAAAGCACTCATCACCAAAGAGAGCAAGAAGCAGAAAATGTCTGTCATTCTCAACGGGAGGAGAAGGTTCAAGGGGCATGCCCAGCTAGTTCAAAAAGAAGATGCTTCTTCTAAAGACAGTCAAGAAGAGGAATTTGGAAGCATTAGAGCTAACATAGCTATTGATGACGATGACTCTTCTGAAGAGCGGTATCCACCGGCGGATGAAAAATACAAACAACTTGAAGACAGACTAAAATCTGTGGAGATCCAAGTTGTGCCTGGCTTGGACTTAGGAAATATGGGTTTAGTTTCCGGAGTGCTCATCCCACCAAAATTCAAAATCCCTACCTTTGTCCCGTATGATGGAGTCTCTTGCCCTAAGATGCACTTAAAGTCTTATGTCCGCGAAATTCAGCCATACACAACTGATCTGAAGCTTTGAATCCATTTCTTCCAAGAGAGCCAAGTAGGGACTCAACTTGAATGGTTCTATCAATTGGAGAGTTCTCGCATCCACACCTGTGAGGATCTAGTTATTGCTTTCTACAAGTAGTACCAATACAATGCTGATCTTGCACCAACTCGTATGCAATTGTAGAACATGACCATGGGTTCCAATGAGAGCTTCAAAGGGTACGCCCAAAAATGGAGAGATCTGGCTGGTAGGGTACAACCCCTTTTAACTGACAGGGAGCTGATTTACATCTTCATGGGAACTTTGACAGGACCTTTCTTCAATCACCTAATCGGAAGCTCCTCAGTTGGGTTCACTGAGATAATACTAACCGGTGAAAGGGTCGAAGCTGGCATCAAAAGCGGAAAGATTCAAGGAGCTACACCCTCTGATGCTCATAAAAACCATACAATGGAAAGAAAGAGTCCAATATTGTGTATGGTCAAAAGAGTCATCCTGGCCAACATGTGGGGGCAGTCATGATCTCTGGTTCTGCATCGCACTGACAACAACAAAAGAGAAATCAATGAAGGCCAGACGAGCCCAAAAGACGTTTTACCAACATTAACATGTCGCTGTCTCAAGCACTACAACACTTGTTGAGGATGAACCTGGTGACATTGATAGAACCTCATCCAAACCCTAAAACTTATTCTCCTAACTACAATCCTAATGCAACATGTGCTTATCATTCTGGTAGTCTCGGGCATGATACTAACGATTGTAGGGTGTTGAAGTACAAGATTCAGAATTTGATTGCCGCCAAGGAGATCGAATTTGACCCTTCGGAGACTCCAAACGTGATCACCACTCCTATGCCAAATCATTGAAAGCATCTTGTTCATTTTGAATTTTCAATTGTAATTCCTTTTGTTGTTCAAACAATTATCTACTAATGTTAAACTTTGTTTCATTAATGCATCACATATGTTTGTCTTGAATTCATCCATTCATTCTCACTATATTTAAACTATGCTTTTTACTCTCTTTATGACATTTAACTCTTGCTAAAAGTTACAAGCCTTTAGAGGGAGGATGACGAAAACAATGATATAATCTCATACAGTATGTTTTTGGACAGACCTTGCTGATGATGTGCAGGCGTTCTTTCAAATCCCAAACACTGGAGTTATAAGGAAGATAATCCCTAGTCAACCCCTTCGAGCCAAAGAAGTAGAAGTTTTCTTTTTACACAAATTGAAACCTTTAATCAAAACCTGGGGCAGGATAGTCTCTCAGTTAATTCAAATGCGCGTTCAGTCGCAAACTTTCACTTTGTAATACAACGAATGACATCAAAAACATTCCTCTGGAATCAAAAGACAGTGATGGTTCCCTACCAAATAGGCAGTCATTATCTCTCAAAAAGAAAGAAAAAAAATCCCACTGAGTCAAAACCTACGAAGGAGACTCAAGAAAAACTGGGGCATCCCGCTGACCGTAATCTCAAAACAAGAACAGTCAGGAAAAAATTAGGGATGAAAAATCAAAAGAAATAGGTCAATACAAATCCTCAACGACATGAAATTTTACAAAAATGACTGACTTCCGATAAACTAAACTTGTCTGAACCGTCGCCAAAATGTCATCCCAGACTCATTTGGAGTTCAAACGCACAATTAACTGAATTTAGGACTGAAGAACATCACAAAGAACGGGTGGGTACAAATACACTTTGAGACTTATCCTTTGTTTCTTAAACCGTGAACCAAGCCCTGTTACGACCCTTCAAAAGTCCTAATTGAAGCATGGGTTAGTTCGAAAGCATACTGTTACAAAAGGTATCCTGACTCCTGTAAGGCTTTACTCTAAATAATGAGTTGAATTTTCTTACAGAATTTCTTAACTTTCTAAAATGCATTTTCAAAATTTCAAGACAAGCATAAACTTTGCATTATTTGAATATCGATGTTTGCATATGGCTATTTGTTTGACAGCGGAGAAATTCACACAACGAATATCCGATGAACGAAAGCTCTCTCAGTGGATAAAGTCACTTCATATGGAATGACACTTTCAATGACAAAATCTCCTATCAACAAGGGGGCATGACATGTCACGATCTAGCACACCTGGGGCAGTCCAGTCAAGATTCCAAGAAATCTCTCAAGAAATACTGAATAACCAAGGGCAGGTCTCCATCTCCATCGCTTGGGGCATTGAACACAAATCCCAACAAATGATTACATACAGTCAAACATTTCCTGGCAGTGCCACAAACACTTGCTACTAGGGGAAGTGACAAATCTCCCCAAAATCCTTCTCAAAGGACGACTCCAAGCCAGAGTTTAATCTCTGAAAACTTTTTCCCCAGCTGAGACGACCTCAAGAACCCTCGAGGATTTTCCCCAGTGAACTTGCCACTTCTCCAACAGATTGGCAATAGGGTTTATTTCCCCAACAAACAGCAAGATTTCCCAGCTTGACTTTGCCTCTCCGACTACTAAAAAATCAGAGGACCACAACTCCTCTTCCCCAGTAGACTACTCTACAATCCCCAGCAAATTACTGTGAAGCCTGGACCCAACCAGATAATAGCTAATTTCAGTAACTTATTGTGAAGCCTAGACCTGACCAGATATCAGTTCAACTTCATCCTTTCAAGAATTACTGTGAAGCCTGGACCCGACCAGATAACAGTTAATTTTAGTAAATTATTGTGAAGCCTGGACCTGACCAGATATTAGTTCAACTTTGTCCTTCCCATCAAGAGATAACTCCCCAGTAGAGCAACATACAGTTGAGGCTCCTGAACTCTTTTCCCCAAGCAGGAATCAAAATTCTCCAAAAAGATTTCTCCAGTCAAAATCAACATTCTCCATAAAGATTTCTCCAGTCAAAATCAACATTCCCCAGCGGAGTTCTCCTCAAACAATAGAACAGGAATCCTCGGTGGAAACATTCTAAGAAAAGTTTGAAGACACACCTACTCTTCAATAGCAGTCTGGGATTTAATGACTTCCCAGCATTTGTCAAGGATTTATTTTCCAAGACAAAGATACACTTCATTAACATTTCACATTTCATACATCCTGGTCACATACATGACAAGTGCATACGACACAATCTCATTCCACCATTCATTTCATACATCATGGCATTGCATACAGTTAACGTTTTACCTTTTCAGGAAAAGGTCAATCAACAGATGGCTACCATCAACCATTTTCAAGTTCCAGATTAATACCTGTAACAAGCCAGGAAAATTATCTTTCTTTCTCAGGTCAGAGATTAAATATCTGTAACAAGTCAGGGCAATTATCTACACGACCAGCTGAAGTAGCCCTACCCAGGTTTCTTCTCATTTCCAAGATGAAGTTCTACACAGACTCATCATAAAGTAACCCTACACAGGTTCCTTTTCTCATTCCCAAGATGAAGTTTTAACAGACTCATTCTGAAGCAGCCCTACCCAAGTTCCTTCTCTTTCCAAGATGAAGTTTTACATGGACTCATCATAAAGCAACCCTACACATGCTTCTTTTCTCATTTCCTAGATGAAGTTTTTACACTGACTCATCATGAACCAACCCTACAACAGGTTCCTTCTCATTACCCAGATAAAGTTTTACACAGACTTATCATGAAGCAACCCTACCCAGGTTCCTTCTCATTTCCCAGATGAAGTTTTACATGGACTCATCATGAAGTAATCCTACACAAATTCCTTCTCTTTCAAGACAAAGTTTTACACGGACTCATCATGAAGCAACCTTACACAGGTTCCTTCTCGTTCCAAGATGAAGTTTTACACAGACTCGTCATAAAACAACCCTACACAGGTTCCTTCTTATTCCCAGATGCAGTTTCATATGGATTCATCCTGAAGCAGCCTTACCCAGGCCTCCCTCTCATATGTCTCCTAAAGAACAGCCCTACACTGGCCCATCACAAATAAAGACCTCCTCTAGTTAGATTTATTTCTTTTAGTTAATGACAGACAATCAAAGACCTCTGATGATTCAGTTTAAATCTCTCAATGGTTTATCCTGACTCTTTCTAGTAGACATTTCCTCTGGTTCAAATAGATCACTCCAAGATTTATTCTGATTCTTCTCCAGTTAAAGTCAGAATTTAGACTTAGTCTAATTTCTATCAACAGACACCTTTAGATGGCACCTATAAGCCCATCTCTAACAACTATCCATTATTTCTCCAAATGGCATCTTTAAGCCCATTCCCTACACAGTCAACCACAACATCATCAAGTGCAAATTTCTGGGCACTCTAGTGTTCAATCATCTTCCACCTTCAAGTCATGAATGGCAGATTTGCCAATCTAACTCTTCAGATGTAAGAAGATTGAACAGGGGCAGTTGTTGTACCCCAAAATTTTCCCTCTCAATTCTCAAGGGTTTTTTCACAAAGATTTTCAGGATTCAAGCTTGCACAAGTGCATTGGGATTTTCCAGTATCAAAATTAAAAGGAAGCTGTCAAAAAGGGAGAAAACAGATAAAAATAACATTTTGACAAATTTGGAGAAAAATAAGTCTCCTTCGATTTGGCACCCTTCGATTGACTTTTGGTCTCCTTCGATTGCTCAAAATCAGCTGCCTACATGCTTGCTTTGAATGTACAAAGTTTTGCTGCAAAGGCAAGCCCTACGATTGGACAAGTATGTTGCTTGCATGCTTGCAATCGAAGGCCATGACCTGTTGGCCACAAGTTCCCCCTACAAGGAAAACCCTTCGATTCACCAAGCATGGTGCCTACATGCAAGTCTTCGTTTGGGCACTCATCTTCTGTGTGCCTGCATGCAAACTTTAGTTGAGCAAGAGCCTCATGCCACTTGAATTACATCCTTTGTTTTGAGCGAGAGCCTCATTCAAATGAAACTTGGATATGTCCTTCATTTTGAACTTAAAGCCTCCTTTGAATGCAAGTTTAGGTACAACTTTCATTTGGATATGAAACCTCCTTCGAAGCTACCTGCAGGATCTATTTCAAGAAAAGCTTTGTTTAGGGCACTTGGCTTCTGTTGGTGAAGTAAGAAGGTAATCCAAAGTTCCTTTCGTTTTAACTATGCCATTGAGATTTTCTTGCCTATTCAAAGTAGTACATGCAACCTAATATGGCCCAATCGAAAGGCATGCCATTGTTGGGAATAATTAGTTTTGCCTGCCTTGAGTTTGGTCGAAGGTTAGACTTACATTATCAAAAACAAAAGGGTTCAAAGTGGTACATGCAGTTGAATATGGCCAAATCGAAAGACAGACCATTGTTGGAAACATTCAATTTCATTTGCTCTTGAGTATGGTTGAAGGTTGGATCTGTAGGGCCAAAATGAAAGGCAGGGTATTCGATCCAAAGAGCAAGTTGAAAATTTAGACCCATAGGATAGGCCACGTGTTTTCCCTTTTCAGGCCTCAAACCTATCGATTCACCCTATACTTAATTGTTTATGCAAGTTAAAATAGGCCTTTTACCTATTTGCTGACCAAGACCACTTGCACTTAATAATATATTACTACTTTTTAGAAAAAGTTTGTCTTGAGCCTTGTGCTTGTTTTCCTTCTAAGGAAGCAATCCATATGAACCACCCATCTTCACACAAGTGGGTGCTCACTTTCCAGCTGAGCCTCTATTTTATATTTTTTACTCTCAAGCATTTCAAATTTGCCTCTATAAATAGAGAGTACATTTGCACAAAGAAGGAGAAGAAGAAAAAAAGAGAGGGGGAACGTATCTTCAAAATTATTGCACATCACAAAAACTCTCAAATGCTCAAACACTTGTGAAAACAAACCCAGAATCTCAAACTCTAAAAAAATCTCAAAACTCTCAGATCCTCCACCTCAAAAACCACTCAAGGAAGTCAGTGAATCCTTCGATTCACTCCTAACCTCCATATACCAACCTTCGATTAAGTGACCTTTTTCAAAAGCAAAGCAGTAACTGGAGTAATTCCAGGGAGATCCCAGCCCATCCTAAGCCATCATCAAGTCATACACAGCTCATTTGCCTGGAACTTCAAGAGGTAAGCCTTTTCTTAACTTGAAACTTTTTTCGTTCTAGCTTCATTTGTACATACATTGTAAAAAGAAAAATGTAGACATTTCTAGACTATGTTTTAGCTTTCGATTCTTCTGCTTGTATGTTGAAAACTCAACCTTAGTTTAGTTATGCTTTGGACTTTGAGACCCATTAGTTGTCATGCTAACCCCTGGATTATAGTTATATTTGGATATTGCATTTTTATACTGTGAGACAGGTTTGTTGTACCCTTCGATTGGCTAGTGACACAAGCCTTTCGAATCATACTCTAAGGACCCAATATGCTTACAAAGGGTCAGTAAGGAAGCTTTGGCAAAGTATGTGTGTTATTGCTTCTGGGCCTCAAACGAAGGCCAAAACCTTGTTGTTTCCAGGCCTCAAGTGAAGGCCAGAATCTGGCTACTTCCAGGCCAAGGCGAAAGGCGTGACCATCTTGATTCTAACCCTCAATAGAAGGAGGCAGAAAAGAAAATTGAAGGGTATTACTCCACTGACTCCAGAAGCCAGATCGAAGAGAGATAGAAATGGAAAAAATCGAAGGGTTTGCTGTCCTAAATCAAAAAATCCATTTTTCTTGCTTTTGCTTTATTTTTTGCCTTTATATTTTCATGCAATTCAATATGGTTGTAATAATGTAGGATTTATTTTTTTCACTCTTTTATTTCTTTCATATAAATGTTAGTAATTAGGTGTGTATGGCAAGATAAAATCAACAAGTAGACAACCCAAAAATCAAAGACAAAATGCATGTAATCAGACACATTTGCACACATGCACCCTTAGAGTAATTCCACTTGTTGCCTTATAAAAATGGTCATGTTATGCATGTGGGATATCTTAGAAAAAACAATCACAAATACAAGATCATAGTCCCTCGATGACGCTACGAATATTGCCTTACAAATGATCAAAGAGAAATGCTAAGATGTCTCACAACATTGTTATCATGACTATAAAATGACCCACGCCCGTCCCTTTACATCAAAAGATAAGGCTTCTTACCAAATAAATGGTAAGATAGCAATATCAAAGGAAAGGAATAAATGAATTAAGACTTTTGAGTAGGTAGATTGTTCCTAGTTGTTTTCTCATTTTAAAATCATACACTCTTGCTTATTTTTAAAACAAACACCAACACTTTAAAAACATTTTCCAAACATGAAACATTTTCAAAAGATCAACACTTTGTATACGTTCTTACGAACCAGAACTATTACAAAGTTTTCCTAAAACGATGGCGCCTTTTTTAAAATACTTTCAAAATACCACACAAAGAACATTTTCAAACAAAAGCAAGTGATCTAGAAAGTAACTAAGAGCCCATAGATAACTATGGTTAAAAAGGGTGCTAATACCTTCCCTTTTATAATCTACCCCCCGAACTTAGAAATAATCCCAAAGGTCTTTCATGTTCTTTTCAGCCTTTCCTTTTGGATAAAAGAAAAGTCGATGGCGACTCTTGCTAACCGGAACATTTGCGATAAAACCCAAAGTGACCAAGTCAGTTCTTCCACCATATTACTCACACAATATCTTTGTTGCTAGACTTTCTATATCTAGAGGATGATTCAGAGTGATTACCTGTTCTTCTGGGGTCTCTGAATTTCGTCTGTCTGTGCTTCCATAGCTGATGGACTCTTCTGATAGAAGAGATAATTCGTCTTCTTCTGATGAGGATCCACCAGATCTTTCTTCTTTTACCTGAAAAGCTTTAGTTTCATAATTTTTATTAGATTTAAGAGCAAGAGATTTATATTTCTTGTGGGGCTCATCTTCTTCTAGTTCTATCTCATGAATTCTCAGAGAGCTGATCAGTTCCTCTAGTGATATGGTGTTCATATTTTTTGCTAACTTTAAAGTTGTGACCATAGGTCTCCACTTCTTGGGTAAGCTTCTGACAATTTTCTTTACATGATCTGTTGTGGAGTATCCTTTGTCCAGAACTTTTAAACCAGCAACCATAATTTGAAACCTTGAGAACACAGTCTCAATAGTTTCATCTTCTTCCATTTTGAAGGCTTCTTACTTATGAATAAGTGCAAGAGCTTTGGTCTCTTTGACTTGTGTGTTGCCTTCATGCGTCATTTTTAGAGATTCAAACATGTTCTGAGTCGTCTCTCTGTTAGTGATTTTATCATACTCAGTATATGAGATGACACTCAAAAGGATTGTTCTGGCTTTGTGATGGTTTCTGAATTCTTTCTTTTGTTAATTTGTCATCTTCTTTCTATCAATCTTCTGACCACTTGCATCAATTGGATGAATGTAGCCATCAGTTACCATGTCCCAAAGATCAGCGTCATGAGCTAGAAAGAAAATCTTGATTCTGTCTTTCCAGTAATCGAAGTTTTCTCTATCAAATATTGACGGTCTATCGTTGATTCTATCCTTCTCGTCATGGTTTTTTTGTTGTTGTTTTGACATGGTTCCACCATAGAATTTTTCTTTCTTAGGATCTTTTTCTGACACGGTTAAGTGTTAGAACCCAGAACCAGGAGCTCTGATACCAATTGAAGGATATAAAAATACAAGAAAGGGGGTTTGAATTAGGGTTTTCAAAAAATAAAAATTGTATGACACTTTTGGTTATCCTAGTTCATTTGAACTCAAACTACTCCAGTCCACCCACCAAGATGATTTCGCCTCTCTCAATCGAGGTCTTAATCCACTAATCAAAAACTTTGATTACAACTCACAAAGACTATTTTCAATGTCTTCTTGAGACTAAAACAAAACTTGGTTTCTCAAGGAATTGCAATTTTTATAACTGAAATAATGTGTTTAACAAATGCTTCTGAAAAGCTATATCACAATTGTGATGTTTACACAAGATTAAAGCACAGTGATAATTCAAGAGATAAAGAGAGAATTTGATTTCTCTTGTTTGATGTGCGGGTGTGAGTTATGTCTTGATCCATCTTCATGGTCTCTTTATATATAGAAAGTGAATTCAACCGTTGGAGACATAAGAAACTATCTTTGGAAGGTTGATTATATGTTGAGTTAATGTTCTTTCCAAAAATACGGATGTTGTTCCCAATCATAATTATTCATCTGTTTCTTTCTTGATCCTGTAATGATTGTCATTAATGTGATGTTGGATCTTCATTCTTTTCAGAGTTTCTTGAGCTTGACTGCATGTAATCATAAATTTGAATGTGACAGACACGTTGAAGCTTATTTGTTCTTCAGAATTTCAATTATCAAATTATAGATTAAGCTTAGGTGTTAAGTCTTAGAACTTCGGAATAGGTGAATGCGTTGAGACTTCCTTTGTTTTTCTATAACTTCACTTATTAGAGTATTACTTCATCAGATTTTAGCTTGCAGCTTTGGTGCTTCAAAATTTATAGCATCAGAAACTTCTTTTGTTTAGGCGTGTTACACGGATTTGCTTTTAAGTTTGTACCCTTCATCTTATCAGAGCTTCAAAATGCAAATCTCCCATCATCTTCTATGCTCTTTCATCATATCTTCTTAGCGCAAATTATTCGCCAACTTCTATGTTTATTTATCAAATCTTCTCTGCATATTTAAATAATTTATTAGAGAGCATAATTGTTCTTTATATCATGTATTTGTTATCATGAAAACTATTACTAAGATGTAGAACCAAACTATGTTCTAACATCGTAAATTGGATCAAGCACTTCCACTACTCTAAAAGCAATTGTTGTTAGTGAGGGCGCAACCTTATTTCCATATAGTATGAGATTTTTTTCAGGGGTTTCACCTACACCATACTAAGCGCCATGGGTGGGATGTTAAGCCCTTTGAATCCTTAAGGTTGACGCTGGCCCCCTCCCCCCCCCCCCCCCCCCCCCCCAGTGTCAGCCATGGAGATTCAAACCCATGACCATGCTCTGATACCACGTAAGCTGGATCAAGCACTTACCACTATGCTAAAAGCAATTGTTGTTAGTGAGGGCACAACCTTATTTCCATATAGTATGACTTTTTTCAGGGGTTGTGCCTAGACCATACTAAGCGCCATGGGTAGGATGTTAAGCCCTTCGAACCCCTAAGGTTGATACTAGATATTTTAATCTACCACAACTCTCCTTAATGATCTGAGAAGCATGGATACTGCAGAAATTGCTCAGCTCAGATATAATAATTCTTTAAGATTGAACTTTCTCAAAATTTTCCATTTAGAGCTTCAGACTGATACTTATAGATTATATTTTCTTTGGTTGATTACTTCAATTTATTTATCTAGCTTATTTTCAAATGCCATTGTGTTCCAACAATGCTCTCCTAGATGAACTGAAGGAACCAAGGAATCAATATAATCCATAGTTATAATCTTTCCATTGTGGCTCTTTCCAAAATCTATAATTGCTTCCCCTTTTAGTGTTGCGATTTGGAAATTATGCCTTCTTTCTTTTATATCTAATAGCCAGCCATTATTCTAGCATTAGAATTGTAGCATTGTTTCTTCCTTTGGACATATTTGCATCATATAAAATTTGAAATATAGGCACTCATACTCTTATGGGTCCTCTATGGTTAGTTCTAACAGGCTTTCTCTTGTATTGTACTTTTGCCTGGTAGTAATGCCTAGGCTCAATCCATATTTTTGGTTTATAAGAGTTCTATCTTGGATGAGTTCTATCACACATTTTTTAACCCTTCAGAATCTTTGGTCCATAGGTCCTTTGTTTTGATTTCTTCAAAACCTTTGACTTAGGGGTCATTGGTTCTGAATTTCTCAGTACTTGTGACTTTTGAACCTTAGGTTCTGGTAAGATCTGAACCTTTGATTGTTGAACTATAGGAACCAAGATATTTAGTAACTTTGACTTTGAGGTCTCAAGTGTAAATTTATTTAGATCTTTTGAATCAATAGTGTTTGGTTCTTATTGGGTTATATTCTTACCCTTATTGGAAGCAGGCACATAATAGTATTTTAGCATTGTTTGAGCACTGCTTGAAGAAGAAGGATCTGAGGGTTTCTTTAAGAGTTGAACTCTGGAGCATTATCCTTTATAACCCTGAACTTCTCCTTTGTTCTTACTTACACCATAGACCATGGAAGAAATTTTAGTTCTTTCAAGACCTGTTGTGATAAAGTTTTGAAGAGATATCTCATGCTTATCCACATATTTATCATAAGCTTTATCTAAGAGAGCCTTATCATCCTTTTCAAGAGATTCAAATTTGTCTTAAGACATTTTTAATTCTTCTTTTAAAAGATTATTATTTATCTTTAAGATTTTCATGTGTCTTACGTTGTCTTTGCAATGACTCATGAGGTCTTGGGTGAAGGAAATAAGGAAAAAATGAGATAAGTTAGAAAATACCTCATTTTCTTTGGCAGATTATGAACCAGAGAAGGATTCAGATTCTGCATCAGATGATGTAAGAGCCATCAATGTCGGATTTTCTTCTCCTTCATATTTGTTAGAAATTCCTTAATTATCAAGTTCATCCCATGTTTCCATGAGACTCTTCTTGGATATGTTTCTGAAGTTATCCTTCTTGAAGATTCCTTTATTTGACTTATCCTTCTGTAGATCAAGATAGTTAGGCCTGAAGTGACCAGATTTGTTGCAGTTGTAACAAATCTTTTGGTCATCTTCTTTGTCTCTGGAACTAGAGCCTCTGATGCCATTGCTTCTACTGTAAAATCTCCTGTTCCTTCTGGCCATTTGTTAAAACTTTTTAATGATAAAGGCTATTTCTTCATCATCATAGTTATCATCAGAATTTCCTTCATCATAAGCTTATTCTGATTTACTGATTTTTGAAGATATGTAAATTTTACTACTAGACTTATAAACAAAAAATTTTAAAGCAAGTGATATGGACATCTTCACATGCTCGTCTCCATTCAGTTCCATTTCATAGATGTAATACGGTGGGAGAACTAACTTTACTGGTTTTTGCGTTTTATCGCAATTGTTGCGGTTAGCAAGAGTCTCCGCCGACTTTTCTTCTATCCAACAAAGGAAAGGGTTAAAAGAACAGGAAAGACCTTTTTAAAGATTTTGAGTTCGGGGGTAGGTTATGGAAAGGGAAGGTGTTAGCACCCTTTCCATCCGTAGTTATCTACGGGCTCTTAGTTACTAGCTCATTTTGAAAATTCTTTGTGTTGTGTGCTTGAAAATATTTTTGAAAAGATGCCTTAGTGCGGCGAACTTTGTAATGTTTCTCGTTTCGGAGAGAACGTATACAAAGTGTTTTTTGTCTTTGAAAATATTTAGAAAAGAGTTTGTGTATGTGTGAAAATTTTGTTTTATTTGTTTTTATGAGCAAGCAACTATGAGCTATCTACCTACTCGAAAGATTTTGTTCTTTTCCTTTTTCCTTTAGATAGTGCTATCCTACTATTAGTCAGTAGGTAGCCCTATCGTTAGATGTTTTGAGGGACAGGAGAGGGTCATCGTACAATCACAAAAGCAACTTGTAAGATACTTTAGCAATTACCCTAAGGTTTTAAAATCATTTACCGAGGCAACATCGAAAGAGTCATTGAGGGACTTATGATCTTTAAACCAAAGGGTCACCGCTAAAATCTCTTACGTTCGATGGATGTGACTATTTTATCCCAAAGGCAACAAGTGGAGGTATCTTAGAGGTGCGCGCGTGCGAGTGTGTTTGTGTTTCAGTTAAGTTTAGCTTGAGTGTTAGGTTTTCTAGCGTTTGCTTTTAGTCTTATCATACAAGCCTATTAGCATTCATCTATCAGTTAATTGAATAAGTATAGAAATAAAGTGCGGGAATTTTGAATCTACGCTATTACAAGGCTTCGGGATGGGGGAATTACAAACCAAAACGGGAAAAAGAAATGTAAATGGTCCTAGTTAAACTATTATAATCCATAGGCAATTACATAATATTTATGAAAAATAATGTGAATAAATAAATGAACGCGCTGAGGAGAAAGAAATAAAAATGAAAGTATGAAGAAAAATCCTAAGAAAAATTTCTAAGTGATAAAAGAAATATTTTTTTTATTAGGAAAAAATAGTAATTAAATTAATAGAAACCTAATTCTAATTGATTAATTATTTAAAAAGAAAGTGATTAAATAATTAAATCAAAATTAATTTAATTAAAAACCTAAGTCTAATATTTTTGTGATTTTTTTATTTTATGATTTTTTTTGTTATAAAAAGAATTAAAGGAAAGTTTAAATAAATAAAGTGAAAAGAAAAGAAAAATAGGAAATGGGCCTGTAGAAGTAATTAGGGAGTGAGAGTCTGAAGATCATTTGGCCCAAACCGGCCAGAGCCCAACGTTTGTGCCAGAAAAGGGAGGGGTTCCAGGAGCAAACGAACCCATGCCCATTTCAAAAACAGCCCAAGACCTACAAAAAAATATTGAAACACAAAAGTGCAAAACCTAGGACTCGAACCCAGGATCTAGAAGAGGAGCGCCTAATTGCATCATGTAATTTAAGCATTTAATATTTCATGTAATATGTTAGAAGAGTTCTAAATAACAGTATGAAGATGAATATATGCTTCAAATTCATTTAAATTGCATGAATTAAGAGATTCGGATGAGAGAAGTTTACCCGGTCGGAGTGATTTGGTTCGTGCATCCTAGGATGTTTCAGACGTGGATAGTGATTGATATGGACTTTTGGGAGTCTCAGGAAGACAAATATGTGACTGTTTTGGATCGGGGATTGCTAGAAATACAGCTACGAATTTTGAAAACTTTGGAATTTTGTAGTGCACTCTTTGAGCAGCTTATGCCTTGAATTTTTTTGAGAATTTTGAGTAGCATTTTGAAGTAATATTTCATGGTTCTTTTGGCTTGCTTTGGCTAAGCATTTACAGAGGGAGAGATGAGCTGATAAACAAGGCAAGGGATCAAGACTTGATGGCCCTAATGAAACCAAAATCAAACAACTTTAAAACTTTCCTTTTGCATGTTTTATTTCCCTTTTGAATTTTGCATGAACCTAGACAGGTTGTGGCTGGGTTGCACGAAATATTGATCCTCAAAGCTAACCAAACCAAGCCCATATGCATTAGCCCATGATTTATTGTATTTTTATTTAATTTATTTGATTTTAAATTAAATAAAATCAAGCTAAATATAAATATAAAAAAATTAAAAATTAAGGTCATGAAGAAATGGACTTAGAGGCCTCTAAGATGTTATGGACATGTTTGAACATCAAAAACTTGGCTCATAGGTTCAAAAATGCAATTTTGCTCAATTTGTTCTTCATGAATTTCTTCAAAATTCCCTAACTTGTGCAACTCATAACTTGCTCAATTTTCATCTTTTGAAGATGATCATGGACTTTTCAGAAATCCCAAGATGTCTTATACAATCTTTATCTTTATCATTTTTGCTTTTGAAGATATTATATTAATGTAAGTTGCCTTGACAAAAAGTGTCTTTTGTTGACTTTTGAAAATGACCTATAATGTATGAGATCATAACTTCCAAACGAAGCATTTTTTGGACTTAAGAATAAAATAAAAGTTGTATAGAATTGAATTTTCTTCATAATGGGCTTTGGTTAGGGAAAAGCTGATGAAGCATGTGAAAGTTATGACTGGTCAAAGTTTAGTTGACTTCTCCTAAGGAATTCCTAATTTGACAAATCTTGACTTTTGATGATTTGAGAGCTTTCCTTGGGGAATCATGATCAACCCTTGATAAAATGATGAATGTCACTTCAAACTATTGATGTTGACCAAAAATGTTAAAGTTTGACTGTATGTTGACTAGTGTTGACTTTTTGACCAATACAGTTGATTTTCAATCACCTGAGCCATTGACTGTGCAAACTTGTGATGTAGGGCTTGAAACTTGATATGAAACTTGTTGAGGACATATGAAGAACCATGGAAGCCACTTGAGACTTTTGCAAACCAAATTTCCTTGAGAAATTCCAAACTCTAGTTGTAGGCTTTTGGCTTAGGAAGAGCATCTTGTCTAGTCAACCCTTAAGTGTCTTGATACTTGAAGAGCCTTGAGAAAATGTGAGGGAAAATTTTGGGGTACAAAAGCTTCCCCTGTTCAATCTTCTTAAACCTGAAGAGTTAGATTAGCTTTTTTGCCATTCATGACTTGAGGGTAGAAGACGATTGAACACTTAAGTGCCCAGAAATTTGCACTCGCCTGTGCAAGAAGTAACGTTGTTGGTTGATTGTATCGGGAATGGGCTTAGAGATGCCATTCAGAGAGGTGGTAGAGAATTGTCAGAGATGGGCTTATAAATTCCATCCAAAGGTGATGGAGAGTCGTCGGAGATGGGCTTATTGATGCCATCCAAAGTAACTATTGATAGAAATATAAGAATATGTTTATGCTTTACTTGGTCTTTAGGAGATGTATCCAGAAGGGGTCTACGCCCGACTACTTCTTCAATAGGTAACGGAAGGAGTGTATGCCTGACTACTACTTCAATAGGTATCAAAAGGAATCTATGGCGACTACTACTTCATAAGGTACTGGAAGGAATCTATGGCGACTACTACTTCAAAGGGTAACAGAAGGAATCTATGGAGACTACTACTTCAAAGGGTACCAGAAGGAATTTATGGAGAATACTACTTCATAAGGTACTGGAAGGAATCTATGGCGACTACTACTTCAAAGGGTACCAGAAGGAATCTATGGCAACTACTACTTCAAAGGGTACCATAAGGAATTTATGACAACAACTACTTCACAAGGTACTGGAAGGAATCTATGGAGACTACTACTTCAAAGGGTACCAGAAGGAATCTATGGCGACTACTACTTCAAAGGGTACCATAAGGAATCTATGGTGACTACTACTTCAAAGGGTACCAAAAGGAATCTATGGCGACTACTACTTCAAAGGGTACCGGAAGGAATCTATGGCGACTAGTACTTCAATAAGGTACTAGAAGGAATCTATGGCAACTACTACTTAAAAGGGTACCAGAAGGAATCTATGGTGACTATTACTTCAAAGGGTACCATAAGGAATCTATGGCGACTACTACTTCAAAGCGTACCAGAAGGAATCTATGGCGACTACTACTTCAACAAGGTATTGGAAGGAATCTATGGAGACTACTACTTCAAAGGGTACTAGAAGGAATCTATGGCGATTACTACTTCAATAAGGTACTAGAAGGAATATATGGAGACTACTACTTCAAAGGGTACTAGAAGGAATCTATGGCGACTACTACTTCAAAGGGTACGAAAAGGAATCTATGGCGACTACTACTTCACAAGGTAATGGAAGGAATCTATGGTGACTACTACTTCACAAGGTAATGGAAGGAATCTATGGCGAATACTACTTCAGAGGGTACCAGAAGGAATTTATGGCAAATACTACTTCACAAGGTATTGGAAGGAATCTCTGGCGACTACTACTTTGAATGGTACCAGAAGGAATCCATGGAGACTACTACTTCAAAGGGTACTAGAAGGAATTCGTGCTTGATTTCGTCTGAATGATGGACTAGAAGATTTCTACCCCTGACTTCATCTAGAAGGAATATTTTTCAGAATGACTTTCTAGGGAAAGTCTTTGAGGGAAATACTTGTCAGAATTGAGTTTCTGAAGAAATTTGTCTTGTCATGTAGATAGTTGATGATATTCGTCTGTTTATAGACTTTACCTGAAATGATAAAGGGTTAGATGTATGTAATTTCATGATGTATGAAATTCATTGTGTAATGACATTCTCAAAATAAATGAGTCTGTGTTACATGTGTTTCGTATGCATATGCTATGGTATTGGTAAATGATGGTGAATGTGAAATGTTATTGAAGTGAATTCGCAAATTTGAGCAGCATCTTAGTCTGGGGAAAATAAATCCCTGATTGTTGTTGGGGATAAAGAGTATGTGTATCTTCAATCTTCTGGGGATTGTTTCCACTGGGGACTCCTGCTTTCTTATTTGGGGAAACTCTGCTGGGGAACATTGATTTCTGCTTTCTGAGGGAACTCTGCTGGAGAGTGTTAACTCCTGCTTAGGGAAGAAGAGTTCAAAACTTTGGTTGTTCTTTGCTCTACTGGGGAGTTACAATTCCTTGTATACCTTGATTAGGGATAACATCGATGGATAACTTTCTGACTTGTCTGAGAAGGATAAAGTTAACTGACATCTGATCTGATTTTAGATTCAGTAGCAACTCTCTGAGGATAGTGATGACTTCACTGGGGAAGGGAGTTTTTCTGGTGATTTGTGGTAGAAGCACACTCAAGTCGGGGAGTGTCAGAATAAATCTATGCCTTGACTGTATCTGAGGATGTATTGAATGGGTATCATAATGATATCTATATCTGGACTGCATCTGAATTGTATCTGGAAGATGCACTGAATGAGTATCATAATGACATTCATATCTGGATCGTATCTGAACTGTACCTGGAAGATGTAATGAATGAGTATCAGAATGACATCCATATCTGGATCATATCTGAACTGTATCTAGAATGAGTGTCAGAATGAATTTATATTTAGATTGTATCTAGAAATGGATCTGGAATGAGTGTCAGAATGAATCTATATTTAGACTGTAACTGAATTGTATCTAGAATTGGATCTGGAATGAGTGTCAGATTGAATCTATATTTAGATTGTATCTGAACTGTATCTAGACGATGATCTAGAATAAGTGTTAGAATGAATCTATATTCTGATTGTATCTGAACTGTATCTAGAAGTGGATCTAGAATGAGTGTCAGAATGAATCTATATTTAGACTGTATCTGAACTGTATCTGGAAGAGAATCTATTTTTGGTAAACAAACCTTGTTGATGGAGAAATACCCTTGCTGAGGAAACACCCTTGTTAAGGAAATGAACTCTGCTGGAGAGAAGAAGTCTGAAGGGGTTTTATAACCTCGAAGGAACAAGCTCAGCTGGGGAAGAGAAACTCCATGAATTGTACTGATCGGAACTCTATAGGTTGGTGATATTTATGGGGAGAAGATCATACTCCTTTATCAGCCAGAGCAATCTGCCGTGGAAATTGCATGGAATGTATGAACTTGTGAACATTACCCTGTAGGGATAATCTCAAGGAAGTGGCTTTGTGGGGATCCGTGGAGACTTGAACATACCTCTACTTCTAGAGCCCTTGGTGAATGTTGATCAGGGCGATAAATCTTCAACTGATAGACAGGTGACGAGATGATGGGGCATAATCGTACACTTTAATCCCTAACTTTTTCCTGGACTATCCTTTCAGATTTTCAGTCCACCGGGATACTCTTTTTTTCCTAAGCCGCCTTTTCCGGTTTTCGACTTGCCGAGTGTACAATTTTATTTATATATCCCTAATTTTTTTCCCGAACTCTTTTTATTCGCCGGGATGCCCTTATTTTTTCCTAGGCCAGTCAACCTAGCAGGTCTTTTTCATGCGTAGTATTTTCCGACTATGTCCGAGTTCACCGGGTGCAGAGAATTGGCACTGTCCATAGCAGGAAGTGTTGTAGCACTGCTAGAAAAATGTTTGCCTGATTCTATGTGTTCCTTTGCTGAAATTCATGTCCAATGCCCCAAGTGATTCAGATGGAGATTTTTCCCTGGCTATTCCGCACTTTTGAGAGATTCCTTGAATCTTGAATCGACTTCCCCAAGATCAGTTGGACACCATGCCATACCCCTTGATTATGAAAGACCTGTTACTGGAAATGCCTTTTCATCTGAGGTGATTCTGTTTATTGAGAGGATTTTCGTTCATTGAATTCCATTGTGCGAATTTCTATGTTGTCGAACAATTAGTCATATACAAACAATGGCATTTTTAAAAATGCAAAGCTTATGTCTATCTTGAAGTTTTGAAAATGCATTTTTAGTAAACAAACAGAATTTTGTAAGAATATGAATTCAACTCAGGATTTATAGTAAACCTTACGGGAGTCAGGATACCTTTGGTAACAATATGCTTTCAAACTAACCCGTGCTTCAGTTAGGACTTTTAAGGATTGTAATGTGGTCTGGTTCACGGTTTAAGAAACAAAGGATAGAGGATCAAACTTTATTTGTACCCAACTCGTTCTTTGTGATATTATTCAGTCATATACTCAGTTAATTATGCGTTTAGATTCCAATTGAGTTTGGAATCTTTGCCTTGATATTTCGATGATGGTTCGGATACTGAAAGTTTATTTGAGAAGGCAATCATCATTTTTTTGTAATGTATTTTTTTTGAGGATTTTTAGCGACCTCTTTTTTTGATTTTATTATCCCTACCTTTTTCCTGAAATGTTTCTTCTGTGATTACAGTCAGCGGGATGCCCCAGTTTTTCCTTAAGTCTCCTTCATAGGTTTTGACTTAGCGGGCTTTTCTTTTGAGAGATAATGACTACCTATTTTAATGATTACGCAGAACCTATCACCGTCTTTAGATTTGGAAGGAAGTCTTTGATACCATTCATTGTGTACGAAGTGAAAGCTTCCAACTGAATGCGCATCTGAATTAACTGAGAAACTACCCCGCCCCAGGTTAGTATTAAAGGTTTCAATTTGCATGAAAAAGAAAACTCCTACTTCTTAGGCTCAAAGGGGTTGACTAGAGATTATCTTCCTTATAACTCCATTGTTTAGGATTTGAAACAACGCCTGTATATCGTCAGCAAGGTCTGTTCAAAAGCATACTATAGAGATTGTGGTATTTTTTTTCGTCATCCTCCCTTTAAAGGCTTGCCGCTTTTAATCGAGATTTGAATATCACAAAATGGAAGTAAAAGCATAGTTTCAGTATAGTGACAACATATGGATTAATTCAAGACAAACATATGAAATGCATTAATGGAATAACAAAATTTGACATGAAATCAGTGTTCGAACAATCAAAAGAAATTACAATTTGAAAATTCTAATGAACAAAAAGCCTCTATGTCTGACTTGTCACTTCAGATGGTGTGCCTTTGAAGGATGACAGAAGAATTCAGTCTGACCATCTTGTGTGAATCCCAGCACTCCTTCGTTGATCAAGCCTTGAATCTTATTTTTTAATGCCCAACAGCTATTAGTGTCATGCCCCAGACTATTCGAATGATAAGCACATCTCACATTAGGATTGTACCGAGGAGAGGCAGTGTTGGGATTCTGAGGAGGACCCTTCAATCTTATCAACTCCATCTTCAACATATGCTACAATACTTGAGCCGAGGACATGTTGATTTTTGTGAATTGCCTTTTTGGTGTGTCCTACTTACGTTGATTTCCTTGTCGTTGTTGTTGCACTGGTGCTGGATTAGAGATTCGCACTGCCCCCAAAGATTGGTTGAGATCACTCTTATTGTGACCCTTTTGGTCGTACACAGTACTAGACTCCTTCTGAGTTCTTGAAGATGCAGTCCCCTGAATCTCACCCCTTATGATTTTATTTTTAATATGCTCCCTCACGAACATATCACCCAATTCCCTGTCTACCAAGAGAGGTTGACCATTGATTAGGCCCTAAGCAGTTTGTCTCATACGGTCGTATTTGTCCTGACGAAGTTTGCTGATGAGGATTCTTAACTCTTCTTGTCCCCGAGCTGAGTTTTAGATAAGAGCCATTTGGCTACTCATCTGGATTCTCATCCTTGCTACCTCAGCTTGCAGTTGTTCTAATTGGTCATCCTTGTTGTCCTCGGGATTTTTCTTGGTCATGTTCCCAGTGAGAAGTGCTTTCAGTTCTTCTTACCCCTTGGTCAAAGCTTTTCTAACAGCTCTTAACTCACCTGACACTACTGCTAGGCATTTTTGAAAGTATTTTCTTGGTAAAAAAGTTTGGAAACTTGTTTATGTGTGTATGTGATTAGCCCTATACTTTAAGAGAAATAAAAAGTGAAGGTGAGAAAAAAGTACAAGAAGCAGGGGTTGAATTGTGTATTAGATAACTTATGCTTTTTTAAAAGATCAGCTTCTGAATCTCACCAAGTTCATATTCTAAGCTAAAGTATGCAGTAGTGGAATATTTAAAGTGAGGAAGCAATAAGTAAATCACACACAAAGATTATCCCGATTCCTCTATAAAGAGAGTAGTCCAGTTCCCTTGCCACACAAGATCTTTTTACTATAATAAGAACCTGATTATAATTTGCTTAGACACATCCGTCCAAGACTCCCTACTCAATCTCACCAGAAATAGACTTCTTTCCTAAACCAACTGCTCAGGACTTCCTTGCTCAATCACACTACAAAGAGACTTCCTTGCTCAAACACACAATCCATGACTTCTTGCTCAATCACACTTAAAAGAGTCTTCCTTGTCTAAACTACCAGTCTAGGACTTCTTTGCTCAAACACTCGACCTGAGCCTTTCTAGCTCAGACACATTCTGAGACTTTTACAAATACTAAACAATTTGTTTGGGATTTACAACAAGATGTACTTGATATACAATCAGAGCTACAATTAAACCAACACACGTAAAAACCTTTCTTGATATTTCTAAGATATACAAGTGTAAGAAACTCTCAAGTCTATGTGCAATAAATAACTATATATAATAAATTAGAGCTTCTTATTGTTCTTGTTGTTAATTGTTTTGAATCTTCAGATCCTTATATAGAGGGAACAAAAAGAGATGTTGGAATTTGCTTGCACAAGTGTCTTTGCTGAAGAAGCAGTTTCCAAGAGAGAGACGTTGGAGTTGGTACGATGATGATCTTCATCTTCTAAATAATCTCTTTATCCTTTGTGTTTTTCTCAAGTAAGGCGTCCATAGGCATAGAGTGGTAGATTGAAGAAATCATATCAATTATCCTTGAGCCTTATGTTATAACCTCTATTTGACTTTTTCCATAATTCTAGTTGTTTGCACATAGTACGGACAAAAGAGTTTTGTACTATGTTTCCCGCAAAGCGCTTGAAGTTATGTTTGAATTATTAGAGGCAAAGTCAATGTTGCAACTGAGTTTCTATTTGATCATCAAAAGCTGAAAACATATGGCTCTTGAGGTTCTATTAGAAAGTCAGATTCTGATCCTTTGGAATCTAAATTTCATGTTTCTTCTTTACAAGCTAATTAATTGGGTCAGAATCAAGTTAATAACTAGCTTTAATGAACCTGCACACATAATCAAACATTACTATACCTTTTTTTCTGAAGTACTTTTGTTATCATCAAAACCCAAGGACTATGAGCAAAAATTGTTTTTGTTCCAACACAAAATGCTTTTACAATATATATTCACTCTGACGCATTTGGGCAGACTTTCACATACTTCAAGTCTTGTCAGATGCTTCAATATTGTGGACACTTGCTTGAACTTTACTTTGAGATGATACTTTAGTTATATTTATCTTAGATGTCATCATCAGAGCATCCAACTTATCAAACTTTATTGATTTGGTTGCATCTTTAACCACTTTAGGCTTGACTTTAGTTGTTGACATCAAAGACTAGTTGTCATCATCAAAAACATGTTTGTCTTTAATGGAACTTCCTTTATTATCAACCTGCAAAACAAGGTTCCACATGGTAAGAATGCTATTTAGATGTAAAACAATTTAGTCTGCAAGCAGGTTTCTTGACACCAAGTAACAGTTCAAGTTTGAGACTGTGATGACAATCCGTCATCAAGGTATTTTATCAGTAATTTTCTTGTTTTTAGTAGTATTTAAAGGAGAAATGCATCGTTTAAAGATGAATTTTGAAAATATTTGAGACAAATGAGAAAGTTGTGAATTTTTAACCATTTTACATCATGACATTTGTCTAGTAATTTGATCATATCTTGAGTTTCTTAACGTCTATTGAGGTGAGACCAACGATAAATAAAAGCTAACAAAAAGAGCTAGCTACTCAAAACACTGTGATGCGATTGATTTGATTCATGGTGCGATTTGGACGCATGTTTTTTCCATTATAAAAGGAACAATATGCAGAATCTTTAGGTTGGAGGTTTTTTAGAGCAATTTATATCGCAAGGATTTTAGAAGCAAGGATCGAAGGTTTTTATCCATTGAAGACCAATTTTCATATCCAAATTCATATATTTTTATTTTAAATTTGTTGCTATGAATAATTTTATTATGAGTGGCTAATTTTTCTTAAATTATGCCTTTTGAGATGAATTTATTTTGATCTATTAGAATCATGTAATTGACTGAGTACTATTATATTAATTTTCAATTCTAATATCATTAAGTCATATATGTTCTTAATGTTTTTTATATATTTATAAATATATGAATGGATCTAGATTTTGAATGATTATTGATCCTAACTTTTAAAATATGGTCTAATTTAACTGTTCAAAATTAGTAATTACTTTAGAAATAAAAAATTATAATTTTGTGATATAGAAAGTAATGCACAATAAAATATGTTTTTATTTCGAATTCACCTAAGAGATTACATGGTTCTTAAAATAGAGGACTATACACTAAGGAATTGGGTATAGCTATTTTGTTAATTTACCATAATACTTAGAAGAACACTTCAAGGAAATAGATGCAATTACCAAACAGGAACAAATAAAATATTTGATAAATGTTTTGTCGTTTTAATCATTGATAACTTTCCTTTTTATTATCTTTTTTTTTTTAAAACCAAACTTCTATGAAAATTCTCCAACTTAGTAATTTCAGTACAATGGTATTGTCATGTTGCAATCAAGCAATCTCTACAGAGACGAATTTATTATAAATATTATTACTTAACCAGAATTTAATACGCTTGTTAAATAATCCATCAACTCTCAAATGCATCCCAATAGAGGATGTCTGTGGAGCTCCCTTAATCAATCAATACTTTTTTAACTTCACAGTTGTCACATTAAACGGTTATAACTATGGGATCATCATTGTGTGGATGAATGTCCGATGCGTCTTTTTCAGAGAAGGTGGTCTCAGATTCTGTGAATTATAGTCCATTTAAGCTAGTGTCAGTAGGTGAACCCTCAAGGGTAAGGATTTGGTGATCGATCCTCTTTCGGGCGGAAGTGGTTTCATTGCCCCCAACGAATCTTCCTATGATGGTGTTGATCCTCTTTCGGGCGGAAGTGGTTTCATTGCCCCCAACGAATCTTCCTATGATGGTGTTGAGCATGTGGTGGACAGCTCTGTCATCATCCTCTTGCTTAACTCATTTTCTATACTAGATCTAGGACTTTTGAGAATTTCTCACCCTTGAGAATCCTTAGTGATTAAGGGTTCCCAACTTTAAAATTTGGTGTGAGGTTGAGAGCTAGCTCACGTAGGATGAAAAACTCTATATGCGTGTATTTTTCTATTAAATTTAGAGCCTCATTGGACATGGATCCAATAGTCACATGGAAATAACAACCACTAAAGGAATAGACAGTTTATCTCCTAGTATTAATAAGAGCATAACCCATTTCCCACATGACTTCTTCTATGTCGTTACAAGGTGAGGACACGTTACTTCTCAATTCCTACGTCGGGCGACTTATCCTTGAGAAAGGAGAAATTTCCAATTGAAGGGTGATACATCTAATAAATGTGCAATTGATTTGATAAAAGAGAAATTGGGAATCCTCAAGTCGCCTCCTACGACCTTCACGAGAATATATATACCGATACAATTTTCATCACTGCGTATCAAACATCAACATTCAACTATTGAAAATACATAAAGACGTAAGTGCCACATTTTACACTACAACATCAACAAGTCAAACATTTTTTTAATGAAATCCAACCAAATAGTATAAGACTCTTTTTCTAAAAATCATTGGTTAAGATTTTATAATGAAGAAAATACTTTACCTTCAAATTTTTAACTTCACTAAGACCTGTAAAATATGTGTTCTCACAAGTGTCACACAAACAACAAAGAGTCAAACCATGTGAAGCGTGACATTGAAACAAATAGGCATTTAGTACACAACCCAATTGTAAAGCACATTAAATACATGTTTGTTAGAAATAAATGACATATTCATCCAACAATCACAATTAATCGCTTAATCATAGCAGTATTACCCATACACATTTAGATATGCATGGTAGTCAGAATCACAATCCTAGGATCGTCCAATTCTACAATTATGCTAAATCTGACGATTCTACCGAAGGAAAACTCGTATTTTGGTAGGAAAAGTGAGATCGCCATCTAAACACATAGAAACTATACATTTTTACTGTTTCTGTTCATTTTTTATTTTTGTTGTACTCTGCCCCCATTTAACTCTGCTCTTTAATTCTAATTAATCTCTGAAATCCTTCCCAATACACCTAACGAATAAATTTATGCAATATACATAAGTTTGTAAAATTGATAGGATCTTAAGGTTCATGTTACGATCCCCGACTCACGATCCTGTGACCCCTCCCCAATCCTATGTAGGATCCCGATTCTGACTACCTTGAGCATATGACTCGTTGCTTTGATATAATTGAACAAATATCCAAAGGAAATGTACAATCATGGAACAAAAAGGGGTACTAATATGAATGATGCAAAAGCTTAACAAATAAGAAAAAATTAACATATCTCACCAAAATAAAGAAACTGAACATACCACAAAGCTTCTCAACTAAGAATTTGTATGTCATCCTACAAGTTATCATTTCTAATATCCTTGTTCCTCATTCATTCTCTGCATTACCCTTTTTTTTCCATTTTCCTTATGCTCACTATCTTCACTATTCACCACATTCTCTGCACCATTCTTATTCAGTGTAGCATTCACTTCAGCTTTATCTTATGAAGTTGAAGCTTGTGCACCACCCTTTGTTTCGGTGCCAATGTCTTCACTATTTTCATTCTTTGCAACTGGTTCTGCTTTAGTTTTCTCTATGGTACTGACTTCCAAAGGCCCTAACTTAGCTTCAAGATCTCTGACAATAACTTTTAGAGATCTAACATCGCGAGCTTCTGCTAACCTATTGCTTGATGATGCCTGTCATACATAAAGGAAATTCAACAGAAATTGAGAACGTGATTGAATCTGCCATCTGAAGCAGAATTCTTGAGGAATTTCATAAATATCCAAACATAATAAAATACACTCATAAGTAGTTAAAGTTTCAAATAAGCACGACCTTATTAATACCTAAAACATTATTTTGACAAATTATCAACGGATTACAATCACGGATCCTTTTTAAATTGTGTCTACATAACGTCAACCCTACAACAAATTAATGTACATTGTTAAATTGGAAATCGTTTCAAGTATATATAATGTTTTTAAACACAACAAACAAATGATCAGATTGAATTCATCCTTTAAAGATGAATAAGTGGGGTGTCGCGGGTTCGAACCCAAGTCCCTGCAAAGCTACCAATTGAGTTGGCTTAAAGGAACCAAATTTCAGTCACGCAAGGTTTTGGTTAAACCAAAAATATCCTATCTTCCCATGGTTATTATTGACTAACCTGTAAAATTCGCTCTACTCGTCGACTAAGATCTCCGCCAGATGCATCCTTGTGGATCCCTTTAAGCAAGTGCAATAAGTGGGATTGAAGATCATCTGAGCAATGTTTTCCAACGCTACATTGTGCAATGGCCGATCGACAACCGACTGCATAGAAAGGACAATTCACAAGCTTCATCGGACAAACAGTTATGCAGTGCCTATCCATGTCACGTCTCATAATGTTATCCGTACACTTCTGCTCACATGGAATTATCTTAAAAGGACATTCTGAATCATGCTCCTTCAAATAAACAGCGCTAAACCTCGCATTGCATCCCTCATTACGGCAGATCACAGATTTGAAATTGCAATTATCAACATGGTTGGCAAGCTCTTCCGCGTTAATAAAACTCATGCTACAATGAAACGAGTTCTTGAAATCAACATTCCTAAGCAAATTTTCAGCAACTTTTTCTCTTCTATCCAACAACCAAAAACCCTTCGTTTCCATCTCCTGAACAAAATCATCTATGTTATCTTCTCTATTATCACTCAACAGCCATCCTGAAACCTGACTCAACAAATTCCTCTTCGAATTAACAAAGTCATCCACAAAAAAAGAAATAATATCGAAAGGATGATCCGAGACTTCACCATCCGCACCATCGTCAAAGATAACAGTCTCAGCAACAAACGACTCACTTCTTTGTGTAAGATAATCAATCATTTCTTTCCTCAAATCATCCGCAACTGAACCAGCAGTGTTAAAGGGATCTCCAGTTGTGTTATCAACACAAGCTGAGGCTAAACCTGGCAAAAACATCTGAGCAAGCTTGTGAACTATTTCTGTATCATGTAAATCACAATGGAACATTGGACCTCCCTCTCTCTCATTTTCAATCTTCTCCGGCGAAAGGTCCACGTCAGCGGTAGGCGCCTCCATGGTTGGTATAACCTACCAAAAATTTTTACAAGGAAAATCATTGTCATTAATTGTTTTATTCACCTTGAAAAAGGCTTGTCTGTGTCCTTGTCCGTGTCAATGTCGTGTCTGATGTCCGTGCTTCAAATTATTGTGTCTGTGCACCATAAATTTCCAAAACCTAATTTTTTTTTCCACTTCTTGTGATTGATTTCAAAATAGTTTAATCCAATAAACCAAACACAAAAATTTCAGATGAATATATAATTGCAATGTATGATCCAAACGGAATACACAAAAACATAAAGTAATAATGCAATGATAAAAAAAATTTGAAATTTTATAAGAAATGACAATTGATTTCAATAATAATAACATAATTGCAGAAAAGTGAAAGAGGAAAAAAAAAACTAACCGACATGGATTGTGATGTGAGATCTAAAGGATCATTGTGGACCTGATAGAGAGCGTGGCTCATTGTGATGATGCAGAAGAAAGCGTGGCTAAATTTAGGAGAGGAATCAGGGTTGAGGATGCAGCTCCATAACCATAACCATTAGTCCATTATGTTTGTTTTCTAATTTTCTTTTACTTTTTGCCAAAAAGATGGGTGTAGTTATTAAAATAACAAATAAATTAAACATTTTAATTATAAAATGATATTAAAAATTATTTTATTATTTGTCAATGTGTATTTATTAAAAATTATTAGAAATTATTAGTTTCAAACATGAATTAGAAAAACGGGTTGCTCATGACAAGTTTCAAGTCTTACATCACAAGTTTGTTCAGTCAATTGTTCAAATGACTGAAAATTTGTATTGAACAAAAAATCAATTATGGCCAATATATAGTCAAACTTCAAGATTTTTGATCAACATCAAGATTTTGAAGTCATATTCATCATTTGATCAAGGGTTGATCATGATTCATCAAGAAGATTCTCAATTCATCAAAAGTCAAAAGTTGCTAAATTAGAATTTTCTTAAGGAGAAGTCAACTGAACTTTGACCAAGTACAACTTTCACATGCTTCATCAAATTTTACGCAATCAAATCTCATTTTGAAGGAAATTTAATTCTCTACAACTTTGTCTCTCTAAGTTCAAGTCCAAAAAATGCTTCATTCGAGAGATATGGGCCAAAACATTATAGGTCATTTCAAAAGTCAACAAATAGATACTTTTTGTCAAGGCAACTTTCATCAAAATAAAGTCTTCAAATACAAAAATGATAGAGATTGTAGAAGACATCTTGAGCTTTCCAAAAGTCCAAGATCACCTTCAAATGATAAAAATTGAGAGAGTTATGATTGGTGTAAGCTGTGAAATTTTGAGAAAATGCATGAAACCTAAAGTGATCAAACTTGGAATTTTGGGCTAATGGATTGATATTTCAAGATCCATGCGTGTTATAGGCCTCAACATGAACCTCTGAACTTACTTATATACCCCTTGGATTTTTATTCTATTTATGTAAAATTAAAAATAAATTAGATAAAAGTCAAGGCTTTTCTTACAAGATCCAAGCCCAACATGTTTGACCTAATTTCCTCACTATATCTCCATACTATTTAAGACATCAAGCCACACGAAATCCTTGAAGAAAGAGTTTATTCCAAAATCTCAAAAATCATCCTAACTAGGGCAAATTGAAACCCTAGCCTCAATCCTCCCTCAAGGTCAAAAATATATTCCATTCACTTCCAGAAACATTATAGGATAAGGTTGGATCATTTGTGATGATCCAAAGAGCATGAAACAAGCATACATGTCGCGTCGGTTTTCCATCATTGCATGAAACCTACATTTCTGTTTTCCTTGTGTTTTAACATGTGTTAATTTTACTAATGTGTTCGTGAGATGTATTTATGCAGGCTTAGACCATCGCATGAGTCCTATGCTACCGGAATTGTGCATCACCATGTTTGCACCGATCCACTTTATTCTGGCCATATCTCATTATACAGCGTGAATCAGCCAAAAATAATAGTTCCAATGAAATTGCAATGCCCAAATTATGAGGGTAGGGTACCACTGAACCTCTAATGTTTGCTATTTTATAGGTCAAAGAAACACAGTCGCCGGAGAAGACGACCGGAGCTAGGGCTCTGGCGCTTATTCGGTTCAGTGGGTTTATTATATGTTTAATTCGTTTCACCAATGTTACAGGATGTATAGTCACCCCAGTGGCAAGTGAGAGCGCATTAAGACATTTGTATAATAAGGCGTGGGTTCGATCCCTGCTTTTGACACTTATTTTTCATAATTTTCCAATTCCTGCAGGTTTACTAATAGCACGGTGATCCTATTCTCCCAACACAGGCGCGCGCCTAGCGCAATGGCAGGGTCTATGGGAGAAAAGGCAAAGGACGTGGATTTAACTCCCACCCCTGGCAGTTTGTTTTTTTAACTTTGTTTTTTCCTTAATTTCTCCCTTAAACCCTAAATTCACTTAACCACAAAACCTTTTTACAAACCCTAATTAGGTTTTAGTTTCTTTTAATTAACCTTTTTTAATTAACTTTTTTTCTTAAATAAAATTAATTAATTTATAGGTTTTTCATCATTAACCCTTTTTATTAATTTAATTAATCAACTATCTTTTTTAATTAAAATTAATTAGTTTTTAGGTTTATTTTAATCATCATTAAAAAAATCTTTTCCATAAAAATCATCAAAAATATTTCTTCTTTCCTCTATTTCAATTTTACTTTATTTTGATAGACAAAGTCTATAGGGTTCGCAATTTGTAATAGCTTAGATTTCTCGCTTTCCTTTTTCATTATTATGTAATTGTTTTCTGAGTTGTAATAGCTTAGGGTTTTTACTTTCCGCTTTCTATTATGTAACTGCCCCAAAGCCGTGTAATAGGTTCAGGTTTATCTTTTCTGTTTTTACTTTCTGCACTTTTACTATATTTTATGCTATTACTGTTAGTAATTAGGGTTTGTATGGAAAGATAAAAACAAACGTTAGAAAATCGTAACTTCAAAAGATAAAATAACTTAATACAACACACTTGCACACTTGCACCTCTAGGGTAACCTCCCTTGTTGCCTTTGGAAAATAAGACGATTATGTCCCTCGAACGTAGGGATGCCTTAGCAAAGACCCTCGATCAAGTCATCATACAAAAAGATCATAGTCCCTCGATGATCCTTTCGACATTGCCTTTCGGAAATGATTTAGTCCCTCGAGTTGCCTACAAATAAAACGATGACAGTCCCTTATGAAATTGCTAAGGTATCCTTACAATTTTCCTTCGATGACCGTACGAAGACCCTCGCCCGTCCCTTTACATCCAACGATAGGGCTTCCTACTAACTAATGGTACGGATAGCACTATCTAGAGGACGAGGAAAATTATAAGAATGATCTTGAGTGGGTTAGAACTTTTAATCGCTTGCTCACAAAAAACAAAACATTTTCACAAACACTTTCAAAATATTTTCAAGCAAACGCTTTGTATACACTCTTGAGGACTGATACAAGGGTTATTACAAAGTTCTTCTTACATTGGCGTTTTCAAAATATTTTCAAACACACACACACAAAGCAAGTTTAAAGTGAGCTAAGCAATTAAGAACCCGTAGATAATTGCGGATGAAAAGGGTGTTAACACCTTCCCTTTTCATAATCTACCCCCGAACTCAAAATCTATCAAGGTCTTTCCTGTTATTTTCACCCTTTCTTTATTGGATAAAATAAAATTCAGTGGTGACTCTTATTATCTGCAACATTTGCGATAAAACAAAAACTAAGTCAGTTCTCCCACCGTATTATACATAGCATATGCATACGAAATGTATATAGTATTCTCATTTATTTTGAAAGAATCATTATGCAATGCATTACATACATCATGACATTTTATAAAACTAATTTTGTTTTTTCAGGTTAGTTCACAAACAGATAAATATTGTCAACAATTTATCATCCTTCAGATACAATCAGTCAACGGTTCATTCTAATACTCCTTTGGATACAATCAGGAGCATACTTATTCTAGTACATGTTCTAGATACAGTTCAGATATGAACGAGGCATAGATTTATTATGATACTCATTCCAGATACCGTTCAGATACAATCAAGATACAGATCCATTCTGACATTCAATCCAGTACATCTTCCAGATACATTTCAGATATGATTGAGACATAGATCCATTCTAGTATTCATTCTGGTATATCTGATAGATACAGTCGGGCGTAGACTCATTCTAATATGGATCTCAGATACAGTCGGGCGAAAACTCATTCTAATCCTCTTATAGATACAGTCAGGCATAGACTCATTCTAATACGGATCTCAGATACATTTGGGCGAAAACTTATTCTAATCCTCTTATAGATATCGGCAGGCGTAGACTCATTCTAATATGAATCTCAGATACAGTCGGGCAAAGACTCATTCTGATCCTCTTATAGATACAGTCAAAACATAGAATCATTCTAGAAAATCATTAAGATAAAATCGAGACATAAGATTCATTCTGAAACTCCCTAGCACATCTTCTAGATACAGTCGACACAGACTCAATCTAGTATACTTCTCATATACAGTCGAACATAGACTCATTCTGATACTCCTATCGACAGTTACTTTAGATGGCATCTATGAGACCATCTCCGATAATACTCTATCACCTCTCTGAATGGAATCTTTAATCCCATTCAAGCAATACAATCAACCAATAATGTTACTTCGTGCACATGTGAGGGCAAATTTCTGGGCACTTAAGTGTTCAATCCTCTTCCACCTTCAGATCATAAATGGTGAGCATGCCAATCTAACTCTTCAAGTTTAAGAAGATTGAAAAGGGGCATCTGTTGTACCCAAAATTTTCCCTCCCATTTTTAAAGATTCCTCCTCATGCTCCTAGAGTTCTTAATGGCTCAAGACTACTCAAGGGTTGGTCAGATAAACTTTCCTCCTAAGCAGTTGACCTACAACTAGGGTTTTGCTTCTATCAAGGAAAATTTGACTTCTAATGCCTCAGGTGGATTTTGTGGTTTCCCATATGTCTCAAAGAATCCTCATACCAAATTTCAAGCCTTGTAGCACAAGTTTGCTCAGTCAATTAGTCAGATGATTGAAAATCAACTATATTGGGCAAAAAGTCAACTTTGACCAATTTACAGTCAAACTTCAAGATTTTTGGTCAACATCAATATTTTGAAGTCAAATTCATTATTTGATCAAGGGTTGATCATGATTCATCAAGAAAACTCAAGATTCATCAAAATTCAAAAGTTACTAAATTAGGGTTTTCTTAAGGAGAAGTCAACTGAATTTTAACTAGGCATAACTTTCACATAATTCATCAGAAATTTCTCAACCAAAGCCCATTTTGAAGGAAATTCAATTATCTACAACTTGGTCTCTCTAAGCTCAAGGCCTAAAAAGGCTTCATTTGAGATATATGGACCAAAACATTACATGTCATTTTAAAAGTCAACAAAAAGAAACTTTTTGTCAAAGCAATTTACATCAAGATAAAGTCTTCAAATGACAAAATAACAACCTTTGAGATTGTAGGGAACATCTTGAGGTTTCCAAAAAGTCCAAGATCACCTTAATATGACAAAAAATTGAGTGAGATATGATTTGTGCAAGTTGGGAAATTTTGAGAAAATGCATGAAATTCAATTTGAGCAAACTTGAATTTTTGGGCTAATAGGCTTATCTTTTAAGGTCCTAACATGCTATTAACCTCATAATGGACCTCCAAGTCCATTCATGCACCATTTTAATTTTTATTTCATTTATTTTGATTTTATTCATTTAAATTTAAAATTAAATCAAATAAATATTAAGTAGAGGTATAAGTCATAAAAGGCTTTTCATTATGATCTTTTGGAGGCCCAAGATCATGCAAGAAACTGTGTGAACCTATTTACAAAACAAATCTTCATGCTTTTGTCTTATTCCAATCTATTTTTCAAATAAAATCAAAGATAGGTTTTGCAAGATGTCCAAGCCCATCTTTTAACCTAATCTCTTCCTATATATATGCTCATCATATTCAGACAAAGGGAGACAAAAAAACCTACTCAAGAACACTCTCTCAATATCTCAAATTTTGTCAAAGAACTAGGGCAACTCGAAATTCAATTTCTAGTCTTTCTCAAAGCAAACCATCCGTTCAAATCAACTCCTGAGGTGTTATAGAGTAAGTTTTAACCATTCTTGATAATCAAAAGCGCCTGAAACATTTACATGAAGCGTCACCGTTTTGCATATTTTTGAGAAATTCGTATTTTAATTTTTACTATGCTTTGATTGAAACTAACAATTCTAACGTGTTCCTGAGACCAAACAATGTAGGTTTGATCCCTTGCATGAGTCCCTTAACGCCTGAATAACCTACCACCATGTTTGAACTGATTTGCCTTATTTTGTTCGTATCTCATTGTGCAGAACGACTTAGCCAAAACTAATGCCACTAATGGATTCGCAAGGGTCAATTTAGGGGAATAAGGTTCTTTTCTTTCACTAATTTGCGCTATTTTGTAGGTTGAAAATTTTTTCACGCCAGAGAAGATGACCGGAGCTAGGGGACTGACGCCTCTCCATTCCACTGGGTTTATTTTATATTTATTTGTTTGTATCATGTAAACGGATGAGAGCATAGCACCACTGGTCAAGGCGAAGGCGTATGAACATAAGGGCGTGGGTTTGATCCCTGCCTTTTGCAAATATTTTTGTTATTTTCTATCTAACGTGCAGGTTTCCTATATAATATGCAGCGCCTGTTTCCAAACATAAGCGAGCGCTTGGCCTAGTGGCAAGCAAGGCAATGTGAAGCCAGGAGGGCATGGGTTCAACACCCACCCCATGAAAATTCTTTTTACTTTCTTATTTTTTAACCTAATTTCTCTTTTTCTTTTACTAACCCTAATTTGTTTTTTAGTCAATCATTAAACTAACTTTTTTTCCTAATACTAATGAATTAGGTTTAGGGTTTTTAATTAACATTTAATTTTCTTGATTTTCCTAATTAATTAACCTTTTTTAAATATTAAAATCAATTAGAATTTAGGTTTTGATTAATTATCACTTAAATTATTTTTTCTACAAAAATCACAAAAAAAAATTTCAAACTTCCTTTTTTTATTTTCTATTTTCTTTTTCTTCCTTTGTTTAAATCCATAGATCAAGTGTATAGGACGCATTCTGTATGTAACAACGTAGATGTACTTTTTAGTGTTTTTCTTATTATGTAATTGCTCACAGGATGTAATAGTGTAGGTTTATTTCCTACATTTTTTATACTTATGTACCTCTCCCAAAACCATGTAATAGCTTAGGACTTTACATTCCACACTTTATTTTTCTGTACATTTTTAACTGCTAGTAATTAGGTTTTGTATGGCAAGACTAAAAACAATCTAGAAAACCCTAATTTCAAGATAAATAATTGAAAGTAACACACTCTTCACACTTGCACATCTAGGGTAGCCTCTCTTATTGCCTTACGAATATTGGTCACGTCCCTCGAATATGGGGATACTTTGGAAAAAGACCCTCGATCAAATCATCATAGTCCCTACGATACAAAATATCATAGTCAGTTCTGTAATACGGTGGGAGAACTGTCTTTTTTGTTTTATCTAAATATGCAAATAGCTAGAGTCGCCACCGACTTTTCTTTTATCCAATATTTAGGAAAGGTGAAAAGAACATGAAAGACCTTTGACAGATTTTGAGTTCAGGGGGTAAGCTATGAAAATGGAAGGTGTTAGCATCCTTTTCATCTGTAATAATCTACGGGCGCTTAATTGCCTAGCTCAATTTTGAAAATCTTGCTTTGTGTGTATGATTTGTTTAAAAATATTTTGAAAATCGCCAATGTAAGTCTGACTTTGTAATGATTCTTGTATTTGTCCTCAAGAATGTATACAAAGTTTTGTTTTTAAAAAATATTTGTTTGAAAGTGTAGTGTGAAAAAAAGTTTTGAGAAATAACACTTTGTATACATTCTTGAGGACTGATACAAGAATCATTACAAAGTTAGCCTTACATTGCAATTTTAAAATATTTTCAAACAAATCATACACACAAAGCAAGGTTTTCAAAAGCGAGCTAAGTAATTAAGAGTATGTAGATAACTATGGGTGAAAAGGGTGATAACACCTTTCCTTTTCATATCCCCCCCCCCCGAACTCAAAATCTATCAAAGGTCTTTCATGTTCTTTTCACCTTTCCTAAATATTAGATAAAAAACTCGATGGCGACTCTAGCTATCCGCACATTTGGATAAAACCAAAAAGTCTATTCTCCCACCGTATTACAAACGTGAATTTATTCAAAACCACGAGAGTGTGAGATATTGTCTTAAAATTGATATTTTCTACTAAACACTTTTCTAACGTCAGTATAAGCCAACGAGTTACAGAGTCCCTGAGGTATGGGGAATACACATTTCGGTCTCTCATTGTTGCCATATTTTCTAACGTTATTTAATACTAGTTTTAATCTCGTTTAACCATAAACATCTTTTGCCTTAGCTTTACATAGTGACAATAGATAACATTAGTTTGATTATTAGTCCCTGTGGTTTCGATATCTTTTAAAACTACGCGATTAGACTTCGCACTTGCAGTTAATTAATCTGATAGACTCTTAAAGTCGTGATCAAGTTTTTGGCACCGTTGTTTGGGACTAATTTAGTCAATATTTTGATTTTGTTGTTGCGCAGTATAGACTAAGGAAACACATTTTACCTTTATTTTAATTTGTCGATTGCATGCCAAGCACTCACTCTCAAGGCGAGGAATTAGAGCAACAAATTGACAAAGTCGAGCGCTTTATTAATTTAAGACACTGAATCTAAGTAAATTGTATTAACTGCAATCTTCCTGATCCTTATATTTCTACTCCCGAACCAGAAAAAATATGGCTGAAGGACCACAAAACCATCCTTTAAAGTATTATGTTGTTCCATCACAAGAAGAACCATATAACAACATTGTTGCCCCTGCTATTGACCGAAATGATTTTGAGTTAAAACCTTCGTTGTTGCAAGATGTATAACAAAACCAGTTTTCCAGTAGTCCTATGGACGATCCGAACTTACATTTGTTAGTGTTTGTGCAGTACGCAGACACAGTGAAAGAAAATGGTGTCAGCACCGAAGCAATAAGACTACTCCTTTTCCCTTTCTCTTTAAGAAATAGAGCTAGAGCTTGGCTCCAGTCTCTACCATCCAACTCTGTCACCACCTGGGATGAGTTGAAGAAAGTTTTCTTAGCACGATATTTCACACCAAGAAAGACAGCTATGCTAAGATCCAATATCAATGGTTTTAAACAAAATGACAATGAATCTATTTTCGAAGCATGGGAAAGATACAAAGATATGATGAGACTTTGTCCACATCATGGTCTAGAAGAATAGCTGATTATTCACACTTTTTACAATGGTCTCTTGTACAACACAAGATTGACAATAGATATTGTTGCTGGTGGCGCACTAATGGATAAACCTTACCAAGATGCTTATCAGCTTATTGAAAGTATGGGTCAAAATCACTATCAATGGGGAAGCGATAGAACTGTTGTGGAGTAACCTCAAACAAAAGGCGGTATGTACGAATTTAGTAGCCTAGACTAAGTCAACACTAAGGTATAAGCTCTCACTCAAAAGATAGAAAACTTGACCACAACTCCCGTAGCCACCGTAGCTACAGTAGCTCCAAGCTGCGATTTATGTGAACTTAATGGGCATGCCGCCCCCGAATGTCCACTTTTGACAGGAGTACCCATTGATCAAGTGAATTATGCTCAAGGTGACCCTTATGCTAATACCTATAACCCATGGTGGAAGAACCATCCAAACTTTTCATATAAGAACAACAATGCATTATATTCACCTGTGTTGTACCCCAAAATTTTCCCTCTCCTTTTATCAAGATTTCCCCCTCACAAGAATCTTTGAACTCCAGACAGGATTAGGGTTTTGCACTGCTCAAGATATCTCCTTGCACTGATGACCTAAATTAGGGTTTGAATTTGCACAGCGATTTTTGGACTTCTAATGCTCAAAGTGACCTTCATACTTCATATTGGACCCATAAGTTTATCCATACCAAGTTTCAAGCCTTGAATCAAATTTTTGCCAAGTCAATTGGACAGTTGACCTAGAAATCAACTATATTAGGGAAAAAGTCAACTATGGCCAATTTACAGTCAAACCTCATGATTTTGGACCCAAATCAACCTTATGAACTCATATGAACCATTTTATCAAGTTTGGACCAGCACTCCTCAAGAAATTTGATCAGATCATCAAAAGGGCAAAATGGTCATTTTTAGGGTTTTAACTGCACAAGGGCAATATCTGACTTTTGACCAAGCCATTGGCAAATTGGGATCAAGAATGGATTCAAGGACTCAATGGCATCATCTTGACCTATTCAACAAGTTCAAAAGACCTCAATTGCATTGGATTGACAGATGATTTTTTCCAGTCAACTGATCAAAATTTGACTATACACTGAAAAGTCAAACTTTGACTTTTTTTGGTCAAAGTCAAGTGCCAAGGGTCATTTTTCATTAAGATGTGTCAAAACATGAAACTTGTTCATCAAGAAACCCATATTTGCAAATTAGGGTTTAAAGTTGAAAATTTTTCATAACTTAGAATTTTTCGAAGTTATGAAATTTTCTTAATTTTTCCTAACTTTGTCCAACATTTTCACTATGATGCATTTGGATTCAAACAAAACTTCCAACATGAAAGTTGTAGTCCTCCACAAAGTATATAACTTTTATTCACAAAGTTTTCTAAAAATAAGCTTGGATCTCAAGTTATGATTTTTGGAACAAGGGTCCCTAAAACTTGTAACTTAGTGAAATTTTCCCCTAGTTTAGGCAGGATTTTGACCTATCTTCTTGGCCATTTTCCACATAGTTCCACTTGTAATCTCAAATTTCATTTCAAAGATGGAATGTATAGCATGTTGCAAGCTTTCCAAAATGTCCAGGAACTCTCCAAACTCATTTGTGGTTAGGGAGAATCAAAGGCTTGAAGTTGGCAAAAACTCATTTATCATCCATGGCATGTTCATGTTCATACAAGTTGCAAATTCAAATCAGCTTGCTTTGAACTAGATTACAGGCCTCTAAACCATTTCACACTAAATAATTTAATGCAAATCCATTGGTCTAAGGCATTGTTTTGGTCATTAGGGCATTGTACACAAGATTAATCCCTAAATGGTAAAAGGTATATTACCATTTTTGCAAAAATGTGCTTTATGTCAAAACTCAATCCCTTGAGCATTGGTCCATATTTGATGCAGAAAATCAAATCCACAAATAGGAGGGGCAAAGGGCGCAAGCATATGGATAGCCTGTACAGGCCTGTTGGACATCACTTCTCATGTTTTCTTAAAATACAAGAAAGACATCCAAAACACTAGAACTTGAACATCAGCCAAAACTAACTTGGGCAATCATTTGAGACAACTTTCTCACATCCCCTTGAACCAGAAACACGAATCTTTGAGCCCTCAAACATCCCATAGCTTAAAATCACCTTCCATTGGAAAAATAGGGCAGCATCTGCAACTTGACTTCCATAGCACAATTTGCTCGTGCGTTTTGCCCCAAACCTGTTCAAACACCTTCCATTCAATCCATCCAAGCTATCCCAAACCTTAAACACCAACTGTAACTCCATTTACAGGGTTTGCCATTTTCATTTTGAGCTTGTGCCGGTTGAGTTCTGTAGGCTTGTTCAAGTACATTCAAGGCAAGCTAGACATTGGAGAAGGTCAAGTGAAGTTCCAGCAAGCTCCCAAACATCTCAAGCCTTGTTGAAAAGCTCCACATTGCCCTACACGAAGTCAGCTGAAACAGGTTTTTATCAACTTCCTATCTCTCTATTTAGGAACATTTAGACTTAGGTTTGTGAATAAGAAATGTAGTATTCATTGCCATGAAGCTGTACATATGCTCAGTTTTCATTTTTATTAAGCATGCTAAGAGAATTTAATCCATGAACATACTGAAAAAATTAGGTTAGATTTTAGGGCCAGAGAAATTCTCTTTGGTCTTTGAGAGTTAGGATTAGTTTTTTATATGGTTAGATTCGTCTTGAAAAGCTCTACAACTTTGATGTTATGTGTTTTTGCAATAGAGCTCGTATACAGGATATCCATGTTTGGTACAGGCGCGCGCATTTTGTTTGAAACTCAGAGGTTGAAGATGAAGTGGTGGGCTGGGCTTGGTCCTGTCTCACTATTGACACCCCCATTTTGCTTTTTGCACCCCCTGGCCCAATTTCTTTACATTTTTATTTTTATATTTATTTTCACTTTCTGATTTTGTTTTATATTTTTCAAACATAAAAATATCCAAAAATATTTTCATAAAATTTTCACATTTATTTTTATTATTTTTATTATTTTTTAGACATAAAAATAATTATTAGGGAATATATATATTTATTTTATTACAAAAAAACTTATAAATATTATAGAAATATTATATATTTTATTTTTGTTATTCATACCTATAAAAATAATATTTTTCTCATATACTATCATTTTTCCTATATACTTGTATATTTTTATTTTTATTTATTGTACATATTTAATATAATTAATATATATATATATATATATATATATATATATATATATATATATATATATATATATATATATATATATATATATATATATATATATATATATATATATATATATATATACTTTTATTTTATTAGATACTTTAGAATAAAAACATAAAAATATCACACTTTTTTTATTTTTATTATTATTTATAATTAAAAAATATTTTGTTCTAAATATATTTTATTTTTTGTATAATACATTATTTTATATTGTATATAAATAATATAATTAATATATTTATTTTCTTAAAGAAAAATTAGGGTTTTACCCTTAATAAAAATAATAATTTCTTTTATTTATTTCTTTCCCTTTTTGTACTAAATATTTTTACATACATGAAAAATAAACATAAACTTTTTGCATATTCATAATACTTTGTATATTTATTTAATTTGTTTATTTAAAAATTGTCCATTTATTATTTATGCCATTTGATTCAATTTGGATGTAATAGTAAAATTAGGGTTTTAATTCCTTGTCAAATAATCCCCATTCAAAAATTGTATCCCCCTCTCCATAATCATGTTGTAATAGCCTAGACTTTTAATTTTCGCACTTTATGCTTTCAATTATGCCATGGTTAGAGATTAGGGTTTGTATGCAAAAAAAAAAAATCCAAAATCAAACAAGTAGCTTGACCTAATCAAAGACAAAATGCATGAAAATCAAACACAATGCACACTTGCACCCCTAGGGTTACATCCACTTGTTGCCTTAAAAATGGGCCATGTTATGCATGTTGAGTATTTTGGCAAAACAAAAATAAAACAAAATATCATAGTCCCTCGATGACGCTATCTTGGTTGCCTAAACAAAATGATCTAGTCCCTCCAAAAATTGCTAAAAATACTTAACACAATTGCTATCATGGTCTATACGATGACCCGCGCCTGTCCCGTTTAACATCCTAATACAAGGTTGTTTACCAAATGCAATGGTAAAACAACAATGTCAAAAGGGTTAAAAACACATAGGAAAGATCTTTGAGTAAAATAGGGTAGATATCTCTTAGTTACTTGATCAAAAGCTTGCAAAACATCCTTGCTATTTTCAAACACACCTCACTACACAATTTCAAAAACATTTCCCAAATCAAACTTTCAAAACATTGAAACATCTTTTCAAAAGACAAAAACACCTTTGTATACATTCAAATGAGAATCATTACAAAGGTTGCCACAACGATGGCCTCTTTTCAAAAACATCTTTCAAAACCACACACTAAGCACCATTTCAAACAATTGAAAAGCACCATTTCAAACAATTGAAAAGCAAAAGCAAGTGATCTAAACAAGTAACTAAGAGCCCATGGATAACCATGGATGAAAAGGGTGCTTGCACATTCCCTTTTCATAATCTACTCCCCGAACCCAAGAAAACATCTCAAAGGTCTTTCCTGTGCTTTTTGACCTTTCCTTAGGATAAAATAAAAAGTCGATGGCGACTCTTGCTAAACCGAAACATTTGTGAACACAAACGCAAAATCCCAAGTCAGTTCTCCCACCGTATCACAGAACTGGCGACTCTGCTGGGGAAATCTGAAAAGTGGAGTAACCTTAGGGTTTAGATCACATTTACATGCTTATTTTGTTTGCTTTGATTGCTTTACATTTGGTTCTCCTGTTTGGGTTTGAATCCTCCACCCGGATTTTGGGAAAACATTCATAGGTAAATAGCAATACGTTGTGGAAACTGTGCGGGGTATACCAACATGGTTGAAGCAATATCTATATTAGTGCGACATATTTGTGGATACCGGTAGCCTTTGAGTAAATCAAAGAGAATACGGGACCGCTGAGTGATGTCATGAAGCACTAATGAACTCTTAGAACCTTACTTGACCATCTTGGCCTTTTTTAGGGGTAGTGGGATGACCGGCTTTGGTGCAGTCCGAAGATGGTAGATACTCGATACTACACTCATTGAGGGTTGTTTTCTTGGAATATTTCGGTCGCCAGTTAAGTGGCTAAACTGAAACAATGAACACAAAATAATCCAGTGATATTGAGCTCCTTAGAACCCGGTTACTATTTATAGGACAGGTTGAGCCAACTAACTTCAAGAGGGTACTTACCTATGAAACCCCATGCAAGCCTGAAACTAGAATCTTGTGTGACTTGCTTGTACATATACTTGTGCATACATCATGAACATCATAAAGCATCATTTGCATCTACTAACCATTTCAAGGGTTTGGATCTTCATATTTGTTCTTTTTTTGTAGGTTATGGAATCTCTTCGCAAAAAGACAATCCAAGTCAACCTTGTGAGAATCCCTCCTTAACTCAAAGAGCTTACTTCCAAGATTCCAGAGAATTCTCTCTTTAGTGAAAAACATGGTAGACTTCTCAACTTGGTCAACTCCAACATTAAAGAAGACATGGTGAAAGTTCTCTTTCAGTTCTTTGACCCCCTACACCACTGTTTCACATTCCCTGATTACCAACTAGTACCTACTTTGGAGGAATTTTCTCAACTCCTGAGGATTCCTATTCTCCATCAACTACCCTACAACGGTACGGAAAGAGAACCAAATCCTGAAGATGTTGCTCAAGCATTACACTTACAACCATCTGATATCAAAGGTCATTGGAAAACCAGAAGTGGTGTCAAGGGTTTCTTGGAAAAGTTTCTGTTTGAGAAGGCAGAAGACTGCTGGAACTATCTAGATCTACAAGCTTTTGAGGAGATTATAGCACTTCTCATCTATGGGTTGGTTTTGTTCCCAAACCCTGATCAGCTTATAGATGTGAATGCTGTCAAGATTTTCATATCTCGGAATCCTGTGCCTACATTGCTTGGAGACATCCTACACTCATTTCACACACGAACAATGAGGAAAAGAGGTGTTCTCATGTGTTGTACTCCTCTTCTAGCAAGGTGGTTTATTTCTCACCTTCCCCAATCAGTTTTGAAGAATGAGCAGGGTTTAAGGTGGTTACAACGGTTGATGACCCTCACACATTTTGATGTTCATTGGTGTTCTCGGTCCAGAGAAAATGTCATCATCATTGATCATTGCGGAGAATTCCCTAATGTCCCATTACTTGGCATTAGGGGAGGTATTACCTACAACCCCTGTTTAGCTCTGAGGCAAATTGGGTACGCTCGAAGGGACGACCCTCATGACATATTGATGCCTGACTTAGTTTTTGACTTCGACAATGACGCTCAAGGACTTCGACAAAGGTTTATCCGAGCTTGGAGGATGCCCAACAAAGTGGATAGTAAGACACTGGGACACAAGAATTCCATCCCCCTTGAGCCTTACCTCAAGTGTGTACGAACCCGCGCCCAGAGTCTTATGATGCCTTACCCTCACATTCTGCCTATGATCAAAGAGCCTGTTGTGGAAGGAGAGGTTCCATACACCCTCCTACATCCATACATGCCAACATCATTGGAAGATTTGCAAAAGAGTTGGATACATCTCAAGGAAGAACGGAATACTTTTGAAGCCAACTTCTATGCCAGTGAGAAGAAGGTTTTGGAACTTACCCACCGACTTCACGAAGAGGAGACTCTTAACACCTACATCGCACCAAAGAGGATGTGCAATGTATTTTTACATTAAGAATTTTGTAATATTTTGCCCATGGGGCATTTATGTACTAGCAAATTTCTTCTTAATATGATGTGTGTTCTTTTTGTTTGCAACAAATTTGAATTTCTGAATCCTTGAGTGAATTACATGAATACACATCATTCATCATATGCATAAACAGGTCTTCACACTAGGTTTCCTTATCTTTCTGCTGTTTATTTCAGCAAGATGGATTTAGAGCAGATGGTTAAAGATCTGCAAGCACATAATTCGTAATTCCAGCAACTCCTCATGACCTTGGCAAAGGGTCAAGAGGACCTTAAAGTACTATTAGAGAAAGAGAAGGAAAAGGAAAAGAAGAAAAAGAAAAGAATTAGTGTGGCCACTATGGGAAGAAGATTTGAGAATCAGGCTAGGAGAGTTCTGGATTTCCCCTCGACGTCTGACGAAGGGGTTGGTAAAGGAAAAGGAGCTGCGGTACCTTCCGAGTCTGAAGCTGAAGAAGAAGAAGAGGAAGAGGATGAAGATTACTCTGAACAGCAGTACCCTCCGGCGGATGATAAGTATAAGAATCTTGAAGACCGGCTAGCAGCCATGGAGGTACAAAGGGTTCCCGGGCTGGATTTCAAGAACTAGGGTTGGTTGTTGGGATCGTCATTCCTCCCAAGTTCAAGGTGCCTACATTTTCTAAATACGATGGTTTATCCTGTCCAAAGATGCATCTGCGGTCCTACGTCAGAAATATCCAACCTCACTCTTCTGATAAGGATCTCTGGGTCCACTTCTTTCAAGATAGTTTGTCGGGTACGCAATTGGACTAGTTCTATCAACTTGAGAGATCTGATGTTCATAACTGGGAAGATTTAGCTGCTGATTTCTACCGACAGTACCAATACAATGCAGATTTAGCGCCTACTCATACTCAACTACAGAGTATGGGTATGGCCTCTAATGAGGGATTTAAGGAGTATGCCCAGAAGTGGCGAGACTTGGCTGGAAGGGTGCAACCACCATTGTCGGACAGAGAGTTGGTTGACATGTTTTTGGGGACCCTGTCAGGTCCATTCTTTAATCACTTAATCGGGAGCTCATCTGCAGGGTTCACCGAATTAATTCTGACTGGTGAAAGGGTCGAAGCTGGCATTAAGAATGGTAAAATTCAGAAGGATGCCTCCGCTTCCACTGATATCAAGAAGACCTTCCCAACCAAGAAGTAAGTTTCTGCTGTTCACACCCAGAGAAATCAAGGAAGAATGGAGCGTCGACCAGCGGTAGGGGCTGTGATGATCAGAACTCCTCAGCCGATCAACCTCGTAACAATCAACCAAGAGCTAACCAACAAAGGGTAGAAAGGCCACAACAACAATTCACTCGGATCAATATGACACATGCCCAGGTCCTCCCTCATCTGTTAAAGTTAAACCTTACCAACTTGAAAGAAGCGCCGAAAAACCCAAATACCTCTTCTCCCTATTATCATTCCAATGAAAAATGTGCATATCATTCGGACAGTGTGGGGCATGACACTAACAACTGTTGGGCCCTTAAAAACAAGATCCAATATTTGATAGATGCCAAGGAGGTAGAGTTTGATGCTCCCGAAAAACCTAATGTGATATCCGCTCCTATGCCAAAACATGGTCATAATGTCCATGCTATTGTGGAAGATCTTCATGTTACTACTGTTGATGACTTAATGACTCTGTTGCCAATGATCAAGATGAATCTGTTGAAAGCCGGGATTTTCCTGGGCTGTGGAGAAGATTATTACTTCTATTCAACATTGCAATCCGATTGTCCGTTGCTGAAGTCAGGCATTCAACACTTGATGGATACTCAAGAGATCCTCTTTCAGAAAACTCCTGTTGCTACTATCACTCATGTTACTTCTGTTACTCCAATCAATGATGTTGCTATAATCACCATTTCTGACAATCTTTCCAAGACCTGCAAAAGGCCTGTTAAGATTACACCTGATCCAAATTTTGTACGACTGAAGATTACTATGCCGGGGCCTATCCCATATAAGTCCAACAAGACGATACCGTGGAATTATGGAGGAGAGATCTTCTATCACGGTGTGAAACAGATCGAATCAGTTGAAGAAAATTCCAATGAAGAAACTCCTGATGTGGGGAATATTGCAGGGACAAGTAAGATAACTCGTAGCGGAAGAATCTTCTCTTCGGAGATTGCTCCTCCACGGGCAGTCTTTGGACCCTCAAGTGTTCCTGTGCCTGTCGAGATATCTGTGCGAAATCCAGTTATTGAAGAAACTGTTACTCCCAAAGTTGTACCCTCTGCTGTTACTACTGATAAAGGTAAGGGGATCCAAGAAGCTCCCGTCAGGACGAGGGCTCAGACTTTGGTTATCCCCGAGACCACCCAAAAGGAGATGGAGGAGATTTTAAAGATAATTAAGAAGAGCGACTATGATGTCGTAGAAAAGCTGAACTTCTGCAGATCAGTTTCAAGAATGCGTGGCTAGCCTTACAGTTGACAATGGTCTTGGCTTCTCTGATGCCGATCTGACGCCTAAGGGAAGAAAGAATAATGATGCGCTGCATGTTTCGATAGAGTGCAGAGGGACCACACTTGCTCATGTTCTGGTTGATACCGGTTCATCTTTAAATGTTCTACCAAAGAAAGCATTGGACAGATTGGACTGTGAAGGTTTGACCCTAAAGCCCAGTAATATCATTGTTAGAGCCTTCGACGGTTCTAAGAGGATGGTTCACGAAGAAGTGGACATACCAATCAAAGTGGGTACAAAAATTTTCAACTCTACTTTTTATGTGATGGACATCCGTCCTTCATACTCATGCTTGTTGGGAAGGCCATGGATCCACAACGCTGGGGCAGTCACTTCTTCTCTACACCAGATGCTTAAATACCCAGTCCAGGGTAAGATCATAACAGTTCATGGTGAGGAAGGGTATATGATAAGCCACCTTAACTCTTTCCGCTACGTAGAGTTAGATGGTGAATTCATAGAAAAACCTTTCCAACACTTTGAAGAGGTTTCTCCTAAGGTCGCGGTAGCCAAAACAATGACTGATGTGCCCATCATTATCAAGTCTGTGTCCCGGATGTCATCCCTTAAAGATGCGGAGGCTGTAATCAAGGAAGGAGGAAGTACAGTATGGGGTCAACTGCCAGATTTTCCTCACAAGACAGATAAGTTCGGATTGGGTTTCACTGCTGCTAGCCAGAGAGTTGTGCGTCGCTCCCGGGCTGGAGGACTGCCACTAAAAATCACTCACCATGGAGTTCACGCTTTAGAAGATGATGAAGAGGGAAGCAATTTTGAAGACTGGATCTTTCCAACTATTGAAGGAGGACTGAACAACTGGGAGGCAAAAGACTTTGTTCCCATTACTTTCATCAATCAGTAATTTATCTTTTGAACATTTCCTGTTTGGTCTGTAATAACTTTTAAACAATTCGTACACTCTTTTTGCCTTATGCCTTACCCGGGGTATATAGGTCCATTTGTAAGGGTTTTGATTCTTCATTTTCATATGCCATTTTTAATGAATCATGGACGTTTTCATCTATAAACTTTTGTGTTCATTTTCTTTCTTTTTGCATTTTATTTTGTTTAAAGATGGCTATCCCTTAAACACACCCACACTCACAAAATGCAGGTACCCATCCACTCCGGATTCCATGGGTAACAATTCTGCTATGGCCTTCAGTGACTCTGAAGATCTAGTCAATCATGCCGAATATGAATGTGATGAAGACTGTGAAGTGCCTGGAGAGTTGGCTAGACTTTTGTAACAAGAAGAAAGGGTTATTCTGCCCCATGAAGAGTTGTTAGAGACTATCAATTTGGGAACAGAGGAAGACAATAAAGAGGTTAAAGTGGGTGCCAATCTGGAGCCAAGTGTCAAAGAGCGATTAGTTCAGCTGTTGAATGAGTATGTTGAGATCTTCGCCTGGTCCTACGAAGACATGCTAGGGCTGGATATAGATATTGTGGTTCACTGTCTCCCTACCAGAGAAGATTGTCCACCGATCAAACAGAAAGTCCGCCGAATGAGGTCCGATATGTCTGAAAAGATCAAAGCTGAAGTGATGAAGCAGTTCAATGCTGGCTTTCTGGCTGTTACTTCCTATCCACGATGGGTTGCTAACATTGTGCCCGTACCTAAGAAGGATGGCAAAGTCAGAATGTGTGTGGACTACATAGACTTGAACAGGGCTAGCCCTAAAGATGATTTTCCACTACCACACATTGACATCTTGGTTGACAACACAGCTCAACACAAGGTATTCTCTTTCATGGACGTATTTCCAGGGTACAACCAGATCAAAATGGCCCCCGAAGACATGGAGATGACTACTTTTGTTACGCAATGGGGTACCTTCTGCTATAAAGTGATGCCATTCGGACTGAAGAATGCCGGGGCAACCTATCAGTGAGCTATGGTAGCTTTGTTTCATGACATGATACGTCATGAGATTGAAGTCTATGTTGACGACATGATAGCCCGTTCACAAACAAAAGAATAACACCTCGACCATCTGCAAAAGTTGTTTGTCAGGTTGAAGGAATACAAGCTCAGACTGAACCCTAGCAAGTGCACTTTCGGAGTCAGGTCCGGTAAACTTTTGGGATTCATCGTCAGTAACAAAGGCATCGAGGTTGATCCTGCCAAAGTCAAAGCTATACAAGAAATGCCTTCCCCTCGCACTGAGAAGGAGGTAAGAGGTTTCTTGGGACGCCTAAACTGCATCGCAAGGTTCATCGCTCACCTAACATCTACCTGTGAACCAATCTTCAAGTTGTTGAAGAAAGATCAGGTGGTTGAATGGAATGATGACTGTCAAGCTGCTTTCGATAAAATCAAGGAGTATTTGCTGGAACCCCCCATCTTGATGCCACCCTTCGAAGGAAGGCCTTTAATCATGTATCTGACTGTCTTGGACAATTCAATGGGGTGCGTACTGGGCCAACATGATGAGTCTGGCCGAAAAGAGCATGCCATTTATTACCTTAGCAAAAAGTTTACCGACTGTGATACTCGCTACTCACTGCTCGAGAAAACTTGCTGCGCTTTGGTATGGGCTGCTCGCCGGCTAAGGCAGTATATGTTGACACATACCACTTTGTTGATTTCCAAAATGGATCCGATCAAGTACATATTCGAGAAGCCTGCTCTATCCGGAAGAATCGCTAGATGGCAGATGATCCTGACTGAGTATGATATCCAGTACACAACCCAAAAAGCTATAAAGGGGAGTGTACTAGCTGACCATCTAGCTCATCAAGCCGTCGAAGATTACCAATCTATGAGGTTCGACTTCCCCAATGAGGATATTATGACATTGTACAACATTAAAGGTAAAGGACCGTATGACGGACCTGAACAAGGATCCCGATGGACCCTGTACTTTGATGGTGCTTCAAATGCACTTGGCAATGGTATTGGCGCGGTACTTATCTCTCTAGAAGGTTACCATAAACCTTTCACTGCTATACTCTGCTTCAGCGGCACCAACAACATGGCTGAGCATGAAGCTTGTATCTTTGGTCTCAAGGCTGCTATTGACTTGGGAATCAAATCTCTGACAGTATTTGGGGACTCAGCTTTGGTTATCAGTCAAATCAAAGGAGAGTGGGATACTAAGCATCCTAACCTCATCCCTTACAAAGAACATGTCCTGACATTGTTACCACACTTCAAGCAGATTACCTTCGAGCACTTCCCGCGAGAAGAGAATCAGCTAGCAGATGCGCTAGCTACAATGTCATCCATGTTTAAACTTAACTGGGATAATGAGGCACCTCAAATCACCATTGAACGAATGGATGAACCTGCTCGTTGTCACGAGATTAATACCGAAGAAGTGGTGGACCGACCTTGGTTTCATGACGTCAAAAGGTATCTCGAAGCACAAGAATACCCTGAAGGAGCTTCAGTCAACGACAAAAAGTTCTTAAGGAGGTTCGCGGCCAAGTTCTTTCTGAGCAATGGTATCCTATACAAGTGCAATCTTGATTGTGTCCTACTCCATTGTGTGGACAAAATTGAAGCTGACCAGATTATGGCTGAACTATATAATGGCACCTTTGGCACCCACTCGAGCGGTCACACAATGGCTAAGAAGATTCTACGGGCAGGCTACTACTGGTCTACCATGGAAGCTGATTGTCATCAACACTCCCGTACTTGTCATAAATGCCAAATCTATGCTGACAAGGTACATATTCCCCCAGTTCCTCTCAATGTCTTAACAGCTCCTTGGCCATTCGGGATGTGGGGAATCGACATGATTGGAGAGATCAAGCCTACAACATCCAATGGGCACCGTTTCATCCTGGTGGCCATCGATTACTTTACCAAGTGGATCGAAGCAGCTTCCTTCGCCTCCGTTACAAAGAATGTGGTTGCCCGCTTCATCAGGCAGAACCTCATACGCCGGTATGGTATCCCCGACAGGATCATCACTGACAATGGTACAAATTTGAACAATACTATGATCACCGCTTTGTGCGAGCAGTTCAAGATTCAACATCACAATTCATCTCCCTATCGACCTAAGATGAACGGTGTTGTTGAAGCTGCGAACAAGAATATCAAGAAGATCATTCAAAAGATGACAGTCACCTACAAGGACTGGCATGAGATGTTACCGTTTGCTCTACACGGGTATCGTACCACGACACGCACTTCAACTGGGGAAACCCTTTTTTCTTTAGTATATGGCATGGAAACTGTTTTACCTGTGGAAGTTCAGATCCCTTCCTTGAGGATCATGAAGGATGCTGGTTTGAGTGAAGACGATTGGATTCAAACCCGGCTTGATCAACTTAACTTGATTGACGAAAAATGACTTACTGCTGTTTGTCACGGCCAGGCGTATCAAAAACGTATGATCAAGGCTTTCAACAAGAAGGTCAAGAGACAAGTATACAAGTCGGGGATCTTGTAATCAAGCGGATCATCTTACCACAAAGTGATCCCAGGGGCAAATAGAATCCTACTTACGAAGGACCATTTGTGATCAAAAACATCTTTTCTGGTGGGGCGATGATTCTAACCACCATGGACGGTGACGACCTGCCGCACCCTGCAAACACCGACATAGTAAAAAAATACTACACATAAATGACCTGACAAGTTGAAAACCCGAAAGGGCGACTTGGGCAAAAATGGGCATCCCGGTGAATCGAAAACCCGAAAGGGAGGTTCAGAAAAAAATTAGGGATAAATAAAAAATATGTACACCCGGCAAGTTAAAAACCCGAAAGGGCGACTTGGGAAAAAAAGGGTTTCCCGGTGGATCGAAAACCCGAAAGGGCGGTCCAGGCAAAAGTTAGGGAATTAAAGCGTATGACTATGTCTCGTCGGATCACTTTAAGGACAATCTCTTCACAGACAAGCTCCAGGCTTATGATCAACCTAATCATCATAGGAAGAGGCAACGAATGGACAAGATATTCAGAGTTGTGAAGGCTATAGCAGAATGGGAACCCCATGGAATTGTTACACATAGCCATCTTTCGTTGTATAAATTTTTATCATTTTTTATGACAACATTCTCTTACTAGGATGTCTGTCTCCTTTGTACAAAATACTTACACAAAGTTAATACAAAGATACTTCAACGTGCAAAAATTTGCTTGCCTTTTCTTTCTTTTTTCCACTTGTGTTTTATTTGAAAACGTCCAATGATTTATTAAATGAACATATGCATTTGAATATAATCACTACTTACAAATAAAACGGAATGAGAAAGGATAATTACTGATAGGTTGAAAGTATAGGAAAACGTCTTTAGGCTATTCCAGAAGAAATCCCCTGCAATATGTCATTCAGATCCTCAACAGAGCTAATACATATCCCCAGCGGAGTTAAGGTTCAAAATCCCCAGCGGAGTTAAATACATATCGCCATCAGAGCTAAGTTTCTAAACTCCCAATCCCCAGCGGAGCCAGAAAACTGTGAACTACAAATCCCCAGTGAAGATGAAGCTTTCTTCCCCAACAGTGTCCAAGACTCCAACCTTTAAACCACAGTGGAAATCATCCGGTTTCTCCAAAATTCCCCAGCAAGTTATCTTAAAACCTGAAAATCGATCAGATAACAGTTAACTTTTATCCCCAACCATTCTTAAAACTCCAGTAGATTGGAATACAACCAAAGCTCTTGAGAATTCTTTGAAGGAATAAGCATTCTCCCCACAGATTTTATTTCCCAACAAAACGAAGATTCTTGTTCTCATTTTCTCCAGTTGAAGCCCCCAGGTTCTAATTCCCCAATAGAGATCGTCAGAGTTTTCCTTATCCACCCGGAAAGTCATAAAAGATTCTGATTCCCCCGCAGAAGTTGTCAAAGCTCTTGTTAATCCCCACAAGTCACCAAGGATTTTCAATCATCAATAGTAGTCCAAAGGATTTCTCAGTCTCAGCAATCAAAGGTTTTGAATCTCCAGCAGCAGTCAAGGGTTTATTTTCCCCGGCAGCAATCAAAGATTTCATTATCTCCAGCTATCAAGGATTTATTTTCCCCAGCAAGACAGCTAATCAGCTTACATGCGCATCCATTACATTCATATATCATAAACATTGATAGAATACATTATATTACATCATACATATCATACAACATAACTTTGTGTGTTTCAGCTAACATTTTACCCTTTTCCGGATAAAATTAAAAGCTACCTCTAACAAATATTCAAAAATCTCAGATACAATATGGATACACCCCAGACACTGAGGTCATTCTATTACTCATTCAGAATTTCAAGTCAAGATACAGTCCAGATACGCTCCAGACGCGGATGCCATTCTGTCACTCATTCAGACTTCAGCAATTAGATACAGACTAGATACGCTCCATACACGGAAGCCATTCTATTTCTCATTCAAATTCAACTATCAATGTCAAAGTCCAGATACACTCCAGACAAGGAAGTCATTCTGTCACTTGTCCAGATCCTAGTTATAGTACGGATACACTGCAGACATGGAAGTCATTCTACTACTCATACAAATCTCAACCTCAAATACAGTCCAGATACGCTCCAGACACGGTTGCCATTCTATCACTCATTCAAACCTGTTCCCTAGCCCAGAGATACTCCAGACACGGATGTCTTTCTGTTGCTTATTCAGATTTCAGATTTCGGATACAATGCAGATACACTCCAGACACGGCAGTCATTCTGATATTCATTCAAGAATCAAATACAGTTACAACTTGGATACACTCCAGATACGGACGCCATTCCTTTGCTCATACATATCCAGTCTCCAGATACAACTCAGATACGTTCCAGACACGGATACCATTCTGATATTCATTCTCCTGATTTTCAACAAACAAATCTTGGATGGAATCTTTAAGCCCATCTCCAGCAAGATTCTACCATCTCCAAATGGCATCTTTAAGTCCATTCCCTCAACCTACATTTTGACGAGTGCAAATTTACGGGCACTTTAGTGTCCAATCCTCTTTTACCTTCGAGTCACAAAAGGCAAACTCGCCAATCTAACTCTTCAGGTTCAAGAAGATTGAACAGGGGCAGCTGTTGTACCCCAAAATTTTCCCTCTCCTTTTATCAAGATTTCCCCCTCACAAGAATCTTTAAACTCCAGACAGGATTAGGGTTTTGCACTGCTCAAGACATCTCCTTGCACTGATGACCTAAATTAGGGTTTGAATTTTCACAGGGATTTTTGGACTTCTAATGCTCAAAGTGACCTTTATACTTCATATTGGACCCATAAGTTTGTCCATACCAAGTTTCAAGCCTTGAATCAAATTTTTGCCCAGTCAATTGGACAATTGACCTAGAAATCAGCTGTATTGGGGAAAAAGTCAACCATGGCCAATTTACAGTCAAATCTCATGATTTTGGACCCACATCAACCTTATGAACTCATATGAAACATTTGATCAAGTTTGGACCACAACTCCTCAAGAAATTTGATCAGATCATCAAAAGGGCAAAATGGTCATTTTTAGGGTTTTGACTACACAAGGGCAATATATGACTTTTGACCAAGCCATTGGCAGATTGGGATCAAGCATGGATTCAAGGACTCAATGGCATCATCTTGACCTATTCAACAAGTTCAAAAGACCTCAATTGCATTGGATTGACAGATGAATTTTTTCAATCAACTGATCAAAATTTGACTATACACTGAAAAGTCAAACTTTGACTTTTTTGGTCAAAGTCAAGTGCCAAGGGTCATTTTTCATCAAGATGTGTCAAAACATGAAACTTGTTCATCAAGAAACCCATATTTGCAAATTAGGTTTTAAAGTTGAAAATTTTTCATAACTTGGAATTTTTCTAAGTTATGAAATTTTCTTAATTTTTCCTAACTTTGTCCAACATTTTCACTATGATGCATATGGATTCAAACAAAACTTCCAACGTGAAAGTTGTAGTCCTCCACAAAGTCTACAACTTTGACTCACAAAGTTTTCTCAAAAGAAGCTTGGATCTCAAGTTATGATTTTTGGAACAAGGGTCCCTAAAACTTGTAACTTAGTGAAATTTTGCCCTAGTTTAGGCAGGATTTTGACCTATCTTCTTGGCCATTTTTCACATAGTTCCACTTAGAATCTCAAATTGAATTTCAAATATGGAATGTAGAGCATGTTGCAAGCTTTCCAAAATGTCCAGGAACTCTCCAAACTCATTTGTGGTTAGGGAGAATCGAAGGCTTGAAGTTGGCAAAAACTCATTTTTCATCCATGGCATGTTCATGTTCATACAAGTTGCAAATTCAAATCAGCTTGCTTTGAACTAGATTACAGGCCTCTAAACCATTTCAAACTCAATAATTTAATGCAAATCCATTGTTCTAAGGCATTGTTTTGGTCATTAGGGCATTGTACACAAGATTAATCCCTAAATGGTAAAAGGTATATTACCATTTTTGCAAAAATGTGCTTTATGTCAAAACTGAATCCCTTGATCATTGGTCTATATCTGATGCAGCAAATCAAATCCACAAATAGGAGGGGCCAAGGGCAAAGGTTGCAAGCATATGGATAGCCTGTACAGGCCTGTTGGACATCACTTCTCATGTTTGCTTAAAATACAAGAAAGATATCCAAAACACTAGAACTTAAACATCAGCCAAAACTAACTTGGGCAAGCATTTGAGACAACTTTCTAACATCCCCTTGAACAAGAAACACGACTCTTTGAACCCTCAAACATCCCATAGCTCAAAATCACCTTCCATTGGCAAAACAGGGCAGCATCTGCAACTTGACTTCCATAGCACAATTTGCTCGTGCGTTTTTCCCCAAACCTGTTCAAACACCTTCCATTCAATCCATCCAAGCTATCCCAAACCTTAAACACCAACTGTAACTCCATTTACAGAGTTTGTCATTTTCATTTTGAGCTTGTGCAGGTTGAGTTTTGTAGGCTTGTTCAAGTACATTCAAGGCAAGCTAGACATTGGAGAAGGTCAAGTGAAGTTCCAGCAAGCTCCCAGACATCTCAAGCCTTGTTGAAAAGCTCCACATTGCCCTACACGAAGTCAGCTGAAACAGGTTTTTATCAACTTCCTATCTCTCTATTTAGGAACATTTAGACTTAGGTTTGTGAATAAGAAATGTAGTATTCATTGCCATGAAGCTGTACATATGCTCAATTTTCATTTTTATTAAGCATGCTAAGAGAATTTAATCCATGAACATACTGAAAAAATTAGGTTAGATTTTAGGGCCAGAGAAATTCTCTCTGGTCTTTGAGAGTTACAATTAGTTTTTTATATGGTTAGATTCGTCTTGAAAAGCTCTACAACTTTGATGTTATGTGTTTTTGCAATAGAGCTCGTATGCAGGATATCCATGTTTGGTACATGCGCGCATTTTGTTTGAAAGTCAGAGGTTGAAGATGAAGTGGTGGGCTGGGCTTGGTCCTGGCTCACTATTGACACCCCCCTTTTGCTTTTTGCACCCCCTGGCCCAATTTCTTTACATTTTTATTTTTATATTTATTTTCACTTTCTGATTTTGTTTTATATTTTTTAAACATGAAAATATCCAAAAATATTTTCATAAAATTTTCACATTTATTTTTATTATTTTTTAGACATAAAAATAATTATTAGGGAATATATATATTTATTTTATTTAATAAAAAACTTATAAACATTATAGAAATATTATATATTTTATTTTTGTTATTCATACCTATAAAAATAATATTTTTCTCATATACTATCATTTTTCCTATATACTTGTATATTTTTATTTTATTTATTGTACATATTTAATATAATTAATATATATATATATATATATATATATATATATATATATATATATATATATATATATATATATATATATATATATATATATATATATATATATATATATATATATATATATATATATATATATATACACTTTTATTTTATTAGAGATACTTTAGAATAAAAACATAAAAATATCACACTTTTTTTTTATTATTATTTATACTTAAAAAATATTTTGTTCTAAATATATTTTATTTTTTGTATAATACATTATTTTATATTGTATATAAATAATATAATTAATATATTTATTTTCTTAAAGAAAAATTAGGGTTTTACCCTTAATAAAAAATAATAATTTCTTTTATTTATTTCTTTCCCTTTTTGTACTAAATATTTTTACATACATGAAAAATAAACATAAACTTTTTGCATATTCATAATACTTTGTATATTTATTTAATTTGTTTATTTAAAAATTGTCCATTTATTATTTATGCCATTTGATTCAATTCGGATGTAATAGTAAAATTAGGGTTTTAATTCCTTGTCAAATAATCCCCATTCAAAAATTGTATCCCCCTCTCCATAATCATGTTTTAATAGCCTTGACTTTTAATTCTCGCACTTTATGCTTTCAATTATGCCATGGTTAGAGATTAGGGTTTGTACGCAAAAAAAATAAATCCAAAATCAAACAAGTACGTAGATCACCATGGGCACTCAGAGGCTAGCCTCACTGGATCACAAGACAAAGTTGGGCTCCTTCTATCTCGGGCTTGCATTTTGCAAGTCATACCCCCCATATTTCTACTGATGTCTTAGCCCATTTACCTTTTTCCTCTTTTTCTATTTATTTGTTTAATTGTTTTTTATTTATTACAATATAAAATCAGATAAAAATCACAAAAAATTAGGTTAGTTTTTTTCGGTAAATTAATTAATTAATCACCTTAGCATTTTTTTTAAAATTAAAATTAAACAGACTTAGATTTTAATTTCTTTTCATAACAAAAATATCAAAAAAAAAGCTTAGGTTTGTCTTCTTTATTTTAAATTTCACCATTTTCAATAATTAATATCTTTTTCTAGGTTAATTAATTAACTTGTTAACTTAAACATTTTCTTAATAATATAAAACCAAAACAAGCAAAAAGATTTTTGTTCTTAGGGTTGTAAACATATTCTCAATTCGCGCATTTATTTTTACTTTCGAACTTTTGCATACTATTGTATCTGCTTACTGGAATGTAATGGATTTAACTAGGACTTTACTTTGCTGCTTTTTAAATCTTCCCCAAGTTTTGGACATGTAAATAATTCCCCCTCCCTAAAGCCTTGTAATAGCTAAGATTTACAATTCCCTCACTTTTAATTTCTGCAAATTATTAACTACTTAGATGCATGATTAATAGGATTGTATGGCAAGACTAAAAGAAAATATTAGCAAACCTAACACAAGATAAATAACTGAATATAACACAATTGCACATGTGCACCTCTAGGATACCCTACTTTGGTTGCCTTCGGAAAACAGTCACAACTCTCGAAACGTGAGAGATTTTAGTGGCTACCCTATGGTTTAAAGATCATAAGTCCCTCAATGACCCTCTCGATGTTGCCTCGGTAAAAATGATCTTAAAACCCTAGGATAGTTACTAAGGTTTCTTGCCCAGTTGCCTTTGTAACTATAAAAGTCCCTTCGAATGCCCCTCAAACATCCAACGACTAGGGCTACCTACTCACTAATAGTATGATAACACTGTCTAAAGGAAAAGAGGAAAAGAATAATCCTTTCGAGTAAAAGTAGATAGCTGTTAGATGCTTGCTCAAACAAATTTTTACACATACACAAAACAGTTAAAAGAAACATTTTTCAAAATGCTTTATCAACACTCTTGAGGACTGATACAAGAGTTATCATAAAGCAAGCTGCCTGACTATTGGCATTTCAAAATACTTTTCAAAAACGCACAAAACACAAGGTATTTCAAAATGAGCTAAGCATCTAAGAGCCCGTAGAAAACTACAGATGGAAAGGATGCTAACTCCTTACCTTTCCATAATCTACCCCCTTACTCAGAAAATGCTCGAAAGGTCTTTCTCTGTTCTTTTCACCATTTCCTTTGTTGGATAAAAGAAAATTCGGTGGCGATTCTTGCTTACCGCAACATTTGTGAATACAAATGCAAAACCAGTATAACAGTCAGTTCTTCCACCATATTACAGAACTGGCGACTCTGCTGAGGACATATAAAAAGTGGGGTTACCTTAGAGCTTAGTTCATTTTAATTTGCTTTCATTGTGTGTTTTGTATGCTTTAATTTTTAAGGGTTTGTTTGGGTTGTTACTAAATATCCTACACCCGGATCTGGGGCACCTTATTAGGTAAGTAGCAATAAATATTGGAAGATGTACGATGTAGACCGATACTGACGAAGTGATGGCTATGTTAGCGCGATACTCTGGATTATACTAATGTTCCTTGAGTAAGTCAGGGATAACATTAGGCTTCCTCATAGTGTCACTAAGCACTAACTGACCTTTAGAACCTTTAATTGACTCATCCTAGCCATTAGGAAGTAGTGAGATAGCCGACTTTGGTTCCGACCGAAGACTGGTTGATACTCGATGCTACACTCATTGAGACTGGACTTTCGGGATATTTTGGCCGCAATACTTTGGTGCTTGAGCTGAAATAATACCTTACAGAAAGGTCAATGATATTGAGACTCCTTAGAACCTGGTTACTATTAATAGGACATGTTGAGCCAACTGAAACTTCAAGAGGGTACTTACCTACAAACTCCATGCAAGCTTGAACCTAAGGCTACTTGTGTGACTTGTTTGCTTTCATTATCTAATAACGTAAATTCCTTACGGGACTTGTTTATAGTCATTATCCAATAATCTGAACTTCTTTCAAGACTTACTTGTCTTCATCACCTTACGCTTTTGCTTGGTGCATAGCATACACATCATGACATCATGCCATAGCATTTCCTTAACCATTTCAAGGATCTCAAGGGTCTATGATGCAGGCTATGATGAACCAGACGTCCAGAAAAGGGCAAGGGGATTTATTTTCCTCTAGCCAATACTATCAAAAGACCAAAGCGCGATAACTTGAGTCAGAGGCTATGAACCACTTGATATGGTGAGCTTGATTCTCGTAGAAGGACGGTCAATGATATGAAAGTTCTTAAATCAAAGTTGCAGTTGAATTCTAACATTTTCTTGTGTTTACCCCACGAGATCCTTGAAAACATTGCATCTACACATCATGCATCACATCGTGACAGGTTTCCCCTATGCAGGTTTTCTCATCCCCTTGCTGTTTTTTTCAGTAAAAATGGCTCTCGAGCAGACTGTCCAAGATCTCCAAACTCAAGATGCTCAGTTCAAGGAAATGTTCCTGAATCTATCCAAGGGGCAAGAAGAATTGAAAGCACTCCTCAATGGGAAATTGATCAAGAAACATCCTGACAACAACAAGGATGACCAGTTGGAACAACTGTAGGCTGAGATGGGAAGGATGAGAATTCAGATGAGTAGTCAGATGGCCCTTATCCAAAGTTTAGCTCCGGAACAAGAAGAGTTGAGAATTCTCATCAGCAAGCTTCATCAAGACATATACGACCGTGTGGGGGAAACTACTAGAACTTAGGGCCTAATCAATGATCAATCTCTCTTGACAGATAGGAAATTATGTGACATGTTCATGCGGGGGCATGTTGAAAATAAGCTCAGGAGCAGTGAAATTCAGGGGATTGCATCTTCAAGTACTCAGAAGAGACCATACAATGGAAAGAAGGAGTCCAGTACTGTGTACAACTAGAAGGGACGCAATACGAGTAATCTCAACTAATCTGTAGGGGTAGTGCGAATCTCTGATCCATCACCAATGCAGCAACAACGATAAGGAAATCAGCATGACCAAGACACGTCCAAAAGGCAATTCACCAAAATCAACATGTCCTTGGCTCAAGTATTGCAACACATGTTGAAGATGGAGTTGATTATGTTGAGGGATCCTCCTCGGAATCCCAATACCTCTGCTCCTAGCTATCATCCTGATGCAATGTGTGCATACCATTCCAATAGTCCTGGACATGATACGAATGACTGTTGGGCATTGAAAAATAAGATTCAGGACTTGATCGACAAAGGGGTGCTGGAGTTCACACAAGATTGTCAGACTGAATTCTTCTGCCATCCCTTAAAGGCATACCATCTGAAGTGACAAGTTCAGACAAAGAGGATTTTGTTCATTAGAATTTTCAAGTTGTAATTTTCTTTTGATTGTTCGAACACTTATTTATGTCAAACTTTTCTATTTCATCAACGCATTGTATATGTTTGTCTTGAATTAAGTCATTCATTGTCACTATACTGAAACTTTGCTTTTACTTCCTTTTTGTGATATTCAACTCTTAATTAAAAGCTATAAGCCTTTAGAGGGAGGATGACGAAAAAGATACCATAATCTCTACAGTATGCTTGGGAACAGACCTTGCTGATGATGTACATGCATTATTTCAAATCCTAAATAATGGAGTTATAAGGAAGATAATCCCTAGTCAACCCCTTTGAGCCTAAGAAGTAGGAGTTTTATTTTTCACACAAATTGAAACCTTTAATCATAACCTGAGGCAGGGTAGTTTCTCAATTAATTCAAAGGTTCATTCAATCGCAAGCTTTCCCCTCGTACACGACAAGTAGTGTCAGAGGTATCATTCCCAAACAGAATATGGTGATGGTTCCGCATAATCGTTAAAACAAGCAGTCATTATCTCTCAAAAGAAAATCCCGCTAAGTCAAAACCTATGAAGGAGACTTAAAGAAAAAAAACTAGGGCATCCCGCTGACTGTAATCACAAAAGAAATAGTTCAGGCAAAAGGTAGGGATAATAAAATAAAAAAAGAGGTCGCTACAAATCCTCAACAAAAAGAAAATATTACAAAAAATGACTGCCTCCTCAAAATAAATTTTAAGTATCCGAACCATCATCGAAATATCAAGGCAAAGATTCCAGACTCAATTGGGATTTAAACACACAATTAACTGAGTATGGGACTGAAGAACATCACGAAGAATGGGTTGGGTACAAATAAATTTCGAGCCTTTATCCTTTGTTTCTTAAACCGTGAACCAAACCACGCTACAAACCTTAAAAGTTCTAGCTGAAGCATGAGTTAGTTCGAAAGCATACTGTTACAAAAGGTATCCTGACTCCTATAAGGTTTACTATAAATCCTGAGTTGAATTCATATTCTTACAAAATTCTGTTTATTTACTAAAAATGCATTTTTTTTAAAAACTTCAAGATAAACATAAGCTTTGCATTCTTTAAATGACATTGTTTGCATATGACTAATTGTTTGACAGCAGAGAAATTCGCGCGATGAATATTCAATGAACGAAAATCCTCTCAATGAACATAATCACATCAGATGGAAAGACATTTCCAGTAACAAGCATTTCATAATCAAGGGGCATGGCATGTTGTCCAACTGATCTAGGGGAAGTCAAGTCAAGATTCAAGTAGTCTCTCAAAAGTACCGAATAGCCAGGGGCAGATTTCCATCTGAATCACTTGGGGCCTTAGACATGAATTCCAGCAAAGGATCATGTAGGATCAAGCAAACATTTTATGGCAGTGCTGCAACACTTACTACTATAGACTGTGACAATTTTCCGCACCCTGTGAACGTAGACATAGTCGGAAAGTACTACGCATGAAAAAAGACCCGCTAGGTTGACTAGCCTAGGCTAAAGTAAGGGAATCTCGTCGAACCAAAGGAGTTCGGGAAAAAATTAGGGATATATAAATAAAATTGTACACTCGGCAAGTCGAAAACCTGAAAAGGTTGCTTGGGAAAAAAAGGGTATCCCGGTGGCCTAAAATCTGAAAGGACAGTCCAGGAAAAAATTAGGGATTAAAGTGTACGACTATGTCTCATCATCTCGTCACTTGTCTATCAGTAGAAGGCTTATCACCCTGATCAACATTTACTCAAGACTCCAAGAGTTAGGATAAAATTCAGGCTATCCGTAAAAGCCCCACAGAGTAACCACCCCTGGGGGACTATCTTCGCAGAGTTCGTCATCAGTAAGGATATGTTCCCTAATAGGTACAGAGACAGAGACGTCCTCCTACAAAGTCATTGCTGCATTTTCAGCATACAACCTAATGATGTCAGGTGTTCTAATACCCCCTGTAGACCAAAGCTTCAATTATCTCCCCAACATCTTGGAGATTTCTTCGACTTGGTTCATAAACTTCTTGGATTCCCCAACAGGACTCCATAAAAACAACCAGGCAGTCTACGGAGTTTCCTTTCCCCAACAGAACTTCATAAAATCCCCAAGCAGATTGCTGAGTTTCCTTTCCCCCAATAGAGTTTACTTCTCTAGCAACGGAAATCCATCTCCCAACAGTTCAACTTCAGCAAATAATGAAAACTTACATTCTTCATCCCCAACAACAATCAGGGATTTATTTTTCCCAATTCAACAACACTGCAATAGAACAATTGATACATTCATACATCATTTTACAAGCGTCATAACATATGCAGCACAAATGCATATATCACAATCTCATTTATTTTTAGAACATCGTTACCCAATGCACTTCATGCATCATGATATTGCACACAGTTAATTCTTTACCTTTTTAGGAAAGATCAACAGACGAACATCATCAACAATTTTCAAAAGTTCTAGATTAATTCCTGAAACCAGACAAGGCAACTATCTGTGAACGACTGATTGTAGATTAATTCCTGAAACAAGACGGAGCGACTATCTACAAGACCAGGTTAGATATTAATTACTGAAACCAGACATGGCAACTATCTCTACGACCAACAAAGAAACAAGTTCCAGATTAATACCTGAAACAAGACAGGACAACTATCTGTGAACAACTGATTGTAGACTAATACCTGAAACAAGACAGGACAACTATCTACATGAGCATATTGAAGATTAACACCTGAAATAAGACAGGGAAACTATCTTTCTTTCTCAAATAGGTTAGAGATTAATTCCTGAAACAAGCTAGGGCAACTATCTTAACGACCAACAAAAGCAAGTTCCAGATTAATACCTGAAACAAGACAGGGCAACTATCTGTGAACAACTGATTGTAGATTAATACTTGAAACAAGACAGGATAACTATCTACATGAGAAGATCGAAGATTAACACCCAAAACAAGACGGGGAAACTATCTTTCTTTCTCAAATAGGCCAGAGATTAATTCTTGAAACAAGCCAGGGCAACTATCTTAGCGACCAATAAAAGCAAGTTCCAGATTAATACCTGAAACAAGACAGGACAACTATCTGTGGACAACTGATTATAGATTAACACCTGAAACAAGACAAGACAACTATCTACATATTGAAGATTAACTCCCGAAACAAGACGGGGAAACTATATTTCTTTCTCTTAGGTCAGAGATGAATTTCTGAAACAAGCCAGGGCAACTATCTCTACGACTAACAATAAAAAACAAGTTCCAAATTAATACCTGAAACAAGACATGACAACTATCCGTGAACAACTGATTATAGATTAATACCTGAAACAAGACAGGACAACTATCTACATGAGCAGATTGAAGATTAACTCCCGAAACAAGACGGGGAAACTATCTTTCTTTCTCTAAGATCAAAGATTAATTCCTAAAACAAGCCAGCACAACTATCTCAATGACTAACAAAAGCAAGTTCCAGATTAATACCTGAAACAAGACAGGACAACTATCTGTGGACAACTGATTGTAGATTAATACTTGAAACAAGATAGGACAACTATCTACATAAGCAGATTGAAGATTAACTCCCGAAACAAGATGAAGAAACTATCTTTCTTTCTCTTAGGTCAGAGATTAATTCCTGAAACAAGCCAGGGCAACTATCTCTATGACCATTAAAAGGCGAGTTCTAGATTAATTCCTGAAACCAGACAGGGCAACTATCTGTGAACAACTGATTATGGATCAATTCCCGAAATAAGACGGGGTGACTATCTACACGACCAGACGAAGCAATCTTACACGGGTTCTTTCTCATGATCTCCAGGTGTAGCTTTACACGGGTTCATCCTAAAGCAATCTTACACGAGTTCCTTCTCATGATATCCAGATGCCGCTTTACACGGGCTCATCCTAAAGCAATCTTACACGGGTTCCTTCTCATGATCTCCACATGCAGCTTTACACGAGCTCATCCTGAAGCAATCTTACACAGATTCCTTCTCACAATTTTCAGATGCAATCTCACACAGACTCATCCTGAAGCAGCCCTACACATGCTCTTTCTCATATATCTCCAGATGAAGTATAACACAGACTCATTCTGAAATATCCTTACACAGGCTCCTTTTAATACATTTCCAGTCCATAGATAACTCCTCAGTGGAGCCATGGACAACTAAATCTCCTAGACTTTATTCCCCATAGATTTTTCCTCAAGAAAAAGAACAAAAATCAACATTCTCCAGTGGAGTCCTCCTTAGATAATAGGAACAGGAATCCCCATAAAGAGACCTCTTATAAAGTCAACATCTACTTTGGATGGCATCTTTAAGCCTATCTCCGACAAATCTCAGTCATTTTCTCCAAATGACATTTGTAAGCCCATTCCCGATATCATCAACCAACGACATTACTTCATGCGAGTGCACATTTTTGGGCACTCTAGTGTTCAATCATCTTCCACCTTCAGATCATGAAAGGCTTATAAGCCAATCTAAATCCTCAGGTTTAAGAAGATTGAACAGGGGCAACTGTTGTGCCCCAAAATTTGCCCTCCCATTTTTTACTCAAGACATGCTCATTGAGGTCCTCAATTGCTCAGGAAGCTTCAAATGATTTCCATGGCACCCTATATGCCTCAACATAATGGCACAACTGAAAGAAAGAAAGGAAGTGTACATGACAAGGTATAGGTCGAAAGCTGAAAATATGCCTAAGAGCTTTTGGGTCGAAGCAGCTTCGACAGCAGTATGCAGTCTAATTTAATGCCCAACGAAGCACCAAGATCGAAGGAAGGATAATTCGAAGGAAAGCATGAGGAGGCTTTTATGAAGCCTTCGATTGATGAAGAGCTATTAAAGAACGTCTCTGAAGGGTTCATCTTTGAACCATTGAAATATAGGCCATTCGAAGCATTACAAGGAGAGACCTTTCGACTGACATGTTGTTTGAATGGGCGCTTCGAGTAGAAGAATATTTTGAATTTGAAACTTTTATCTTATCCAAAGAAGCACATGGAAGTCTAATGATTAGAAGGACATGCAATCTTCAAACATGGCGTGATCGAAGGATAGTTAGGGACGAATCAACCAAATATGAGTCATCATAGAGTTTTAGGATCAATGTGTTTCATGCATGTGCCTGAACAGACAAGGAAGGAGTTGGGTGATCGAAAGTAAAATCTGGGTGCTCATAAGTTAACTTTCGATTGGTGTATACAAGTTGTATCTACCAATTGAAGGTGAACTAGTGAGCAATAAAGATATTCTTGTAGACAAAAGCAAAGGGTGAGAGTTGGAATAGAAGAACCACCTACATAACCGTGTTCCAAGGAAAGCACAAAACGAAGCTTCGACAAGCCAAGATGAAAAGGTGATGCTTCGATTGGTCTTATTGAAGGAAAAGAGATTCAAAAGGAACTAGAGCTGAGTTCGATTTGGCTGATTGGATAGTTTTCAAATCAAGCAACTGAGGCAGATAGTGACCCAATCGAAGAGGCCATGATGATGAGGCCTTGAACTATTCGAATTGGGACTAAGAGCCATTGAAAAGAACAAAGTTTGGGAGCATTCGAAAGAATCAAGATGTGAAAAGTTGAAACGAATATTGTCCAGGTTCACTCAAAGTCCAAAATGGTAGAAAATATCTCAAAATGGAAACTTCTTAAAACTTTCGATTTTGCTTTCAAAGCCATGGTTAATGGCTGATTCATGCCATTTTCATCCACCACCACACCCCTATAAATAAGAGGTAGACATTTCCCATCAACATACACACACATTGCTTATACACAATAAGCTGCCCCAGAAAACCACCCCAAATTCTCCAAACCTTCACAAAGTTATCAGCATCGAAGCAATCTTTGCAGGCCTCCTCAATCCAAATCAAGCATTCCACTCATTCCCTGTTGGTAACTTGTCTTTGATCTCATACTCATTAAATATGTAATTTAAATCCATATTGATCATATATCCGTGCTATGAATAATGTTTATGAATGTTTTAATGTTATTCATGTGAGTTTTAGTGCCCAAAACACAAAATGCCATTGCTAGGGCATTCAAATTTGGTTCCTTCGAATCTCAAGATTCATGTTGTTTCAGGATAAAGTAGCTTCAGATTTTGACACAGGGTTTCAAATTAAGGGGAATGACCTTGGTTCGATACCCAGGTCTTGCATTTTCATTTTTTTCTAACGCTTTACATGCAGATTCAGTGTATCCAGCCATCATATGCATACCATACACCACATGGTCAACACCAGGAGATCTCATATGATCCAGATCAATGCATCCAAGCGCGTAGATCACCATGGGAACTCATAGGCTATCCTCACTGGATCACAAGACAGAGTTGGGCTCCTTCTATCTTGGGCTTGCGTTTTGCAAGTCATACCCCCCCATATTTCTACTGATGTCCTGGCCCATATACCTTTTTCCTCTTTTTCTATTTATTTGTTTAATTGTTTTATTATTTATTATAATATAAAATCATATAAAAATCACAAAAAAATTAGGTTAGTTTTTTTTGGGAAATTAATTAATTAATCACCTTAGCATTTTTTAAAAATTAAAATTAAACGGACTTAGATTTTAATTTTTTTTCATAACAAAAATATCAAAAAACAAAAGCTTAGGTTTGTCTTCTTTATTTTAAATTTCACTTTTTTTCAATAATTAATATCTTTTTCTAGGTTAATTAATTAACTTGTTAACTTAAACATTTTCTTAATAATATAAAACCAAAACAAGCAAAAAGAATTTTCGTCTTATGGTTGTAAACGTATTCTCAATTCGCGCGTTTATTTTTACTTTCGCACTTTTGCATATTATTGTATCTGCTTACTGGGATGTAATAGATTTAACTAGGAGTTTACTTTGATGCTTTTTAAATATTCCCCAAGTTTTGTACATGTAAATAATTCCACCTTCCCGAAGCCTTGTAATAGCTAGGATTTATAATTCCCGCACTTTTAATTTCTGCAAATTATTAACTGCTTAGATGCATGATTAATAGGATTGTATGGAAAGACTAAAAGCAAACATTAGCAAACCTAACACAAGATAAATAATTGAATATAACACAATTGCACATGAGCACCTCTAGGGTACCCCACTTTGGTTGCCTTCGGAAAACAATCACAACTCTCGAAACGTTCAGGAAGCTTGCTTTATGATAACTCTTGTATTAGTCCTCAAGAGTGTTGATAAAGCATTTTGAAAAATGTTTTTTTTAAAACTGTTTTGTATATGTGTAAAAATTTGATTGAGCAAGCATCTAACAGCTATCTACTTTTACTCGAAAGGATTGTTCTTTTCCTCTTTTCCTTTAGACAGTGTTATCCTACTATTAGTGAGTAGGTAGCCCTAGTCGTTGGATATTTGAGGGACATTCGAAGGGACATTTATAGTTACAAAGGCAACTAGGCAAGAAAACATAGTAACTACCCTAGGGTTTTAAGATCATAAGTCCCTCAATGACCCTCTCGAAGTTGCCTCGGTAAAAATGATCTTAAAACCCTAGGGTAGTTACTATGTTTTCTTGCCTAGTTGCCTTTGTAACTATAAATGTCCCTTCGAATGTCCCTCAAATATCCAACGACTAGGGCTACCTACTCACTAATAGTAGGATAACACTGTCTAAAGGAAAAGAGGAAAAGAACAATCCTTTCGAGTAAAAGTAGATAGCTGTTAGATGCTTGCTCAATCAAATTTTTACACATATACAAAACAGTTTTAAAAAAAAACATTTTTCAAAATGCTTTATCAACACTCTTGAGGACTAATACAAGAGTTATCATAAAGCAAGCTTCCTGACTATTGGAATTTCAAAATACTTTTCAAAAACACACAAAACACAAGGTATTTCAAAATGAGCTAAGCATCTAAGAGCCCATAGAAAACTATGGATGAAAAGGGTGCTAACACATTCCCTTTCCATAATCTACCCTCGTTACTCAAAAAATGCTTGAAATGTCTTTTTATGTTATTTTCACCCTTTCCTTTGTTGGATAAAAGAAAAGTCGATGGTGACTCTTGCTTACCGCAACATTTGCGAATACAAATGCAAAACCAGTATAACAGTCAGTTCTCCCACTGTATTACAGATGGTTTCTCTGGTTATAATCAAATCAAGATGGCACCTGAAGACATGGAGAAGACTAATTTTGTCACACAGTGGGGGACCTTTTGTTACAAAGTTATGCCTTTTGGTTTGAAGAATGCCGGTGCACCTTATGAGCATGCTATGGTAGCTTTGTTCCATGATATGATCCATCACGAGATAGAGGTTTACATTGATGACATGATAGCCAGGTCTCAGACTGAAGAAGAACATCTCGACCACCCGCATAAGCTGTTTGAGAGGATGAAGAAATACAAGTTGAGGTTGAATCCAAACAAGTGCACCTTTAGGGTAAGATCCGGTAAACTCCTAGGTTTCGTCGTCAACGGTAAAGGTATTGAAGTTGATCCTGCCAAGGTTAAGGCCATTCAAGAAATGTCAGCTCCCCATACCGAGAAGGAAGCCAGATGTTTCCTAGGATGATTGAAATATATTGCCAGATTTATTTCCCATTTGACCGCTACTTGTGAGCCAATCTTCAAGTTACTGAAGAAAGATCAAGTAGTGAAGTGGAACAACGATTTTCAGATATCCTTCGAGAAAATCAAGGAGTACCTCCAGGAACCTCCAATTCTGATGCCACCAGTTAAAGGAAGACCCCTTATCATATACCTCAAAGTATTAGAGAACTCAATGGGGTGTGTATTGGGGGAAACATGACGAGTCTGGTTTAAAAGAGCATACAAATACTACCTTAGCAAAAATTTTACCGACTGTGAAACAAGATACTCACTGCTCGAGAAAACTTACTGTGCTTTGGCATGGGATACTCGTCGACTGAGACAGTATATGTTGACTCATACTACTTTGTTGATCTCTAAGATGGATCCAATAAAAATACATATTTGAGAAACCCGCTCTCTCCGGAAGAATAGCAAGATGGAAAATGGTCTTGACAGAATATGACATTTAGTACATACATCAACTGGAGCAACCTCGTTCTCTCTAGTCTACGGTATAAAGGTTGTCTTACCTGTTGAAGTCTGAATTCCTTCCTTAAGGATCATGAAAGATGAATGCTTAGACGAAGATGAGTGGATTCAGACTAGGCTGTACCAAATAAACTTGATTGAAGAGAAGAGGCTTGCATCTGTTTTTCATGGTCAGATGCATCAGAAACGCATGATCAAAGCCTTTAACAGGAAAGTCAAACATCGGGTATATCAGGCTGGTGACTCGGTAATAAAGTGCATCATCCTACCACAAGGTGATCCCAGGGGAAAATGAACTCCCACATATGAAGGGCCATTTGTGATCAAGAAGATATTTTCTGGTGGTGCAATGATACTTACCACCATGGATGGTGAAGATTTTCCACACCTTGTGAACGCGGACATAGTCAAAAAATACTATGCATAAAATAGACCCGCTAGGTTGACTGACCTAGACATAAATAAGGGTATCCCGTCAAACCAAAAGGGTTCGGGAAAAAATTAAGGATATATAATTATATATATATATATATATATATATATATATATATATATATATATATATATATATATATATATATATATATATATATATATATATATATATATATATATATATATATATATATATATATATATTGTACACCCGATAAGTCAAAAACCTGAAAGGGCGGCTTAGGCAAAAAAGGGTATCCCGGTGGACTGAAAACCCAAAAGGGCGTTCCAGACAAAAGTTAGGGATTAAAGCATATGACTATGTCCCGTTGGATCACTTGCTTACAACAAACTTTGTTATTGACGTCTAATTCAAATGGTATAGATCAATTCAATCATCTTCTTCCAATAACAAGTGATGAGATGCTTGAAGACATATGGGCAATAACAAAGTTGAAACTCGATGGGATAGTTTCCACATAGTTGTTTTTCTTTGTACTCTTTTACGATAATTTCCTCTTACTAGGATTTCCGTCTCTTTGTACAAAACCGTCTGTTTATAGGCAAATTATCAATACAAGTCAAATTCAAAATTGTTTTATTTTCTCTGTTTTGTTTGCAAAAACGTCCAATGACTAAATTGAATGAACATATGAATTTAAATATGATTACTGTTAACAAATATATGAATACAAACAGGGATAAGCATTTACCAAATATTCTAGGAGCTGGGATAACGTCCAAGTCGTTCAAAAATCCCCACAGAGAAGTCTTCACAAGCGCATCCCCGATAGGGATACGTTCCCCAACAATTCTAATATACCTTCAAACAGAAATTAGGGTATCTTCCAGCAGTTCACATAATCATCTCCCTCAGTAGGTCCCCCTGGCGTATAAGGAAGTTTGATCATTTCCCCAACATATGGTGGAAACTTCATCAACATATCATATGAATTCTGATTCCCATAAGAAATTATCTCCTCAGTACAATTTACAGGAATTTAATTCTCCATCAGAGTTTATTTCTCCAACACCATAAAATCCCCGGTAGAACTCTCTCCTCCAGTAGGGTTTATTTCCCCAATAGAGTTTATTTCTCCGATTATCGCGATTCCCCGACAGGATTCTCTTCCCGGGCCAGATATCGTTCAACTTTGTTCTCCCCAGAAGAGTTGACATCGAAACACCAGAGGATTATCTGTCTCTTTTATCCCCAAGAAGAAGTCGAACATCCTCAGCGGAGTATCCTCAAACAGAAAGTGGGAATCCCCAACGAAGACGTTCTAAGTTGAAGATTCATATTCTTCATCCCCAACAACAGTCAAGGATTTATTTTCCCCAGCCAAAGATGTCATGCGAAGCTACCACTGTCGTCACCAACATCTTACATCCATACATCATTTACAAAATATCATTGCATATGCATACGAAGCACATATAACACTCTCATTTATTTTGAGAACCTCATTATACAATGCATTACATACATCATGACATTGCATAAAACTAACTTTGTTTTCTTGTCATCAATTCATCATTCTTCAGATACAATCAATCGACAATTCATTATGATGATCATTTGGATACAGTCAAACGTAGACTCATTCCAACACAGATTCTAGATACAGTTCAGATACGGTCGAGACATAGACCCATTCTGGTACGCGTTCTAGCATATCTTCCAGATATACTCCAGAGATGATCAAGACGTGGATCCATTATGATACTCATTCCAGTATATCTTCCAAATACCATCCAAATACGATCCAGACGTAGGTCCACTCTGATTCTCATTCCGGTATATATTTAGATACAACCATGCGTAGGCTCATTCTAACACAGATCTCCAATACAGCTAGACATAGGCTCATTCTAACATGGATCTCAGATACAGTCAAGCAAAGACTCATTATGGTCCACTTACAGATACTGTCAAGACATAGACTCATTTTAGGACATCATTCAGATATAATCGAGACATAAGATTCATTCTGACACTCCCCAATACGTCTACTAGGTATAGTCAGATGTAGACTCATTCTAGTATACTTCTCAGATACAGTCAGACGTAGACTCATTCTAATACTCATATCAACTGTTACTATGGATGGCATCTATAAGCCCATCTCCGATGACACTCTGTCATCTTTCCGAATGACTTCTTTAAGCCCATTCTAGTAATAGTATCAATCAACAACGTTACGTCGTGCACATGCGAGTGCAAATTTCTGGGCACTTAAGTGTTTAATCCTCTTCCACCTCCAGATCACGAATGGCGAACATGCCAATCAAACTCCTCAGGTTTAAGAAGATTGAACAGGGGAAGCTTTTGTACCCTAAAATTTTCCCTCCCATTTTCTTCAAGGTATCTCCTCATGCTCTTAGGTTTCTCAATTGCTCAAGAATTGATTAGACAAATCCTCCTCCTAAGTAGATGACCTTCAACTAGGGTTTCACTTTTCTCAAGGAAAATTGAGTTTAAAATTCCCCAAGTGGGTTTCATGGTTTCTCGTATGTCTCTAAGAATTCCCATGCCAAATTTCAAGCCTTGCATCATAAGTTTGCTCAGACAATTGCTTAGATGAGTGAAAATTAACTATATTGGACAAAAAGTCAACTGTGGTCAACATACAGTGAAACTTTAAGATTTTTGGTCAACATCAAGGTTTTTAAGTCATATTCATCATTTGATCAAGGGTTGATCATGATTCATCAAGAAAACTCAACATTCATCAAAAGTCAAAAGTTACTAAATTAGGGTTTTCTTAAGAAGAAGTCAACTAAACTTTGACAAAGCACAACTTTCACATGCTTCATCCGATTTTCCTCAACCAAAGCTCATTTTAAAGGAAATTAAATTCTCTATAAGTTTGTATCTCTAAGCTCAAGTCCAAAAAATGCCTCATTTGAGAGATATGGGCCAAAACATTATAGGTCATTTTAAAAGTCAACAAAAAGACACTTTTTGTCAAGGCAACTTACATCAAGATAAATTCTTCCAAATAAAATATGATAAACATAGAGATTTTAGAGGACATCTTGATCTTTCCAAAAAGACTAAGATTACCTTCATATGATAAAAATTGAGAGTGTTATGATTGGTGCAAGTTGGGAAATTTTGAGAAAATGCATGAAACCTAAAGTGGCCAAACTTGAATTTTTAGGCTAGTGGGCTTGAGTTTCAAGGTCCATGCGTGTTATAGGCCTCAATACGAACCTATGAAATTATTCATACACCCATTGGATTTTTGTTCTATTTATCTTTGATTTTATTTATTTAAAATTCAAAATAAATTAGGTAAAATAAGAGGCTCTCTTACGAAGGTCCAAGCCCAATCCCTTTTGACCTAATTCCTCTATATATATTCTCACTATTTCAGACAACAAAGCCACGAAAAACCTTGCATAAGAAACCATTCCAAAAACTTAAAAAATATCAAAACTAGGGCAAATCGAAAACCCTAGTACAACCTCTTCCCAAGCAAACAAATTATTGAAATCAACTCCAGAAGTAGTGTAGGGTAAGAATGGATCAATCTTGAGGATCCAAAGGGCTCGAAACGCATGAACATGCACCATCGTTTTCCATTATTTCAAAAATTCATATTTTTATTTTCATTATGTTTTGCTGCATACTAACGTTACTAATGTTCTCATAAGGTATCAATATGCAGGATAAACCCATCGCACGGTCCCCGTGATGGCTTAATCGTGTTTGTCCATGTTTGCACCATTTTATGTTGTTTAAGTCATATCTCTTTGTATAGAAGGAATTAGCTAAAACTAAGGGTTCCATTGAAATCGCAAGGCCCAAATTAGGGGGTAGGGTACCACTGAACCACTAACATTCCTTATTTTTGCAAGTTGAAAAACCCAGTCGCTTGAGAAGACGACCGAAGCTAGGGCTCTGGCGCTTCTCCGATACATGCAATAATGTTTGTTTTATATTTAATTAGTTTCAGTGATATACCAGATGAAACTGCCACCCCAGTGGCAAGCGTGCATGATAAGGCAGTCGTATACCAGGGCGTGGATTCGATCCTGCCTTTAGACATTTTATTTTCATATTTTCCAATTTTTCCAGGTTTGATACATGTTGTGTTGCACGCATCCTACCAACACAAACAAGCGCCTGGATCAGTGGCAAGGCATGCAGTGGAAAGGGCAAAGGGCGTGATTTTAACACCCACCTCTGGCATTTTTATATTTTCTCTATTTTCTAACCTTGTTTTTCATTTTCTCTTAAACCCTATTATTTGGAAAATTGAACCTAATTTTTTCACTTAACCTAAAAACAAAACCTTTTTTTTGTAAACCCTAATTAATTAGGTTTTTAGGTTTTCAATTTTTTAGTTAACTTTTTTTTAAATTAAAAGTAATTAGATTTCTAGGTATTTAATTAATTATCATTATTTTCATAAAAAAATCACTAAAAAACATTTCTCTCCTTTTTCTCTTATTTTATTTTCTTAGATAAATTGTATAGGTTTCACAATTGTAATAACCTAGATTTCCCGCTTTCTTTTTCATTATTGTAACTGTTCTCGGGATGTAATAGTTAGGTTTATTTTTCACACCTCTATTACGTATCTGCCCTAAAGCCATGTAATAGCATAGGAACTTTACTTTATGCACTTTACTGCTTTTTATACTTGCTATTACTGCTTAGTAACTAGGGTTTGTATGGAAAGATAAAAACGAATAATAGAAAAACCTATATCTCAAGATAAATAAATGAAATAGACACATTGTTGTACCCCAAAATTCCCCCCACCCCTTTCTACTCAAGACATGCTCATTGAAGTCCCCAATTGCTCGAGGTTGACCAAGAATTAACCAGACAAATTCTCCTCCTAAGAAATGGATTTCCATTTAGGGTCTCATTTCTCACACAAATTTTTGTTTGCAAAAGCTTCAAATGATTTCAATGGCACCCTATATGCCTCAGCATAATGGCATGACTGAAAGAAAGAATAGAAGTGTACTGAACTTGACGAGATGTAAGTTGGAAGCTGAAAATATGCCTAAAAGCCTCTGGGTCAAAGCAGCTTCGATAGCAGTACGCAGTCTAATTTGATGCCCAACGAAGCAAATGATCAAAGAAAGAATAGTTCGAAAGAAAGTGTGAGGAGGCCTTTATGAAGTCTTTGATTGATGAAGAGCTAGTAAAGAGCTTCGAAGGGTTCATTTTTGAATTATTGGAAAAATAGGCTATTCGAAGCATTACAAGGAAAGACACTTCGAGTATCCTGTTGATCTAATTGGCGCGTTGAAAAGAAGAAGATTGTGAATTTGAAAGCTTTGAAGAAACAAATGGAAGTCTAATGGTTCGAAGGAGAGGAAACCTTCAAATGTAGCATGATTTCATAGAATGATTTAGGGTCGAATCAGCCAAATATAAGTCCTCTTAGAGTCTTTGGATCAATGTGTTTCAGGCATGTACCTGAACAGGCAAGGAAGAAGTTGGATGATTGAAGTGAAGTCTTGGTGCTCATAGGTTATCATTCGATTGGTGCGTACAAGTTGTATTCACCAATCAAAGATAAACTAGTGATCAGTAAAGATGGTCTTGTAGACGAAAGCAAAAAAGTGGGATTGGAGTCGAAGTTTAGCTTCGACAAGTCAAGATGAAGAGGTGATACTTAGACTTGTCGAATCGAAGAACCACCTGAGCAGCTGTGTTCGAAGGAGATGAATAGAACGAAGCTTCGAGAAGTAAAAATGAACAAAGTGATACTTCGAATGGTCGAATCGAAGAACCACCTCTGTAGAAAGAAAGAAGATCGAAAGGAACAAGAACTGAGTTCGACTAGGCTGATTGGATATGATAGGTTCCCAGATTACACAATTGAAGCAGATGGTGACTTAATTAATGAAGCCATGATAACAAAGCCTTAAGAAATTCGAATTGGAACTCAGGGCCATCGAAAAGAACAAAGCTTAGGATCTGGTCGAAAGAATCAATTGATGTGAAATGGAGATGCAAGTTGAAACTAACACCTAATGGGATGAAACCTGTCCAGGTTCACTCAAATTTCAAAATGGCATGAAATATCTCAAAATGGCATGAAATATCTCAAAATGGCAACTTTTCAAAACTTTCAATTTTGCTTTCAAAGCCATGGTTAATGGCTTATTCATGCCATATTTGTTCACCACCACACACCTATAAATACAAGACAAATTTCCACAAGGGGACACACGCAAAAATTATCTATACACACAAAAAATTTCCTCAAAGAGCCACAATTTTTTTTGACTCAAAGAGTCACACGAAAACCATCTCAAAACTCTCAAAAATCTCATAAGTTGTCTAAATACAAAACCAGCTTTACAAGCTCCCTTAGTCCAAACGAATATCATATTCGTTCTCTTGAGAGTTCTAGGAAGCCATACCAAATCCTTGGACAAGCCATCCCACACTCAGAACTACAGATCGAAGCACCTCCCCTCCATTTGGTCAATTTTTTTTAATCTCAACTCATTCGATCTCTGATTTAAACTCATTTTGATTGCATATTCATGTTATTATTGTTGTTTGTGAATGATTTAGCGTAATAGATGTAAGTTGCAATGTCCAAATGATAGGATACCATCGTTAGAGCCTTCGAAGTTGATTGCTTTCGAAAATCTTGATATAGGCCATTTCAGGCCAAAACAACCCACATTCAGACTCAGGGAGTTCGAATTGGGGGGGGGGGGTGAATCAAAGGGAAGAGACCTGGGTTCGATACCCAGGTCGTGCGTTTCGTTTTTCTAACAATTGTCTTGCAGATCCAATGCTTGCAGATTCCACGCGTACACCGTACACCACATGATCATAACCAATGGATCCCCATCTGATCCAGATCTAAAGGCTTCAGAAGTATGCCTCACCATGAGCCTTCGAAGGGTTCCTTCATTGGATCGAAAGGCAACCTGGGCCTCTTTTTGATCCAGGCCTATGCTCCACCCCCTGTTTACTTTTGCTGCCTGGCCCATTTATACTTGTTTACTTTGTTTTCGTTTATTTCTTTTAGTTTGTTTTTTTAATCAACATAAAAATCAGAAAAATATAAGTAACTTAGAATTAGGTTTTACTTTTTAATTATTTAATTTAGTTAATTATTTTAATTTATTTTCCTCAATTTTAAAATTATTAGACTTAGGATTTATTTGAATTCAATCCTTTTCATAAACTAAAACTGCAAAAAATATTAGGTCTGTTTTAGAGTTAATTTTAGTCAATAATTTTAATTAATTAGATTTGACTTAATTGAACATTTAGCATTTTCCAAACAAAATAAAACAAAAAAGATTTCCTTACACTTAGGATTTAGACGTTATTTTTAATTCGCGCGCATTTATTGCTTTCGTTATCATTTTCATACTATTGTAACTGCCTACTGGATGTAATAGCATAATTGAGGCTTTACATTTACTGCTTTATCCCCCCCCCCCCCCCTAAAGTTTTAGATATCTAATTAATCCCCCTCCCCGAAGCCTTGTAATGGTTTAGAATTTATCTTTCTGCATTTTAAATTCCTGCAAATTATTAACTGCTTAGATGCATGACTAATAGGATTGTATGGCAAGAGTTTAATATCAAACGCTAGCAAACCTAATGCAAAGACAAAAAAACTGAATATAACACAATTTCACATGCGTACCTCTAGGGTACCCCCACTTTGGTTGCCTTAAAAAAATAGTCACAACTCTCGAAACATGAGAGATTTTAGTGGCTACCCTCCGTTTTAAAAATCACAAGTCCCTTGATGACCCTGTCGAAGTTTCCTCGATAAAGTGATCCTAAAACCCTATGGTAGTTACTAAGATTTCTTGCCCAGTTGCCTTTGTGACTCTACAAACGTTCCTTCGAATGTCCCTAAAAAATCCACGACTAGGGATACCTACTCACTAATAGTAGGATAGCACCGTCTAAAGGAAAAGAGGAAAAAAACAAACTTTCGAGTAAAAGTAGATAGTTCCTAGATGCTTGCTCAAATAATCTTTACACTTACACAAAACTTCTTTCAAAAAAATTTTCAAAATGCTTTATCAACACTCTTGAGGACTGATATAAGAGTTATCATAAAGCAAGCTGCCTTACTATTGGCATTTCAAAAATACTTTTTCAAAAACACACAAAGCACGAGGTATTTCAAAATGAGCTAAGCATCTAAGAGCCCGTAGATAACTACGGATAGAAAGGGTGCTAACACCTTCCATTTCCATAATCTAGCCCCCTTACTCAGAAAACTATCAAAAGATATTTTTCTGTTCTTTTCACCCTTTCCTTTGTTGGATAATAGAAAAGTCAGTGGCGACTCTTGCTTACCACAATATTTTGCGAATACAAATGCAAAACCAGTATAACAGTTGGTTCTGTCACCGTATCACAGAACTGGCGACTTATAATAAAAAGTGGGGTTACCTTAGAGTTTAGATCATTATTTATTTGCTTTACATTTTATGGTTTGTATGCTTTATCTTTGAGGGCTTTGTTTGGGTTGTTACTAAGAGATCCTACACCCAGAACTGGGGCACCTTTTAGGTAAGCAATAATAGATCGTTGAGACTGTATGGCATAGACCGATATGGTTGAAGCGATGACTGTGTTAGTGTGATACATTTGTTGGTACCGGTATCCCTTATGTTAAATCAAGGAGAATACAGGGCCGCTGTGTGTTGTCATAAAGCACTAACGTACCTTAGAACCTTCGTTGAACAAACTTGGCCATTAGATTTTAGTGAGATAGCCAGCCTCAGTATAAAGCTGAGGATTGGTTGATACTTGATACTACACTCATTGAGATAAGACTTTTAGGATATTTCGGCCGCAAGAAAAGATCGCCTGATAAAGAAAGATCAGTGATATTGAGACTCCTTAGAACCCGGTTACTTTTCTAAGACTGGTTGAACCAACTAAAACTTCGAGAGGGTATATGCCTATAAATCCCATGCAATCCTAAACCTAAGGTCTTGTGTGTTTTGCTTGTGTGTGATTAAATTGTTCAAACATAACATCACGCATCATAACATCCATATTCTTTTCACTAACCATTTCAAGGACCAAGGGAATTTATCTTTGTTCTGTTTTGTAGATCATGACTTCCGTTCATAGAAATACCATCCGAATCAGCTTTGTCAGAATACCTCCCCAACTCAAAGAACTAGTATCAAGGGTTCCTAAGACTTTGTTCACCAAGAAATATGGTCGACTTCTCAACCTGGTTACCTCAAACTTTGATGAGAAGGTGATGGGTGTAGTCTTTCAGTTCTTTGACCCCAAACACCATTGCTTCACATTTCCTGATTATCAGTTGGTACCCACCATGGAAGAGTTATCTCAATTATTGGGTGTACCTATTCTTGATCATATGCCTTTCACCAGTTTAGAGGAAGCTCCAAAGCCAGAAGTCATTGCAGCAACTTTGCATCTGAAACAGTCCTACATCTAACTGAGAAATAAGAAGCGGAGTCCAGGGTTTCCTAGTCAAGTTCCTATTAGAAAAGGCTCAGTTGTTTTGGGATGACTTGGATTTCCAAGCTTTCGTGGAAGTCCTGGCTCTTCTAATCTATGGGTTAGTACTATTCCCTAACCCAGACTTACTCATAGATGTGAATTCTATCAAAGTTTTCCTCTCACGTAACCTTGTGCCTATTTTACTCGGAGATATCTTGCATTCCCTCCACACTCGTACCATGAAGAAAAGAGGAACTCTTATGTGTTGTATACCATTGCTGTCTAGGTGGTTTATTTTGCACCTTCCTCAATCATTATTGAAGAATGAAGAAATTTTGGGTTGGTCGCAAAGGATAATGTCACTTTCTCACTCAAATATTCTTTGGTACTCCCGGTCTACGGGAGATATTTCTGTCATAGACTGCTATGGGGAATTCCATAATGTCACACTCCTCGGTATTATGGGAGGTATCACTTATAATCCTTCTATGGATCTACGATAATTCGGTCATGCTCAAAGGGATGGTCCCCATGATATGCTTATCCAAGGCATTATGTTAAACTACGAGGATGATGTTCAAGGGAATTGTCAAAGGTTCATACGAGCTTGGGGCATGGTAAACATGTTTGATAGCAAGACTTTAGGGCCTAAGACTTCCATTCCTATGGAGCCTTATCTCAAATGGGTACGAGCTCGTGCCCAAAACCTCATGATGCCATATACAACCATCTTGCCAATAATTGTGGAGCCTATCACCGAAGGGGATGTTCCTTATACAGTTTTCCACCCTAACAGGCCCACTGATCTTGAAGAGTTGCAGAGGTCCTAGATTCAGTTGAAGAAAGAATGGGATACCTTTAGAGATCAATTCTACACCAATGAGAATAAAGTGTTAGAGCTCACGAAGAAACTTCACAAAGAGAAAAATATTAATGTCTACCTCGGCACGAAGAGGAAACACCATGGGAAACCTGATTTTTTAGAATTTTTTGAATTGTAAAGCCTAAAAGGAAGTTGTAATTTGAATTCTACTAATAAAATCTTTGTTTTATTTTGGTTCACAAATTTAAATTTCCCGAGGCCCTTGAAAACATTGCATAAGCATATCATGCATATCATTACATAAGCATGTATTTAAAGGGAGGTTTCTTATATTTTTGCTGTTTATTTCAGCAAAAAGAAATGGCTCTTGCACAAATAGTTAAGGATCTTCAAGCGCAGAACGCTCAATTCCAACAAATGTTCCTGGCTCTGGCTAAGTGACAAGAAGATTTGAAAGCTCTCATCATCAAAGAGAAGAAGAATAAGGCAAAGAAACTGGCCGACGTCTTGAATATGGGAAGAAGATTTAGAGGACCAGCCAAGTGAGCTCTAGATTCCATAACCCCGTAGAATGAGGGAGACAATAAAAAGATAAGACCAAGGAAGAAGACAACAACCCGGTGACTAATGAAGAAGAAGCTGATTACTCTGAGGAACAATATCCTCCTATTGATGATAAATACAAGCAACTGGAGGATCGTCTTAATGCTATGAAAATTCAGAGGGTACCTGGTCTGGATTTTGAAGTTAGGGCTGGTCTCTGGAGTGGTCATTCCTCAGAAGTTCAAAGTTCCCACATTTTCTAAGTATGAAGGTGTCTCCTGTCCTAAGCTGCACTTAAGGTCCTATGTCAGGAAGATCCAACCTCACACCGCTGACAAGAACTTATGGGTTTATTTCTTCCAAGAAAGTTTGTCAGGGACGTAGTTGGAATGGTTCTATCATCTAGAAGGAACCAACATTCGCAATTGGGAAGACCTGGCTGCTGCTTTTTACAAGCAGTATCAATACAATGCTGACCTCGCTCCAACCCGTACACAACTTCAAAGCATGTCTATGGGTTCTACTGAGGGTTTTAAAGGTTATGCCCAAAAGTGGAGGAATCTTGCAGGAAGGGTCCAACCTCCTCTGTCTGATAGAGAGCTGGTAGATATGTTCTTGGGTACTTTGTTAGGCCCATTTTTCAACCACTTGATTGGAAGCTCTTCAGCTGGGTTCACTGAGCTGATATTGACTGGTAAAAGAGTAGAAGCTGGTATCAAGAGCGGTAAGATTCAAAGGGATGCCTCTTCGAGTACAGTGAAGAAGCATTTCATGGGGAAGAAGGAAGTAAGTGTTGCCTACGATCAGAGGAATCAAAGAAAAATTAAACACCATCCAATGGTAGCAGCTGTGATGATCTCCAACCCTGCATCAAATCAACAACAAAACAATCAGCGCATACAGGATGCGCCCAGAAGAGAGTTCACCCGAATTAACATGTCCTTACCTCAGGTTTTGCCACACCTGTTAAAATCTAATTTGGTTACTCTAAAGGAGGCTCCTCAAAATCCAAATACTATATCTCCCCAATATAACCCAAATTCTCGATGTGCCTACCACTTCGACAATCCAGGGCATGATACAAATGACTGTTGGGCTCTGAAGAACAAAGTGCAAGATCTCATTGAGGCAAAGGAGATTGAATTTGACCCTCCTGAAACACCCAATGTAATAAATGCACCAATTACCAAGCATGGCCAAGGTGTTAATGTTGTTGATGACGACCTGTTTGTTTCTTCTGTTGATGAACTAGTCACTCCTCTTTTGATTTTTAAGAAGAATCTTTTGCGAGCCGATTTATTTCCAGGATATGGCGAAGGTTGCCACATGTGTATGTCTCTACCCAATGGTTGCTTGTTGTTGAAGATGGATGTCCAACGCCTGATGACCAACAAAGAAATTATGTTTGAGAAAACTCCCCCTGCAAGAAGTCTGTGTGCAAATATATCAATTATTACCATTTCCGACAATCCTCCCAGGATCTCCTCCAAAAGGCCCGTTAGGATTACATCTGTTCCTAAGGTTGCTCCTTTGATTATCACTTTTCCTGGGTTGATACCATATTCCTCCGATAAAGTTGTTCCTTGGAATTATGGGGCTAACATTTACTACCACGACATCAAGCAAGACCTATTGGCTATTAAAGATGAAGCTGCTGAAGATGATGATCCTAACATCGACAACATTGTTGGGACCAATAAAATTACCAGAAGAGGAAGGATTTTCTCTCCCGAATTTTCTCCGAAGACTGTTGCCACTCCTGCCACTACTCATGTTGCTACTCCTATTATTACTCCTATTTCTACTCCTACTGCCATTCCTGCTACTGAGTAAGCTGAGACTCGAGGAAAAGAAGTACTGGTTGAGCCTTCTTGGACGGAGGCACCTAAAGAAACCATTCCCGAGGCCTCTAAAAAAGAAATAGAGGATATTCTGAAAATCATACGGAAAAGTGACTACAATGTTGTGGAACAATTGGGGCAGACCCCATAAAAATTTTCAATGCTGGCCTTACTGCTATGCTCTGAAGCCCTTGCTAAGGCTTTGGTAAAGTTCCTGAAGTCTGCTCATGTGCCTCAAGAGACTTCTGCCGACCAATTCGAGAACTGCGTTGCTAGTTTGATAGCTGACAATGGACTTGGTTTCTCTGATGCTGGTTTAACATCCAGAGGAAGAAAGAATAATGATGCCTTGCATGTCTCTATTGAGTGCTGGGGCACTACCCTATCTCATGTTCTGGTGGATACAGGTTCATCATTGAATGTCTTACCTAAGAATGCGTTGGACAAATTGGATTATGAAGGACTCACTTTGAAGCCTAGTAGTATTATGGTGATGACTTTTGATGGTTCTAAAAGAATGGTACACGGGGAGGTGGACATCCCTATTAAAGTTGGTTCTCAGACCTTTAACTCCACCTTTTATGTAATGGACATCCGCCCGCCTTACTCCTATTTATTGGGTCACCTTTGGATCCATTGGGCTGGTGTTGTTACTTCTACTCTGCATCAAATGCTGAAGTACCCAGTTAATGGAAAGATTGTTACAGTCCATGGCGATGAAGAATATATGGTGAGCCACCTGAACTCTTTCAGGTATGTTGAGATGGACAACGAGTTCATTGAGACCCCCTGCCAAAATTTTGAAGAGGTTCCTCAGACAGTTGCTGCAACCAAGACTGCTACCAATGTTCCAAAGATTACCAGACCTCCATTGAAGATGGCTTCTCTGAAGGATGCCAAAGCAGTAGTCGAGGAATGTGGGTGTACTATTTTGGTCCAACTCCATGATATCCCCTACAAATTTGACAAGTTTGGTTTGGGTTTTACTTCAGGAGCCCAAAGAGCTGTTCATCGTGCTCACACTGGAGGACCATCGTTACGCATCAGCAACCATGGAATCAGTGCTTTGGAGGACAACGATAGTGACTGTTGTTGTACCCCAAAATTTTCCCTCCCATTTTCACACAAGACATACTCCTAGAGGTTCTCAATTTCTCAAGGTTGACCAAGAATTGACCAGACAATTCTCCTTCTAAGACAATGAACCCCTTGCTAGGGTTTCAATTTTCATCAAGATGGTTAAACTCCAATGGTCTCAAATTCTTCCCATGGTCCTAATATGTCTTCAAGATCATCCATGCTAAGTTTCATGCCTTGCTCAATATGTTTGCTCAGTCAATTTCTCAAGTATTGGAAAATCAACTATGCTAGGTCAAAAGTCAACTGTGGCCCATGTATAGTCAAACTTCAAGATTTTTGGTCAACATCAACATTTTGAAGTAATATCAATCATTTGATCAAGGGTTGATCATGATTCCGCAAGAAATGCTCCTAGTTCATCAAAAGTCAAGAATTACTAAATTAGGGTTTCTATAGGAAAAGTCAACCAAACTTTGACCAAGCATAACTTTCTCATACTTTATCATAAATTTTCCAACCAAAGCTCATTTTGAAGAGAATCCAATTCCCTACAACTTCTCTTCAGCCCTCAAGTTCATGAAATGCACCATTTGAAAGATACAAGTTCATACATTACAGGTCATTTTAGAAAGTCAACAAAAGCCACTTTTTCCAAGACCTTTTACATAAAGATAAAATCTTCAAATGCAAAATTGATAAATAAAGGGATTGAATTAGACATCTTGGGATTTCCAAAAAGTCCAAGATCATCATCATGAGATAAAAATTGAACAAGTTATGGCCTGCCCAAGTTGGGAAAATTTGGGAAATTTCAAGATATATGCATTGAGCAAATTTGAGTTTTTAAGGAAATGGCTCAAATTCTTGGACTTCAAACATCTTCCTAAGAGTATAAAGGACTCCTAAAACCATTTTTGTACAATCTTGACTTTATTTGCATTTTATATTAATTTTATTTAATTAAAAATCAAATAAATCAAGATTATTACAAATAATATGGTTAAGGCTTGTTTTAATGCATGGAGGGGTCCCAATTTTTGTGTACAGCAAGGCCAATATGTTTGCACTCATTCAAAATTCAAAAATGGACAAAACCCCTTAACTTTGGCCAAGGTTACAAATGGACATGCATGGCATTCAAATGCTTGTCTATGGTTGTTACAAGCATTACATTTCTTTATCTCCTCACTCCTCTCTATATAAAGAAGGCATTTGCAAGCTCCAAAGAGGGAGACGAAGCCTATAAACCCCTGCCCATTTTGCCAAAAAGTGTCAAATTGTAAAATTTGAATTTCATGTTCTAGCTTGCTTCAGCCCAAACTAAAGATCAAAATACACTCCTGAAGGTTCCCTGAAGTGTTTTCCATCCTTACCAGCCCTTGAAACACCACGAAGCAACCCCATCCACTCTCACGGTTTGCTTCATTTTTGTAAATTTATTTTGCACGATTCATGCATTATCAATATATTTTAACCATGCATATCTAACCATGTGAGTATTTGCAAGCTTTTGGTTTAGTTTGATTGCAGTTCGGGAGCCAGAATCGTATACTACCATTTCTAGGGTTTGACCTTTATAATTAGGGATTTTCACAATGGCCAAAATTAGCCAAAACTAAGGACACCATCTTGCTCAGGAGGTTGAGAGCAATCAACCCATGGTCTCAAAGTAAATTTATTTTGTGTATTGCGCTTATTTCAGATTCAGGGTTTATAGTGACGGATAAAAAACTGTCACTATAGGGTTCCAGGTCTAATATGACGAAGAAAGGAAGAAGACAATGCGAGGCAGCCCTTTATTGAACAGTTTGAACCTGTGCATGCTTTCTTTTTTATTTTTAATAATTGCCGGAAATGTTAAATTATACTATTTTCGTTTAGTATGTATAAACGAATGGCATGTTAGTTCAGTTGGCAGGGAAGCGCGTTGGTACATGAAAGGAGCTGGGTTCGAGTCCCAGGTCTAACATTTTCTTATTTTCCTATTATTTCATGCAGGATTCAATACTCTTTAGGGTCTAATGCTCACCATATTCTAGCAATTCTCAACCGCCAGTTGTCTGCTGATCAGATCTAATGCATACAAATACGCAAGCAAATCATGTACCCTAGAGACATGTCCACATAGGATCAAACGCTTGTCTTGGGCCTTCATATTTTGGGCCTAATCAATTTAGATCAACACCCCCCATTTCTGTTTCTAACCAGGCCCATGTTTTTTTTGTGTTGTCTATTTTCTTTTCTTTTCTTTTATTTTTGTTTATCATTTTCAAAAGTCTTTTTTTAATAAATCATAAAAAAAAATCAATAATATTTAGGATTAGTTTCTTTCTAAATTAATTAATTAATTAATTAACTATTTTAATGCAATTTTATCAATTTAAAATCAAATTAGACTTAGGTTCTTTTTAATTTAAATTATTTTCTTAATAAAAAAATACCAAAAAGATTAGAATTAGGATTTATTTTCATCTAACTTTTTTTTATTTCTCTAATTAAATTTTAGATATTTACTTCACTTATTTTTGTTATTAAAAATAAAAACCAACAACCAAAAAGACTTTTCCTCTAGGTTTTAGAACGTGTTTTCATCTATCGCGCGTTTATTTCCCTTTGCATTTTATATTCATGTAACTATTATACGGGATGTAATAGAAAATAGGAATGTACTTTATTGCTTTATTTTCTTTTCCCTATTTGGTTTGACATGTAAATATCCCCCTCCCCGAAGCCATGTAATAGTCAAGATTTATATTTTCCGCAGTTTATTTTTCTGTATATATTAGTGCTAGTAAATTAGGCGTGCATGACAAGATTAATTAATTAACCGTTAGATCACTAACCTCAATATAATATAACTGGAAAAAACATACTTCTCACACTTGAATCCTTAGGGTATTCCCCACTTTAGTTGCCTTCGTAAATAAAACAGTCATGAGGTAGGAACGCATAAATCAAAAGATCATAGTCCCTCAATGACCCTACAGTTGCCTTCTCGGTAAATGATCTAGTCCATAAACAAAATTGCTAAAGCGTCTCCACAAGTTGCCTTCGTGACTGTAACGTCCCTCTCGAATGTCCCTAATACATTCAATGATAGGGCTACCTACTCACTAATAGTAGGATAGCACTGTTTAAAGGATAGGAGGAAAAAAACGACCCTTTTTGAGTATAAAAGTAGATAGCTGTTAGAAGTTTGCTCAAAAAACATTTTGCACTTACACAAATACTACTTTTCAAAAGTAATTTTCAAAACATCTGCTTTTTTAACACTGTTGAGGTCTGATACAAGAGTTAAACGCAAAACAAATCGCCACACTAAGGCATTTTTCAAACATTTTCAAAACACACAAAGCACAAGCAATTTTCAAAACATGAGCTAGCATCTAAGAGCCCGTAGAAAACTACGGATGGAAAGGGTGCTAACACCTTCCCTTTCCATAATCTACCCCCTTACTCAGAAAACTCTCGAAAAGGTCTTTTTCTGTTCTTTTCACCCTTTCCTTAATTTGGATAAAAGAAAAGTCGGTGGCGACTCTTGCTTACCGCAACATTTGCAAACACAAACGCAAAACCAGTACAACAGTCAGTTCTGCCACCGTATCACAGAACTGGCGACTCTGCTGGGGAAATACAATAAATGTGGGGTTTACCTTAGGGTCTAGATCATTTCTAAATTGTTTTCTTGTTTGTTTTCTTTACTTTTAAGGGATTTTTTGGGTTACTATAGATCCTACACCCGAATTTGGGGAAACCTGTTAGGTAAGTAGCAATAGATCATGGAAACTGTGCGGGGTATACCAACACGGTTGAAGCGATGGCTACGTTGATGCGACACTTTGGTTGGTACCGGTAGATCTTGAGTTAATCAAGGAGAATACGAGGCCACTGTGTGGTGTCATGAAGCGTCAATTGACCTTAAAACCTTTAAATGAACAACTTGGCCATTATGACGTAGCGAGATGGCCGTCTTTGGTGTATTTCAAAAGTCGGAAGATACTCGATGCTACACTCATTGAGACTTGACTCTTGAGTTTTGTTTGGTTGCGAGTCAGTCGCCTATCGAACGAAGCTTGTGGGAAAGGTCAGTGATATTGAGAACCCTTAGAACCCAGTTACTATTTATAGGACGAGTTGAACCAATCTGTGATCGGTGGATCTGGAACTGACTGTTTAACGCTGGTTCGCGAAGTGTCGCGGAAGCAAGAGTCGCCACCGTCTTTTATTTTCTCCAAATGGAAAGGACAAAAGCACATAAAAATTCCTTATAGAGATTTCTCTCGGTTTGGGAGGTAGATTATAGAAAGGGAAGGTGTTAGCACCCTTTCTATCCATGGTTATCCATGGTCTCTTAGATACTTGCTCATTGTGTTTTCAAAATGTTTGTTTGCTTTTCAACTGTGGGTTTAAAAAGTTTCTTTGAACATTTCAGTTCGACTCTTGTATCGGTCCTCAAGAGTGTTTGAAAAATTGCTTTCGAAAGCTTTTTGAAAAGGTGTCGGTGTGAAAAGTATTTTTGATTTGTTTTTGAAATTAGAGCAAGTATCTAGAGTCGTCTACCTACCCTAAGGAATTCGTCTGTGTAAATGTCCTTTAAAGTAATGCCATCCCACCATTGAGAGGTAGGTAGCACCACTATTGGAGTTGTTCGGGTCAATTCGAGGTTCGGGACATGGTGATCACTAGAGCAATAGGAAGACACCTTAGAAGCTACCCTCATGCCAGGTTCCCGGATCATGAGGACTTACTAAAACGTCTTCTACTCGACGATCACCTTTCGAGAGGCAAGGCAACAATGAGGCTTACCCTAGGGGTGGTGTGTGATTTGTGTGTCATGTTCATTTACACTTATCTTGTTCATGTCGGGGGTGATCTACGCGTTACTTTTATTTTGATATTCATTCTTGCATGCAATTATTAACAGTTTAAAAAGTGCGGAATTTAAAAGTTCTACGCTATTACAAAGGCGCGGGTCCACATCGCCAAATTAAATCCAGGACCCGATTTGACATAAAATAAAGTAAAGTGCGAGAAATATAAATATCGAATTTATATGGCTTTGGGAGAATTACATAAAAGGAGGAAATAAAATAAACGCGCGAATTGGAATTACGATCGAATGCGAGGGCGTTGGACCCTTTTTAAAGAAATTAAATTATGATTAACAAATTAATTAAATTAAAGTAAAAAGAAAAGATTTTTGAGTTTTGTATTTTTATGGATTTTTAAGAAGAGAATTAAATGAAACTAAGAAATTAATTAACCCTAATTCTGACTATTTTTATTTATTAAGAAAAAAATATTAAAATTGAACCTAAAATTAAACCTAATTAATTAATGCAATTTTATTTACAAGAAAATAATTAATAATTAATAATGATAAAAAGAAAAGAAAAAGATAAAAGTAATTAAAACCTAATTCTACAAATTTTAAATTTATTAAGAAAATGTTAAAGTTAAGCCTAGAATAAAAAACTAATTAATTAATAAGACCTTTTTTACAAAAAATAACATTAAATGAAATATATTTTAATTTTTATGACTTTATGATTTTTATTATTTTTTTTATGTTATGAAAATATTGATTTAAAGAATTAAATTAAAATTAATTAAAACAAATAAAAGTAGAAAAAATACAAAAAAAGATGAAAGAGCAAACCAATGGGGGGTTCTGTCCCCAAATTGGAGGTCTTTGGCTAGCAATCAGGCCCATTTGTCTCAAGGCCTTGTTGACTTCAGGTGATCGCGTGTGGATTCGTTGACCAACGCCCATGGTGCTCTTCAAACATTGGCCTTTGGATTGCCCTCAGTGGCCATGTGGCGCTCTTGGATTATGGAGCGCATGGTGAACCCTGAGGCTTGAAACTGCATAGGATTAAATTGAAACAAAATATATGAATAAAGTGAGGGGACCTGGGAATTGAACCCAGGTCCCAGTGGTTATAGGACAGCACATCAACCATCTGCGCTAGGCGTTTGCTTTGTAATATTAGTGGAAGGCAATTATTATAAGGGAAGAAAAGAATTAGTGGCCTGAATCAATAAAATGCGCGCTAATTTCAAACTACCCTATCACATGGAGACAAGTCACCATCTTCTCCGTTTGTGCGTTTTACCTGAAACAAAACAAACCAGATTGCGGGGGTTTTAAACCCCCACTAAATAGCAAGCACAAAAATAGCGATTAGGAATTGACAAAATATAAAAACAGCGCGATGGATGTTTTGAACTCCTTGGAATGTCACGATTTTAATGGTGCAAGCCTCGTGTTCTGATTTTACCCTATGCCAGAATCCCCAATTCAAGGTTTCTGAAAACCTAGAAAGCTGCAATGGTGGATTCTCCAATTTTGCACGAAAACTCAATTAAAATATATGGTTAGCTTTAGAATGAATCAATAAGTATAAATCCACAAAGAAAATGCAATGAGAATGCTTAAAAATTGAAACACGAATCTGCATAAAGTGTCAGAAACTTTGAGTTCTATGTACCAATTCTGGATGCTATGGACGTGGAAAAGTGTTCAGTCAGGTTCAATGATGTCTTGGCAAGCTAATGGGATCAATCTTTTCCTCTGAATCGTCCTCCAAGGCAATTTTCAGTTTTGGATTTTTTTGATAAAATTGCAAAAGTTGTTCTTGAGAAGAGGCGCAGCTTAGAGGTCCCTTGGCATTAGGTTTTGATCACACTTATATGAGGATGGATTAGGGTTGAGTTTTTGATCCAAAGAATCCTTGCATTGATGGAATGAATATTTGATTTTCATGCATAATTTTCCAATCTTTTTCACATGTGTTTTGATACCAATTATGTCCAAATCACCTTGATTCTTTCCATATCAGATAATGCACGAAATCTTGAAGATATTTCATGCATAAAAAGATTTGAAAAGCTTGCTTTGGTAGTTTTCACATATTTTATTTTATTAAATGAATTAATAGCAATTTAAAAATTCAAATAAATAAATAAAAATGATGAATAAATTCCCTTTGGGCCAAATGGTCGTGCACATGCTTTGGATGATGATTCTTGGAAGAAAATGTGGCCCATTAGCAATTTTAAAGCATTTGAAGCAAAGTTGACTTTTCAAAATACCCAAAAATTTCCCAACTTCCACAAGGCATATCTTGCTCAATGTTTAAGCTTTGATCATGTTCTTGGACATTTTGGAAAGGTCTTGAAGTCCTATAACCAATGCCTTTGGTCCCATGTCATTTTGATTTACCAATCTCAAGTTATGGCCTTTGACTTAAAGTCCCTTTTTGTTGACTTTTGAAAATGACCTATAATGTTGAAATTGATAACTTTTTGTGAGAGCATTTTTTGGACTTGAAGTGTGAAGAGGAGTTGTAGGAAATGTCTTTATCTTCAGAATGAGCTTTGGATGGAATTTTTCTGATAAACCATGTGGAAGTTATGCCCTGGTCAAGTTACAGTTGACTTTTTCAGCTGTCCAAATATGGAAACTTTTGCATCTTGAGACTTTTTGGGCCAAGCCTTGAGAATCATGATCAAGAATTGATCAAATGATGTTTGTGGCTTCAAAATGAGATGTTGACCAAAAATTTGAACTTTTGACTGTCAAATGACCATTTTGCCCCTGCAGTTGACTGTAAGGCAATTAGGGTTTTTGACTGTGCAATTTTGTGCTGTGAGTCTTGAAACTTGACATGAGGATACTTGACAATGTTTATAAGCATGTGGGACTTGATTGGACCCTTGGAAACTTCATTTTCTTTGTCAGAACCAAAACCCTAATTTTTGACTGTTGGGAGACCCTTGAACTGTGCAACCCTTGGGGAGATTTTGAAGCTTGCTCTTTGCCATTCTTGAAGAATATGGGAGGGAAAATTTTGGGGTACAACAGTTGCCCCTGTTCAATCTTCTTAAACCTGAGGATGCAGATTGGCTGACGTGCCTTTCGTAATCTGAAGGTGGAAGATGATTGAACACTAGAGTGCCCATAAATTTGCGCTCACATAGTAGTGTGATGGTGGAATGGGCTTATAGATGCCATTTGGAGATTGATGGATAGGATGATGGGCTTATAGATGCCATGCTGAGAGATGATGGATGGTGGATGGGCTTATGGATGCCATCCGGATGTAGATCGCGTAAGAGTTTCCTTAGCGAGAACTTGCGTACCTGCGAAAGAAAAATGATTACCTGACCTGTTACAGGAGCTGGTCTTCAAATTCTTTGTATAGATGTGTCCTGACTGGTTACAGGAGCTGGATCTGGATCTTCAAAAGATGATGAATGAACCAGGGATGGTCACTACCTCAACAGGAACGCTGAGAGAACCTTGGACGATTACTACCTCAACAGGAACGCTGAGAGAATCTGGGGACGATTACTACCTCAACAGGAACGCTGAGAGAATCTGGGGACGATTACTACCTCCACAGTAACGGGGAGAGAACCATAGGCGACTTCAACCTCAACAGTAACGCTGAGAGAATCTTGGGCGACTTCAACCTCAACAGTAACGCTGAGAGAATCTTGGGCGACTTCAACCTCAACAGTAACGCTGAGAGAATCTGGGGACGATTACTACCTCCGCAGTAACGGGGAGAGAACCATAGGCGACTTCAACCTCAACAGTAACGCTGAGAGAATCTTGGGCGACTTCAACCTCAACAGTAACGCTGAGAGAATCTTGGGCGACTTTAACCTCAACAGTAACGCTGAGAGAATCTGGGGACGATTACTACCTCCGCAGTAACGGGGAGAGAACCATAGGTGACTTCAACCTCAACAGTAACGCTGAGAGAATCTTGGGCGACTTCAACCTCAACAGTAACGCTGAGAGAATCTTGGGCGACTTCAACCTCAACAGTAACACTGAGAGAATCTTGGGCGACTTCAACCTCAACAGTAACGCTGAGAGAATCTTGGGCGACTTTAACCTCAACAGTAACGCTGAGAGAATCTTGGGCGACTTCAACCTCAACAGTAATGCTGAGAGAATCTTGGGCGACTTCAACCTCAACAGTAACACTGAGAGAATCTGGGGACGATTACTACCTCCGCAGTAACGGGGAGAGAACCATAGGCGACTTCAACCTCAACAGTAACATTGAGAGAATCTTGGGCGACTTCAACCTCAACAGTAACGCTGAGAGAATCTTGGGCGACTTCAACCTCAACAGTAACGCTGAGAGAATCTTGGGCGACTTCAACCTCAACAGTAACGCTGAGAGAATCTGGGATATCTTCTACTGAGTCTTCATCAGGAAAATCTTTTAGGGGTCGATTTAGCTGGACTAGAGAAGGCCTTTGACTGGATAAGAAACAGAAAAATCTTAGGGTCGATTTAACTGAACCGGTCTAGGTCTTGAAATCTTCAACTGGATAAGAAACAGGGAGATCTTAGGGTCGATCTGACTGAATCAGAGAAGGCCTTTGACTGGATAAGAAACGGAAAAATCTTAGGGTCGATTTAACTGAACCGGTCTAGGTCTTGGAATATAGCTGAGAACTTAACTGGATCTTTCCTGAAAGGTAAAGGTCAGTCATATGCAATGCATGATATGGATCAAGCAATGATGTTCTCAACATGAATGAGATTTGTAAGATATGATGCGTATATGCATGCTATAATGTTATGGAAGTGCGATGTTTATGAATGTATCTTTTCGTCTTAGGAAAATAAATCCTTGATGGGTGCCGGGAAGTCACTCCTGGGCTGATGTTGGAGAGCAATGTTTTGTTGCTTCCGTTGGGGATGATAGTTGCAAGAATACCGGTAGGAGAAGATAACTCCGTTGGGGAATAAACTTGGCGAATGGAATACTCTGCGAGGAGAAAATTATTCTAGCGATCTTGCTGGGGAACAATACTCTGTGGGGGAGAGAGGTACTTTGCTGGAATGTTGATGGTAACTTCGCTGGGGATACCGTTATTATGTTGAGAGTGTTAATAGACTTCGCTGGGGATAAGAAGACTTCGCCGAGGATGATCTTTCTGTGGCTTTTGGCTGAGGATAACCCAGTTATATCCTGGTAGGGAAATAACTCTTTGAATAAAGCTGGGAGACGTATTCGTGCTCTGCAGGTGATAAGCTTCCGGAATCTACTGGGGATAAGCTTCCTGCTGGGGAGATGGATCCAACTCTCTTGGGGAGACTTTGGAACTAGACTCTCCTGGGGAAATTTTGAGATATACTGGGGAAGTGACTCCACTGAATGTCTGTATACCGCCGGGGAACAATCTTAGATCAAGACTGCCGGGGATGCTTGTTAAGAACGTTGGTATACTCCGCTGAGGAATGTTGAGATCTGCTGGGGATAATCCAACTTCCATAAGGCTGACGGAGAAGGCTAACTCTGCTCGGGGAGAGTGTCGTTGACTTGCTAGGAGATATTGTGCCTTGTTAGGGCTGATGGGAGAGAATTATTGAATCTTGGCTCAATCTCTGGGGAGTTAAGGCATCTTGGTTACATTCTTCAGCGTACCTTAGTACCTTGATGGCAGAGCAACTAGATCGCTTAGACAACTCATTATTGCCCCAGTTTCAGTGGTAGAAGGCACCTGTGGGGGTAATTGACAAATCTTCTGGTAGACAGGTGACGAGATGCCAGGACATAGTCGTACGCTTTGATCCCTAATTTTTTCCTGGACCGTCCTTTCGTATTTTCAGTCCACCGGGATACCCTTTTTTGCCCAAGCCGCCTTTTCAGGTTTTCGACTTGCCGGGTGTACGGATTTTTTTCATTTCATCCCTTATTTTGCCCGAACCCTTTTGGTTCGCCGGGAAGCCCTTATTTTTGCCTAGGTGTGTCAACCTAGCGGGTCTTTGATTTTGCGTAGTATTTTTTCGACTATGTCCACGCTTCCGGAATGTAGGGAGTTGCCCCTGTTAGAAGTGTTTTGTCATGCCACCAGAAGGTGTTTGATCAGGCAAGATCGTTGTTGGAATGCCCCAAGCGACTCAGGCGGAGATTTGCCCCAGGCTATTTGGCCTTTTGAGAGATTCTCCGAATCTTGACTGAATTGCCCCAGATGATGGACAATAATCCCATCTTCCCCTTGATTGGAAGTGCTTCTGTTCATTAGGCATTCGTCGTGCGAATTTCTATGCTGTTCAAACAAAAAGTCATATGCAAACAGAGTTATGTTAAAAATGCAAAGCCTATGTCTGTCTTGAAGATTTTGAAAATGCATTCTTTTTCATAAAACAAGTGATTGTTTGTAAAACGTGCTGTCAACTCCGTATTTTACCGTGAGCCTTAAGGAGTCAGGATACCTTTCGTAACAATATGCTTTCGAACTAACCCATGCTTCAGTTAGGACTTTTAAGGGTTATAACGTGGCCGGGTTCACGGTTCAAGAAACAAAGGATAAAGGCTCAAATTATTTGTACCCACCCGCTCTTCATGATGTTCTTCAAACCTAAGCTCAGTTGATCATACGTTAGACCTTGTTTGAGTCTTTGTCCTGATGTTCCAATGATGGTTTAGATATTGATGATTTATTCTGAATAGGCAGTCATTCCTTTTTGTTATTGTTGAGGGTTTGTATGACCTCTTTCTTTTTGATTTTGCTATCCCTAAATTTTGCCTGAACTGTTTCTTTTGTGATTACAGTCAGCGGGATGCCCCAGTTTTGTAAGACTCCTTCATAGGTCTTGACTTATTGGGTTTTTATTTTTGAGATACAATGACTGTCTATCCTTATGATTATTTGGAACCATCACTGTCTTTTTTGTTTTGTAATGACTTCTTTGGTGCCATTCGTTATGCACCTGGATCAACTGAGAGACTACCCTGCCCCAGGTTATGATTAAGGGTTTTAATTTTCGAAAATAAAAAACTCCTACTTCTTTGGCTCAGAGGGGTTGACGAGGGATTATCATCCTTATAACTCCAGTGTTTAGGGATTGAAACAATGCCTGTACCTCATCAGCGGGGTCTGTTCAAAAGCATACTGTAAGATTGTGATATCGTTTTCGTCATCCTCCCTCAAGAGGCTTAGAATTATTAATCGAGCGTTGATCATCAGAAAAAATATGAAAATAATTTGCATATAGTGAATACGAATATATTGCTTCAAAACAGACATATGCGATGCATTAATGAAATAACAACGTTTAACATGAGTAAATGTTTGAACAAAAGAAAATTACAACTTGAAAATCCTAATGAACAAAAGTATTTTCATCTCAGGGCTTGCTACTTCAAATGGTGAGCCTTGGGGGGATGGTAGAAAAACTCAGCCTGACCATCTTGTGTGAACTCCAATGCTCCTTCATCAATCAGGTCCTGGATTTTGTTCTTCAGAGCCCAACACTCATTTGTGTCGTGTCACGGGCTGGCAGAATGGTAGGCACACCTTTTATTGGGATGATAGGTAGGAGATGCTGTGTTGGGGTTCCGGGGATGAGCCCTTAATATGATCAGATTCAACCTTAACAGGCGTTGTAAAGCTTGAAACAACGACATGTTGAGCTGGGTGAATTGCCTCCTGGGCTTGTCTGGTTGAAGCTGGTGAGGTTGATGATGAATTTGTGACACTGGAGCCATTTGAGGAGCTCTCCCCTTACCTCCTTGTCTCAAAGATGGTTGAATGATGACTGGACTTTCAACCTTAGATGTTTGCCCCAGTTGGTTACCCCGAAGCAGTTGGTTGACGAGAACCCCGAGCTCATCTTGTCTTTGAGCTAAGTCTTGGATGATAGTCACCTGCCCCAGCATCTGGGCTTTCATGGCATCCATCTCAGCTTGCAGATGTTTCAGCCGTCCGTCCTCAGCGCTGTTCCTGACCAAAGTCTCCATGAGCAGTGTTCTCAGCTCCTCCTGCCCCTTGGATAGGTTCAGGAGGATTTCCCCGAACCGAGTCTCTTGAGCAAGAAGGTCCTGGTTGTCTGGTTGGAAAGCCATTGCTGAAATAAACAGCGAGAGAGGTAAGTGACCTGCAACAAGGGTACCTGTTATGCAATGATGTGTATGATATGCATGTAATGTTTTCAAGGACCTCACGGGGTAAACAAGAAAACTTGTTAGAATTTGGATCCAGTAGCTTGATTTGAAGGAACTGCATGTTGCTGAGAATCCTTCTTCAAGGGTCAAGGCTCACCATATCGAGTGGGTCATAGCCCCTGACATTCTTGGCTCGAGGAACCTTCTTCAAGTGTCAAATCTCACCATATCCAGTGGGTCATAGCCTCTGACAACCTTGGCTAGAGGAAACTAAATCCCCTTTTCCCCTTGCTTAGACATTCTGGTTCATCATGACCTGCATCACAAGCCCTTGAGATCCTTGAAACGGGTTAGGATGTATGCAATGGTATGATGTTATGGGATGCATGGAGTGATGTAAGTAAACCCTGTTATGAGTCCCCATTAAGGACTATAAACAAAACCTGCAAGAAACTCAGTACACTCTGTTATGAGTCCTAATTGAGGACCACAAACAAAACCTGCAAGAAACTTAGTAAACCCTGTTATGAGTCCTAATTAAGGACCACAAACAAGACCTGCAAGAAAAATCAAATGTCAGATAACAAGTAGTCAAGTTGGAAGGCACACAAGTCACACAAGAGAAACCCTTAGAGTTTAGGCCAGCATGGGGTCTGGGTAGTACCCTCTTGAAGTTGGTGGGCTCAACCTGTCCTATTAGAAGTAACCGGGTTCTAAGGGTCCCAATATCACGGGATTGCTTTCATTGTTCATCGTTTCGATTTAGCCACTGAACTGGCGACCGAAATATTCCAGGAAAGCAACCCTCAATTGAGTGTAGTATCGAGTATCAACCAACCTCGGACTGCACCAAAGTCAGTTATCTCACTACCCTAAAGAGGCCAAGATAGTTCAATTAAGGTTCCTAAGGTCTGTTGATGCTTCACGACACCACGCGGAGGCCCCGTACTCTCCTTGACTGAACTCAAGGGTTACCGGTACACACCAAAGTGCCACATCAACGTAGCAGACTGTTTCAACCATGTCGGTATACCCCACACAGTTCCCTCACAGCCTTGTTGCTACTTTCTAAGAAGGTATCCCCAGATCCGGGTTAGGATCTATAGAACTCCCAAGACAGTCCCACAATTTAAAGCAAGCAAATCAATACAATAGAAAACACAGTTATGAACTAACCCTAAGGTACACCTCACTTTAAAAGTATCCCCAGCAGAGTCGCCAGTTCTGTGATCGGTGGATCTGGAACTGACTGTTTAACGCTGGTTCCCGAAGTGTCGCGGAAGCAAGAGTCGCCACCGTCTTTTATTTTCTCCAAATGGAAAGGACAAAAGCACAGAAAAATTCCTTATAGAGATTGCTCTCGGTTCGGGAGGTAGATTATAGAAAGGGAAGGTGTTAGCACCCTTTCTATCCATGGTTATCCATGGGCTCTTAGATACTTGCTCATTGTGTTTTCAAAATGTTTGTTTGCTTTTCAACTGTGGGTTTAAAAAGTTTCTTTGAACATTTCAGTTCGACTCTTGTATCGGTCCTCAAGAGTGTTTGAAAAATTTCTTTCGAAAGCCTTTTGAAAAGGTGTCGGTGTGAAAAGTATTTTTGATTTGTTTTTGAAATTAGAGCAAGTATCTAGAGTCGTCTACCTACCCTAAGGAATTCGTCTGTGTAAATGTCCTTTAAAGTAATGCCATCCCACCATTGAGAGGTAGGTAGCACCACTATTGGAGTTGTTCGGGTCAATTCGAGGTTCGGGACATGGTGATCACCAGAGCAATAGGAAGACACCTTAGAAGCTACCCTCATGCCAGGTTCCCGGATCATGAGGACTTACTAAAACGTCTTCTACTCGACGATCACCTTTCGAGAGGCAAGGCAACAGTGAGGCGTACCCTTGGGGTGGTGTGTGATTTGTGTGTCATGTTCATTTACACTTATCTTGTTCATGTCGGGGGTGATCTACGCGTTACTTTTATTTTGATATTCATTCTTGCATGCAATTATTAACAGTTTAAAAAGTGCGGAATTTAAAAGTTCTACGCTATTACAAAGGCGCGGGTCCACATCGCCAAATTAAATCCAGGACCCGATTTGACATAAAATAAAGTAAAGTGCGAGAAATATAAATATCGAATTTACATGGCTTTGGGAGAATTACATAAAAGGAGGAAATAAAATAAACGCGCGAATTGGAATTACGATCGAATGCGAGGGCGTTGGACCCTTTTTAAAGAAATTAAATTATGATTAACAAATTAATTAAATTAAAGTAAAAAGAAAAGATTTTTGAGTTTTGTATTTTTATGGATTTTTAATAAGAGAATTAAATGAAACTAAGAAATTAATTAACCCTAATTCTGACTATTTTTATTTATTAAGAAAAAAATATTAAAATTGAACGTAAAATTAAACCTAATTAATTAATGCAATTTTATTTACAAGAAAATAATTAATAATTAATAATGATAAAAAGAAAAGAAAAAGATAAAAGTAATTAAAACCTAATTCTACAAATTTTAAATTTATTAAGAAAATGTTAAAGTTAAGCCTAGAATAAAAAACTAATTAATTAATAAGACCTTTTTTACAAAAAATAACATTAAATGAAATATATTTTAATTTTTATGACTTTCTGATTTTTATTATTTTTTTTATGTTATGAAAATATTGATTTAAAGAATTAAATTAAAATTAATTAAAACAAATAAAAGTAGAAAAAATACAAAAAAAGACGAAAGAGCAAACCAATGGGGGGTTCTGTCCCCAAACTGGAGGTCTTTGGCTAGCAATCAGGCCCATTTGTCTCAAGGCCTTGTTGACTTCAGGTGACCGCGTGTGGATTCGTTGACCAACGCCCATGGTGCTCTTCAAACATTGGCCTTTGGATTGCCCTTAGTGGCCATGTGGCGCTCTTGGATTATGGAGCGCATGGTGAACCCTGAGGCTTGAAACTGCATAGGATTAAATTGAAACAAAATATATGAATAAAGTGAGGGGACCTGGGAATTGAACCCAGGTCCCAGTGGTTATAGGACAGCACATCAACCATCTGCGCTAGGCGTTTGCTTTGTAATATTAGTGGAAGGCAATTATTATAAGGGAAGAAAAGAATTAGTGGCCTGAATCAATAAAATGCGCGCTAATTTCAAACTACCCTATCACATGGAGACAAGTCACCATCTTCTCCGTTTGTGCGTTTTACCTGAAACAAAACAAACCAGATTGCGGGGGTTTTAAACCCCCACTAAATAGCAAGCACAAAAATAGCGATTAGGAATTGACAAAATATAAAAACAGCGCGATGGATGTTTTGAACTCCTTGGAATGTCACGATTTTAATGGTGCAAGCCTCGTGTTCTGATTTTACCCTATGCCAGAATCCCCAATTCAAGGTTTCTGAAAACCTAGAAAGCTGCAATGGTGGATTCTCCAATTTTGCACGAAAACTCAATTAAAATATATGGTTAGCTTTAGAATGAATCAATGAGTATAAATCCACAAAGAAAATGCAATGAGAATGCTTAAAAATTGAAACACGAATCTGCATAAAGTGTCAGAAACTTTGAGTTCTATGTACCAATTCTGGATGCTATGGACGTGGAAAAGTGTTCAGTCAGGTTCAATGATGTCTTGGCAAGCTAATGGGATCAATCTTTTCCTCTGAATCGTCCTCCAAGGCAATTTTCAGTTTTGGATTTTTTTGATAAAATTGCAAAAGTTGTTCTTGAGAAGAGGCGCAGCTTAGAGGTCCCTTGGCATTAGGTTTTGATCACACTTATATGAGGATGGATTAGGGTTGAGTTTTTGATCCAAAGAATCCTTGCATTGATGGAATGAATATTTGATTTTCATGCATAATTTTCCAATCTTTTTCACATGTGTTTTGATACCAATTATGTCCAAATCACCTTGATTCTTTCCATATCAGATAATGCACGAAATCTTGAAGATATTTCATGCATAAAAAGATTTGAAAAGCTTGCTTTGGTAGTTTTCACATATTTTATTTTATTAAATGAATTAATAGCAATTTAAAAATTCAAATAAATAAATAAAAATGATGAATAAATTCCCTTTGGGCCAAATGGTCGTGCACATGCTTTGGATGATGATTCTTGGAAGAAAATGTGGCCCATTAGCAATTTTAAAGCATTTGAAGCAAAGTTGACTTTTCAAAATACCCAAAAATTTCCCAACTTCCACAAGGCATATCTTGCTCAATGTTTAAGCTTTGATCATGTTCTTGGACATTTTGGAAAGGTCTTGAAGTCCTATAACCAATGCCTTTGGTCCCATGTCATTTTGATTTACCAATCTCAAGTTATGGCCTTTGACTTAAAGTCCCTTTTTGTTGACTTTTGAAAATGACCTATAATGTTGAAATTGATAACTTTTTGTGAGAGCATTTTTTGGACTTGAAGTGTGAAGAGGAGTTGTAGGAAATGTCTTTATCTTCAGAATGAGCTTTGGATGGAATTTTTCTGATAAACCATGTGGAAGTTATGCCCTGGTCAAGTTACAGTTGACTTTTTCAACTGTCCAAATATGGAAACTTTTGCATCTTGAGACTTTTTGGGCCAAGCCTTGAGAATCATGATCAAGAATTGATCAAATGATGTTTGTGGCTTCAAAATGAGATGTTGACCAAAAATTTGAACTTTTGACTGTCAAATGACCATTTTGCCCCTGCAGTTGACTGTAAGGCAATTAGGGTTTTTGACTGTGCAATTTTGTGCTGTGAGTCTTGAAACTTGACATGAGGATACTTGACAATGTTTATAAGCATGTGGGACTTGATTGGACCCTTGGAAACTTCATTTTCTTTGTCAGAACCAAAACCCTAATTTTTGACTGTTGGGAGACCCTTGAACTGTGCAACCCTTGGGGAGATTTTGAAGCTTGCTCTTTGCCATTCTTGAAGAATATGGGAGGGCAAATTTTGGGGTACAACACAATCCAACTTCAAGAGGGTATGACCTTAAAACCCATGCAAGCCTTAAACCTAAGGTCTTGGTGTGATTTGTTTGTGCTTTCTATATCTGTGATAATCATGACATCATGACATGGCATATCATACTAACCATTTCAAGGATTTCCTAGGGCTTATCTTTGTCTTGTTTTGTAGGACATGACATCCACTTGCATGAACACTATCCAAATCAACCTTGTGAAAGTGCATCCTCAACTCAAGGAGTTGGCATCAAGGACTCTTGAAAGTTCTACCTTCACTGAAAAACATGGCCGACTTCTCAACTTGGTCACTTCAAACCCTGGTGAAGAAATGTTAAAGGTTCTCTTTCAGTTCTTTGATCCGTTGCACCACTGCTTCACTTTTCCTGATTACCAGTTAGTGCCTACTATGGAGGAGTTTTCTCAATTATTGGGGGCACCTATCCTTAATCAGCTACCATTCAACGGTACAGAATGAGATCCAAAGCCTGAAGATATTTCTCAAGCTCTATCTTTACAACGGTTTGATGTAGTGGAAAATTAGGAAACCAGAAGAGTTGTCCAAGGATTTCCAGTTAAGTTTCTATTTGAGAAAGCTCACTATTTTTGGGATAGCTTGGATTTACAAGCTATTTAAGAAGTGTTGGTCCTCCTCATCTATAGGATGGTACTATTCCCTAACACGGACCACCTCGTAGATATGAATGCAATTAAGGTTTTTCTGTCTCATAATCTGGTGCCTACTTTACTTGGGGATATTCTACACTCTCTGCATACTCGCACTCTAAAGAGAAGAAGGACCCTTATGTGTTGCACTCCTCTATTGGCTAGGTGGTTTATTTCGCACCTGCCTCGGTCTATTTTGAAGAATGAACAGGGTATGAGATGGTCTCATAGGTTGATGTCCCTTACACATTCAGATATTCATTGGTGTTCTCGGTCCTTGGAGAGTGTCACCATCATTGATCACTATGGGGAATTCCCTAATGTCCATCTCTTAGGCATTAGGGGAGGAATCACTTATAATCCTTGTTTAGCGTTGCAACAGTTCGGTTACACTAGATGGGATGGTCCTCACGACACACTCGTACAAGGAATCACGTTTGACTATGAGAATGATGTTCAGGGTTATCGCAAGAGGTTCATTCGAGCTTGGGGGCATGATAAACAGGGTTGATAGCAAGACACCGGGGCACAAGAATTCCATCCCTCTTGAGCCTTACCTCAAATTGGTGCGAGCACGTGGTCAATGTCTTATGATGCCTTACTATTCCATCTTATCTGTGATTGTGGAGCCAATTCTTGAAGGAGACACTCCTTACGTTGTTATTCATCCTGATATGCCAACTGATTTTGAGGAGCTACGGAAATCCTGGATCCAACTCAAAGAAGAACGGGATACCTTTGAAACCCAATTCTACGCCAGTGAGAAGAAGGTTCTAGAGCTCACCCGGTTACCTCACGAGGAGAGGAATATAAATTCCTACATTGCACCAAAGAGGATGCGCCTGTGGGAAACTTGAGTCTTCTTTTGCTTGGAGAATTTTATTTTTACTTTGTTCCCTTTTTGAGCCCAAGAGGCATTATTGTGATCAATAAAATATCTTAATACAATTAACGTTTGTTCTCTTTCTGTTTAAGCAAATTTGAGTCTTAGAAATCCTTGAAAACATTGCATACATATATCATACATATCATTGCATAAGCAGGCTTCAAACAATATTTCAGCATATATCAAGGATCTACATATATCATACATATATCATACATATTTCAGCAATGGCTCTAGAACAAACAGTGAAGGATCTACAAACTCAAAATGCCCACTTTCAACAGATGATCATGGCTCTGACCAAGGGGCAAGAAGAACTGAAAGACCTGCTTGTTAAAGAAAAGAAGAAGCCAAAGAAGCCAACTGGGTTAGTGAACTTGGGAAGAAGGATCAGAGGACCAGTGCGGAGAGCCTCTGAACTGGTAACTTCATCAAAGGAAGGAAACAATCAATAGGAGGAAACAACAGAGGAAGACTCCAGTCCAAAAGAATCCGATGATGAATATGACTATGATGAGGAACAATATCCTCCTGCTGATGAGAAATACAAACAGCTGGAGGATCGTTTGAATACAATGGAGGTCCACAAGGTACCAGGTCTGGATTTTGATGAACTGGGTTTGGTTTCTAGGGTTGTCATCCCGCAGAAGTTCAAGGTGCCGGTGTTCGCCAAGTATGATGGAGTTTCATGTCCTAAGATGCACCTCTGATCTTATGTGAGGAAGATACATCCTCACACTGCTGACAAGGACTTATGGGTCCACTTGATATTCTGTCCGGAACTCAACTAGAATGGTTATACCATCTGGAAGGGGCCAACATCCGTAATTGGGAAGATCTGGTTGCTGCTTTCTACAAGAAGTATCAGTATAATGCGGACCTTTCTTCTACCCGTACACAACTTCAAAGTATGTTTATGGGTTCGAGCGAGGGCTTTAAAGACTACGCTCAGAAGTGGGGGGACTTACCAGGAAGAGTCCAGCCTCCCATGTCTGACAGGGAGCTAATGGATATGTTTCTAGGGACACTGTCTGGTCTGTTGTACCCCAAAATTTTCCCTCCCATATTTCTCAAAACATTTCAAGAAAGATCCTCAAGTTGATCAAGGAAGCCCAAGGGTTGACCAGACAAGCCCGCTCCTAAGGCAGTCTACCTCAAATTAGGGTTTCATTTTGCATAAAGATACTTGAGTCCAAGGGATACCAAATGCTCACCATTGTCATAATATGTTCTCAATATCATCCATGTGAAGTTTCAAGCCCTACAGAGAAAGTTTGCTCAGTCAATTGCTCAAATTCCTGAAAATCGACTGTGCAAGGGCAAAAGTCAACTGTGGCCCACATACAGTCAAACTTCAAGATTTTTGGTCAACATCCTAATTTTGAAGTATTATTCATCATTTGATCAAGGGTTGATCATGATTCATCAAGGATTGCTCATAATTCATCAAGAACCAAAAGTTGCTAAATTAGGGTTTTGTAGGAAAAGTCAACTCAACTTTGACCAAGTATAACTTTCTCATACTTTATGAGAAATGACCCATCCAAAGCTCATATTTAATAGGATGCAATTCACTACAATTAATCTTGATCTCCCAAGTTCAAAATATGCACTCACAAGAAGTTATGAATTTGGACATTATAGGTCATTTTGAAAAGTCAACAAAAACACCTTTTTTTGTCAAAACTTCACACATGAGCATGGAATATGAAATTGAGATGGGACAAAAAGTTTTGCTTAGAGGACATCTCAAGCTTTCAAAAAAGTCAAAGAACACCTTCAAAGAGTCAAAATTGAGGAAGTTATGCATTGGTGAAGTTGACCCTTTTTGCAAAATTGTCAAAAGTCAACTATGCCTCAAATTGCAATTTTTGCCAAATGGGCCCAATCTTTTGCACTTGTTTTGAGTTGGCAACATGGTCCACGAACCCTAGCATTTTCCACTTGTCATTATCTTGTTTTTATTATTTATTTTGATTTTTATTTGAATTAAATCAATTTAAATCAAAACAAATCATGGAAAATCCAAAATATTGAAATCTCAAGATTTGATACATGTTTCAGGTCTTAAATTCCAGCTAGCATAAGATTGAATTCGTGTAAAGGCTTGGAGTGCACAAAAAGATTGGTTTTAGGCTATTTTTGGAATGATTTTCAAAGGAATCAAATCAAAATCAAATGCAATGATGGAGGAAGATTGAGCACATTCTTTCAACCCTAATTCATTCCTCAGTACATAAGGAGTATTTGCAGACCCAAAGCAAGGCTAGAGAGAGGCGCATAAGGTCAGAGCAAGCTTGCAAAAAACCAAGAAAAGTAGCAATTCAAATTCACACTTCTAGGAATCCTCAAGGCCTTCTAGTTATCCCAATCGCTTCCTGGGAGTGTAAGTAAGCAAAATCAATCAAGAACAAGTCTTTTCCAGTACCAAAATACGCTGTAAGTCATCCACGACATTGCTCCTTTCTTGAATTTGATTTGCATAATTCTTGCACATTCATCACATTCTAATCATATATTCTTGTTCACCATCACATATGCAAGCTCTATGTACCATTCAATTTCCTTTTTATGGCCTTTATGAGATTTCACCATTGTTAGGGTTTGTAGCTTCGAATTGGAAATTTTGTGTGCAGACAAAATTAGGCCATGAAAGGGGCACCATTGTGCTCAGCAGGTCCAGACGAACCTATCCATGGCATTAGTTTTTATTTATCACGTTTGTATGAGATTTTGAGGATTGCAGGACTTGTAGAAACAGACATGGTGCCTAAGGTAAAAGTCTGTGTCTTTTAGCCACGGAACAAGGAAGAAGAAGATATCGTGGCAAGCAACCATTGGTCCATCCAAACTTCTGGCGCGCATTTTTTTATTATTCTCCATTAATTCTTTTTTTTGTATATTATTATTATTGTTTATTTTATGTACAAACTGAATACGCAACGCAGTTGGCATTGGTGCATGTGGGAAGTGCCTTGGGGCCTGGGTTCGAATCCCAGGTCCCCCTTATTTCATATAATTTTTTTTTCATGATCCAACGCATACCAAAGACCAAGGTCTACCATGGGACCTCCTCATCCAAATCTGCCAAGTGGCCAGATGGCCAGATCCAAGGGCCATCAATGAAAGAGCACCAAAGGCATGGTCAAAGCAAATGCATGGGATCTCAGAAGGTCAGCGTGGATCTTTGGGCTTGGGCTAGAAGCTTGCTATCTGCACCTCCTCAAATTAATGAAATCAGGCCCAAATTTCTTTTTCCCTTTCTTTTATATTTTATTTAATTAATCTATTTATCTCTTTTACTAACATAATTAAATATTATTTTTATCAAAAAAATCACAAAAATATTATTTTTCGTCCAATTAGGTTTAAGTTTATTTTTTTTATAAAAAATTAAATTAATTAAATTAATTTGTTAATTTTAGATAACTTTAATTATTTTTTTTGTAAATAAATTTAAAAAAAATAATTAGAACAATTAGGGTTTTATTTCTAATTTAATTATATTTTCTTTTTTCTTAAAATAACCAAAACAACACAAAAATAGGCCATTTATTTATTTTCATTAATTAATTTAATTAACTAATTAATTGTGCATTTAATTTAAAAAACCTAATCCTTTTTCTTAAAAAATGATTAAAAACAAACAAAAATAATTTTTTCTTTTAATTAGGTTAAAAAGGGTCAAAACCCTAATTTTTCTTATCGTTCTAACTTTCCTCGCGCGCACTTTATTATTTTATTATTTATCTTATTAATGTAATTGCCCACAAGTTGTAATAGTTTAATTAAGTCTTTTTACTTTAATTATCGCTTTATTTTTAAGGGTTAGTTTTTGGCTATGTAAATACCCGAAGCCTTGTAATAGTTTAGTTTAAGTTCTGCACTTTAATTTCTGCAAAATATTAACTGTTAGATGTATGATATAGGGATGCATGACAATAATGTATGATTAACTTTAAAACGGTTAGATAACCCTAAAATGTGCACAGATAAATAATCTGAAATTGAATCACTCGCACATGCGCACTCCTAGGGTACACTCCCACTTGGTTGCCTTCAGTAAACGGTCATTAAGTATAAGATGCTTTAGTGGTCGCTCTTTTGTCTAAACAAAGATCAAAGTCCCGTTCAAAAAAGTTGTCTCGGAAATGGTTGCCTCGGACATTGTTGCCTCGAATAATTGATCTAAGACATTAGGGTTATTACTAAGACGTTCTAACATTGCTTTAGTGATCGTACGTCCCTTTCGAATTGACCCTCAAAACTCCAACGATGGTTCTACCTACTCACTAATAGTGGGATATCGCTGTCTACAGGAAACAGACATAGAACAATTCTTTTTTCGAGTAGGTAGATTAGTTCTTAAGTATTTGCTCAATCCAAATAAAAATTTTCAGACTTACGCTCCTCTTTCAAACAAAGCTTTCAAAAACACTTCGTAACACTGTTGAAGACAGAAGCAAGAGTTAAATCGAAGTTAAAAAATTTTCAAATCACACAAACACAAAAAGAAGCAATTTTGAAAATGATGAGCAAGTACCTAAGAGCCCGTGGAAAACTACAGATAGAAAGGGTGCTAATACCTTCCCTTTCTATAATCTACCCCCGTACTAAGAAATATCTCGAAAAAGGAATTTTTATGTGCTTTTTTCCTTTCCTTGTTGGATAAAATAAAAGTCGGTGGCGACTCTTGCTTACCACGACATTTTGCGAACACTAACGCAAAACGCAAACCGACAATTCCTAAAAAACAATCCCGGTTCTGGCCACCGTATCACAGAACTGGCAACTCTGCTGGGGACTTAATAAGTGAGGTGTCCCTTAGGATTAGTTAATTATATTGTTTTCTATTGTTTGATTTGATTGATTTATCTTTGTGGGCTTTGTATCGGAGTTACTATAGATCCTAACCCGGATCTGGGGGACACCTTTTAGGTAAGTAGCAATAGACTGTGAGGGAACTATACAGCGTAGACCGATACGGTTGAAGCAGTAGCTACGTTGATGTGGCACATTAGTTGGTACCGATATCCCTTATGGAGCAACAAGGAGAATATGGGGATGCTATATGGGTCATTAAGCATCAACTGACCTTAGAACCTATAATTGACCAACTTGGCCATAGGAAGTAGTGAGATGCTACACTCATTGAGACCATACTCTCGAGATGGTTCCGGCCGTAAGAAAAGATTGCGTGAGCTGAAACTATGACCGATGGAGGATGGTCAGTGATATTGAGAACCTCTAGAACCCGGTTACTATTATTAGGATAGGTTGAACCGACTAAACTGTAAGAGGGTAGTACCTAGACTCCATGCAAGCCTAAACTTAAGGGTTATTGTGTGACTTGTTTGCCCTTACTATGTTTGCTATCTATGATACCTGTGGTGTGTTTTTATCATGACATCATACATCATGACATCACATGTATATTTCATTAGACTAACAATTTCAAAGACCGAGGGGATTCATCTTTGTTCTGTTTTGCAAATTATGGCTTCTATGTGCAGAAATACCATTCGAGTCAACTTCGTGTAAATCCCTGCTCAGCTCAGAGAGTTATTCTCAAAGGTTCCTGATACTTCTTCATTTGTTAGAAGACATGGTCACCTCCTTAGCTTGGTCACTTCAAATTTGGATGAGCAAATGATGAGTGTGTTATTCCAGTTCTTTGATCCATTGCATCATTGTTTCACCTTCCCGGATTATCAGCTAGTCCCTACTTTGGAGGAGTTTTCTGATTTACTAGGCATATCTATCCTCGAGCAAACACCCTTCACAGGTTTGGAGAAGGTTCCTAGACCTGAGGACATTGCTTTAGCTTTACACTTGATAAAGGCTGATATAATGTCTAACTAGGAGACTCGGAGTGGGGTTAAAGGTTTCTTGGCTAAGTTTTTGATCGATCAAGCTCAACTGTTCTGGGATAACTTGGATTTTCAAGCATTTGAAGACATCTTGGCTCTCCTCATCTACAGCTTGGTTCTTTTCCCAAATCCAGATTCTTTCATAGATGTGAACACGGTCAAGATCTTCATGTATCGTAACCCAGTGCCTACTCGTCTAGGTGATATTCTACATGCTCTCTATACCCGTACTGTGCGGAGAAGGGGAAGTCTCATGTGTTGTACACCGCTGCTGGCGAGGTGGTTTATTTCGCACCTCCCCAAGTCTGTATTGAAGAATGAGGAAGGTGTAGGTTGGGCTTATAGAATCATGTCCCTTGCTCATACGGACATCATTTGGAGTTCTAAAGATATGGAAAAAGTAGCTGTCATTGATCGATGTGGGGAATACCCTAATGTTCCGTTGCTTGGAATTCGAGGGGGTATAACCTACAATCCTTGTTTGGCTTTACGACAGTTTAGACGCGCTCGGAGAGATGGTCCCCATGAGCTGCTGCTTACAGACATTGTCTTTGACTACAAGGGGGATGTTGAGGGACATCGCCGCAGGTTTATACAAGCCTGGGGCATGGTGAACAGGTCTGACCCACATGAGCTAGGACTGAAGACTTCTCTCCAGATGCAACCATATCTCCAGTGGGTTCGAGCCCGTGCTCAAAAGCTGGGGATGCCTTATGAAGTTGTTTGCCGGTGATCATATAGAATATTGATGTAGAAGGTGTTCCTTATACGGTCCTCCATCCATACATGCCTACTGATCTTGGGGCATTGAAGAGATCTTGGATCCAGCTAAAGGAAGAAAGGGATGCCTACAGAGAAAAGTATCATGAGCAGGAGAGGAAGATCTTGAGGCTTACAAGGCAGCTTGAGAACGAAAGGACGATCAATGACTATGTCAGCACGAAGGGAAAGAGACCATGGGATTTATGATGTCTTTTATTATTTCTAGTTTAGATTTGCTTTTCAGTATTTCTTTTGTAACGCCTTGAAGGCATTGTTAAACATTGTTACAAGTTTTATCTAATAAAGTGTGTTTATTTTGGTTTACAAATTTGAATCTCCCAAAGTCTTTGAAATCATTTCATACGCATTTCATTATCATGCACCTCATCACAGGTACCATTACAGGTTTCTTATCTTCTTCGCTGTTTATTTCAGCAATCATGTCTTCTGAAACACCTACTGATCAAGCCATCAAAGCTCTTCAGGCTCAAAATGCTTAATTTCAGGAGATGTTCTTGAATTTGGCCAAAGGGAAGCAAGATTTGAAGTCTCTCATCTTGAAGAAGAAGAAGAAGAAGAAGAAAGTGGTCTTCCTGAATATGGGTCGCAGATTCGGGAACAATTTGCAACAGGAAACTGATTTGTCCCATTCATCTGGAGGGGGAGAGAATCAAGAAGAAAGAAAGGGGCCTAGTCATGTGGTCTCTGATAATGACACGGATTTAAATGAAGACCAGTATCCTCCTGTCGAGGGTAGGTATAAGCAACTCGAAGACCGGTTGAGTGCAATGGAGATCCAGAAGATACCTGGGTTAGACTTCGGAGATTTGGGTTTGGCATTTTGGGTGGTGATCCCACACAAGTTTAAAGCTCCTGTCTTTGCTAAGTACGATGGGGTATCCTGCCCGAAGCTACACCTCCGCTCGTATGTCAGAAAGATTCAACCATATACTGCTGATAGGAACCTGTAGGTTCATTTCTTTCAAGATAGTCTGTCAGGGACTCAACTTGAATGGTTCTATCAATTAGAAGGAGATAATGTCCGCAACTGGGAGGACCTTGCTGCTGCTTTTTATAAGCAATACCAGTATAATGCCAACCTTGCTCCCACGCGTACTCAACTTCAGGGTATGTCTATGGGTACAAGAGAAGGCTTTAAGGACTATGCTCAGAAATGGAGAGATCTTGCTGGAAGAGTTCAACCGCCTCTATTTGATAGGGAGTTGGTGGATAAGTTTCTTGGGACTTTGTTTGGTCCATATTTCAATCATTTGATCGGTAGTTCATCATCTGGGTTCACTAAATTGATTTTGACTGGGGAGAGAGTTGAAGTCGGTATCAAGAGTGGCAAGATACAGAAAGGTGCTTCGTCAAGTATAGAAAAGAAGCCTTTCAGAAAAGAAGCTAGTGCAGTATACAACTCGAGAAGCCAAAACCGACCTGAACGCCGCCAAGCAGTCAATGCGGTAATAATATCAAGACCAACTGTTGCCCACAATGCAACAATCAGCAAAGAGTAGAAAAACCGCAAAGGCAGTATACTCGGCTCAGTATGACCTTATCTCAAATTCTGTCGCAGTTATTGAAGACCAACTTGGTGACTCTGAGGGAGGCCCCAAAGAATCCCAGCATTATATCACCGCTGTATAATCCGAACGCCCACTGTGCTTATCACTCCGATAGCCCAGAACATGATACAAACAACTAATGGGCCTTGAGGAATAAGGTACACGATTTAATTGAAGCTAAAGAGATTGAATTTGACGCGCCAGAAAAGCCTAATGTCGTGACTGCTCCTATGCCCAAGCATGGAGTAAATGTTGTGGATGATGATCCATTCGTAACCTCTGTGGAAGATGTTTCTACTCTATTGATAACAGTAAAGAATAACTTATTATCAGCCGGTTTATTTCCGGGCTGTGGCGAAGGTTTCCATCTGTGTTCAATCCTGCCTGCTGGTTGTCATTTATTGAAATCAGGTGTTCAACGCCTGATGGATAGCAAAGAAATCCTGTTCGAGAAAACTTTGGTTCCATTGATTCCTGTTGAAGATGTTTTCATAATAACCATTTCCGCCAATCCTTCCAAGGCTTCCTCGAGAAAGCCTGTTAGGATTACACCCGTTACAAGAGTTGCTCCATTGATCATTACTATCCCTGGTCCTATCCCGTACACTTCGGATAAGGCTGTCCCGTGGCACTATGGGGCCGATGTGTATTATCATGGGATCAAACAAGAATTGAAGGTTGAAGAGGCTGATACTGATGTCAGCAACATTGTCGGGTCTAGCAAGGTCACTCGAAGCGGAAGATTCTTCTCTCCTGAGATCTCCCCACCAACTGTTCAAAAACCGATTGCTATTCCACCTGTCAGTACATCTGCTACTGTCCCTGTTCATGTTCCAATCATTACCCCTGTCGCCGAGTCATCTGACGCTCGGGGCAAAGAGATCACAAGTGAGCCTGCCCGGACGGAGGCACCAAAGAAGATTATTGTAGAAACCTCTAGACAGGAGATAGAGGAAATTCTAAAGATCATCAAGAAAAGCGACTACAACGTAGTCGAACAGCTGAGGCAAACCCCGTCGAAGATCTCCAAGCTATCTTTATTGTTGTACTCACAAGCCCATGCAAAGGCTTTAATTGATTTCCTTAAAACTGCGCATGTGCCGCAGGAAACATCTACTGATAAATTCAAAGACAATGTGGCTAGTTTGACCGCTGACAACGGGTTGGGTTTCTCCGACGCAGATCTGACTGCCAAAGGAAAGAATCACAATGACGCTCTACATGTTTCAATCGAGTGCAGGGGCACTACTCTGGCTCACGTGCTAGTGGATACTGGGTCCTCGTTAAATGTTTTACCCAAGAAAGCATTAGACCGATTGGACTCTGAAAGGTTGGTTCTAAAGCCAAGTAATATTGTGGTTAGGGCCTTTGACGGGTCCAAAAGGATGGTACACGGGGAGGTGGATGTCCCTGTTAAAGTTGGCTCCCAGACTTTCGCATCTACGTTCTATGTAATGGACATTCGACCATCTTATTCTTGTTTGCTGGGTCGCCCGTGGATTCATAAGGCTGGGGCAGTGACTTCTACGCTCCATCAGATGTTGAAATATCCAGTGAAGGAGAAAATTGTTACAGTACAAGGAGAAGAGGAGTACATGGTGAGCCACTGTGATACGGTGGGAGAACTGACTATGGTTTTGCGTTTGTGTTCGCAAATGTTTCGGTTTAGCAAGAGTCGCCACCGACTTTTTATTTTATCCTAAGGAAAGGTTTAAAAAGCACAGCAAAAACCTTTGAGATGTTTTCTTGGGTTCGGGGAGTAGATTATAGAAAGGGAAGGTATTAGCACCCTTTCTATCCATGGTTATCCATGGGCTCTTAGTTACTTGCTTAGATTAACTTGCCTTAATTTTCAATTGTTTGAAATAGTGCTTGTGTGTGTGGGTTTGAAAATGTTTTGAAAAGAAGCCAATGTGGTGGCAACCTTTGTAATGATCCATGTGGGGATGTATACAAAGATGTATGTCTTTTGAAAAGGTTTTCATTTGTTTTTGAAAGTTGTTTTGAAAGTGTTGTGAGGTGTGGTTTTTAGAAAATAAGCAAGTGTTTTGTTTTTGCAAGTTTTGATTCAAGTAACTAAGAGGTTATCTACTCCTAAATTTCTCAAAGTTTATTGCCATGTTTTAAACCTTTTAATAAGTTTGTTCCACCATTGTATTTGGTGGACAATCCCATGTTAGGATGTGAAAGGGACGGGCGCGGGTCATCGTTTAGACCATGATTGCAATGGTGCTAAGTATCTTTGGGCAATTTTCTTTAAGGGACTTGATCATTTGTTTAGGCAACATTTTGAAAGCGTCATCGAGGGACTATGATCATTTGATTTGTTTGTTTTTACCCAAAGAAACCTAACATGCAATATGGCCTAATTATTTGAAGGCAACAAGTGGAATACCCTAGGGGTGCAAGCGTGAGATGTGTTGTCCATATTTCATGCTTGTTTATCTTGAAATTAGGTCAAACTATTTTGTTCTTTTTATTTGCATACAAACCCTAATTCTAGCATGGTATATTTAGAAAGCGTTTAAAGTGCGAAAAGTAAAATTCCTACACTATTACAACACAATATGGGAAGGGGGGTACAAATGTTCAAATGGGGGGGTATTTAGACAAAGAAATTAAACCTAGCTATTACATCATTTTTTGAATATTTACAAATAATTGATTGCATAAATTAAATGGAAAATAATAAAGATGCAAAAATGCAAAAAGGTTTTTATGTATATGAAAAGAAAAGGTATTATTTATGTATTCAAATAAACAAAATAAAAAGGTATTATTTTTGGAGTATTTTCATATTTAGGGCAAAACCCTAGTTTATTAAATAAAATGTAGTATTTATTAAACATATATAATATTTATTATTTATATACAAAAATAAAATGAAAATGAAGTATATTTATAAAAATACATTTTTTAGTGTTAAATATAAAAATATGTATATTTTTGGTATTTTTATTTTAAGTGTACTAATGTATATGTATTTATTTCTATTATTTACAAATATATATTAAATATGCACAAAATAAAAAAAACATTTAATTTTTTATAAAAAAAAGTAAATTTCATATAAAGTATTTTAAGAAGATAAAAATAAAATAAAAATGGAAAAATACAAAGTGTTTATATTATTTTTCCTATTTATTCTAAATAATGTAATATGTATTTATTTACATACAAATATCAATGTAATCAAATAAAATGCCTAAAAATATAAAAATGGTGCAAAAAATATTTTTTAGGTTTTTTATATTATTAACAAAAATAAATAAGTTAGAATGAAAAAAGAAAAGTCAAAAAATCAATGAAATAAAGCAAATGGGCTCAGGGGGTGCAGAAGAAATAATGTGGTGTGAAAAGAAATTGCACAGAAGGCCCAGCCCATGAACCTTCTTCTTCAACCTTCAGACAAAAAACATGTCAAAACGCGCGCCTGTATTTCACATTCAAACACCTGGATTCTTTGATTTTTTGCACAAACTTCCAACATAAGAAATGTTAAGCATTGAATCACGATTCCAAATATATAAAAAACTCATCCTAACTCTCAGAAATGAGAGAGAATTTTGACATTCCCAAATCCTGACGTAAGTTTTCTACCATGTTCAGACTCAAAATTCTTGCAGCACACATAACATAAATGAAATCTAACTATATGGGCATGTTCAGGGCTATAAATGTGACATATTATCTTCACAAACCTAAAGCTAACAATGCCTAATAAGAGAGATACGAATCCATGAACTTACCTGTTCAGTTGAAGTTGTATCTGGCAATGGAGAAGCTTTCAGTGCAAGGTGATGATTGGTATAGCTTCCTTGAGGTCCAGGGATGCTATTCCAAGCTTTACTTTGTCTTGAAACTTCTTGAATCGTGCTAGAGAACCTCAAATGCAAAACAAGAAAATGAAAATGGTGGAACTGGTTAGAGGAATTACAGGTCGTGTTTTAGGTTTTGGTTAGCTTGCATTGATGGTAGGGAAGGTGTGTGAAGAGCTTTTAGCAAGAAAGGATGACAGAGATGAGAGTTGGAACTCAATCTGCAGGGATAGCTCTGTTTTTGCAGTTTGAGAGTGGTTCTGAGTTCTAGAGGGCAATGGAGGTATTGGAGTCGTGTGTTAGCTCAGATTGGATCTTTGGAATATGCTTGACAAGTTTGCTTAAGGGTTTTTGAGCTGATATGAGAGTTGTTGTATGTTATGGTATGTTTCTTCTTACTTAAGCAACAAAAGGCAAGTTGGTGTTCTAGACTGATGCAGGCCCCCATAACATGCTGCAAACCCTTGTCTTGATCAGTGTAATTAGCTCCTAAACTTGTGCCAATGAGATCCTAACTGTACTTGCTTGGATTTTCAATTTGACATAAAGCTTGCTTTTGCAAAAATGGATAAAGTACTTTATCTATTTTGGGATTAATCCACTATGCAATGCTAGAACACAAAGAACATGGTCTTGGAACAAAGAATATGCATTAAATTTATGAGTGTAATTGAGATAAAAGGCCTGTAATCAAGTTGTGCAAGCTGAGATTGAAATGCATAGTGCTATGAACATGCAACTTGGCCTAATCAAAAGTGAGTTTTTGCCATATTGCAAAATTCGATTCTCCCTAACCGTGAGGTTGTTTGAGAAGTTCTTGGACATTTTGGAAAGCTTGGAATGTTTAATACAATCCATCTTTGAAATGCAAAGTGAAATTCCAAGTGGAAGTGTATGGAAAATGGCCTTGAAGTTAGGTAGAAAACCTTGCCAAAATAGGTTAAAATTTCACTAAGTTAAGAATGGTTTAGCACCCTTATTCCAAAAATTGTAACTTGAGATACAAGCCTCATTTGGGAAAACTTTGTGAATCAAAGTTGTAGATTATGCAACAAGCTACAACTTTCATGTTTTGACTTTTGTTTGAATCCAAATGAATCTTGGTGAGAAAGTGGGGCAAAGTTGGGAAAAAAATTAGGGTTTTCCATAACTTAGAAAAATTCCAAGTTATGAAAAATTTCCATTTCAATCCCTAATTTGCATTTTTTGATTTCTTGGTGAACAAGTTTCATGATTTGGCATGTTTTGATAAAAAATGAATCTTGACCCTTGATTTTGACCAAAAAGTCAAAGTTTGACTTTTCAGTATACAGTCAAAATTGATCAATTGACTGGGAAATTCAACTGTCAATCTTGTGTACTTGGATCTTTTGAACTTATTGAGCATGTCAAGATAATTCCATGGGGCCCTTGAGTCCATATGTGAGCTTGTTTTGCCATTGGCTAGGTCAAACAGTCAAAAATTGCCTTGGTGCAGTCAAAACCCTAAAAATGACCATTTTGCCCTTTTGATGATCTGATCAAATTTCTTGTGGAATTGTGATCCAAACTTGATCAAATGGTCCATGAGAGTTCATAATGTTGATGTGGGTCAATTTTCATGAGATTTGACTGTCAATTGGCCACAGTTGACTTTTTCCCCAATACAGTTGATTTCTAGGTCAACTGTCCAATTGACTGGGCAAAATTTGGAATCAAGACTTGAAACTTTGCATGGATAAACTTGGGAGTCCAACATGAAGCATGAAAGTCATCTTAGGCTTCTTAGGTCAAAACATCTTTGTGCAAACACAAACCCTAATTTGGGTCAACAGTGCAAGGAGAAGTCTTGAATAGAGGAAACCCTAACTGGATCTTGAGCTCCAAGGGTTTTGTGATGAGAAAATGTTGAGGAAATGGGAGGGAAAATTTTGGGGTACAACAGTTGCCCCTGTTCAATCTTCTTGAACCTGAAGAGTTAGATTGACAAGTTTGCCTTTCGTGACTCGAGGGTAAAAGGAGATTGGACACTAGAGTGCCCGGAAATTTGCACTCGCATGTTGGAGTATCAACAATGTGATGTCGGGAATGGGCTTATAGATGCCATTTGGATAGGTGGTGGATAGGGAGATGGGATTATAGATGCCATCTGGAGATGTGACAGAACCTTGTCGGGAATGGGCTTATAGATGCCATTTGGAAGTGTTGATCGCACAAGAGATTCCTTAGCGAGAACTTTGTGTATTTGAGAAAGACAGATGTTTTCCTGGCTTGTTACAAGTGTTTGATCTTCAATATCCTTATGCAGATATGCCCTGGCTAGATACAGGTATCAAATCTACAATCGGTTGCTCACAGATATGCCCTGGCTGGATACAGGAATCGAATCTTCGAACTCTTCAGACGTGCCCTGGCTAGATACAGGAATCGAGTCTGGAAATGTTGTAGTTGATAGATGTGCCCTGGCTGGATACAGGAATCGAATCTTTGAACTTTTCAGACGTGCCCTGGCTAGATACAGGAATCGAGTCTGGAAATGTGGTCAACAGATATGCCCTGGCTGGATACAGGAATCGAATCTGGAAATGTTGTAGTTGATAGATGTGCCCTGGCTGGATACAGGAATCGAATCTTTGAACTTTTCAGACGTGCCCTGGCTAGATACAGGAATCGAGTCTGGAAATGTGGTCAACAGATATGCCCTGGCTAGATACAGGTATCGAATCTGGAATTGTGATAGTTGAAGGTATTTGTCTTTGAGATTGTCTTTTTCCCTGAAAAGGCAAAACATAAGTTGTATGCAATGTCATGATGTATGATATGCATGATGTTTTAACATGAGATAGTGTTGTATGCACTTTATCATGTATGTAAGTAGGATGTATGAAAACGTGAAATGTTTATGAATGTATTTTCGTCTTAGGAAAATAAATCTTTGACGATCGGTTGGGGAATTGCTCTGTGGAAGAGATACTTTGCTGAAGTTTTTGATGAGAGGCCTGCTGAGGACTTCAATGATGGATTCCGCTGGGGATAATGATGATAAACTCCGCTGGGGATACCAAAGATAAACTCCGCTGGGGATTGAAAGAACTTGGTTGAGGGCGATCTTCCGTGGCAATTAGCTGAGGATAACCCAGTTATAAGCCCTTGTGAGGAATAACTCTGAATAAATCTCGGGAGAGACGTCCGTATTTTGCAGGGAACAAGCTTCCAGAATCTACTGGGGATAGCTTTAAGACCTGCCGGGGAAAGTTGTGCCTTTTCAGGATTGACGGGGAGTCAGCTCCGCTTGGGGAAAGCATTGCTGAATCTTGTCTTATTCTGCGGGGCGTTGAGATGATTTGGTCACATTCTTCAGTCGAATCTACCTTGGTACCTTGGCGGACAAGGCAACCAGACTGCATCAGACAACCCTACATTGCCCCTGTTTCTGATGTCACCTGTAATTAATCTTTTGTTTCATATGCAAATATTTATGAATCAGCAATTTGATATCAAATGCATATATCAAAAATGAACATTGGACGTTCTTCGCAAGACAAAACAGAAAAAGGAAAATCAATGGCAATTTGTATGGACAAGTGAATTTGTATTGATTTGAATTTTGCCTGTGACTAGGCGTTTTTGTACAAGAGGCTGACATCCTAGTAAGAGAACGCCGCCGAGCAAAATAGAATTTAAAATTTGAAAAGGAAACAAAACAGCTATGTGAACAATCCCACTGGGTTCCAACTCTGCTATCGCCTTTATGTCTTCAAGTGTCTCATCACTTTGTTGCTTAGTTGAAGATGAAGCTGATTGGTCGATGCCGAAGTCTGAGCCAGACAGTTGATGCCGAATTCCAGATGCGAAGTGATCCAATGAGACATAGTGTTACGCTTTATCCCTAACTTTTGCCTGGACCGCCCTTTCGGGTTTTCAGTCCACCGGGATACCCATTTTTGCCCAAGCCGCCTTTTCAGGTTTTCGACTTGCCGGGTGTACAGATTTTTTTCATTTCATCCCTTATTTTTGCCCGAACCCTTTTGGTTCGCCGGGAAGCCCTTATTTTTGCCTAGGTATGTCAACCTAGCGGGTCTTTTATTCATGCGTAGTATCTTTTTACTATGTCTGCATTGGCGGGGTGAGGAAGGTCGTCACCATCCATGGTGGTTAGGATCATGGCTCCTCCTGAGAACACATGTTTAACCACAAATGGCCCTTCGTAAGTAGGGGTCCATTTGCCCCGGGGATCACTTTGAGGAAGGATGATGCGTTTGATTACCAGGTCCCCAACTTGATACTCTTGCGGTCTGACTTTCTTGTTAAATGCCCTGATCATCCGTTTTTGATACGTCTGACCATGGCAGATAGCGGTGAGCCTCTTTTCGTCAATCAGGTTTAATTGATCAAGTCGAGTCTGGATCCAGTCATCTTCATTCAAGTCTGCATCCTTCATTATCCGGAGAGAGGGTATCTGGACTTCAATTGGCAAGACTGCCTCCATGCCATAGACCAAGGAGAAAGGAGTTACCCCGGTTGACGTCCTTGCTGAGGTACGGTACCCATGAAGGGCGAACGGTAACATCTCGTGCCAATCTTTATAGGTTACTGTCATCTTCTGCACAATTTTCTTGATATTCTTATTGGCTGCCTCTACAGCCCCATTCATCTTCGGCCGGTAGGGAGAAGAATTGTGGTGCTGTATCTTGAATTGTTCGCAGAGCTCAGTGATCATCTTGTTGTTGAGATTGGTACCATTGTTCGTAATGATTCTTTCCGGGACGCCGTACCGACAGATCAGATTATGCCGGATGAAACGTGCCACGACGCTCTTGGTTACCGTTGCGTAGGAAGCTGCCTCAACCCACTTCGTGAAGTAATCGATCGCCACCAAGATGAAGCGATGCCCATTGGATGCCGTCGGTCGGATCTCACCGATCATATCAATGCCCCACATTGCAAAAGGCCAAGGTGCCGTTAGGACGTTCAGAGGAACCGGAGGGATATGCACCTTGTCAGCATAGATCTGGCATTTGTGACAAGTTCGAGAATGTTGGTAACAATCGGCTTCCATTGTGGACCAGAAATATCCTGCCCTAAGGATTTTCTTTGCCATGGTGTGTCCACTGGAATGTGTTCCGAATGTACCTTCGTGTAGTTCTACCATGATCTTCTCTGCTTCAGTCTTATCCACACAACGCAGTAAAGTTGAATCATGGTTTCGTTTGTAGAGAATGCCGTTGCTGAGGAAGAATTTTGCCGCAAACCTTTTCATGAACTTCTTGTCATTGACAGATGCACCTTCAGGGTACTCCTGAGCTTCCAAGTACCTCTTCACCTCATGATACAAGGGTTTTTCAGTCACCTTCTCGGCCTCGAGATCGCAGCAGTATGCCGGTTCGTCCAACTTCCAGACAATGATCCGGGGAGCCTCATTGTCCCATTTAACTTTGAACATTGAAGACATCGTAGCCAGTGCGTCCGCTAGCTGATTCTCCTCTCTCGGGAAGTGCTCAAAAGTTATCTCTTCAAAGTGGGGGAGCAAGGTCAACACATACTCCTTGTAAGGAATAAGATTTGGGTGTTTTGTATCCCACTCGCCTTTGATCTGATTGATCACGAGAGCGAAATCTCCGAAGACACTCAGAAATTTGATCCTTAAGTCGATTGCAGCTTGTAGACCCATGATACATGCTTCATATTCTGCCATGTTATTGGTGCAGTTGAAACACAATCGGGCGGTGAGTGGGGTATGAGTTCCTTTGGGAGATATGATTACAGCGCCGACGCTGTTACCCAAAGCATTGGAGGCTCCGTCAAAATGCATAGACCATCGGGATCCTTCCTCAGGTCCTTCATCCGGTCCAGGTATTTCACAGTCAGTTACCACCATGATGTCTTCGTCCGGAAAATCAAAGTTCAATGATTGGTAATCGTCCACAGGTTGGTGTGCAAAATGATCTGCCAATACACTTCCTTTGATTGCTTTCTGAGTTGTATACTGGATATCATATTCAGTTAAGATCATTCGTCATCTTGCTATTCTCCCAGACAGAGCAGGCTTTTCAAATATGTACTTGATGGGATCCATCTTTGAAATCAAAAGAGTAGTGTGAGTCAGCATATACTGTCTCAGCCGGCGAGCAGCCCATACTAGAGCGCAACAAGTTTTCTCAAGCAGCGAGTAACGAGACTCACAGTCGGTAAACTTTTTGCTCAAGTAATAAATAGCGTGCTATTTTCGGCCGGACTCGTCATGCTGCCCCAACACACACCCCATTGAATTATCAAGAACTGTTAAGTATAGTATCAGAGGTCTTCCTTCCACTGGTGGCATAAGAATGGGTGGCTCTTGGAGATATTCTTTTATCTTTTCAAAGGCAGCTTGACATTCATCGTTCCAGCGTACTACTTGATCTTTCTTCAGTAATTTGAAGATTGGCTCACAAGTAGCAGTCAGATGTGAGATGAATCGGGCAATGTAATTCAGTCGTCCCAGGAAGCCTCTGACTTCTTTCTCTGTCTTTGGAGTTGGCATCTCTTGTATGGATTTTACCTTGGCAGGGTCCACCTGAATACCTTTATCACTTACAATGAAACCTAGCAATTTTCCGGACCTCACCCCAAAGGTGCATTTGTTGGGATTCAACCTCAACTTATATAACTTCAGTCAGTCAAATAGCTACCTCAGATGATCAAGGTGCTCCTCCTCAGTTTGAGACCTTGCAATCATGTCATCAACGTATACCTCAATCTCATGATGGATCATATCATGAAATAAAGCGACCATGGCACGTTGATAGGTTGCCCCAGCATTTTTCAATCTGAATGGCATGACCTTGTAACAGAAGGTGCCCCACTGAGTCACAAAGGTAGTCTTCTCCATATCCTCCGGAGCCATCTTGATCTGATTATACCCTGAAAAACCATCCATGAAGGAGAAAACCTTGTGTTGAGCAGTATTGTCAACGAGAACGTCAATGCGAGGTAGAGGAAAATCATCCTTGGGGCTTGCCCTGTTTAAATCCCTGTAGTCAACACACATTCTGACTTTACCGTCTTTCTTCGGCACTGGCACCACATTGGCAACCCACTGAGGGTAAGAAGTTACTGCTAGAAATCCGGCATCGAATTGCTTCATAACCTCAGCCTTGATCTTTTCGGACATCTCTGGGTGCATGCGGCGAACCTTTTGCTTTACCGGAGGGCAGTCTTCCTTAGTTGGCAGGTGATGGACTACAATGTCGGCATCCAAACCAGGCATATCTTCGTATGACCAAGCAAAGATCTCCATGTAATCATGTAGCATCTAGATCAATCGTTGCTTCACGCTGAGCTCTAGATTAGCCCCAATCTTGACCTCTTTCCTATCTGTCTCCGTACCCAGGTTAATTGTTTCCACTGGCTCTTCATGTGGTTAAATAGCCCTCTCTTCTTGGAGTAGCAGTCTTGCGAGTTCACCAGGCACTTCGCAATCATCTTCACCTTCGTCTTCGGCCAAGTTGATCGGATTCTCGAAGTCATAACTGGCGGTAGCAGAGCTGTTACCAGTGAGATCTAGAGTGGATTGAAACTGCGTGACAAATGTGATAGGTGTAAAATCCTTTGCCGTCTAGTTGCTTGGTCCGTTGCTGGTAGTTGGATAGATCCAACTGTCAAACTCTGCTTCCTCTACATCCTCCTCAATAGCATTCACCCTTGGACTGGTGATAAACACTGGAGCCTTTCTGATCTTTTCCTTGCGCACAGCCCTCTGAGCCTTTGCAGTAAAGCCCAGCCCAAACTTGTCGTTCTTTTGAGTGAAGTCAGGAAGCTGACCCCAGTTTGCACAATTGCCTTTCTCGATTACAGCCCGGGCATCCTTCAAGGATGCCATCTTCAACGGAAAGTCTTCTTCAACCACTGCTTCAGCTGATGCCAAAATTGGAGGTACCTCCTCAAAATGCTGAAAGGGGGTTTTAATAAACTCCCCGTCCATCTCGATATACCGAAATGAATTCAAGTGACTAACCATGTATTCCTCCTCACCCTGTACAGTAACAATCTTCCCTTTGACAGGGTATTTGAGCTTTTGGTGTAGAGTGGAGGTTACTGCCCCAGCTTTGTGAATCCAGGGTCGACCCAACAAGCAGGAGTAAGATGGACGAATATCCATTACATAGAACGTTGAATCGAAAACCTGGGAACCCACACGAATAGGGATGTCTACTTCACCGTGCACCATCCTTTTAGAACCGTCGAAGGCTCTAACAATGATGTTACTAGGTTTCAACTCCAGACCCTCACAATCTAAGCGGTCCAATGCCTTCTTGGGTAAAACATTCAGGGAAGAGCCGGTATCCACTAACACGTGCGCGAGAGTAGTGCCCCTGCATTCTATGGAAACATGCAGGGCATCATTGTGAATTTTCCCTTTGGCGGTAAGGTCAGCATCTGAGAACCCCAAGCCATTGTCAGCCGTCAAATTAGCCACACAATCAGTGAATTGATCCGCGGAGGTCTCTTGCGGCACATGGGCCGTTTTCAGAAATGAAATCAGGGCTTTTGCATGGGCCTCTGAGCATAACAGCAATGATAGCATAGAGATTTTGGAGGGAGTATGCCCCAACTGTTCAACAACGTTAAAGTCACTCCTTTTGATGATTTTAAGAATTTCCTCCATTTCTTGTTGGGAGGCTTCCGCAGCAGTCTTTTTTGGTGCCTCCGTCCTGGCAGGCAAATCGGCAGCAACTTCTTTGCCCCGAGTATCAGAGGACTCGGCGGAAGTAGTAGACACAGGAACTTGAATTGGAACATGCACACTTGCGGGTGTGATGGTGAGAGGTTTTCGGATAACTGGCGGTGCAATGTCAGGCGAGAAGAGCCTGCCACTGCGGGTAATCTTGGCGGGACCAGTGATGTTACTGATACTGGTATTGGTGTTGAACTCCTGCTTCACCCCAAGCACATACACATCGGCCCCATAATGCCATGGGACCGCTTCATCAGACTCATAGGGGAGAGGCCCCGGAACAGTAATAGTAATGGGTGCAACAGACATAATTTGGACTGGTTTCTTCATGGGAGCCTTGGCAGGATTGTAAATTGTGACAACAGATATTTCTTCAACGGAAACAAACGAAACAGCAGTTTTCTTGAACAGAATTTCCTTGCTATCCATCAGGCTTTGGATGCCTGATTTCAGCAGCGGACAACCGGTAGGGATAACAGCACATAGGAGACAACCCTTGCTACAACCTGGAAATAAACCGGCTAGTAGTAAGTTCCTCTTAACAGTCGACAGAGGGGTAGCAACATCATTCACTGAAACAGCATACAACTCTTCCTCAATGGCATTTACTCTATGCTGGGGCATAGGAGCAGTTACAACATTCGGCCTCTCAGGCGCTTCAAACTAAATTTCCTTTGCGTCGATAAGATCTTGCACTTTGTTTCTCAAGGCCCAGCAATCATCAGTAGTATGCCCGGGGCTATCAGAATGATAAGCACAACGGGCATTTGGGTTATACTTTGGAGATGCAGTATTAACGACCTTAGGAGCTTCTTTGGTGGTCACCAAGTTGGTTGATAACAGTTGGGGTAAAATTTGTGATAAGGTCATACTCAGCCGAGTATACTGCCTCTTGGGCCTTTCACCTCTTTGTTGATTGTACTGCTGAGGAGCAGCAACAGGTTTTGAAATGACCAGAGCATTGACGGCTTGGCGACTTTCTGGCTTGACTTGTCTTCTAGGACCATAGACGGCACTTGCTTCTTTCTTAAAAGGCCTCTTCTCAGTACTTTCAGCAACACCCTTCTGAATCTTTCCTGACCTGACGCCAGCTTCTATTCTTTCGCCTGTTAAGATCAAATCGGTAAACCCCGCGGAAGAGTTACCAATCAGATGATTGAAAAATGGCCCAGATAGGGTCCCTAGAAACATATCAGCAAGCTCACGATCGGTTAAAGGAGGTTGCACCCTGCCAGCCAAATCCCTCCATTTTTGTGCGTATTCTTTGAATCCTTCGCCTGTTCCTATCGACATACCCTGAAGTTGGGTACGAGTAGGGGCAAGGTCAGAATTGTATTGGTATTGTTTGTAGAAAGCGGTGGCCAAATCTTCCCAATTTCGAACGCTGGTTCCCTCTAGCTGATAAAACCACTCCAATTGAGCTCCAAAAAGGTTGTCTTGAAAGAAATGAATCCAAAGGTTTTTATCTGCCGTATAGGGCTGGATCTTTCTCATATAGGACCTAAGATGCATTTTTGGACAGGACAGCCCATCATACCTTACAAACACTGGCACTTTGAATTTTGGGGGAATCACAATCCCGGTAACCAAACCCAAGTCTTCGAAATCCAAACCCGGTACTCTTTGTAGCTCCATGGCGGCCAACCTGTCTTCTAGCCCTTTGTATTTATCATCAGCTGGAGGGTATTGTTGATCAGTATAATCTTCATCCTCTTCGACCTCTTCTTCTTCCGTATCAGACTCGGAAGGTACCGTAGCTCCACCTCCTTTGCTGGTTCCTTCATCAGAAGTAGGAGGAAATTCAAGCACTCTCCGAGCTTCTCCGTCAAATCTTCTCCCCAAAGTAGCCACCCCGAGTCTCTTTTTCTTCTTTTTCACTGGGTCTTTGTTCCCCAATTGAGTCTTGATATCCTCCTGACCCTTAGCCAAGGTCATCAGGAGTTGCTGGAACTGTGCATTTTGAGCTTGTAAGTCTTTGACTGTTTGCTCGAGATCCATCCTACTGAAATAAACAGCAGACAGATAAGGAAACCTGGAATGAGACCTACTTATGCACATGATGAATGGTATGCTTATGTATGCAATGCATTCAAGGATTTAGGACATTCAAAATTGTTTCAGACAAAGAAGAACGCACATCATATTAATAAGAAGAAATTTGTTAGTACATAAATGCCCCATGGGCCAAATATTACAAAATAACTTCTCAAGGCAAAAAGACGTTGCGCATCCTCTTTGGTGCGATGTAGGTGTTGAGGGCCTCTTGCTCGTGGAGTCGGCGGGTAAGCTCTAGAACCTTCTTCTCACTGGCGTAGAAGCTAGCTTCAAAAGTATTCCGTTCCTCCTTGAGCTGAATCCAACTTTTCTGCATTTCCTCCCACGATGTAGGCATGTCTGGATGTAGGATGGTGTAGGGAACCTCTCCTTCCTTGACGGGCTCTTTAATCATAGGGAGAACATGAGGATAAGGCATCATCAGACTTTGGGCTCGGGCTCGTACCCACTTGAGATAAGGCTCAAGAGGGATGGAGTTCTTGTGTCCCAAAGTCTTGCTATCAACCTTGTTGAGTTTTCCCCAAGCTCTGATGAATCTTTGGCGAATTTCTTGCACATCGTTGTCGAAGTCAAAAACTAGGTCAGGAATCAACATGTCATGAGGGCCATCCCTCCGTGCATATCCAAATTGTCTCAAATCTAGGCAAGGATTGTAGGTGATACCTCCTCTAATTCCAAGTAAAGGAACATTAGGAAATTCTCCGCAACGATCGACAATGATGACATTTTCTCTGGACCGAGAAAACCAATGCACATCAGAGTGAGTAAGAGTCATCAACCGTTGGGACCACCTTGACCCTTGGTCATTCTTCAGGACAGATTGTGGAAGGTACGAAATAAACCACCTTGCAAGGAGAGGAGTACAACACATGAGAACACCCCTCTTTCTCATTGTTCGTGTGTAAAATGAGTGAAGGATGTCCCTAAGCAATGTGGGTATTGGATTTCTGGACAAGAAGATTTTGACGGCGTTGACATCTACCAATTGGTCAAGATTTGGGAACAAGACCAACCCATAGATAAGGAGTGCCACAATTTCTTCAAAGGCTTGTAGGTCCAATGAGTTCCAACATTCTTGTGCCTTCTCAAACAAGACTTTTGCTAAGAATCCCTTGACGCCGCTTCTGGTTTCCCAATGCCCCTTGATGTCGGATGGTTGCAGATGTAATGCTCGAGCAACATCTTCCGGCTTTGGTTCCTTTTCCGTACCGTTGAAGGGTAGTTGATTAAGGATAGGAATTCTCAGGAGTTGAGAAAACTCCTCCAAAGTGGGCACCAACTGGTAATCGGGGAAAGTGAAACAGTGGTGAAGAGGGTCAAAGAACTGGAATAGCACTTTCATCATGTCTTCTTCAATGTTGGTGTTGACTAAACTGAGCAGTCTACCATGTCTTTCACTGAAGGATGAATTTTCCGGAATTCTTGAGGTGAGCTCCTTGAGTTGAGGAGAGATTCTCACAAGGTTGACTTGAATGGTGTTTCTGTGAGGAATTTCCATGACCTACAAAACAAGAACAAAGATGAAGATCCAAACCCTTGAAATGGTTAGTGAATGCATATGATGCTTCATGATGTTTATGATGTATGCACAAAACATGTGTACAAGCAATTCACACCAAACCCTAGTTTCAGGCTTGCATGGGGTTTCATAGGTAAGTACCCTCTTGAGTGTAGTTGGCTTAAAAACCTGTCCTATAAATAGTAACCGGGTTCTAAGGAGCTCAATATCACTGGATTGTTTTCATTGTTCATTGTTTTGGTTTAGCCACTTAACTAGCGACCAAAATATTCCAAGAAAACAACCCTCAATGAGTGTAGTATCGAGTATCTACCAACTTCGGACTGCACCAAAGCCGGTCATCTCACTCAGCGGCCCCGTACTCTCCTTGATTGAACTCAAGGGTTACCGGTACTCACAAATATGTCGCACTAATATAGCTATTGCTTTGACCGTGTCGATATACCCTGCACAGTTTCCACAACGTATTGCTATCTATGAATGTTTCCCAAAATTCGGGTGTAGGATTGCAAACCCAAACAATAGAGCCAAGATATAAAGCAAACAAATCAAACAATTAGTCATGCAAGAGGGTGATCTAAGCCCTAAGGTTACTCCACTTTTAAAATTGTCCCCAGTAGAGTCGCCAGTTCTGTGATACGGTGGGAGAACTGACTATGGTTTTGCGTTTGTGTTCGCAAATGTTTCGGTTTAGCAAGAGTCGCCACCGACTTTTTATTTTATCCTAAGGAAAGGTTTAAAAAGCACAGCAAAAACCTTTGAGATGTTTTCTTGGGTTCGGGGAGTAGATTATAGAAAGGGAAGGTATTAACACCCTTTTTATCCATGGTTATCCATGGGCTCTTAGTTACTTGCTTAGATCAACTTGCCTTAATTTTCAATTGTTTGAAATAGTGCTTGTGTGTGTGGGTTTGAAAATGTTTTGAAAAGAAGCCAATGTGGTGGCAACCTTTGTAATGATCCATGTGGGGATGTATACAAAGATGTATGTCTTTTGAAAAGGTTTTCATTTGTTTTTGAAAGTTGTTTTGAAAGTGTTGTGAGGTGTGGTTTTTAGAAAATAAGCAAGTGTTTTGTTTTTGCAAGTTTTGATTCAAGTAACTAAGAGGTTATCTACTCCTAAATTTCTCAAAGTTTATTGCTATGTTTTAACCCTTTTAATAAGTTTGTTCCACCATTGTATTTGGTGGACAATCCCATGTTAGGATGCGAAAGGGACGGGCGCGGGTCATCGTTTAGACCATGATTGCAATGGTGCTAAGTATCTTTGGGCAATTTTCTTTAAGGGACTTGATCATTTGTTTAGGCAACATTTTGAAAGCGTCATCGAGGGACTATGATCATTTGATTTGTTTGTTTTTACCCTAAGAAACCTAACATGCAATATGGCCTAATTATTTGAAGGCAACAAGTGGAATACCCTAGGGGTGCAAGTGTGAGATGTGTTGTCCATATTTCATGCTTGTTTATCTTGAAATTAGGTCAAACTATTTTGTTCTTTTTATTTGCATACAAACCCTAATTCTAGCATGGTATATTTAGAAAGCGTTTAAAGTGCGAAAAGTAAAATTCCTACACTATTACAATACAATATGGGAAGGGGGGTACAAATGTTCAAATGGGGGGGTATTTAGACAAAGAAATTAAACCTAGCTATTACATCATTTTTTGAATATTTACAAACAATTGATTGCATAAATTAAATGGAAAATAATAAAGATGCAAAAATGCAAAAAGGTTTTTATGTATATGAAAAGAAAAGGTATTATTTATGTATTCAAATAAACAAAATAAAAAGTTATTATTTTTGGAGTATTTTCATATTTAGGGCAAAACCCTAGTTTATTAAATAAAATGTAGTATTTATTCAACATATATAATATTTATTATTTATATACAAAAATAAAATGAAAATGAAGTATATTTATAAAAATACATTTTTTAGTGTTAAATATAAAAATATGTATATTTTTGGTATTTTTATTTTAAGTGTACTAATGTATATGTATTTATTTCTATTATTTACAAATATATATTAAATATGCACAAAATAAAAAAACATTTAATTTTTTATAAAAAAAAGTAAATTTCATATAAAGTATTTTAAGAAGATAAAAATAAAATAAAAATGGAAAAATACAAAGTGTTTATATTATTTTTCCTATTTATTCTAAATAATGTAATATGTATTTATTTACATACAAATATCAATGTAATCAAATAAAATGCCTAAAAATATAAAAATGGGCTCAGGGGGTGCAGAAGAAATAATGTGGTGTGAAAAGAAATTGCACAGAAGGCCCAGCCCATGAACCTTCTTCTTCAACCTTCAGACAAAAAACATGTCAAAACGCGCGCCTGTATTTCACATTCAAACACCAGGATTCTTTGATTTTTTGCACAAACTTCCAACATAAGAAATGTTAAGCATTGAATCACGATTCCAAATATATAAAAAACTCATCCTAACTCTCAGAAATGAGAGAATTTTAACATTCCCAAATCCTGACCTAAGTTTTCTGCCATGTTCAGACTCAAAATTCTTGCAGCACACATAACATAAATGAAATCTAACTATATGGGCATGTTCAAGGCTATGAATGTGACATATTATCTTCACAAACCTAAAGCTAACAATGCCTAATAAGAGAGATACGAATCCATGAACTTACCTATTCAGTTGAAGTTGTATCTGGCAATGGAGAAGCTTTCAGTGCAAGGTGATGATTGGTATAGCTTCCTTGAGGTCCAGGGATGCTATTCCAAGCTTTACTTTGTCTTGAAACTTCTTGAATCGTGCTAGAGAACCTCAACTGCAAAACAAGAAAATGAAAATGGTGGAACTGGTTAGAGGAATTACAGGTCGTGTTTTAGGTTTTGGTTAGCTTGCATTGATGGTAGGGAAGGTGTGTGAAGAGCTTTTAGCAAGAAAGGATGACAGGGATGAGAGTTGGAACTCAATCTGCAGGGGTAGCTCTGTTTTTGCAGTTTGAGAGTGGTTCTGAGTTCTAGAGGGCAATGGAGGTATTGGAGTCGTGTGTTAGCTCAGATTGGATCTTTGGAATATGCTTGACAAGTTTGCTTAAGGGTTTTTGAGCTGATATGAGAGTTGTTGTATGTTATGGTATGTTTCTTCTTACTTAAGCAACAAAAGGCAAGTTGGTGTTCTAGACTGATGCAGGCCCCCATAACATGCTGCAAACCCTTGTCTTGATCAGTGTAATTAGCTCCTAAACTTGTGCCAATGAGATCCTAACTGTACTTGCTTGGATTTTCAATTTGACATAAAGCTTGCTTTTGCAAAAATGGATAAAGTACTTTATCTATTTTGGGATTAATCCACTATGCAATGCTAGAACACAAAGAACATGGTCTTGGAACAAAGAATATGCATTAAACTTATGAGTGTAATTGAGATAAAAGGCCTGTAATCAAGTTGTGCAAGCTGAGATTGAAATGCATAGTGCTATGAACATGCAACTTGGCCTAATCAAAAGTGAGTTTTTGCCATATTGCAAAATTCGATTCTCCCTAACCGTGAGGTTGTTTGAGAAGTTCTTGGACATTTTGGAAAGCTTGGAATGTTTAATACAATCCATCTTTCAAATGCAAAGTGAAATTCCAAGTGGAAGTGTATGGAAAATGGCCTTGAAGTTAGGTAGAAAACCTTGCCAAAATAGGTTAAAATTTCACTAAGTTAAGAATGGTTTAGCACCCTTATTCCAAAAATTGTAACTTGAGATACAAGCCTCATTTGGGAAAACTTTGTGAAACAAAGTTGTAGATTATGCAACAAGCTACAACTTTCATGTTTTGACTTTTGTTTGAATCCAAATGAATCTTGGTGAGAGAGTGGGGCAAAGTTGGGAAAAAATTAGGGTTTTCCATAACTTAGAAAAATTCCAAGTTATGAAAAATTTCCATTTCAATCCCTAATTTGCATTTTTTGATTTCTTGGTGAACAAGTTTCATGATTTGGCATGTTTTGATAAAAAATGAATCTTGACCCTTGATTTTGACCAAAAAGTCAAAGTTTGACTTTTCAGTATACAGTCAAAATTGATCAATTGACTGGGAAATTCAACTGTCAATCTTGTGTACTTGGATCTTTTGAACTTATTGAGCATGTCAAGATAATTCCATGGGGCCCTTGAGTCCATATGTGAGCTTGGTTTGCCATTGGCTAGGTCAAACAGTCAAAAATTGCCTTGGTGCAGTCAAAACCCTAAAAATGACCATTTTGCCCTTTTGATGATCTGATCAAATTTCTTGTGGAATTGTGATCCAAACTTGATCAAATGGTCCATGAGAGTTCATAATGTTGATGTGGGTCAATTTTCATGAGATTTGACTGTCAATTGGCCACATTTGACTTTTTCCCCAATACAGTTGATTTCTAGGTCAATTGTCCAATTGACTGGGCAAAATTTGGAATCAAGACTTGAAACTTTGCATGGATAAACTTGGGAGTCCAACATGAAGCATGAAAGTCATCTTAGGCTTCTTAGGTCAAAACATCTTTGTGCAAACACAAACCCTAATTTGGGTCAACAGTGCAAGGAGAAGTCTTGAACAGAGGAAACCCTAACTGGATCTTGAGCTCCAAGGGTTTTGTGATGAGAAAATGTTGAGGAAATGGGAGGGCAAATTTTGGGGTACAACAGCCACCTTAACTCTTTTCGGTATGTGGAGATGGATGGGGAGTTCATTGAAACCCCGTGTCATAAATTTGAAGAAGTCCTCCAGACTATGGCGTCGACTGAAACTGTGGCTGAAGATCCTCCAATGAAGATGGCTTCCCTCAAGGATGCCCGGGCTGTTATTGAAAAAGGTGGGTGTGAAAATTGGGGTCAACTCCCTAACTTCGAACACAAAACTGACAAGTTTGGTTTGGGTTTTACTGCAGAAGCTCAAAGGGCGGTTCGACGTGCGCGAATCGGAAGACCTCCCCTACATATCAGTAATATGGATGTAAATGTAATTGAAGATGATGATGAAGAGTCTGAGTTTGACAGCTGGATTTACCCGACTACCAACAGTGGCTTGAACAATTGGACGACAAAGGACTTCGTGCCCGTTTCTTTTATTACACAGTAATAGACTTTTGTTTTGAGATTTGTAACAGACAATTTGAAACTTTATGGCCCGGTGCCTTACCCGAGACACCGTGGTTTTGTTTGTGAGGGCTTAATATTTGTCATTTCCATATGTCATCAATAAAGCATTGGACATTTTCTTGCATTACAAATTTTACACTCCTTGTTTTTCTTTTCTATCTTGCACCTTATCAAAACGACTAATTGTCTTACACACACTCATATATCATAATACAGGTCCATATCCATTATGGATCCCACTGATAACGACTCTGCTACTTCCAGTTATGACTTCGAAAGTCCGATCAACCAAGCCGAGGAAGAAGGTGAGGATGATTGCGAAGTGCCTGGTGAACTTGCTAGACTGTTACTTCAGGAAGAGAGGGCTATACAGCCCCATGAAGAGCCAGTGGAATCAGTGAATTTGGGTACCGAAGAAGACAAGAAAGAGGTCAACATAGGTGCAAATCTGGAGCCTAGCGTTAAGCAACGGTTGATACAAATGCTGCGTGACTATGTTGAGATCTTTGCCTGGTCTTATGAAGATATGCCTGGGTTGGATACCGATATTGTGGTTCACCGCTTGCCAACTAAAGAAGACTGTCCTCCAGTGAAACAGAAAGTTCACCGAATGCGCCTAGAAATGTCTGAGAAAATCAAAGCTGAGGTTATGAAACAGTTTGATGCCGGTTTTCTAGCAGTCACTTCTTACCCGCAGTGGGTTGCCAACGTGGTCCCAGTGACGAAGAAATATGGTAAGGTTCGAATGTGTGTCGACTATAGGGATCTGAACAGGGCAAGCCCCAAGGATGATTTCCCTCTGCCTCACATCGATGTTTTGGTCGACAACACCGCACAGCATAAGGTCTTCTCCTTTATGGATGGTTTCTCCGGTTACAATCAAATTAAGATGGCTCCCGAAGACATGGAGAAGACGACCTTCGTTACACAGTGGGGTACCTTTTTCTATAAAGTCATACCATTCGGATTAAAGAATGTTGGGGCAACGTATCAGCGCGCCATGGTCGCTTTGTTTCATGACACGATTCATCATGAAATTGAGGTATACGTTGACGACATGATTGCAAGGTCCCAAACTGAAGAAGAACATCTTGACCATCTCTATAAGCTATTTGACAGGTTGAAAATGTATAAGCTCAGGTTAAACCCTAACAAGTGCACCTTCAGGGTATGGTATGGTAAGCTGTTGGGTGTCGTCGTTAGTGATAAAGGTATCCAAGTGGATCCTACAAAAGTAAAGGCTATACAGGAGATGCCAGCTCCCCGAACGAAAAAGGAAGTCAGAGGCTTTTTGGGACGTCTGAACTACATTGCCCGATTCATTTCGCACCTGACTGCTACTTGTGAACCAATCTTTAAGCTGTTAAAAAAAGATCAAGTGGTAAGATGGAATGATGAATGTCAAGCCACTTTGGAAAGGATCAAAGAATATCTCCAAGAGCCACCTATTTTGATACCTCCAGTGGAAGGGAGACCTCTGATCTTATACTTGACAGTACTCGACAATTCGATGAGGTGTGTGCTGGGGCAACATGACGAGTCTGGCCGAAAAAAGCATGCTATTTACTACCTTAGCAAAAAGTTTACCGACTGTGAGACCCGATACTCACTACTTGAGAAAACTTGATGTGCTTTGGCATGGGCTTCTCACCGACTATGACAGTATATGCTGACTCACACTACTCTATTGATATCGAAGATCGACCCAATCAAGTATATCTTGGAAAAACCTGCCTTGTCCGGACGAATAACAAGATGGAAGATGATCTTGACTGAGTATGACATCCAATACACAACCCAAAAAGCAATCAAGGGAAGTGTGTTGGCAGATCATTTGGCGCATTAGGCCGTGGATGATTACCAGTCTATGAACTTCGAGTTTCTGGATGAGAACATCATGTTGGTGATTGACTGTGAAACACCTGGACCAGATGAAGGACCTGAGGAGGGATCCCGATGGTCTATGTATTTTGATGGAGCTTCAAACACTTTGGGTAATGGCATTGGCGCCGTGATCATATCTCTTGAAGGCTGTCATACTCCGTTCACTGCCTGATTATGTTTTAACTGCACCAACAACATGGCATAGTATGAAGCATGTATCATGGGCCTTCAAGCAGCTATTGACCTAAGGATTAAGTTCTTAAGTGTGTTCGGGGATTCTGCTCTCGTGATCAGTCAGGTCAAAGGCGAGTGGGATACGAAGCACCCAAATCTTATTCCTTACAAAGAGTAAGTATTGACGTTGCTTCCGCATTTTGAGGAGATAACCTTTGAACACTTCCCCAGAGAGGAGAATCAGTTAGCGGACGCGCTAGCTACTATGTCTTCTATGTTCAAGGTCAGGTGGGACAATGAAGCTCCCCAGGTTACCATTGAGAGGTTGGACGAACCCACACATTGCTGTGACATTGAGACTGAAGAAGTAATAGATAAACCCTGGTTTCATGAGGTAAAGAGGTATCTCGAGGCTCAGGAGTACCCCGAGGGTGCATCTGTTAATGATAAGAAGTTTCTGAGGAGGTTCGTGGCGAAGTTCTTCATCAGTAATGGCATCCTTTACAAGCGTAACCACGACTCAACCTTACTGCGATTTGTGGATAAGAACGAGGCAGAAAGGATTATGGTAGAGTTACATGAAGGTACTTTCGGAACTCATTCCAGTGGACATACCATGGCAAAGAAGATCGTACGGGCAGGATATTATTGGTCCACCATGGAAGCCGAATGTTATCAGCATTCTCAGACCTGTCATAAGTGCCAAGTCTATGCTGATAAGGTGCATATACCTCCAGTTCCTCTGAACGTCTTGACGGCTCCTTGGCCTTTTGCAATGTGGGGCATCGATATGATTGGTGAGATCAGACCTACTGCGTCCAACGGGCATCGTTTCATCCAGGTAGCGATTGATTACTTTACAAAGTGAGTTAAAGCAGCTTCATTTGCTACAGTGACCAAGAACGTCGTGGCACGGTTTATTCGGCACAATTTGATCTGTCGATACGGTGTACCAGAGAGGATCATTACAGACAATGGTACAAATATCAACAATACAATGATCATCGAGCTCTGCAAGCAGTTCAAGATACAACATCACAACTCTTCTCCTTACCGGCCGAAGATGAATGGGGTTGCTGAAGCGGCTAATAAGAATATCAAGAAGATTGTGCAGAAGATGATGGTGACATACAAAGACTGGCATGAGATGTTACCATTTGCTCTTCACGGGTACCGTACCTCAGCACGAACGTCAACAGGGGAAACACCTTACTCTTTGGTGTATAGCATGGAAGCAGTCTTACCTATCGAGGTCCAGATACCATCTCTTTGGATTATGAAGGATGCAGGTTTGAGCAAAGACGATTGGATTCAGACCTAACTTGATCAACTGAACTTAATCGATAAAAAGAGACTTACTGCTATTTGTCATGGTCAAACATATCAAAAGCGGATCATCAAGGAATTTAACAAGAAAGTTAGACGACAAGAGTATCAAGTCGGGGATCTGGTGATCAAACACATCATATTACCTCAAGGTGATCCTAGGGGCAAATGGACCCCTACGTATGAAGGGCCATTTATGGTTAAGAACATTTTCTCAGGAGGAGCCATGATTCTAACCACCATGGATGGTGACGACCTTCCTCACCCCGTCAATGCAGACATAGTGAAAAAATACTACGCATAATCAAAGACCCGCTAGGTTGACTGGCCTAGGAAAAAATAAGGGCTTCCCGGCGAACCAAAAGGGTTCGGGAAAAAGTAAGGGATGAAAATGAAAAAATCTGTACACCCGGCAAGTCGAAAACCTGAAAAGGAGGCTTGGGAAAAAAAGGGTATCCCGGTGGACTAAAAACCCAAAAGGGTGGTCTAGGAAAAAAATTAGGGATTAAGGCGTAACACTATGTCTCATTGGATCATCTTGTAACCAGACTTTGGTATCGTCTATCAAGCTCGGACGATGCTAATCAATCTGATCTACCTTCAACCAAGTAGCAAAAGTGATGAGACGCTCGAAGACATAAAGGCAATAGCAGAATTGGAACTCAGTGGGATTGTTCACATAGCTGTTTTTCTTTGTTTTTCATAAACTGTATAAATTCTATTGTTCGGTGGTGTTCTCTTACTAGGACGTCAGCCTCTTGTACAAAAACGCCTATTTATAGGTCAACTTCAAAGTTAATACAATTCATTTTCACAAAGAAATTTCAAATTGTTTTCCTTTTCCTGTTTCGTTTTGCAAGAACGTCCAATGTTCATTTTTGATATATGCATTTGACAATAGTTGTTGCTCATAAATATTTACATGCGAAACAAAAGACGATTACTCGTAATATCAGAAACAGGGGAAAACAAGAAATGTCCAACCCATACAGTTGCTCTATCCACCAGGTATAGGGATAGACCTAGTTGGAGAAAACGATTAAAGGTACATTCACTCTCCGCAGAGTAAAGAGAAAGACAATGACATTAGCGGTCCCGAACAGGACACCACTCTCCCCAGCTGAGGCTCGCAACCGCGAGTGAGTCGGAAAGATTCTCCCCAAGCAGAGTTTATCTATTGCCTGCACTAAAAGATTATCCCCAGTGGAGTCTGGAGGACTACCCCCAGTAGAGTCTGGAAGATTGTCCCCAGTAGAGTCTAAAAGATTACCCCCAGTGAAGTCGCCATTGGAAAATCATCCCCAGCGGAGTTCATTTATTTCACAAATAGAAACTCAATCCCCAAAAGGTTTCATTATCACCAACAATGGTAATTCATCCCCAGTTGAGGTTATTCTTCCAAATTAACAGATCCTCCGACAGAGTATGTCCTCCCCACAGAGTCATTTCCTCGTCAGTTTATTCCCCAGTGGAGTTATTCTCTCCTGCAGGATTATGCTCACAATCATCTTCATTCACTATCCCCAGCGGAAACGAAGAATTCAACGTCTCGCACTCTCCAGCAGCAACCCGGGATTTATTTTCCCCAGCTAAAGATTTTCATAAAAACATTACATATCCATACATCATGACATATGCATAAGCATCATACAACACAATCTCATTTATTTTGAGAACATCATTGCTTGATACATGTCATGCATTACATACGATTAACCCTTTACCTTTCAGGAAGGATACAATCAAATTGTCACAAAAGTTCAAGCTATGAAGCCCGGATCCGACCGGATAGTATCTTGATTTCTACAGCATATTGTGAAGCCCGGATTATGACCGTATAGTAGTATCAAACACCGCGAAGCCTGGATTCGACCAGATAGTGGTTTATCTTTAAGCAATGAAGCCTAGAGAACGACCAAATGATAGTTTAATCCCCAGCAAGCCGTGAAGCCCGGATTACAATCAGATAACAACTTAGCCAGTTACTATGAAGCCTAGATTACGACCAGATAGCAGCCAAAGACACCGCGAAGCCTGGATTACGACCAGATAGTGGTATATCTTTAACACAAGTTATGAAGCCCGGATTACGACCGAATAGTATCTTGATTTCCTCCAAACACCATGAGGCTTAGATTTCGACCAGATAGTGGTATGAGACATCGTGAAGCCTGGATTACGACCAGATAGCGGTAAAAGACACTGTGAAGCCTTGATTATGACCAGATAACAGTAAGGGACACTATGAAGCTCGGATTATGACCAAATAGTAGTTCACCCGGCCAGATACTATGAAGCCCAGATTACGACCAGATATTAGTAGGCCCAAAGCCAAAGGGAAGCCCGGATTATGACCGGATAACCATTTGATCTCTTCTGAAGCCTGGACTACGACCAAATAAGAAGTAAGGTAATTTGAAGCCTGAGTTACGACCAGATAGCAGTACAGAACACCATGAAGCCTGAATTCGACCAAATAATGGTATAAAACATCGTGAAGCCTGGATTACAACCAGATAACAATACAAGACACTGCGAAGCTTAGATTTCAACCAAATAGCAGTTTACCTGGGCAGTTACTAAGAAGCCCGGAGTCGACCCGATATTAGTGTGCCCTAAATTCAATTTGAATCCCGGATGCGACTGGATAACAACTTAATTCCTTCTGAAGCCTAGATTACAACCAGATAAGAATCGAGAAATTGCGAAGCCCAGATTATGACCGAATAGCAAGTTTTATCTCATCTCCCCAGTAAGTCACTGTAAAGCCTGGATTACGACCAGATAGCAGTCGGTCTTATTACTATGAAGCTTGGATCACGACCAAATAGTAGTTCATTTTCACCTCTTCGACGAAGGGACGATTCCTCAACAAGAATAACGGACGACTGAAGTTCCTAAAATTCAACCTTTCTCAAAACAGAGATGATTCCCCAGTAGAATAACGGACGACCGAAGCTCCTAAATTTCTATTTCTCTCAAGACAGAGATCAACATTCCCCAGCGGAATCTTCCCCAATAACAGGTATACAAGCTCTCGCTAAGGAATCTCTTATGCGATCGACACTCCTTCAGATGGCATATTTAAGCCCATCCCCCGTCAGCAATTTCCAAATGGAATCTGTAAGCCCATTCTCGACATCACAAGACAAGTACTGCATCATGTGAGTGAAAATTTCTGGGCACTCTAGTGTTCAATCCTCTTCCACCTTCGGATCACGAAAGGCACGAAAGCCAATCTACATCCTAAGGTTTAAGAAGATTGAATAGGGGCAGCTATTGTACCCCAAAATTTGCCCTCCCATAATTCTCAAAACATTTCAAGATAGATCCTCAAGTTGATCAAGGAAGCCCAAGGGTTGACCAGACAAGCCCTCTCCTAAGGCGGTCTACCTCAAATTAGGGTTTCATGTTGCATCAAGATACTTGAGCCCAAGGGATCCCAAATGGTCACCATTTTCCTAATATGTTCTCAAGATCATCCATGTGAAGTTTCAAGCCCTACAGAGAAAGTTTGCTCAGTCAATTGCTCAAATGCCTGAAAATCGACTGTGTTAGGGCAAAAGTCAACTGTGGCCCACATACAGTCAAACTTCAAGATTTTTGGTCAACATCCTCATTTTCAAGTATAATTCATCATTTGATCAAGGGTTGATCATGATTCATCAAGGATTGCTCATAATTCATCAAGAACCAAAAGTTGCTAAATTAGGGTTTTGTAGGAAAAGTCAACTCAACTTTGACCAAGCATAACTTTCTCATACTTTATGATAAATGAACCATCCAAAGCTCATTTTTAATAGGATGAAATGCCCTACAATTCATCTTCAGCTCCCAAGTTCAAAATATGCATTCACAAGAAGTTATGAATTTGGACATTATAGGTCATTTTGAAAAGTCAACAAAAACACCTTTTTTGTCAAAACTTCACACATGAGAATGGAATATCAAATTGAGATGGGACAAAAGGGTTGCTTAGAGGACGTCTCAAGCTTTCTAAAAAGTCCAAGAACACCTTCAAAGAGTCAAAATTTAGGAAGTTATGAATTGGTGAAGTTGACCCTTTTTGCAAAATTGTCAAAAGTCAACTATGCCTCAAATTGCAATTTTTGCCAAATGGGCCCAATCTTTTTCACTTGTTTTGAGTTGGAAACATGGTCCACGAACCCTAGCCTTTTCCACTTGTCATTATCTTGTTTTTATTATTTATTTTGATTTTTATTTGAATTAAATCAATTTAAATCAAAACAAATCATAGAAAATCCAAAATATTGAAATCTCAAGATTTGATACATGTTTCAGGTCTTAAATTCCAGCTAGCATAAGATTGAATTCGTGTAAAGGCTTGGAGTGCACAAAAAGATTGGTTTTAGGCTATTTTTGGAATGATTTTCAAAGGAATCAAATCAAAATCAAATGCAATGATGGAGGAAGATTGAGCATATTCTTGCAACCCTAATTCATTCCTCAGTACATAAGGAGTATTTGCAGACCCAAAGCAAGGCTAGAGAGAGGCGCATAAGGTCAGAGCAAGCTTGCAAATAACCAAGAAAATTAGCAATTCGAATTCACACTTCCAGGCATCCTCAAGGCCTTCTAGCTATCCCAATCGCTTCCTGGGAGTGTAAGCAAGCGAAATCAATCAAGAACAAGTCTTTTCCAGTACCAAAACGCGCTATAAGTCATCCACGACATTGCTCCTTTCTTGAATTCGATTTGCGTAATTCTTGCACATTCATCACATTCTAATCATATATTCTTGTTCACCATCACATATGCAAGCTCTCTGTACCATTCAATTTCATTTTTATGGCTTGTATGAGATTTCACCATTGTTAGGGTTTGTAGCTTCGAATTGGGAATTTTGTATGCAGGCAAAATTAGGCCATGAAAGGGGCACCATTGTGCTCAGCAGGTCCAGACGAACCTATCCATGGCATTAGTTTTTATTTATCACATTTGTATGAGATTTTGAGGATTGCAGGACTTGTAGCAACGAACATGGTGTCGTAGGTAAAAGTCCGTGTCTTTTAGCCACGGAACAAGGAAGAAGAAGATATCGTGGCAAGCAACCATTGGTCCATTCAAACTTCTGGCGCGTGTTTTTTTATTATTCTCCATTAATTATTTTTTTGTATATTATTATTATTGTTTATTTTATGTACAAACTGAATACGCAGCGCAGTTGGCATTGGTGCATGTGGGAAGTGCCTTGGGGCCTGGGTTCGAATCCCAGGTCCCCCTTATTTCATATAATTTTTTTTCATGATCCAGCGCATACCAAAGACCAAGGTCTACCATGGGACCTCCTCATCCAAATATGCCAACTGGTCAGATGGCCAGATCCAAGGGCCATCAATGAAGGAGCACCAAAGGCATGGTCAAAGCAAATGCATGGGATCTCAGAAGGTCAGCATGGATCTTTGGGCTTGGGCTAGAAGCTTGCTATCTGCACCTCCTCAAATTACTGAAAGCAGGCCCAAATTTCTTTTTCCTTTTCTTTTATATTTTATTTAATTAATCTATTTATCTCTTTTACTAACATAATTAAATATTCTTTTTATCAAAAAAATCACAAAAATATTATTTTTCATCCAATTAGGTTTAAGTTTATTTTTTTTATCAAAAATTAAATTAATTTAATTAGGTTGTTAATTTTAGATAACTTTAATTCTTTTTTTTTGTAAATAAATTTAAAAAAAATAATTAGAACAATTAGGGTTTTATTTCTAATTTAATTATATTTTCTTTTTTCTTAAAATAACCAAAAAAACACAAAAATAGGCCATTTATTTATTTTCATTAATTAATTTAATTAACTAATTAATTGTGCATTTAATTTAAAAAACCTAATCCTTTTTCTTAAAAAATGATTAAAAACAAACAAAAACAATTTTTTCTTTTAATTAGGTTAAAAAGGGTCAAAACCCTAATTTTTCTTATCGTTCTAACTTTCCTTGCACGCGCTTTATTATTTTATTCTTTATCTTATTAATGTAATTGCCCACAAGTTGTAATAGTTTAATTAGGTCTTTTTACTTTCATTTATCGCTTTATTTTTAAGGGTTTGTTTTTGGCTATGTAAATACCCGAAGCCTTGTAATAGTTTAGTTTAATTTCCGCACTTTAATTTCCGTAAAATATTAATTGTTAGATGTATGATATATGGATGCATGACAAGAATGTATGATTAACTTTAAAACGGTTAGATAACCCTAAAATGTGCAAAGATAAATAATCTGAAATTGAATCACTCGCACATGCGCACTCCTAGGGTACACTCCCACTTGGTTGCCTTCGGTAAACGGTCATTAAGTATAGGATGCTTTAGTGGTCTCTCTTTTGTATAAACAAAGATCAAAGTCCCGTTCGGAAAAGTTGTCTCAGAAATGGTTGCCTCGGACATTGTTGCCTCGAATAATTGATCTAAGACATTAGGGTTATTACTAAGACGTCCTAACATTGCTTTAGTGACCGTACGTCCCTTTTGAATTAACCCTCAAAACTCCAACGATGGTGCTACCTACTCACTAATAGTGGGATAGTGCTGTCTAAAGGAAACGAACATAGAACAATTCTTTTTTCTAGTAGGTAGATTAGTTATTAAGTACTTGCTCAATCCAAATAAACTTTTTCACACTTACACTCCTCTTTCAAACAAAGCTTTCAAAAACACTTCGTAACACTCTTGAAGACAGAAGCAAGAGTTAAATCGAAGTCAAAAACTTTTTAAATCACACAAACACAAAAAGAAGAAATTTTGAAAATGATGAGCAAGTACCTAAGAGCCCGTGGAAAACTACGGATAGAAAGGGTGCTAATACCTTCCCTTTCTATAATCTACCCCCCGTACTCAGAAATATCTCGAAAAAGGAATTTTTCTGTGCTTTTTTCCTTTCCTTGTTGGATAAAATAAAAGTTGATGGCGACTCTTGCTTACCGCAACATTTTGCAAACACTAATGCAAAACGTAAACCTACAATTCCTAAAAAACAATCCTGGTTCTTGCCACCGTATCACATGGTCCATTTTTCAATCATCTGATTGGAAGTTCCTCATCCGGTTTCATTGAATTGATCTTGATCGGGGAAAGAGTGGAAGCTGGAATTAAGAGTGGTAAGATCCAGAAGGATGCATCCTCCAGTGCAGCAAGGAAGCCATTTTTTTGGGAAAAAAGAGGTTAGTGCTGTGCAAAACCAAAGGAATTAGGACAAAACTGAACGCCGTCCAGCGGTAGGGGCTGTTATGATCTCCAAACCTGCACCTATTCAACAAAGAAATAATCAGCCTAGAACAGAAAGGCCGGTAAGACAGTTTACCCGGATAAATATGACTCTGTCTCAAGTTTTTCCACAATTGTTGAAATCAAATATAGTAACTCTGAGGGAAGCTCTGAAGAATCCCAATACTTCCTCTCCCCGCTACAATCCAAATTCTCGATGCGCCTACTATTTTGAGACTTCGGGGAATGACACGAACGACTGCTGAGCTTTGAAGAACAAGGTGCAGGATCTGATCGAGGCAAAGGACATTGAATTCGATGCTCTGGAGACTCCCAACGTCATAACTGCACCCATTTTAAAGCACGGCTCAGGGATCAATGCTATTGATGTTGTCTCCGCCACGGAAGACGCTGACAATGAGTATGACATGGATAGCTGGATCTTTCCTACTACCAACGGTGGACCCAGTAACTGGACAGCAAAAGACTTTGTACCAATTACTTTTATTCAGAAGTAATTGTCTTTCTTTTTTTTTTGGATATGTAATAAACAATATAAACTCTATGGTCATGTGTCTTACCCGGGGCACAATGGTTTCATTTGTGAGGGTTATCATGTTTCAATTTCATATGGCATTAATAAAGCATTGGACGTTTATACATACAAATTTTGTGCTCTCTGTTTTTCTTTTCTGCTTTTCACTTTGTCAATACAACTATGCTCTTATACACACTCACATATCAAACTGCAAATCCATATCCACTATGGATCCCATTGATAACAGTTCTGCTATTGCCGGTTATGAATTTGAAAATACGATCAATCAAGCCGAGTGTTGCACCCTAATTTTTGCCCCTAAGATTCCCCTATCATATTATGTCAACTTGATCATAACAAAATCACATTAGGGTTGGTTCTTCCTCTTTTTCTATCTCCTATCTTTAAGTTTTCTCTTGAGGAATCTCCAAGCACCTTAGTTGTGTATTTTGTATATGCGTTAATAATTAACCTCTAACCAAAATACAAAAAATATTTGTCTCTGCCTTTGCATATTTGTGTTTTGTAGGTACCGAGTCAAAGCATCCGACAAATAAAGTTTTTCCGGCATTATTTCCCTAAAATCTCTATTTGCAAAAAATAATAATAATTAAATTTTTTCATTTTTTTCCTGTACAATCGATTGCTCCCATGGTGCAATCGATTGCACAGAGTGTATTGTGCACAATCTTTGAAAAAAAGTGTATTTTTAGCCTTCAAAAATGAAAACATTTTAGTATGTGTCGACACATACGTGTTATGTGTCGACCCATACAAGACAATCAATTCTGCAATGTGCTGACAAAAGAAGCTTGCATCGACCCATAAAGGCTTGTGTCGACTCGTCCTGTTTTTTATAACTAGCATATGTCGACACAAACATGTTATGTGTCGACTAATGCAAATTGATTGATTCTGTATTGTGTTGAAATAGCAGCTTGTATCGACCCATAGAAGCTTGCGTCGACTCATGCAAATTGATTGATTCTGTATTGAGTTGAAAAGGCAGCTTGTATCTATCCATAAAAGCTTGCGTCGACTCATGCTGTGTTATACAACTAGAATGTGTCGATGCATACGACTCTTGTGTCAAATCATAGCAGCAAAACACACGTGATTTTTGAAAAAAGCCAGCAATTTCAAAACTGTCATCTTTTTGGCTCCAATTTATCTGCATAATTTGAAAATTATATCATTAATTCAATTTTTGGCTCCAAGAATCAATTACCAAATTACCACTAATCCCAATCCTAAACTCTATAAATAGAGACCTCATTTCATTCAAATCACAAGCTTTTGATAGCCAAACTCATTTTGCTAAAAAAACTCTCAATTCTCTCCATCTACCAAATTCACTCAAAGCTCCATTTAAAAAAAAAGGGATAGTAAGCTTTGCATTGAAGCTTACTAATCTTTGAGCTAAACCTTCATCCAAACACTTTTTCTTCATCAATTCTCTACATCCAAGCTTTGGTAATTGATTCTTGTGGTTGAATTGAAGCAAATTCTGGAAGTTGTTTGATAATTCTCCAATTCTACCTTTGGTAAGTTGGATCATCATCTTTCACAATGTGATCTCTTGTGGATTTATGGTTTTGATTCATTGAGCATTGTTTTATGATTCCATTAGTGCTATTTTCTCATAATTTGATGGAATTTTCATGCTCAATTGGATCCATGATCATAAGGTGTTTGATGAAAAGTTGGAACAAGAATTTGATCCTTGAAATGCTGTTTTCTACTGATTTTAACAGGTTGCAATCAATTGTTGTAACATTGCAATCGATTGTCACAGAAAATTGATTTGAAAAAAAACTGCACTGGTGCAATTGGTTGCTGTCTAAGCACAATCGATTATAACAGTGCCAAAAATACTTTTTCAGCCTTATTTTGGGGCTGTTTTAACTCAAATATTTTTTCTGCTCACTCTCTTTGATGGATAATTTGGATTACAATTTTAAATATCCAATTTCTCTTTAAATTCAATGGACTTTGTGGTGTAGATGAAGTTGGATAAATGTTCATCAATTAAAATCTATCAAAGAGTGAATTATTTAATTTATTCTTGGTGCTTTTGATTGATGATATGTTTAGTGCTTTAATCTTACTAGATGAGAGATTGAATTTAAAGATGAAAGAAATTTAAGGTAGTGATCCAAATTAGCTTATCATTCCCATCCCTCTTCATCTTATCCCTTTCTTTTTTAATTGTGCTACATGTTAAGGGGTGATGATCTCTATATCATTTATCCAAACATGAAGTACATAGATTGCTATTGACCGATCTCAAAATAGGTGCGACTTCTACATAAGTCCACTTACGATTGCTTAACATAGTGCTAAATTTTGTCTCGATTCGAATAAATAATCATTCGTGGCCCAAACCTATGTTTGTAAGCCCAAGTATGTTAATTTGATCTCTTTGATCCAATAACCTTGAGACTCATTGTGTGGAGGCTTTGGTTCTACCAATCCTCTAATGGATCTTCATCAATTTTGGTCAACGCGGATCACTTAACATTGTTGATCATTAAATGTTGCCTTGATAATTTATTAAATGGATGATATACTTGACATAAAGTAAATGCAACTTGTTGTGTGGAGGCTTTGGTTCTACCAATCCTCTAATGAGTTCCAAATGCAAGTTTCAAGATGGTCATCCAACTAACCACTAATTTCTAACAATTGACTTTATTTTATGCTCTTTACCTTATGCTTTTATGGTTTATGTACTATTTACTTTAGCATTTACATTTCATGCTATTTTCCTCTTTGCTCACTTGAGCATTTACTTTTATGTCATTTTTATTTTGCTCACTTGAGCTTTTCTTTTCTTTTTGAAGATATTTAATAATCAACATAAACCATAAGAATCTTTAATGATACTTGGACTATTTGGTTACTATCCTTGGCATTATGGAGTGTTGGACTTCTTGGACTTAGGATTAGAAACATTGGCCTATCTTGGAGACCTTGTGACCTTATCTGATTATTTTGTCTGGAGCTCTTAAGGTTCACCTCAAGACATTGGGTTGTTTGTTTGTTTTGTGTGCAGGTTATTGTGATTACACTCTTTGTTTGTAATCTGGAATTCACCTGTATACAACCGTTACTCTGCCCGATTTTTATGAAGAGTTAATACACTTGAAGTTTGATTCTCTCAAGAGGTCTAGTATCTTTGCCTGCTTGGTTTCAATCCAAATAATGGGGATTCTATCTTGACTCATAATGTCAAGTATTGACTTCTTGTTGGTTAGATGATTCTTATCCTTAGCTTTTACCTTATGCTTTAGGATAGTCTCTTCTTCTCCTCCCATCTTCTTTAATTTCAAAAATCTTCTCCCTCCTTTTGAAAACTCTTCTTGTTTCTAAACTTGAACCACTTTCATAATAAACTTGGACCTAGGTCCATGCATTTTCAAAATCTTTTTATAAATAAACTTCAATCAACTTAACAATACCTTGACATTTTTTGTGAGAAGACTAAAAGTCAATCAATCTCATTTCAAACTATTTTGCCACTTTGGCTTCTACTTTAAAACTTTTCTCAAAATATTGGACTCTTGTCAATCCTTGTAGTGATGCAACAACTATACTTCTACATATTTTATAGCGAAAATATACAGATTTTACAAAGAGGTTCATATGGAGTACCGTAGATGTTTAGGGTGCTAATACCTTCCCTTTGCATAACCAACCCCCTTACCTTGAATATTTCCCCCTCTTTTTTGGGTTATTCGCTCTCTTCCCATTCCTTTGGAAACAATAAAGCACAGTGGCGATTTTTATTTTGATTTGTATAAAGTCTAGTCAATCCAATGGCTTAGTCTTGAACATTTCTACCGCTATAGAAAAATTGCAACTTCACTGGGGAAAGATTGACCTCTTGCTGGTCCATCCCTAACTGGGTTGAGCTTATCTTTGTTTATATCTGTATATGTGCTATTGTTGTTTATGTGTTATATTGTGTATATATGTTTGTTTGGATTTTTCTGGTTTTCAGGGTGCTTGGTGATTACTCATGAGTCATATACTCGGACTTGGGAAAACTTTAAGATAGGACGGGCGGTATAGTCATGTTAACTTTGAGGGAGTAATCCCAAAAAAGGAGGCATGAGATCCCCCACTCAGTGGATTCCCCTTTGACTATAGAGTCGTTTACCGAGTAATCGGGAAGACATAATGCTTTCGACCTGGGAGCCTGCTGAAACTGAGGACCGTAGAATACCAAACCCATCTTGGCCTTTTAGGTGTAGTGCGGAAGCTATGACAGAGTAATTTGGAAATAGTTGTCACGTGATACTACGCTTGGATGAGTTTTTCTTGAGAATATTACTAATTACCGAGTTAATCGGGAAGTTGGTAATATCTGAAGGAAGGATGTAGGCTCTGGGAACCTCTAGAACCTTGTTCGGAAGGTGATAACTTTTAGACCAACACCTTATGGGTAGTACCTTCGACCTCATGCTCGTGACGTTGAACCTATGAACCCTATATGTGTGATCTTGTGTGTGATTGTTGCATCATGCATCCATGCACTCATAAGCATCTTTTGAAGAAAACAATACTTCAAGGGATTTAAAGGTTGACTATTTGTGAATATCTCAGGTGCTTTTAACCATGGATTCTGGAAAGAGAAAGACCGGGAAATACAGTTTCAAGGATCCCAATATAGATGAGTTGGTCAGTCTAATTCCAGAGATCGAGTGTTCTGCAGACTTTGGAAGAAGTATGGATCCATTATTCCTCTCATGAAGCTGGAGATGAAGGAGGTGAAGGAAAATGCGATCAAAAGCGCAACGAAATATAAAAATTTCCTTTAGCGATCCTTACGAATGAGCATGGTCAGTGATAGAAACATTTACCTCTTGTGGCGATTCAGACCTTTGATGTTGTGATCACGAGCATTGATGAAGAACAACGCCTCTACTCAGTCCACACGAACAGATCGCTTCCGGTCACAGTGCTAGCTGATCACGAACGGAAACTTTGAGTGAGAGAGAGAATCAAAAACGAAATTGCATCAAGTGAAATTGCTTCATCACAAGGGATCTATTTATAGAGTCACTCGTGTGGGCTACAAGCTAAAATCCCAATTAAGGCTATAAGCTAAAATCCCAATTAAGCTTATGGACATCATACCTTATGACGTACCATATATCACTTATCCACGTGGTACCTTACCACTTTCCGTATTACACTTAAGTGCACTGTACCTTACGGTGTTCCTTATTTATTCTATCTCTCATCAACCTGTCCTTATGTGTGTGACCCTGTAGGTTTTCGCGACGTTGGCAATTATATTAAATCACACATTTAAATATAATAAACAGTGAGCGGTATCTAGCAACACATCACTGTTACCCAAGTCACGAAAATGTCATGTGATCTGACCAAACCTTTTCCATGATAATATTTGTGTTGTACAATTACCCTTTTGCCCTCATGTCTATATTGAACACAAGGCATACACTGTGTCACCCTTGTCCAGTTCAATATTGGGCCCTTAGACATTTATCCTGTTATGCAGGATGAGCAAATTCCATCTAGGTCACTCATGTCCCTTAGCATGCTTTGTGAAGTACCCATCAACCGTCTTTACAGTCATCCAGTTACAGATGACGTTTGATCAGCAATAAAGTACTTGACTCTACATCTAGGGTCCATAGTGGTTTCAGGTCGAAGGGTGGTATACACCATTATCATCATGAGAATAACTTATGACACTTTGCATAACATTCTATGTAGTATTCTCATAGCGGGTAAATCCAGTATAAATATTACTCCTAATATTCATACCTATGTCAAGACTTGATAACTCCTTATCTATGATCCATGAGATGTGATCATCAATCTATCTTCATAATAATCTTAATGCTTTAATGCTATCCCACTTCACATTAAAGCTTGACTACGGATACTTTAAGAATAGTGTCTTATATTTAATGGGATCTCATGATTAAGTCACACTTAATATTTCATTAAACAAATAAACCATTCTAGGGACTTTATTATTTTGGAAAGCAAACATAATAAAGAAATGCCTTTTATTATTAATAAATAATTCGATACAAGTACCAAAAGTATTGGCCTCTAGGGCTTACACCAACAATCTCCCACTAGCACTAGAGCCAATCAGGCATACCCCTAATACCCATAGATCTAGTATGTCCATCATGCTTCAGCTGCGCAAGAGGCTTTGTTAATGGGTCAGCAACATTGTTAAGTGTAGGTACTCTGCATATTTTCACATCTCCCCGATCGATTATCTCTCGAATGAGATGATAACGCCTAAGTATGTGTTTGGATCGTTGGTGAGATCTAGGCTCCTTAGCTTGTGCGATAGCACCATTGTTATCACAATAGAGATCAATGGGATCCACAATGCTATGGACTATGCCAAGTTCACTAATGAACTTCTTGATCCAAACAACTTCCTTTGCTGCAGTTGAGGCAGCAATATACTCAGCCTCGGTTGTAGAATCAGCAATTGTATCTTGCTTTGAACTTTTCCAGCTCACAGCGCCACCATTTAAACAAAACACATAACCAGATTGCGATCTAAAGTCATCCTTATCTGTCTGGAAGCTAGCATCGGTGTATCCAATTACAACAAGCTCTTCCTGACCTCCATATATCAAGAATGAATCCTTAGTCCTTCTCAAGTACTTAAGGATATTCTTGACAGCTACCCAATGAGCATCACCGGGATTAGACTGGTACCTACTCGTTGCACTTAAAGAATACGAGACATCTGGTCGAGTACATAGCATGGAATACATGATAGATCCTATTGCAGATGAATATGGAATCTTATCCATGCGATCCCTTTCTTCCTTACTTGAAGGGGATTGTGTTTTTGACAGACACATGCCATGTTGCATAGGTATGAATCCTTTCTTGGAATCATGCATATTAAAGCGTCTCAACACTTTTTCTATGTATGTACTCTGACTTAGGCCAAGCAGTTTTTGTGACCTATCTCTATAGATCCCGATTCCTAATATATAGGCTGCTTCACCTAGGTCCTTCATTGAAAAGCATTTCCCTAACGAAGTCTTCACTTATTGCAAGGTAGGGACATCGTTTCCAATGAGTAATATGTCATCTACATATAATACCAAGAATACGATCATGCTCCCACTAACATTCTTGTAGACACAAGGCTCATCTTCATTCTTGATGAATCCATATTGTTTTACTGTTTCATCAAAACGAAGATTCCAGCTTCTGGAAGCTTGCTTCAATCCATAAATTGATCGCTGTAACTTACATATCTTTTGGGCTTCCTCTGGTATGTCAAATCCTTCAGGTTGTGTCATGTACACATCCTCAAGAAGATTCCCATTAAGGAAAGCAGTTTTGACATCCATCTGCCATATTTCATAATCATGATATGCAGCGATAGCAAGTAAAATCCGAACAGATTTAAGCATTGCAACTGGTGAAAAGGTTTCATCATAGTCAACCCCATGAATTTGTTTATAGCCTTTTGCAACCAGTCTTGCCTTATAGGTATGTACCTTACCATCCATGTCAGTCTTCTTTTTGAAGACCCACTTGCATCCTATAGGGTTAACTCCTATAGGAGGCTCTACCAAGGTCCAAACCTGGTTTGTGTACATGGAATCCATTTCAGATTTCATGGCTTCTAGCCATTTCTCGGACTCAGGACCAGTTATGGCCTCTTGGTAGGTCACAGGCTCATCTTGATCCATGAGTAATACATCACCCTGATCACTTATGAGATATCCATATCTCTCAGGTTGTTGACGTATCCTGCTTGACCTACGCTGGTCTTGTTCTACTTGAGCAGGTTGCTCTTCCACAACTACTTGTGTTTCCTGCTCTAATTCCTCCATAGGTGTATCAATGCTTTGTGGTTCTTGAATTTCTTCAAGCTCTATTTTCCTCCCACTGATTCTTTTGGAAATAAAATCCTTTTCCAGAAAAACTCCAGTTCGAGCGACAAACACTTTGCCCTCAGAAGGATTGTAGAAGTAATACCCTCTTGTTTCTTTAGGATACCCCACAAATAAGCATTTGTCAGATTTGGGCTCAAGCTTAGTTGAAATTTGTCGTTTCACATAAACTTCGCAACCCCAAATATTCATGTAAGACATATGTGGTTTCTTACCACTCCATATCTCATATGGTGTCTTCTCAACCTTTTTGGATGGAACCCGGTTAAGTGTGTAAGCTGCAGTCAATAGTGCATGTCCCCAAAAGGAGTTCGGAAGATCGACGTGACTCATCATGGATCAGACCATGTCTAACAAGGTTCGATTTCTTCTCTCAGATACACCATTCCATTGTGGTGTTCCGGGAGGAGTAAGTTGGGATAAAATCCCACATTCCTTTAGATGGTCATCAAACTCTAGGCTTAAATATTCACCGCCTCGATCTAATCAAAGAACTTTAATATTCTTACCTAGTTGGTTTTGTACTTCATTCTTGAATTCCTTGAATTTTTCAAAGGTTTCAGATTTGTGTTTCATTAAATACACATAACCATATCTACTGAAATCATCAGTAAATGTGATGAAGTATTGAAAACCTCCTCTGGCTGGTATGTTCAGTGGTCCACATACATCAGTATGTATGAGGGCCAAAAGATCATTAGCCCTTTCACCTTTTCCTGTGAATGGGGACTTTGTCATCTTTCCAATTAAACAAGATCTGCATGTCTCATATGATTCATAATCAAAAGAGTCCAAGAGTCCATCTTTATGGAGTTTGGAAATGCGTTTCTCATTTATGTGGCCTAAGCGACAGTGCCAAAGGTAGCTTAGATTTAACTCATTAGGTTTAATCCGTTTAGTATTAATGTTATAAATTGGCATTTCAAGATCAAGGACATATAGTCCATTGTTCATTTGCGCAGAAGCATAGAATATATCATTCAAATAAATAGAGCAACAATTGTGCTTTATTATAAATGAAAAACCAAACTTGTCCAAACAAGAAACGGAAATAATATTCCTACTAATTGCAGGTACATAATAACAGTTCTCTAACTGAATTATTAAACCACTAGGTAAAGTCAAAACATAAGTTCCTACGGCTAAAGCAACAACCTTTGCTCCATTTCCAACTCGTAGGTCAACTTCACCTTTTGCCAAATCTCTACTCCTTTTTAGCCCCTGCACATTAGTACAAATGTGAGAACCGCATCCAGTATCTAATACCCATGATGCAGAAGTAGATAAATTAATTTCAATAACAAAAATACATGCATTTGAAGTCCCTACTCCATTGTTCTTATCTTCCAGGTACTTTGGGCAGTTTCTCTTCCAATGCCCGGTCTTACCGCAATGGAAGCAAGTGCCCTCCTTTGCTATGCCTCCACTAGGCTTCAAAGCAGGAACAGTAGGTTTAGGCTTGGCAAATTCCTTGCCTTTCCCTTTACCAACCTGCTTGGTAGGCCTCTTGTTCAGCTTCTTTCCATTACTGACCATCAGAATGGACTTCCCTTTTGTCTTCATATTCTGCTCAGCAGTTTTCAACATGCTTAGCAATTCTGGAAGACTCTTATCCATGTCATTCATGTTGAAATTCATGACAAACTGATTAAATCTATCTGGCAACGATTGCAAGATAAAATCAGTTGCAAGTTCCTTTCCAAGCGGAAACCCTAACCTTTCAAGGTTCTCCACATACCCAATCATTTTGAGTACATGGAGACCTACAGGGTTTCCCTCAGATAACTTGCTGTTAAAAAGGGCCTTTGAAACCTGAAACCTCTCATTTCTTGCCTGCTCTTGATAGAGCATTTTCAGATGTCCGATCATATCGAACGCTGACATGTTCTCGTGTTTTTTTTGCAACTCCGAGTTCATAGTAGCTAGCATGAGACAAGCGGCTTCGTTAGCATCATCAAGATGCTTCTTATAAGCATCTCTTTCTGCCTTAGGTGCCGAACTAGGCGGTTCCTCTTCAGGAACAGGTGTCTCCAAGACATACAGCTTCTTATCGTGCTTGAGGACAATCCTCAGATTTCGGTGCCAATCCAAAAAATTTGTCCCAGACAATTTTTCCTTATCTAGGATTGATCGCAAAATATGGTTGTTTGTTGTCATGGTAATCTACAAAAAAAATGAAAATATAAGTATCATTAAAACAACATATTTAATTAGGCCTTTAATCAAATATGCTCCCACTATTTTACTCAAACCAAATGACCCTCATCATTTGATTCGGAAAATCCCGTTGGAAGACTTTCTAGTGGGTCAAGATCCACATTTCACTTCGTTCTAAGTCAGCGTTAGGCTGATTACACAAAACTAGGTTATTTAGGTAGGAACTCCTTCCAATTGTATCTCATACAACTCTCGAATATTTTCAGTTGGGTGAATAACTCCTTATTCTAATTCATCATATGAATCATTCCCAACTCTTGCTTCTAAACATGTATAATCTTATTATAATGTGTTTAGTTAAGTTTGACCCATTGTTTTAGCAGTTGGATATTACAATTATCCCATCGCACCTTACTAATATAGAACATGCACCTCGCGTAGGCGAAACCTACATTGTTCGATACTAGTCTTGATGAGTGCTAAAACTTGGAAAGCATGAACTTAATATTTAACTTGAGGGATTTTGTTATTAGTTTGATCTCACCGGCTTAACATGCAATTCGTCTCTCTCATGCATCAACATACAAACACATGCATCAATATACATAAAAGGATACAGTTATGGCCCCTAGCGCAATTGTTCTCCCAAGCCAATGAGAGAACCTAAGCTAACCTAATAACGATCTAAACTTCTCCAAGCAAGATCTCCAAGGTTATCCTCCTTTGATATTGTATTCTTCTCTTTCTTCATAACATTACATTACATAAAAGAAACTCATTTTACATACGAGGGAGTGAGATGAGAAAAGAAGTTACATCAAGAATTTTAGAGAGAGGCACGACACGCAGGCCGTATTTTACAATCCCAAAACAAAATAAAGGAAAAAACTAAGGCCATAACTGATCACCACAAGACAATAATAATAAACACACTTTTATTATTAGTTTAAATTTTGTTAATTAAAAAAGGCAAATTAAATTTCGACGATTGATCACACTACGCAGAGTTAGCCGGGGGTTCCGCTGCCCGGTCACAACCCTAATCGCATAACTCTGCAACAACACAACCCTTGTGCTGTCATGAACCCTAATGCAACAGTTTCATGCTGTCAAACACATCTCGATTGATAATTCAGTATGATTAATCACATGCCATTGCTTCACCATACTAATGTCGGATTCTGAAGCATATGAACAGTGATCGGTCAAAGGAATAACAATCATCAAGTGTTTGAATGAACGAAACAGAAACAGTATATCCCATATACCATCGTTGCATCAGATTTACTTATATCATATATAAAAGTGATCGATCTTATTTGTGTAACCTATGGACGATCGATGTATCGCTGCTTCACCATACTAATGTCGGATTCCGAAGCATAGTCAACATCAATCATCCAAATCGTACACAACAGATGCCAAATTTAATTAATCGTTTATTATTCAATTCATTCTAGTTTTAATCGAATCAAAACAGAAAATATAGAACATAAACAACTATCAGATCCATGGTTTCGTAAGTGGCTCTGATACCACTGAAGGAAAATGCGATCAAAAGCGCAGCGGAATATAAAAATTTCCTTTAGCGATCCTTATGAATGAGCATGGTCAGTGATAGAAACATTTACCTCTTGTGGCGATTCAGACCTTTGATGTTGTGATCACGAGCGTTGATGAAGAACAACGCCTCTACTCAGTCCACATGAACATATCGCTTCCGGTCACAGTGCTAGCTGATCACGAACGAAAACTTTGAGTGAGAGAGAGAATCAAAAACGAAATTGCATCAAGTGAAATTGCTTCATCACAAGGGATCTATTTATAGAATCACTCGTGTGGACTACAAGCTAAAAGCCCAATTAAGGCTATAAGCTAAAAGCCCAATTAAGCTTATGGACATCATACCTTATGACGTACCATATATCACTTATCCACGTGGTACCTTACCACTTTCCGTATTACACTTAAGTGAACTGTAACTTACGGTGTTCCTTATTTATTCTATCTCTCATCAACCTGTCCTTATGTGTGTGACCCTGTAGGTTTTCGCGACGTTGGAAATTATATTAAATCACACATTTAAATATAATAAACAGTGAGCGGTATCTAGCAACACATCACTGTTACCCAAGTCACGAAAATGTCATGTGATCTGACCAAACCTTTTCTATGATAATATTTGTGTTGTACAATTACCCTTTTGCCCTCATGTCTATATTGAACACAAGGCATACACTGTGTCACCCTTGTCCAGTTCAATATTGGGCCCTTAGACATTTATCCTGTTATGCAGGATGAGCAAATTCCATCTAGGTCACTCATGTCCCTTAGCATGCTTTGTGAAGTACCCATCAACTGTCTTTACAGTCATCCAGTTACGGATGACGTTTGATCAGCAATAAAGTACTTGACTCTACATCTAGGGTCCATAGTGGTTTCAGGTCGAAGGGTGGTATACACCATTATCATCATGAGAATAACTTATGACACTTTGCATAACATTCTATGTAGTATTATCATAGCGGGTCAATCCAGTATAAATATTACTCCTAATATTCATACCTATGTCAAGACTTGATAACTCCTTATCTATGATCCATGAGATGTGATCATCAATCTATCTTCATAATAATCTTAATGCTTTAATGCTATCCCACTTCACATTAAAGCTTGACTACAGATACTTTAAGAATAGTGTCTTATATTTAATGGGATCTCCTGATTAAGTCACACTTAACATTTCATTAAACAAATAAACCATTCTAGGGACTTTATTATTTTGGAAAGCAAACATAATAAAGAAATGCCTTTTATTATTAATAAATAATTCGATACAAGTACCAAAAGTATTGGCCTCTAGGGCTTACACCAACAGGAGGGTATTCTCTCGACCTTGGTCCAATTCTATGATCCGATGTATCACTGCTTTACTTTTCCCGATTATCAGTTGATGCCTACACTGAAGGAGTATTCTTATCTATTGGATTTACCTGTTACCGATTGTGTTCCTTTTACTGGTTTGGAGGGTGAGCCAAAACCACATGAGATTGCTGCTTTGATTCATCTGGGGAAGTATGAAGTGGAAGCCCATATGACTACTAAAGGAGGGATTAGAGGATTACCAACTCAGTTCTTATTGGATAAAGCTCTTTACTTTGCCAGAATGAAGAGTATAGTTTCTTTTGAGGCCATCTTTTCTCTACTTGCTTACAGATTGTTCTTATTTCCTAATGTGGTCAAGTTTGTCGACATTAACACTATCAGGATTTTCATGATTGGAAACCCAGTTCCTACATTGTTGGGTGATGCTTATTACTCTGTTCATCTTCGGAATTCTTATCATGGGGGAATGATTATCTGTTGCACGCATCTGTTGTACTGGTGGTTCATTTCTCATATGCCTCAGTCTGATGCTTTTTGGGATGTCAAGAAGGAACCCCGTTGGGCTCCTAAGATCATGGAACTTACTCACTCGGATATTGATTGGTATCATCGAGCTTACCAGGATGTAGAGATTATTGACAATTGTGGTAGTTTCCCCAATGTACCGCTTCTTGGTACAAAGGGAGGAATTAACTATAACCCTGTTCTTGCACAACGACAGCTTGGCTATTTGATGAGGGATAAACCGAATAGTATTCATTTGAGTAGTTCCTTTGTGAAGGAAGGAGAAGACCATAGGGAAGCTAGGGAGCAGATTGCAAAGACCTGGCGTCACATTCATAAGAAGAGTAGGAAGGATTTTGGACCTAGGGGTGTTGTTTCTTTGGAGCCATATCTCCAATGGATTCGATTGAGAGCTATTCAGTTAAAGATGTCGTATACTCGGGATACACCCATGCCTGATCTATTTGTGAAGACCACCTCTCCCTTATTAGATGATCTAGAAGAGCTGCAACTCGCTTTGGTCAGGATGCAATAGGAAAGGAATGCTTGGAAGAATAAGTTCCAGACTTTAGAGAGTTCCTATAAAGCAGACTTGAAGGAGAAATACGGTTTGGTTGAGATCCTTGAGAGTCGAGCGGTGGAGTCTATGGAGAGGCAAGGGGATTTATTTTCCCCTAAGCCTTAAACAGGTGTTGATTACTCACTTCCTGATTCAGATGATCGAAAGAAGGTTGCCATCAGACATGTGGAAGAAAACCAGAGGTTGAGGGCTCAGATTTCCAGGCTCACAGGGAAGCGCCAACGTACAGATTGATCTCCATCAGTTCTTTTTCTCAGAATTTTAGATTGTATTTTCATCTTGTCCTTGGGATCATTGAAACTTGTAATCCATTTTGAAGTTATTATAATAAAAAATTTCAGTATTTCAAATGCGTTATTATTTTGATGTTTGCAATATGTCTATAAACCGTAAATCCCTTGAAATATTAAATAACAAAGTAAAAATAATCATATGCATTGCATATCATGCATCATATTGTGCATATTTCTTGCATTTGTTATGCATACCCAGGTGTCTTACCAAGCTTCTTTAACTTCGTTCAGCAAGTTGACTCATCACTACAACACTCGGGCTAATTTAAAAAAGAAGATGGACAACTTAGAATAGGAGAATCACGAGCTGCACGAAGAAGTTTCTTCTTTGAAGGCCGGCTTGGCCAATTTGACTACTCTGATGGAAGCTCTGGTGGTGGCTCAAAATCAGCCACCGAGTGTTCAACCTCAACCAACAAAGGCAAATACTGAAGTTCCAACTATTCCTGTATCCGCTACTCCGGCTGTTGTTCAAAACCGTATGCCTCAAGTTTATCCATGGGGAATGCTAGAGAATTTTGCACCTACAGGTTTCAATATTGGTCCTCAAGATACTCCAGTGGTTCAGACTGTTGTTACTCCGACACCTCCTGTGGTGCATGCTGTTCCTGCTGCACCTCCTTCGGTAAACATGGTTTAGTTTGTTAAGGATGATGTGTGTCGTTCTTTCCCTCCGCCGAGTGAAGACTTGGGTCTCTATGACAAAATGGATGATTTTCAAGAGCAGTTTGATAAGATGCAAAGAGAGATGAAGGCTCTTAGGGGAAAAGAGCTATTTGGGTAGAATGTGAATGAGCTATGTTTGGTCCCGAATGTTAAGATACCTGCTAAGTTCAAGGTCTCGGAATTTGAGAAGTATAAGGGCAACACTTGCCCTCGTGCTCACTTGGTAATGTACATGAGGAGAATGTCTACCCATACTGATGATCAGCATCTGCTGATTCACTTTTTTTCAGGACAGTTTGACCGGCGCGACACTGAAATGGTATATGAGTTTGGACAGGGCTAACATCCATACTTTTAATGACTTGGGAGAAGCATTCATCAAACAATACAAGTACAATGTGCACATGGCGCCCGACCGTGACCAACTTAGGGCCATGGTTCAGAAAGACAGGGAATCGTTCAAAGAGTATGCCCAGAGATGGCGTGAAGTAGCTTCCCAAGTGATTCCTCCCATGGAAGAAAGGAGATGACTAAGATTTTTCTGAAGACGCTGGGAGCTTTCTACTATGAAAGGATGGTAACAAGCACACCAAGTGACTTTACTGAGATGGTAGGTATGGGTATCCGCTTAGAAGAGGCTGTAAGAGAAGGCCGTTTAACGAAGAGTGAAGGATTCGGAGGTGTGAAGTGTAACACCCCTTCTAAAATACCCTGAATAATATTAATTATATCAATGATTAAAGACATATTCCATCAGAGTTAACACGGAACAAGGGATGTCACAATTATGAAATAAATAAAACTTCCAATAAAACAGTAGTCATGCTACACTGAGGGTCATTATTCAAATGATTCAATCAAATTAAGACCATGTCTTACACAGCGGAAAAATACCATAACCAAAACGGAATAAACCAAAACATAATTATTCCCAATGAAATTCAAAGAAACAATTGAATAATAACTAATTCCTCAACTAAACGTTCCCCGGTGTTACAACCTATCAGAGCACGACACTGACACGCGGACTTAAAGTAACATAGCTCTAGAGCCATCCTAACCAACTCCTGAGCTGCTAACTTTAATCTGAAATTGTTAAGGTAAGGGTGAGATTTCTCATAATTAACATGCATTATAAGCTTCTCAATCAACATTATAGCACAAGCATATTATTTCACCCATTTAAGCATAAATTCAGATTCAACATGCAGTTCCAATCATACAAGTCATTATGCACAAATCAATAATCAACCAAAGAATTGTAACACTGGAAGACATCCTAACATGTTACAATTCCATGCAAACACAAATGCAGACACAATGCATGTGGTACCAACACGTGACCAAGTCACCCAACACTGATCCATCATCAACCGGATACAACAACCATCGATTCGTCCATAAACACCCGGACACGAATCCAGCCTAACCACCCATCATCACCCGGGTATCGGTTAACGGCAATACAAGTCAAATTCCACACAATGGGAATTAACTTCATCAAAACAATGCATATGCACGCACATCACTAGCATGCAACATCAAATCAGTCTATGAAATACATCAATTTATCATAACTGAACCAAAACCAAAAACATGATATCTCAACGATCATGCACACCATCATTAGCAACATAAACATGCCTTTCATTCACACAATACTAATACATCCATCCATGACAGGTTCACTGCTACATACACACCCATGTGCGTTAGCCAATAATCACTTATTCCGGGATTTCACTCATTTTCAAAATAATTTCAGGTTTTAGGAAATATTTTCATTTTATAAAATAGAGCATTAAATTTAAGAAATAACGTCCAAAACGGCACTCAAAACGGACTTACGGTTTGAAAGTTATGAATTTTCAAAGTTTAATATTTTTCAAAAGTTACAGCAGAACCCGGTTCCTACATATGCAGGAACCGGTTCCTGCGAAGTTCAAAAATCACGCTTTTGGAAAAATGTATGGGAACCCGGTTCCTACCTATACAGGAACCGGTTCCTACGTGCATTTTTTCCAGTTTTTATAAATTCACACAGTGGAACCCGGTTCCTCCCCACTGGGAACCGGTTCCCACGACCTGCAGAGTCAAATTCTGCACTTTTGACAACATTTATTCATTCTAAACCAATTCCAAACATACCCATACAAATTGCAACATGAGAAACACCAAAACACATCCATTTTGCACCATTATAACATCAAACAACATTATTTCATCATTCCTTTTTATCATCTGACACCCTAATGGTTTTCAACCTACAATTCGACGCAATAGGGACAATTCTACGGAACCCTAGAATTCCAAACCGGGATTCCCTAACATACTATGATCCATACTATTGAATATTGTTGCACCCCAAAATTTGCCCTCCCATATTCTTCAAGATTTGGCAAGATCAAGCTTCAAATGGATTAAGGATTGCACAGTTCAAACACCCTCCTAACACAGTCAAAATTAGGGTTTTGGTTTTTACAAGGAAGTTGAGGTTTTCAAGGGTCCAATCAAGTCCCATAGGCCTATATACATTGTCAAGCATCTACATATCAAGTTTCAAGACTCACATCATCAAGTTGCACAGTCAAAAACCCTAATTGCTTCACAGTCAACTGCAGGGGCAAAATGGTCATTTTGCAGTCAAAAGTCAGAAATTTTGGTCAACATCCTATTTTGAAGCCACAATCATCATTTGATCAAGTCTTGATCATGATTCCACAAGCATGGCTCAAAAATCATCAAGATGCAAAAAGTTGCTATTTTTGGACAACTGAAAAGTCAACTGTAACTTGACCAAGGCATAACTTTTTCATGGTTCATCAGAAAAATCCCATCCAATGCTCATTTTGAAGGGGATGACATTTCCTACAACTAATATTCACATTACAAATCCAAGAAATGCTCTCACAAAAAGTTATCAATTTCTACATTATAGGTCATTTTCAAAAGTCAACAAAAAGGCACTTTAAGTCAAAGACCATAACTTGAGATTGGAAAATCAAAATGACACGGGACCAAAGGCATTGGTTAGAGGACTTCAAGACCTTTCCAAAATGTCCAAGAACATGTCCATAGCTTCAAAATTGAGCAAGATATGCATTGGAGAAGTTGGGAAATTTTTGGGAATTTGCAAAAGTCAACTTTGCCTAAAACACTTCATTTTTGCTAATGGGCCTCAAATTCTTTCTTGAATCTCTACCCAAGGCTTATGCACGACCCATTAAGATCAATTTGAATTATTTTCTTATTTTTATTAATTATTTGGATTTTTAATTGATTAATAATTCATTTAATTAATTTAATTATAGGAAAATATCAAAACATGGTTTTCAAATCTTTTTGTGATGCAAATAAGACTAGGGCAAGCTGGAAATTCGTGTGCACCTCAAAGACATCCAAATCTCCATGATTGGCAAGGTTTTATCAAAGAAAAAGATTGAAAAATATTTGATTGGAAATCACATAATGAAACTTGAATGCAATGGATTCTTGGGCCTAAAGTTGACCTAATTCTCTTCACATACAAAGGCTGAACCTAACCCTATTCATAAGACACGTGAAACTGCTGCAAGAACACCATATGCAATATTGAAAAAAAGGAAAAAAATTCAAAACTGTTTTCTAACTTCCAGGCCGATTCAAGAGAATTTGTTGATTCTAATCCATTGCAGAGGTTTCCCTGAACGTATTGCAAGCAATTTCCAACTTCATAGCTCAAAGAATCAAAGAATACGAGTCCCACGGTTTGGAAATTTTTCCATAATTGCATATCATGATTCATGCGTTTTTAACCATTTTTTGGATTGATTTATGTTAATAGGTACATTCTGAAGCTATTGGTATAATCCAATTTGATTGTAGCACTCTGAATCGAAAACCACCATGGGAGACATCTAGGGTTTCGAAGCTGTTAAATTAGGGCTTTGCACATACGGAACAATTGGACCTTGAAACGTGCATGGTTGAATTCGTCAAGGCCATACGAATTCAACCCAACCCTCGCGCCCTTTTTATATTGCTTGTGTGCCTAATCGCTATTTTTGATGTTTCCAGTTTGTGGGGGTTTAAAACCCCCGCTAATTGCTTTCTTTTTACAGGGTTCAGGATGAAGACGAAGGACGTGGCAACATATGGTTGGGATATTCAAATATGGCGCGCGTTATTTTTGTTTTATGTCATAATGTTTGCTTTTTGTATATAATATTTGTTGTACATTAGATTAACAAACGCGCATCATAGTCCAACTGGCAAAGGCACTAAGGCAAGGAGTACTGGGACCTGGGTTCGATTCCCAGGTCCCCCACACCATTGTTAATATTTTTCTTAACACATTCCAATGCAGCACATGTTCAATGGTCCACCATAAACCTCAGTGCTCCACATGCCAAGTGGCCCTGATCCACAATCTGAAGGCCAACGAATGATGAACACTCTATGCCCTAGTCAGCCAGCAAGCACATGATTATGAAAGTCAACGTGGCTTGGAATTTCAATGGGCCAGAATTTCTCAAATTAACCTCCACATGGGCCAACATACCCCCTTGGTTTGCAATTTTCTTTTCTTTTCTCTTAATTCTTTTAATTATAATAATTATTATTAATTCACAACAAATTAATTTTTCATAATAAAACCAGAAATCAAAATTGTAAATATATTTTAATTATTTATTAATTTCATCATTAACTTATTTTTGTAAATAAATTCTAAACAATTAACTTAGTTTAATTTAGGTTTAAATTTTAATCTTTTTCTCAATAAATAAAATTATGTAGAATTAGGTTTAGCATTTTCATTCATATTTTCTTAATTAATTGTTATTATTATTTTATTAATTACTATTATTTTTATAAATAACATGTAAATTAATTAAATTAGTTTAAATTAGTTTAACTTTAACATTTTTCTTAATAATTAAAATAAACTTAGAATTAGGGTTTTCTCATGACTTTTAATTTCCTTTTTTCTTTATATTTTTTCATTAAAATATTAAAAAACACAAAAACACTTTCTTTTCTTTAATTAAATAATTAATTATTTAGGTTTTAATTAAATGCAAAGGGACAAAAACTCATAATTTCTCAAAAGGGTCAAAACCCTAGGACGTCTTGGTTAATCTTCTTTTCGCACATGATTATTATTTATTGGATTATTATGTAACTGCTTCCGGAATGTAATAGTAATTAGGTTTATCGCTTTCTTTACTTTCCGTACTTTATCCAAAACGGGTCTTTGTTTTTTGGCGATGTATAGACCCGCGCCTTGTAATAGCGTAGCTTTTACCTTTCCGTATTTTATTTTCCGCACTCCTAATTGTTAAATTGCATGAAAGAATGTATGATAATTAAAAATAACTCGTAGCTCATGATTGCATGATCAAAGATAAACATAAACTGAATTGAACACACAAGCACATGCCACTTCTAGGGTACGCCTCACTCGTTTCCTCGAATGTGGTCATCAAGTATAGGGTGTCTTAGAGATCGCCCTCCTGTCTAAAGATCCAGTCGCCTCGAAACGGTTTCCTCGGATAAAAGGATCTAGGACATTAGGGTTACTTCTAAGGTGTCCTACTATTGCTTCGGTGACCATACTGTCCCTACAATCGAATTGACCCGAATACCTCCAACGGTGGTGCTACCTACCTCTCAATGGTGGGATGGCACTATCTAAAGGACTCTTACACAGCCTAATTCCTTAGGGTAGGTAGATGACTCATGGGTACTTTCTCTCTAAAAAACAAACAAAACAATCTTCTCACACTGACACTTTCAAAAGTTTTCAAAACAAATTTTTCATACACTCTTGAGGACAGATACAAGAGTCACTTAGAAATCTTTCAAAACGAAACTTTTTTTCAAACCCACTCACATTTGAAAAGCAAACCATTTTGAAAACATAAGAGCAAGTACCTAAGAGCCCATGGATAACCATGGATAGAAAGGGTGCTAACACCTTCCCTTTCTATAAATCTACCTCCCGAACCGAGAAACATCTCGAAAAGGAATTTTGCTGTGCTTTTGTCCTTTCCATGTTGGAGAACATAAAAGACGGTGGCGACTCTTGCTTACCGCGACATTTCGCAAACCAGCTTTAAAACAGTCAGTTCTATTTCCACCGATCACAAATATCTAAACCGATAATACGAATTAACTAATCGAAATCACCCCTTACCTTGTGGGTTCTTCGAATTCTGACGCTTCCGGTTTTCTCCTTCTTTTTCCTCTTCTCAAATGCACGTATGATGAATATTCCAAAATAACTCTCTTTCTCTTCTTTTTCCTTTTAATACTCCTTTTATTATTCCAAAAAAATAATTAAATTAGTAATTAGTAAGAGTAGAGTATTTTATCCCTCACACCCTCTAATCACTCTTCACACCACCAATACTTCTTTCCTTTAATTAATTAAATTAATTCCAATAATCCAAAAATACCAATAATTAAATTTCCAATTAAATTAATAATTAAAAATTCTAATTATTTAATAATCGGATTATTTGGGGTGTCACAACTCTCCCCTAACTAAAAGAGTTTTCGTCCTCGAAAACATACCTTAGACGAACAGTTCGGGATACGAGTCCTTCATCTGACTCTCCAGCTCCCAAGTGACATTTCCATCTGCTGGTCCTCCCCAAGCCACTCTTACCAACGCGATCTCCTTGCCTCGCAACTGTTTCAACTTCCGATCCTCAATTCTCGCAGGTACCGCTTCCACAGTCAAATTCTCTCGTACCGGTATATCATCTACCCGAATCTCATGAGACGGATCAGCAATGTACTTCCTTAGCTGAGATACATGAAAAACATCATGCAAATTTGCAAGTGACGGCGGCAACGAAATCTGATAAGCAACTTTCCCAACTCTCTTGGTAATCTGAAACGGACCAATAAAACATGGAGTCAACTTCTTTGACTTCAAAGCTCGACCAATACCAGTCATCGGAGTAACTCGCATAAAAACATGTTCTCCTTCGCTAAACTCAAGATCTTTCCTCCTCTTATCGTGATAACTTTTCTGACGACTCTGAGAAGTCCTCATCTTCTCCTGAATCATCTTAATATTTTCCGAAGTCTGTTGGAAAATTTCCGGTCCAATCACAGCACTCTCTCCAGATTCATACCAACACAACGGTGTCCGACACCTCCTACCATACAATGCCTCAAACGGAGCCATACCAATGCTCGAATGAAAACTATTGTTGTAGGTAAACTCAATCAATGGTAGATAACTATCCCAAGCTCCACCTTTCTCCAACACACAAGCTCTTAACAAATCTTCCAACGACTGAATCATTCTCTCCGTCTGACCATCTGTCTGTGGATGATAAGCGGAACTCAAACGCAACTTAGTACCCAAAGCTCCTTGCAACCCCGTCCAGAATTTAGATGTAAACCTCGGATCTCGATCCGACACAATACTAGAAGGAATACCGTGCAAACTCACAATCTTCTCAACATACAATTCTGCCAACCTTTCCATCGGATAATCCATTCTTATCAGAATAAAGTGAGCAGATTTCGTCAACCGATCAACAATAACCCAGATAGAATCACAATTCTTCGATGTCCTTGGCAAACCAGACACAAAATCCATAGAGATTCCATCCCATTTCCATTCCGGAACAAACAACGGTTCCATCAATCCTGACGGTTTCTGATGCTCAATCTTCGACTTCTAACAAACCAAACAAGCATACACAAACTCAGCAATTTCCTTTTTCATTCCCGGCCACCAAAACAACTTCTTCAAATCATGGTACATTTTAGTAGCACCAGGATGAATACTCAATCCACTACGATGTCCTTCTTCCAAAATACTCTTCCTAATCTCTGCAACATCCGGAACACACACCCTATTACCAAATCTCATAACACCATTCTCATCAATCCGGAACTCGCCTCCTTGGCCTTGGTTGATCAATGTCAATTTATCAACTAACCCAACATCGGACTTCTGTCCATTCCGAATTTCTTCCAGAATACCACTAGTCAGTTTCAACATACCCAATTTCACACTATTCGGAGTAGTTTCACATACCAAACTTAAATCTCTGAACTGCTCAACCAAATCTAACTCACGGACCATTAACATCGACATATGCAAGGAATTCCTACTCAAGGCATCCGCAACAACGTTTTCCTTACCAGGATGGTAATTCAAACCGAAATCATAATCCTTTAGAAATTATAACCATCTCCTCTGCCTCATATTCAACTCTTTCTGATCAAAGAGATACCTCAGACTTTTGTGATCACTGAACACCTCAAACCGAGAACCATATAAATAATGCCTCCACAACTTCAAAACAAACACAACAACTGCCAACTCCAAATCATGAGTCAGATAATTCCTTTCATGTACTTTCAATTGTCTCGAAGCATAAGCCACCACCTGCTTATCTTGCATCAACACACCACCTAATCCCATTAATGATGCGTCACAATACACAACAAAAGACTTAGTCGGATTTGGCAAAATCAAGATCGGAGCACTTGTCAACCTCCTCTTCAGCTCTTGAAATCCTTTCTCACATTCAACATCCCAAACAAACATCTGACCCTTCCTGGTCAACTTAGTCAACGGTAACGCTAATTTGGAAAATCCTTCTATAAACTTCCTGTAATAACCTGCAAGACCCAGAAAACTACGGATCTCAGAAGCATTCTTCGACGCTTCCCACTGAGATACTGCTTCTACCTTCGTAGGATCCACAACAATTCCATTCTTGGAAATTACATGGCCAAGAAAACTTACTTCACTTAACCAGAATTCACACTTGGACAACTTCGCATAAAGCTTCTTCTCTTTCAACAATTCCAACACAACTCTGAGATGTTCTGCATGCTCTTCATCGCTCTTCGAATAAATTAGAATATCATCAATGAACACCACCACAAACTTATCAAGATACGGATGAAATATCCTGTTCATATACTCCATGAAAACACCAGGTGCATTAGTAACTCCAAACGGCATAACAGAATACTCGTAATGTCCATACCTCGTTCTAAATGCAGTTTTCTGAATATCTTCCGACTTCACACGAATCTGATGATATCCAGATCTCAGATCAATCTTACTAAATACACAAGCTCCAACTAGTTGATCCATCAAATCATCGATCCTCGGCAAAGGATACCGATTCTTGATTGTAACTTTATTCAGCTGTCTGTAATCAACACATAATCTCATTGAACCTTCTTTCTTCTTAACCAACAACACCGGAGCACCCCACAGCGAAACACTCGGACGAATAAACTTCTTCTCAAGTAACTCCTCCAACTGTTTCTTTAACTCCTCTAATTCAGATGCCGACATACGGTAAGGCTCCATCGACACCGGACTAGTTCCAGGAATCAAATCTATAGTAAATTCTACCTCCCTCTCAGGTGGCAATTCACTAACGTCTTCCAGAAACACCTCTGGAAATTCATTCACCACTGGAAATCCATCACTCTTTGCTTTCCCCCCCTGCTTCTATTGCAGAATACAACATAAATACCACAGCACCATCTTTCACAGCTAGGTTCATCTGTTTAACCGACATAGTCACATCTTCGACACCAACCTCTTCAGGAAAAATAACCGTCTTCGCAAAACAGTTGATATGAACCTGGTTGAATTCCAACCAGTTCATTCCAAGGATGATATCAAGTTGTTCTAACGGTAGGCACACTAAATCCATACCGAAACCCCTACCAAAAATCACAATAGGACAATTCCTACAAACATACGAAGTAGTCACTGAACCCGACGCAGGAGTATCAATAACCATACTTCCATCCATATTAGAAATTTACAAATTCAATCTTTTAGCACAATCCAAAGCAATAAAAGAATGCGTAGCTCAAGTATCAATAATCGCAATCAAAGGTATGTCATTAATAAAACATGTACCTTTAATCAGCCGATCATCTAGCTTAGTCTCTGACCCAGACAATGCAAACACTTTACCACCAGCTTGCTCCTTCTTGGGTTTTGTACACTGAGGACGAGTATGACCTTATTCACCATAGTTGTAACAAGTCACCACTCTTACTCTACAATCATTGGCCACATGGCCGAGTTTCCCACACTTGAAACACTTCTTATCATTACTTTTGCAATCCACCATACGATGTCCTGTCTCACCACACTTGTAGCACTTAATGGAAGAACTAGAATATCCTCCACCAAACTTCTTCCAACCACCGGATCTCTGATTACTTCTATCATAAGGCTTACCACGATCCATCTGTTGCTTACCCTTCCTATCAACATACCCTCGAGCATTCGACTTAGTTCTAGCAAGATCCTCCTCTAAAATCTTACTACAGTCAACCAGATCAGGAAATCTTCGGATACGCTGATACCGAATACCCTGCTTAATCTCATCACGAAGACCATTCTCAAACTTGATACATTTGGAAAATTCTCCATCTGCATCGTTAGTATAATGAGCATAATACTTCGCTAACTCAGTAAACTTCGAAGCATACTCACTGACAGTCTTGTTACCCTGCTTGAGTTCCAGAAACTCAATCTCCTTCTTGCCTCTGATGTCCTCAGGAAAGTACCTCCTCAGAAAAGCCCTCCTGAACACAGCCCAAGTCAACGCAATACCATCTTCTTCCATTTCAGTTCTGGTAGTAGCCCACCAGTCATCAGCTTCCTCTGCTAACATGTGAGTTCCGTATCTCACCTTTAGCCCTTCAGCACTGTCAATTACTCTGAAGATCCTCTCGATCTCCTTCAACCACTTATGAGCACCTTCGGGATCATGTGCACCCTTGAACAACGGAGGATTATTCCTCTGAAAATTCCCCAATTGTCGGTCAGCACCAATCACAGCTCCCTGCTGGTTCCCTCCGAGTACTCCAGCCAACATTCCCAATGCTTCAGCAATAACATCGTTGTATCTTCCGTTACCTCTTCCGGCCATTGTTCTGTAACATTACAAAACAACCTCATCAGCACACAAGTATCGACAATGTCATCTTACACTAGTCGCATACAAAAGGGATAACGACACAAGACAAGACCGACTATGCTCTGATACCACTATTGTAACACCCCTTCTAAAATACCCCGAATAATATTAATTATATCAATGATTAAAGACATATTCCATCAGAGTTAACACGGAACAAGGGATGTCACAATTATGAAATAAATAAAACTTCCAATAAAACAGTAGTCACGCTACACTGAGGGTCATTATTCAAATAATTCAATCAAATTAAGACCATGTCTTACACAGCGGAAAAATACCATAACCAAAACGGAATAAACCAAAACATAATTATTCCCAATGAAATTCAAAGAAACAATTGAATAATAACTAATTCCTCAACTAAACGTTCCCCAGTGTTACAACCTATCAGAGAACGACACTGACACGCAGACTTTAAGTAACATAGCTCTAGAGCCATCCTCACCAACTCCTGAGCTGCTAACTTTAATCTGAAATTGTTAAGGTAAGGGTGAGATTTCTCATAATTAACATGCATTATAAGCTTCTCAATCAACATTATATCACAAGCATATTATTTCACCCATTTTAGCATAAATTCAGATTCAACACGCAGTTCCAATCATACAAGTCATTATGCACAAATCAATAATCAACCAAAGAATTGTAACACTGGAAGACATCCTAACATGTTACAATTCCATGAAAACACAAATGCAGACACAATGCATGTAGTACCAACACGTGACCAAGTCACCCAACACTGATCCATCATCAACCAGATACAGCAACCATCGATTCGTCCATAAACACCCAGACACGAATCCAGCCTAACCACCCATCATCACTCGGGTATCGATTAACGGCAATACAAGTCAAATTCCACACAATGGGAATTAACTTCACCAAAACAATGCATATGCACGCACATCACTAGCATGCAACATCAAATCAGTCTATGAAATACATCAATTTATCATAACTGAACCAAAACCAAAAACATGATATCTCAACGATCATGCACACCATCATTAGCAACATAAACATGCCTTTCATTCACACAATACTAATACATCCATCCATCACAGGTTCACTGCTACATACACACCCATGTGCGTTAGCCAATAATCACTTATTCCGGGATTTGACTCATTTTCAAAATAATTTCAGGTTTTAGGAAATCTTATCATCTTATAAAATAGAGCATTAAATTTAAGAAATAACGTCCAAAACGGCACTCAAAAAGGACTTACGGTTTGAAAGTTATGAATTTTCAAAGTTTAATATTTTTCAAAAGTTACAGCAGAACCCGATTCCTACATATGCAGGAACCGGTTCCTGCGAAGTTCAAAAATCACGCTTCTGGAAAAATGTATGGGAACCTGGTTCCTACCTATACAGGAACCGGTTCCTACGTGCATTTTTTCCAGTTTTTATAAATTCACACAGTGGAACCCGGTTCCTCCCTACTGGAAACCGGTTCCCACGACCTGTAGAGTCAAATTCTGCACTTTTGACAGCATTTATTCATTCTAAACCAATTCCAAACATACCCATATGAATTGCAACATGAGAAACACCAAAACACATCCATTTTGCACCATTATAACATCAAACTACATTATTTCATCATTCCTTTTTATCCTCTGACACCCTAATGGTTTTCAACCTACAATTCGACGCAATAGGGACAATTCTACGGAACCCTAGAATTCCAAACCGGGATTCTCTAACATACTATGATCCATACTATTGAATATCTAAACCGATAATACAAATTAACTAATCGAAATCACCCCTTACCTTGTGGGTTCTTCGAATTCTGACGCTTCCGGTTTTCTCCTTCTTTTTCCTCTTCTCAAATGCACGTATGATGAATATTCCAAAATAACTCTCCTTCTCTTCTTTTTCCTTTTAATACTCCTTTTATTATTCCAATAAAATAATTAAATTAGTAATTAGTAAGAGTAGAGTATTTTACCCCTCACACCCTCTAATCACTCTTCACACCACCAATACTTCTTTCCTTTAATTAATTAAATTAATTCCAATAATCCAAAAATACCAATAATTAAATTTCCAATTAAATTAATAATTAAAAATTCTAATTATTTAATAATCGAATTATTTGGGGTGTCACATGAAGAAGCCATCTCATGGGTTTACCAAGAAGAAAGAAGGGGATGCAAATGCTGTTATACAAGAGAGGAGGGCAAACGCTCCTAGAAGGAATTATCAGCATCATCAGCAAGTCGCCTCAGTTACCCCTGTTATGAATACCACTCCAACTACCGTTGCTTATTAAAGACCATCCCAGCAGGGGAACCAAGGGAATAATCACAGAAGGGAGAAATATGACCCTATTCCCATGAGCTATGCAGAGCTACTACTGACGTTGATTCAGAAGAAGTTGGTTCAAACCCGACCACCTCCCACCATACCATCACCATTGCCTTGGTATTACAAGGCAGACCAAACGTGTGCTTTTCATCAGGGAGCACCAGGGCATAGTGTTGAGAATTGTTATCCTTTGAAGACTGAAGTGCAAAGGTTGGCGAAGTCTGGAATTCTATCTTTCAAGGACATGGGACCTAATGTGAAAGATAATCCTCTACCCAAACACGGGGGAGTAAATGCTATAAATATGGTGACCGGTTGTCCAGGCGACTTCCATATTTTTGACATTAATCTGGTTAGAGGAGACTTGGTGAAAGTGCATGCAGACCTCTGTGAATTCAGCTACTATACACATGACCACGCCGGTTGTGCTATTTACAGTATAGATATACATGGTTGCGAGAAGATAAAGGCTGATTTACAGGAGATGATGGATGAAGGTTTAATCCATATACTCAGCCCTAGGGAAAAATATGAAGAGGAGGTGAATATGGTTTCTGGATGTCTTGGAGAATTCAGAATTTTTAATGTGGAGTATTTGAATGAGGATCTCGTGCAGTTGCATGCTACCTTCTGCCATACTGTTGGTTAGGTGGAACACCAATATGGATCTTTCCTAGTTTGCTATCGAGATCCCCGAGGATGTTAAATTGTGAGGGAGGGTGTTCAGTTGCTGTTAGACAACATAACTATCAAGATCACATGTCAGAGGGATGATTATCATGAGATTGATATGGTTGAAGCTCGCTTAACGGAAGAAGAGTCAGAGGAAGAGTATGCCTCCGCGGATGAGTTTTTCTCTTCAGACGAAGATTTGTTTTCCAGAAATGATTTTTTGGTGACTGATTATGTTGAAGAAGGGGTAAACGTCATTGTGCCTTGTTTTGGTGCACCCGCTCATCTTGAAGTGGAGTACCATAGCAAACCAAATGTTACCCCATTGGTAATTAGTTTTCCAGGTCCTATTCCCTACAAATCAGATAAGGCTGTGCCTTACAAATACAACGCTACAATCTTAGAAGATGGGGTGGAAGTTCCCATCCAACCGATGCCCGATGTTGGAAATATAGCTGAAAATAGCAGGGTGACCCGTAGCGGTCGTGTGTTTGCACCGATTGTTCGGAGAGATGTTGCTGCTGGAAAGAAAATTGCTGAGAATGATGAACCTAAGAAGGCTACATGAGAGACTAGTGGAGCTACATTAGAGAAAGAAGTGGATGATATTTTGAAGATAATTAAGATGAGGGACTACAAAATTGTAGATCAACTACTACAGACTCCTTCAAAGATATCTATCCTAGCTTCATTGATGAACTCCTCAGCTCATAGAGAATCATTGATGAGAGTACTAGACCAAGCTTTTGTGGAGAGTGACATGCCATTAGATCAATTCAGTAGTGTAATTGGAAACATTACGTTATGTAATAACTTGAGTTTCTGCGATGATGAATTACCAGATGAAGGGGGGAATCACAACCTGGCCCTCCACATATCTATGAACTGCAAGAATGATTCGCTATCCAATGTGCTAATTGATAATGTATCCATGTTGAATGTTATACCAAGGAGTACTCTCATGAAGTTAAAGTATCAAGGAGCACCTATGCGCCCGAGTGACATCATTGTGAAATAATTTGATGGGTCGAGGAAATCTGTCATCGGTGAAGTGGACTTACCCATCCATATAGGACCACATTTGTTCTAGATAACCTTCCAGGTCATGGACATTATTCCCGCATATAGTTGTTTGCTAGGACGGCCATGGATACACAAAGAAGGGGCTGTCACTTCAACTCTACATCAGAAGCTAAAGTTTATGCGTGAAGGGAAGGTGGTGATCATAAATGGGGAGCTAGCGTTGTTGATATCCCATTTGTCCTCTTTCAGTATCGTAGAAGCGGATGAGGCTGCTGTTGGAACCCAGTTCCAAGCCCTATCCATTGACAACATAAGGAGAAATGAGAATTTCTTGGTTTCGCTAAAGGACGCGCAACAGGTAGTGCGCAATGGTCATGATGCAGTTTGGGGACGAATTATGGATCCACCCGTGAACAAGAACAAAACTGGTTTGGGTTTCTCTTCGAAGAATGGCAAAGGTGAAAGTTTGAAGCCAAAGTCTACTGTGAACAATTATCATGATGTTTTCCGCAGCGGAGGCTACCTCCATACAATTGATTCTGGAATTAATGTTGATGAAGAGGATAAAGCAGAGCAGGAAGTGCCGAATTATGTGACACATGGAGTCAGGGTTCAGAACTGGGTCACCATTGATGTTCCTTCTTGCATACATGTTTCAAAGTAATTTCTTTTGTCAATCTCTTTTTTCTTAAAAAAGCTTTCACTCTGCCCAAGGTGGAAGTATTAATGCTGTGGGGCTTATCTGTTTGCCGTGACTTTTAAGATCATTAATAAAAGTTGTCTTTGCTTCCCGAATTATTTATTTTCTGTTTTTTCTTGGAAAATGATAATAAAAAAAACCTTTCAAAATAAATAATAACTGAAAATCAATTTGCATGATCACTTGTTATATGTTTCAGTTTCTAAAAGCAATCATAAATCATACGTGCAGATTAATTAAAAAACCCATTGAATACAATGACCCTGCACCCTCTCCCAACTTTAAATGTCCTGTGTTTGGGGCTGAAGAAGAAGATTATGATGAGATCCTAGAAGAGGTCTCACGGTTGCTAGAGCACGAGGAAAATACCATTCAACCATATAAGGAGCCTTTGGAAGTTGTCAATTTGGGTTCAGAAGAAGATCTGAAGGAAGTCAAGATTGGAGCATCGTTGCATCCCGATGAGAAGAGCAGGTTGATTGAGCTGTTGAAAGAGTATGTGGATATTTTCGCTTGGTCTTACCAAGATATGCCCGGTCTAGATACAGATATTGTCGAGCATCATTTTCCGTTGAAGCCAGAGTGTCCGCCAGTTAAACAAAAGTTGAGAAGAACCCACCCAGATATGGCAGTAAAAATCAAAGAGGAGGTTATAAAGCAGATTAACGCTGGTTTTCTTGTGGCATTAGTGTATCCTCAATGGATTGCCAATATTGTCCCAGTACCTAAAAAAGACGGAAAAGTCCACATGTGCGTAGATTACAAAGATCTAAATAAAGCTAGTCCAAAAGATGATTTTCCATTGCCTCACATCGACATGTTAGTGGAAAACACAACAAAATTCAAAGTATTCTCGTTCATGGAAGGATTTTTCGGGTATAATCAAATAATAATGGCTCTAGAGGACATGGAAAAACAACATTTATCACACCCTGGGGAACATTCTGTTACAGAGTGATGCCCTTCTGGTTAAAGAACGCTGGTGCAATGTACTAGAGGGCTATGACAACCCTATTCCATGATTTGATGCACAAAGAAATCGAAGTATATGTTGATGATATGATTGCCAAATCCCAGACTGAAGAAGGGCATATAGAATATTTGTTGAGGTTGTTTCAGCGTTTGAGGAAGTATCGTCTCCGCTTGAATCCAAATAAATGCACCTTCAGTGTTCAATCGGGGAAATTGTTGGGTTTCATTGTTAGCTAGAAAGGAATCGAAGTTGAACCTGATAAAGTCAAAGTAATTCAAGAAATTCCAGCACTAAGAACTGAAAAGCAAGTCAGAGGTTTCCTCGGGTGTTTGAATTATATTTCTAGATTTATTTCCCACATGACTGCAACATGTGTATTGATCTTTAAGTTGTTAAAGAAAGTTCAAGGTTGTGTATGGATGGATGACTGCCACAGGGCATTCGAGAGTATTAAAGAATATCTGCTTGAACCTCCTATCTTGCTCCCTCCCGTAGAAGGAAGACCATTGATTATGTATCTAACAGTGTTAGATAAATCCATGGGTTGTATTCTAGGACAACATGATGAAACAGGGAAGAAGGAGTTCTCCATTTATTATCTCAGCAAAAAATTCACTGATTGTGAGTCGCGGTATTCCATGCTGGAAAAGACATGTTGTGCTTTGGCCTGGGCGGAAAAGCGTTTGCGGCAGTATATGTTGAATCATACCACTTGGTTGATCTCCAAAATGGATCCAATAAAGTACATTTTTGAAAAGCCTGCTCTTACCAGGAGAATCGCCCGCTGACAGATGTTGTTATCTGAATATGATATCGAGTACCGCACTCAAAAGGCTATTATAACTACTGTGTTGGCAGATTACCTTGCTCACTAACAGTTGGAAGATCATCAGTCTGCAAAATATGAATTCCCCGATGAGGATGTGATGTTACTAAAAGTGAAAGATTGCGATGAACCATTGCTTGAGGAAGGCCCTGACCCTGAATCTCGTTGGAGTATGGTATTTGATGGAGCTGTGAATGCTTATGGTAAAGGAATTGGTGCTGTGATTGTTACTCCTCATGGATCGCACATTCCATTTACTGCAAGGTTAACATTTGATTGCACTAATAATATGGCAGAATATGAGGCTTGCATCATGGGTCTTGAGGAAGCTATTGATCTCAGAATCAAAATTCTAGATGTGTATGGTGATTCAACTTTGGTAATAAATCAGATTAAAGGAGAATGGGACACTCGTCACCCTAAGAGTTTTGATTTGTTTTGAATTAGAGCAAGTATCTATGAGTCATCTACCTACCCTAAGGTAGTGCCATCCCACCATTGAGAGGTAGGTAGCACCACCGTTGGAGGTGTTCGGGTCAATTCGTTTGTAGGGACAGTGTGGTCACCAGAGCAACAGTAGGACACCTTAGAAGCTACCCTTATGCCATTGATCTTTTTATTCCGAGGCAACCGTTTCGAGGCAACTATTCCGAGGCAACCGTTTCGAGGCAACTTGTTTCGAGGCAACTAGATCAATGGACATAAGGACTTACTAAGACGTCCTATACTCAACGACCACGTTTCGAGGGGCAAGGCAACAGTGAGGCGTACCCTAAGAGTGGTGTGTGAATTCGTGTATTGTTTTCAGTTATGTTTTAACTTGTCATGCATTATGGTGATCTACGCTTGCTTTTAATTTAGGCCATTCATTCTTTCATGCAAAGTTTAGCAGTTTTCAAGGGTGCATAAATTAAAGTGCGGAAAATAAAGTCCTACGCTATTACAAGGCACGGGTCTATACATCGCCAAATTAACAAAGACCCGTTTTGAATAAAAATGCGGAAAATAAATAAGTTCCTAATGACTATTACAAGGCTTGAGCAATTACATAATATTTGAAAGAAAATAAATAAGAATAAATGCGCGGAAAGGAATTGGATTCGAATGTTCGAGGGCGTTGGACCCTTTAAAGAAGTTAAATGAAATTAAAAATTAATTAATTATTTAATAAAGAAAAGAAGTTATTTTTTTATGGTTTTTGGTATTTATGAAATAAAGGAAATTAATTAAAATTAGAAACTAAACGAAACCCTAGTTCTAAATTATTTTTTTAATTGTTAAAGAAAAATATTCAAGTTTTAACCTAATTTACACTAGTTAATTAATTACATGTTTATTTACAAAATAATTAATAATTAATAATAATAATAATAGGAAGAAATTATTTATTAGGAAAAAGAATAAAAATGCTAAAAAAACCTAATTTCTACATATTTTAGTTTTTTAAGAAAAGATTAAAACTAAAAACCCTAAATTAAACTAAATTGATTATTAAAATTTGTTTACAAAAATAAATAATGAATTAGATAATAATAACAATAAACATGTTTTTTTGATTTTTTTGTGTATTTTTATTTTATTATGAAAATTGCTTTTATGGATTGAATAAAACAAAAAAAACAATTAAAATAAAAAGAAGGAAAGAAAAGGAAATTAGAAAAAGAAATACAAATAATGGGGGTATTCAGACCCAATTTGGAGGTGTTATTTGAGAAATTTGGCCCAAGAATGCAAGGCCCTTTGGACTTTCTGGAATTGCGTATGGAATGGTTGACTAGCGTGCATGGTGGACCTCCGTTCATAGCCTTCAGATGGATCCTTATGCATAGGTGGCAAGCATAGATGTGGGGTTGCATGATGAACCCTGGGAGAGGCGCTACACAGAAGCACGTTATGGAAAAAATTATGAAATATACAAGGGGACCTGGGAATCGAACCCAGGTCCCAGTACCTGCAAGCCAGCTAATCAACCATCTGAGCCAACGCGCGCCTTTGTTATTATTATGGAACGTGATTATTATAATGGAAGACAAGCGCTAGTGGTGTAAAACAGAAAATTACGCGCGAACATTTAAACTATCCAACCATACTTTGACACGCCAGCTTCATCTTCTCCATCTGCCTGTAAATAAAAATGAATAGCGGGGGTTTTAAACCCCCACTAACTGCAAAACCTGAAAATAGCGATTAACACATAGGTCAATAGAAATTGGGCGCGAGGTGTGGATTCCATTCGTTTGGATGTCCTGATTCCATTGGCATAGGTTTTAAGGCCTAATTTTTCCACATGTGTAAAGCCCCAAATCTGGAACTCTGAAACCCTAAAAAACATTCATGGTGAATTCTTATACAGGCATGGTTAGTTCAATTCGAGGGCACCATTAGCTTCAGAACGTTCATATTAGTGCAAATCAACATTTAAAACATATGAAAAATGCATGTAAATTGGAACACGATAATTGAAAAATTCATGAAAAGTGCCACACTGTTCTACCAATTCTTGAGGCCTGGCGATTGGTTCTTGATTGCAATCCCTTCCTGGATGTCTTCGCAAGGCTTTGGAATGCTTTTTGAGCTTTGAAACGAGCTCTAGGTATCAAAACAGTTTTCAATATTTTGTCCAAAATTGCAAGTTTGTTCTATGGTTTTGAGCGCAGCTTCTGTGTCTCTTGCATTAGGTTTAGGTTGTATATGTATCTGGGCATGATTAGGTTAAGAAAGCAAGCCCAAAGATCCATGCCTTTATGATTTTGATATTTGATTTTTCTACACATAAAAATCCAATCTTTTTCAATCCTTTTTTATGCCAATCATTGCCAATCATGTGGAATCTTTCCCTTTTGAGTGATGCACTAAATATTTGATTCATAATGGATGAAATCTCTGCACAAAAAGATTTGAAAGGTATTATTTGCTATTTTTTCATATTTAATTTTAATTAAGTGAATTAATAATAATAAAAATTCAAATAATTAATCAAAAATGAGAAAATAACTCCCTTGGAGGTCAATGGGTCGTGCATAGCCTTTGGGTGATGATTCATGGAAGAAATTGAGGCCCATTGGCATTTTTTAGGCTTTTTATGCAAAGTTGACTTTTCAAAATTCCCAAAAATTGCCCAACTTCCACAAGGCATATCTTGCTCAATTTTTAAGTTATGAACATGTTCTTTGACATTTTGGAAAGGTATTGAAGTCCTCTAACCAACGCCTTTGGTCCCATGTCATTTTGATTTACCAATCTCAAGTTATGGTCTTTGACTTAAAGTGCCTTTTTGTTGACTTTTGAAAATGACCTATAATGTTGAGATTGATAACTTTTTGTGAGAGCATTTCTTGGACTTGAAGTGTGAAGATGAGTTGTAGGAAATGTCATTCTATTCAAAATGAGATTTGGATGGAATTTTGCTGATAAACCATGAAGAAGTTATGCCCTGGTCAACTTGCAGTTGACTTTTTCAACTGTCCAAAAATAGAAACTTTTGCATCTTGAGACTTTTTGAGCCATGCCTTGAGAATCATGATCAAGAATTGATCAAATGATGTTTGTGGCTTCAAAATAAGATGTTGACCAAAAATTTTGACTTTTGACTGTCAAATGACCATTTTGCCCCTGCAGTTGACTGGGAAGCATTTAGGGTTTTTGACTGTGCAATTGGATGCTGTGAGTCTTGAAACTTGGCATATGGATGCTTGACAATGTATGTAGGCATGTGGGACTTGTTTGGACGCTTGGAAACCTCAATTTCTTTGCCAGAACCAAAACCCTAATTTTTGACTGTTAGGAGGCAATTGGACTGTGCAACCCTTGGGAGATTTTGAAGCATGATCTTAGCAAACCTTGAAGAATATGGGAGGGCAAATTTTGGGGTACAACAGTTGCCCCTGTTCAATATTCTTAGACCTGAGGATGTAGATTGGCTGGCGTGCCTTTCGTAATCCGAGGGTAGAAGATGATGGAACACTAGAGTGCCCAGAAATTTGCACTCACATAGTAGAGTATCAGCAGTGTGATAGCGGGAATGGGCTTACAGATGCCATTTTGGAGTGATGATGGACAGGAGGATGGGCTTATAGATGCCATCTGGAAGTATGACAGTGCCTTGTCGGGAATGGACTTATAGATGCCATTTGGAGGTTGTCGACCGCGTAAGAGATTCCTTAGCAAGAACTTGCGTACCTGAGAAAGAAAGATAATTACCTGGCCCGTTACAGGAGTTGATCTTCAAACCCTTTACGTAGATGTGCCCTGGCTGGATACAGGTATCGAATCTTTAAACTCTTCAGACGTGCCCTGGCGAGATACAGGAATCGAGTCTGGTAATGTTGGTCGTCAACAGATACACCCTGGCAAGATACATGAATCGGATCCTCGAACTCTTCAGACGCACCCTGGCAAGATACATGAATCGGGTCTGGTAATGTTAGTCGTCAACAGATACACCATGGCAAGATACAGGAATCGGATCCTCGAACTCTTCAGACGCACCCTGGCAAGATACAGGAATCGGGTCTGGTAATGTTAGTCGTCAACAGATACACCCTGGCAAGATACAGGAATCGGATCCTCGAACTCTTCAAACGCACCCTGGCAAGATACAGGAATCGGGTCTGGTAATGTTAGTCGTCAACAGATACACCCTGGAAAGATACAGGAATCGGATCCTCGAACTCTTCAAACGCACCCTGGCAAGATACAGGAATCGGGTCTGGTAATGTTAGTCGTCAACAGATACACCCTGGCAAGATACATGAATCGGATCCTCGAACTCTTCAGACGCACCCTGGAAAGATACAGGAATCGGGTCTGGTAATGTTAGTCGTCAATAGATACACCCTGGCAAGATACAGGAATCGGATCCTCGAACTCTTCAGACGCACCCTGGCAAGATACAGAAATCGGGTCTGGTAATGTTAGTCGTCAACAGATACACCCTGGCAAGATACAGGAATCAGATCTTTAGTTGCGACAGTTGGTAGTAATTATCTTTGTATTAACCTTTGTCCTGAAAAGACAAAATGTTAGTTGTATGCGACGTCATGATGTATGACATGCGTGATGAGATTGTATATTCATGATGCGTATATGCATGCTATAATGTATGGAAGTGCGATGTTTATGAGTGTATGTTTTCGTCTTAGGGAAATAAATCCTTGACGGATGCCGGGAAGTTAAATCCTGGGCTGATGTGAATAACATTCTTTGTTTCCACTGGGGAGTGATGGTTGCAAGAATACCGGTAGGAGAAGATGACTCCGTTGGGGAATAAACTTGGAGATTACTCTGTGGGGAATGATTACTCTAGCGACCTTGCTGGGGAACAATACTCTGTGGGAAGAGAGGTAATTTGCTGGGATGTTGATGATAACTCCGTTGGGGATACCGTTGTTAAGTTATGTTGAAGAATATGATGAACTCCGCTGGGGAATAGGAAGACTTCACCGGTGACGATCTTTCCATGGTTATTGGTTGAGGATAACCCAGTTATATCCTGGTGGGGAAATAACCTTCTGAATAAAGCCCGGGGACGCGTTCGTGCTCTGCAGGGGGGAAGCTTCCAGAATCTACTGAGGATAAGCTTCCTGCTGGGGAGTTTGATTCCACTTTCCTGGGGAAACTTTTGGACTGGACTCTCCTGGGGAAATTAATTTGAGATGCACTGGGGAAGTGGCTCCACTGAATGTCTGGTATACCGCCAGGGAACAATCTTAGGTCAAGACTGCCGGGGATGCTTGTTAAGAATGTTTGTATATTGCGCTGAGGAATGTTGAGATCTGCTGGAGGATACCCAACTTCCTTAAGGCTGACAGGATAACTCTGCTTGGGGAGAGTATCGTTGATTTGCTGGCTCACTCTCTGGGGAATTAAGATATATTGGTTATGTTCTTCAGCTGAACTTACCTTGGTACCTTGGTGGACAGAGCAACTAGATCGCTTAGACAACTCTTTATTGCCCCTGTTTCTGCGGGAGAAGGTACCCATAGAGGTGCTTGATGACTGCCGATTGACCAATCTTCTTCTGGTAGGCAAGTGACGAGATGACGAGACATAGTCGTACGCTTTGATCCCTAATTTTTGCCTGGACCGCCCTTTCGGGTTTTCAGTCCACCGGGATACCCTTTTTTTTGCCCAAGCCGCCTTTTCAGGTTTTCGACTTGCCAGGTGTACAGATTTTTTCATTTCATCCCTTATTTTGCCCGAACCCTTTTGGTTCGCCGGTAAGCCCTTATTTTTGCCTAGGTGTGTCAACCTAGCGGGTCTTTGATTTTGCATAGTATTTTTTTTGACTATGTCCACGCTCTCAGAATGTAGGGAGTTGCCCCTGTTAGAAGTATTGCGTTGCCGTACCACTAAAAGATGTCTGATTAGGCAAGATTCGTTGTCGGAATGCCCCAGGCGATCCAGATGGAGATTTTCCCCAAGCTAGTTGGCCTTTTGAGAGATTCTCCGAATCTTGGCTGGACTGCCCCAGATGATGGACACTGATCATGCCATGCCCCTTGATTGGGAGTGTTTCTTTCACTTGAGGTGACTCTTTTGTTGAGAAGACCTTCGTTCATCGGATATTCGTTGCGCAAAGTTCTCTGTTGTTCAAACAAATAATCATATGCAAACAATGTTATCTTAAGAATGCAAAGCTTATGTCTGTCTTGAAGTTTTTGAAAAATGAATTTTTTAGTAAAACAAGCAAATTTTTTGTAAACTGTGATGTCAACTCAGTATTTTACAGCAAGCCTTAAGGAGTCAGGATACCTTTCGTAACAGTATGCCTTCGAACTAACCCATGCTTCAGCTAGGACTTTTTAAGGGTTATAACGTGGCCTAGTTCATGGTTTTAAGAAACAAAGGATAAAGGCTCAAATTTATTTGTACCCACCCGTTCTTCGTGATGTTCTTCAAACCTAAACTCAGCTAATCGTGCGTTAGACCTTGTTGAGTCTTTGCTTTGATATACCGGTGATGGTTCGGATGTTGACATTTTATTTTGAATAGGCAGTCATCCCTTTTTGGTTGAGGGTTTGTAGGACCTCTTTCTTTTTTTTTTGATTTTGTTATCCCTATTTTTTTGCCTGAACTGTTTCTTTTGTGATTACAGTCAGCGGGATGCCCCAGTTTTGTAAGTCTCCTTCATAGGTTTTGACTTATTGGGTTTTTATTTTGAGAAATGATGACTGCCTGTCTTTATGATTATTCGGAATCATCATCATCCTTTGGTTTGGAAAGACTCCTTTGGTGCCATTCGTCATGCACTTGGATCAACTGAGAGAACTACCCTGCCCCAGGTTATGATTAAGGGTTTTAATTTTCGAAAAGAAAAACTCCTGCTTCTTTGGCTCAGAGGGGTTGATGAGGGATTATCATCCTTATAACTCCAGTGTTTAGGAATTGAAACAATGCCTGTACCTCATCAGCGGGGTCTGTTCAAAAGCATACTGTAAATGTCGTGGTATCGTTTTCGTCATCCTCCCTCAAGAGGCTTAGAATTATTAATTGAGAGTTGATCATCACAAAAATATGAAAACAATTTGCATATAGCGAATGCGAATATATGGGTTCAAAACAGACATATGCGATGCATTGATAAAGTAATAAAGTTTACTATGACAATAATTGTTTGAACAATCAAAAGAAAATTACAACTTGAAAAATTCTAATGAACAAAAATCCTCTAGTTTGAACTAGTCGTCTTAAATGGAGAATTCTCAGCAGAAGATTTTCATCTCGCCATCTGGCATGAACTCCAGTACCCCTTCGTCAATCAAGTCCTGGATTTTGTTCTTCAAGGTCCAACAGTCGTCTGTAGCATGCCCCGGGCTGTCTGAATGATAAGCGCAACGGGTGTTGGGGTTATACCTTGAAGGTGTCATATTCGGATTCGTAGGAGGGTCCTTTAGAGTGATCAGATTGACCTCTAACAAGCGCTTCAGTATAAAGGATGATGGTATATCGATCTCCGAGAAATGTCTTCCAGGCGTATATTGTTTACGCTGACTGCCCCGTTGAGGCTGGGCTCGTGACCCTGAAGCAAGCCGAGGAGATTTCCCCTTGTCTTCTTGCCCCGCACGTGGTTGAATGATGACTGGAACTTCAACCCTGGTTGTTTGCCCCACTTTATTATTTTGAAGCAGCTTGGTGACGAGGACCCGGAGCTCTTCTTGTTTTTGAGCTAAGTCCTGAATGAGAGTCATTTGGCCCATCAACTGTCCCATCATTTGGATCTTCATGGTTGCCAACTCAATTTGTAGCCCTTCCAGCTGATCGTTCCTGATGTCCCCTACATTCCCTAGGGTCAAGTTCCTGGTGAGGAGAGCCTTTATTTCTTCTTGCCCCTGGGATAGGTTCAAGAGCATTTCTTGCAGTTGGGCATTTTGAGCCCAGAGATCTTGGTTGTCCGGTTGGAAAGCCATTGCTGAAATAAACAGCGAAGAAGGTAAGTGACCTGTCAAAAGGGTACCTGTTATGCAATGATATGTATGATATGCATGCAATGTTTTCAAGGACCTCGCAGGATAAACAAGAAACTTTGTTAGAATCTGCATTTTGTAGCTTGATGAAAGGCACTGCGTATTGTTGAGAGGCCTTCTTCAAGAGTCAAGGCTCACCATATCGAGTGGGTCATAGCCCCTGACAACCTTGTCTAGAGGAAAATAAATCCCCTTTGCCCCTTGCTGGACAGTTGGTTCCTCATGACCTGCATCACAAGCCCTTGAGATCCTTGAAACGGGTTAGTCTTTATGCAGGATGCATGCGATGGTATGATGTTATGCTATGCATGGAGTAATATAGATAAACCCTGTTATGAGTCCAGATTAAGGACTGTAAACAAAACCTGCAAGAAACTCAAATGTCAGATAACAAACATGTACAAGTAATCAAGCTTGAAAGCACACAAGTCACACAGAGAGCCCTTAGAGTTTAGGCCAGCATGGGGTCTAGGTATTACCCTCTTTCAGTTTGTTGGTTAAGACCTGTCCTATCAGAAGTAACCGGGTTCTAGAGGATCCCAATATCACTGACTACCCTCAATCGGTCATAACTCCAGCATCGCAATCTTTTCTTGCGGCCAGAACCATCACGAGAGTTTAGCCTCAATGGGCGTAGCATACTGCTACTGTTCTATTGGCCAAGTTGGGTCATTTTAGGGTTCTAAGGTCAGTTGGTGCTTAATGACTCTTCAGAAGACCCATATTCTCCTCGTTGCGACACAAGGGATATCGGTACAGACCAAGGTGCCACACCAATGTAGCCACTGCTTCACCCATGTCGGTCTACGCCAGACAGGTCCCTCACAGCTTATGCTACCTAACAGGGTATCCCCAGATCTGGGTTAGGATCTATGTAACTCTGATGCAGCCCATAATAATAAAGCAAACAAACACAACAATTGAAAACATAAGTCTGAGCTATCCTAAGGTACACCTCACTTTGAGTATTGTCCCCAGCAGAGTCGCCAGTTCTGTGATCGGTGGATCTGGAACTGACTGTTTAACGCTGGTTCGCGAAATGTCGCGGAAGCAAGAGTCGCCACCGTCTTTTATTTTCTCCAACATGGACAGGACAAAAGCACATCGAAATTCCTTATGAGATAGTTTCTCGGTTCGGGAGGTAGATTTATAGAAAGGGAAGGTGTTAGCACCCTTTCTATCCATGGTTATCCATGGGCTCTTAGATACTTGCTCATTTGTGTTTTCAAAGTGTTTGCTTTTCAATTGTGAGTGGGTTTGAAAAAGTTTCGTTTAAAAGTTTCAGATCGGCTCTTGTATCAGTCCTCAAGAGTGTTTGAAAAATTGTTTTGAAAGCTTTTTGAAAGTGTCGGTGTGAAAAGAGTTTTGATTTGTTTTGAATTAGAGCAAGTATCTATGAGTCATCTACCTACCCTAAGGAATTAGGCTGTGTAAATGTCCCTAAGGTAGTGCCATCCCACCATTGAGAGGTAGGTAGCACCACCGTTGGAGGTGTTCGGGTCAATTCGTTTGTAGGGACAGTGTGGTCACCAGAGCAACAGTAGGACACCTTAGAAGCTACCCTTATGCCATTGATCTTTTTATTCCGAGGCAACCTTTTCGAGGCAACTATTCCGAGGCAACCGTTTCGAGGCAACTTGTTTCGAGGCAACTAGATCAATGGACATAAGGACTTACTAAGACGTCCTATACTCAACGACCACGTTTCGAGGGGCAAGGCAACAGTGAGGCGTACCCTAAGAGTGGTGTGTGAATTCGTGTATTGTTTTCAGTTATGTTTTAACTTGTCATGCATTATGGTGATCTACGCTTGCTTTTAATTTAGGCCATTCATTCTTTCATGCAAAGTTTAGCAGTTTTCAAGGGTGCATAAATTAAAGTGCGGAAAATAAAGTCCTACGCTATTACAAGGCGCGGGTCTATACATCGCCAAATTAACAAAGACCCATTTTGAATAAAAATGCGGAAAATAAATAAGTTCCTAATGACTATTACAAGGCTTGAGCAATTACATAATATTTGAAAGAAAATAAATAAGAATAAATGCGCGGAAAGGAATTGGAATCGAATGTTCGAGGGCGTTGGACCCTTTAAAGAAGTTAAATGAAATTAAAAATTAATTAATTATTTAATAAAGAAAAGAAGTTATTTTTTATGGTTTTTGGTATTTATGAAATAAAGGAAATTAATTAAAAATAGAAACTAAACGAAACCCTAGTTCTAAATTATTTTTTTAATTGTTAAAGAAAAATATTCAAGTTTTAACCTAATTTACACTAGTTAATTAATTACATGTTTATTTACAAAATAATTAATAATTAATAATAATAATAATAGGAAGAAATTATTTATTAGGAAAAAGAATAAAAATGCTAAAAAAACCTAATTTCTACATATTTTAGTTTTTTAAGAAAAGATTAAAACCGAAAACCCTAAATTAAACTAAATTGATTAATAAAATTTGTTTACAAAAATAAATAATGAATTAGATAATAATAACAATAAACATGTTTTTTTGATTTTTTTGTGTATTTTTATTTTATTATGAAAATTACTTTTATGGATTGAATAAAACAAAAAAAAACAATTAAAAGAAAAAGAAGGAAAGAAAAGGAAATTAGAAAAAGAAATACAAACAATGGGGGTATTCAGACCCAATTTGGAGGTGTTATTTGAGAAATTTGTCCCAAGAATGCAAGGCCCTTTGGACTTTCTGGAATTGCGTATGGAATGGTTGACCAGCGTGCATGGTGGACCTCCGTTCATAGCCTTCAGATGGATCCTTATGCATAGGTGGCAAGCATAGATGTGGGGTTGCATGATGAACCCTGGGAGAGGCGCTACACATAAGCACGTTATGGAAAAAATTATGAAATATACAAGGGGACCTGGGAATCGAACCCAGGTCCCAGTACCTGCAAGCCACCTAATCAACCATCTGAGCCAACGCGCGCCTTTGTTATTATTATGGAACGTGATCATTATAATGGAAGACAAGCGCTAGTGGTGTAAAACAGAAAATCACGCGCGAACATTTAAACTATCCAGCCATACTTTGACACGCCAGCTTCATCTTCTCCATCTGCCTGTAAATAAAAACGAATAGCGGGGGTTTTAAACCCCCACTAACTGCAAAACCTGAAAATAGCGATTAGCACATAGGTCAATAGAAATTAGGCGCAAGGTGTGGATTCCATTCGTTTGGATGTCCTGATTCCATTGGCATAGGTTTTAAGGCCTAATTTTTCCACATGTGTAAAGCCCCAAATCTGGAACTCTGAAACCCTAAAAAACGTTCATGGTGAATTCTTATACAGGCATGGTTAGTTCAATTCGAGGGCACCATTAGCTTCAGAACATTCATATTAGTGCAAATCAACATTTAAAACATATGAAAAATGCATGTAAATTGGAACACGATAATTGAAAAATTCATGAAAAGTGCCACACTGTTCTACCAATTCTTGAGGCCTGGTGATTGGTTCTTGATTGCAATCCCTTCCTGGATGTCTTGGCAAGGCTTTGGAATGCTTTTTGAGCTTTGAAACGAGCTCTAGGTATCAAAACAGTTTTCAATATTTTGTCCAAAATTGCAAGTTTGTTCTATGGTTTTGAGCGCAACTTCTCTGTCTCTTGCATTAGGTTTAGGTTGTATATGTATCTGAGCATGATTAGGTTAAGAAAGCAAGCCCAAAGATCCATGCCTTTATGATTTTGATATTTGATTTTTCTACACATAAAAATCCAATCTTTTTCAATCCTTTTTTATGCCAATCATTGCCAATCATGTGGAATCTTTCCCTTTTGAGTGATGCACGAAATATTTGATTCATAATGGATAAATCTCTGCACAAAAAGATTTGAAAGGTATTATTTGCTATTTTTTCATATTTAATTTTAATTAAGTGAATTAATAATAATAAAAATTCAAATAATTAATCAAAAATGAGAAAATAACTCCCTTGGAGGTAAATGGGTCGTGCATAGCCTTTGGGTGATGATTCATGGAAGAAATTGAGGCCCATTGGCATTTTTTAGGCTTTTTATGCAAAGTTGACTTTTCAAAATTCCCCAAAATTTCCCAACTTCCACAAGGCATATCTTGCTCAATTTTTAAGTTATGAACATGTTCTTTGACATTTTGGAAAGGTCTTGAAGTCCTATAACCAATGCCTTTGGTCCCATGTAATTTTGATTTACCAATCTCAAGTTATGGTCTTTGACTTAAAGTGCCTTTTTGTTGACTTTTGAAAATGACCTATAATGTTGAGATTGATAACTTTTTGTGAGAGCATTTCTTGGACTTGAAGTGTGAAGATGAGTTGTAGGAAATGTCATTCTCTTCAAAATGAGCTTTGGATGGAATTTTTCTGATAAACCATGAAGAAGTTATGCCCTGGTCAACTTGCAGTTGACTTTATCAACTGTCCAAAAATAGAAACTTTTGCATCTTGAGACTTTTTGAGCCATGCCTTGAGAATCATGATCAAGAATTGATCAAATGATGTTTGTGGCTTCAAAATAAGATGTTGACCAAAAATTTTGACTTTTGACTGTCAAATGACCATTTTGCCCCTGCAGTTGACTGGGAAGCATTTAGGGTTTTTGACTGTGCAATTTGATGCTGTGAGTCTTGAAACTTGGCATATGGATGCTTGACAATGTATGTAGGCATGTGGGACTTGTTTGGACGCTTGGAAACCTCAATTTCTTTGCCAGAACCAAAACCCTAATTTTTGACTGTTAGGAGGCAATTGGACTGTGCAACCCTTGGGAGATTTTGAAGCATGATCTTAGCAAACCTTGAAGAATATGGGAGGGAAAATTTTGGGGTACAACACCATCACATCCCTAGAGATGAAAATCAAATGGCGGATGCTCTGGCAACTCTGGCTTCCATGTACCAAGTGAATACTTGGAATGATATACCCCGAATTACATTTCGACGGCTGGATAGGCCCACTCATGTGTTTACAACAGAGGAGGTAGCAGATGAAAAACCTCAGTATTATGATATCAAACATTTTCTTCAAACTCAGGAATACCCGATTGGTGCGTCGAAGAAAGATAGAAAGACATTGAGAAGATTGGCAGGCATTTTCTTCCTCAGTGAAAATGTGTTATACAAGAGAAATTATAACATGGTCTTGCTCAGATGCGTGGATAGACACGGAGCAGACATGTTGCTGCATGAGATTCATGAAGGGTCATTTGGCACTCATTCTAATGGATATTCGATGGCTAAAAAGATGCTAAGGGAAGGTTATTATTGGCTAACAATGGAGTCTGATTGTTACAAATTTGCAAAGAAGTGCCATAAATGCCAGATCTATGCAGACAGGGTCCATGTGCCTCAAACACTTCTCAATGTTATTTCCTCCCCATGGCCTTTCTCTATGTGGGGTATTGACATGATCGGGATGATAGAACCCAAAGCTTCGAACAGACACCGTTTTATCTTGGTAGCAATTGACTACTTCACCAAATGGGTAGAGGCTGCTTGTTATGCCAATGTTACCAAACAGGTGGTTGTGCGTTTCATCAGAAATAATCTTATATGCCAGTATGGTGTTTCGAACAGAATCATCACTGACAATGGCTCGAATTTGAACAACAAGATGATGACAGAACTGTGTGAAGAATTCAAGATTGTCCATCACAATTCGTCTCCATACAGGCCAAAGATGAATGGGGCTGTTGAAGCTGCTAATAAGAATATCAAGAGAATTATCCAGAAAATGGTTGTTACTTATAAGGATTGGCATGAAATGCTCCCTTTTGCTCTGCATGGATATTGAACATCTGTTCGCACTTCAATGGGAGAAACTCTGTTCTCCCTGGTGTATGGAATGGAAGCTGTACTCCCTGTCGAGGTAGAGATTCCCTTGTTGCGTGTGATAATGGAAACCAAATTGACAAAGGCTGAATGGGTCCAGAACAGGTTTGACCAATTGAATTTGATTGAGGAGAAGAGAATGACAGCTTTGTGTCATGGACAGTTATATCAGAAAAGAATGAAGAAAGCTTTTGATAAAAAGGTCAAACCTCGTGAATTCAGAGAAGGCAACCTCGTGCTCAGGAATATCATGTCTTTCAACACTGATTCTAGGGGCAAGTGGACTCCAAATTTTGAAGGCCTGTATGTTGTCAAGAAAGGCTTCTCTGGTGGTGCATTAATTCTTGAAACTATGGATGGTGAGGAGTTCCCACGTCCCATGAATGCTGACGTAGTCAAGAAATACTTCGCCTAAAGAAATAAAAGAACAGCTCGCTAAGTTGAAAACCCGAAAGGGAGGCTTAGGAAAAAAGGAGCGTCTCGGTAAGTCGAAAACCCGAAAGGGCAGTCTAGGAAAAAATTTGAGACATAAACAAAATAAATTTCCCGCTAAGTTGAAAACCCGCAAGGGTAGCTTAGGCAAAAGTTATGGATTTTCTTGGAAAGTAACTACGTCAGACAATACTTGATCGTTGAAGCAACAATCTTCTCGGATCCTCACCATACTTAAACAAAAGCTGCTGCTCAGGATTTCAAAAGTTGCTAGGGGGGATAGTGGTCATTGTATCTCAATGTATCTTTTCCGTTATGCATTACCATTTCCCAAACTTTGTAATCATCCATGGAGTCTCGCCATTCGCAGACTACCATTCTATTAATGAAGTTCGAGCTTTTACCCAATTCTTTGTGTTCTTATTTTATTTAGATTGCAAATACTCTATTTATTACTGATAATAACTTTCAAAGCAAAAAGATTAAAAAACAAAATTGATTTTAAAAAATAAGAGATTTTTACAATTTACTTTTACTTTTAGATTTGTGATGAAACAATGACAACAAAAATGGTGATCCCAGGAATGAACAAACTCCGGTTTTTTTGAGATGTTTTATTTCCCTCATGAAGTTTCTCTCAAGTCATTTTGCTGGTATGCGCATGATCTTTATGTTTCTCAGGTAGTTAAAAACGATATCAGTTGATGTAAGGTGCAGTATTGGGTTTGTGATCCCATTATCCCCAGTCAAGTATTGGTTCACTTTTGATTTTGGGTTTGCATGGTCAGAAGCCTCTGTCCCAGATTCCCCAGCGAAGTCTTCCCTCATACGATGAAAGGTTTTATTCCCTTGGTGTGCTGAGATGTCGCTCTTTCTGCAGTATTAGCATTATTATTGGTATTTATTTCCCAGGCAACTAGACCAGGGCAGTATATTTTCTAAGAAGTGTCGAGACAGTTGTCAACCCTTTGGGTTTTCACCCGCGAAGTGCTGGGTTCGATTTAAAATCCCCATGGGTTTGACCTCTTTCTATAATGTTGTCTTCTTGATTCCCCAAGAAGGCTATCCCAGGGCATCTTTTGTTGGAATAAGTTTTCATGATGTAAATTTTCAATCCGCATTTTTCTCCAGGGAGGTAGGCTTGAATTCCCCAGTAAAGTTTGATTGTTTCAGCGTCAGTCTGCTTTATTTGAGGTTCCTCTTGCAATCTCCAGTAGGCATGTTACTTTCAGAAAAACTGGTTTCTCCATTGAAGTCGAAAGAAGGATGTTCTATCCCGATATCTATTTGATTTGTCTACCTCCGAATTATGTTTCTCCTTAGTAAAGTTAAAGGCATGCAGTAGGTTTGGTTTCTGCAATTGGCCTTTACCTTTCTTGGAATGATCATTCTGGTTGAAGTTTAGCCAAGTGTTGTTAGTACCTGAGGAGGTTTTGTTTGTTTGCTCATACTGATTGTGCATCTGTTTTGCCAGCATAAGCACAATAACACTCATACATTCATACATACATCATGCATGGCTAAAATTGACAAATCATTTCTCATTGACATTTTTCTCTGGCCTTCCTGCAACGCTCCTTGCTTAGATGGATTCAGTTTTCCCTCTTGAGTTTATTTCTCAAAGGATGTATCTTTGTTGACTGTCTGGCTCCAGTTTACTTCTAGATTGGAACTGTGGTTACATGACAATATTATTTACTTTGGATTTCTGAAAACTTTAAGTTTTAGTTTGTGCATTTATTTTGCACGAGAAGACTTTATCTCCTCAGCAGGAATATCATGGCATCTCCCCAGTAAGCCATACCTCTTTCCCAAAAAGTCATTTCCTTTTACAATCCTCCATGATAACAAATAGCAAGTCTCTTTATTTGAGACAACTTATGTTTTATCCTTTCTAGGAGGAGTGCCTCGGTTAAAGAAGAAGTTAAGACCTGTTCTAGGCGAAACACCAGAATCTTGGGGAAACTTATTATCTTTTTTCTACCCTCAGTGAATGTTGGTAGTTCATCGCCAGTGAACAGCGGTGATATGATATATTCTCTTTCTACCTTCAGTGAAAGTTGGTAGACCATCGACAGTGAACGTCGGTGTTTATTATCTTTTTGCTACCCTCAGAGAATGTTGGTAGTTCATCGTTAGTGAACGGCAATGATATAATATATTCTCTTTCTACCTTTAGTGAAAGTTGGTAGACCATCGACAATGAACGTCAGTGTTTATTATATTTTTGCTACCCTCAGAGAACGTTGGTAGTTCATCGTCAATGAACGGCGGTGATATGATATATTCTCTTTCTACCTTCAGTGAAAGTTGGTAGACCATCGGCAGTGAACGTCGGTGTTTATTATCTTTTTGCTACCCTCAGTGAACGTTGGTAGTTCATCATCAGTGAACGGCGGTGCTATGGTATATTTTCTCTCTACCTTCAGTGAAAGTTGGTAGGCCATCGACAGAGAACATTGATGTTTATTATCTTTTTGCTACCCTCAGTGAACGTTGGTATTTCATTATCAGTGAACAGCGGTGATATGATATATTCTCTTTCTACCTTCAGTGAAAGTTGGTAGACCATCGACAGTGAACGTCGGTGTTTATTATCTTTTTGCTACCCTCACTGAACGTTGGTAGTTCATCGTCAGTGAACGGCGGTGATATGATATATTCTCTTTCTACCTTCAGTAAAAGTTGGTAGACCATCGACAGTGAACGTCAGTGTTTATTATCTTTTTTCTATCCTCAGTGAATGTTGGTAGTTCATCATCAGTGAACGACAGTGCTATGGTATATTCTCTTTCTACCTTCATTAAAGTTGGTAGAACATCGATAGTGAACATCGATGTTTATTATCTTTTTGCTACCCTCAGTGAACGTTGGTAGTTCATGGTCAGTGAACGGCGGTGATATGATATATTCTCTTTCTACCTTCAGTGAAAGTTGGTAGACCATCGGCAGTGAACGTCGGTGTTTATTATATTTTTTCTACCCTCAATGAACGTTGGTAGTTCATCGTCAGTGAACGACGGTGCTATGGTATATTCTCTTTCTACCTTCAGTGAAAGTTGGTAGGCCATCGATAATGAACGTCGGTGTTTATTATCTTTTTGCTACCCTCAGTGAACGTTGGTAGTTCATCGTCAGTGAACGGCGGTTATATGATATATTCTCTTTCTACCTTCAGTGAAAGTTGGTAGACCATCGGCAGTGAAAGTCGGTGTTTATTATCTTTTTGCTACCCTCAGTAAACGTTGGTAGTTCATCGTCAGTGAACGGTGGTGCTATGGTATATTCTCTTTCTACCTTCAGTGAATGTTGGTAAGCCATCGACAATGAACGTCGGTGTTTATTATCTTTTTACTACCCTCAGTGAACGTTGGTAGTTCATCGTCAGTGAACGGCGGTGATATGATATATTCTCTTTCTACCTTCAGTGAAAGTTGGTAGACCATCGACAGTGAACGTCGATGTTTGTTATCTTCCTCTCTGCCTTCAGTGAACATTGGTAACTTCGCCTTCAGTAGAAGTTGGTGTGTCCTTTGACCATCCTACTATCCTCTCTGACTCAGTTCTTTGGGTCCACCAGTGATTTATTTTCCTGGTGGGGTTGCTCCTTTGTTTCTTTATCATTGTTGCATCCCTAGTGATACTTTGCGTCTCTTTGGTACTATTCATATGCATTCATATGCATAAGCATTTGCATGGCATCTTAAAGCCAAAAATAGGGTTTGTTTTATATTTAAGTATCTTCGATCGCGTCATCATGAAGATTTTTAACTTTCGTATCTCCGGATAGAAGAAAATTAAATAAGGGCAGCTGTTGTACCCCAATTTTTGCCCCTAAGATTCCCCTATCATATCATGTTAACTTGATCATAATAAAATCACATTAGGGTTGGTTCTTCCTCTTTTTCTATCTCCTATCTTTAAGTTTGCTCTTGAGGAATCTCCAAGCACCTTAGTTGTGTATTTTGTATATGCGTTGATAATTAACCTCTAACCAAAATACAAAAAATATTTGTCTTTGCCTTTGCATATTTTTGTTTTGTAGGTACCGATTCAAAGCATCCGACAAATAATGTTTTTCCGGTATTATTTCCCTAAAATCTCTATTTGCAAAAAATAATAATTAAAATTTTTCATTTTTGTTTTCCTGTACAATCGATTGCTCCCATAGTGCAATCGATTGCACAGAGTGTATTGTGCACAATCTTTGAAAAAAAGTGTATTTTTAGCCTTCAAAAATAAATTTTTTTTAGTATGTGTCGACACATATGTGTTATGTGTGGACCCATGCAAGACAATCAATTATGTAATGTGCTGACAAAAGCAGCTTGCATCGACCCATATAGGCTTGTGTCGACTCATCTTGTTTTGTATAACTAGAATGTGTCGACACATACATGTTATATGTCGACTCATGTAAATTGATTGATTATGTATTGTGTTGAAATAACAGCTTGTATCGACCCATAGAAGCTTGTGTCGACTCATGCAAATTGATTGATTCTGTATTGAGTTGAAAAGGCAGCTTGTATCTATCCATAAAAGCTTGCATCGACTCATGCTGTGTTATACAACTAGAATGTGTTGATGCATACGACTCTTGTGTCGACTCATAGCAGCAAAACACACGTGATTTTTGAAAAAAGCCATCAATTTCAAAACTGTCATCTTTTTGGCTCCAATTTTTCTGCATAATTTGAAAATTATATCATTAATTCAATTTTTGGCTCCAAGAATCAATTACCAAATTACAACTAATCCCAATCCTAAACTCTATAAATAGAGACCTCATTTTCATTCAAATCACAAGCTTTTGATAGCCAAACTCATTTTGCTAAAAAATCTTTCAATTCTCTCCATCTACCAAATTCACTCAAAGCTCCATTTTCAAAAAAAAAAAGGATAGTAAGCTTTGCATTGAAGCTTACTAATATTTGAGCTAAACCTTCATCCAAACATTTTTTCTTCATCAATTCTCTACATCCAAGCTTTGGTAATTGATTCTTGTGGTTGAATTGAAGCAAATTCTGGAAGTTGTTTGATAATTCTCTAATTCTACCTTTGGTAAGTTGGATCATCATCTTTCACAATGTGATCTCTTGTGGATTTCTGGTTTTGATTCATTGAGCATTGTTTTATGATTCCATTAGTGCTATTTTCTCATAATTTGATGGAATAGTCATGCTCAATTGGATCCATGATCATAAGGTGTTTGATGAAAAGTTGGAACAAGAATTTGATCCTTGAAATGCTGTTTTCTACTGATTTTAACAGGTTGCAATCAATTGTTGTAACATTGCAATCGATTGTCACATAAAATTGATTTTAAAAAAACTACACTGATGCAATTGGTTTCTGTCTAAGCACAATCGATTATAACAGTGCCAAAAATACTTTTTCTACCTAATTTTGGGGCTCTTTTGACTCAAATATTTTTTCTGCTCACTCTCTTTGATGGATAATTTGGATTACAATTTTAAATGTCCAATTCCCTTTAAATTCAATGGACTTTGTGGTGTAGATGAAGTTGGATAAATGTTCATCAATCCAAATCTATCAAAGAGTGAATTATTTAATTCATTCTTGGTGCTTTGGATTGATGATATGTTTAGTGCTTTAATCCATCTAGATGAGTGATTGAATTTAAAGATGAAAGAAATTTAAGGTAGTGATCCAAATTAGCTTATCATTCCCCTCCCTCTTCATCTTATCCCTTTATTTTTTAATTGTGTTACATGTTAAGTGGTAATGATCTCTATATCATTTATCCAAACATGAAGTACATAGATTGCTATTGACCGGCCTCAAAATAGGTGCGACTTCTACATAAGTCCACTTACGACTGCTTAACATAGCGCTAAATTTTGTCCCGATTCGAATAAATGATCATTCGTGGCCCAAATCTATGTTTGCAAGCCCAAGTATGTTAATTTGATCCCTTTGATCCAATAACCCTGAGACTCATTGTGTGGAGGCTTTGGTTATACCAATCCTCTAATGGATCTTCATCAATTTTGGTCAACGCGGATCACTTAAACATTGTTGATCATTAAATGTTGCCTTGAGAATTTATTAAATGGATGATATACTTGACATAAAGCAAATGCAACTTGTTGTGTGGAGGCTTTGGTTCTACCAATCCTCTAATGAGTTCCAAATGCAAGTTTCAAGATGGGCATCCAACTAACCAATAATTTCTAACAATTGACTTTATTTTATGCTCTTTACCTTATGCTTTTATGCTTTATGTACTATTTACTTTAGCATTTACATTTCATGCTATTTTCCTCTTTGCTCACTTAAGCATTTACTTTTATGTCATTTTTATTTTGCTCACTTGAGCTTTTCTTTTCTTTTTAAAGATACTTAATAATCAACATAAACCATAAAAATCTTTAATGATACTTGGACTATTTGGCTACTATCCTTGGCATTATGGAGTGTTGGACTTCTTGGACTTAGGATTAGAACCTTGACCTATCTTGGAGACCTTGTGACCTTATCTGATTATTTTGTCTGGAGCTCTTGAGGTTTACCTCAAGACATTGGGTTGTTTGTTTGTTTTGTGTGCAGGTTATTGTGATTACACTCTTTGTTAGTAATATGGAATTCACCCGTATACAACCGTTACTCTGCCCAATTTTTATGAAGACTTAATACACTTGAAGTTTAATTCTCTCAAGAGGTCTAGTATCTTTGCCTGCTTGGTTTCAATCCAAAGAATGGGGATTCTATCTTGACTCATAATGTCAAGTATTGACTTCTTGTTGGTTATATGATTCTTATCCTTAGCTTTTACCTTATGCTTTAGGATAGTCTCTTCTTCTCCTCCCATCTTCTTTAATTTCAAAAATCTTCTCCCTCCTTTTGAAAACTCTTCTTGTTTCTAAACTTGAACCACTTTCATAATAAACTTGGACCTAGGTCCATGCATTTTCAAAATCTTTTCATAAATAAACTTCAATCAACTTAACAATACCTTGACATTTTTTGTGAGAAGACTAAAAGTCAATCAATCTCATTTCAAACTATTTTTCCACTTTGGCTTCTACTTTAAAACTTTTCTCAAAACATTGGACTCTTATCAATCCTTATAGTGATGCAACAACTATACTTCTACAATATGTAGTGAAGTGAGATATTTTCCACTTGGGTGTTGAGTGAGGCATTGTTGATTTTAAAATCCAAGCAATATCCTCCACTTTGAAATGATGCAAATTCTCCTTTCTCATGATTGTGGGTAGTAAGTATGTTTTCCACACGGACAATGATGATGATGTCTTATCTCTTAAAATCAACCAACACACTTGTGTTTCAAATTTTAAAAGTGGAACTACGTGTACCCTGATCCCCTATTGCACGAAAGGTGGTACGTAGGCACTAAAGGTTCGCAACCGCGGCGGGTGCAAAAATCATAAAAAATGTATTTCTTTTCTCACCTCCACCATCCATTTTATATACAAAATATTTTATAGCCAAAATATACAGATTTTACAAAGAGGTTCCTGCGGAGTACCGTAGATGTTTAGGGTGCTAATACCTCCCCTTTGCATAACCAACCCCCTTTCCTTGAATATTTCCCCCTCTTTTTTGGGTTATTCGTTCTTTTCCCATTCCTTTGGAAACAATAAAGCGCGGTGGCGATTTTCAATTTGATTTGTATAAAGTCTAGTCAATTGAATGGCTTAGTCTTGAACATTTCCACCGCTAGAAGAAGGTGAGGAAGATTGTGAGGTACCCGGAGAACTTGCCAGGCTGTTACAATAGGAAGAAAGGGCTATACAGCCTCATGAAGAGCCAGTTGAGACAATGAATTTGGGCACAGAAGAGAACAAAAAAGAGGTCAAGATAGGGGCAAATTTGGAGCTTCGTGTCAAATAGTGTTTGATTCAGATGTTGCATGACTATGTTGAGAGCTTTGTTCGGTCATATGAAGATATGCCAGGACTAGACACAAATATTGTGGTTCATCGTCTACCAACTAAAGAAGACTGCCCTCTAGTAAAGCAGAAGGTCCGTCATATTCGCCCTCCAATGTCAAAGAAGATCAAAGCAGAGGTTATGAAACAGTTCAACATTGGGTTCCTAACTGTCACTTCTTATCCCCAATGGGTTGCTAACGTAGTCCCGGTACCTAAAAAGGACGACAAGGTACGAATGTGTGTGGACTACCGAGATTTGAATAGGGCAAGCCCCAAGGATGACTTTCCGCTCCCCCACATTGACGTTCTGGTTGACAACACCGCGCAACACAATATCTTTTCCTTCATGGACGGTTTCCCTGGTTACAATCAGATCAAGATGGCACCCGAAGACATGGATAATACAACCTTCATCACACAATGGGGAACTTTCTGCTAAATAGTGATGCCGTTTGGGTTGAAGAACACCGGGGCAACCTATCAGCGAGCCATGATAGCTTTGTTTCATGACATGATTCACCATGAGATAGAGGTTGTTGTACCCAAAAATTTTTCCTCTCATTTTTATTCAAGATACTATCCTAGGTCTTCTCGAATACTCAATTTGGCTCAGAAGTTTGATCGGACAGATTCTCTTCCTAGGCAGTAAGTCAATGATTAGGGTTTGACGTTTCTCAAAGAAAATTGATTCTTCAAAGTTTCAAATGGTCTTCATAATTTTCATGTATCCTCAAGGATGTTCATGTCGAGTTTCAAACCTCGCATTGCAAGTTTGCTCAGTCAATGGTTCAGACGACTGAAAATGACTCCATTAACCCAAAAGCTGATATTTTACGAGACCAAGTTCAAGCGACTGTAACTTCTTCATTATTCGATATTTTTGAGCGGTTCTTCTTACGTATGATTCTCCCTGATGTTATCTCCAATTTCTCTTCAAAAATCAAGAACTGATTACGTGTAGAAAATCACCAAAATTCGAATACGTTAGAAGTCGCTTCATGGATTTTGACCTAATCTCAAATAACTGTCGACTGATTTCTAAGAATTGTGATTTCCTCAAATTACAAGATCTTGAGACGATTATTTCTGCATATGGTCATACATGATGTTGCTCACGAGTTTATCTTCAAAGATCGAAAATAAATTGTGTTTGGGAGACTTTGAAAGTTATCGAATCATCGCAAGTCATTTTTGTTTGATTTCAAATGTTCTCAATCACAGTTGTTTTGAAATCTGTTAATCCTAAAAGATTGATGATTGTTCCTAAAAGCATGTTGGTTTGACAATGAAATTCCATTTTTATCAAGCATGGCGGGCGAGTTCATTTTGAATGCAAATTTGGTTTGGATAGGAATTGAAGATTAAGAATGTCATTTAGATGACCATGGCTTTGGGGTTTGAGTTAACCAAGTTAGAATTGAATTCTTAAACATTTATTTTGTTTAGAAATTTGATTGGAGTACAAGGCGCATTGGTTATTTGATCATTTTGTGATTGCTTGAAATCCAAGTTACCAAACCAAGATATTTTAATCCAAAACATTCATTTGAGAATTGCAAAGTTTAAGTAAATTCAAAGTTTTGTATAATAAATTTCATTACACCAAATTTATTCAAGGCTTTGTATTTATTACATTACAAATGAAATAATTTACAAGTTTTTGTTTTATTTACAAAGAATCACAAATTTTTTGTCTACAAAGAGAGAACATTTAGTTTGTTTCTTCAAATCTCCATTACTTCATCTTCAAGCAATCCTCGCTCGCCATCCACGCCTCATGTTCATGAAACAAAGTGGAGAAAATTAAGCAATTCAAGAAAGGTGATATGTAAAGAAAAGAAAAGAGAATTTCATCACTAGGGTTTGTATATAGGAATCAGATTTCAAGTTGTTTTGTTTTATCATAATCTCTCTCCTCCCATTCTTGCAAATCACAAGGTTGGACCTTGGTTCACAAGAAAGGAAAGCAAATATGCAAGCTGCAACAAGTAGCAGCAAACTGCTACACAAGAATAGGCTGCAAAGCCAGCAAACAAAGCAAGCATAGCAGCAAGAGCAGGCTTCCAAACAGCAGGATGCTATACCAGCAGCAAGCAACAACAAAATGTGCAAACAAACAAATATAGTAGTAAGTCCAAGACTTCAAAAGAACAGGCTGCAAAATAAGTTAAAGCTACCATGCAAAGCTACCAAGTCCAAGGCTGCCAAGCAACAACAAAACAACAATAAGCAAGCTGCCAAGTCCAAAGTCAAATTGCAAGCAAAATAGAAATACAACAAAACAGGCAACATTAGGCTGCAATGATGCAGCACAAGCTGCCAAACAAACCTGCAACGAACAGAATAGCAGAGCAAGCTTACTACAATATTGCAGCAAATATCGCAACAGATAACAACAAAACATAGCAAGCAAGGCAGCATAGGCTGCCAGGATGACAAAAGAAGGTAGCAATAAATAAAACAAAATGGAACAAGGCAAAGCATAACTAGTTTGCTTAGCTCAACAAACAAGTTATCATCATTTTCCTGAAATTATACAAACCCTTCAGAATTTTTCATAGAAAGAAAAGCATATTAGCCTTATATTTTCATTGAAAGATAAAGAGAAAAAAGACAGATTTAGAGGGATATCACCTAAACCAAAACTGCCCATAAAATTGTCAAAGGCAGCTTGCACAACCTGCTGCATTTTCTGTCCAAACAGTCCAAGTACAAGAGTTCACAGGCTGCTATACCTCAGTCCAAAACCTGCACAAACTTGCACCAAAATAGACATGCCTTAAACTGCACTCAAAAGGCAGCAAGTCAGCATTCTAAAACAGTCCAAAATTCTGCACCCAAAGGCCACAAGGTCAGCTAACCAAAAGTGTTTAAGGTTATCTGATTTCCACCAAAAAACACAATGGGACTGTATATAAGAAAGAGATCACCAGCATAAAGGAGAGAGGAAATTATACAAACCAAGAGCAAAAACTCAGAAAAAAAATCACTGAAAACTCATTGCACAAACCCCTGTTAAAACAGAAAACCAACAAGCTACAAATCACAACACAAAAACCATAGTCAGAAAAAAGAACCAAGAGACAAAACCAACAAAAATAAAGCCAAGAACAATCACAACTCAACCTTCCTCACCCATTTTCGTTCACCACAAAACAACCTAATCACACCTCAAATTGAAACCTTTATACCTCTACACTATCATTCTGCAACATCACTTCACTCAGCAAGTCAATCTCTGTAACAAACCTAATCAAGAGCATAGTTAATTGAGTAAAACATACTTGAGTTGATTAGTCCGAATTTCTGACTCCATTGGTAGTGATCACGAAGAACTACCGGTAAGCTTCAATCTCTCTTTACCTTGGTCTTCACTCGTAATTTCTTTTGCTTTATTGTTGAATAAATTTATGCAAGTTTGAACCCTAAGATTTTGTAACTCCAACATAAACCAAATATACATTAGATCCTACTTTTTCACTATTTTAAACAAATTAAGGGAAGAAAGTGAGAAAAGCTTACCGAGTGTGAGATAGATGAAGCAAAAAATCCAAAATACACTCGAGTTGACTATGAAACTCGAAACCCCATCCCAAAATCTGATTTTCAAGCTAAGAACAAAAGTTGAGGCTGGTTGTTACTATGGTATTAGAAGTTCCCATCAATGGTTAAGTGCATAATCGTGAGAAGAAGAGTGAGGTTAGAGAAATAGGAAATAGATACATAGAAAGAAAGAAGCTGGTTGAGAGCGTGAGACAGAGAGAGGATGAAGCAAGAGAGAAGAAAGAAGGTTGAAGCGTGAGAAGGAGGCGCTGTTGGATTTAGGGTTCTCCTCAGAACCCAATCTTTCGTGTTTGAAGCAGGAGCTGGGTCCGGATCCGGGTTAACCCGGCCTGGCCCAACATTTCTTTTTGTGTTTTATTTTCTTTTGTGTGCAAACTTTTTTTTTACTTTGGGCCTTTCCTCCCTATCAACAGCCCATACGAATTCCAGCATCACCCCCTAGTCTTCTATTTGCAACTTTATTTTACTATTTTTTAGTTTAGTTTAGATTTAGTTTTAATCTTAAAATTAAATTAAATAATATAATTTCAAAATTAGGTAATTTTCTTAATTAATTTAGTTTAGGACTTTGTGAATAATTTTATTAATGAATTTTTTTAGTTAACTTTCTTTTAAATTGTTTAATTTCTTCATGACAAAAAAATAAAATACCAAAACATGACTCAACTTCTTCTAGTCAATTATTTTATTTTCTAGATTAGGTTTTATTTTCTTTTCAAAACTTTACAAACAAAATACTTAGAATTTTATATTTTGTCAATTAATTTTTACTTCATAAACTTGTTGTAATTTCGATTAATTGCTCGATTCAATCTGGTTGTATTGTTTGCCTATTTGGACATTTTAATCGCATGATTCCATCCCCATTTGTAAATTTGTACCCCCATTCCCGAAAACTCTGTAATAGCGTAGAATTTAGATTTCCGCAATTTACTGTTTTCTATATACTGTATAGTAATTAGGCGTGCATGGAAAGATTCAAAATCAATCGCTAGATAACCTAATCAAAGAACAAAATAACTTGAATCGAACACACTTTTCTACACGCGCACCTCTAGGGTAACCTCGCTCGTTGCCTCGGAAATACAGTCATGTCCCTCGAATATGGGACGTTTTAGCAAAGACCCTTTGATAAAAAAGATCGTAGTCCCTCGATGTCCCTCGATGTTGCCTTCGGTAAAACGATCTAGTCCCTTACGAAAATTGCTAAAGCGTCTCACAAGTTGCCTTCTATGACTGTACAAATGTCCTACACCTGTCCCTTCACATCCAACGATGGGCTTCTTACCAAATCAATGGTAAGATAGCAACATCTAAAGGAGGAAGAAAAGAACATTGAAGACCTTTTGAGTAGATAGATTCGCTCTTAGTTGCTCGCTTGCTCACAACCAAACATTTTACACCAATACTTTCACATTAAAACCTTTTTCAAAAGACAAAAATTTTTTGTATACGTTCTTATAGAGACGAGAACCATTAAAAAAACATCTTTTCAAAATCACCTTCAAAAAACACAATACACAAACACCTCTTTGAACTATTTTTCGAAACAACACTTTGTACGTGTTCTTATAGAGACAAGAACCATTGAAAAGACGTTTTTAAAATACTTTCAAAACCCACACCACAAGAACATTCAAACAAAAGCAAGTGATCTAACAGTGTTAGATAATTCAATAGGGTGTGTGCTGGGGAATCATGACGAGTCTGGTCGAAAAGAGCATACAATATACTACCTTAGCAAAAAGTTTACCGACTGTGAGACAAGATACTCACTGCTCGAGAAGACTTGTTGCACTTTGGCATGGGCTGCTCACCGACTGAGACAATATATGTTGACCCACACTACTTTGTTGATATCTAAGATGGATCCGATCAAGTACATCTTCGAGAAGCATGCTCTCTCCGGAAGAATAGCAAGATGACAAATGATCTTGAACGAATATGATATCCAATACACGACCCAGAAAGCTATCAAGGGAAGTGTACTAGCTGATCATTTGGCTCACCAGGCCATGGATGACTACCAATCCATGAACTTTGAATTCTTGGATGAGAATATTATGTTAGTGACTGACTGTGAAGAACCTGGACCGGATGAAGGACCTGAGGAAGGATCCTAATGGACTATGGTTTTTGATGGGGCCTCCAACGCACTCGACAATAGCATCGGTGATGTAATCATATCTTCTGAGGGCTTTCATACTCATTTCACCACCCGATTATGTTTCAATTGTACCAACAATATGGCGGAGTATGAAGCATGCATCATGGGTCTCAAAGCTGCTAGACCTGAAAATCAATTTCTTGAGCATTTTCGGTGATTTAGCCTTGGTGATAAGTCAAATCAAAGGTGAGTGGGACACGAAGCACCCGAATCTCATCCCTTACAAGGAACATGTGCTGACATTGCTCCCACACTTTGAAGAGGTCACCTTTGAACACTTTCCACGAGAAGATAACCAGTTAGCGGATGCGCTAGCTACTATGTCATCTATGTTCAAGGTCAAGTGGGATAACGAGGCTCCTCGGATCACTATTGAGAGGTTGGATGAACCAGCATACTGCTATGAGATTGATACTAAAGAAGTAATAGATAAACTTTGGTTTTATGAAGTAAAGAGGTATCTCGAGGCTCAAGAATATCCTGAGGGGGCGTCTGTGATTGATAAGAAGTTTTTGAGATGGTTCTCCGCAAAGTTCTTCCTCAGTAATGGAATCCTCTACAAGCGCAACCATGACACTACTTTACTTTAGTGCATAGACAAGAGTGAAGCAGAGAGGATTATGGAATATTTACATGAAGGCACCTTTGGCACCCACTCTAGTGGACACACCATGGCTAAAAAGATCCTACGGGCAGGACACTATTGGTCCACTATGGAAGCAGACTGTTATCAACATTCCCGAACTTGTAACAAATGCCCGATCTATGCTGATAAAGTACATGTACCTCCGGTTCCCTTGAATGTCTTGACGACTCCCTATCCTTTTGCAATGTAGGGCATTGACATGATCGGAGAGATTAGACCTACCGCTTCCAATGGGCATCGCTTCATCCTAGTGGCCATTGATTACTTCACGAAGTGGGTTGAGGCTACCTCTTTTGCTACTGTTACCAAAAATGTTGTGGCGCGGTTTATCAAGCATAACCTGATTTTTCGGTATGGTGTGCCAGAGAGAATTATCACTGACAACGATACAAATCTCAATAATACAATGATCACCGAACTCTGTAAACAATTCAAGATCCATCATCATATTCTTCCCCTTACTGGCCAAAGATGAATGACCCTGTTAAGGCTGCTAATAAGAATATTAAGAAAATCATACAGAAGATGACAGTGATATACAAAGACTGGCATGAGATGTTACTATTTACTCTTCACGGTTACTACACCTCAGTGCGTAAATCAACAGGGGAAACACCTTATCTCTGGTATATGGTATGGAGGTTGTCCTACCTATTGAGATCCAAATCCCTTCTCTAAGAATCATGAAGGATGCGGGTTTCAACAAAGACGATTGGATCCAGGCTCAACTTGATCAACTGAATCTGATTGATGAAAAAAGGCTCACTGATGTCTATCATGGTCAGATGTATCAAAAATAGATGATCAAGGCTTTCAACAAAAAGGTCAGACGTCAAGTGTATCAAGTGAGCAATTTGGTAATCAAGCACATCATACTACCACAAGGTGATCCCAAGGGCAAATGGACTCCCAAGTACGAAGGGCCATTTATGATCAAAAGCATATTCTCTGGTGGATCCATGATTCTAACCACCATGGACGGTGACGACCTTCTATATCCTGTTAATCCGGACATAGTGAAAAGATACTACGCATAAATAAAGACCCGCTAGGTTGACTGGCCTAGGAAAAAATAAGGGCATCCCGGCCAACCAAAAGGGTTCGGGAAAAAATTAGGGATAAATAAAAAAAATTTGTACACCCGGTAAGTCGAAAACCTGCAAAGCTGGCTTGGGCAAAAAAGGGTATCCCGGTGGACTGAAAACCCGAAAGGGTGATCCAGGAAAAATTTAGGGATTTGAAGCGTATCACTATGTCCCATTGGATCACCTTGCGATCATACTTTAGTATCAACTATCAAGCTCAAATGGTACCGATCAATCTAGTCACCTTCGGACGAGTAGCAAAGTGATGAGACGCTCGAAGACATAGGGGCAATAGCAGAATTAAAACTCAATGGGATTGTTACACATATCTGTTTTCTCTTTGTACACTATTTTGTGTAATTTTCATTTCTTACGACGGGGTTCTACTACTAGAACGTCAGTCTCTTTGTACAAAATGCCTGTTATAGGCAAACTTCAGAAATCAACACAAATCATTTCTTTGAAAGTACACAACTTTTTATTTTTATTTTTTTTGTTTGGTTTTGAAAAAACATCCAATGCTTATTTTTGACATATGCAATTGAATATGATCACTATTCATAAATAATTGCATAAAAAACAGAAAGATAGTTACTAATGATTTTAAGAAGCGTGGCAAAGTCTAGGAAACAATTTGTAGTCCCGACAGTTACTCTTTCCAACAAGTACAAGGGCATAGAAAGTTTAAGACAAAGTCACCATTACATACGACCCCATGACGTCTATGTTCCCCACAGAGTAGAAACAACCAAAGTATTAAACTCTCCTTCCCCAAGCAGGAATTACCTCCTCCAGCGAAGTTCCTTCAGAGAGCTGAAATCTGTATTCCCCAATCGAGTTTTATAATTTCAAACAGTTCATAAAACCTCCTCCCAGGTAGAGTTTATTTCTCCAACTGCGGAAGCTCATTCCACAACAGAGTTTATTTCTCTACATCAGAAAAACCTTCCAACAAAGCATCATCTCCCTCCACAGAGTTATTCTCAAGCAAAGTCAATCCCCGACAGAATATCCTCAGACAGAAAGAGGAAATCCCCAGCGAATCATCTCCATTCATCATCCCCAGTGTAAATGAAGGATTCAGCATCCCAATACTCTTCAGCAGCAGTCCGGGATTTACTTTCCCCGACTAAGAAATATCGCAATAGCATCCCATATTCATACATCATGGCATGCGCATAAAACATCACATACAACATAATCTCATTTATTTTGAGAATATTATCACATAATGCATTTCATACATCATGGCATTGAATATGACTAACTCTTTACCTTTTTTAGGGAATGGTCAAATCAACAAACACCGCTACTTATGTGACCTGGTAGTCTTCTCAAAAGCTATGTCTAATGAAGGGTTATTTCAGCAATTTCCTCAGAAAGACGTTCTCAAAATACCTTCTCTGGTTCAGTCAGATCCACACTAAGATCTCTCTGATTTCTATTCCAGTTGAAGATATTCCAAAACTTTTGTCTAGTTCATTCGAATCGATACTAAGATTCTTCTGATTTCCATTCCGATTAAAGTTAATCCAAGACCTTCTTTGGTTCAGTCAGATCGACACCAAGATCTCTCTGATTTCTATTCCAGTTGAAGATATTCCAAGAATTTTGTCTGGTTCAGCTAAATCGATCCTAAGATTATTCTAATTTCCATTCCAGTCAAAGTTAATTAAATACATTCTCTGGTTTAATCAGATCGACACTAAGATCTCTCTGATTCCTATTCCAGTTGAAGATGATCCAAGACTTTTTCTGGTTCAGTTAAATCGACACTAAGATTTTTCTGATTCTTATCCAGTCAAAGTTGACCCAAGACTTTTGTCTGGTTCAGTTGAATCGATCCTAAGATTCTTCTGATTTCCATTCCAGTCAAAGTTAATTAAAGACCTTCTCTAGTTCAGTCAGATCGACACTAAGATCTTTGTGATTCCTATTCCAGTTTAAGATGATCCAAGACTTTTTTCTAGTTCAGTTAAATCGACACTAAGATTTTTCTGATTTTTATCCAGTCAAAGTTAATTCAAGATTTTCCTCTGGTTCAGTTAGATCGATACTAAGATCTCTCTGATTCCTATTCCAGTTAAATATAATCCAAGACCTTTTTCTGGTTTAGTTAAATCAACACTAAGATTTTCTGATTCTTATCCATTCAAAGATAAACCAAGACCTCTGCTGGTTCAATTTGAATCAACCATTGATTTGTTAATGATTCTTTTCCGGTAGACCTTTTTATGGTCCAGTTAAATCGACACTAAGATTTTTCTGATTCTTATCCAGTCAAAGATAAATCAAGACCTCTGATGGTTCAGTTTGAATCGACCATTGATTTATTACTGATTCTTTCCCGGTAGATCCTTTCTCTGCTTCCGTTAAATCGATACTAAGATTTTTCTGATTTCTATTCCAGTTGGAGAAACTACAAAGCCTTGAGTATGACCAGATGACAGTTTAATCTCATTTCCCCAGTAAGTCGTTGTAAAGCCTAGAATACGACCAAACAGCAGTTAGCCTTATCATCCTCAGCAAGTCACTGCAAAGCCTGGATCCTGGCCAGATGGCAGTTCACTTTTGTCTCTTCAGTCAAGGGATGACTCCCCAGTAGAGTAATGGACAACCGAAACTCCTAGACACTATTCCCCTAAAAAATATTCCACAACGGACTCCTCCTCGGACAACAGGAATAGGAACCCCCACAAAGAGACTCCTTACAAAGTCATCAATAATTTTGGATGGCATCTTTAAGCCCATCTTCGACGACTCTCCGTCATACTCCTTGGATGGCACCTTTAAGCCCATCTCCGACAGACTTCTGTCATCTTTTCCAAATGGCATCTGTAAGCCCATTCCCAATTTTATTCACCAACAATTTCACTTCGGGCGAGTGCAAATTTCTGGGCACTCTAGTGTTCAATCATCTTCCACCTTCAGATCACGAAAGGTAAACAAGCCAATCTAAATCTTCAAGTTTAAAAATATTAAACAAGGGCAGATGTTGTACCCCAAAATTTTCCCTCCCATTTTCAAACAAGACATACTCCTAGAGGTTCTCAATTGCTCAAGGTTGACTAAGAATTGGCCAGACAATTCTCCTCCTAAGACAATGAACCCCCAACTAGGGTTTCAATTTTCATCAAGATGGTTGAACTCCAATGGTCTCAAATGCTTCCCATGGTCCTAATATGTCTTCAAGATCATACATGCTAAGTTTTATGCCTTTCGCAATAAGTTTTCTCAATCAATTGCTCAAGTATTGGAAAATCAATTGTGCTAGGTCAAAAGTCAAGTGTGGCCCATGTACAATCAAACTTCAAGATTTTTGGTCAAAATCAACATTTTGAATTAATATCCATCATTTGATCAAGGGTTGATCATGATTCCTCAAGAAATGCTCCTAGTTCATCAAAAGTCAAGAATTGCTAAATTAGGGTTTCTATAGGAAAAGTCAACCAAACTTTGACCAAGCATAACTTTCTCATACTTTATTAGAAATTTTCCAAAAAAGCTCATTTTGAAGAGAATCCAATTCCCTACAACTTATCTTCATCCCTCAAGTCCAAGAAATGAACCATTTGAAAGATACAAGTTCATACATTACAAGTCATTTTTAGAAAGTAAAAAAAAAGCCACTTTTTGCCAAGACCTTTTACATCAAGATAAAATCTTCAAATGCAAAATTGATCAAAAGAGGGATTGAAGTAGACATCCCGAGCTTTCCAAAACGTCCATGATCATCATCATGAGATACAAATTGAGCAAGTTATGGCCTACCCAAGTTGGGAAAATTTGGGAAATTTCAAGAAATATGCATTGAGCAAATTTGAGTTTTTAAGACAATGGCTCAAATTCTTGGACTTCAAACATCTTCCTAAGAGTATAGAGGATTCCTAAAACCATTTTGGAATAGTCTTGACTTTATTTGCATTTTATATTAATTTTATTTAATTAAAAATCAAATAAATCAAGATTATTGCAAATAATATGGTTAAGGCTTGTTTTAATGCATGGAGGGGTCCTAATTTTCATGTACATCAAAGACAATATGTTTGCACTCATTCAAAATTCCAAAATGGACAAAATCTCTTAAATTTGGACAAGGTTACAAATGGACATTCATGGCATTCAAATGCTTGTCTATGGATGTTACAAGCATTACATTTCTTTGTCTCTTCACTCCTCTCTATATAAAGAAGGCATTTGCAAGCTCCAAAGAGGCAGACGAAGCCTAGAGAACCCCTGCCCATTTTGCAAAAAAGTGTCAAATTGTAAAATTTGAATTTCATGTTGTAGCTTGCTTCATCCCAAACTAAAGATTAAAATACACTCCCGGAGGTTCCCTGAAGTGTTTGCCATCCTTACCAGCCCTTGAAACACCACAAACAAGCCCCATCCACTCTCACGGGTTGCTTCATTTTTTTAAATTCATTTTGCATGATTCATGCAGTATCAATATATTTTAACCATGTATATCTAACCGCGTGAGTATTTGAAAGCTTTTGGTTTAGTTTGATTGCATTTTGGGATCCAAAATCGTATACTACCATTTCTAGGGTTTAAACTTTAGAATTGGGGATTTTCACAATGGCCAAAATTAGCCAAAACCAAGGACACCATCTTGCTCAGGAGGTTGAGAGCAATCAACCCATGGCCTCAAAGTAAATTTATTTTGTGTATTGCGCTTTTTTCAGATGCAAGGATTATAGTGACGAACAAAAAATTATCACCATAGGGTTCCAGGTCTAATACAACGGAGAAAGGAAGAAGACAATGTGTGGCAGCCCTTCATTGGACAGTTTGAACCTGCGCGCGCTTTCTTTTTTATTTTTAATAATTGTTGGAAATGTTAAATTATATTATTTTCGTTTGGTATGTATTAACGAATGGCATGTTAGTTCAGTTGGCAGGGAAGCACGTTGGTAAAGGAAAGGACCTGGGTTCGAGTCTCAGGTCCAACATTTTCTTATTTTCCTATTATTTCATATATGATTCAATACTCTTTAGGGTCTAATGCTCACCATATTCCAGCAATTCTCAACCATCAGTTGTCTCCTGATCAGATCTAATGCATACAAATACACAAGCACATCATGTACCCTAGAGACATGCCCACACAGGATCAGACGCTTGGCTTGGGCCTTCACATTTTGGGCCTAATCAATTCAGATCAACACCCCCCATTTCTGTTTCTGACCAGGCCCATGTTTTTTTTTTGTGTTGCCTATTTTCTTTTTTTATTTTATTTTTGTTTATCATTTTCAAAAGTATTTTTTTAATAAATCATTAAAAAAATCAATAATAATAATTAGGATTAGTTTCTTTCTAAATTAATTAATTAATTAACTATTTTAATGCAATTTTATCAATTTAAAATCAAATTAGACTTAGGTTCTTTTTAATTTAAATTATTTTCTTAATAAAAAATACCTAAAACATTAGAATTAGGATTTATTTTCATCCAACTTTTTTTTATTTCTCTAATTAAATTTTAGATATTTACTTCACTTATTTTGGTTATTAAAAATAAAAACCAACAACCAAAATTACTTTTCCTCTAGGTTTTAGAACGTGTTTTCATCTATCGCGCGTTTATTTCACTTTGCATTTTATATTCATGTAACTGTTATACGGGATGTAATAGCAAATAGGAATGTACTTTATTGCTTTATTTTCTTTTCCCTATTTGGTTTGACATGTAAATATCCCCCTCCCCGAAGCCATGTAATAGTCTAGATTTATATTTTTCGCATTTTATTTTTCAGTATATATTATTGCTAGTAAATTAGGCGTGCATGACAAGATTAATTAATTAACCGTTAGATCACTAACCTCAAGATAATATAACTGGAAAAAAACACACTTCTCACACTTGCATCCTTAGGGTATTCCCCACTTTGGTTGCCTTCAGAAATAAAACAGTCATGAGGAAGGAACGCATAAATCAAAAGATCATAGTCCCTCGATGACCCTACAGTTGCCTTCTCGATAAATGATCTAGTCCCTAAACAAAATTTCTAAAGCGTCTACACAAGTTTCCTTTGTGACTGTAATGTCCCTCTCGAATGTCCCTAGTACATCCAATGACAGGGCTACCTACTCACTAATAGTAGGATAGCACTGTCTAAAGGATAGGAGGAAAAGAATGACCCTTTTCGAGTATAAAAGTATATAGCTATTAGAAGTTTGCTCAAAAAACATTTTGCACTTACACAAATATTACTTTTCAAAAGCAATTTTCAAAAAATCTGCTTTGTTAACACTCTTGAGGACTGACACAAGAGTTAAACCCAAACCAAATCGCCATACTAAGGCGTTTTCCAAAAAATTTCAAAACACACAAAGCACAAGCAATTTTGAAAACATGAGCTAGCATCTAAGAGCCCGTAGAAAACTACAAATGGAAAGGATGCTAACACCTTCCCTTTCCATAATCTACCCCCTTACTCAGAAAACTCTCGAAAAGGTATTTTTCTGTTCTTTTCACCATTTCCTTAATTTGGATAAAAGAAAAATCGGTGGCAAGTCTTGCTTACTGCAACATTTGCAAACACAAATACAAAACCAGTACAAAAGTCGGTTCTTCCATCGTATCACAGAACTGGCGACTCTGTTGGGGAAATACAATAAAGTGGGGTTTACCTTAGGGTCTAGATCATTTCTAAATTGTTTGCTTGTTTGTTTGCTTTACTTTTACGGGATTGTTGGGTTACTATAGATCCTACACCCAGATCTGTGGAAACCTGTTAGGTAAGTAGTAATAGATCGTGGAAATTGTGTGGGGTATACCGACACAGTTGAAGCGATGGATACATTGATGCGAAACTTTGGTTGGTACCGGTAGCCCTTGAGTTAATCAAGGAGAATACAAGGCCGCTCAATGGTGTCATGAAGCGTCAATTGACCTTAGAACCTTTAAATGAACAACTTGGCCATTAGGATGTAGCGAGATGGCCGTCTTTGGTGTATTCCCAAAGTTAGCAGATACTCGATGCTACACTCATTGAGACTTGACTCATGAGTTTTGTTTGGTTGTGAGTCAGTCGCCTATCGAACGAAGCTTGTGGGAAAGATCAGTCAGTGATATTGAGATCCCTTAGAACCCGGTTACTATTTATAGGACAAGTTGAACCAATCCAACTTCAAGAGGGTATAACCTTAAAACCCATGCAAGCCTTAAACCTAAGGTCTTGGTGTGATTTGCTTGTGCTTGCTATATCTGTGATAATCATGACATCATGACATGGCATATCATACTAACCATTTCAAGGATTTTCTAGGGCTTATCTTTGTCTTGTTTTGTAGGACATGACATCCGCTCGCAGGAACACTATCCAAATCAACCTTTTAAAAGTGCATCCTCAACTCAAGGAGTTAGCATCAAGGATTCCTGAAAGTTCTCCCTTCACTGAAAAACATGGCTGACTTCTCAACTTGGTCACTTCAAACCCTGATGAAGAAATGTTAAAGGTGCTCTTTCAGTTCTTTGACTCGTTGCACCACTGCTTCACTTTTCCTGATTACTAGTTTGTGCCTACTATGGAGGAGTTTTCTCAATTATTGGGGGTACCTATCCTGAATCAGCTACCATTTAACGGTACAAAAATAGACCCAAAGCCTGAAGAAATTTCTCAAGCTTTGTCTTTAAAATGGTCTGATGTAGTGGAAAATTGGGAAACTAGAAGAGTTGTCTAAGGATTTCCAGTTAAGTTTCTATTTGAGAAAGCGCACTATTTTTGGGATAGCCTGGATTTACAAGCTTTTGAATAAATGTTGGCCCTCCTCATCTATGGGATGGTACTATTCCCTAACACGGACCACCTCGTAGATGTGAATGCGGTTAAGGTTTTTCTGTCTCATAATCTGGTGCCTACTTTACTTGGGGATATTCTACACTCTCAGCATACTCGCACTCTAAAGAGAAGAGGGACCCTTCTGTGTTGCACTCCTCTATTGGCTAGGTGGTTTATTTCGCACGTGCCTCAGTCTATTTTAAAGAATGAAAATGGTATGAGATGGTCTCATAGGTTGATGTCCCCAAGGATGACTTTCCGCTTCCCCATATTGATGTTCTGGTTGACAACCATGTACAATATAAGGTATTTTCCTTCATGGATGGTTTCTCTGGGTATAATCAGATTAAAATGGCACCTGAAGATATGGAGAAAACAACCTTCGTCACACAGTGGGGCACTTTCTTTTACAAAGTTATGCCATTTAGGTTAAAGAACACCGGGGTAACCTATCAGGGTGCAATGGTAACTTTGTTTCACGATATGATCCATCACGAGATAGAGGTCTACGTTGATGATTTGATAGCCAGGTCTCAGACCGAAGAGGAGCACCTTGATCACCTATAAAATCTGTTTGAAAGACTGAAGAAGTACAAGTTGAGACTGACATATAAACTACATTTCCAGATTCATTTCCCATCTAACCGCTACTTGTGAGCCAATCTTCAAATTACTGAAGAAAGATCAAGCAGTGAAATGGAATGACGATTGCCAGACCTCCTTTGACAAAATCAAGAAATATCTTCAAGAGCCTCCAATTTTGATGCCGCCGGTTGAAGGAAGACCTATGATCATGTACTTAACAGTATTGGAGAATTCAATGGGGTGTGTGCTAGGGCAGCATGACGAGTCTGGTCGAAAAGAGCATGCAATATACTACCTTAGCAATAAGTTTATCGACTATGAAACAAGATACTCATTGCTCGAGAAAACTCGTTGCGCTTTGGCATGGGCTGCTTGCTTACTGAGACAGTATATGTTGACTCACACTACCTTATTGATATCTAAAGTGGATCCTATCAAATACATCTTTGAGAAGCCCGCTCTCTCCAGAAGAATAGCAAGATGGAAAATGGTCCTGACCAAATATGATATTCAGTACACAACCCAGAAAGCAATCAAGGGAAGTGTATTAGCTGATAATTTGTCTCATCGGGCTATGGACGACTGCCAATCCATGAATTTTGAATTCCCGGACGAGAATATTATGTTAGTAACTGATTGTGAAAAACCTGGACCGGATGAAGGACCTAAAAAAGGATCCCGATGGACTATGGTTTTTGATGGAGCTTCTAACACACTGGGCAATAGCATCGGTGCTGTGATCATATCTCCAGAAGGCTGTCACACTCCTTTCACTTCCAGGCTATGTTTCAACTGTACCAACAATATGGCCGAATATGAAGCATGTATCATGGGTCTCAAAGCTGCTATCGATTTGAGAATCAAATTCCTAAGCGTACATGGAGACTCGGCCCTGGTAATCAGTCAAATCAAAGGAGAATGGGACACGAAGCATCCTAATCCCATCCCCTACCGAGAGCATGTGCTGACACTGATTCCATATTTTGAAGAAGTTACCTTTGAGAATTTTCCACGAGAGGAAAATCAACTAGCGGACGTGCTAGCTACTATGTCATCCATGTTTAAGGCCAGATGGGATAATGAAGCTCCTCAGATCACTATTGAGAGAATGGAAGAACCAGCATACTATTATGAGGTTGATACTGAAGAAGTAGTGGACAAACCTTGGTTCCATGAAGTAAAAATATACCTCGAGGCCCAAGAGTATCTTGAGAGAGCTTCCATCAATAATAGGAAGTTCATAAGAAGCTTCTCTGCCAAGTTTTTTTTCATTAATGGAATCCTCTATAAGTGCAACCACGATTCTACTTTGCTTCGGTATATAGACAAGATTGAAGCAGAGAAGATTATGGCAGACATGCACGAAGGCACCTTTGGCACCCATTTGGGCACACAATGGCTAAGAATATTTTGAGGGCAGGGTACTACTGGTCTACTATGGAAAAAGATTTTTATCAACACTCCCGAACTTGTCACAAGTTCCAGATCTATACTGACAAAGTACATGTGCCTCTGGTCCCCCTGAATGTCTTGACTTCTCTCTGGCCTTTTGCATTGTGGGGCATTGATATGATCAACGAGATTAGACCTACCACTTCTAATGGGAACCGATTCATCCTAGTTGCCATTGATAACTTCATAAAGTGGGTCGAGGCGGCTTCATTTGCTTTTGTTACCAAGAACATTGTTGCTCGATTCATCAGACATAACCTTATATGTCGGTATGGTATTCCAAAAAGAATCATTACGGATAACGGTACCAATCTCAATAATACTATGATCATCAAGCTCTATACACAATTCGAGATTCAACATCATAACTCTTCTCCTTACCTACCGAAGATGAACGGCGCTGTAGAGGCTGCTAATAAAAACATCAAGAAGATCATACAGAAGATGACAGTGACATACAAAGACTGGTATGAGATGTTACCATTTTCTCTTCATGGTTATCGTACCTCAGTACGTACGTCAACAGGGGTAACTCCTTTCTCTCTGGTATACGGTATGGAAGCGGTCCTACCCATCAAAGTCCAGATCCCTTCCTTGAGAGTGATGAAGGATGCAGGTTTGAATGAAGACGAATGGGTCCAGACTCGACTTGGCCAGTTGAACCTAATTGACGAGAAGAGGCTCGCGGTTATCTGTCATGATCAGATGTACCAAAAACGTATGATTAAAGCTTTTAACAAGAAGGTCAAACGTCAGGTATATCAGGCTGGTGACTTAGTAATCAAGCGCATTATCCTGCCGCAAGGTGAATCTAGGGGAAAATGGACTCCCACATACAAAGGGCCATTTGTGATCAAGAACATATATTCTGGTGGAGCCATGATCTTAAACACTATGGATGGTGACGATCTTCCGCACCCTGTAAGCACAGACATAGTTAAAAGATACTACGTGTTGTACCCCAAAATTTTCCCTCTCATTTCTCAAGACATTTCTCCACAAGGATTTTCAAAAGTTCAAATTTGCACAAGTACAATTGGATTTTTTAAATGCCCCTGTAATTTATATGGATCATATTGGATTTCCAAGCATCAGGTCAAAGAGGAAACCATTGAAAGAGCAAAGTAGATAAATTTGAGTTTTTTACAAAATTGGAGAAAAATAAGTTTACTTCAATTCAAGCCAGCTTCGATTGGGATTGGATTCCCTTTGCTAGCTTCTTTTGATTCATAAGGAAGTGACCTTATGAAAATCTTCCTTCGTTTCATAAAGTTAATGACCTCTTTGCTAGCTTCCTTCGATTCATAAGGAAATGACCTTTATACTAGCTTCTTCCAGACAGCAGGCACAAGGCAAAGGCTTCCTGATTGGTTTCCTTCGATTCAGGAGGAAAATGCCTCTTCTCTGGTTTCCTTTGATTGTGCCCTTTTCCTCATGCATGCTTTCTTCATTTGGGCGTGTGGCTTCCTTCAATATAAGCTTTGGTTTCTTTCTTTGTTTGGGCATGTGGCCCCTTCAATATAAGCTCTGGTTGCTTTCTTCGTTTGGGAATGTGGCCCCCTTCAATACAAGCTTTGGTTGCTTTCTTCGCTTGGGAATGTGGCCCCTTCAATACAATCTTTGGTTGCTTTCTTCGTTTGGGTTTGTGGTTTCCTTCGAATGCAAGTTTGGGTTACATCTTTCATTTGGCCACATGACCCCTTTTAGAAAAGTTTGAGTGGGAAGTGATTCTTCATGCAAGCTTTCGTTTGAGCAAAGGCCCCTTGTATGTTTGCTTGGAGTCACAAAGCAATAACCTCCTATAGCTTTCCTTCGATTCAGAGGCCATTTTCCCTTTGCATGATTCCTTCGATTCACAAAACCAGGACTCCCTTCAGGCTAGTATGCACAAGGCAAAAAGCTCCCCCATGGTTGGAATTCACAAGGCAATGGCTCCCACAAAGCATTGGCTACTTTCATGCTAGTTTTGAATGGGCAGTATCTCCCTTGGAAATAGTTTGTTTTAACACACAAATTCCACACTATGACACATAACTATTGTCTCGCTCGAAAAACGTACCATGGTGGCACATTCGAAGGACTTGTTAGACATACCTGGATATCCCAATCGAATGACATATTTTGGTGACCCATTCAAGGGGCATGCATTTGGACCATTCGAAGGATGCATAAAAAGGTCCCATTCAAAAGACACATATTGGGTGAAAATCAAATAATGATGTCTGAAGAAGAATCTGGTCGAAGGTTGGACCTAGGTGGTTAAAACTAAAGGTTGAAATAATCCAAAGATGCTTGCTAACCAAAGTCTTATGTGCTGCCAAGTACAGGCCTGGTATACTGGCCACAACACTCCAAAACTGCTACAAAGCAGTCCTGTAATGCTGCACCATTCTTGCACCAAAATGGCATACAAGACTGCACCTCGAAGACTACAAGAAAAACATACCATTTTTGTTCAAATTTCTTTTTTTCCCTCCTAAACATCGGCCAAAATCATCTATAAATATGAGCCTCCACCACATATCTTGGGGGCCCTTGATAGTTACAAAAAAAAATCTTGTTGTGAGAAAGTGATCAATTTCTCAAAGCTCTCAAACACTATCAAACGTTTTTTTTCCAAATATTCCTAACACTTCTAAAAAAAATCCAAACCACTCCATACACTAAGTGAACCCTTCGATTCACTCCTTAAAATGTTAGATAACTCCTTCGACCCATTCCCCAACTGCAATATAATAGTTTTTTGATTCGCTCCCTTACCTGTTATAGAGTAACCTTCGATTCACTCACATACCCTCCTTCGATTCAGTGACTGCTCAAATAAAGTAGTAACTAACCTAGCTTCAGGAAGATTCCAACAAAATTTCATTCACCACCAAGGAAGTCACTTGCAGTTCCTTCAATTTAAGCGCTTCAAGAGGTAAGTTATCTCTAAACTTGGACCTCTTTCATTTAAATATCATGTGTACATACCAATAAAAAGAAAATGTAGATATCATATCTAGGGAGTTGACCATGCTTTAACTTTTAATCCTCACTGCCTATATGTTAAAAGCCTCAACCCTGACTAGATAGACTTTGGATTTTGGTGCCCAATAATCTTGTGCTAACCCCTGGCCTGTAGCTTTCGAAAGTTACACTTGAATGTTGCATTTTTAAAAGTTTAAAACAGGTTCTCTGTATCCTTCGATTGGCTAAATATTCAAGCCTTTTGAATCTCTACCCGAGAGCCTAGCATTCCTGCAATCGAAGAAGGCAGCAAGGAGCTTGAGGCGAAGAGTGCACCTCATGCTGATTCCAGGCTCCAATCAAAAGAAGCAGGAGAAGGATGAAAGCGAAAGGCGTGTCTTTACTGATTCCAGGCCTAAATCGAAGGAAGCCAAGAAGGGCATAATCGAAGAGTGTTGCTGCCTGAACCGAAAATCCCATTTTCCTTTCTTTATTTTGTTTTGTCTTTACATTTTCTTGCTATTCAATATGGTTGTAATAGTGTAGGATTTATTTTCTGCATTTTTATTGCTTTTGTACAAATGTTAGTAATTAGGATGTATGGCAAGATAAAACCCACAAGTAGATCACCTTAATCAAAGATGAAATGCATGCAATCAGACACATTTCACACACATGCACCTCTAGGGTAATCCCACTTGTTGCCTCAGAAAATAGTCATGTCCCTCGAATATGGGCATTTTAGAAAAGACCCTCGATAAAAGATCGTAGTCCCTCGATGACCCTCGATGTTGCCTTCGGTAAACGATCTACTCCCTAAACGACATTACTAAAATGTCCCATAGGTTACCTTCTATGACTATACAAATGACCTTTGCCCGTCCCTTCACATCTAATGATGGGGCTTCTTACCAAATCAATTGTAAGATAGCAACATCTAAAGGAGGAGGAAAAGAAAATTAGACCTTTTGAGTAGGTAGGTTGCTCATAGTTGCTCGCTTGCTCACAATAAAGAAAATATTTTTACACCAACACTTTTGTTTGAAACATTCTCAAAAGTTTAAAACACTGTGTACACATTCTTATAGAAACGAGAATCATTACAAAGAAACTTTTCAAAATCCCTTTCAAAAACACATTCCACAAACACCTCTTTGAACTATTTTTAGACCCACATTACAAAACACATTTTAAAACCAAAGTAAATGATCTAGCAAGAAACTAAGAGCCTGTAGATAACTACGGATGAAAAGGGTGCTAACACCTTCCCTTTTCATAATCTACCCCCCGAACTCAAGAAAATAATCTCAAACGTCTTTCTTGTTCTTTTTACCCTTTCCTTATTGGATAAAAGAAAAGTCGGTGGCGACTCTTACTATCCGCAACAATTGCAATCAAACGCAAAACACCCAAGTCAGTTCTCCCACCGTATTACAGAACTGGCGACTCTGCTGGGGAATTACTTAAAAGTGGGGTTACCTTAGGGCTATATCACCTTTACTTACTTTTCATTGTTTGACTTGCTTGCTTTATATTATGGTTCCTTGTTTGGGTTTGTTTTGATCCTCTACCCGAATCTGGGGCACCTTTTAGGTAAGTAGCAATAAGTTATGGAAACTGTGTGGGGTATACCGACATGGTCAAAGAAATAGCTACGTTAGTGTGACACATTTGTTGGTACCGGTAGCCCTTGATTAGTCAAGGAGAATACAGGGTCGTTGTGTGGTGTCATGAAGCACTAACTGACTTTAGAACCTTACTTGAACAACTTCGCCATTATGAAGTAGTGAGGTAGCCGACATTGGTGCATTCTGAAGTTGGTTGATACTCGATACTACGCTTATTGAGATCATACTTTCGGGATATTTCGGTCACCAATAAAGAGGCTTGCGCTGAAACAATGCCCGATGAAGAAAGAACAGTGATATTTAGATTCCCTAGAACCCGTTTACTTTCTAGGATAGGTTGAACCAACTAAACTTCAAGAGGGTACTTACCTATGAACCTCATGCAAGCCTAAACCTAAGGACTTGTTTGATTTGCTTGTGCATATGCTTGTACATAACATCATGGCATCATACCATTGAATTTTATACTAACCATTTCAAGGATCTTGAGATTCATCTTTGTTCTGTTTTGTAGGACATGACTCCCACTCGCAGGAATACAATATAAGTCAATCTCGTACGAGTACCTTTTCAGTTCAAAGAATTAGCATCAAGGGTTCCTGATAATTCTCTATTCACCAAAAGACATGGAAGACTTCTCAACCTAGTTACCTCGAGCTTTGATGAAGATATGATGAAGGTGCTCTTCCAGTTCTTCGACCCTTTGCACCATTGCTTTACCTTCCTTGATTACCAACTTGTGCCTACTATGGAAGAATTCTCTCAACTCTTGGGAATTCCAATTCTCAATCAATTACCTTTCAACAGTATTAAAAGAGACCTGAGCCATGAAGAGATTGCTTGAGCTTTACACTTGCAATAATTCGACGTCATGGTTAACTGAGAAACAAGAAGTGGTGTCAAAGGGTTTCTAGCCAAGTTCCTGCTGGAAAAAGCTCAAGATTGTTAGAACACTCTGGATTTACAAGCCTTTGAAGAAATCTTGGCTCTTCTCATCTATGGGATGGTACTATTTCGCAATCCTGACCAACTTATAGATGTGAATGCAGTCAAAAAATTTATATCTCGCAATCCGGTGCCCACTTTGTTGGGATATATCTTGCATTCTCTCCATTCCCACACCATGAAGATAAGAGGAACCCTCATGTGTTACACTCCTCTGTTGGCTAGGTGGTTTATTTCACACCTACCCCGATCTGTTGTGAAGAACGAGCAATGTTTGCGATGGTCCAATAGGTTGATGTCACTCATAAATTTGGATATTCACTGGTTTTCTCGATCCTTAGAGGACATTACTATCATCGACCTTTGTGGGGATTTCCCTAATGTCCATTTGCTTGGAATAAGGGAGGTATCACTTACAACCCTTTCTTAGCTTTACGACATTTTGGGTATGCACGAAGAGATGGTCCTCATGATGCGCTCATCAAAGGTGTGGTGTTCGACTATGAGAGCGACGACCAAGGCTACCGTCAAAGGTTTATACGAGCTTGGAGTGTAAGTACGAAGTGCGCCTAAGAGGGGGGTGAATTAGGTACTTTTAAAAATTTTGGTTTTTAGTGATGATGGTTCTTATTTTTCTGGTTATAAGTGAGTTTAGGAAAGTTTAAAAATGCAGAAAAATAAAGAGACACGGGTGATATATCCTGGTTCCCCTCACAGTCCGAGAGTACTCCAGTCCCCTTTCAACATGAAAGAGATTTCCTTATTGTGGCAAACTTACACAAGAACTACCAACCAAACCAAGAACAATCCTCTTGGACCAAGAAAAATCCTCTTGGATTTTCACTAAGTTACCTATGAGAATGATCCTCTCAATGTAACTACACTTGTATCCAACAAATTGGAAAGACAAGATTTCAACAAAAACACTTAAACTTAATTTCAATAATCCTGGAAAATAAGTAAGTAAATATCAATTTGTGAGTTTGAGTGAGTAGAGTATATTGATCACTAAGAGTGATTTTGACAATGTATAATCTTCTTCTTTCAATAATAATATTGTACAAAGACTCAAGATATATTTGCTCAAAGTTTTCTGTTTAAAGTATGAAAATAAATGCAGAAAACTTATGCATGAAAATGAAGAATGCTTGAGTTTGTATTTTTAAAGTTTCAAAAAATATTATGAAAGAAGGTGTTAGATATGAATTTGAAATTGAATATTTATATTTTCATAACACCCTTTTGAAACATCATGAAGATCTGGAAATGGATCATGAACAAATGCCAAGTTTGAGTGAAAATATGTAATGAAAAGGCATGATCAAAAGGCATGAACAAAGTTGTTAATTTTCAAATTCGTGCAGTGTGTAATCGATTGCACCTTTAGTGTAATCGATTGCATACAAAGTCAGTAGCAAAATTTAACTGAGTGCAATCGATTGCACCAACTATGTAATCGATTGCATGCAAAGTCATAACCAAACGTTTTGAAAATTTTAAGTGTGAAATCGATTGCACAAAAAATGTAATCGATTGCATGAAGAAACAGAAGTAAAAGATTTGGAATTTTGAAGAGTGCAATCGATTGCACTAAGATGTAAATCGATTGCATGCATAAGAAAAGTGAAATTTTATCTTTGAAAAGTTTGAGTAATGATTCTTAAACATTTCTTTTTCATTTTTGAGCATCTATATCTTAAGATCAAAGTAGATAATATTATTATACCTTTAAAGATGTTGAGAGCTTTGATCGAAGATATTATCCTTAGATGCTTAGAGCTTGATCAAAATCTTTGCCTTCTTTGTTAGCCATGGTTTGTCTTCATCAAAATAAAAGCTTATTTGAGAAGCTTGATTTCATATTCTCCCCCTTTTTGATGATGACAAACAATCTTTCTTTATGCGATGTACTTTCTGGAAGAGCTTCTCCCCCTAAGATGCAAAACTCCCCATATGTAGAAGAGGGTTGGAATCCTTGCAATTCTTCATCTTGATTGGAGAGTACCTTGAAAAAAATTAAGACAAGGAAATACAAGCATACAATACCATATATCTTTCTCCCCCTTTGAAATTATCAAAAAGAAGGGAAAGATGCCACAAGCAAGTAATAATAGAGCAAAAATTTGACAAAAGTTATAAAATTAAAACATTATCACACATTGTTTTAAGAGTTACAAAAAAATTGAACAAACTAAACATTGAAATATTAATACAATAACATAACAGAAAAAAAATATCAACCAAAACATTAAGGGTGATGAATGTCTGAATGATTGTAAGACCATGAGCCTTGGTTAGGGAATTGTTGTTGAAGTGGAGGTTCTGTGTAATGAGGAGGAGGTGCAGCTGGGTTGTTTGGGTCATATGGTGGGATATGAAGGTGAGAATAAAGGTATGAGAATTGTTGGTTCACATCCAAGCGAAAATCATTTATTCGGGTTGTAGTGGAGTCATTGATTGCACTCCATTGATTGTTGATGTTGGTGTTCATAGAAGCAAACTGTTGAGCTATGTAGTCCATGAGTTCTTGGTTGCTTGGACCAGAGGGAGCAGTAGGAGGGGGAGGCATAGCTTCACCGCCTTCAACTTCTTGGTCATTATCTTCATTGCCAACAACATCTTCACCAATATAGGTGATGGTCTTTGTTTCCGGATTAAAATGTACGCCCACCCTTGAATCAACATTCTTAATTGAAGTTCTGTTTAAAATAGGACCCATATCCACCTTTTCAAAACCACGAAAATCCACACCAAATTCCTCCATAATCAAGGTGACAAAATAAGAATATGGAAGGAATTTAGATTTTTCATCCACTCTCAGCATATGCATCATCATCATTCTTGCCCAGTTTACATTAACTCCTTTCTTCCTCACATAAATAAGCTGCATCTCGAAGTCGGTAACCGTGCAATGGTTTCCAGCCCTTGGAAACAGTATATAGACCAAGAAATAATGAAATAAACGATCGTCTATATAGAGGTGTGATCGGTGGATCTGGAACTGACTGTTTAACGCTGGTTCGCGAAATGTCGCGGAAGCAAGAGTCGCCACCGTCTTTTATTTTCTCCAATTGGAAAGGACAAAAGCACAGAAAAATTCCTTATAGAGATTGCTCTCGGTTCGAGAGGTAGATTATAGAAAGGGAAGGTGTTAGCACCCTTTCTATCCATGGTTATCCATGGGCTCTTAGATACTTGCTCATATGTTTTCAAAATTGTTTGTTTGCTTTTCAATGTGGGTTTAAAAAGTTTCTTTGAAAAATTTCAGATCGACTCATACGTCAGAGTGTTTGAAAAGTTTGCTTTGAAAGCTTTTGAAAATGTGTTGGTGTGAAAAGATTTTTGTTTTGTTTTGAGATTAGAGCAAGTATCCTTGAGAACCTACCTACCCTAAGGAATTCGTCTGTGTAGATGTCCTTAAAAGTAATGCCATCCCACCATTGAGAGGTAGGTAGCATCACCGTTGGAGGTGTTCGGGTCAATTCGATTTTAGGGGCATGGTGATCACCAGAGCAATGGGAAGACACCTTAGAAGCTACCCTCATGCCAGGTTCCCGGATCATGAGGACTTACTAAGACGTCCTCTACTCGACGACCACCTTTCGAAAGGCAACAGTGAGGCGTACCCTAGGGGTGGTGTGTGTGAATTGTGTGTCATGTTTCAGTTATTTGTCTTGTCATGGTATAGGTGATCTACGCGTTTGTTTTTATTTAGACATTCATTCTTGCATGCAATTATTAACAGTTAAAAAAGTTGCGGAAATTAAAGTTCCTAAACTATTACAAAGGCGCGGGTCCACATCGCCAAAATTAAACCAGGACCCGATTTGACAGAAAATAAAGAAGTAAAGTGCGAGAAATATAAAATGTCCGAGTTACATGGCTTTGGGAGAATTACATAAATATTTAAAAGAAACGAAATAAAACGCGCGAATTGAAATAAGATTGGAAACGAGGGCGTTGGACCCTTTTGAAGTTAAATTGAAATTAAAAATTAATTAATTATTTATTGAAATAAAAGAAGTGTTTTTTAGGTTTTTTTGCATTTATGAAATAAGAAAATTAAAATTAAAATTAAAAGAAACCCTAATTCTAAGTTATTTTTAATTATTTGAGAAAAATGTTAAAGTTTAACTTAATTTACTAAAGAATTTATGTACATGTTTATTTACAAAATAAATTAGTAATTAATAATAATAATAATGATGAGAGAATTATTTATTAAAAAAAATGATGAAAAAGTTAAAAACCCTAATTTCTACATATTTAATTTATTAAGAAAAATATTAAAGTTTTGAAACCTAAATTAATCTAATTAATTGTTTAAAGTTTATTTACAAAAATAATAATAGTGAAATTAATATTAATAAAATAAACATTTTTTTGATTTTTCTGTATTTTATATTTATTATGAAAATTATTTTATGGAATTAAAAGAAAACAATTAAAAAAACAATTAAAAGAATAAAAAGGAAAAACAAATAAAAATTAAAAATTGAGCAAACCATAGGGGTATTCAGACCCAAAGGGAGGTTTTTTTGAACGGTCTGCATTCTTTGGCCCTTGGATTGAGTTTCATGCATAAGTTGTTCTACTTTGGCCATTTGGCTTTTGGCCTTTTGGCCATTTGTGTTCTGGCTTCAACGTTCCCTTAATCTCTGGCTTAATGTCTGCCTCGCCATGTATTGGTGTCATGTGTAAAATGCTCTGTTTTGGCCATTTGGCTTCTGGCCTTTTGGCCATTTGGCCTCAACGTTCCTTAATGAACCTGCATGGAATCCTGTCTAAATCTGCAGTGTTGAACCTCATGAACACATTAAATAAAATCATAAAAATTCAAATAAAACCAACATATTAATGTTTAGGCACAATATGGCATGTATGAATGATTATACCCTTTTGATCATGGAGATCAAATCAATCTTACCCTTACTGGAAGATTAGTGACCTGAATGCTTTTATGCCTTACTGGAAGATTAGGATCATGGAGATCAAGCCAGCCTTATCATTACTGAGGAAGTAGTGAGGTATTGGTTTATAACTGTGATGGCTTGCTTGTAGTGAGAGAGAGATTTGTAATAAGGATTTCAAGGTTTTAGGGTTCTTTAAAGAATTTGATATTCTAGCAGTGTTGTGACAAGGTTTTTTCTCTCTTTTTCTCTTCCTTTTCCCCTCTTTTTCTCCTCTTTTTTTTTCTCTTTTTCCCTTCTTTTTTTCTCCCCTTTTTTATGTGACAAGAAGGTGATTATATAGTGGAAATTAGGGTAAAGAAAATGGGCTTTGAATGTGCAATTGGGCCTCCAATATTCACTTGAATTCGTCACTTTCCAGGCTAAATCGCAGGGACTTAAGTGCATTTTTTGAAGTTGAAATGTAAAAACAAAATGTAGCCGACATCGAGAACTAACTCCTGTCCGAAAATCGACTCAATCGGATAAACGGTGAATTAGTTATGAATTTTTGAAGTTTCAGCTCAGACAAACTTATTTTGGGCTCCAGTGTCGGCTCTGACACGTTCTTCAATAAAAAACTGGTATTGATCGGTGCATAATTTGGTCTCGACTTTTGAAGCAAAGTTGTAGATCTATGAGTCAGTGACCTTGTGTAAAAATATGAGTCCAATCCGATAAAAATTGACCGAGTTATGAATTTTCGAAGTTTCGGCTCAGATGAAATAATATTCAGCATTCAGGATTTTCAGCGTGTCACGCACTCTGAGCAAAAAACGAAGGCCTTTTGAATACCGTTTGAACTCAATACCTTCTATGAAAATGTAGCCAACTCAATTTGTGAAATTTTGGCACCGGAACCAGCTCGATACGATGAAAATCGACCAAGTTATGATTTTTTGAACATGACGCAAATAAACTTCTGTCACAAATTTTCTGCACGAAAATACCTGATAAATCCACATTTTTGAAGACCTTCTGATCGAAATTGGCTTCCAGCCGTGAGAGATGAAAACGTAGATAATGTCAAGACGGAATTTTGGCCACTGGAACGGGTTCAAAACAAGCCATGATCTTCAAGTTATGAATTTTTTTAGCGCGTAAAAACTGCACTTTCAGCACACTTTTTCACCATATTTCTTCGAGAAAACTCACACAGTCGGATACCTTCTTTAAAGAATTATCTCTTGAGCCGAACCTGAATTTGAGAATATGTTATCAGAGATATCTTGGCGAAAGAATACCTGAATATGACGCGCCGGGTTGGACTTGTGAATTTTTCTTGGAATATTTTGAGAAATATGGGAGGGCAAATTTTGGGGTACAACAGTTGCCCCTGTTCAATCTTCTTAGACCTGAGGATGTAGATTGGCTGACGTGCCTTTCGTAATCCGAGGGTAGAAGATGATTGGACACTAGAGTGCCCAGAAATTTGCGCTCACATAGTAGCAATGATGATGAGGGAATGGGCTTATAGATGCCATTTGGATGTTGCTTGGATAGGATGATGGGCTTATAGATGCCATCTGGACGTTGATCGCGTAGGAGGTTCCTTAGCGAGAACCTGCATACCTGCAAAACAGAAAAATGAGTACCTGACACGTCGCAGGAGCTGATTTTAGATGCTTGATATAGATATGTCCTGACTGGTTACAGGGGCGGGGTCTGGAGCTTCAAACGCTGATGAATGAACCAGGGATGGTTACTGCCTTAGCATGAATGGTAAGAGAATCCTGAATGATTTCAACCTCAACAACGCTCGTTGAGAAAATCTTGGTGAGAATTACCATCTTCGTAGTGTCAGGAAGAGAACCAAAGGACATTATAATCTCACAGGGAGTCACCTCATTCACCGTTGGAGAGGGAACTATAGGCAATTATAATCTGAAAGGAAATATCACCTTACTCGCCGCTGGAGAGGGAAACATCTTGAAAGGGAATTACCACCTCACTCGCCGTTGGAGAGGGGACCATAGGAGAATATCACCTCACGCTCATGCCGGAGAGGGGAACATCTGAAGAAGGAATTACCACCTCACACGCCGTTGGAGAGGGGACCATAAGAGAATATCACCTCACGCTCATGCCGGAGAGGGGAACATCTGAAGAAGGAATTACCACCTCACACGCCGTTGGAGAGGGGACCATAAGAGAATATCACCTCACGCTCATGCCGGAGAGGGGAACATCTGAAGAAGGAATTACCACCTCACACGCCGTTGGAGAGGGGACCATAAGAGAATATCACCTCACGCTCATGCCGGAGAGGGGAACATCTGAAGAAGGAATTACCACCTCACACGCCGTTGGAGAGGGGACCATAAGAGAATATCACCTCACGCTCATGCCGGAGAGGGGAACATCTGAAGAAGGAATTACCACCTCACACGCCGTTGGAGAGGGGACCATAAGAGAATATCACCTCACGCTCATGCCGGAGAGGGGAACATCTGAAGAAGGAATTACCACCTCACACGCCGTTGGAGAGGGGACCATAAGAGAATATCACCTCACGCTCATGCCGGAGAGGGAAACATCTGAAAAAGGAATTACCACCTCACACGCCGTTGGAGAGGGGACCATAGGAGAATATCACCTCACGCTCATGCCGGAGAGGGGAACATCTGAAGAAGGAATTACCACCTCACACGCCGTTGGAGAGGGGACCATAAGAGAATATCACCTCACGCTCATGCCGGAGAGGGGAACATCTGAAGAAGGAATTACCACCTCACACGCCGTTGGAGAGGGGACCATAAGAGAATATCACCTCACGCTCATGCCGGAGAGGGAAACGTCTGAAAAAGGAATTACCACCTCACACGCCGTTGGAGAGGGGACCATAAGAGAATATCACCTCACGCTCATGCCGGAGAGGGAAACATCTGAAAAAGGAATTACCACCTCACACGCCGTTGGAGAGGGGACCATAAGAGAACTTCTACTGAATCTTTATCAGAAAAATCTGTTTGGAGTTGATTTAACTGGACTGGAGAAGTTCTTGAAATATGTTTGAGAATTTCAACTGCATCTTTCCTGAAAGGTAAAGGTCAGTTATATGCAATGCATGATATGGATCCAGCAATGATGTTCTCAATATGGATGCGATTTGTATGATATGATGCGTACATGCATGCTATAATGATGTATGTGATGATTCATATATGTTTTTGTCTAGGAAAATAAATCCTTGACGGGTGCCGGGAAGTCATATCCGGGGCTGATGTTGAGGAAGAGATTTTGCTTCCGCTGTGGATGATTCGTTGCAAGAATACTGGTAGGAGGAGATAACTCCGTTGAGGAATGAAATAATTCTGCGGGAGAAAAGATACTCTAGCGATCATGCTGGGGAGTGCTACTCTGTGGGGATAGCGATGCTTTGCTGAGTTGATGAAGATAACTCCGCTGGGGATACCGTTGATGAGTTATGCTGGGAGATTTGATGAATTTCGCTGGGGATATCCTTGTTGTGCTGGAAATGTTGATAGACTTCGCTGGGGGTAGGAAGATACTTTGCTGAGGACGCTCTTTCCGTGGCTTTTGGCTGAGGATAACCCAGTTATATCCTGTTACAGAAATAACTCTTTAAATCAAGTCGGGACGACGCGTTCGTGCTCTGAGGAGGGATAAGCTTCCAGAATCTACTGGGGATAAGCTTACTGCTTGGGGGTATGAACTCCAAATTTCTTGGGGAACTGGATTGGACTCTCATGGGGAGTTTTGATATGCTGGAGTGATTCCTTTGAATGGTGGTATACCGCCGGGGAACAATCTTTAGACCAAGACTGCCGGGGATACTTGTTAAGAATATATGTATTGCTGCTGAGGAATGTTTGAGATCGGCTGAAGGATACTCAATTCCCTTGATATTTGACAATTTTGCTTGGAGAGAGATGTACTGTTTTGCTGAACTACTCTCTGGGGAATTAAGATCCTCGGTCATGTTCTTTAGCTGAACCTACCTTGGTACCTTGGAGGATAGAACAATCAGACTGCTCAGACCGCCCGTTATTGCCCCTGTTTCTATGGGGTGCTGATAGTTGTTGGCGGACAAACCTTCTTCTGGTAGACAGATGGCGGGACATAGTCGTACGCTTTTAATCCCTAACTTTTGCCTGGACCGCCCTTTCGGGTTTTCAGTCCACCGGGATACCCATTTTTGCCCAAGCCGCCTTTTCAGGTTTTCGACTTGCCGGGTGTACAGATTTTTCATTTCATCCCTTCATTTTGCCCGAACCCTTTTGGTTCGCCGGGAAGCCCTTACTTTTGCCTAGGTATGTCAACCTAGCGGGTCTTTGATTTTGCGTAGTATTTTTCGACTATGTCCACGTTCTTAGAATGCAGGTAGGTGCCCCTGGCTGCTTGTGTTGCCATATTACCAGAAGGTGTCTGATCGTGCAAGATTCGTTGCTGGAGTGCCCCAAGTGACTCAGGAAGAGATTTGCCCCAGGCTTTTGGCCTTTTGAGAGATTCTCCGAATCTTGATTGGATTGCCCCAGATGATGGACAATGATCTTGTCTGCCCCTTGATTGGAAGTACTTTTGTTCACTAGGTATTCATCGTGCGAATTTCCCTGCTGTTCAAACAAAAAGTCATATGTAAACAAAGTTATGTTAAAAATGCAAAGCTTATGTCTGTCTCGAAGATTTTGAAAATGCATTCTTTTCGTACAACAAGTGAATGTTTGTAAAACGTGATGTCAACTCCGTATTTACCGTAGGCCTTAAGGAGTCAGGATACCTTTCGTAACAGTATGCTTTCGAACTAACCCATGCTTCAGCTAGGACTTTTAAGGGTTATAACGTGGCCTGGTTCACGGTTTAAGAAACAAAGGATAAAGGCTCAAATTTTATTTGTACCCACCCGCTCTTCGTGATGTTCTCCAAACCTAAACTCAGTTGATCATACGTTAGACCTTGTTTGAGTCTTTGCTCTGATGTTCCAGTAATGGTTCAGATGTTGATGACTTATTTTGTTTAGGCAGTCATTCCTTTTTTGTTGAGGGTTTGTGATACCTCTTTCTTGATTTTTGTTATCCCTTTCTTTTTTTGCCTGAACTGTTTCCTTTTTGGAATTACAGTCAGCGGGATGCCCTAGTTTCATAAGTCCCCTTTGTAGGTTTAGACTTTTTGGGCTTTTCGTTTATGGATTTTGATGATGACTGCCTGTCTTTATGACTGTTTTAAACCGTCACTGTCTTTGTTCGTTTTGTAAAGATGCACTTGGATCAACTGAGAGAACTACCCTGCCCCAGGTTATGATTAGGGGTTTTGATTTTCGAAAATAAAAACTCCTACTTCTTTGGCTCTGATGGGTTGACGAGGGATTATCATCCTTATAACTCCAGTGTTTAGGGGTTGAAACAATGCCTGTACCTCATCAGCGGGGTCTGTTCAAAAGCATACTGTAATGATCGCGGTATCGTTTTCGTCATCCTCCCTCAAGAGGCTTAGGATTAAAGATCAAGAGTCGACATCAGAAAAAATATGAAAACCGTTTGCATATAGTAAATGCGAATATATTGATTCGAAATAGACATAAGCGATGCATTAATGAAATAACAATGTTTAATCATGAATAAATGTTTGAACAGAAGAAAATTGCAACTTGAACATTCGAATGAACAAAAATTTCCTAATTTGAACTAGTCATCTCAAGTGGAAGATTCTTAGCAGAAGATTTTTATTTAGCCACCCGGCATGAACTCTAATACCCTTCCGTCGATCAAATCCTGGATCTTGTTCTTCAAGCTCCAACAGTCGTCGGTGTCATGTCCAGGACTGTCAGAATGGTAGGCGCATCTTTCATCAGGGTTGTAAGTGGGAGCAGAGGTGTCGGGATTCTGGGGAGGACCCTTTAAGGTAATCAGATTGACCTCCAACAAGCGTTTCAGCATTAGAGATGATGGTATACCAGTCTCAGAGAAATGTCTTCCAGGTGTATATCGCTTACGCCGATTGCCCCGTTGATGCTGGGTTTGTGAAGTAGTAACAACTTGGGGAGGTCCATTCTTCACCATACCAGACTGTTGTCCTCTTGGTAACTGATCAAAGACTTGGTCCTTGACTTGGACTGGTAGCTTCATGTTGGATTTGCCTAGGTGGAGTTGACTGATCATGGCTCTCAGCTCTCCTTGCTCCTGAGCTAAACCTTGAATGAGTGCCCTTTGCCCCAGCATCTGGGTTTTCAGTGTGTCTACCTCAGCTTGTAGACGTTTCAGCTGCTCGTCCTTGTCATCTTCGGGACTTTTTCTGATCAGATTCCCCATGAGGAGGGTCCTCAGCTCTTCTTGCCCCTTGGATAGACCTAGGAAGATTTCTCTGAACTGAGACTCTTGAACGTGAAGGTCCTGGTTATCTTGTTGTGAGGCCATTGCCTGAAATAAACAGCGAGAAAGGTAAGTGACCTGCAAAAGGGATACCTGTAATGCGATGATGTGTATGATATGCATGCAATGTTTTCAAGGACCTCGCAGAGAAACTTGTTAGAATTGAAAACTGGCAACTTGATTGAAGGAACTTCCTGTTGTAGAGAGCCCTTCCTCAAGGGTCAAAGGCTCACCATATCCAGTGGGTCATAGCCCCTGACAACCTTGGCTAGAGGAAAATAAATCCTCTCTGCCCCTTGCTAGATGTTTGATTCATCATGACCTGCATCACGAGCCCTTGAGATCCTTGAAATGGGTTAGGATGTATGCAGGATGCATGCAATGGTATGATGTTATGCTATGCATGGGGTAATGTGAGTAAACCCTGTTATGAGCCCTTATTAAGGACTACAAACAGACCCTGCAAGAAATTCAGTATACTTTGTTATGAGTCCCAATTAAGGACTATGAACGGAACCTGCAAGTAGTTATTACATCCTGTTATAAGTCCCAATTAAGGACTATGAACAGAACCTGCAAGTGGTTAGTACACCGTGTTATAAGCCCCAATTAAGGACTATGAACAAAACCTGCAAGACATTTGGTAAACCTTGTCATGAGTCCTAGTTAAGGACCATAAACAAAACCTGCAAGGAACAAGTGTCAGGTAACAAGTACGCAAGTAGTCAAGTACGAAGGCACGCAAGTCACACAAAAGAGCCCTTAGGGTTTAGGCCAGCATGAGGTCTGGGTATTACCCTCTTGAAGTTGGTGGGCTCAACCTGTCCTATTAGAAGTAACCGGGTTCTAAGGGTCCCAATATCACGGGATTGCTTTCATTGTTCATCGTTTCGATTTAGCCACTGAACTGGCGACCGAAATATTCCAGGAAAGCAACCCTCAATTGAGTGTAGTATCGAGTATCAACCAACCTCGGACTGCACCAAAGTCAGTTATCTCACTACCCTAAAGAGGCCAAGATTGTTCATTTAAGGTTCCTAAGGTCTGTTGATGCTTCATGACACCACGCGGAGGCCCCGTACTCTCCTTAACTGAACTCAAGGGTTACCGGTACACACCAAAGTGCCACATCAACGTAGCAGACTGTTTCAACCATGTCGGTATACCCCGCACAGTTCCCTCACAGCCTTGTTGCTACTTTCTAAGAAAGGTATCCCCCAGATCCGGGTGTAGGATCTATAGAACTCCCAAGCAACCCACAATTTAAAGCACACAAGGAAAACAATTGAAAACATAGTTATAAGCTAGCCCTAAGGTACACCTCACTTTATAAAGATTCCCCAGCAGAGTCGCCAGTTCTGTGATCGGTGGATCTGGAACTGACTGTTTAACGCTGGTTCGCGAAATGTCGCGGAAGCAAGAGTCGCCACCGTCTTTTATTTTCTCCAATTGGAAAGGACAAAAGCACAGAAAAATTCCTTATAGAGATTGCTCTCGGTTCGAGAGGTAGATTATAGAAAGGGAAGGTGTTAGCACCCTTTCTATCCATGGTTATCCATGGGCTCTTAGATACTTGCTCATATGTTTTCAAAATTGTTTGTTTGCTTTTCAATGTGGGTTTAAAAAGTTTCTTTGAAAAATTTCAGATCGACTCATACGTCAGAGTGTTTGAAAAGTTTGCTTTGAAAGCTTTTGAAAATGTGTTGGTGTGAAAAGATTTTTGTTTTGTTTTGAGATTAGAGCAAGTATCCTTGAGAACCTACCTACCCTAAGGAATTCGTCTGTGTAGATGTCCTTAAAAGTAATGCCATCCCACCATTGAGAGGTAGGTAGCATCACCGTTGGAGGTGTTCGGGTCAATTCGATTTTAGGGGCATGGTGATCACCAGAGCAATGGGAAGACACCTTAGAAGCTACCCTCATGCCAGGTTCCCGGATCATGAGGACTTACTAAGACGTCCTCTACTCGACGACCACCTTTCGAAAGGCAACAGTGAGGCGTACCCTAGGGGTGGTGTGTGTGAATTGTGTGTCATGTTTCAGTTATTTGTCTTGTCATGGTATAGGTGATCTACGCGTTTGTTTTTATTTAGACATTCATTCTTGCATGCAATTATTAACAGTTAAAAAAGTTGCGGAAATTAAAGTTCCTAAACTATTACAAAGGCGCGGGTCCACATCGCCAAAATTAAACCAGGACCCGATTTGACAGAAAATAAAGAAGTAAAGTGCGAGAAATATAAAATGTCCGAGTTACATGGCTTTGGGAGAATTACATAAATATTTAAAAGAAACGAAATAAAACGCGCGAATTGAAATAAGATTGGAAACGAGGGCGTTGGACCCTTTTGAAGTTAAATTGAAATTAAAAATTAATTAATTATTTATTGAAATAAAAGAAGTGTTTTTTAGGTTTTTTTGCATTTATGAAATAAGAAAATTAAAATTAAAATTAAAAGAAACCCTAATTCTAAGTTATTTTTAATTATTTGAGAAAAATGTTAAAGTTTAACTTAATTTACTAAAGAATTTATGTACATGTTTATTTACAAAATAAATTAGTAATTAATAATAATAATAATGATGAGAGAATTATTTATTAAAAAAAATGATGAAAAAGTTAAAAACCCTAATTTCTACATATTTAATTTATTAAGAAAAATATTAAAGTTTTGAAACCTAAATTAATCTAATTAATTGTTTAAAGTTTATTTACAAAAATAATAATAGTGAAATTAATATTAATAAAATAAACATTTTTTTGATTTTTCTGTATTTTATATTTATTATGAAAATTATTTTATGGAATTAAAAGAAAACAATTAAAAAAACAATTAAAAGAATAAAAAGGAAAAACAAATAAAAATTAAAAATTGAGCAAACCATAGGGGTATTCAGACCCAAAGGGAGGTTTTTTTGAACGGTCTGCATTCTTTGGCCCTTGGATTGAGTTTCATGCATAAGTTGTTCTACTTTGGCCATTTGGCTTTTGGCCTTTTGGCCATTTGTGTTCTGGCTTCAACGTTCCCTTAATCTCTGGCTTAATGTCTGCCTCGCCATGTATTGGTGTCATGTGTAAAATGCTCTGTTTTGGCCATTTGGCTTCTGGCCTTTTGGCCATTTGGCCTCAACGTTCCTTAATGAACCTGCATGGAATCCTGTCTAAATCTGCAGTGTTGAACCTCATGAACACATTAAATAAAATCATAAAAATTCAAATAAAACCAACATATTAATGTTTAGGCACAATATGGCATGTATGAATGATTATACCCTTTTGATCATGGAGATCAAATCAATCTTACCCTTACTGGAAGATTAGTGACCTGAATGCTTTTATGCCTTACTGGAAGATTAGGATCATGGAGATCAAGCCAGCCTTATCATTACTGAGGAAGTAGTGAGGTATTGGTTTATAACTGTGATGGCTTGCTTGTAGTGAGAGAGAGATTTGTAATAAGGATTTCAAGGTTTTAGGGTTCTTTAAAGAATTTGATATTCTAGCAGTGTTGTGACAAGGTTTTTTCTCTCTTTTTCTCTTCCTTTTCCCCTCTTTTTCTCCTCTTTTTTTTTCTCTTTTTCCCTTCTTTTTTTCTCCCCTTTTTTATGTGACAAGAAGGTGATTATATAGTGGAAATTAGGGTAAAGAAAATGGGCTTTGAATGTGCAATTGGGCCTCCAATATTCACTTGAATTCGTCACTTTCCAGGCTAAATCGCAGGGACTTAAGTGCATTTTTTGAAGTTGAAATGTAAAAACAAAATGTAGCCGACATCGAGAACTAACTCCTGTCCGAAAATCGACTCAATCGGATAAACGGTGAATTAGTTATGAATTTTTGAAGTTTCAGCTCAGACAAACTTATTTTGGGCTCCAGTGTCGGCTCTGACACGTTCTTCAATAAAAAACTGGTATTGATCGGTGCATAATTTGGTCTCGACTTTTGAAGCAAAGTTGTAGATCTATGAGTCAGTGACCTTGTGTAAAAATATGAGTCCAATCCGATAAAAATTGACCGAGTTATGAATTTTCGAAGTTTCGGCTCAGATGAAATAATATTCAGCATTCAGGATTTTCAGCGTGTCACGCACTCTGAGCAAAAAACGAAGGCCTTTTGAATACCGTTTGAACTCAATACCTTCTATGAAAATGTAGCCAACTCAATTTGTGAAATTTTGGCACCGGAACCAGCTCGATACGATGAAAATCGACCAAGTTATGATTTTTTGAACATGACGCAAATAAACTTCTGTCACAAATTTTCTGCACGAAAATACCTGATAAATCCACATTTTTGAAGACCTTCTGATCGAAATTGGCTTCCAGCCGTGAGAGATGAAAACGTAGATAATGTCAAGACGGAATTTTGGCCACTGGAACGGGTTCAAAACAAGCCATGATCTTCAAGTTATGAATTTTTTTAGCGCGTAAAAACTGCACTTTCAGCACACTTTTTCACCATATTTCTTCGAGAAAACTCACACAGTCGGATACCTTCTTTAAAGAATTATCTCTTGAGCCGAACCTGAATTTGAGAATATGTTATCAGAGATATCTTGGCGAAAGAATACCTGAATATGACGCGCCGGGTTGGACTTGTGAATTTTTCTTGGAATATTTTGAGAAATATGGGAGGGCAAATTTTGGGGTACAACAAGAGGTTACCTGCAATCCAGGAATCTCTGGAAGGAATTACTCCGCCAAGACCACGTATCCGTTTTGCGCGAAATTCAGCTTCACTTAACCGCCCAATGCTATAAAAGAATCCCTTTTTTGTATAGCCATCCCATATTTCATTTTCAGGATCATATAGGGAGCTTCCGGTGAAAGGAATATGCAAGATCTCACCAACAACCTGAGGAGTCAGAGAGATACGGGTGCCTAGCACATATGTAACTATCTTTTCTTTGTAGGGAGTTAGGTTACTGAAAAACATTCTTACCAAATCCGGGTAGTATGGGTTGTACGAAGAAATCAATGGTTCCAGACCATAAGCAGCTAGATCATTCTGAAATGAAAAACATTCTTGAGGAAAGGAGGAGAGAATGCCATACCTAGGGTTGGAAACAATTTTCCTTTGAAAGTCTTTGACAAATCTGACTTTTTGTGCTTCAGTGAGAGTTGAGAGCAGTGTATTGGATGTTGAATCAATCTTCTTTTTCCCTTTATCTAAAGCTGATGCCTTTCTCTTTGTTCTTGAAGCCATGGATATGGTGTTTTAGGGTTTTGTGGTTTTAGGGTTTTTGTGAGAGAGAAAGGTTTTGTGAGAGAGAAAGCTTTTGTGATTTTGGTAGGTATGGAATGAGTTACTAGTATTGAAGTGTATTTGGCTTGGGAATAGGAGAGAGGAATTTTGACCAACATTAATTTTATGTCATAAAAGCTACTTTCAGTGCGTGCAATCGATTGACATACCATGTGCAATCGATTTGCACACAAACAGAATAAAAAATAAAGCAAAACGCACATAGTGCAATCGATTTGAACATGAAACATAATGGACAGAATGAAAAACTTTCTTTGTGCAATCGATTACACTCTTTGTGCAATCAATTTGCACCAACAAAAATTGTCCAAAACCAAATTTTTCTTGAAATTTTAAGTATCACATAACATAAATTCATACATGGCATGAATAAAACATATATAAAAGTTATATCAAGGGTAGAATGCACCTTATAAGTCGCGTTTGTCAAGTATGCCGAGCTCTCGACGAATTTTGTAGAAAGGTTCTTTCGCCAAAGGTTTGGTGAAGATATCGGAAAGTTGATTATGAGTATCTACAAAGGTTACCTCGACATCTCCTTGAAGAACATGATCACAGAGAAAATGATGTCGAATGTCTATATGTTTAGTCCTTGAATGCATGACGGGATTCTTTGTGATGTTGATTGCACTGGTGTTGTCGCATCTTATAGGAATGCACCCTAGATCAAGTTCGTAGTCACGAAGTTATTGTTTTAGCCACAAAATTTGAGCGCAACTACTACCCGCTGCAATCTATTCAGCTTCGGCCGTGCTTAGAGAAATACATGCTTGTTTCTTACAGGCCCAAGATACTAATGCATTACCAAGAATGTGACAAGTACCACTTGTGCTCTTTCTATCTGTTTTACATCTTGCATAATCCGTGTCAGAATAACCAATTAAGTTGCAGACAGTACCTTTAGGATACCATAATCCGACATTTGTTGTCCCTTTGAGATACTTCATGATCCTCTTTACCGCCGTGAGATGAGATTCCTTTGGGTTAGCTTGAAAGCGGGCACAGAGACAAACACTGAACATTATGTCAGGACGGCTTGCCGTCAAATATAATAAGGAGCCAATCATACCTCGATATTTAGTGATGTCGATGGAAATACCTGATTCATCTTGATCAACATAAGAACTAGAACCCATAGGTGTATACATTTCCTTGCAGCTATCCATGTCAAACCTTTTCAAGAGTTCTTTGCAATATTTGGATTGGTTGATGAAGATGCCATCTTTAAGTTGTTTGATTTGAAGTCCAAGAAAATAGTTCATTTTACCCATCATGGACATTTCAAATTCTCCTTACATCATTGATGAGAACTCTTCACACATTTCTTGATTTGAAGAACCTAAGATGATGTCATAAACATAGACTTGTGCTAGCAAAGTGTCGTCTTTGATTTTCTTGATAAATAGAGTCTTGTCAACTTTGCCTTTTTCGAAACCTTTTTCGCATAAGAAGTTGCTTAAATGATCATACCATGCCCTTGGTGCTTATTTCAGTCCATAAAGATCTTTTCTTAATTTAAATACATGAGATGGATTCTTGAAGTCTTCGAAACCCGAGGGTTGCTTAACGTATACTTCTTCAGTGATATATCCATTCAAGAATGCGCTCTTGACGTCCATTTGGAAAAGCTGAAAATTTAATGAACAAGCTTAGGCAAGTAAGAGACGAATAGCTTCTAACCTTGCAACTGGAGCGAAAGTTTCTTCAAATTATATTCCTTCTTCTTGATTATAGCCTTGTGCTACCAATCTTGCTTTGTTGTGAACAATTATTCCATTCTCGTCAAGTTTGTTTTTGAACACCCATCTTGTTCAAGTAATGTGTTTGTTGTTTGGCCTAGGAACGAGTTCCCAAACTTGATTCCTTTCAAATTGATTCAATTCTTCTTTCATAGCTATTATCCATTGGTCATCACCTAAAGCTTCATCAACTTTGGAAGGTTCAATTTGAGAGACAAACGCCATGTTTAGGCAAGCATCCTTGAGATTTAATCTTGTAGACACGCCTTGACTTATATCACCAATCACTTTATCAATAGGATGATCTCTATGAGTTCTCCATTATTTTGGTAGATCATTGAGATTCGATTCTTTTTGAGGTGATTCTTCTAGTTGGATGGGTTGATCCTTGGAAGAATTTTCTTAAGGACCTTCTAAAATTTCATCATCATTATCACAAAAAATATTATCCTCCTTGGAGGGGTTAGATTCATCAAAAGAAACATGCATAGATTCTTCAATAGTCAAAGTTATTTTGTTGTATATTCTATATGCTTTACTAGAGAGTGAGTAACCAAGAAATATACCTTCATCGGATTTCTCATCAAACTTACCCAAATTATCTTTTTCATTGTTTAGGACAAAGCATTTGCACCCAAAGATATGAAAGAAAGCAATGTTTGGTTTTCTCCCTTTGAAAAGTTCATATGGAGTTTTCTTTAAGATTGGTCTAATGTTAACTCTATTGCTAACAAAACATACCGTGCTCACCGCATCCGCCCAAAAGTATTTTGGAAGGTTTGAGTCGCTAAGCATGGTTCTAGCAAGTTCCACAAGAGACCTATTCTTTCTTTCAACCACTCCATTTTGTTGTGGAGTCCTTGGTGCCGAGAAGTTGTGAGATATTCCATGTTCTCCACAAAATTCTTCAAATAGAGCATTTTGGAATTCTCCGCCATGGTCACTTCTTATTGAGGAAATTGTTAGAGACTTCTCATTCTGAATTTGTTTAGCATACTTCTTGAAAGCCTTGAATGCATCACTTTTCTGCACTAAAAAGAATGTCCAAGTATATCTAGAGAAATCGTCAACAATAACCAAAGCATATACATTACCTCTGAAACTCCTTGTTCTCGATGGACCAAATAGATCCATATGTAACAATTGTAGTGGCCTTGTAGTGGACACCACATTCTTAGATTTGAAAGTTGATCTAGTTTGTTTCCCTTTTTGACAAGCATCTCATAGTCTATCTTTGACGAAATTTCTCTTAGGCAATCCAATGACAAGATCATGCTTGATTAATTTATTCAAGTGTTCCATATGAATATGAGCAATTCATTTGTGCCAAAGCCATGAATCATCGTTGTTCGCCATGAGACATTTAACCTTCAAAGATGGATCATCAAGGGAAATCATAAATATATTATTGATTCTTTTACCTTTAAGTATAACCTCATGAGTGACTTCATCTTCTATCAAGCATTCATCCTTGGTGAACTTGATTTTGAAGCCTTTGTCACAAAGTTGGCTAATACTTAGAAGATTGTGCTTTAGTCCTTCAACATAAAGAACATCTTCAATGGATGTGAAAGGTGGAGCACCAACTTTGCCTTTGCCTAGGATTCTTCCCTTATTATTGTCTCCATAAGTGACAAAACCCTTGGCCTTTAGCGCTAGATGTGAAAATTGGTTTATGTCTCCCGTCATATGCTTTGAATAACCACTATCAAGATACCAAAGATTTCATGTGGTATTCAAGCATACCTGCAAAAAAATTAGGTTTTGTTAGGTACCCAAGTTGCTTTGGGTCCTTCATAATTAGTGCCTTTCTTTACCCATACATAATGCCCACTTGCCACACTGAAGTTTCTGACATAGCAAGCATTAGGTGTATGGCCTTTAATACCACAATAGAAATAATTAGGTTCAAATTTACTTCTATATCTAGAAGGATAAGATTTCTTCTTAGGAAATATTTTCTTTTTCGGATAGTGACGAACTATTTTAGGTTTGTTAACTTTCTCTTTGGAAGATTGATCACTTGCCTTAACAAAGATAGTTTTGTTAGAACTTGGTTTTGAGAACTTTTAATATCCAAGTCCACTTTTATCATTGGAGTATCTTTGTTGGCTAATAACACCTTCCAATCCAATTTTCCCTTTTTTATATCTTTCAATGACTCTTTTTAATTGGACAATTTGGAAAGAGAGTGAATCACAATTTTTGCATACAAAATTCTGTTTTTGTTCATCACTTGATTTTTGTTTTTCTTCTTTGAGATCTTTTTTCCATTTAAGCATATTTTTCTTCTAAGGATGAAATTTGTTTCTTTTGTGATGAAATGGTTTTATACATAATTTTTCATTCATTCAATAGTTAATTTATAGCACCTTGTGCATCACTATCAAAAAGAGAAAATTCATTACTAACCTCATTGTCTTCATCATCGAAATGGTGTGAGGCCATCAATGCTAGATTTGCACTTTCATCACTATCGGAATCAGATGAGGAACTTATTTCATTGTCCTCCCATGCGACATAAGCCTTTTTGTTCTTGAATCCCTTCTTGCTTTTGAAGCAACTTTTCTTGGAGAGTTTTGGACAATCCGGCTTGATATGACCTTGCTTACCACATTCATAACATGTGATTTATTGTGTTAATGTGGAGCCTTCCTTTTTCTGAAAATGTTTCTTTCCTTTTGTATGAGAAAAAGGTTTGTCGTTTCTACCGAAGAACATACCAAGCCTTTTAACAAGAAGCATGAAGTTTTCATCTTCTTATGGATTGTTTCCCTTTTCAACTTCCTTGGAGTCTATCTTAAAAGCAATATTCTTGGATTTCTTCTCTTGATTTTCATGCTTTTCGAGTATTCCGAGTTCCGTTTCGTATTCTTGAAGTTTTCCAAATAATGTTGCGGATGTCATGTTGGAGAGGCTTTTCTTTTCTGAGATTGCCGTTACCTTTGGTTGCCATTCCCTAGTTAAGGACCTAAGTACTTTCAGATTCAATTCATCATTCGTCAAAGTTTTACCAAGAGCACTTAGATGATTTGTCAAATGCACAAATCTCTTTTGTAAGTCAAGAATGGTTTCTCCGGGCTGCATTCGAAATAGTTCGTATTCTTAACTTAGGGTATTTAGTCTCGATCTTTTTACTTCAGCCGTTCCTTCATGAGTTTGTACCAAGGTATCCCATATTTCCTTTGCTGTTTTGCATGTCGAGACACGGAAGAATTCGTCCATGCTAAGTGCACCTTGAAGAAGGTTTATTGCCTTTTTGTCATAGAGAACTTTCTTCTTATCATCATCGTCCCATGCAGTTTTAGGCTTTGATGAGCCAACACCATTGATTACTGTTACCGGGATAAATGGACCATTTTCGACGGCATCCCATATTTCTTCTCCTTGTGCTTCTAGATGCGCCTTCATGCGTATTTTCCAGAAGTCAAAATATTCACAAAAAAATAGAGGAGGCTTGTTGTTACTACCACCATCTCTGAAAACGGGATTATGATTTGCGGAAGCCATTCTGGATCTTTTAGGAGCAGGTTACCTATAACCTGCTCTGATACCAATTGTAAGTACGAAGTGCGCCTAAGAGGGGGGGGGGGGGGGTGAATTAGGTACTTTTAAAAATTCTGGTTTTTAGTGATGATGGTTCTTATTTTTCTGGTTATAAGTGAGTTTAGGAAAGCTTAAAAATGCAGAAAAATAAAGAGACACGAGCGATATATCCTGGTTCCCCTCACAGTCCGAGAGTACTCCAGTCCCCTTTCAACATGAAAGAGATTTCCTTATTGTGGCAAACTTACACAAGAACTACCAACTAAACCAAGAACAATCCTTTTGGATTTTCACTAAGTTACCTATGAGAACAATCCTCTCAATGTAACTACACTTGTATCCAACAATTTGGAAAGACAAGATTTCAACAAAAACACTTAAACTTAATTCCAACAATCCTGGAAAATAAGTAAGTAAATATCAATTTGTGAGTTTTGAGTGAGTAGAGTATATTGATCACTAAGAGTGATTTTGACAATGTATAATCTTCTTCTTTCAATAATAATATTGTACAAAGACTCAAGATATATTTGCTCAAAGTTTTCTGTTTAAAGTATGAAAATAAATGCAGAAAACTTATGCATGAAAATGAAGAATGCTTGACTTTGTATTTTTAAAGTTTCAAAAAATATTATGAAAGAAGGTGTTAGATATGAATTTGAAATTGAATATTTATATGTTCATAACACCCTTTTGAAACATCATGAAGATCTGGAAATGGATCATGAAAAAATGCCAAGTTTGAGTGAAAAGATGTAATGAAAAGGCATGATCAAAAGGCATGAACAAAGCTGTTAATTTTCAAATTTGTGCAGTGTGTAATCGATTGCACCTTTAGTGTAATCGATTGCACAAGGTTTTCAACAGCTATATTTTCAAAATTTTAATAGTGCAATCGATTGCATTAATAATGTAATCGATTGCATACAAAGTCAGTAGCAAAATTTAACTGAGTGCAATCGATTGCACCAACTATGTAATCGATTGCATGCAAAGTCAAAACCAAATGTTTTGAAAATTTTAAGTGTGCAATCGATTGCACAAACAATGTAATCGATTGCATGAAGAAACATAAGCAAAAGATTTGGAATTTTAAAGAGTGCAATGGATTGCACTAAGATGTAAATCGATTGCATGCATAAGAAAAGTGAAATTTTATATTTGAAAAGCTTGAGTAATGATTCTTAAACATTTTTTTTCATTTTTGAGCATCTATATCTTAAGATCAAAGTAGATAATATTATTATACCTTTAAAGATGTTGAGAGCTTTGATTGAAGATATTATCCTTAGATGCTTAGAGCTTGATCAAAATCTTTGCCTTCTTTGCCTTCTTTATTATACCATGGTTTGTCTTCATCAAAACAAAAGCTTATTTGAGAAGCTTGATTTCACATGGAGAATGGTAAGAAAAGTGGATAGTAAGACATTGGGACACACAAATTCTATTCCCCTTGAGCCTTACCTTAGATGGATACAAACTCGTGCTCAGAGTCTCGTTATGCCTTACCCCTTTATCCTACCTATTATCACGGAACCTGTTATTGAAGGAGATGTTCCGTATACTGTCCTTTATCCCAACATGCCTACCTCGATTGAAGACTTGCAAAAGGATTGGATTCAGCTAAAATAAGAGTGAGACACCTTCGAAGCCTAATTTCACGCAAGTGAGAAGAAAGTTCTAGAGCTCACAAAGTAGCTTCATGAAGAGCGAAGTTTGAACGCCTATATTGCGCCAAAAAGGATGCGCTCGACCTTTTTGTCTTAGGAGTTTATTTTGTCTTTATTTCCTTCATTGTAAGCCCCAATAGGCATGATGTAATCAAACTTCGATTTATTAATACAATGTGTGTTTCCTGTTGTCTAAACAAATTTAAATCTCCTAGTTTCCTTGAAATCATTCGCATATGCATTTTCATTCATCATAACACAAACAGGTTTTTTTACAACAGGGCTCCTAATCTTTCTAATGTTTATTTCAGTGAGATGGATATTGAACAGATAGTAAAGGATCTGCAAGCACAGAATGCTCAATTCCAACAGATGTTCCTGGCTCTGGCTAAAGGACAAGAGGATCTGAAGGTTCTTATGATTAAAGATAAGAAGAAGAAGGAGAAGAAACCAGTCGGAATTTTGAATTTAGGAAAAAGGTTTAGAGGACTAGCCAAGCGAGCTCTAGATTTTGCAACCTTGTCGGGTGAAGGAGATAATCAAGAAGGAAAGAACAAGGAAGAAATGACAACCCAGAGTCTGAGGAGGATGAAGCTGGCTACTCTGAAGAACAATATCCTCCTGCTGATGATAAATAAAAATAGCTGGAGGATCGCTTCAATGCTATGGAGATCCAGAGGGTACCCAGGCTGGATTTTGAAGATCTAGGACTGGTCTCAGGGGTGGTCATCCCCAGAAATTCAAGGTCCCCACATTTGCTAAATATGATGGTGTCTCTTGTCCTAAACTACATTTAAGGTCATACGTCAGGAAGATTCAACCCCATACTGCTGATAGGAACCTATGGGTACATTTCTTCCAAGAAAGTTTGTCAGGGATGCAGTTGGATTGGTTCTATCAGTTGGAAGGAACCAATATTCACAATTGGGATGATTTGGCTGCTGCCTTTTACAAGTAATATCAGTATAATGCTGACCTAGCTCCAACTCGAACACAACTGCAAAGTATGTCTATGGGTTCTAGTGAGGGTTTAAAAAATTATGCCAAAAAATGGAGGGATCTCGCGGGAAGAGTCCAACCCCCTTTATGTGATTGAGAGTTGGTGGATATGATCTTGGGTACGTTGTCTAGTCCATTCTTCAAACATCTGATTGGAAGCTCTCCAGATGGGTTTACTGAGTTGATCCTGGCCGATGAATGGGTAGAAGTTGGTATTAAGAGTGGCAAAATTCAAAGGGATGCATCCTCAAGTACGATGAAGAAACCCTTCACTGGAAAGAAGGAGGTCAGTGTTGCTTATGGCCATAGGAATCAAAACAAAACTAAACATCATCCAAGGGTAGAGGCTGTTATGATCTCCAATCCTGTATCAAATCAACAGCAAAACAATCAACGAAGGTCGGAGGCGCCCATAAGACGATTCACCCGGATCAACATGACCTTGTCCCAGGCTTTGAAACATCTATTTAAGTCCAATCTGGTGACTCTAAAGGAAGCTCCTAAGAAACCCAATACTGCTTCTCCCCGCTACAACCCGAATCCTCGATGTGCCTATCATTCTGAAAGTCCGGGGGCATGATACAAGTAATTGTTGGGCCCTAAAAAATAAGGTACAAGACCTTATCGAGGAGGAAGAGATTGAGTTTGACACTCCAGAAACACATAATGTAATAACAGCGCCAATGCCCAAACATGGACAAGGTGGCAATGTTGTTGACGATGACCGTTTTGTTTCCTCCATGGATGAATTAACTACTCCCCTTTTGATTGTTAAAGAGAATCTATTGCAATCCGGTTTATTTCCGGGATGTGGTGAAGGTTGCCACTTATGTATGTCTCTACCAGATGGTTGTTTGTTTCTAAAAATAGGCGTCCAGCGCCAGATGGTTAACAAAGAAATTATGTTCGAAAAAATGCCCCTTACAAGATTTTGTTGTGAAGATGTCTTGATAATCGCCATTTCCGATAATCCTCCCAGGGTCTCCACCAAAAGACCCGTCAGGATTACATCTATTCCCAAGTATGCTCCCTTGATCACCACCATGCCAGGGCCAATACCTTATTTCTCGGGTAAAGCTGTTCCCTGTAATTATGGGGCTGGCGTCTATTACCATGGTGTCATGCAAGAGCTATTGGCTATCAAAGACAAAGTTGCTAAAGATACTTAGAACGATGTCGACAGTATTGTCGGGACCAGTAAAATTACGAGAAGCGGAAGATTTTTCTCTCCCGAAATCTCTCCAAAAACTATTACTATTCCTGTGATTATTCTTGCAGCTACTCCTGTCAGTATTCCCAGTGTTACTCCTACTGTTAGTCCTGTTGTTATCCCTGTTACCGAGTCGATCGAGACACGGGGAAAAGAGGTATTGGTTGATCCTGTCCAGACGAAGGCGCATCCAGAAGTCACCCCTGAGGCTTCTAAAAAAGAAATGGAAGAGATATTAAAGATAATAAAAAAAAGTGATTATAACGTCATGGAGCAGTTGTGGCAGACCCCCTAAAAAATATTAATGCTGGCCTTACTTTTGTGCTTTGAGGCCCACGCTAAGGCTTTAGTAAAATTTCTGAAGACCTCCCACGTGCCCCAAGAGACCTCCCCTGATCAATTCGAGAATTGTGTGGCCAGTCTAACTGCTGATAATGGACTGGGTTTTTCTGATGGTGATTTAACTCCCAAGGGAAGGAAACACAATGATGCCCTGCATGTCTCCATTGAGTGCAGGGGCACTACATTAGCCCACATTCTGGTGGATACAGGTTCGTCGCTGAATGTCTTACCCAAGAATGCTCTTGACCGGTTAGATTGCGAAGGACTCACATTGAAGCCCAGCAATATTGTGGTGAGGTCCTTCGATGGTTCTAAAAGAACGGTGCACGGGGAGGTAGACAACCCTATCAAAGTTGGTACTCAGACTTTTGATTCAACCTTTTACTGATGGATATCCGCCCATCTTATTCCTATTTATTAGGTCGACCCTGGATCCATGGGGATGGTGCTGTTACTTCTACCCTATATCAGATGTTGAAGTACCCAGTCAAGGGAAAGATTATCACAGTCCATGGGGAGGAGGAATACATGGTTAGCCACCTGAACTCTTTCAGGTATGTTGAAATGGACGGCGAGTTCATTGAGACCCCCTGTCAGAATTTTGAGGAGGTTCCACAGACAGTTGCTATAACCAAGACTATTACCAAGGCTCTGAAGATTACCAGACCTCCTATGAAAATGGCTTCTCTGAAGGATGCTAAAGAAGTAGTTGAGGAAGGTGGATGTACCATTTTGGGTCAGCTTCCGTACATTCCCTACAAATCTAACAAGTTTGGTCTGGGTTTTACTTTGGATGACCAAAGAGCTATTCAATGTACTCGCGCTGGGGGATCACTATTACGCATCAACAATCATGGAGTCAATGCATTGGAAGCCAATGATAGAAACTGTGACATGGACGAGTTGATTTTCCCAACCATCAACGATGGACTCAACAATTGGGAGGCCAAAGATTTTGTTCCTATTACTTTTATTCAAGAGTAATTGTCTTTTAAATTTTTGGACTTGTAATATTTAAACAGTTTAAACTTTGAAACCTTGTGTCTTACCCGAGACACAATGGTCCATCTATGAGGGTTGTTACTTCATCTTCATATGTCATTAATAAATCATGGGACATTTTTGCATGCAAATTTTACGCTATTTATTTTCTTTTTCTACCTTTTACTTTATCAAAAATAGAAATGCTCTTACACACACTCACATATCAAAATGAAGATCCATATCCACTCTGGATCCCATTGGTAACGGTTCTGATATTGCCAATTATGACTTTGAAAATCCGATCTACCAAGCCGAGGATGAAGGTGAGGAAGATTGTGAGATACCAGGGGAACTTGCTAGATTGTTACAACAGGAAGAAAGGGCAATACAGCCTCATGAATAGTCGGTTAAAACAGTTAACTTAGGTACTGAGGAGGACAATAAAGAAGTCAAGATAGGTGCCGATCTGGAGCATAGTGTCAAGAAGCGTTTAACTCAGATACTACATGAATATGTTGAGGTCTTTGTGTTGTCATATGAAGACATGCTAGGACTCGACGCTGATATCGTGGTCCATCATCTGCCGACAAAAGAAGACTACCCTCCAGTGAAACAGAAGGTTCATCGTATGCGGCCAAAAATGTAAAAAAAAATCAAGACTGAAGTCATGAAGCAGTTCAACATCGGATTCTTAGTTGTCACCTCTTATCCATAATGGGTTGCCAATGTTGTTCCGGTGCCTAAGAAGGACGGTAAGGTATGTATTTGTCTAGATTACAGAGACCTAAATAGGGCAAGCCCCAAGGATGACTTCCCGCTTCCTCACATTGATATTCTGGTTGACAACACCACACAATATAAAGTATTCTCCTTCATGGATGGTTTCTACGGATACAATCAGATTAAAATGGTACCTGAGGACATGGAGAAAACGACCTTCGTCACACAATGGGGCACTATCTGTTACAAAGTTATGCCATTTGGGATGAAGAACGCCGTGGCAACCTATCAGCGTGCCATGGTAGCTTTGTTTCACGATATGGTCCATCACGAGATAGAAGTCTACGTGGATGATATGATAGCCAGATCCCAAACTGAAGAGGAACACCTTGACCACCTGTAGAAGCTATTTAAAAGACTGAAGAAATACAAACTGAGGTTGAACCCGAATAAATGCACTTTTGGAGTAAGGTCCGGTAAGCTCTTAGGCTTCGTTGTCAGCAGCAAAGGTATTGAAGCAGACCCTGCAAAGGTAAAAACAATACAAGAAATGCATGCTCCTTGCACTGACAAGGAATTTAGGGGATTCTTAGGATGTCTAAACTGCATCACCAGATTCATTTCCCATCTAACCGCTACTTGTGAACCAATCATCAAATTACTGAAGAAGGATCAAGTGGTGAAATGGAATGAAGACTGCCAGGATGATTTTGACAGGATCAAGGAGTACCTTCAAGAACCTCCCATTTTGATACCGCCAGTTGAGGGAAGACCACTGATCATGTAACTAACAGTTTTGAAAAATTCAATGGGGTGTGTGCTGGGGCAGCATGACGAGTCTGGCTGAAAAGAGCATGCAATATACTACCTGAGCAAAAAGTTTACAGAATATGAAACCATATATTCACTACTCGAGAAAACTTGATGCACTCTGGCATGGGATGCTCGTCATCTAAGACATTATATGCTGACTCACACTACCTTCTTGATATCCAAGATGGATCATATTAAATACATATTCGAGAAGCCCGCCCTCTCTGGAAGAATAGCAAGATGGAAAATGGTCCTGATCGAATACGACATTCATTACACTACCCAAAAAGCAATAAAAGGAAGTGTACTAGCTGATCATTTGGCTCACCAGGCTGTGGATGACTATCAATCCATGAACTTCGAATTCCCGGACGAGGATATCATGTTGGTGAATGATTGTGAAAAACTCAGACCGTATGACAGACCTGAACAAGGATCCCGATGGACCATGGTTTTTGACGGAGCTTCCAACGCACTCGGAAATGGCATCGGTGCTGTAATCATATCTCCTAAATGTTGTCATACTCCCTTCACTGCCAGGCTATGTTTCAACTATACCAATAATATGGTTGAATATGAAGCGTGCATTATGGGTCTCAAAGCTGCCATAGATTTGGGGATCAAATCCTTAAGTGTATTTGGAGACTTAGGCTTAGTAATTAGTCAGATCAAAGGAGAATGGGACACGAAGCATCCTAATCTCATCCCTTATAAAGAACATGTGTTGAAACTGATCCCACTTTTTGAGGAAATTACCTTTGAGCATTTTCCACGAGAGTAAAATCAACTAGCAGACGTGCTAGCTACTATGTCATCCATGTTCAAAATCAGATGGGATAATGAGGCTCCTCAAATCACTATTGAGAGGATGGATGAACCAACATACTATCATGAGGTTGATATTGAAGAAGTAACGGGCAAACCTTGGTTCCATGAAATTAAAAGATATCTCGAGGCCCAAGAATATCCTGAATGAGCTTCAGTCAATGATAAGAAGTTCCTAAGAAGGTTCTCTGCTAAATTCTTCCTCAGTAACAGAATCCTCTATAAGTGTAACCACGAGTCTACTTTTCTTTGGTGCATGGACAAGAGTGAGGCACACGATGGCTAAAAAGATCCTACGAGCAGGATACTATTGGTCCACTATGGAAACAGATTGTTATCAGCATTCGCAAACTTGTCACAAATGCCAGATCTACATTGATAAATTACATGTGCCACTGGTTCCTCTAAACGTCTTGACCGCTCCCTGGCCAATTGCAATGTGGGGCATCAACATGATTAGGGAGATCAGACCTACAGCTTCAAATGGACACAGTTTCATCCTCGTCGCCATTTATTACTTCATAAAATGGGTCGAGGCGGCTTCATTTGCTTCTGTTACCAAGAACGTTGTGGCCCGATTCATCAGACACAATCTTATATGTCGGTATGGTATTTAGGAAAGAATCATTACAAATAATGGTACCAATCTCAACAATACTATGATCACCAGACTATGCGCGCAATTTAAAATCCAGCATCATAACTCTTCTCCTTACCGACCGAAGATGAATGGTGTTGTGGAAGCCGCTAATAAAAACATCAAAAAAATCATACAGAAGATGACAGTGACCTATAAAGACTGGCATGAAATGTTACCATTTTCTCTCCATGGTTACCGTACCACGGTGCGTACATCAACAGGAGCAACTCCTTTCTCTTTGGTATATGGTATGTAAGTTGTCATACCAATTGAAGTCCAGATACATTCTTTGAGAATCATGAAGGATGCAGGGTTGAATGAAGATGAATGGATTCAAACTCGACTTGACCAATTTAACTCGATTGATGAGAAGAGGCTTACGACTGTCTGCCATGGTCACATGTACTAAAAACGTATAATTAAAGCTTTTGACAAGAAGGTCAGACGTCAGGTATATCAGGTTGGTGACCTGGTAATCAAACGTATCATACTGCCACAAGGTGATCCCAGGGGAAAATGGACTCCTACATATGAAGGACCCTTTATAATCAAAACCATATTTTCTGGTGGGGCCATGATCTTAACCACTATGGATGGCGACGACCTTCTGCACCCTGTAAACATGGACATAGTCAAAAGATACTACGCATGAAAAAAAACTCGCTAGGTTAACTGGTCTAGGCAAAAATTAGGGATATACAAAATAAATTTGTACACCCGGCAAGTCGAAAACCTGAAAAGGCGACTTGGGCAAAAAAGGGTATCCTGGTGGACTGAAAATCCGAAAGGGCGGTCTAGGAAAAATTTAGGGATTTAAAGCATATAACTATGTCCTGTTGGATCACCTTACAACAAATCTTCATTATCAACTATCAAGTTCAAGTGGTACTAATCAATCCAGTCAGCTTCAGACAAGCTGCAAAGTGGATGAGACGCTCGAAGACATAAAGGCAATAGCAGAATTGGAACCTAATGGGATTACTTAATATAGTTGTCTTTCTTTGTATTAGTTTTCAATCTTACGACGACATTCTCTTACTAGGATGTTCGTCTCTTTGTGCAAAAATGCTTATTCAAGTTAATACAAAGCTATTCCTTTAAAAGTGCAAAACTATCTTTTTTATTGCTTTCCTGTTTTGTTTGCAAAAACGTCCAGTGATTATTTTTAAACATATAAATTTGCATATAATTACTATTTACAAATATACGCATAAAAAAGGAAAATAAAACAGAAATACAATTACTAATGGCTTTAAGAAACAGGATAATGTCTATAGGCCATTCCATAAAAACCCCGCATGTACTTTCTCCAGCAGGAGAAGAGGCAGAGACATCTTGCTACAAGACCACTATCGTATCTCCAAAACACAGCCTAATGGTATCAGGTACTCTCATATCCCCGACGGAGAAAAATTTCCAACTACCGCAGGTACTTTCTACCCTGAATCTCCAGAATCAAAGAGTGTTACTGCCTGAATCTCCAGAATGCTACCTAAAGGCCATCTGTAAATCCGTGCAGGTATTTTCTCCAGCAGGTACAAAGAAAGACACATCCTACTACAAAGTCACTACCATATCCTCAGTTTACAACCTAATGATGTCAAAGTTTCTGATGTCCCCGGCATAACAAGAATCTCCAATTATTCCCCCGACATCTTAAAGAATTCCCTAGCCTGGTTCACAAGATTCTTGGGTTTCCCAACAGGGTTTCATAAAAATCCCCAAGCGCTTTACGGAGTTTCCCTTCCCCAACAAAGTTTATTTCTCTAACAACAGAAATCTGTCTCCCAACATTTCAACTTCAACAAAATTTGAAGACTTACATTCTTCATCCCCAGTAACAATCAGGGATTTATTATCTCTAGTTCAACAACACTGCAATAGAACAACAGATACGTTCATACATTGCATTCATACATAATTTTACAAGCGTCATAGCATATGCAACACAAATGAATATATCACAATCTCATTTATTTTGAGAATATCATTGCCCAATGCACTTCATGCATCATGATATTGTATGCAGCTAATTCTTTACCTTTTTAGGAAAGATCAATAGACGAATATCATCAAAAATTTTCAAAAGTTCCAGATTAATACCTAAAACAAGACATGACAATATCTGTGAACAACCGATTGTAGATCAATTCTCGAAACAAGACAAGGCGACTATCTACAAGACCAGGTTATAGATTAATTCCTGAAACCAGACAGGGCAACTATCTCAACGACCAACAATAGCAAGTTCCAGATTAATTCCTGAAACAAGACAGGGCAACTATCTGTGAACGACTGACTGTGGATCAATTCTCGAAATAAGACGAGGCGACTATCTACAAGACCAGGTTAGAGATTAATTCCTGAAACCAGACAGGGCAACTATCTCAATGACCAACAAAAACAAGTTCCAGATTAATTCCTGAAACCAGACAGGACAACTATCTGTGAACAACTGACTGTGGATCAATTCCCGAAACAAGACGGGGAAACTATCTACACGACCATATGAAGCAGCCCTACCCAGGCTCCTTTTAATATATTTCCAAATGCATCTTTACACGGGCTCATCCTTAAGAAATCTTACATGGATTCCTTCTCACAATTTCCAAATGTAGCTTTACACGGGCTCATCCTGAAGCAATCTTACACGAATTCATTCTCATCCCAAAGCAGCCCTACACAAGCTCATTCTCATATATCTATAGATAACAGTTAATTTCATATTCCCCAGCAAGTTATTGTGAAGCCTGGAATATGACCAGACAATAGTCCATGTTACTATCTTCTGCAAGTTACTGTGAAACCTGGATTTCGACCGGATTATCAGCTAACTTTCATCTCTCTGGTCCAGAGATAACTACTCAGTAGAGCCATGGACAACTAAAGCTCATAGACTCTATTCCCCATAGAGTTTTCCTCAAGCAAAAGAACAAAAATCAACATTCCCCAACGGAGTCCTCCTCAGACAACAGGAACAGGAATCCCCACAAAGAGACCTCTTATGAAGTCAGCATCTACTTTGGATGGCATCTTTAAGCCCATCTCCGACAACTCTTAGTCATCTTCTCCAAATGGCATCTGTAAGCCCATTCTTGATATCATCAACAAATGGCATTACTTCATGCGAGTGCAAATTTCTAGGTACTCTAGTGTTCAATCACCTTCCACCTTTAGATCATGAAAGGTAGACAAGCCAATCTAAATCTTCAGGTTTAAGAAGATTGAACCGGGGCAGCTGTTGTACCCAAAACTTTTCCCTCCCTTTCTACTCAAGACATGTTCATTTAAGTCCACAATTTCTCAAGGTTGACCAAGAATTGACCAGACAAATTCTTCTCCTAAGCAATGGATTTCCATTTAGGGTCTCATTTCTCACAAAAAAATTTTGTTTGCAAAAGCTTCAAATGATTTCCATGGCACCCTATATGCCTCAGCATAATGGCATGACTGAAAGAAAGAATAGAAGTGTACTGAACTTGATAAGATGTAAGTTGGAAGTTGAAAATATGCCTAAAAGCCTTTTGGTCAAAGTAGTTTCGACAACCGTACGCAGTCTAATTTGATGCCCAACGAAGCAGATGATCAAAGAAAGAATAGTTCGAAATAAAGTGTGAGGAGGCCTTTATGAAGTCTTCGATTGATGAAGAGCTATTAAAGAGGTTCGAAGGGTTTGTTTTCGATTTATTGGAAAAAATAGGCTATTTGAAGCATTACAAGGAAAGACACTTAGAATGTCATGTTGATCGAATTGGCGCTTCGAATAGAAGAAGATTGTGAATTTGAAATATTTGAAGAAACGCGTGGAAGTCTAATGGTTAAAAGGACATGCAACCTTAAAATGTGGTGTGATTTAATAGAAGGATTTAGGGTCGAATCAGCCAAATATAAGTCCTCTTAGAGTCTTTGGATCAATGTGTTTCAAGCATGTACCTGAACAGGCAAGGAAGAAGTTGGATGATTGAAGTGAAGTCTTGGTGCTCATAGGTTATCATGCGATTGGTGCATACAAGCTATATTCACAAATCGAAGATAAATTAGTGATCAGTAAAGATGGTCTTGTAAACGAAAGCAAAGGGTAGGATTGGAGTCGAAGTTCAGCTTCGACAAGTCAAGATGAAGAGGTGATACTTCAACTGGTCGAATCAAAGAACCACCTGGGCAGCTGTGTTCGAAGAAGATGAATAGAACGAAGCTTCGACAAGTCAAAATGAACAAAGTGATACTTCGACTGGTAGAATCGAAGAACCACATATGCAGAAAGAAAGAAGATCGAAAGGAACAAGAATTGAGTTCGACTAGGAGGATTGGATATGAGAGGTTCCTAGGTTACACAATCAAAGATGATGGTGACTTAATCTAAGAAGCCGTGATGATGAAACCTTGAGCAATTCGAATTGGAACTCAGGGCCATCGAAAAGAACAAAGCTTGGGAGATGGTCGAAAGAATCAATTGATGTGAAATAGAGATGCAAGTAGAAACGAACACCTAATGGGATGAAACCTATCCAAGTTCACTCAAATTTCAAAATGGCATGAAATATCTCAAAATGGCAACTTTTCAAATCTTTCGATTTTTCTTTCAAAGCCATGGTTAATGGATGATTCATGCCATATTTTTTCACCACCACACCCCTATAAATACAAGACAAATTTCCTCAAGGGAACACACGCAAACATTGCCTATACACGCAAAAAATTTCCTCAAAGAGCCACACAATTTTTTTTGCCTCAAAGAGTCACACGAAAACCATCTCAAAACTCTCAAAAATCTCATAAGTTGTCTAAATAAAAAACCAGATTTCCAAGCTCCATCAGTCCAAATGAATACCAGAGTCGTTCTCCTAAGACTTCCAGGAATCCGTACCCAATCCTTGCACAAGCCATCCCACGCTCAAAACTACAGATCGAAGCACATCCGTTTGGTAAAAAAAATTAATCTCAACTCATTCAATCTATGATTTAAAATCATTTTGATTGCATATTCATGTTATTATTGTTGTTTGTGAATGATTTAACGTAATACATGTAAGTTACAGTGTCTAAATGACAGTATACCATTGTTAGGGCCTTCGAAGCTGATTGCTTTCGAAACTCATGATATAGGCCGTTTCAGGCTAAAACAACCCAGATTCGGACTCAGGGAGTTCGAATTGGGGGGGGGGGGGGTCAAATCAAAGGGAAGAGACCTAGGTTCGATACCCAGGTCATGTGTTTCGTTTTTCTAACAATTGTCTTGCAGATCCAATGCTTGCAGATTCCACGCGTACACCGTACACCACATGATCATAACCAATGGATCCCCATCTGATCCAGATCTGAAGGCTTCAGACGTATACCTCACCATGAGCCTTCGAAGGGTTCCTTCATTAGATCGAAAGGAAACGTTGGCCTCTTTTCGATCCAGGCCTGCGCTCCACTCCCTGTTTACTTTTGCTACCTGGCCCATTTATACTTGTTTACTTTGTTTTTGTTTATTTCTTTTAGTTTGTTTTTTTTAATCAACATAAAAATCAGAAAAATATAATTAACTCAGAATCAGGTTTTACTCTTTAATGATTTAATTTAGTTAATTATTTTAATTTATTTTCCTCAATTTTAAAATCAGTAGACTTATGATTTATTTGAATTCAATCCTTTTCATAAACTAAAACTACAAAAAATATTAGGTCTATTTTAGAGTTAATTTTAATAAATAATTTTAATTAATTAGATTTTAATTAATTGAACATTTAGCATTTTCCAAACAAAATAAAACACAAAAAAGATTTCCTTACACTTAGGATTTAGACGTTATTTTCAATTCACGCGCATTTATTGCTTTTGTTATCATTTTCATACTATTGTAACTTCCTACTGGATCTAATAGCGTAATTGAGACTTTACATTTACTGCTTTATTTCCCCCCAAAGTTTTGATTATGTAATTAATCCCCCTCCCTGAATCCTTGTAATAGTTTAGAATTTATCTTTCGGCATTTTAAATTCCTGCAAATTATTAACTGCTTAGATGCATGACTAATATGATTGTATAGAAAGAGTTTAATAATCAAACGCTAGCAAACCTAATGCAAAGACAAAAATAACTGAATACAACACAATTGCACATGCGCACCTCTAGGGTACCTCCACTTTGGTTGCCTTCAGAAAAATAGTCACAACTCTTAAAACATGAGATATTTTAGTGGCTACCCTCCGGTTTAAAGATCACAAGTCCCTCGATGACCCTCTCGATGTTGCCTAGATAAAGTGATCTTAAAACCCTAGGGTAGTTACTAAGATTTCTTGCCCAGTTGCCTTTATGACTGTACAAACCTCCCTTCGAATGTCCCTCAAACATCCAACGACTAGGGCTACCTACTCATTAATTGTAGGATAGCACTGTCTAAAGGAAAAGAGGAAAAGAAGAACCTTTAGAGTAAAAGTTGATAGTTCTTAGATGCTTGCTCAAACAATCTTTACACTTACATAAAACTTCTTTCAAAAACATTTTCAAAACGCTTTATCAACACTCTTGAGGACTGATACAAGAGTTATCATAAAGCAAGCAGCCTTACTATTGGCATTTCAAAAATACTTTTTCAAAAACACACAAAGCAGGAGGTATTTCAAAATGAGCTAAGCATCTAAGAGCCCATAAATAACTACGGATGGAAAGGGTGCTAACACCTTCCCTTTCCATAATCTACCCCCTTACTCAGAAAACTTTCGAAAGGTATTTTTTTGTTCTTTTCACCCTTTCCTTTGTTGGATAAAAGAAAAGTCGTTGGCGACTCTTGCTTACCGCAACATTTTGTAAACACAAATGCAAAACCAGTATAACAGTCGGTTCTACCACCGTATCACACACACTCGCACACTTGCACCTCTAGGGTAGCCTCTCTTGTTGCCTTCGGAATAAAATGGTCATGTCCCTCGAAATTAGGGACGCTTTAGCAAAGTTCCTCGAATAAAAGATCATAGTCCCTCGATGACCCTTTCGATGTTGCCTTTCAATAAATGATCTATTCCCTTACAAAAATTGCTAAAGCGCCTTACAAGTTGCCTTCGATGACCGTACGATGACCCTTCGCTTGTCCCTTCACATCCAACGATAGGGCTTCCTACTAACTAACGGTACGAATAACACTATCTAAAGGAGGAGAAGAGTACAAGAATGACCTTGAGTGGGTAGATACTTTTAATCGCTTGCTCACAAAACATTTCTCCCAATCATACTTTTTCAAAACAAATGAAATATTTTCTAACAAACGCTTTGTATACATTCTTGAGTACAAATACAAGAATCATTACAAAGTTTGCCTTACATTGGCAAAATTTCAAAATATTTTCAAACACACAAAAAAGAAAAATTTCAAAGTGAGCTAAGCGATTAAGAGCCCATAGATAACTACAGATGAAAAGGGTGCTAACACCTTCCCTTTTCATAACCTACCCCCCGAACTCAAAATCTATCAAGGTCTTTCCGGTTCTTTTCACTCTTTCCTTATTGGATAAAAGAAAAGTCGGTGGCGACTCTAGCTATCCGCACATTTTGGATAAAACCAAAAATTCAGTTCTTCCACCATATTACAATGTCATACCAAAGAAGGGTGCTGTTACAATTGTCAATAATGAAAAGGGAGAATCCGTAGCAAAATGTACTCAAATCGGATGGAGAATGTGCATCAACTATAGAAAGATAAACAAAGCCACTCGTAAGGATCATTTCCCTTTACCCTTTATTGATCAAATGCTTGAACGGCTGGAAAAATATTCTCATTTCTGCTATTTAGACGGTTATTTCTGGATTTTTCAAAATCCATGTTCACCCTGATGACCAAGAAAAGACTACCTTCACCTGTCCTTATGGTATACTTTCCTATCGACAAATGTCTTTTGGAGTGTGTAACACTCCCGCAACGTTTCAGAGTTGCATGATGTAAATCTTTACTGATTTTTTAGATAATATAATGGAAGTTTTTATGGATGATTTCTCTGTTTGTGGGCAGAGTTTTGAAGGATAATTATCAAACCTCGAAATGGTACTTGAAAGATGCGTAAATGTTAATCTCGTGTTACATTATTTCATGGTCCGACAAGGAATTGTACTTGGACACATAGTGTCCGATAAGGGGATTGAAGTTGATAGAGCAAAAGTAGAAATTATTGAAAACCTTCAACCTCCAAAAACCGTTAGAGAAATACAAAGTTTCTTGGGACACGCCGGTTTCTACCAATGATTCATTAAAGATTTCTCTAAAATAATCAAACCACCAACTATCTTATTAATGAAAGACACTGAATTCATCTTTGACGAAAAATGCTTAGAAGCATTCAAACATTTTAAAATGCTCTTATCACTGCACCTATCATGCAACCACCTAATTGGATTAAAACATTTGAGATAATGTGTGACGCTAGTGATTATGCAGTAGGGGTTGTCTTAGGACAAAGAGAAGACAAAAAGCTTCATGTAATTTATTACACAAGTAGAACCTTAGACCCTATGCAAATGAACTACGCCACCACAGAAAAGGAATTCATAGTCGTCATGTTCGCGTTAGATAAATTTCGTTCTTACTTAGTAGGAGAAAAAATAATTGTTTACAGCGACCATGCAGCAATTAGGTACCTATTAAGTAAAAAATACATTAAGCTAAGACTTTTAAGATGGATTTTACTCTTGCAAGAATTCGATTTAGAAATAAAAGATAAGAAAGGAACAAAAAATGTAGTAGTCGATCATCTCTCTAGAATTGAGGACATAAAATCAAAACAAGTGCCTATCAATGACGATTTCCCATATGAACGACTCATAGCCCAATTAGAAAGTAACACCGTCGAATGCTCTTTGACTTATAATGATACAGAAACAAATGAAGTTATGGAAGAAATTTACACCAAAACTACTCTACCACGGTACGCTGACTTTGTCAATTACTTAGCGGCAAGAGTACTTCCACCAAACTTGACCTACCAACAAAAGAAGAAATTCTTCCATTATCTTAAACATTATTGTTGGGATGAGCCTCTTCTTTTCAAGAGAGGCGTTGATGGTATCTTTTGTCGATAGATCCCTGAAGAAGAAGTAAAAAACATAATATCACATTGCCATTATGCTCCATATGGAGGGCATGCAAGCACCTCAAAGACTTGTGCTAAGATCTTACAAGCTGGCCTCTTTTGGCCTAATCTATGGAAAGACGTCCACATCACGATTATAAATTATGACTGGTGCCAACGCATTCGCAATATATCTAGACACGATGAGATGCCATTGGAAGGGATCTTAGAAGTAGAAGTCTTTGATGTTTAGGGAATTTATTTTATGGGCCCTTTGACATCTTCTTTTGGTAACAAGTACATACTCGTTGTTGTCGATTACATATTGAAGCAGATCAAGGTTGTAGCTTCTCCTACAAATGACGCACGAGTAGTAATTAAATTTTTAAGAATATAATATTTCCTAGATTCGGTGTGTCGAGACTTGTCATAATCGACAGAGGCTCCCATATCATTTCAAAAATATTTGAGAAAGTGTTGCTAAAATATGGAGTTCGACACCGAGTAGCAACACCTTACCACCTTTAGTGGGCAAGTGGAGGTTTCAAATATAGAAATTAAGAAAACCTTATAGAAAACAGTTGCCACCTCTAGGAAAGATTGTTCTTCAAATCTACATAAAGTTCTATGGGCATATAGGACAGCTTACAACACTTCAATAGGAACCATACCATTTAAGCTAGTTTATGGAAAATATTGCCATTTGCCGGTAGAATTAGAACATAAGGCTTTTTGGGACATCAAGACCCTTAACTTAAATTACACTACCCTCTGGAGAAAAGAGAAATTTAGATATTGTAGCGGTATAAATATTGAGACTAAGCCATTGGATTGACTTAATTCGCATAGATCAAATAAAAATCGCCACTGAACTTTATTATTTCCAAAGGAGATGGGAAAAGAGAGAATAAACCCAAAAGAGGGGGAAAATCTAGGTACGAGGGTTGATTATGCAAAGGGAAAGTATTAGCACCCTAAACATCTACGGTACTCCACAGGAACCTCTTTGAAAATATGTGTGGCTATAAAAGGTGTATACAAAAATAGATGGCGGAGATGAGAAAAGAAGTATTTTTTATAATTTTTCACCCACCGCGGTTGCGAAGCTTTAGTGCCTACGTACCACCTTCCATGCAATAGGGGATCAGGGTACTCGTAGTTCTCCTCAAATTTTTTAAAACACATATGTGTTGGTTAATTTTAAGAGAAAAGACATCATCGTCATATCCGAGTTGAAAACATACTTACTACCCACGATTATGAGGAAGGAGAATTTGCATCATCCCACAGTGGAGGATATAGCTTGGTTTAAAATCAATAAAGCCTCACTCAACACCCAAGTGGAAAATATCTCTCTTCACTACAAATCATAGAAGCATATCAGCTCGCATCACTACAAGAATCGACAAGAGTCTAATCCTTTGAGAAAAGTTTAAAGTAAAAAGCCAAAGTGGAAAAATGGTTTGAATGAGGTTAATGACTTTTAGTTTTTCAAAATATATCAAAGTATGGTTAAATTGATTAAAGTTTGATTAAGAAAAGATTTTTGAAAATGAATGGACCTAAGTCCAAGTTTATTATGAAAGCAGTTCAAGTTAGAAAACAAGAATTTTTTTGAAAAGGAGGGAGAATTTTTTTGAAATTAATGAAGATGGGAGGAAGTGAAGGGACTATCCTAAAGAATAAGGAAACAGATAAGGAAAAGAACGATATAACCAACAAGATGTCGACACTTGACATAAGAAGTCAATGTAGAATTCTCATCCTTTGGATTGAAACCAGGCAAGAAAAATACTAAACCTCTGAGGAACACCAAGCTTCAGATGGATTAAGTCTTCACAAAAATTAGGCAGAGTAACAGTTGTATACAAATGAATTTTTAATCACAGACAAAGCATATAATCAGAATAACCTGCACACAAAGAAAATCAACCCAATGCCTTAGATCAAACCCCAAGAACTTTAGACAAAGTAACAACAGAGCAACAAGGTCCCCAAGTATCAAGGGTTCTAATGCTAAGTCTAAGATATCCACAACTCCATAATGCCAAGGATAGTAACCAAGTAGTCCAAGTAACCTTAAATTTTTTTATTGTTCAACTTGATTATTAAGTGCTTTCAAAAGAAAAGAAAGCTCAAGTGAGCAAAAATAAAAATGACATAAAGATAAATGCTAAGTGAGCAAAGATAAAATGACATAAAGATAAATGCTCAAATGAGAAAAGATAAAAATGGCATGGAATATAAATGCTAAAATAAATGGTACATAAAAGTAAAGGCACAAAATAAAGGCATAAAGTAAGGTTAATTGTTAATGAATTAGAAGTTAGAGGATTAGTTGAATGACCACCTTGAAGCTTGCATTTGAAAACTCATTAGAAGATTGATAAAATCAAAGATTATTAAAAACAAGTCTCACTTGCTTTTTGTCAAGTATATCATTCATTTCAAATGCTCAAAGCAAACACATATGATCTACGATGTTCAAATGATTCACTTAGACCAAAATTTATGAAGTTCATTAGAGGATTGATAGAATTAAAGCCTCCTAACAATGAATTTCAAATTTATTGGATCCAAAGTTTCAAATTAAATATACTTGGGCTTGCAAACATATGTTTGGGCCATAAATGATTATTTTTCAAATCGGGACAAATTTACCGCAATGTTAAGCAATCATAAGTGGACATATGTAGAAATCACACTTATTTTGAGACCGGTCAATAGCAATCTATGTACCAACATGTTAGAGAAATGATATGTAGATCATTCTCCAAAAACATGTAGCACAAGTAAAAAACAAGAAAGGGATAAGATGAAGAGGGAGGGGGCATGTATCAGATGAAACTAGGGTTTCAAATATCATCAACATCATTCATCCATTTTGGTGAATTTGGTTTTTCAACCTATCAACATCCAAGATCCAATGAGGTTGAGGAACTTGTCCCAAGATAACAATCACTTATCTCTAAATCATGATCAATAAAAAAATAAAAAAATAAATTTAATATAAAACAAAATTTAAATGATTTAAAAGGGAAATAATTGGTAAAATGCACAACATGTATTAAAACACCAAATAAAAATCCTAAAAAATATCAGAAGTCAAACATGAGTCAATAAGTGTTGACATTTTTTTTTTGAGTATTTTAAAGTCATAAACTATTTTTAAAATTTAAAGAAATAAGCAACATAAACCAAAATTTTTGAAAAATAGTAAAATCAAAAATAAAAATAAAATGAGGTCACCAAGTCAAGAGGTCATTAGATCCTTCCATATTTTTTCAGAATTAAAAAATAAAGAAAAGTATTTTTAAACAATTAAAACAAGTCAAATAAAGTGAAAAATCATAAAAAAAAACAAATCACAAAATAATATTATGAAAAAATAAAAATCAGAAAGAGAAAAATCAAAGTATTTTTGGTAATTTTTTAAGAATCTTAGAAGTCGAAATGAATTTTTTATGAAATTTTGAAGTTTAAAACAATTAAAACAAAAATAAAAATAAAATAAAGTAATAAATCAAAAAAATTTGGACCATCTGATCATTGTCAAACATGTTAGTAAGCAGATCTGAGGGACCTGACGCGCTGTGCATGTTATGGACCTTATTGAGAAACACAGAGAATCAATAAAATACCAACCAATGAAATTAAAACAAATGTCACACGATCATTGGTTGAAGAACGACACATAGGTCATCTTCAACCTCCAGACCCCTGCGTGTTGAGATTTTGGGACATTCTTCAAACGGAAACGTTAGAATATCACAACGGTATCATTGAATTCGTCTCATCCAGACAATTCTAACCTACCCCTCGCAAAAAATTTATCTAAAGTATAGCTCAGTCAATTTGAAAAAACTAGAGAGTTTTGAAATTTTTGAATTCAAAAACAGATACATCAAATGCATCAATTAACCAAAATTAAATCATCAGCAAACATCAATGAACATCATAGACCATTCCAGTGATTTGAGTTAGAAGAATTAATGTTAACTACTACCTGAACGGAGCATGAATAAATTGCTCTGAAACTTGACTTGCTAGCACGATTTAGGACACCTCAAGGCTTGGTTCTTCTTCTGTTAGATTCAATGAAGTTCAAGGAAGAAGAATCAATAAAGAAATTGGAGCTGGAAGTGCTCTAAGTAGGAATTTGAAGTTGCAGAAATGAGAGGTATGAGGAAGTTTAATAGGGTGTTTCTGGATATTCAAGTTGTCTAAATGAGTGGGATATCATCCTCTATTTATATTGAGAAAATGGAATGCTCAAGCATGTGATATGATGAGATTTTGAGAGAATTCGTGTGAAGTTGTAAACATGAAAAGTGTGACTCATATTTCCTCAAAACTCAGCCAAAACTTGCATTTCAAGGTGCTAATTGCTTCTGCAAGGTTTCTATGCATGATTAGAAGTAAAAACATGCAACAATTTTGTGATTAGAAGCCACATTAACCAATTTGCAATCTAACTGTTTTGACAAAATCAGTTTCAAGGTACCAACTTTGAATCAATGGTGCACAAAATTCAAGAGGCTTTATCACATGATTCTTAAAGCATTTGAAAGACAAGGTCAAAATATTTACAATGTGCCAAGAAATAGTCCATTTGGATAATTGATCTGGAAGTTATGATCAATTGAAATCGTGAAAAACAAACTGATTTTTGTACTTAAAAATATTTCTAAGTGTTGAACTTCAAAATGACTTATAATGTTATTCAAAGTTACATGACTTTCCACTCAAAATTTGACCTTGATATTCGAGGATGACATGAAGTAGACCTATTGAATTTAATTGTGGAATTGCGATCACTCAAAAATCATAAAAATTGAAAGAGTTATGGTCTTTTGAAGATGATGAACAAATTTGGGAAAATTCACAAAAGACCTATAATATTTTCAATTCTTCAACAACTTTCTAAGCATTTTCAAGTATTGCACATTGAAGCAAAGTTGTATTAGACATCCTAAAGATTACTGTGGAAAATGAATGGGATCAAGGAGATAAAAATTGACCAAGTTATGATCATTTGAAGTCAAATCCTAAGATTCAAAGGATTTTCAAGGAGACTTGTAATATTTCTCAACCATTAGTGATATTCCGTTCAAAATTAGCCTTAGATCACTGAAGATAATTGTTAAGGACCTTTTAAAGAGAATCATGGATTTTGAGTCAATTAAAAATCTCAAAAAATTAGCAAGATATGGTCCTTAGAAGTCAACAAACCCTAGCTCAGAGAGTGTCAAAATGACTTGAAACGCCTTTCAACTTTTGATGATTTTTCTTGCACAATTGGATCTTTTCATGTGAAGATAAGTTGTTATAGATGATGATAAGAACCCATAGAAAAAAGAACTAACTCAAAATGTTTAAAATTGAGAGAGTTATGCACTTATGATCACTGAATCAAACACTTGCTCAATTAGGTTAAACTTGTTGAATCAACCTTGAATCTTTTTGAACTTTCTTGGAAAACTAAAACATGATAGATCACAAAAGGCCTTAAAATGATGTTGTCTTGAAGCACACCCAAAGATAGAGCTAAAGTCTCAATGAAACGTGTTGAAGAAGGCATGGAAATAAACACATGAACCTATGAATCTTCTTGATGAATGCCACCACTAACTTTGAGGAAAGTTTGACTTAAATAAAGTGAGAGAACTCTTTAAACCACAAATCTTTGATATCATAGACATGGCCTTGAAACTTAATCTCTTGCAATCTATTGAAGAACCATTTGATTGAGGGCGAACCCTTAAACCCTAGGTTAGACGGTGAGATGAATGCAATTGTGTCTTCACCTACAATATGAACATTCAAAGATACATATATACATATTTTGATGTTAGTTAAAAGTTAATCCATCTAAAAACACATGTACAAGATAGGATAAAGTAGAAAGAGATAACCAACCCTAATGTGTGATCTTGATGTATTGATAAAATGAGATAATGAGAGATCTTAGGGGGGAAGTTAGGGTATAATAGTTGCCCTTATTTTAATGTCTTCTATCTGGATATACGAAGGTTAAAATATTCGTCTCGAAGCAATTGAATATACTTAAATACAAAACAAACCCTATTTTTGGCCCTAAGATGCCATGCAATGCTTATGATTATGAATGCAAACGACCAACCCCAAAGGTGACACATAACACCACTGGGGAAACAGAAAATAAAACCAGCAAACCAAAAAGAGAGTGCGACCAAGATAATAAATCATCGGGGAACAACACGACTATGGGGATGGCTATAAATAGGTAAAGCCTAAACCACGATCAAAGAAACCAAATGCATAGTAAGATTTCAAACAACGGAAACTCTTAACCATTCAAGCAACAAAATATTAAGGAGGTAACCATTAAGAAAGGATTACCGTCTCGACTAGAGGAAAGAGACTCAATTTTAATAGAGGAAAATTAACTCCGCTGGGGAAAAGAAAACTCAACTCTACTAGGGTAAGGCCCAAATAGGAGATAAAGTATCATCAACTCAATAAATGAGGAAAAAGAAATGGATAAAAATGATCGATAGATAGCTGTGAACTATCCACTCAGAGAGGAGATGGAAAAAAGAGAATAACATCAACACTTATGGCTGGGAACAAAGGGTTGACATCAACACTCATGGATGGGAACAAAGGTTTGACATCATTACTTATGGCTGGGAAGAAAGGTTTGACATCATCACTTATGGCTAGAAACTAGGGGTTGACATCAGCATTTATGGCTAGAACAAAAGGTTTACAACAACACTTATGGCTGGGAACAAGGGGTTGACATCAACACTTATGGTTGGGAATAAAGGGTTAACATCACCAATCATGGTTGGGAACAAAGGATTGACATCAACACTTATGGATGAGAACAAAGGTTGACATCAATACTTATGGCTGGGAACAAAAGGTTGACATCAACACTTATGGTTGGGAATAAAGGGTTGACATCAACACTCATGGCTAGGAATAAAGGATTGACATTAGCACATATGGTTGGGAACAAAGATTGGCATCAACACTTATGGCTGGAAATAACTCAACTCTATTGGGGGTACCAATGAGGAGAAAGATATAAATGCCGACTAACAAATGACGGTGAACTACCAACTCAAGGATGAAGGTAGAAAAAGCATAGAACAATACCGTCTTTTATCAAGGTAAAGAAACAAAAGATACACCGACGTTTACTGAAGGTGAACTACCAACTTCCATTGAAGGTAGTGATAACAGATGCACCAACTTTTACTGAAGGTGAGCTACCAACTTCCACTAAAGGTAGAGAAACAAAATGCACTGACTTTTATTGAAGGTGAACTATCAAAGGATACACCAACTTTTACTAAAGGCGAACTACCAACTTATACTGAAGGTAACGATCAAAGGATACACCAACTTTTACTGAAGGTGAACTACTAATTTCTATTGAAGGTAGAGATAACAGATACACCAACATTTACTGAATGTGAACTACCAACTTCCATTGAAGGTAGAGATAACAAATACACCAACGTTTACTGAAGGTGAGCTACCAACTTCCACTAAAGGTAGAGATAACATGTGCACCGACTTTTACTGAAGGTGAGATACCAACTTCCATTAAAGGTAGAGAAAATAGATACATCAATGTTTACTGAAGGTGAACTACCAACTTCCATTGAAGGTAGAGATAACATGTGCACCGAATTTTACTAAAGATGAGCTACCAACTTCCACTGAAGGTAGAGAAACAAAGAATACACCAACTTTTAATGAAGGTGAGCTACCAACTTCCACTGAAGGTAGGATTTGCATTAACAATAACGAGTTTCCTGAAATTCTGGTGTTCCACCTAGAACGAGTCTCAACTCCTTCTTTTACCAAGGTATTCCACCTGGAAAGGGTAATAAACTTTACCAACTTCAGGAATTGACTGAGAACGATAATAACTTCTTCTTTAACCTAGATATCACTTGGAAAGGGTGATGAACTACTGTAAAGATCTTTCTATAAACTATCTTTATCATCGAAGTACAACCAATCTCAACAACAAACTATCTCCCATAACATAGAGACTACCATTCATCAGAGTAAAAACATCTTCTCTGGAATTAACAGACTTACTGGGGAAGTACAAGTTGCTCAAATAAAGAGACTGCCACTTACTGTTACAAAAAGGATTGTGTTAACGCTACTGGGAAATGAATCACTGACTTCGTGGGGAAATACCAATACATTCCTGCTGAGGTGATAAAGTCTTCACGTGCAAAATAAATTCACATTCTCAATCCAGGGCTCACAGCCTATAGGGATTAAAATAATATAGCTGTCGGGAGCAAAAAATTCAAACCAGGAACAAACCGGAGTGAAACAGTCAACCGAAACACCATCCAATGAGTTATAAAATTAAATGGGGGTCAAATTCCATCCAAATAATGAGCTAAGTAGGAAGGCTAAAGCAAAATTGTCCCGCGAGGGATAACAAAGTGGGGAAATTGAAAGGATATACACTTTCTGCTTAAGATTGAAACTCTATTGGAGAGAGGATAACATAACTCTGCAAAGAGGATAATATGCCAACAAAAACATCAATGAATGCAAATGAGCAATGAATTTTGATTCAGCTATGCATGATGTATGTACGAATGTAGGAATGTTATTGTAATATGGTGGGAGAACTAACTTGGGTGTTTTACGTTTTATCGCAATTATTGTGGATAGCAAGAGTCCCCACCGACTTTTCTTTTATCCAATAAGGAAAGGGTGAAAAGAACAGGAAAGATCTTTGAGATATTTTCTTGAGTTCCGGGGATAGGTTATGAAAAGGGAAGGTGTTAGCACCCTTTTCATCCATAGTTATCTATGAGATCTTAGTTGCTTGCTAGATCACTTTTGAAATTGCTTTGTTTGAAATGTGTTTGTGATAGGTTTTTGAAAGTATTTTTGAAAAGCGCCTTCGTTTAGGCAAACTTTTTAATGATTCTCGTCTCTATAAGAATGCATACAAAGTGTTGGAATTTTTGAAAATATTTCATGTTTTGAAAGTGTTTGGTGTATTTTAGAAAGATGTCTTGTTTTGAAGATGGATTGTGAGCAAGCAACTAAGAACGTTCTACCTGCTCAAAAGTATTTCGTTCATTTCTCTCTTCCTTTGATATTGATATCTTACCATTGATTGGTAAGAAACCCTATGTTTGGATGTAAAGGGATGGGCGCGGGTTATCGTATAGTCATGAATATAAATATTGTGAGATACCTTAGAATTTCTCTTAAGGGACCAAGATCATTTGTAAGGCAACATTCGTAGCGTGATCGAGAGACTATGATCTTGTATTTTCGATTGTTTTTGCTAAGATGTCTCACATGCATATCATGACCATTTTTTAAGGCAACAAGAGGAGTTGACCCTAGAGGTGCAAGTGTGCAAGTGTTTATTTTTCATGAATTATTTTTTCTTGGATTAGGATTGTCTAAGATTGATTTTTATCTTTCCATAAACACCCTAGTTACTAGCATTTGTATTCGAAAACGGTAAATTGCAGAAAATAAAGTCCTACACTATTACATCGTTTAGGGGGATGGGGGTACAATTTACAAATGTGGATGGATATGAGCTTAAATATTACAACCATATTGAATAGCCATAAAGAAAATATGTGAAATATGTAAAAACAAAGGAAAAGGAAAGGAAAATTCATTTTTAACATTATGTGTCGACACATGCTCTTTTGCATCGACACATAACCTTCCCTTGCCCCTATATTGCCAAATCAACTCAGTATGAGTCGATACATAATGGTATGTGTCGACTCATACGTGTTTTGTGTCGGCTAATATACTTTTTCCCTTCTGTTTTGGGCCTGTATATAAGTATGTGTCGACTCATAAAGCTATGTGTCGACTCATAACCAATTTTTCCACTAAGATGTGTCGACTCATATAGGTATGTGTCAACTCATACTGTCATTTTTTCACTTCAACATTGTTTTGCTGCATACATGGGTTAGTTCTCAACACATAAATGAAAAGAATGGAAGACAAATAAAGGGTTAGCTTCAAGGGCAATGGTTACTACATTTTATCTTCTAAAGTGAATCACTAATAATGCTTGAAATGAAGAGTTAAAGTCAAGAAGACTTACCTTGAAGCTGGATTTTATACTTTGAGCTTGAGTTGTTGTCTTGACTGTTCTTGAACTTAAAAAAAACCTAGATGTTACAGAAGCTTGTTCTTGAGTTTGAACAACTTCTAGGTGATGTATGTGAGGTGCTTAGATGTTTGGACAGAACTTGCACGATATGTAGAGTTCTAGGATTTTTATTTCAAAGCTTAAGAAGTGGAAGCTTTGTGGATTGTTATGGATTTTGTGAATATGAGATTTTAGGGTTTATCAACAAAACTTCTAGCTTATCTCTCTATTTTTATGACTTCTTTCCCTTGCAAATTCTTCTCCTATTTATAGGCAAAGGGTTTATGAACAAGGGCTGAATAGGTTTACAAGACAGCATGTTATGGTTTGGTTGGGATGCAAATATCAAAATATGTCAAGTACTCCATGGTTCCAAGATGAAGTGCCAAAGTTGCTGGTTTAGAGGGGTTAATTTCCATGATTTATGGTGGAGTAAAATCAGAAACAAAACAAATTATGGGCTCAAGACAAACTTTTTAGAAAAATCTTGCTTTTCAAGAATATCAATGGTGCCTTTATGCCATACATGGAAAGATCTTTTGGACAATGGCTTAAACACTTCGGTAATAGCTCAAGAGTGGGTGTAAGAATTAAATTATGGTGAGATTGGCAAGTTAGAAGGCCTACAACATAAGATTATGCAGCATGGCATAAGGGTTCTGTTATGTGTTCTTCAATAAAGTGACTTGCAATTCAAGAATGGATGCCCAACTTCATACCCTTGAATCTCCCAGCTCAAGTATGATAAATTCATGCTCTTTGATTTTTTGGAAATATTGAAACATCCTCTATAACTTTCATGTTGGTCATTTTGACAAAATCATCTTGTAACTATGTTAAAAAATGCCAAGAAGTTGGGATAAAATCCTGACAAAAATCTGTTGAAATTTTCTCTAAGTGTTTATTCAAAAATGCCATGACTTCATGAATTTATAACTTAAAATCCAAGAATTTCTATAAAAAGTCCTACCCTACAATGTTTTAGATCTCATTGACATCTACAACTTTCATGTTGGAAGTTTTCCTTGAGTCATCTTGCATCATGATGAAAAGTTGGCATGAAGAAATGAAATTATCATGTATAAAAAACACAGAAAAATTTCAAAGTCTTGAAAAGTTTGAATTTTCACATTGACTTTGGACTTTCTTGATTTCTTGATTTCTTGATGATAAAGTTTGATATTCTTGAATGTCTTGATGAATTTTGATCTTTGAAGCTTAATGTTGACCAAAGAGTCAAAATTTGACTTTTTAGTGTATAGTTGACTTTTTCATCAGTTGACCAAATTTCATATATCAATCCAATGATCTTCAGAACTGTTTTGAGATATGAAGATAGTTTAAAATGATGCATTTGAATTCTCGAGATCATGTTTCAAACCAATAATTCATGTATTAGAGCAAAAGTCAGTGATCAATCGCTTTCAGTCAAAACCCTAATTTGTGGTCTCAATGTTTCGAAGGTGATTTTGTCTGATCAATTCTTGAGAATCCTTGAGCATTGGAGACCCTTTGTGAAATGTTTTGAGAAAAGAGAGGGAAAATTTTGGGGTACAATTGCTGCCCCTGTTCAATCTTCTTAAACCTGAAGAGTTAGACCGGTGGATCCGCCGTTCGTGACTTAAAGGTGGAAGATGATTGAACACTAAGTGTCCAGAAATTTGCACTCGCTTGTGTATGAGGTGAACTATTTGTTGATTATCAGGAATGGGCTTAGAGATGCCATTTGGAGAAGTGATGAATATTTTCTAAGAGACCAGTTTACAGATGCCATCCATAGTGACAGAAAAGGTCTTTGATTCACCTGTCTTTAACTGGAAGAAATAAATCTAACCATAAGAGGTCTTTGATTCGCCTGTCTTTAATCTGGAAGAAGTAAATCTAACCAGAAGAGGTCTTTGTTTCACCTATCTTTAATCTGGAAGAAATAAATCTAACCAGAAGAGGTATTTGTTTCGCCTGTCTTTAATCTGGAAGAAATAAATCTAACCAGAAGAGGTCTTTGTTTCGCATGTCTTTAACTGGAAGAAATAAATGTAACCAGAAGAGGTCTTTGTTTCGCCTATCTTTAACTGAAAGAAATAAATCTAACCAGAAGAGGTCTTTGTTTCGCCTGTCTTTAATTGGAAGAAATAAATCTAACCAGAAGAGGTCTTTATTTCACATGTCTTTAACTGGAAGAAATAAATCTAACCATAAGAGGTGTTTGTTTCGTCTGTCTTTAATCTAGAAAGAATAAATCTAACCAGAAGAGGTCTTTGATTCACTTGTTTTTAATCTGGAAGAAATAAATCTAACCAGAAGAGGTCTTTGTTTCGCCTGTCTTTAACTGGAAGAAATAAATCTAACCAGAAGAGGTATTTGTTTCGCCTGTCTTTAACTGGAAGAAATAAATCTAACCAGAAGAGGTATTTGTTTCGCTTGTCTTTAATCTGGAAGAAATAAATCTAACCAGAAGAGGTCTTTGTTTCGCCTGTCTTTAACTGGAAGAAATAAATCTAACCAGAAGAGGTCTTTGTTCCGCCTGTACTTAACTGGAAGAAATAAATCTAACCAGAAGAGGTCTTTGTTTTGCCTGTCTTTAATCTGGAAGAAATAAATCTAACCAGAAGAGGTCTTTGTTTCGCCTGTCTTTAATATGGAAGAAATAAATCTAACTAGAAGAGGTATTTAATTTAATTGACTTTTCCTTCAAGGAAGATGGTTAGTTGCACGCAGAAGTATGCACGGTGTGATGATGTTCTTAAAATAAATGAGATTATACTATGTGAATTTGTCATGTATGTGATATGATGTATGAATGTGATATGCTTATTGAAGTATCTTTGTCTAGGAAAATAAATCCTTGACAAATGCTGGGAGAGTTTTGGGAAGTTAAATCCCTGAATGCTGTTGGAGATGAAGAGTACATGTCTCTTCGAATTTGTTTAGGATGTTTTCGCTGGGATTCCTGCTTTTCTTGTTTGAGGAGAACCCTGCTGGGGAAAATTGACTTTGCTTGAGAAAAAAATATGCCAGGAGTGTTTATTTCTACTTGGGGAATCGAGTTCATGAGTTTTGGTTGTCCATTTATCCAATGGGGAATTAAATCTCGACTGGGAGAATGAAAGATAGCTGTTATCTGGTCGGAATCTAGGCTTCGCAGCAACTTGCTAGGGGAATAAAGGTAACTGTTATCTAGTCGGATTCCAGGCTTCACAGTTACTAACTAGGGATAGTGGTAAAATCTATTGAGGAAGAGGAGTTTTATTAGTGATTTGAAGAAGTTAAATTATTATCTGGTCAGGTCCAGGTTTCATAGTAACTTTCAGGGATAGTAACGACTTTGTTGGCGATTTTAATGACTCTACCAGGGATCAAGGGGGTCCGTCCATTGGTTTGTAACAGTTTGAAAGTAAACTAGAGCTGGGGAATTTGTAGTTTGTTGGGGAAGGTTTTCCGGAGATTGAAACTCTGGATGGGGATTGCATGAATCTGACTTTGTGGGGGTGATGTTAATGAGATAACATTGTGGGGATATCTCAACTACATTAAAGAGATGCTTGTTACTCTTTGCAAACACACACTTTCTAAATAGTTTAATCATGTTCATAAGCATATGTTCCTTTAATTTTAGTCATTGGACGTTTTTTGCACTCAAAACAGAAAAAACAAAAAAGTTTTACACTTCAAAGTATATTTTATATTGATGTTTTGCCCATGAATAGGTGTTTTTGTACAAAGGGACAAAGATCCTAGTAAGAGGAAATCGTCGAAAGGAATAAAAAGTGGAAACAAAAATAAATAGCCATGTGGAAGTGATCTCATTATGTTCCAACTTTGCTATTGCCCCTATGTCTTCGAACATCATCCCTTGCCGTTGAAAGAGATTGATTGGAATGATCTTAGACCATTGAAACTTGAACCTTGGTAATAAAGTTGGCTGTAGAGGTTTTGCGGGACATAGTCGTACAATTTATTCCTTAACTTTTTCATGGACCGTCCTTTCGGGTTTTCAGTCCACCAGGATACCCTTTTTTTCCCAAATCGCCCTTTCGGGTTTTCGACTCGCCGGGTGTATACTTTTTTAGCATATACCCCTAACTTTTTCTCGAACCTCTTTGGTTCGTCGGGATGCCATTATTTTTGCCTAGGTATGTCAACCTAGCGGGTCATTTTATGCGTAGTATTTTTAACTATGTCCATGTTCACAGGATGTGGAAAGTCTTCGCCATCCATAGTAGTCAGCATCATGGCACCTCCAGAGAAAACTTTCTTTACAACAAATGATCCTTCGTAAGTGGGAGTCCATTTCCCCCTAGGGTCGCCTTGTGGAAGAAATATGCACTTTATTACCAGGTCTCCAGTCTGATATACTCGAGGCTTGATCTTTTTGTTGAAAGCCTTGATCATACGTTTTTGGTACATCTGACCATGACAAACAACATCTAGTCACTTCTCGTTAATTAAGTTCAACTTATCCAACCTAGCCTGAATCCATTCGTCTTCACCTAAGTTTGCTTCTTTCATTATCCTTAGAGAAGGAATCTGAACTTCGACAGGTAGGACAACCTCCTTGCCATAGACCAAGGAGAATTGGGTTTTCCCAGTTGATGTTCGAGCTGAAGTACGATAGCCATGGAGAGAAAATGATAATATCTCATGCCAGTCTTTATATGTCACCACCATCTTTTGCACAATCTTCTTGATATTTTTGTTGGCAGCTTCCACTGCACCATTCATCTTGGGTCTGTACGGAGAAGAGTTATGATGCTTGATTTTGAAATGAGTACAAATTTTCATAATCATAGCATTATTGAGGTTGGTTCCATTGTCAGGGATGATCCTTTCGGGGATACCGTAACGGTAGATGAAGTTATGCTTGATAAACCTGGCTACAATGTTCTTGGTGACTGAGGCATATGAGACAGCTTCAACCCACTTGGTAAAGTAATCAATAGCAACAAGGATGAAATGGTATCCATTGGAAGTGGTAGGTTTGATCTCTCCAATCATATGAATGCCCCACATTGCAAACAGCCATGGAGCAGTCATGACATTTAGAGGAATAGGAGGTACATGGACCTTGTAAACATAGATTTGACACTTGTGGCAAGTCCTTCAGTAATGATGACAATCAGTTTCCATTGTGAACCAATAGTAACCAGCCCTCTGGATTTTCTTGGCCATAGTGTGTCCACTAGAGTGGGTCCCAAAGAGGCCATCATGCATGTATTCCATACTTTTCTCTGCCTCCTTCTTGTCCACACACCGGAGTAGAGTAGAATCATGGTTACGCTTGTACAAAATTCTGTTGCTTAGAAAGAATTTGGCTAAAAATCTTTGCAAGAACTTCTTATCATTGATGGAAGCTCCTTCAAGACACTCTTATGCTTCAAGACATCTCCTCACCTCATGGTACCATGGTTTCTCTTTGTTACTGTCAAGCTCATAGCAGTGCGTAGGTTCGTCGAATTTTTCGATCGTAATCATGGGAGCTTCGTTGTCCCATTTGACTTTGAACATGGAAGACATTGTTGCTAAGGCGTCAGCCAACTGATTTTCTTCTCTAGGGAAATGTTCAAAGGTGATCTCCTCGAAGTATGGTATCAGGGTTAACACAAGCTATTTCTAAGGAATAAGGTTAGGATGCTTAGTGTCCCATTCTCCTTTGACTTGACTGATCATTAGAGCAGAGTCTCTGAATACATCCAAGTGCTTGATCCTTAAGTCACTGGCAGCCTTCAAACCCAATATACACGCCTGGTACTCAACCATGTTGTTTGTACAATCGAAGCACAATCTAGCAGTGAAAGGAGTATGGCAACCCTCAGGAGAAATAATGACAACACCAATTCCATTTCCCAAAGCGTTGGAAGTCCCGTCGAAAACCATAGTCCATTGGGATCCTTATTTAGGTCCGTCATACGGTCCGGGTTTTGCACAGTCAGTCACTAACATAATTGTTGTACCCCAAAATTTTTCCCTCCCTTTCCTTTAAAATTTTCTTCTAGGGTTTGCCAACTATTCAAGGTTTCTCAGACCTCCAAACATGTCAATTGATTCATCAAGGGTTCAAGTTTGCAAGTGCTCAAATTTTGTACTGTCCTTTAGTATTGAGCTAGGGTTTAAACTCTTAAAGATGTGATGCCTACTGAGATCAAAGTCTCGTGTTTCAATGGTTGCGCAATATTAATGCATGTATTTTAGTTTATCTCAAATTAAGGGTTTGGATTCATGACGTGACGAATTGGGGTCGTGATGATTCAAACTTTGGTTTTCAGTTAGCATTCACTAAGGAAACTTCAATTGGGATTTAATGTCATGATTTGACAAGTTTGTTTTATTCTGAGAAATGTGAGCATTATTCAAGTCTATATAATTCCAGGTCTATTTATCACGAGAAGTGCAAGGATACCGAGTCTCTTATTTCACAAGATAGAATTCTTGGATTCTTCTTTCACATTTTTCTTTCAAACGCATTACATTTTATTTTACATTTCACATTTTCTGCTTACATTCTTATTCTTTATTTTTCAGTATTACAAATTACATCATAAATCTCTTTCAAAACATCATATTTTATTTTTTTCTATTCTTCTTTCAATATTATGAATCATACCATATTTATTTTTTTTCTTCAAAAACATTACATTTTTTATTTTATTTCACATCTACAATTCTTTTTATAAACTACATCACAATTGCATCATATTAACACATTACATTTTTCATTTATACATTACATTTTTCATTTACATCTATTATTTTTTAACATTACAAATTACATCATATTGACACATTACATTATTTATTTACATTTAAAACTCTTTCAACATCCAATTTCTAAAGTTCCAAATATGCATCATTGTTCAAAATTCCAAATCTATTTATAAAAACAGTTTCAAAATCATACAAATTCAATTACAATTTCAAAGACATAAACTACCAATATTCCTATTTTTCTATTCTATACAAAACAAAAGATTCCTTCATCTTCAAGTGTCTTCAAGCTTTCCTCTTTGACCTTGCATACTCATCCAACACATGAAACACAAAAGATTTTTGTTAGAAACATAAACATGGAAATAAACATTCAAATTGAAAATCATTTTAATTCATCATTAGGGTGTTTTTTTTTGGAATCAGAGAAGAAGGGTTTTTGTATGTTAAAGCTTCAAACATTAGTTTCTATCATGGGCAAATACTATTTCAAAATTACAAAGTGTTTTGATTCACAATAGACGGAAAGGTGTAAACAAAATTTCAAGCCCAACAGAATTCAGCCCAACAGGATTCAAATAGAATTCAAACCCAAAAGAAAAGCCTCATATAAAAGTCAGAGTTACATCATTGGCTAGGAGTAGTCTTTTGAAAATCTCAATATTTGGTTCACAAAATATAAAGAAGAAATCAATAAAAGTCAAAACTAGCATCATGTGTTCACGCAAGAAACAACAAATCTCATGTTATTTCATGTCAAAAAATTTATAGTTTGCAAAATCAAATCACTTTACTGCAAAGACAAATGTTTTTGCTCACAGAAAAGAAAAGAACTCAGAAAAATGTTCATCACAGTACAAAAGCTGTCAAACACAATTGTAAAAAGCATCACAGGAAATCAAAAATTATCAAATCCAGCAAGCAAACAATCACAAAGCCTCATATTTATTTGTCTTAATCAAAAATCAGAATATAATATAAAGTCATAGGCCAAGATTACTTTACTGCAAATCTCAAACAAATATGTTTAGTTCACAGAAAAAGAGAAAGCACAGAAAGTACCAAAGTCTTCACAAAATCCAGCATCCATCACAAATAAATATAAAACAAGAAACCATAAATCAAGTGCAGCCTAAAAAGCAACCAGTACAGAAAACAAGCAAAAGAAAAGTACATGAAGTAAAATCCACAAGCAACCATACAACAGGTACAACCCCAAAAGCAAGCAAAAGTCAACATCCATCATAAATGAATAACACATCCAGTAAGCAATGTCAAAGAAGAAAATACAATAAAAGCTGATTTTGTTAAAGTGACAAACCAAAGTCTCTCTAAAAGACAACATTAATTTATCACAGAAAAATGAACAAGCCAACCAATATAAAAACCAACACTGAGTTCACAAGAGAGGAAGGCCAAGCCACAAAAAAAAAAGGGCAATATCATCTTCCCCTCAAAGTTTTTTTCTCCAGCAATTCCACAAAAATATATACAAATACAAAGCCATATAGAAGCCGCAACCATACATAACCCTTTAAAAAAAATACATAATCCAATCAAATAGAAAAGTCAAGCCACAACAAAACCCTAAACATTTATTTCCATCATTTTCCAAAAAAATTAACCCTTCAGAAATCCGGTAAAAGGAGCAAGAAGAAAAAGAACGAACTCACCCAGAAAACAAGGTGGTAAATCTGAAGACTTCCTTCTCCTTTCCATGCTTGTTCATTTTTGGAATTCACTGTAAAGGTCAAACAAACATCAGTTAGATACGCATAATGAAACAAGATAAAATGATATAGAATCATAGAAATAATGAGGAGTTTGTACCGTCTGACAAAGAAAACGAAGAAGGACGTAATCGCAAGGGAGGAGAAGTAGGCGCCGCTGCCTATATTTGGTTTAGGGTTCACAAACCCTTTCTTTGTTTTGTTTAAGTTATAAGAGGTGGGTCTCAGATCGACCCGGTTCGGCCCAAGCCCACCACTATTATTTTTTTAACCTATTTAACCTACCTTTTGCTTTTGTATTATTGTAGTTACAGGGATGATAGATAAAAGAACATGGCTCAATGATGAAGGTATTGTTTGGTAAACACAAAGGCCCGGGTTCGAGATCCCCCTAGGACCTTTTTCTGTTTTCAATTTCTTTATTGTTTGTTTATTGTTTTGATTTCAACACTCTTGGACTTAAGTGGACATCCCAGTCAAACCTCATTCACACCACACCCTACATTGCTCAGCATACCATGCAGGCCCAATGCATTTTTTTAATTATTATTTTCTGCTTACAAAAAAAACTCTTGGGCCAGGCTTAACCAAAAATCTGTTTTTACACAAAAAAGACCCTAAATTCAATTTTTACCCCCTGGCTTATTTCTTTTATTTTTTTTATTTTTTTTCTTTCTTTAAATATTATTATTGTAATTATTATTTTTATTAACAAAAAAAGACAAAAAATATTTTATTTTATTAATACTATGAACTTATTTTATTAAAAGCACCAAAACATTTTATTATAAAAATTTAATTTCTTTTCTAATCAATTAATATTTAGACTTAGGGTTATTTTTTGATTAAAATCAATTTGGAACTTAGGACTTTTATTAATTAATTTTTTTCTTATACTAGTTTAACTTAATTAAAACCTTTCCATAAAAAACCTAAAAAAACATCTTTCTTAAAATAAATTAATCTCTTTGTTAATTAACTTAGATTTAATTTTCATTTTTAATCAATTATTTTTTTTTAGTTAATTAAAACAAAACCTATTTTCTTAACAAATCCAAAAACAAATTCATTTCTTTTCCATTCATGCCTTGTACATTATATTCATTTCAATTCTTGTACACTTAATTCAATATGGTTGTAACAGATAACTAGGGTTTAAATTCTTGCAATTCCCATTTGTAATTTGTACACCCCCATCCCCAAAAATGGTGTAATAGCATAGGACATTTACTTTCTACATTTTATCGCTTTCTTATAATGCTAGTAATTAGGGTTTGTATGAAAAGATAAAACCAATGCTTAGTAAACCTTAATTCAAGATAAATCAAGCATGAAATACGAAACACTTGCACACTTTACACCTCTAGGGATAAATCCACTTGTTGCCTTGAGAAAATGGTCATGATGTGCATGTGAGACATCTTAGCAAAAATAATAAAAAATACAAGATCATAGTCCCTCGATGACGCTACGAATGTTGCCTTATAAATGATCTTAGTCCCTTAAAAAAATGATAAGATATCTCACAACATTGCTATTCATGACTATACGATGACCCACGCCCGTCCTTTCACATCCAAAGATAAGGCTACTTACCAATCAATGGTGAGATAGCAATATCAAAGGAAGAGATAAATGAACAAAAGACTTTTTGAGTAGGTAGAACGTTCTTAGTTGCTCTCTCACAATCCATCTTCAAAACAAACATCTTTTCAAACACACCAAACACTTTCAAAAAACATGAAATATTTTCAAAAAGTCCAACAATTTGCATGAATTCTTATAGGGACGAGAATCATTACAAAGTTTACCTAAACGAAGGCGATTTTAAAAAATACTTTCAAAACCCACCACAAACACATTTCAAAAAAAAGAAATTTCAAAAGTGACCTAGCAAGCAACTAAGAACCCATAGATAACTATGGATGAAAAGGGTGCTAACACCTTCCCTTTTCATAACCTACCCCCCGAACTCAAGAAAATATCTCAAAGGTCTTTCCTGTTCTTTTCACCCTTTCCTTTATTGGATAAAAGAAAAGTCGATGGCGACTCTTGCTATCTGAAATAATGGCGATAAAACGCAAAGCAACCAAGTCAGTTCTCCCACCGTATTACAGAACTGGCGACTCTGCTGGGGATTTTGTACTTAAAAGTGGCGTTAACTTAGAGCTAGATCACATTTATTTTCTTTAATTATTTTATTTGTTTGTTTTACATTTATGGGTCCTTGTTTGGGTTTTTGATCCTCTACCCAAATCAGGGAACATTATTAGGTAAGTAGCAATAGATCGTGAGGACTGTGCGGGGTATACCGACATAGTTGAAGCGATGGCTATGTTAGTGTGATACATTTGTTGGTACCGGTGTAGTGGTAGAAATGTTCAAGACTAAGCCATTGGATTGACTAGACTTTATACAAATCAAAATAAAAATCACCATCGCGCTTTATTGTTTCCAAAGGAATGGGAAAAGAGCGAATAACCCAAAAGAGGGGGAAAGATTCAAGGTAAGGGGGTTGGTTATGCAAAGGGAAGGTATTAGCACCCTAAACATCTATGGTACTCCGCATGAACCTCTTTGTAAAAATCTATATATTTTGGCTATAAAAATGTGTTGTATATAAAATGGATGGTGGAGGTGAGAAAAGAAATATATTTTTTATGATTTTTACACCCGCCGCGGTTGCGAACCTTTAGTGCCTACGTATCACCTTTCGTGCAATAAGGGATCAGGGTACACGTAGTTCCTCTTAAAAAAAATTGAAACACAAGTGTGTTGGTTAATTTTAAGAGATAAGACATCTTCGTCATTGTCCGTATGGAAAACATACTTACCACCCACAATTATGAGAAAAGAGAATTTGCATCATCTCAAAGTGGAGGATATGGCTTGGATTTTAAAATCAACAATGCCTCACTCAACACCCAAGTGGAAAATATCTCTCTTCACTACATATTGTAGAAGTATAGTTGTTTGCATCACTACAAGGATTGACAAGAGTCTAATCTTTTAAGAAAAGTTTAAAGATAAAAGCCGAAGTGGAAAAATGGTTTGAAATGAGATTAATTGACTTTTAGTCTTCTCACAAAAAATGTCAAGGTATTATTAAATTGATTGAAGTTTATTTATGAAAAGATTTTGAAAATGCATGGACATAAGTCCAAGTTTATTATGAAAGCATCTTAAGTTTAGAAACAAGAATAGTTTTCAAAAGGAGGGTGAGGATTTTTGAAATTAAAGAAAATGGGAGGAGAAGAAGAGACTATCCTAAAGCATAATGTAAAAGCTAAGGAGAAGAATCATCTAACCAACAAGAAGCCAAAACTTGACATTATGAGTCAATATAGAATTCCCATTCTTTGGATTGAAACCAAGCAAGTAAAGATACTAGACCTCTTCAAATGTATTAAGTTTTCATAAAAATTGGGCAGAGTAACGACTGTATACGGGTGAATTCCAGATTATAAACAGAGGATGTAATCACAAAAAAACCTGCACACAAAAACAAATAAGCAACCCAATGTCTTGAGGTAAACCTCAAGAGCTCCAGATAAAATAATCAGATAAGATCACAAGGTCTCCAAGGTAGGCCAAAGTTTCTAATCCTAAGTCCAAGAAAAAGTCCACTGCTCCATAATGCCAAGGATAGTAACCAAATAGTCCAAGTACTATTAAAAGTTTTTTAGGGTTTAAGTTTATTATTAAGCATCTTAAGAAAAGCTCAAGTGAGCACAATAAAAAGGATAAGAAAATAAATGCTCAAATGAGCAAATATGAAAATCGCAAGAAATGGAAATGCTAAAAGATAAATAGTGCATAAAGCATAAAGAATAAAATCATAAAATAAAACAAGTTAATAATTAGTAGTTAGCTGGATAACCATCTTGAAACTTTCATTTTGAACTCATTAGAGGAATGGTAGAACCAAAGCCTCCACACAACAAGTTGCATTTGCTTTTTGTCAAGTATATCATCCATTTGGAATTCTCATAAGTACCATTTAATGATCAACGATGTTTAAGTGATCCGCGTTGACCAAAGGTGTTGTAGATCCATTAGAGGATTGGTATAACCAAAGCCTCCAAACAATGAATCTCAAGGTTATTGGATCAAAGAGATCAAATTAACATACTTAGGCTTGCAATCATAAGTTTGTGCCACAAATGATCATTTATTCGAATCGGGACAAAATTTAGCGCTATGTTAAGTAATCGTAAGTGGACTTTTATAGAAGTCGCACCTATTTTGAGGTCGGTCAATAGCAATCTATGCACCATTTGTTTTGAGACATGACATATAGATCATACTCCAACAACATTTAGTGCAATGGGAAGGGGATGAGATGAAGAGGATTAGGGCAAAAGATGAATAAACCACTTTTGGATTAAAAATTTAATCAAACTATTATTAAAATCATTCATCCATTTTTTGTGGAGTTAAACTCAACACCATGGATCCAATGATGTTAATAAAGTCATGATCAACAAATCAACCCAAGACAGCCAGAAAATAATCACAAAATAATAATATATTTAATATATACATTAAAAGGTTTAAAAGTGTTTAAAAATGGAAAATGATGAGAAAAATATCAATTATATTCAAATTAATCAAGAAATGAAAAATAAGACCATAGAAAAATCAGAAAATAGGTCAAGTGATTTTATAAAATTTTTGGGAATTTTTAAAGGTCAGAAACTATTTTTAAGAATAAAAATAAATGGGTAAAATAAAAAAAATAGTAAAAAATAGTAAAGTCAGGAACAAAAATAAAGTAGGGTCACCAATATTTGTCACAATATCATTGGATCATTCCATAATTTTTTCAGAATTTAAAAATGTGTAAAAGTATTTTTAAACATTTTAAACAAATCAAATAAGTGTAAAATTCATAAAAAAATACCAAAACACAAAATTAAATTGTGAAAAAATAAAAATCGGAAAGAGAATAATCAAAAATATTTTTCATAATTTTTTCAGATTTTTTGGACTAAAAATGCATTTTCTATGATTTTTTGAAATTTAAAATAATTAAAATATAAAAATCAGAAAAAGAAAATAAAAGAAAAAGATGTGGACCATTGGATGAGAGTCAAAACGCGTTAGTAATCAAATCCAAGGGATCTGGCGCATTGTGCATATCATGGTCTATAATGAATAATGTACATAATCATTAATAAAATCAGGATTTGAAAATAACAAATGTCACGCTTTCATTGGTTAGAAGATGACACGTTGGTCATCTTCAACCTCCAGCCCTCACGAATTGTAGGTCTCTCAAACTATAAAATCAGAAGCTCAGACCTATGTTATTCGCTTTGTCTCTTCAAGACGAAGACAACCACACCCTCGCACCAAATTTATATAAACTGTAGCTTAAGCAATTTGGAAAGAAAGTTTTGAAAAGGGATTTGAAAATTCATGGTCAAAAATTGTTTCCAGTAAGAAGTAAGTGTTGCGACTAGAACCAGGGCAATGAGAGCAACACAATGATACCAAAGTTTTGAAGAATTGATGAAGGAATCTACCTATGGAAATTGAGTTGTAGAGCTCTGAAACTGGACTTCTATGGAGCAATGTAGGGCACGACTCTTGAATGTAATTATATGGTTAGCTTCAGGGAAGATCAAGGAAGGTGAATTGATGGAAAAATTGGATTGAAAAAGGCTTGAGAATAAGATTCGAAGTAACTGAATTCTGAGTTGTGAAGCAAGTTTGACAGGGTGATTCTGGCTATCTAAACTTGGGAAATTGAATGGGGGATGACCCTCTATTTATAGGGAATCAAATGGAATGTTCAAGCGTGTGAAATGATGAAGTTTGGAGGGAAATCGTGTGAACCTGATGCACGAGCAAAGTGTGATATGATTTGCATCAAAACTCATATAATCCTTGCGTTTCAAGGCTCTAATCCACTTTGGCAACTAGGTTAAACATGTTTAGATTACAAACGCGTGTTAATTTGATGTTTAAAGGCAAAAACATGAATTTAAAATTCTGACTTATGGAGAAACTTCAGTTCCAAGTTACCAAGTTCAATCCAATGGAATTTCAACCTCAATGGGTCTTAGGGCAAAATTATTGATGCTTTGGAAAGATGGGGTAACAAGCTTTGTAATGGAAAAAGAATGGAATCAAATGGATGCTTGAGCTGAAAGTTACATGGAGTCAAAGTTGGAGAAAAAGAGTTGACTTTCCATACTTAGAAATATTTCAAACTCTTCTTTAAAAATGACCCATAATCTTTTGCATCCAAACATGGCCTTCAACTTGGAATTTGCTTTTGACCAAAAAGGATGGAATGAAGTAAATCTCTTGAATGACATTTTTCAAATTAAACCACTCAAAATATCCAAAAATTGAGCAAGTTATGGCTTGTTGAAGTTGGTCAAAAATCAAGAAATGACCTATAATATTTTGCATTCTTAAGGCAACTTCCATCCATTTTTTCACTTTGCACATAAAAGAAGGCATAAAGTACACATCCCTAGGATCATCATGAAAAACGAATGGGCTCAAGGTGATAAAAATTGACCAAGTTATGACCATTTGAAGTCACATATGGAAAATTGGGGATTCATCTGGATGACTTGTAATCTTTCCTCTTCACCAAGTTTCTTCCACATAGAAACTCCTTGGAAATTTTGAAGTGATTTGTTGGTAACTATTTGAAGAGAAGAATGTTTTTTGGAATCACTCAAAAATACCAAAAGATGAGCAAGATATGCCCCTTCGAAGTCCAAAACCCTAGCCTCTAGATCAAGAGAATGCTTGGTGGAACTTTGCCAATTTTGGACAAACTTTTTGTGCCGATATTCTTCCTTTGTGAATAGAAATTGTTGAGGATGACGATGAGGACTCATGGCCACCCAAACCACTTCCATACCAACTTCAAAACAAAATTCAATGGTGAGGTTTGAATTCCTCAAGTTATTGACTAGGGCATGGAAATAAACTCATGAACCCATGAAGCAACTTGCTAAACATCATTGCCTTTACCTACATTATTAACAAGTAAGACAAACCAATATTGCATTTTGTTAATTAGAGAGAAAACCAAAGCAAAATATCTATGATCACAAAAGAAAACAAGTTAAGGTGCTTGGTAATTCCTCAGAAGAGCAAAGCTAAAGATAGGGAGGAGAACCAAAAGCCCTAATGTGATTTTGTTGTAATTGAAATAATAAGGTATGATGAAGGAATCTTAGGGGCAAAAATTGGGGTACAACAACTTCCCTTATTTAATTTTCTTCTATCCAGAGATAAGAAGGTTAAAAATCTTCGTGTCGACGTGATCGAATATACTTAAATATAAAACAAACCCTATTTTTGGACCTAAGATGCCATGCAAATGCTTATGCATATGAATGCATATGATCATAACCAAAGAGATGCAAAGTAACATTGGGGATGCAACAAAAATGAAGAAACAAAGGAGCAACCCAACCAGAAAAATAAATCACTGGTGAACCACCAGAACAGAATCAGAGAGGAAGATAACAAGCATCAATATTCACTGCCGATGTCTACCAACGTTCACTGAAGGTAGAAAGAGAAAACATATCATATCACTGCCGTTCACTGACGATGAACTATCAATGTTCACTGAAGATAGCAAAAAGATAAGAAACACCAACGTTCACTGCCGATACACTACCAACATTCACTGAAGGTAGAAGGAGAAAAATATATCATATCACCGCCGTTTACTGCCGATGAACTATCAACGTTCACTTCCGATACACTACCAACGTTCACTGAAGGTAGAAGGATAAAAATATATCATATCATCATCGTTCACTGACGATGAACTATCAACGTTCACTGCCGATACACTACCAACGTTCAATGAAGGTAGAAGGAGAAAAATATATCATATCACCGCCGTTCACTAACGATGAACTATCAACGTTCACTGAAGATAGCAAAAAGATAAGAAACACCGATGTTCACTGTCGATACACTACCAACATTCACTGAAGGTAGAGAGAGAAAAACATATCATATCACCGCCGTTCACTGACGATGAACTATCAACGTTCACTGAAGATAGCAAAAAGATAAGAAACACCGACGTTCACTGCCGATACACTACCAACATTCACTGAAGGTAGAGAGAGAAAAATATACCAAGTTTCCCCAAGTTTCGCCAAGATTCTGGCATTTTGCCTAGAACGGGTCTCAACTTCTTCTCTAACCAAGGCACTCTGCCTAGAAAGGGTAATATGTAAGCTGTCTCAAATAAAAAGACCTCCACTCACTGTCAAGGGGAATTGCAAAGAGAAATGACTTCCTGGGGATAGCAATATGACTTCCTGGGGAATGAATCATGGCTTCTTGGGGAAATGCCAATATATTCCTGCTGAGGGGATAAAGTCTTCTTGTGCAAAATAAATGCACAAACCAAAACTCAAAGTTTTCAGAAAGCCAAAATAAATGATATTGTCCTGTAGCCACAAATCCAATTCGGAAATAAACTATAACAAGACGGCCAATGCAGATACATCCTTTGAGAAATAAACTCAAGAGGGAAAACCAAATCCAACCAAGCAAAGAGCGCTGTAGGAAAGGTCATAACACAGGGTCAATGAACGATGATTTTTAGCAATGCATGATGTATGTATGAATGTATGAGTGCTATCGTGCATATGCTGGTAAAAGGGATACATAATCAGTGCAAACAAACAAAACCGCCTCAGGTACTAACAACATTGGGCTAAACTTCAATCAAAAGGATCAAGCCAAGAAAGGTAAAAAAAAAGCAATTACGGAGACAAAACCCATTTCCTGCCTTAATTTCACTGAGGAGAAATATAATCTGGATGTAGCCAAATCAAACAAATACCGGGATAGAACACCCTTCTACCAGTTTCATCGGAGAAAACAGTTTTCTAAAAGCAACATGCCTACTGGAGATTGCAAGACCAACCTTAAATAAAGCAGAATGACGCTGAAATAAACAAACCTCACCGGGAGATTCAAGCCTACCTTCCTGAAGGAAAAACTGCAAATTGAAAATTTTCATCACGAACATGCACTCCGACAAGAGATACCCTGGGACAACTTTCCCGGGAAATCAAGAAGTCAATATTAATGCCAAAACTGCAACAAGAGCGACATCTCAGCATGCCAAGGGGATAAAACCTTTCAACATATGAGGGAAAACTTGTTGGGGAATCTGGAACGGAGACTTCTGACCATGCAAACCCAAAAAGCGAATCAAGACTTGACTGGGGATAATGGGATCACAAACCCCAAAGTAAATTGAATTGTAAAGATCTCTTCTCTTTTTTTTTTTGAAAAGTCAAATTTTCTTTTTTAATCTTTTTTCTTTAACAGTTATTATCAGTAATAAATGATGTCTCTGCAAGCTAATTAAAAATAAGAACACAAAGAATTAGGTAAAAGCTCGAATTTCATTAATATAATGGTAGTCTGCGAATGGCGAGACTCCATGGATGATTACAAAGTTTGGGAAATGGTAATACATAATGGAAAGGATACATTGAGATACAATGACCACTATCCCCCCTAACAACTTTTGAAATCCTGAGCAGCAGCTTTTGTTGAAGTATGGTGACGGTTTGAGAAGATTGTTGCTTCAACGATGAAGTCTTGTTTGACGTAGTTACTTGCCAAAAAAATCCCTAACTTTTGCCTAAGCTGCCCTTGCGGGTTTTCAACTTAGCGGGAAATTTATTCTGTTTATGTCTCAAATTTTTTCCTAGACCGCCCTTTCGAGTTTTCGGCCTACCGAGACGCTCTTTTTTGCCTAATCCGCCCTTTTGGGTTTTCAACTTAGCAATCTGTTCTTTTATTTCTTTAGGCGAGGTATTTCTTGACTGTGTCAACATTCATGGGACGTGGGAACTCCTCGCCATCCATAGTTTCAAGAATTAATGCACCACCAGAGAAGGCTTTCTTGACAACATATGGGCCTTCAAAATTGGGAGTCCACTTGCCCCTAGAATCAGTGTTGAAAGACATGATCTTCCTGAGCACGAGGTCGCCTTTTCTGAATTCACGAGGTTTGACCTTTTTATCAAAAGCTTTCTTCATTCTTTTATGATATAACTGCCCATGACATAAAGCTGTCATCCTCTTCTCTTTAATCAAATTCAATTGGTCAAACCTGTTCTGGACCCATTCAGCCTCTGTTAACTTGGCTTCCATTATCACCCGCAATGAGGGAATCTCTACCTCGACAGGGAGTACAGCTTCCATTCCATACACTAGGGAGAACGGGGTTGCTCCTGTTGAAGTGCGAACATATGTTCGATATCCATGCAGAGCAAAAGGGAGAATTTCATGCCAATGTTTATAAGTGACAACCATTTTCTGGATAATTATCTTGATATTCTTATTAGCAGCTTCAACAGCCCCATGCATCTTTGGCCTGTATGGAGATGAATTATGATGGACAATCTTAAATTCTTCGCACAGTTCTATCATCATCTTGTTTTTCAAATTCGAGCCATTGTCAGTGATGATTCTGCTCGACACACCATACCGACATATAAGATTGTTTTTGATGAAACACACTACCACATGTTTGGTAACATTGGCATATGAAGCAGCCTCTACCCATTTGGTGAAGTAGTCAATTGCTACCAAGATGAAACATTGTCCATTCAAAGCTTTGGGTTCTATCATCCCGATCATGTCAATACCCCACGTAGAGAAAGGCCATGGGGAGGAAATCACATTGAGAAGTGTTGGAGGCACATGGATCTTATCTGCATAAATCTGGCATTTATGGCACTTCTTTGCAAATTTGTAACAATCAGATTCCATTGTCAACCAATAATAACCTGCCCTTAGCATCTTTTTAGCCATCGAATGTCCATTAGCATGAGTGCCAAATGAACCTTCATGGATCTCATGCATCAACATGTCTTTTTCATGTCTATCCACACATCTGAGCAAGACCACGTCATAATTTCTCTTGTATAACACATTTTCACTGAGGAAGAAACTGCCTGCCAATCTTCTTAGTGTCCTTCTATATTTCCTCGATGCACCAATCGGGTATTCCTGAGTCTGAAGAAAACGCTTGATATCACAATACCAAGGTTTTTCATCTGCTACCTCCTCTATTGCAAACACATGAGCGGGCCTATCTAGCCGTCGAACTATAATTCAGGGTATATCATTCCAAACATTCACTTGGTACATGGAAGCCAAAGTTTCCAGAGCATCCGCCATTTGATTTTCATCCCTAGGAATGTGATGGAATTCAACTTTATTGAAGAAGGGTAATAATCTTCTAGCATAATCATTGTAAGGGATCAAGCCAGGGTGACGTGTATCCCATTATCCTTTAATCTGATTTATTACCAAAGCCGAATCGCCATACACATCTAGAATTTTGATTCTGAGATCAATAGCTTCCTCAAGACCCATGATGCAAGCCTCATATTCTGCCATATTATTAGTGCAATCAAATGTTAACCTTGTGTTAAAAGGAATATGTGACCCATGAGGACTAACAATCACAACACCAATTCCTTTACCATAAGCATTTAAATCTCCATCAAATATCATACTCCAACGAGATTCAGAGTTGGAGCCCTCCTCAGGCAATGGTTCATCACAATCTTTCACTTTCAAGAACATCACATCTTCATCGGGGAATTCATATTCTGCAGACTGATGATCCTTCACCGACTGGTGGGCAAGGTAATTTGCCAACACACTACTTTTAATAGATTTTTGAGTGCGGTACTCGATATCATATTCAGATAACAACATCTGCCAGCGGGGAATTCTCCCAGTAACAGCAGGCTTTTCAAAAATATACTTGATTGGATCCATTTTGGAGATCAACCAAGTGGTATGATTCAACATATACTGCCGCAAACGCTTTGCCGCCCAATCCAAAGCACAACATGTTTTTTCTAACATAGAATACCGCGACTCACAAACAGTGAACTTTTTGCTGAGATAATAAATAGCGAACTCTTTCTTTCTCGTTTCATCCTGTTGTCCCAGAATACAACCCATGGATTTATCTAACACCGTTAGATACATAATCAGCGGTCTTCCTTCTACGGGAGGGAGCAAGATAAGAGGTTCAAGCAAATACTCTTTAATACTTTCAAATGCCCTTTGGCAGTCATCCGTCGACACAAACCTTTGATCTTTCTTTAACAACTTAAAGATCGGTTACACGTTGTAGTCATGTGGGAAATAAATCTGGAGATATAATTCAAATTCCCAAGGAAACCCCTGACTTGCTTTTCATTTCTTGGTGTTGGCATTTCTTGAATTGCTTTGACTTTGTCAGGGTCAACTTCAATTCCTTTCTGGCTAACAATAAAACCCAACAATTTCCCCGATCTAACTCTGAAGGTGCATTTATTTGGATTCAAGCGGAGACGATACTTCCTCAAACGCTGAAACAACTTCAACAAATCTTCTATATGCCCTTCTTCAGTTTGGGATTTGGAAATCATATCAACAACATATACTTTGATTTCTTTGTGCATCAGATCATGGAAAAGGGTTGTCATAGCCCTCTGGTACGTTGCACCAGCATTCTTCAACCCGAAAGGCATCACTCTGTAACAGAATGTTCCCCAGGGTGTGATAAACGTTGTTTTTTCCATCTCCTCTGGAGCCATTCTTATTTGATTATACCCGGAAAATCCGTCCATGAACGAGAATACTTTGAATTTTGTTGTGCTTTCCACTAACATGTCGATGTGAGGCAAAGGAAAATCATCTTTTGGACTAGCTTTATTTAGATCTCTGTAATCTACGCACATGCGGATTTTTCTGTCTTTTTTCGGTACTGGGACAATATTGGAAATCCATTGAGGATACACTGACGTCACAATAAAACCAGCATTAATCTGCTTTAGGACCTCCTCCTTGATCTTTACTGCCATATCCGGGTGGGTTCTTCTCAACTTTTGTTTAACTGGCGGACACTATGGCTTCAACGGCAAACGATGCTCGACAATGTCTGTATCTAGACCAAACATATCTTGATAAGACCAAGCAAAAATATCCACATATTCTTTCAACAGCTCAATCAACCCGCTCTTTACATCAGGATGCAATGATGCTCCAATCTTGACTTCCTTCGGATCTTCTTCTGAACCCAAATTAATTACTTCCAAAGGCTCTTTATATGGCTGAATGGTATTTTCCTCGTGCTCAAGAAACTGTGAGACCTCTTCTGAAATCTCATCATAATCTTCTTCTTCATCCCCAAACACAAGACAATCAAAGTTGGGAGAGGGTGCAGGGTCATTGTATTCAACGGGTTTTTTAATTAATCTGCACATGTGATTTATGATTGTTTTTAGAAACTGACACATATAACAAGTGATCATGCAGATTAATTTTCAGTCATTATTTATTTTGAAAGGTTTTTATTTATTTTTATTACCATTTCCCAAGAAAAAGCAGAAAATAAAAGACATATTTTTGGAAGCAAAGACAACTTTTATTAATGATCTTGACAGTTATAGCAGACAGATAAGCCCTACAACATTAATACTTCCACCTTGGGCAGAGTGAAAGATTTTCAAAAGAAAGAAACAGATTAACAAAACAAATTACTTTGAAACATGTATGCAAGAAGGAACATCAATGGTGACCCAGTTCTGACTCGGACTCCATGCGTCACATAATTCGGTACTTCCTGCTCTGCTTCATCCTCTTCAATAGCATTAATTCCAGAACCAATTGGATGGAGGTAGCCTCCGCTGCGGAAAACATCATGATAACTGTTCACAGTAGACTTTGACTTAAAACTTTCACCTTTGCCAGTCCTCGAAGAGAAACCCAAACCAGTTCTGTTCTTGTTCACGGGTGGATCCACAAGTCGCCCCGAAACTGCATTATGACCATTGCGTACAACCTGCTGCACGTCCTTCAGGGAAACCACATAATTCTCATTCCTCCTTATGTTTTCAATGGATAGAGCTTGGAACTGGGTTCCAACAGCAGCCTCATCCGATTCTACAATACTGAAAGAGGATAGATGGGATATCAACAACGCCTGCTCCCCATTTATGATCACTACCTTCCCTTCACGCACAAATTTTAGCTTCTGATGAAGAGTTAAAGTGACAACCTCTGCTTCGTGAATCCACGGCCGTCCCAGCAAACATCTATATGCGGGAATAATGTCCATGACCTGGAAGGTTATCAAGAACAAATGTGGTCCTATATGGATGGGCATGTCCACTTCACCGATGACAGATTTCCTCGACCCATCAAATTCCTTCACAATGATGCCACTCGGGCGCATAGGTGTTCCCTGATACTTTAAATTCATGAGGGTACTTCTCGGTATAACATTCAACGCAGATCTGTTATCAATTAGCACATTGTATAGCGAGTCATTCTTGCAGTTCATAGATATGTGGAGGGCCAGGTTGTGATTCCTCCCTTCATCTGGTAACTCATCATCGCAGGAACTCAAGTTGTTACATGACGTAATGTTTCCAATTACGCTGCTGAATTGATCTAACGACATGTCATTCTCTACAAAAGCTTGGTCTAGTTCTCTCATCAGTGATTCTCTATGAGCGGGGGAATTCATCAATAAAGCTAGGATGGATATCTTTGTAGGAGTCTGCAATAGCTGATCTCGATTTTGTAGTTGCTCATCTTAATTATCTTCAAGATATCATCCACTTCTTTCTCTAATGTAGCTCCACTAGTCTCTCCTGCAGCCTTCTTAGGCTCATCGTTCTCAGCCATTTTCTTTCCAGTAACAACATCTCTACGAATAACCGACACAAACACACGACCGCTACGGGTCACCCTGCTATTTTTAGCTATATTTCCAACATCTGGCATTGGCTGGATGGGAACTTCCACCCCATCCTCTAAGATTGTAGCGTTGTATTTGTAAGGCACCACCTTATCTGATTTATAGGGAATAGGACCTGGCAGACTAATTACCAATGGGCTAACAACTGATTTGCTATGGTACTCCACCTCAAGATGAGCAGCCGCACCAAAACAAGGTACAATGACGTTTACCCCTTCCTCAACACAATCATCCATCCAAAGATCATTTTCGGCAAACAAATCTTTGTTTGAAGAGAAATACTCATCCACGGAGGCATACTCTTCCTCTGACTCTTCTCCCATCAAACAAACTTCAACCATATCAATCTCATGATAATCATCCCTCTGACCCGTGATCTTGATAGTTCCATTGTCTAACAGCAATTGAACACCCTCTCTCACAATAGAACATCCTCGAGGGTCTTGACAGCAAACCACGCATGATCCATATTGGTGTTCCACCTGACCAGCAGTACGAAAGAAGGTAGCATGCAACTGCACGAGATCTTCATTCAAATGCTCCACTTCAAAAATTATGAATTCACCAGGACATCCAGAAACCATATTCACTTCCTCTTGATACTCTGCACTGGCCTAATTATATGGATTAAACCTTCATCCATTATCTCATGTAAATCAGCCTTTATCTTCTCGCAACCCTGTATGTTTGTACTGCAAACAGCACAACTGGCGTGATCATGCGTATAATAACTGAATTCACAGAGGTCTACGTGCTTCTTCACCAAATCTCCTCTAACCAGATTAATGTCAAAAATCCGGAAGTCGCCTGGAAAATCGGCCACCATATTCATAGCATTTACTCCCCCGTGCTTAGGTAGAGGATTATCTTTCACATTAGGTCCCATGTCTTTGAAAGATAAAATTCCAGACTTCACCAACCTTTGCACTTCATTCCTCAAAGGATAACAATTTTCAACACTATGCCCTGGTGCTCCTTGATGAAAGGCACACGTCTGGTCTGCTTTGTAATACCAAGGCAATGGCGACGGTACAGCTGGAGGTGGTCGTGTCTGGACCAACTTCTTCTGAATCGATGTTGGTAGTAGCTCTGCATAACTCATGGGGATAGGGTCATAGTTCACCCTTCTCTGATTATTCCCTTGGTTCCCCTGCTGGGACTGTCTTTGATAAGCAACGGTAGTCAGAGCGGTATTCATAACAGGAGTCACTGATGCAACTTGCTGGTGACGCTGATAATTCCTTCTAGGAGTGTTTATCCTCCTATCTTGCATGACAACATTGGTATCCCCTTATTTCTTCTTTGTAAACCCATAAGCTGGCTTTTTCACACCTCCGGATCCTTCACCCTTCGCCAAACGACCTTCTCTTATAGCCTCTTCTAGGAGGACACCCATCCCTACCATCTTTGTAAAATCACTTGGGGAACTTGCTACCATTCTTTCGTAGTAGAAAGCGCTTAGCGTCTTCAGAAAAATTTTAGTCATTTCCTTCTCTTCCATGGGAGGAATCACTTGTGCAGCCACTTCACGCCATCTCTGTGCATACTCTTTGAACGATTCTCTGTCTTTCTGAACCATGGCCCTAAGCTGGTTACGATCGGGCGCCATGTCCACATTGTACTTGTATTGTTTAATGAATGCTTCTCCCAAATCATTAAAAGTATGGATGTTGGCGCTGTCTAAGCTCATATACCATTTCAAAGCTGCACCGGTCAGACTATCCTGGAAAAAGTGAATCAATAGACGATGATCATCAGTGTGAGTAGACATTCTCCTCACGTATATCACCAAGTGAGCACGGGGTAAAGTGTTTCCCTTGTACTTCTCAAACTCCGGGACCTTGAACTTCGCAGACACTTTAACATTCAGGACCAAACACAACTCATTCACATTCTGCCCAAATAGCTCCTTCCCCTAAGAGCCTTCATCTCTCTTTGTATTCTATCAAACTGCTCTTGGAAATCATCCATTTTATCATAAAGACCCAAGTCTTCACTCGGCGGAGAGAAAGGATGACATACATCTTCATTAACAAACGGAACCAAATTCACCGAAGGAGGTGCAGCAGGAACAGTATGCACCACAGGAGGTGCCGGAGTAACAACAGTCTGAACCACTGATGCATCTTGAGGGCCAAGATTGAAACCTTCAGGTGCAAAATTCTCTTGCATTCCCCACGGATAACCGTGAGGCATATAGTTTTGAACAACAGCCGGAGTAGCGGATAAAGGAACAGTAGGAACTTCAGCATTTTCCCTTGTTGGTTGAGGTTGAACACTCGGTGGCTGATTCTGAGCAACCACCAGAGCTTCCATCAGAGTAGTCAAGTTGTCCAAGCCAACCTTCAAAGCATAAACTTCTTTGTGCAGCTCGCGATTCTCCTGTTCTAAGTTGTGCATCTTCTTTTTGAAGTTAGCTCGAGTGTTGTAGTGATGAGTCAGCTTGCTGAATGAAGTAAAAAGTTGGGTAAGGCACCTGGGTATGCATAATAAATTCAAGAAATATGTGCAATATGATGCATGACATGCAATGCACATGATTATTTTTGCTTTATTACTTAATATTTCAAGGGATTTAACGTTTATATACATATTGCAAACATCAAAATAATAACACATTTGAAATACTTAAATTTTTTATTATAATAACTTCAAAAGGGATTACAAGTTTCAATGATCCCAAGTACAAGGTGAAAATACAATCTAAAAATCCTGAGAGAAAGAAACTGGTAGAGATCAATCTGTACGCTGGCGCTTCCTTGTGAGCCTAGAAATCTGAGCCCTCAACCTCTGGTTTTCTTCTACGTGCCTAATGGAAATTTCCTTCCAATCATCTGAAGCAGGAAGTGAGTGAACAACACCTGTTTGAGGCTTAGGAGAAAATAAATTCCCTTGCCTCTCCATAGACTCTACCGCTCGACTCTCAAGGATCTCGATCAAATCGTCTTTCTCCTTCAGGTCTGCTCTATAGGAACCCTCTAAAGTCTGGAACTTGTTTATTCCAAGCATCTCTTTCTTGTTGCATCCTAACCAAAGCAAGCTGAATCTCTTCTAGATCATCTAATAAGGGAGGAGTGGTCTTTACAAACAAATCAGGCATGGGTGTCTCCCGAGTATACGACATCTTCAACTGGATGGCTCTCGATCAGACCCACTGAAGATATGGCTCCAAAGAAACAACACCCCTCGGTCCCAAATCCTTTCCACTCTTCTTATGAATGTGACGCTAGGCCTTCACAATCTTCTCCCTAGATTCCCCGTGGTCTCCTCCTTCCTTCAGAATGAAACTACTCAAATGAATATTGTTCGGTTTATCCCTCATCGGATAACCAAGTTGTCGCAGTGCAAGAACAAGGTTATAGTTAATTCCTCCCTTTGTACCAAGAAGAGGTACATTGGGGAAACTACCACAACTGTCAATAATCTCTACATCCTGATAAGCTCGATGATACCAATCAATATCCGAATGAGTAAGTGCCGTGATCTTAGGAGCCCAACGGGGTTCCTTCTTGACATCCCAAAAAGCATCAGACTGAGGCATATGAGAGATGAACCATCGGTATAAAAAAGGCGTGCAACAGAAAAATCATTCCCCCATGATAGGAACTCCGAAGATGAACAGAGTAATAAGCATCACCCAACCGTGTATGAACCGGGTTTCCAATCATGAAAATCCTGATAGTGTTAATGTCGACAAACTTGTCCACATTGGGAAATAAGAATAATCCATAAGCAAGTAAAGCAAAGATGGCCTCAAAAGCAATCGCACTCTTCATTCTGGAAAAGTAACGAGCTTTCTCCAATAAGAACTGAGCTGATAATCCTCTAATCCCTTCTTTGGTAGTCATATGGGCTTCCACCTTAGACTTTCCCAGGTGAATCAAAGCTGCTATCTCATGTGGTTTTGGCTCACCCTTCAAATCAGTAAAAGGAACACGATCGGTAATAGGTAAATCTAGTAGATAGGAATACTCCTCTAGTGTAGGCATCAACTGATAGTCGGGAAAAGTAAAGCGGTGATACACCGGATCATAGAACTGGACCAAGGTCGAGAGAATACCCTCCTTCATCTTCAACTTCATGAGAGGAATAATGGATCCATACTTCTTCCAAAAGTCTGCAGAACACTCGATCTCTGGAATTAGACTGATCAACTCATCTATCTTAGGATCCTTGAAACTGTATTTCCCGGTCTTTCTCTTTCCTGAATCCATGGTTAACAGTACCTGAGATATTCACAAATAGTCAACCTTTAAATCCCTTGAAATATTGTTTTCTTCAAAAGATGCTTATGGGTGCATGGATGCATGATGCAACAATCACACACAAGATCACACATATAGGGTTCATAGGTTCAACGTCACGAGCATGAGGTCGAAGGTACTACCCATAAGGTGTTGGTCTAAGAGTTTATCACCTACCGAACAAGGTTCTATAGGTTCCCAGAGTCTACATCCTTCCTTTGGATATTACCAACTTCCCAATTAACTCGGTAATTAGTAATATTCTCAAGAAAGACTCGTCCGAGCGTAGTATCGCGTGACAACTATTTCTAGATTACTCCGTCATAGCTTCCGCACTACACCTAAAAGGCCAAGATGGGTTTGGTATTCTATGGTCCTCAATTTCAGCAGGCTCCCAGGTCGAAAGTAGTACGTCTTCTCGATTACTCGGTAAACGACACTACAGTCAAAGGGGCCTCCACTGAGTGGGGGATCTCATGCCTCCTTTTTTTGGATTACTCCATCAAAGTTAACATGACTATACCTCCCATCCTATCTTAAAGTTTGTCCAAGTCCGGGTATAGGACTCATGAGTAATCACCAAGCACCCTGAAAATCAGGAAAATCCAGACAAACATATATACAAAATATAACACATAAACAGCAATAACACATATACAGATATAAACAAACATAGGCTTAACCCACTTAGGGATGGACGAGCAAGAGGTTAATATATCCCCAGTGAAATCGCCATTTTTCTATAGCGGTAGAAATGTTCAAGACTAAGCCATTGTATTGACTAGACTTTATACGAATCAAAATAAAAATCGCCACCGCGCTTTATTGTTTCCAAAGGAATGGGAAAAGAGTGAATAACCCAAAAGAGGGGGAAAGATTCAAGGTAAGAGGGTTGGTTATGCAAAGGGAAGGTATTAGCACCCTAAACATCTACGGTACTCCGCAAGAACTTCTTTGTAAAAATCTGTATATTTTGGCTATAAAAATGTGTTGTATATAAAATGGATGGTGGAGGTGAGAAAAGAAATATATTTTTTATGATTTTTGCACCCGCCGCGGTTGCGAACCTTTAGTGCCTACGTACCACCTTTCGTGCAATAGGGGATCAGGGTACACGTAGTTCCTCTTAAAAAATTTGAAACACAAGTGTGTTGGTTAATTTTAAGAGATAAGACATCATCGTCATTGCCCGTATGGAAAACATACTTACCACCCACAATTATGAGAAAGGAGAATTTGCATCATCTCAAAGTGGAGGATATGGCTTGGATTTTATAATCAACAATGCCTTAGTCAACACCCAAGTGGAAAATATCTCTCTTCACTACATATTGTAGAAGTATAGTTGTTTGTATAACTACAAGGATTGATAATAGTCTAATCTTTTAAGAAAAGTTTAAAGATAAAAGCCGAAGTGGCAAAATGGTTTGAAATGAGATTAATTGACTTTTAGTCTTCTCACAAAAAATGTCAAGTTAATATTAAATTGATTGGAGTTTATTTATGAAAAGATTTTGAAAATGCATGGACATAAGTCCAAGTTTATTATGAAAAGCATCTTAAGTTTAGAAACAAGAATAGTTTTCAAAAGAAGGGAGAGGATTTTTGAAATTTAAGAAAATGGGAGGAGAAGGAGAGACTATCCTAAAGCATAATGTAAAAGCTAAGGAGAAGAATCATCTAACCAACAAGAAGCCAAAACTTGACATTATGAGTCAATATAGAATTCCCATTCTTTGGATTGAAACCAAGCAAGCAAAGATACTAGACCTCTTCAAATGTATTAAGTCTTCACAAAAATTGGGCTGAGTAACGACTGCATACAGGTGAATTCTAGATTACAAACAAAGGATGTAATCACAAAAAACCTGCACAAAAAAAAAAAGCAACCCAATGTCTTGTGGTAAACCTCAAGAGCTCTAGACAAAAATAATCAGATAAGATTACAAGGTCTCCAAGGTAGGCCAAGGTTTCTAATCCTAAGTCCAAGAAAAAGTCCACTGCTCCATAATGCCAGGGATAGTAACCAAATAGTCCAAGTACCATTAAGAGTTTTTTAAGGTTTAAGTTGATTATTAAGTATCTTAGGAAAAGAAAAAGAAAAGCTCAAGTGAGCAAAGATGAAAATGGAATGAAATGAAAATGCTAAAAGATAAATAGTGCATAAACATAAAGAATAAAAGCATAAAATAAAACAAGTTAATAATTAGTGGTTAACTGAATGACCATCTTGAAACTTGCATTTGGAACTCAGTAGAGGATTGGTAGAACCAAAGCCTCCACACAACAAGTTGCATTTGCTTTTTGTCAAGAATATCATCCATTTGGAATTCTCATAAGTACCATTTAATGATCAACGATGTTTAAGTGATCCGCATTGACCAAAGGTGTTGTAGATCCATTAGAGTATTGGTAGAACCAAAGCCTCCACACAATGAATCTCAAGGTTATTGGATCAAAGAGATCAAATTAACATACTTGGGCTTGCAATCATAAGTTTGGGCCACGAATGATCATTTATTCGAATCGGGACAAAATTTAGCACTATGTTAAGCAATCGTAAGTGGATTTATATAGAAGTTGCACCTATTTTGAGGCTGGTCAATAGCAATCTATGCACCATTTGTTTTGAGAAATGACATATAGGTCATGATCCAACAACATTTAGTGCAATGAGAAGGGGATGAGATGAAGAGGATTAGGGCAAAAGATGAATAAACCACTTTTGGATTAAAAAAATTAATCAAACTATTATTAAAATCATTCATCCATTTTTTGTGGAGTTAAACTCAACACCATGGATACAATGATGTTAATAAAGTCATGATCAAAAAATCAACCCAAGACAGCCAGAAAATAATCACAAAATAATAATATATTTAATATATACATTAAAAGGTTTAAAAGTGTTTAAAAAAATGGAAAATGATGAGGAAAATATCAATTATTTTCAAATTAATCAAGAAATGAAAAATAAGACCATAGAAAAATCAGAAAATAGGTCAAGTGATTTTATAAAAATTTTGGGAAATTTTAAAGGTCAAAAACTATTTTTAAGAATTAAAATAAATGGGTAAAATAAAAAAAAATAGTAAAAAATAGTAAAGTCAAGAAAAAAAATAAAGTAGGGTCACCAATATTTGTCACAATATCATTGGATCATTCCATAATTTTTTCAGAATTTAAAAATGTGTAAAAGTATTTTTAAACATTTTAAACAAATCAAATAAGTGTAAAATTCATAAAAAATACCAAAACACAAAATTAAATTGTGAAAACATAAAAATCAGAAAGACAATAATCAAAAATATTTTTCATAATTTTTTTCAGATTTTTTGGACTAATGAGAGTCAAAACGCGTTAGTAATCAAATCCAAGGGATCTGGCGCACTGTGCATATCATGGTCTTTAATGAATAATGTACAAAATCATTAATAAAATCAGGCTTTGAAAATAACAAATGTCACGCTTTCATTGGTTAGAAGATGACACGTTGGTCATCTTCAACCTCCAGCCCTCACGAATTGCAGGTCTCTCAAACTGTAAAATCTGAAGCTCAGACCTATGCCATTCGCTTCGTCTCTTCAAGACGAAGACAACCACACCCTCGCGCCAAATTTATATAAACTGTAGCTTAAGCGATTTGGAAAGAAAGTTTTGAAAAGGGATTTTAAAATTCATGGTCAAAACGTGTTTCCAGTAAGAAGTAAGTGTTGCGACTAGAACCAGGGCAATGAGAGCAACACAATGATACCAAAGTTTTGAAGAATTAGTGAAAGAATATACCTATGGAAATTGAGTTTCAGAGCTCTGAAACTGGACTTCTAGGGAGCAATGTAGGGCACGATTCTTGAATGTAATTATATGGTTAGCTTCAGGGAAGATCAAGGAAGGTGAATTGATGGAAAAATTGGATTGAAAAAGGCTTGAGAATAGGATTCGAAGTAACTGAATTCTGAGTTGTGAAGCAAGTTTGGCAGGGTGATTCTGGCTATCTAAGCTTGGGAAATTGAATGGGGGATGACCCTCTATTTATAGGGTATCAAATGGAATGTTCAAGCATGTGAAATGATGAAGTTTGGAGGTAAATCGTGTGAACCTGATGCACGAGCAAAGTGTGATCTGATTTGCATCAAAACTCATCTAATCCTTGCGTTTCAAGGCTCTAATCCACTTTGGTAACTTGTTTAAACATGTTTAGATCACAAACGCGTGCTAATTTGATGTTTAAAGGCCAAAACATGAATTTCAAATTCGGACTTATGGAGAAACTTTAGTTCCAAGTTACCAAGTTCAATCCAATGGCATTTCCACCTCAAGGGGTCTTAGGGAAAAATTCATGATGCTTTGGAAAGACGAGGTAATAAGCTTTGTAATGGAAAAAGAATGGAATCAAATGGATGCTTGAGCTGAAAGTTACATGGAGTCAAAGTTGGAGAAAAAGAGTTGACTTTCCATACTTAGAAATATTTAAAGTTCTTCTTTAAAAATGACCCATAATCTTTTGCATCCAAACATGGCTTTCCACTTATAATTTGCTTTTGACCACAAAAGATGGAATGAAGTAAATCTCTTGAATGACATTTTGCAAATTGAACCACTTAAAATCTCCAAAAATTGAGCAAGTTATGGCTTGTTGAAGTTGGCCAAAAATCAAGAAATGACCTATAATCTTTTACATTCTTAAGGCAACTTCCATCCATTTTTTCACTTTGCACATAAAAGAAGGCATGAGTACACATCCCTAGGATCATCATAAAAAAAGAATGGGCTCAAGGTGATAAAAATTGACCAAGTTATGACCATTTGAAGTCACATATGGAAAATTGGGGATTCATCTGGATGACTTCTAATCTTTCCTCTTCACCAAGTTTATTCCACATAGAAACTCCTTGGAAATTTGTTAGTGATTTGTTGGTAACTCTTTGAAGAGAAGAATGTTTTTTTGGAATCACTCAAAAATACCAAAAGATGAGCAAGATATGCCTCTTTGAAGTCCAAAACCCTATCCTCTAGATCAAGAGAATGCTTGGTGGAACTTTGCCAATTTTGAACAAACTTTTTGTGCCAATATTCTTCCTTTGTGAATAGAAATTGTTGAGGATGATGATGAGGACTCATGGCCACCCAAACCACTTCCATACCAACTTCAAAACAAACTTCAATGGTGAGTGTTGTACCCCAAAATTTTCTCTCCCATATTTCCTAAGACATTGCAAGAATGATCTCCAAGTGGCTCAAGATTGCTCAAGAGTTGGACAGTCAAGTCATCTCCTAAGGCAGTCAACCTCAAATTAGGGTTTTGTGTTGCATCAAGGTCCTTGCATCCAAATGACCTCAAATTCTCCCCAATGTCCTAATATGTTCTCAATCCCATTCATGTCAAATTTCAAGCCTTGCAGAGGAAGTTTGGTCAGTCAATTGCTCAAGAGGTCCAAAAATCGACCGTGTTAGGGCAAAAGTCAACTGTGACCCAAATACAGTCAAACTTCAATATTTTTTGTCAACATTATCATTTTGAAGGATATTTCATCATTTGATCAAGGGTTGATCAAGATTCATCAAGGATTACTCAAAGTTCATCAAGATTCAAAAGTTGCTAAATTAGGGTTTTGTAGAAAAAGTCAACTCAACTTTGACCAAGCATAACTTTCTCATACTTTATGAGAAATGGCCCACCCAAAGCTCATTTTTAAGAAGATGCAATTTCCTACAATCCATCTTCATACCCCAAGATCAAGCAATGCACTCACAAGAAGTTACAAATTTGGACATTATAGGTCATTTTTGAAAGTCAACAAAAACACCTTTTTTATCCAAAGCTTATAACTTGAGAATGGAATATCAAAATGAGATGAGACAAAACGGGTTGGTTAGTGGACATCTCAAGCTTTCTAAAAAGTCCAAGAACACCTCCAAAAGTTCAAAATTGAAGAAGTTATGCATTGTTGAAGTTGGGCATTTTTGCAAAATTACCAAAGGTCAACTATTCCCAAAACTTCAAATTTTGTCAAATGGGCCCATTATTTTTCACTTGATTTCATCTTGTTACACTACACACGTGTCCTAGCTTCAGCCTTGTGACCATTTGTCAATTTTATTATTTAATTTGATTTTTTAATGAATTATTTCATTTTAAATCAATTTAAATCCAATAAAATCCAAATATTGATTATTTGATTTCCTTTTGGCTATTTCAGGACCTAATAATCATCATCAATGGAATCAAATTCAAATCATCCATTCCATGTGCAAAGATATTGTTTTTTGGACAAATTTGGAAAGTTGCCAATGGTGAATCAAATCATATCTTCAAGCATTGATTTACAAAGATTCAAGATCCAAAACTTGACCTAATCCAATGCTCATTACATATACAATACAAAGGCACACAAATCAGAGGTTAGAGGCTGCATAAACATCAAAAGCAAACTTGAGGAAACTTGGAAAAAGCTTGAATCTGAAATCGCGCATAGAGGCCAATTCAGAATCAAATCTCCACACTAATCGATTGCTGGACCATCCTTGAAGTGAAATCAATCCAGAACCAGCCTCCATACGCATCCAGGAGCTTTGTAAGTGTTTCGAAAAAACACCTTTCAGTCGAATTCATATATCATTATTCTTGCATATTTTTGACAAAATCTTTGCATATTCATGATCCTTGTGAAATTTCTAAACTTTCTGCATTATTTGATTATATTTATATAGCCTGTAACTCCCTAGCCGAATCTAGGGTTCTTGGTCTTTGTTTTTGGGCGTTTTATGTACAGGTGAAATCAAGGCCATTAATGGACATAGACGTGCTCAGGATGTTCAGACGAGCACAACCATGGTATTGGGGTTGGTTTTAGTGGCCTAGAATAGATTTTGGAATGAGCATACGGATTTAGCTGCGGATATAAATCCGCAGGTAAATAACCAGGGCTGAGCGAGGAAGATGAAGATGTGCCCCTCTCTTATTGGACGATTTGAATTTGGCGCGTTTTATTTTTATATTTTCTGGCATTTACGTGTTTTCCAATATTATATTTTATTCTTATTGCATTAACAAATAAAGCGTAGTGGTGTAGTGGCAAAGGCGAGCGTTCAATACCAATAGGACCTGGGTTCGAATCCCAGGTCCCCCAATTACATATTATTATTTTTCTTCAGGAAATCCAACGCGTTTCAAGAGTTGTGGTTCACCATACACCATCATCCAATCATCTGCCAGATGGCCCCAGGCCAGATCTGGTGATCCAGAATGGAAGCCTACCATGGGCCAAAGTCAATGTGCACGCGTGGAATCAGGAAAAGTCAAACGCAGGCCAATTCTGTTGGGCCACAAACTTGCCATCCAAACCTCCAAATTGGGCCTGAACCCCCCTGGGTTTTTTCTATCTCATTCTTTTTTTCATTTTATTTAATTGTTTTGTTTTATTATTTTTATTTTAACTAACCAATTAAACCCTTTTTCCTCATAAAATCAAAAACCAAAAAATTTATTTTATTTATTAAAATTAAATTTAGCATTTTATTTTTGTAAATAAATATTAATTTAATTAATTTAGTTTAATTAGGAAATAACTTTAATATTTTTTGCAATAATTAAAATTAATTTAGACGATTAGGTTTTTATTAACTTTGATCAAATTTATTTTTATTTCCTCAAATATCAAAAACTCCAAAAAAAAAATATTTTTATTAATTAATTAATTTATTTATTTAATTGTTAACTTAATTTAATTTCTTTTAATCCAAAAAAAATAACCAAAAAAATCACTTTCTTTCCAAAAGGGTCAAAACCCTAAAAACTCGCCCAATTCAATTTCCCGCACGCGATCCATTTGATTTCAATATTGTACCTGTTTCCCAGAATGTAATAGTTTAATAGGACTTTAATTTATTTTACCGCTTTATTTACTTTCCGCATTTTAATTTCAAGGGTTGTTTTTGGCGATGTAAATACCCGACGCCTTGTAATAGTTAGTTTTAATTTCCGCAATTTAATTTCCGCAACTTATAAACTGTTAGATGTTTGATAATAGGGAGTGCATGACAAGATCGAATGTTAAACCTAAAATCAACGTAGATAACCATTGACATTTACAAAGATAAAATTAACCGAAACAACACACTCGCACATGCGCACTCTTAGGGTACACCTCACTTGGTTGCCTTCGAACGTGGTCATTGAGTATAGGAAGTTTTAGAGGTTGCCCTCTTGTCCAAAGATCATAGTTGCCTCGAAACGGTTGCCTCGGAAAAATGATCTAAGACATTAGGGTTACCGCTAAGGCGTCCTAACATTGCTTTAGTGACCGCACGTCCCTTAATCGAATTGACCCTTAAAACTCCAACGACGATGCTACCTACTCATCAATAGTGGGGTAGCATTGTCTAAAGGACATTAACACAAATTGATTCTTTTTTCGAGTAGGTAGATGGTTCTTAAGTACTTGCTCTTTCAAAACAAAATAAAACTTTTCGCACTTACACTTTTCAAACAAAAACTTCTTTCAAACCCACAAAGACAAAGAAAAGCAATTTTTGAAAACACTTTGAGCAAGTACCTAAGAGCCTGTGGATAACCACAAATAGAAAGGGTGCTAACACCTTCCCTTTCTATAATCTACCCCCCGAACCCGAGAAACATCTCGAAAAAGGAATTTTTCTGTGCTTTTTTCCTTTCCTTGTTGGATAAAATAAAAGTCGGTGGCGACTCTTGCTTACCGCGACATTTTGCGAAAACAAACGCAAAACGCGAACCAACATTCCAAAAACAGTCAATTCTCTCCCACCGTATCACAGAACTGGCGACTCTGCTAGGGAATATTATAAGTGGGGTGTACCTTAGGATTAGATCATTGTGTTTTCAACTTCTTGCTTTGTATGATTTATATTTGTGGGCTTGTATTGGAGTTACTATAGATCCTAACCTGGATCTGGGGGATACCTTTAGGTAAGTAGCAATAAACTGTGAGGGAACTGTACGGCGTAGACCGATACGGTTGAAGCAGTAGCTACGTTGGTGTGACACTTTAGATTGTACCGATATCCCTTGTGTTGGAACGAGGAGAATATGGATCATCTAAGGGGTCATTAAGCACCAACTGACCTTAGAGCCTTTAAATTGACCAACTTGGCCATAAAACAGTAGCAGCATGCTACACTCATTGAGACTAAACTCTCGCGATAATTCCGGCCGCAAGAAAAGGTTGCTAAACTGGAATTATGACCGATCGAGGGTAGTTAGTGATATTGAGATTCTCTAGAACCTGGTTACTATTTTTAGGACAGGTTTAAACCAACTGAACTAAAAGAGGGTAGTACCTAAGCTCCTTGCCAGCCTGAAATCTAAGGGCTCTCTGTGTGACTTGTGTGCCTTTACCATGTTTGCTGTTTGTGGATACTTGTGGTGTGCTTACTATCATGACATCATGACATCATAACATTGCATACATCTTGCATTGGACTAACATATTTCAAAGACAGGAGGGATTCATCTTTGTTCTGTTTTGTAGGTCATCATGATGCCTATGCGTAGGAATACCATCCGGATCAACTTTGTCCAGGTTCCCACTGTGCTTAAGGAATTGATTGCAAAGATGCCTGATACTACTTCCTTCCTCAGAAGACATGGTTATCTTCTCAGTTTGGTCACCTCCAAATTGGACGAGCAGATGATGAGTGTCCTGGTCCAATTCTATGATCCGTTGTACCATTGCTTTACTTTCCAGGACTACCAGCTGGTTCCCACCTTAGAAGAGTTCTCTGAGCTGCTCGGTATCTCTATTTTGGAGCAGACCCCGTTTACTAGTTGGGAGAAAATTCTTAGGCCCGAAGAGATTGCTTCAGCCCTTCATTTGACAAAGGATGAGGTAATGGCTAATTGGGAGACTAGAAGTGGAGCAAAGGGCTTTCTGACTAAGTTTTTGGTTGGTAAGGCTAACTATTTCTGGGATAGTCTAGACTTCAAGGCATTCGAGGATATTCTGGCTCTTTTGATATATGGCTTGGTATTATTTCTGAACTCTGACTCCTTTGTTGATGTTAATGCGGTAAAAATCTTCATCTCTCGCAATCCTGTACCCACTCTCTTGGGTGACATTCTTCATCAGCTTTATGCTCGTACTGCCCGAAAGCGGGGAACCTTGATGTGCTGTGTTCCGTTATTGGCGAGGTGGTTTATTTGGAACCTCCCTAAATCAGTGCTGAAGAACAAAGAAGGCATGGGCTGGGCCTATAGGGTTATGTCTCTCTCTCATAATGACATCATCTGGACTCTCAAGGGTATGGACGAGGTGGCTATTATTGATCGCTGTGGGGAGTATCCCAATGTTCCACTGATAGGAACCCATGGAGGAATTTCTTACAATCCATGCTTGGCCTTACATCAGTTTGGGCGAGCCAGAAGAGAAGGACCTCATGAGCTGCTAATGCCTAGTATCATCTTTGATTTTCAAGGGGATAGCGACGAGCAACGCCGCAGATTCATAAGGGCTTGGGATAGAGTTCACAGATCTGATCCACATGAGTTGGGTCCAAAGACTTCACTTCCGATGGAGCCATATCTCAGATGGGTTCGTATCCGTGCCCAAAAGCTGGGTATGCCATATGAAGCCGTCCGGCCTATCATTGTTGAAATTGCTAATGAAGAAGGGGTTCTTCCAACCATCCTCCATCCTCATATGCCCACTGACATTGGGGCACTGAAAAGGTCTTGGATGCAACTGAGAGAAGAACGGGATGCTTACCGAGAGAAGTTCAACGAGCAAGAGCAGAAGATCCAGAGGTTGACTAGGCAGTTGGAGAACGAGCAGATTCTCAATGACTATGTCCGCACCGACAAGAAGAGACCATGGGAGCACTGATCGTCCTTTGTTTATTTCCTTTCCAGTTCTTATTTACTTTTCAGTATTTCTTTTCTTGTAACGCCTCAAGGGAAATTTGTTGAACAATTTGAATTTCAAAGTTTAATCTAATAAAAGTGTGTTTCCTTTCTTGTTTACAAATTTGAATCTCTCAATTGTCTTTGAAATCATGTCATACGCATTTCATCCCATGCACTTCATAACAGGTACCCGTTACAAGTCTCTTATCTTCTTCGTTGTTTATTTCAGCGCTTATCATGTCTACTGAACCTTCAACTGAGCAAGCCATCAAGGCCCTCCAGGCCCAAAATGCCCAATTCCAAGAGCTGTTCATGAATCTAGATAAGGGTCAGCAAGATCTGAAGACCCTGATTCTGAAAGAGAAGAAGAAGAAGAAGAAAAGGACAGTCCTGTTTAACACGGGACACAGGTTTGGAAACAGGCTACAAAATGAAGTTGATTTGACCACCTCATCTGGAGGGAAAGATAGTCAGGAGGAAAGGAGGGCTCATAGCCCTGTGGTCTCCTACAACGAGACGGACTTCGACGAAGACCAGTATCCTCCTGCTGAGGATAGATACAAGCAACTGGAAGACCGGTTGAGTGCGATGGAAGTTCAAAAAGTGCCTGGTCTAGACTTTGGTGATCTGGGTCTATCATCTAGGGTGGTGATTCCCCACAAATTCAAAGCACCAGCCTTTGCTAAGTATGACGGAGTTTCTTGTCCGAAGTTGCACCTCCGGTCATATGTAAGGAAGATTCAGTCGTACACCGCTGATAAGAACCTATGGATCCACTTCTTTCAAGACAGTCTCTCAGGGACTCAGCTTGAGTGGTTTTACCAGTTGGACGGAGCCAGTATCCGCAGTTGGGAAGATTTGGCTACTGCTTTCTACAGGCAGTACCAGTATAATTCCGACCTTGCTCCCACGCGTACCCAACTCCAGGGTATGTCAATGGGAACGGGATAAGGTTTCAAAGATTATGCTCAGAAGTGGAGGGACCTCGCCGGAAGAGTACAACCACCTTTGGCTGATCGGGAGCTTGTGGATATGTTTCTGGGGACCTTGTCTGGTCCATTTTTCAACCATCTGATAGGAAGCTCTTCGTCTGGGTTTACAAAGCTGATCATGATCGGTGAGAGGATTGAGGCTGGTATTAAGGCTGGTAAGATACAGAAGGGTGCTTCATCAAGCACCGAGAAGAAGCCTTTCAAGAAAGAGTCCAGTGTTGTCTACAGTTTGAAAAGCCAGAATAGACCTGAACGCCGCCAAGTTGTTAATGCGGTTGTTATTTCAAAACCTGCTGGTGCTCCTCAGCACAACAATCAACAAAAGGACGAGAGACCTCGAAGGCAATTCACCCAAATCAACATGACCTTATCTCAGATTCTGCCACAGTTGCTGAAGACCAATCTGGTGATTCCAAGGGAAGCTCTGAAGAATCCAAATACAACATCACCGAAGTATAACCCTAATGCCCGTTGTGCTTATCACTCTGATAGCCCGGGGCATAATACAGATGATTGTTGGACTTTGAAGAATAAGATACATGACTTAATTGATGCTAAGGAGATTGAGTTTGAGGCGCCCGAAAGACCTAATGTTGTGACTTCTCCTATGCCCAAGCATGGAGTGAATGTTATAGATAAAGACTCGTTTGTGGTTTTTGTGAATGACATTGTTACCCCTTTGTTGATTGTGAAGAAGAACCTTTTGCTAGCCGGTTTATTTCCGGGTTGTGACGAAGGTTGCCGTATGTGTTCTGTTCTACCTACTGGTTACCATCTTTTGAAATCAGGCGTCCAACGCCTGATGGATGGTAAATAAATTCTGTTTGAGAAGACTGTTGTTCCTCTAGTTCATACTGAAGAAGTTGCCATCATTACCATTTTAGATAATTCTTCCAAGGCTCCCTCGAGGAAGCCTGTTAGAATTACATTTGTTCCAAGAATCGCACCTGTGATCATCACTGTTCCGGGGCCCATCCCCTATACCTCTGATAAAGCTGTCCCTTGGCACTATGGGGCTGATGTTTATTTTCATGAAGTTAAGAAAGAGTTGGATGTTGATACTGACATCAGCAATATTGTTGGACCTACTAAAGTCACCCGCAGCGGAAGACTTTTCTCACCTGACATCTCTCCACCAACTGCCCGAAGACCTGTTGTTATTACACCTGCCAGTGTACCTGCTACTATTCCTGTTCAAGTTCCTATTCTTACCCTTGTCGCCGAGTCATCTAATACTCGGGGCAAAGGGATCACCAGTGAGCCTGCCCAGACGGAGGCACCAAAGACAATTACTGTTGAAGCTTCTAAACAAGAGATGGAAGAGATTCTGAAAATTATCAAAAAGAGTGACTACAATGTAGTTGAACAGCTGGGGCAAACCCCGTCCAATATTTCTATGTTTTCACTATTGCTATGCTCAGAAGTCCATGCCAAGGCTCTGATTACCTTCTTGAAGACTGCCCACGTACCACAAGAGACATCAACTGATCAGTTTACAGATTGCGTGGCTAATTTGACTACTGATAATGGGTTGGGTTTCTCTGACGCCGACTTGACTGCTAAGGGGAAGAATCACAACGATGCCCTGCATGTCTCCATTGAATGCAAGGGCACTACTCTTGCTCATGTATTAGTAGATACTGGTTCCTCATTGAACGTATTGCCTAAGAAAGCTCTAGACTGGTTGGATTGTGAAGGGTTGGAGCTGAAGCCAAGCAACATTGTCGACAGGGCCTTTGATGGGTCTAAGAGAATGGTGCATGGAGAAGTTGATATCCCGATTAAGGTTGGTTCTCAGGTTTTCAATTCTACATTCTATGTGATGGACATTCGGCCATCTTATTCTTGTTTGTTAGGTCGTCCATGGATCCACAAAGCTAGGGCTGTAACCTCGACACTCCACCAGAAGCTGAAGTACCCGGTCAAAGGGAAGATTGTGACAATGCAAGGAGAGGAAGAGTACATGGTGAGCCACCTCAACTCTTTTCGATATGTAGAGATGGATGGGGAATTCATTGAGACCCCATTTCATCATTTTGAAGAGGTTCCCCAGACACTGGCGTCAGCTGAGACTGTTATTGAAGATTCTCCTATGAAGATGGCTTTCCTCAAGGATGCCCGGGCTGTTGTTGAGAAAGAAGCTCAAAGGGCTGTTCGAAATGCACGAATTGGAAGACCTCCCGTGTTCATTAGAAACTCGGGGGTGAATGCCATTGAAGACAATGTTGAAGAGTCTGAGTTCGACAGTTGGATCTACCCTACGACCGACGGTGGACAATGCAACTGGACAGCAAAGGACTTCATCCCTATTACTTTCGTTACCCATTAATGAAACTTTTGTTTTGAATTTGTAACAGATAATGTTTTAAACTTTATGGCCCGGTGTCTTACTCGGGGCACCGTGGCTTCATTTGTGAGGGCTTTATGTGTGTCATTTTCATATATCATTAATAAAAGCATTGGACGTTCTTGCATTTCAAATTTTGCGCTCCTTGTTTTTCTTTATCATATATTGCAAAACAGCTATTTTACACACACTCACATATACAGGTCTACATCCACTCTGGATCCTACTGGCAACGACTCTGCTACTGCCAGTTATGACTTCGAAAATCTGATCAACTTAGTCGAAGACGAAGGTGAAGATGATTGCGAAGTGCCTGGTGAACTTGCAAGACTGTTAATCCAGGAAGAGAGGGTTATTCAGCCGCACAAAGAGCCGGTGGAATCAGTGAATCTGGGTACTGAGATAGACAAGAAGGAAGTTAAGATCGGTGCAAATCTGGAGCTTAGTGTAAAACAATGGTTGATTTAGATGTTGCGTGACTACGTTGAGATCTTCGCCTGGTCTTACGAAGATATGCCTGGTTTGGATACTGATATTGTGGTGCACCGCCTGCCTACCAAGGAAGATTATCCTCCAGTGAAACAAAAGGTCCGCCAAATGCGCCCAGAAATGTCTGAGAAAATCAAGGCTGAAGTTATGAAACAGTTCGACGCCGGTTTTCTAGCAGTTACTTCTTACCCTCAGTGGGTGGCCAACGTGGTTCCTGTGCCGAAGAAAGATGGTAAGGTTCGGATGTGTGTCGACTATAGGGATCTGAACAGGGCAAGCCCCAAGGACGACTTCCCTCTACCTCATATTGACGTTATGGTTGACAACACCGCTCAGCACAAGGTATTCTCCTTTATGGATGGTTTCTCTGGTTATAATCAGATTAAAATGGCTCCCGAAGACATGGAGAAGACAACCTTTGTTACTCAGTGGGGTACCTTTTGCTACAAGGTCATTCCTTTTGGATTGAAGAACGCTGGGGCAACGTATCAGCGTGGCATGGTTGCTTTGTTTCATGACATGATCCATCATGAGATTGAGGTATACGTCAATGACATGATTGCAAGATCCCAGACTGAGGAAGAACACCTTGACCATCTGCAGAAGCTGTTTGACAGGTTGAAATTATACAAGCTGAGGTTAAACCCAAACAAGTGCACCTTCGGGGTGAGGTCTGGTAAACTGTTGGGTTTCTTCGTAAGCGATAAAGGTATTCAAGTGGACCCTGCAAAAGTCAAGGCTATTCAAGAGATGCCAGCTCCCAAAACAGAGAAAGAAGTCAGAGGTTTTCTGGGACGACTGAACTACATTGCCCGATTCATCTCGCACCTGACTGCTACTTGTGAGCCAATCTTCAAGCCACTGAAGAAAGATCAAGTAGTACGTTGGAAAGATGAATGCCAGACCTCTTTCGAAAGGATCAAAGAGTATCTCCAAGAGCCACCCATTCTGATGCCACCAGTTGAAGGGAGACCTCTGATCTTATACTTGACAGTACTCGACAACTCAATGGGGTGTGTGCTGGGTCAGCATGACGAGTCTGGCCGAAAAGAGCATGCTATTTACTACCTTAGCAAAAAATTTACCGACTGCGAGACCCGATACTCATTGCTTGAGAAAACTTGCTGCGCTTTGGCATGGGATGCTCACCGGCTGAGACAGTATATGCTGACTCACACTACTCTGTTGATATCAAAGATGGATCCAATCAAGTATATCTTCGAAAAGCCTGCCTTGTCCGGAAGAATAGCAAGATGGCATATGATCTTGACTGAGTATGACATCTAGTACACGACCCAAAAGGCAATTAGGGGAAGTGTGTTGGCAGACCATTTGGCACATCAGGCAGTGGATGATTACCAGTCTATGAACTTTGAATTTCCGAATGAGAATATCATGCTAGTAACTGATTGTGAGACACCTGGACCGGATGAAGGACCTGAGGAGGGATCCCAATGGTCTATGTACTTTGATGGAGCTTCAAACGCTTTGGGTAATGGCATTGGCACCGTGATCATATCTCCTAAAGGATCTTATACTCCGTTCACCGCCCGACTAAGTTTCAACTACACCAACAACATGGCGGAGTATGAAGCGTGCATCATGGGTCTTCGAGCAGCAATTGACCTGAGGATTAAGTTTCTAAGTGTCTTCGGAGATTCCGCTCTTGTGATCAGTCAGATCAAAGGCGAGTGGGATACGAAACACCCGAACCTTATTCCTTACAAGGAATATGTATTGACGTTGCTTCCCCATTTCGAGGAGATAACCTTTGAACACTTCCATAGAGAGGAGAACCAGTTGGCGGACGCGCTAGCTACGATGTCTTCTATGTTCAAAGTCAATTGGGACAATGAAGCTCCCTGGATCATCATTGAAAGATTGGACGAACCTGCACATTACTGTGATCTTGAGACTGAAGAGGTGACAGAAAAGCCCTGGTATCATGAGGTGAAGAGGTATCTTGAAGCTCAAGAATACCCCGAGGGTGCATCTGTTAATGACAAGAAGTTTCCGAGGAGGTTCGCAGCGAAATTCTTCATCAGTAATGGCATCCTTTACAAGCGTAACCATGATTCAACCTTACTGCAATGTGTGGATAAGAATGAAGCAGAAAGGATCATGACAGATTTACATGAAGGTACTTTCGGAACTCATTCCAGTGGACACACCATGGAAAAGAAAATCCTTCGAGCAGGATATTATTGGTCCACTATGGAAGCCGACTGTTATCAGCATTCTCGGACATGTCACAAGTGCCAGGTCTATGCTGATAAGGTGCACATACCTCCAGTTCCTCTGAATGTCTTGACGGCACCTTGGCCTTTTGCAATGTGGGGCATTGATATGATCAGCGAGATTAGACCTACGACATCCAACGAGCATTGTTTCATCCTAGTAGCAATTGATTACTTTACAAAGTGGGTTGAAGCAGCTTCCTTTGCTACTGTAACCAAGAACGTCGTGGCACGGTTCATTCGGCATAATCTGATCTATCGATATGGTGTACCAGAGAGGATCATTACGGACAATGGGACCAATCTTAATAACAAGATGATCACTGAGCTCTGCAAACAGTTCAAGATACAACATCACAACTCTTCTCCCTACCGGCCGAAGATGAATGGAGTTGTCGAAGCGGCTAATAAGAACATTAAGAAGAATGTGCAGAAGATGACGGTGACATACAAAGATTGGCACGAGATGTTACCGTTTGCTCTTCATGGATGTCGTACCTCAGTGCGGACGTCAACAGGGGCAACACCCTACTCCTTGGTATATGGTATGGAGGCCGTACTGCCCATTGAAGTTCAGATACCCTCTCTTCGAATCATGAAAGATGCAGGTTTGAGCGAAGATGACTGGATTCAGACCCGGCTTGATCAGCTGAACCTAATCAACAAAAAGAGACTTACTGCTATTTGTCACGGTCGAACGTACCAAAAACGGATGATCAAGGCATTTAACAAGAAAGTCAGACAACAAGAGTATCAAGTTGGGGACCTGGTAATCAAGCGCATTATCTTACCTCAAGGTTATCCCAGGGGCAAGTGGACCCCTACTTACGAAGGGCCATTTGTGGTTAAGAACATTTTCTCAGGCGGAGCTATGATTCTAACCACCATGGATAGTGACGACCTTCCTCACCCCATCAATGCAGACATAGTGAAAAGATACTACGCATAATCAAAGACCCGCTAGGTTAACTGGCCTAGGAAAAAATAAGGGCTTCCCAGCGAACCAAAAGGGTTCGGGCAAAAATAAGGGATGAAAATGAAAAATCTGTACACCCGGTAAGTCGAAAACCCGAAAGGGCGACTTGGGCAAAAATGGGTATCCCGGTGGACTGAAAACCTGAAAGGGCGGTCCAGGAAAAAGTTAGGGATCAAAGCGTAACACTATGTCTCATTGGATCACCTTGCATCCAGGTGTCGGTATCAACTATCAAGCTCGGACGACACTAATCAATCTGATCTACCTTCAACCAAGTAGCAAAGCGATGAGATGCTCGAGGACATAAAGGCAATAGCAGAGTTGGAACCCAGTGGGATTATTCACATAGCCGTTTTGTTTTCTTTTCACAAATTGTGTAAATTCTATTATTCGGCGGTGTTCTCTTACTAGGACGTCAGCCTCTTGTATAAAAGCGCCTATTTACAGGCCAAACTTCAAAATCAATACAAATCATTTTCAAACAAATTTCAAACTGTTTTTCCTTTATCTGTTTTGTCTTGCTGGTAATATCAGAAACAGGGGAAATAGAATTGTCCAAGCTGTATAGTTGCTCTGTCCACCAGGTACTGGGTAAATTCAGTTGAAGAATATGGCTAAGATATCTTCACTCCCCGTAGAGTAAGACAGTAATGGTAGCTCTCCCCAACTGAGACTTGCAACTATGAACGAATCATCAATGTTCTCCCCAAGCAGAGTTGGTCTGCCATCAGCACTAGAAAGACTTGATATCCCCGGCAGTCTTAATATTCCCCAACGGAGTATAAGAATGTTCCATGGCAGAATATAAGACACCCCCAGTGGAGCCAATATTTCCCCAACACGGTCTGAAAAAGCTTCCCTAACGGAGTTGAATCATCATCCCCAGTAGACTCTAGAAGTCTATCCCCAGCGGAGTATAAAAATAAATCTCCCCAGCCAAGTTCAAAGGATCATTCCCAGCAGAACTCAAAGGATTATCCCCGCAAGAGTCTAACAGGGTTATCCCCAGCAAGTTGCAAATGAAAGATCGTCCCCAGCGAAGCTCTTTCCTTTCACAAACAGGAATTCAATCCTCAACAGATTCAGTATCACCAGCAACAGTAATCCATCCCCAGCGGAGCTTATCAGTTGAATCCTCAACAGAGCATTTCTTCCCCACAGAGTAATCTCCTCATCAGTTTATTCCCCAACGGAGTTCTCTTCTCCTGCAGGTTTTACCTTCGTTCATCATCCCCAGCGGAAACGAAGAATTCAACTCTGTCTCCAGCAGCTATCCGGGATTTATTTTCTCCAGCTAAAACATTACATTTCCATACATCATGGTACATGCATAAACGCATCATACCATACAATCTCATTTATGTTGAGAACATCATTGCTTGATCCATATCATGCATTGCATATGACTGACCTTTACCTTTCAGGAAAGATCCAGTTAAGTTCTCAGCTATGTCAAAGACCTTCTCTAGTTCAGTCAGATCACCGATAAGATCTCCCTGATTCGTGTTCCAGTTGAAGTTATTCCAAGACCTTCTCTGGTCCAGTTAAATTGATTCCTAAATATTTTTCTGATGTCGATCCAGTTGAAGTTATTCCAAGACCTTGTCTGGTCCAGTTAAATCGATTCCTAAAGATTTTTCTGATGCTGATCCAGTCAAAGTTCATCCAAGACCTTCTCTGGTCAAGTTAAATCGATTCCTAAAGATTTTTCTGATGTCGATCCAGTTAAAGTTATTTCAAGACCTTGTCTGGTCCAGTTAAATCGATTCCTAAAGATTTTTCTGATGCCGATCCAGTCAAAGTTCATCCAAGACCTTCTCTGGTCTAGTTAAATCGATTCCTAAAGATTTTTCTGATGCCGATCTAGTTGAAGTTATTCCAAGACATTGTCTGGTCCAGTTAAATCGATTCCTAAAGATTTTTCTGATGCCGATCCAGTGAAAGTTAATCCAAGACCTTCTCTAGTCCAGTTAAATCGATTCCTAAAGATTTTTCTGATGCCGATCCAGTTGAAGTTAATCCAAGACCTTGTCTGGTCCAGTTAAATTGATTCCTAAAGATTTTTTTGATGCCGATCCAGTCAAAGTTATCCCAAGAACTTTTCTGGTCCAATTAAATCGATTCCTAAAGATTTTTCTGATGCCGATCCAGTCAAAGTTATTCCAAGACCTTGTCTGGTCCAGTTAAATCGATTCCTAAAGATTTTTCTGATGCTGATCTAGTCAAAGTTAATCCAAGACCTCCTCTGGTTCAGTCAGATCGCTGATAAGATCTCCCTGATTCGTATTCCAGTTGAAGTTATTCCAAGACTCTTGTCTGGTCCAGGTCAATCGACTCCTAAAGATTTTTCTGATGCAGATCCAGTCAAAGTTAATCCAAGACCTCCTCTGGTTCAATCGGATCGACGATAAGATCTCCCTGATTCGTATTCCAGTCGAAGTTCAAACCACTCATCAATAGTCTCCAAATGGCATCTGTAAGCTCATTCCCGACATCACAATGCTGATACCACTTCATGCGAGTGCAAATTTTTGGGCACTCTAGTGTTCAATCATCTTCCACCTTCGGATCACGAAAGGCCTGAAAGCCAATCTATATCCTCAAGTTTAAGAAAATTGAACAGGGGCATCTGTTGTACCCCAAAATTTCCCTCCCATATTTCCCAAGACATTGCAAGAATGATCTCCAAGTGGCTCAAGATTGCTCAAGAGTTAGACAGTCAAGTCATCTCCTAAGGCAGTCAACCTCAAATTAGGGTTTTGTGTTGCATCAAGGTCCTTGCATCCAAATGACCTCAAATGATCCCCAATGTCCTAATATGTTCTCAAGACCATCCATGTCAAATTTCAAGCATTATAGAGGAAGTTTGGTCAGTCAATGGCTCAAGAGGTCCAAAAATCGACTATGCTAGGGCAAAAGTCAACTGTGACCCAAATACAGTCAAACTTCAAGATTTTTTGTCAACATTCTCATTTTTAAGGATATTTCATCATTTTATCAAGGGTTGATCATGATTCATCAAGGATTGCTCAAAGTTCATCAAGATTCAAAAGTTGCTAAATTAGGGTTTTGTAGGAAAAGTCAACTCAACTTTGACCAAGCATAACTTTCTCATACTTTATGAGAAATGGCCCATCCAAAGCTAATTTTGAAGAGGATGAAATTTCCTATAATCCATCTTCATACCCCAAGATCAAGAAATTCACTCAAAAGAAGTTACAAATTTGGACATTATAGGTCATTTTTGAATGTCAACAAAAACACCTTTTTTTCAAAAGCTTATAACTTTAGCATGGAATATCAAAATGAGACGAGACCAAAAGGGTTTGTTAGAGGACATATCAATATTTCTAAAAAGTCAAAGAACAACTCCAAAAGTTCAAAATTGTAGAAGTTATGCATTGTTGAAGTTGGGCATTTTTGCAAAATTGCCAAAAGTCAACTATCCCCAAAACTTCAAATTTTGTCAAATGGGCCCATTATTTTTCACTTGATTTCATCTTGTCACACTACACACGTGTCCTAGCTTCATCCTTGTGACCATTTGTCAATTTAATTATTTAATTTGATTTTTTAATGAATTATTTCATTTTAAATCAATTTAAATCCAATAAAATCCAAATATTGATTATTTGATTTCCTTTTGGCTATTTCAGGACCTAATTATCATCATCAATGGAATCAAATTCAAATCAGCCATTCCATGTGCAAAGAGATTGTTTTTTGGACAAGTTTGGAAAGTTATCAATGGTGAATCAAATCATATCTTCAAGCATTGATTTACAAAGATTCAAGACCCAAAACTTGACCTAATCCAATGCTCATTACATATACAATTCAAAGGCACACAAATAAGAGGTTAGAGGATGCATAAACATCAAAAGCAAACTTGAGGAAACTTGGAAAAATCTTGAATCTGAAATCGCGCATAGAGGCCAATTCAGAATCAAATCTCCACACTAATCGATTGCTGGACCATCCTTGAAGCGAAATCAATCCAGAACCAGCCTCCATACGCATCCAGGAGCTTTGTAAGTGTTTCGAAAAACCACCTTTCAGTAGAATTCATATATCATTATTCTTGCATATTTTTGACAAAATCTTTGCATATTCATGATCCTTGTGTAATTTCTAATCTTTCTGCATTATTTGATTGTATTTATATAGCATGTAACTCCCTAGCCGAATCTAGGGTTCTTGGTCTTTGTTTTTGGGCGTTTTATGTACAGGTGAAATCAAGGCCATTAATGGACATAGACGTGCTCAGGATGTCCAGACGAGCACAACCATGGTCTTGGGGTTGGTTTTAGTGACCTAGAATAGATTTTGGAATGAGCATACGGATTTAGCTGCAGATATAAATCCATAGGTAAATAACCAGGGTTGAGCGAGGAAGATGAAGACGTGCCCCTCTCTTATTGGACGATTTGAATTTGGCGCGTTTTGTTTTTATATTTTCTGGCATTTACGTGTTTTCCAATATTATATTTTATTCTTATTGCATTAACAAATAAAGCGTATTGGTGTAGTGGCAAAGGCGAGCGTTCAATACCAATAGGACCTGGGTTCGAATCCCAGGTCCCCCAATTGCATGTTATTATTTTTCTTCAGGAAATCCAACGCGTTTCAGGAGTTGTGGTTCACCATATACCATCATCCAATCATCTGCCAGATGGCCCCAGGCCAGATCTGGTGATCCAGAATGGAAGCCTACCATGGGCCAAAGTCAATGTGCACGCGTGGAATCAGGAAAAGTCAAACGCAGGCCAATTCTGTTGGGCCACAAACTTGCCATCCAAACCTCCAAATTGAGCCTGAACCCCCCTGGGTTTTTTCTATCTCATTCTTTTTTTCATTTTATTTAATTGTTTTGTTTTATTATTTTTATTTTAACTAACCAATTAAACCCTTTTTCCTCATAAAATCAAAAACCAAAAAATATATTTTATTTATTAAAATTAAATTCAGCATTTTATTTTTGTAAATAAATATTAGTTCAATTAATTTAGTTTAATTAGGAAATAAATTTAATATTTTTTGCAATAATTAAAATTAATTTAGACGATTAGGTTTTTATTAACTTTGATCAAATTTATTTTTATTTCCTCAAATATCAAAAACTCCAAAAAAATATATTTTTATTAATTAATTTATTTATTTATTTAATTTTTAAATTAATTTAATTTCTTTTAATCCAAAAAAAATAACCAAAAAAATCACTTTCTTTCAAAAAGGGTCAAAACCCTAAAAACTCGCCAGATTCAATTTCCCGCACGCGATCCATTTGATTTCAATATTGTACCTCTTTCCCGGAATGTAATAGTTTAATAGGACTTTAATTTATTTTATCGCTTTATTTACTTTCTGCATTTTAATTTCAAGGGTTATTTTTGGCGATGTAAATACCCGACGCCTTGTAATAGTTAGTTTTAATTTCCGCAATTTAATTTCCGCAACTTATAAACTGTTAGATGTTTGATAATAGGGAATGCATGACAAGATCGAATGTTAAACCTAAAATCAACGTAGATAACCATTGACATGTACAAAGATAAAATTAACCGAAACAACACACTCGCACATGTGCACTCTTAGGGTAAACCTCACTTGGTTGCCTTTGAACGTGGTCATTGAGTATAGGAAGTTTTAGAGGTCGCTCTCTTGTCCAAAGATCATAGTTGCCTCGAAACGGTTGCCTCAGAAAAATGATCTAAGACATTAGGGTTACCACTAAGGCGTCCTAACATTGCTTTAGTGACCGCACGTCCCTTAATCGAATTGACCCTTAAAACTCCAACGACGATGCTACCTACTCATCAATAGTGGGATATCATTGTCTAAAGGACATTAACACAGATTGATTCTTTTTTCGAGTAGGTAGATGGTTCTTAAGTACTTGCTCTTTCAAAACAAAATAAAACTTTTCGCACTTACACTTTTCAAACAAAAACTTCTTTCAAACCCACAAACACAAAGAAAAGCAATTTTTGAAAACACTTTGAGCAAGTACCTAAGAGCCCGTGGATAACCACGGATAGAAAGGGTGCTAACACCTTCCCTTTTTATAATCTACCCCCCGAACCCGAGAAACATCTCGAAAAAGGAATTTTTCTGTGCTTTTTTCCTTTCCTTGTTGGATAAAATAAAAGTCGGCGGCGACTCTTGCTTACCGCGACATTTTGCGAAAACAAACGCAAAACGTGAACCAGCATTCCAAAAACAGTCAGTTCTCTCCTACCGTATCACAGTCAGGTTTGAATTCCTCAAGTTATTGACTAAGGCATGGAAATAAACTCATGAACCCATGAAGAAACTTGCTAAAACTCATTGCCTTTACCTACATTATTAACAAGTAAGACAAACCAATATTGAATTTTGTTAATTAGAGAGAAAACCAAAGAAAAATATCTATGATCACAAAAGAAAACAAGTTAAGGTGCTTGGTAATTCCTGAGAAGAGCAAAGCTAAAGATAAGGAGGATAACCAAAAGCCCTAATGTGATTTTGTTGTAATTGAAATAATATGGTATGATGAAGGAATCTTAGGGGGGAAATTTTGGGTACAACAACCGGTATCCCTTGTGTTAAATCGAGGAAAATACGAGTTCGCTGAGCGGTGTCATGAAGCACTAAGTGACATTAGAACCTTTAATTGAACAACTTGTCCATTAAGAAGTAGTAAGATAGCCGGCTTTGGTGTAGAGCCGAAGACTGGTTTATACTCGATGCTACGCTCATTGAGATCAGACTTTCGGGATATTTTGGTTGCCAATAAAGAGGCTTGCGCTGAAACAATTCGCGGTGAAGAAAGATCAATGATATTGAGATCCCCTAGAACCCGGTTAATTTTTAGGACAGGTTGAGCCAACTAAACTTCAAGAGGGTACTTACCTACAAAACTCCATGCAAGCCTAAACCTAAGGACTTGTTTGTTTTGTTTGTATATTATTTATGTACATAACGACTTGTTTGCTTTGTTCGTGTATGGTTATTTGTACATAACATAATGACATCATACCATAGCATTTTCAGTAACCATTTCAAGGATCTCAAGAGTTTGTGATGCAAGTTTATGTTGAACCAGATGTCTATCAAGGGGCAAGAGGATTTATTTTCCTCTAACCAAACACCGTCAAAGACCAAAGTACGGTAACTTGAGTCAAGGGCTATGACGCACTTGATATGGTGAGCATGATTCTCGTAGAAGGACATTCAACAATATGAAGTTCTTCAATCAAAGCTATGATCAAAATACAACTTCTAACATCTTATTGTGTTTACCCCACGAGATCCTTGAAAACATTGCATCCATATATCATGCATCATATCATGATAGGTTTTCCCCATACAGGTTTTCTCATCTGCTTACTGTTTATTTCAATAAAAAATGCTCTCGAGCAAACTATCCAAGATCTTCAGACTCAAAATAATCAGCTTCAAGATTTGTTCCTGAATCTATCCAAGGGGCAAGAATAAATGAAAGCACTCCTCATTGAGATCATGACCGAGAAGAATCCTGAAGACGACAAGGATGGCCAGTTGAAGCAATTACAAGTTGAGATAGCAAAAATGAGAATTCAGATGTTGGGACAAATGGCTCTTATCTAAAACTTAGCTCGGAGACAAGAAGAGTTGAGAGTTCTCATCAACAAGTTTCATCAAGACGGATACAACTGTATGAAACAAACAATCAAAGATAGGGATCAAGTCATTAATCATCCTCCATTACAACAAGAAGTTAGTTTGGTCGAGAGAACACCTTTCAAAATGGCTGCTACGCCAAGAGTCCAACAACGACCTCACCAACCACGACAGGGTGGCCCGCGTAAGCAAGATACTCCCAAAAGACAATTTACCAAGGTCAACATGCATTTGGCTCAAGCATTGCATCATATGTTGGAAGCCAAGCTGGTTACGTTAAGGGAGCCTCCTCAAAAACCTAACACTTTTGCTCCCAACTACAAATATAATGAAAGGTGCGCATACCACTCCAACAGTCAGGGACACAATACCAATCATTGTTGGGAGTTGAAGAACAAAATTCAAGACCTGATCGACAAAGGAGTTTTGGAACTTACACAAGATGGTCAATTGGATTTTTTCTATCACCCCTCAAAGACACACTATCTGAAGTGACAAAGTTTAGGCGGAGAAATTTTTGTTCGTTCGAATTTCCAATTGTAATTTCTTTGTTTGTTTAAACATTTGTCCTTATGTCAGACTTTGGTTATTCTCACTAATTCATTGCATATGTTTGTCTTGAGCTAGTCCATTCGTTTTCACTATATTGAAATTATACTTTTACTCCTTTTTGTATGATATTCAACTCTGGATTACAAGTTGTAAACCTTTAGAGGGAGGATGATGAAAATAATACCATCATCTCATACGGTTTTCTTTTGGACAGACTTTGCTGACGATGTACACGTGTTGTTTCAAATCCCAAAATAGTGGAGTTATAAGGAAGATAATCCCTAGTCAACCCCTTTGAGCCAAAGAAGTAGGAGTTTTATTTTCGAAACAAACTGAAACCTTTAATCATAACCTGGGGTAGGGTAGTTTCTCAATTGATTCAAACGAGCATTCAGTCATAAGCTGTCACTTCGCAACAAAAATATTCTTCTAAATCAAAAGATGATGTTGGTTCCCCATAAGTAAGGCAGTCTTTAGAAAAGCCCACTAGGTCAAAACCTATGAAGGAGACTTAAGAAAAATTGGGGCATCCTGCTAACTGTAATCTCAAAACAAGAACAGTCAGACAAATGTTAGGGATAGTAAATCATAAAGGAGGTCACTACAAATCCTAACCAATATGAAAACTGTCACAAAATTAACTGCCTTCCCAAATGAACTTCCCATATCCGAACCATCACCAAAATATTATTCCAGATTCTAGTAGGAGATAAATGTGCGATCGACTGAGTATTAGGACTGGAGAACATCGTGGAGAATGGGTTGGGTACAAATAAACTTTGAGCCTTATCCTTTGTTTCTTAAACCGTGAACCAGTCCATGTTACAACCCTTTAAAAGTCCTAATTAAAGCATATGTTAGTTCGAGAGCATGCTGTTACAAAAAGGTATCATGACTCCTGTAAGGTTTACTATAGATCCTGAGTTGAATTCATATTCTTACAAAAAAAATTTGCTCTTTAAAAGTGAAGTTTTAAAAAAAAATTCTCAAGACAGACATAAATTTTGCATTATTTGAATAACATTGTTTGCATATGGCTAATTGTTTGACAACAGAGAAATCCACACGACGGATATCCAGTGAATGATAACTCGCTCAATATACAAAGTCACTTTAAATGAAAAGACATATCCAATGAAAAATATCTCACAGTCAAGGGGCACATCATGATCGTTATCTAACACATCTGGGGAAGTCAAGTCGAGATTCAAAGGATCTCTCAAGAAATGTTGAATAACCAGGGGCAAATCTCTATCTGAATCACTCAAGAGGCAATATTACATTGATCACGGGCTTGAACAAGATCCACAATGAAGACTTCTAGTAATACCAAATTGCTTGTCTGTGCCAGTAGTATCAGATGGTGTCAGTATCATGTCTTCGGATCCTCCCATGACAGTTCTTAGAAAATTCTCAAACTTGACCAAAGATCATGAGTACCACCAAGTTGCTTGTCTGTGCCAGTAGTATCAGATGGTGTCAGTATCATGTCTTCAGATCCGTCCATGACAGTTCTTAGAGATTTGATCAAAAGATCTTTGGTACCACCAAATTGCTTGTCTGTGCTAGTAGTATCAAATGGTGTCAGTATCATGTCTTCAGATTCTTCCATGACAGTTCTTAGAAAAGGTACATAGGAAGTTCAAGACTATCCAAAATTTGATAAAAACTTCAAACATCAAGTGCACCAGACTGACTCTAGGGGCAAACAGGCTCCCACATATGAAAGATCACATGCGATCAAACAATTAATTCTGGCATTTCTACAACACTTTCTACCACAGACAGTGACAATTCTCCACACCCTATGAACACGGACATAATTAGAAAATATTATGCATGAAAAGAGACCGGCTAGTTTGACATATCTAGGGAAAAATAAGAGCATCCCGACGAACTAAAAGGTTCGGGAAAAAATTAGGGATATATACAAAAGATTTTACACTCGACAAGTCGAAAACCTAAAAAGGTGGCTTGGGAAAAAATGGGTATCCTGATGGGCTAAAAACCCGAGAGGGAGGTCCAGGCAAAAGTTAGGGATTAAAGTGTACGACTATGTCCCGTTATCTCATCATTTTGTCTATCAGTAAAAGATTTGTCACTCTGATAGAGTTCAAACTGTCTACAAATCTCTACAAGGCCAATTTCATGGATGTCCCCACAAAAGTTACATGAATCACATTAACCCCGCAAATTTGGATTCATGAAATCCTCAACCAGAGTTTCAATCTCCGAAAATCTCTCTCCCCAGCTATGTTGGTCCAAAAAAAGAAGTCTTATGGAGTTCCTTCCTAGAGAATATCTCCCCTTTAGATCGTCAAATATTCTCTTCAACAGGGTTTATTTCCCCAACAAACTACAAACTCCCCAATTTCAGTTTTCCCCTCAGACTACTACAAATCAACAAGACAAGACCCCTTAATTTCCAGTTAAGTCATTACCATCCTTAACAGAGTATTTACTATTCCCGAAGTTACTACGAAGCCTGGACCTGACCAGATACTAGTTCAACTTCTTTATTATTCCCGAAGTTACTATGAAGCCTGGACCCGACCAGATGCTAGTTCAACTTCATTACTATTCCCAAAGTTACTACAGAGCCTGGACCCGACCAGATTATAGTTCAACTTCATTCCTATCCAAGCAAGTTACTACAAAGCCTAGACCCGACCAGATAATAGTTTGATTTTATGAAACCTGGACCCGACAAGGTAAAATTTAATCTCAATTTTAAGTTACTAAAGCCTGGACCTGACCAGATAATAGTTTGACTTCTTCATTGCTGAAACCTAGACACGACCAGATAATAGTTTGAGTTTCTAAAACCTGGACCCGACCAGATAACATTTAATCTCAATTTTAAGTTACTAAAGCCTGGACCCGACCAGATAATATTTTGACTTCTTCATTGTTGAAACCTGGACCCGACCAGATAACAGTTTGAGTTTCTGAAACCTGGACCCGACCAAATAATCGTTAATCTCAATTTTAATTTACTAAATCCTGGACCCGACTAGATAGCAGTTTAACTTCCTTAAATCATTGCTGAAGCCTAGACCCAACCAGATAATAGTTTGAGTTTCTGAAACCTAGACCCGACTAGATAACAATTAATCTCCATTTTAAGTTACTAAAGCCTAGACCCGACCAGATAATAGTTTGGCTTCTTCAATTGCTAAACCTAGAACCGACCATATAATAGTTTGAGTTTCTGAAACCTGGACCCGACCAGATAATAGTTAATCTCAATTTTAAGTTACCAAAGCCTGGACCCGACCAGATAATAGTTTGACTTCTTTAATTGCTGAAGCCTGGAACCGACCAGTTAATAGTTCAAGTTACTGAAACCTGGACCCGACCAGATACCAGTTAACCTCAAGTTCAAAATTGCTGAAGCCTGGACCCGACCAGATAGCAGTTTAATTCCTACAAAATCACTAGAAAAACTTCTCTTCCCCAGAAGAGTTTTCCACTATCCCCAGTGAGTTGTTGTAAATCCTGGAATTCGACCAGATAACAGTTAACTTCCTTATCCCCAACAAGCTGGTGTGAGACCTGGAATCTGACCAGATAACAGCTAACTTTCAAGAGGTAATTCCTCACTAGAGCAATGGACGAATAGAAATCCTGAACTCTTTCCCCAAGCAGAAATCAACACTCTCCAACAGAGTATTCTCAAACAAAGTCAATATTCCCCAGCGGAGTTATCCTCAACAAAGCAGGAATCCCCAACAGAAGCATTTTTAACAAAGTCTGAAGATATGTATATTCTTCATCTCCAACAGCAATCCGGGAATTTACTTCCTGAAGCTCCTCAACATTTGTCAAAGATACACTTCAATAACATTCCACAATCATACATCACATTACATACATGACAAATTCATACAATACAGTCTCATTTATTTTGATAACATCATGCATACATCTTCATGCAAGTAATCCTTTCTCCTTACTGGGTAAAAGTCAATCATCAATCAAGACCTCTTCGAGTTAGATTTATTTCTTCCACTTAAAGACATGCAAATCAAAGACCTCTTCTAGTTAGATTTACTTCTTCCAGTTAAAGACAGGAAAATATCATCAACATTTCCCAAATAGGTTAGAGATTAATTCCTGAAGCAAGCCGTGGAAACTATCTCTATGACCAACAAAAAGCCGGTTCCGGATTAATACCTGAAACAAGACAGGACAACTATATGTGGACAACCAATTGTAAATTAATACCTAAAACAAGACATGACAACTATCTACATGAGCAGATTGAAGATTAACTTCCGAAACAGGACGGGGAAACTATCTTTCTTTCTCTTTGGTTAGATAAAGATAAATTCCCAAAACAGGATGGGGTGACTATCTTTATCACCAATGGTATGAACTCCCAAAACAGGATGAGTTTACCAATTGATTGTAGATCAATTCCTGAAACAAGACGGAGCGACTATCTACATTACAAATACTCCCTTCAAGACATAAGTTGTTTCAGTTTAAATCGGCCATTGATTTATCCTGATTTCATTCCAGCTAATTCGCTCTGAAGATTTATATTGATTCGCTATCCGATGAAAAATTACTCAAGACGTTTGTTGTTTCAGTATAAGTCAATCAAAGATTTATTCTGATATTCCTTCCAATCTCTACCTACAGTCACTTTGAGTGGCATTTATAAGCTCATCTCCAACGACTCACTGTCATTCTGGATGGCATCTATAAGCCCATCTCCGACAATTCTCTGTCACCTTTGGATGGCATCTTCAAGCCCATCTCCGACAAACTTTTCATTATTTTTCAAATGGCATCTGTTAAGCCCATTTCTGATACAGTTAACCAACAACGCCGGTGAGTGAAAATTTTTAGGCACTCTAGTGTTCAATCATCTTCACCTTCAAGCTACGAACGACGGCATGCCATTCTCGCTTTTCAGGTTTAAGAAAATTGAACAGGAGCAGCTGTTGTACCCTAAAATTTTCCCTCCCTTTTCTTTAAAATTTTCTTCTAGGGTTTGTCAACTAATCAAGGTTTCTCAGTCCTCCAAACATGTCAATTGATTCATCAAGGGTTCAAGTTTTCAAGTGCTTAAAGTTTCTATTATCCTTTAACATTGAGCTAGGGTTTTAACTCTTAAAGATGTGACGCCTGCTGAGATCAAAAGCTCATGTTTCAATGGTTGTGTAATATTAATGCATGTATTTGAGTTTATCTCAAATTAAGGGTTTGGATTCATGACGGGATGAATTGGGGTCGTGATGATTCAAACTTTGGTTTTCATTCAGCATTCACTAAGGAAACTTCAATTGAGATTTAATGCCATGATTTGACAAGTTTGTTTTGTTATGAGAAATGTGAGCATTATTCAAGTCTCTATGATTCCAGGTCTGTTTATCGTGGGCAGTGCAAGGATATAGAGTCTCTTATTTCACAAGATAGAATTCTTGTATTCTTCTTTCACATTTTTCTTTCAAACGCATTACATTTTATTTTACCTTTTACATTTTCTGCTTACAGTCTTATTCTTTATCTTTCAGTATTACAAATTACATCATAAATCTCTTTCAAAACATCATAGTTTATTTTTTTCTATTCTTCTTTCAATATTATGAATCATACCATATTTATTTTTCTTCTTCAAAAATATTACATTTTTTATTTTATTTCACATCTACAATTCTTTTTATAAACTACATCACAATTTCATTATATTAACACATTACATTTTTCATTTATACATTACATTTTTTATGTACATCTATTCTTTTTTAACATTACAAGTGTGATATGGTGGTAGAACCGACTGTTTAATATTGGTTTGCGTTTTTTGTTGCCAATGTCGTGGTAAGCAAGAGTCGTCACCGACTTTTATTTCATCCAACAAAGGAAAAGTAAAAAGAACAGAAAAAACCTTTTTCGAGAATGTTTCTGAGTACGGGGAGTAGATTATAGAAAGGGAATGTGTTAGCACCCTTTCTATCTGTTGTTTTCCATGGGCTCTTAGGTACTTGCTCATTTTTTAAATTGCTTGTGTGTGCTTATTTTGAAAAGTTTTGTTTACTTCATGATAACCCTTGTATCGGTCCTTAATAGTGTGACGAAGTTGTTTTGAAAAGTGTTTGTGTGAAAAGTTTTAATTTTGAGCAAGTACTTAAGATTTCTACCTACTCGAAAAAAGTCTGTTTGTTTTCGTTTCCTTTAGACAATGTTATCCTACTATTAAGGAGTAGGTAGCTCCATCCTTGGATTTTTAAAGGGACGTTCGAAGGGACGAAATGGTCTCTGAAGGAAAAAAGTAAGGATACCTTAGTATTTCGAAGGGAATATCGTCATAAGATCAATTCGTAGGCAACTCGAGGGACAAGTAGGGACTATGATCTTTATGATGATTTTGAATCGCGAGTTATTGCTAAGGTATCCCTATGTTCGAGGGACATGACCATTACTTTTGAGGCAACCAAGTGGAGCAAACCCAAGGAGTGAGCATGTGCAAGTGTGTTTTTGTTCAGTTAATTATCTTTGCACAATTATGGTTGTCTACCGTTTTAACTTGATTTATCTTGCCATTCAATCCTATTATCCATACATCTAGGCAGTTTATAATTGCAGAAAGTAAAGCAGAGAAATTAAAACCCTAGCTATTACAAGGCTTTGGGGAGGGGATTACATAACCAAAAACCTGGGAAAAATAATAAATGCGAAATAGTAAACCTAATTAATTATTACAAACTTCAAACAGTTACAATAATTAATCGAATAATGGAAACAAAAATGCACGCCACAAAATTAGATAAGGGGGATTAATGTCAAGTTTAGAAGAAAAAATTTACAAATAAAGAAAAGATATTTTTTTTGATTGTTTTATGAAAAATAATTAATTTTGCAAGTCAACCTAATTTGTATTAAATTTTAATTACAAATAATATTTAAGTTGACCTATTAAGTTAATTAATGCAAATAAAATTTTTTTTATGAGAAAAGACTAAACCTAATATTTTATGTAATTTTTTTGATTTTATGATTTAATTAAAAAAACTATGATTTTTCTTGTAAAATAATTGAAACAAATGATTTTAAAAAATAATTAAAAAATAGAAATGAAATAAATAAATAAAAAGAATTGAAACTGGGCCTGGTGTGAAAGTAGTTTTGGGAGGTGCATGTTGAATTTTTAGGGCCCAAAGCAGTTGGCCCAAGGCTGCGCCTGATCCAGTGGGACTCACATCTAGGGGTTTACCATGCTCCTTGCCTGCTGCTTATTGGATCTGGTTAGGGGATTATCCAAGGCGTGAAATCTTGAGGTGCATGGTAGGTGCGTTGACTAGTGGTGTGTTAGATCTTGCATAGAAATGTTAGAAAATACAAAATTGGTTTTCCCAGGATCGAACCCAGGTCCTTGACTTTGCACACTCATCCCCTGGCCATCAACGCTACCAAGCTTAGTTGTACAAATGACAACACAATAATATTATATATGAAAAAATAAGATTAATACTTGGAAATTAAAAATGCGCGCCAGATTCAAACTGGCCAGTGATAGGCTGCCACCTATTCGTCTTCTTCACAGAACTGTCGTTTTAGGTACAAGGCTTTTACCTACGGACAACTTCTCTAGCTATAACCCCTGCATTTTCAAAAATTCAGTACATGCAATATAAATCTCAGATAAGGCCATGAATCAATCGCTCTTGATTTCTTGAACAAGAATTGACCCTTGATTGGGCCTAATTTAACTTGTAACAAGAAACCCTAAAACGAAGCTCTGAACCCTAATAATGGCAGTTAATCGTATATGTACCAAAACAAATAATTAATTATGCCAATATGTTCTAAATGACTAGACAAACATGAATGTGTAGTTAGAATTCATTTATCATGTGCATATGTTCAAAATCAAATTCAAAAATTAAAGGCAAACCGTGGTTCTGTATGGGGCGTTTCCGGGTGCTTTAACGCGTGGGAATGATCCAACTGGCTTCAGAGTACCTCCAACAATCGATCGTAAGTCTCAGGGTGATTTGGATCTCCTTATGGAAAAAAATCCGACCTCCATTTTTTGACAAAAATTTGAGTTTTGTTTTTGCTCTAGGGAGGCAGGTTGCGCGTGTGTTCCCTCTTTTAGGGTTCACAGAGCTTCTCTATAAGTAATGAATCCAATTATGTCAATAAAAATTGGAATGAATCAAAAGATTGATGGTCTTGAAGTTTTGATTCAAATCTTTCCAAAATTGGAGATTTTCTCTTCTTTTTAGTGCTTGCACGATTTGTTTGATCATTTCCAGCATATAAGATCTATAATTCAATGCAAAACAAATCATATTCCACAAATTTGATTCAATTTGATTTTATTTGAATTTATTAGATTTTAAAGGAATAAAAATCAAAATAAATTAAATAAACAAAATAAAAAGGCATGGAGGGTCCCATAGGTAGTGGACCATGCTAGGACTGAGATTCAATCTTAAAAAAATGGGCCCATGTGGAAAAAATGCAATTTTGGGCATTGTTGACTTTGGGCAAATTTCCAAAAATGGCCAACTTTGACAATGCATATCTCTCTCAATTTTGACCCTAAGAGGGTGTTCTTGGACTTATTAGAAAGCTTAGGATGTCCCCTAAGCAACCTCTTTGGTTTCATATCAATTGGATCTTTCATGTTCATGTAAGGAGCTTTGACCCAAAAGATGTTTTTGTTGACTTTTTGGAATGACCTATAATGACTGGATTCATATCTTTCCATGAGTAGATTTCTTGGACTTAAGGACTGAAGATGAGTTGTAGGGAACAAAATTCTCTTCAAAATGAGCCTTGGATTAGAAATTTCTGATAAAGTATGAAAAAGTTATGCTTGGTCAAAGTTTGGTTGACTTTTCCTAAGAAACCCTAATTTAGCAACTTTTGAGTTTTGATGAATTAGGAGCATTGCTTTGGGAATCATGATCAACCCTTGATCAAATGATGGATATTACTTCAAAATGTTGATGTTGACCAAAAATCTTGGAGTTTGACTGTATGTGGGCCCTAGTTGACTTTTGACCTGGTATAGTTGATTTTCAAACATCTGAGCAGTTAACTGGGTAAACTTTTTGTGCAAGGCATGAAACTTGGCATGAATGGTCTTGAGAACATATTAGGACTATGGATAACATATGAGGCCTTTGGGAATCACCCATCTTGATGAAAAAGGAAACCCTAGTTGGAGGTTCATTGCTTTAGGAGAGAGTTTGTCTTGTCAACTCTTGGGCATCCTTGAGCAAGTTAAGTATCTTAATGAACATATGTTGAGTAAAATGCGAGGGAAAATTTTGGGGGACAATAGCTGCCCATGTTCAATCTTCTTAAGCCTGAGGATGTAGATTGGTTGGTTTGCCTTTCGTGATCTGAAGGTGGAAGATGATTGAACACTAGAGTACCCAAAAATTTGCACTCGCATGAAGTAACATTGATCGGTGATATCGGGAATGGGCTTACAGATGCCATTTGGGAGTCGACAGAGAGTCATTGGAGAAGAGCTTAAAGATTCCATCCAAAAAGATATCAGTCGCATGAGATTTCTTTGCGAGAATTCCTGTACCTGCCACTGACGAGGACTTCGCTGGAGAATGTTGATCTACATTTGGGAAAATAGAGTATAAGAGCTTTGGTTGTCCATTACTATACTAGGGAAATTAACTCCTAGTTGAGGAGGTAGAGTACACTGCATATCTGGTTAGGATCCATGGATACACCGCGACTTACTGGAGAAATGTGAGATCGATCGTATCTGGTCGGGTCCAAGTCCTATAGTGTTGTAAACTATTGTCTGGAGATAAGGGAGAAGGAGCCTAGATAGTAGGGCTATGAGAAGGAACCTGGATAGTAGGGTTACTTCGAGATGAAAGCCTGGATAGTAGGGCTATGAGAAGGAACCTGGATAGTAGGGTTACTTCAAGATGAAAGCCTGGATAGTAGGGTTATGAGAAGGAACCTGGATAGTAGGGTTACTTCGAGATGAAAGCCTAGATAATAGGGCTATGAGAAGGAACCTGGATAATAGGGTTACTTCTGGATGAAAGCCTGGATAGTAGGGTTATGGGAAGGAACCTGGATAGTAGGGTTACTTCGAGATGAAAGCCTGGATAATAGGGCTTATGGGAAGGAACCTGGATAGTAGGGTTACTTCGAGATGAAAGTCTGGATAATAGGGCTTATGAGAAGGAACCTGGATAGTAGGGTTACTTCGAGATGAAAGCCTGGATAGTAGGGCTTATGGGAAGGAACCTAGATAGTGGGGTTACTTCGGGATGAAAGCCTAGTAGTAGGGCTTATAGGAAGGAACCTGGATAGGGGGGTTACTTCGAGATGAAAGGCTGGATAGTAGGGCTTATGGGAAGGAACCTGGATAGTAGGGTTACTTCATTTGGTCATGTAACTTAGTTGACCCGTTTGATTTCGAGAACTGATTTTCCATTAGCTGTTTGCAGATATGACATGTATAACTACTGGAATCGTTAGAGATAATTGTCTTTCCTGAAAAGATACCAGGGTTAATTATATGTGATGCATGCAATGTGTTGTGAGATGATGTTCTCAAAATAAATGAGATTATGCTGTATGTGATATGTATGTGCATGTCATGATGTATGAACATGAAATGTTATTGTGACATGTCTGAGTCTGGGAAAATAAATCCCTGACTGCTGCTAGAGAGTATGGAATTCCTGACTATTATAGAGGATTGTGGTTCTTCTACCTCCGCTGGGGATGGTGAATGGGAATGATTGTGCTGGAGAGTTACTCCTTGTTGTTTGTGAATATTCCGCTAGGGAGAGACACTGTTTGGGAATAGCGTTGCGGGGAATAATTTTGTTGGAAGGTGAACTTCTGCAGCTGAAGTAATAAGCTCTGTTGGGGATTGAGCTTCTGTACTCAGAGAAATAAACTTTGCTTGGGAGATAAAATTTATGATGATCCGCTCGCGATTATGAAATTCGGCTGGGGGATATAGATGTCATGTTTCTGAAAGACCCTGGCTGGGGAGATTACTTCTTGTTTTGGGAAAGCTGACATCAAATGCCTTGATTGCTTTTACTCTGTGGGGAGTACAGATGCTACGAGGTCATATGCACTGATGATTATGTTTCAAAGTTGTCCATGCCCTGGTACCTGCTGGATAGAGTAATTGTCGGGTTTGACATTTCTTATTTTTTTTCCTGTTTCTTAAGTTACGAGCAATTGTCTTTTCATTTCTTATGTAAATATTTATGAGCAGTAATCATATTCAAATGCATATGTCAAGAATAAACCATTGGACGTTATTGCAAAACAAAACAGAAAAGTAAAAAAACACATAGTTTCATAAAAATGATTTGTATTGATTTTCGAAGTTGGCCTGTAATAGGCGTTTTTGTACAAGGAGGCAGACGCTCTGGTAAGAGACCGTAGCCGTAAAAATAGAAGCTATACAATATTGTGTAAAAAAAGAAAACAACTATGTACTAAAATCCCATTGGGTTCCAATTCTGCTATTGCCCTTATGTCTTCGAGCGTCTCATCACTTTGCTGCTTGTCCGGAGCTGATTAGATTGATCGGTGCCATTTGAGCTTGATAGTTGATAATGAGGTCTGATCGCAAGGTGATCCAATGGGACATAGTGATACGCTTTACATCCCTAACTTTTTCCTGGACCGCCCCTTCGGGTTTTCAGTCCACCGGGATACCTTTTTTTTCCCAAACCGCATTTTCAGGTTTTTGGCTTGCCGGGTGTACAGATTTTTCATTTTCATCCCTTATTTTTGCCCGAACCCTTTTGGTTCGCCGGGAAGCCCTTATTTTTGCCTAGGCCAGTCAACCTAGCGGGTCTTTTATCATGCGTAGTATCTTTTCACTATGTCTGCATTGACAGGGTGAGGGAGGTCGTCACTGTCCATGGTGGTTAGAATCATGGCTCCACCCAAGAAAATGTTTTTAATCACAAATGGCCCTTCGTAGGTGGGAGTCCATTTGCCCCTGGGATCACCTTGCGGCAGTATGATGCACTTGATTACTAGATCCCCGACTTGATATTCCTGACGTCTGACTTTTTTGTGGAAATCCTTGAGCATCCGCTTTTGATACGTCTGACCATGAAAGAAAGCTGTAAGTCTCTTCTCGTCGATCAGATTTAGTTGAACAAGTCGAGTCTTGATCCAATCGTCTTCATTCAAACCTTCATCTTTCATAATCCTTAAAGAAGGAATCTGGACCTCAATGGGTAAAACTTCCTCCATGCCATATACCAGAGAGTAGGGTGTTGCCCCTGTCGACGTCCGTGCTGAGGTACAATAGCCATGAAGAGAAAATGGTAACATCTCATGCCAGTCTTTGTATGTCACCTTCATCTTCTGTATAATCTTCTTGATGTTCTTGTTAGCCGCTTCAACATCGCCATTCATCTTCGGCCGGTAAGGAGAAGAGTTATGATGTTGTATCTTGAATTGCTTATAGAGCTCGGTGATCATCGTGTTATTGAGATTCGTACCATTGTCAGTAACAATTCTCTCTGGCACACCGTACCGACATATCAAATTATGCCGGATAAATCGTGCCACGACGTTCTTGGTCACAGTAGCAAAAGAGGCTTCTTCAACCCACTTCGTGAAGTAATTAATGGCCACTAGGATGAAGAGATGTCCATTGGAAGTGGTAGGTATGATTTCTTCGATCAACCAATGCCCCACATTGCAAAGGGCTACGGATCTGTCAAGACATTCAAAGGAACCAGAGGCACATGCACCTTATCAGCATAAATTTGGCACTTATGACAGGTTCAGGAGTGCTGATAACAATCTGCTTCCATAGTAGACCAGTAGTATCCTGCCCGTAGGATCTTCTTATCCATGGTATGTCCACTGGAATGGGTTCCGAAGGTACCTTCATGTAGATCTGTCATAATCCTCTCTGCCTCGCTCTTGTCTACACACCACATTAAGGTAGAGTCATGGTTGCGCTTGTAGAGGATTCCATTACTGAGAAAGAATTTCGCAGCGAACCTTCTCAGAAACTTCTTATCATTGACAGATGCCCCTTCAGGATACTCTTAAGTCTCGAGGTACTTCTTCACTTCATGAAACCATGGTTTGTCTGCCACCTCTTCAATATAATTCTCACAGCAGTGCGCTGGTTCATCTAACCTTTCAATGGTGATTCATGGAGCTTCGTTGTCCCACTTGACTTTGAACATGTAAGACATGGTAGCTAGCGCGTCTGCTAACTGATTCTCCTCCCGTGGGAAATGCTTAAAGGTTACCTCCTCAAAGTGTGGGAGCATTTTTAGTACGTGTTATTTGTATGGTATGAGATTCGAATGCTTTGTATCCCATTCGCCTTTGATCTGACTTATCACCGAGGCTGAATCCATGAAGACATTTAAGAACTTGATCCTCAGGTCAATAGCAGCTTTCAGACCCATAATGAAGTCTTCATACTCTGCCATGTTGTTAGTGCAGTTGAAACATAATCGGGCAGTGAAATGAGTATGACATTCCTCAGGAGATCTGATTACAATGCCAATGCCATTACCGAGTGCGTTCGAAGCTTCGTCAAAAACCATAGTCCATCAGGATCCTTCTTCAGGTCCTTCATCTGGTCCAGGTTTTTCATAGTCAGTTACCAGCATAATGTTCTCGTCCGAGAACTCAAAATTCATGGACTGGTAGTCATCCACGGCCTGATGAGCCAAATGATTAGCCAATACACTTCCCTTGATTCCTTTTTGGGTTGTATATTGTATATCGTATTCAGTTAAGATCGTCTGCCATCTCGCTATTCTTCTGGAGTGTGCGGGCTTCTCGAAGATGTACTTGATTGGATCCATCTTAGATATCAACAAAGTAGTGTGAGTCAACATGTACTGTCTTAGTCGGCGAGCAGCCCATGCCAAAGCGCAGCAAGTTTTCTCGAGTAGTGAGTATCTTGTCTCACAGTCGGTAAACTTTTTGCTAAGGTAGTATATTGCGTGCTCTTTTCGACTAGACTCGTCATGCTGCCCCAGCACACACCCCATTGAATTATCTAGCATTGTTAAGTATAATATCAAAGGTCTTCCTTCGACCGGAGGCGTCAGAATTGGCGGTTCTTGGAGACATTCCTTCATCCTTTCGAAATCAGTCTGGCATTCGTCATTCCACTTTACCACTTGATATTTCTTCAGAAGCTTGAAGATGGGATCACAAGTAGCAGTCAGATGTGAAATGAACCTGGCGATATAATTCAAGCGTCCCAAGAAACCTCTAATTTCCTTCTCTGTACGGGGATCCGGAATCTCTTGTATGGCATTTACCTTTTCGGGGTCTACCTGAATACCTTTGTCACTGACAATGAAACCCAGAAGCTTACCAGACCTTACCCAGAAGGTGCACTTGTTCTGATTCAACCTCAGCTTGTATATCTTCAAATTGTCGAACAACTTTTGTAGATGATCAAGGTGTTCCTCTTCAGTTTGGGACCTGGCTATCATGTCATCAACATAAACCTCGATCTCGTGGTGAATCATATCATGGAATAAAGCGACCATGGCTCACTGATAGGTTGCCCCAGCATTCTTCAACCCAAAAGGCATCACCTTGTAACAGAAGGTGCCCCATTGTGTGACGAAGGTTGTCTTCTCCATGTATTTAGGAGCCATCTTGATTTGGTTATAGCCAGAGAAACCATCCATGAAAGAGAAGATTTTATGCTGCGGTGTGTTTTGTCAACCAGAACATCAATGTGGGGAAGTGAGAAGTCATCCTTGGGGATTGTCTTGTTCAGATCTTTGTAATCCACGCACATCCGTACCTTATCGTCCTTCTTAGGTACCGAAACGAAGTTAGCAACCCACTGCGGATAGGAGGTGACAGCTAGGAACCATGCGTCGAACTGCTTCATAACCTCGGCCTTGATCTTCTCTAACATTTCAGGGCACATACGGCGGACCTTCTGTTTAACTGGAGGACAATCCTCTTTGGTCGGAAGAAGGTGTACCACAATATCAGTGTCTAAACCAGGCATGTCTTCATATGACCAGGCGAAGATCTCGATGTAGTCGTGCAACATCTGTATCAATCGCTGTTTGATCTTAGTCTCCAGATTTGCGCCGATCTTGAATTCCTTTCTGTCCACCTTCGAGCCCATGTTTATCGTCTCAACCGGATCTTCATGAGGCTGTATAGCCCTTTCTTCCTGTTGTAACAGTCTAGCCAATTCTCCAGGCACCTCACAATCATCCTCATCTTCGTCCTCGGCTTGGTTGATCAGATTTTCGAAGTCATAACTGGAAATAGCAGGATTGTTATCAATGGGATCCAGAGTGGATATGGATCTGTAGTTTTATATGTCAGTGTGTGTAAGAGCATAACTGTATTGATAAAGTAAAGGCAGAAAAGAAAAACAGAGAGCACAAATTTTAAATGTAAAGAACGTCCAATGTTTTATTGATGATATATGAAATGAAACAATACCCCTCAAGGATAGAACCATTATGCCTCGGGTAAGACACAAGGACATAAAGTTTAAATTGTTTATTACAAACTTAGGAAACAAGTAATACAAATTACTTCGGAATAAAAGAAACTGGTATAAAATCTCTGGCCGTCCAATTACTCAGTCCATCGTTTGTAGTCGGGTATATCCAGCTGTCAATGTCAGAGTCGTTCTCACTTTCTTCAATAGCATTGACCCCATGGTTGCTGATGCGTAGGGGAGGTCCTCCAGCCCGAGCGCGTCAGACAGCCCTTTGAGCTCCTGAAGTAAAGCCCAAACCAAACTTGTCAGTTTATGAGTAAAATCAGGGAGCTGTCCCAAGTTAGTACACCCACCTTCTTCAACTACCGCTCTGGCATCGTTGAGAGAAGCCATCTTCAGAGGGGGTTTGGTGCTGGTGGTAGTTTCGGATGAGGCCAAAATCTAGGGAACTTCTTCAAAGTTTTGACAAGGAGTCTCTATGAATTCCTCGTCCATCTCCACATACCTGAAGGAGTTCAGGTGGCTCACCATATATTCCTCTTCGCCATGCACAGTGACTATCTTCTCCTTCACCGGATACTTCAGCATTTGGTGCAGTGTAGAAGTAACAGCCCCAGCTTCATGGATCCAAGGACGACCCAACAAATAAGAGTATGACGGCCTGATGTCCATCACATAGAAAGTGGACCTAAAGGTCTGAAGCCTACCTTGAGAGGGATGTCCAGCTCCCCATGCACCATTCTCTTCAACCCATCAAAATCCCTTACCACAATGTTACTAGGCTTTAAGGTCAAGCCTTCACAATCCAACCGATCAAGAGCCTTCTTAGGCAGAACATTCAGCAAATACCCAATATCCACCAGCACATGAGCCATAGTGGTACCCCTGCATTCGATCGAGACATACAGAACATCATTATGCTTCCTCCCTTTCGGTGTCAAGTCGGCATCTGAAAAAGCCAGCCCATTGTCAGCAGTCAAGCTGGCTACACAGTCTTTGAATTGATCAGCTGAGGTCTCTTGCGGCACATGCGCAGTCTTGAGGAATGCGATCAAAGCCTTCGCATGGGCCTCAAAACACAACAAGAAAGACAACATGGATATCTTCAAGGGGGTCTGCCCCAGCTGCTCGTCCACATTGTAGTCTCTCTTTTTAAGTATTTTTAATATTTCCTCTATCTCTTACTTAGAGGCTTCTACGACAATCTTTCTAGGTGCCTCCTTCCGGGAAGGCTCACCTATAACTTCTTTGCCTCGGGGCCCAGATGACTCGACGGCAGGAGTAACAATTGGAGTAAAAACATGAGTAATAGTTGAAGTACCGGTAGGAATAGCAGGTGAAATAACAACAGGCTTATTGACAGTCTTTGGGGAAATCTCAGGGAGAGAAAAACCTTCCACTTCTGGTAATCTTACTGGTCCCGACAATGTTACTGACATCAGGATCAGCCTCTTCATTCTTTAGATCTTGTTTAACGCCATCATAGTAAACATCGGCACCATAATGCCAAGGGATAGCTTTGTCCGAGGCGTACGGGACAGGACCAAGAAAGGTGATTATTAACGGAGCAACTCTCGGAGCGGGTTTAATCCTAACAGGTCTTCTCGAGGAGACCTTGGAAGGATTGGCAGAAATGGTTATTATAGCAACATCTTCAAACAGAACAGTTGAAATCAAAGTTTTCTCGAACAAAATTTCTCTGCTGTCCATCAGGCGCTAGACACCTGTCTTCAGCAAATACCAACCAGAAGGCAGAGATGAACACATGTGGAAACCTTCACCACAACACGGAAATAAATTGGCCACCAACAAATTCTTGTTAACAATCATAAGGGGAGTAGAAACTTCATCAACTGAGGTCATAAACAGGTCGATATCAATGGCATTAACTCCTCGGTTGTGCTTAGGCATGGGAGAGGTTATGACATTGGGCTTCTCCGGAGCATCGAACTCAATCTCCTTGTCTTCAATCAGATCTTGTACCTTGTTTCTCAGAGCCCAGCAGTCATTTGTATCGTGGCCAGGACTCTCAGAATGGTAGGCACACCGAGCGTTTGGATTGTACCGAGGAGACGTGGTATTAGGATTCTTGGGAGCCTCTTTCAAGGTTTCCAAGTTGGATCTCAGCAGATGGGGTAAAACCTTTGTCAATGTCATGTTAATCCGGGTAAACTGCCTTTGTGGTCTTTCTACCCTTTGCTGATTATTATGTTGTCGAGCAGCCGCATGCCTAAGTATCATTACAACACTTACTGTCAGATGGTGTTCAGCTCTGCTTTGACCTCTTAGGCTATAGATAGCACTGGCTTCCTTCTTACCAGTGAAGAGCTTCTTTACTGAACTCGACGAGGTGTCTTTCAGCATTTTACCGCTCTAGATCCCAACTTCTACCCTCTCTCCAGTTAATAATAGCTCAGTGAAACCAGCTGACGAGCTGTCAATCAAATGATTAAAGAATGGACTAGACAGCATCCCAAGAAACATGTCAACCAACTCCCTGTCAGATAAAGGGGGTTGGACTCTCCCAGCCAAGTCACTCCACTTATGTGCATAGTCCTTAAAGCCTTCACCTTCACCCATGGACATACTCTAGAGTTGAGTACGAGTAGGGGCAAGGTCGACGTTGTATTGATACTACTTATAAAAAGCAGCAGCCAAATCCTCCCAGTTTCGGACATTGATTCCCTCCAGTTGGTAGAACCATTCAAGCTGAGTCCCTGACAGACTATCTTGAAAAAAGTGAACCCACAAGTTTCTATCAGCGGTGTGGGGCTGGATCTTCCTTACGTAGGAACGGAGATGGAGTTTTGTGCAAGACACCCTGTCGTACTTTGTGAAAACTGGAGCCTTAAATTTCTGCGGGATGACCACTCCCGACACCAATCCCAGTTCTTCAAAATCCAACCCAGGTATTCTCTGGACTTCCATAGCACTCAACCGATCTTCCAACTGCTTATATATATCCTCAGTGGGAGGATACTGCTCATCATTGTAGTCAGTATCATTGTCAGAAACTTCAGGACTATGGTTCTTCTCCCTTGTCTCCCTTTCTTGGTTCTCCCCTTACTTGGATGAGGAGGTCAAATCGACTGGTTTCTTTAACGCCCCCCTGAACCTTCTGCCCAGATTCAAAACACCAAAGACCTTCTTCTTTTTCTTCTTCTCCTTCAAGATAAGGGCTTTCAGATCCTCCTGCCCTTTTTCTAGAGTTATGAACATCTGTTGAAATTGAGGATTTTGTGCCTGAAGATCTTTGATGCTTTGTTCAGAAGACACTTTTGCTAAAATAAACAGCGAAGAAGATGAGAAGCATGTAATGGTACCTGTTTATGCAATGCTATGGATGGGATGCGTATGTAATAATTTCAAGGACTTTGGGAAATTTAAATTTGCAAACCAAAATGAAATAAAGATTTTATTAGTAGAATTCAAAATACAATTTCCTTTTAGGCGTTACAATTGAAAAAACTAAAAGAAATCAAATTTCCCATGGATGCTTCCTCTTCGTGCCGAGATAGATATTGAGGCTTCTTTCTTAATGAAGCTGCTTTGTGAGCTCTAAAACCCTCTTCTCCTGGGCATCGAACTGGTCCCTATAAGTATCACGCTCCTTCTTCAACTGGATCCAAGACCTTTGTAGTTCTTCAAGATCAGTGGGCATATCAGGATGAAGAACCGTGTAGGGAATATCCCCTTCAGTAATGGGCTCCACAATCACTGGTAAAACGGCTATGTAGGGCATCATAAGTTTCTGAGCTCGAGCTCGTACTCATTGGAGATAAGGTTCCATAGGAATGGAATTCTTCGGCCCCAAAGTCTTGGCGTCTGATTTGTTTACCATGCCCCAAGCTCGTATGAACTTCTGGCGATACCCTTGAACATCATCCTCATAGTTAAACACAATTCCCTGGATAAGCATCTCATGAGGACCATCCCCTCGAGCGTAACCAAATTGTCGCAGAGCCAAACAAGGGTTGTAAGTTATGCCTCCCATAATGCCAAGTAGTGGGACATTAGGGAACTCCCCGCAGCGGTAAATAATAGAAATATCTCCCTTAAAACGGGAATACTAGAGAATATCCGCATGCGAAAGTGACATTATCCTTTGCGACCAACCCAAACCTTCTTCATTCTTCAGCACTGATTTAGGGAGGTGAGAAATAAACCACCTCGACAGTAATGGCATGTAGCACATAAGAACCCCTCTTCTCTTCATGGTACGAGTATGGAGAGCGTGCAAGATATCTCCGAGCAAGGTGGGCACAGGGTTGCGAGAGAGGAAGATCTTGATAGCATTCATATCTATGAGTAAGTCTGGATTAGGGAACAATACTAACCCATAGATTAAAAGGGCCAAGACCTCCTCAAAAGCCTGAAAGTCCAAATCATCCCAAAACAACTGGGCTTTATCTATTAAGAACTTGGCTAGAAAACCCTTGACTCCGCTTCTTATTTCCCAATTGGATACCACGTCGGACCATTTCAGATGCAAAGCTTAGGAAATGACTTCTGGCTTAGGGACCTCTTCTAAACCTGTGAAAGGCACCTGGTCAAGAATGGGTAGATTCAATAACTGAGAGAACTCTTCCATGGTAGGCACCAACTGATAGTCTGGAAAGGTGAAGCAGTGTTGCTAGGGATCAAAGAACTGAAAGGGTACACCCATCATCTTTTCATTAAAGCTTGAAGTAATCAGGTTGAGAAGTCGACCATGCCTCTTAGTGAATGCGGAAGTTTCAGGAACCCTTGATACTAGTTCTTTGAGTTAGGGAGGTATTCTCACAAAGCTAATTCAGATAGTGTTTCTACGAGTGGAAGCCATGATCTGCAAAACAGAATAAAGATAAATTCCCAAGGTCCTTGAAATGGTTAGTGTAATAAGAATGGATTCTATGTTATGATGCATGATGTTATGTTCAAACAGAGTAAATCACATACAAGCAAAGCACACAATAGACCTTAGGTTCAAAGGCTTGCATGAGGTTAATGGTAAGTACCCTCTTGAATTTTAGTTGGTTTCAAACCTATCTTAGAAAATTAACCGGGTTCTAAGGATTCTCAATATCACTTATCATCCTTTATCAGGCATTGTTTCAGCTCAGGAAATCTTTTCTTGTGGCCGAAATATCCCGAAAGTCTGATGTCAATGAGTGTAGCATCGAGTATCAACCAATCCTCAGCTTTATACCGAGGCCGGTTATCTCACTACTTTCTAATGTCCAAGTTTGTTCAACTAAGGTTCTAAAGTCTGTTATTGCTTCATGATACCATGCGGCGGCCCCGTATTCTCCTCGTTTCCACATGAAGGATACCGGTACCAACCAAAGTGTCATACCAACATAGCCATCGCTTAAACCATATCGGTCTATGCCGTACAGTCTCCACGATCTATTATTGTTTACCTAAAAAGTGTCCCCAGATCCGGGTGTAGGATCTTCAACAATACCCAAGAAAAAACCCTTAAAGATAAAGCAGGCAAACCAAACAAGAAAGTAATTTAAAATGACCTAGATCCTAAGGTATACCCCACTTTTTAATAATTCCCCACCAGAGTCGCAAGTTCTGTGATACGGTGGCATAACCGACTGTTTAATACTAGTTTGCATTTTTTGTTCGTAAATGTCGCGGTAAGCAAGAGTCTCCACCGACTTTTATTTATCCAACAAAGGAAAAGGAAAAAGAACAGAAAAAACCTTTTTCGAGAATGTTTCTGAGTACGGGGGGTAGATTATTGAAAGGGAAGGTGTTAGCGCCCTTTCTATCCGTGGTTTTCCATGGGCTCTTAGGTACTTGCTCATTTTTTAAATTGCTTGTGTGTGTTTGTTTTGAAAAGTTTTATTTACTTCGTGATAACCCTTGTATCGGTCCTCAAGAGTGTGACGAAGTTATTTTGAAAACTGTTTTGAAAAGTGTTTATGTGAAAAAAAATTATTTTGAGCAAGTACTTGAGATTTATACCTACTCGAAAAAAGTTTGTTCGTTTTCGTTTCCTTTAGCCAGTGCTATCCTACTATTAAGGAGTAGGTAGCTCCGTCGTTGGATTTTTAAAGGGACGTTCGAAGGGACAAAATGGTCTCTGAAGGCAACAAGTAAGGATATCTTAGCATTTCGAAGGGACTATCATCATAAGATAAATTCGTAGGCAACTCGAGGGACAACTAGGGACTATGATCTTTATGACGATTTTGAATCGCGGGTCATTGCTAAGGTATCCCAACGTTCGAGGGACACAACCATTACTTCTGAGGTAACCAAGTGGGGCAAACCCTAGGAGTGGGCATGTGCAAGTGTGTTTTTTTCCAGTTAATTATCTTTGCATAATTAGGATTGTCTATCGTTTTAAATTGATTTATCTTGTCATTCAATCCTATTATCCATACATCTAGGCAGTTTATAATTGCAGAAAGTAAAGTGCGAGAGATTAAAACCCTAGCATTTACAAGGCTTTGGGGAGGGGATTACATAACCAAAAATCGGGGGAAAATAATAAATGTGAAATAGTAAACCTAATTAACTATTACAAACTTGGAACAGTTACAATAATTAATCAAATAATGGAAACAAAAACGCACGCGACAAAATTAGATTAGGGGGATTAATGTCAAGTTTAGAAAAAATTAATTTACAAATAAAGAAAATATTTGTTTTGATTGTTTTATGAAAAATAATTAATTTTGCAAGTCAACCTAATTTCTATTAAATTTTAATTATAAAAAAGATTTAAGTTGACCTAATTAAGCTAATTAATGCCAATAAATATTTTTTTATGAGAAAAGACTAAACTTAATATTTTTTGTAATTTTTTTGATTTTATGATTTAATTAAAAAAACAATGATTTTTTCTTGTAAAATAATTGAAACAAATGATTTTATAAAATAATTAAAAAAGAGAAATGAAAGAAATAAAAAAAAGAATTGAAACTGGGCCTAGTGTGAAAGTAGTTTTGGGAGGTGTATGCTGAATTTTCAGGGCCCAGAGCAATTGGCCCAAGGCTGCGCCTGATCCAGTGGGACTCACATCTGGGGGTTTACCATGCTCCTTGCCTGCTGCTTATTGGATCTGGTCAGGGGATGATCCAAGGCGTGAGATCTTGAGGTGCATGGTAGGTGCATTGACTAGTGGTGTATTAGATCCTGCATAGAAATGTTAGAAAATACAAAATTGGTTTTCCCAGGATCGAATTCAGGTCCTTGAGTTTGCACACTCATCCCCTGTCCATTTGCGCTACCAAGCTTAGTTGTAAAAATGACAACACAATAATATTATATATGAAAAAATAAGATTAATACTTGGAAATTAAAAATGTGCGTCAGATTCAAACTGGCCAGTGATAGGCTGCCACCTAGTTGTATTCTTCACAGAAATGCCGTTTTAGGTACAAGGGTTTTACCTACGGACAACTTTTCTAGCTATAACCCATACGTTTTCAAAAATTCAGTACATGCAATATAAATCTCAGATAAGGCCATGGATCGATCACTCGTGATTTCTTGAACATGAATTGACCCTTGATTGGGCCTAATTTAACCTGTAACAAGAAACCTTAAAGCAAAGCTCTGAACCCTAATAATGGCAGTTACTCGTATATGTACCAAAAAAACAATTAATTATGCCAATATGTTCTAAATGACTAGACAAACATGAATGTGTAGTTAGAATTCATTTATCATGCGCATATGTTCAAAATCAAATTAAAAAATTAAAGGAAAATGGTGGTTCTGTATGGGGCGTTTCCGGGTGCTTTAACGCGTGGGAATGATCCAATTGGCTTCAGAGTACCTCCAGCAATCGATCGCAAGTCTCAGGATGCTTTGAATCTCCTTATGGAAAAAAATCCGACCTCCATTTTTTGACATAAATTTGAGTTTTGTTTTTGCTCTAGGGAGGCAGGTTGCGCGTGTGTTCTCTCTTTTAGGGTTCACAGAGCTTCTCCTTAAGTAATGAATCCAATTAGGTCAATAAAGATTGGAATGAATCAAAAGATTGATGGTCTTGAAGTTTTTATTCAAATCTTTCCAAAATTGGAGATTTTCTCTTCTTTTTAGAGCTTGCGCAATTTTTTTGATCATTGCCAGCATATGAGATCTATAATTCAATGCAAAACAAATCCTATTCCACAAATTTGATTCAATTTGAATTTATTTGAATTTATTTGATTTTAAAGGAATAAAAATCAAAATAAATTAAATAAACAAAAATAAAAATGCATGGAGGGTCCCATAGGTCATGGACCATGCTAGGACTAAGATTCAATCTTTAAAAAATGGGCCCGTGTGGAAAAAAATGCAATTTTGGGCATTCTTGACTTTGGGCAAATTTCCAAAAATGGTCAACTTTGACGATGCATATTTCTCTCAATTTTGACCCTAAGAGGGTGTTCTTTGACTTTTTAGAAAGCTTAGGATGTCCCCTAAGCAACCTCTTTGGTTTCATCTCAATTGGATCTTCCATGTTCATGTAAGGAGCTTTGACCCAAAAGATGTTTTGTTGAATTTTTGGAATGACCTATAATGTCTGAATTCATATTTTTCCATGAGTGCATTTCTTGGACTTTAGGAATGAAGATGAGTTGTAGGGAACTAAATTCTTTTCAAAATGAGCCTTGGATGAGAAATTTCTGATAAAGTATGAAAAAGTTATGCTTGGTCAAAGTTTGGTTGACTTTTCCTAATAAACCCTAATTTAGCAACTTTTGAGTTTTGATGAATTAGGAGAATTCCTTGGGGAATCATGATCAACCCTTGATTAAATGATGGATATTACTTCAAAATGTTGATGTTAACCAAAAATATTGGAGTTTGATTGTATGTGGGCCCTAGTTGACTTTTAACCTGGTATAGTTGATTTTCAAACATCTGAGTAGTTGACTGGGTAAACTTTTTGTGCAAGGCATGAAACTTGGCATGAATGGTCTTGATAACATATTAGGACTATGGATAACATATGAGGCCTTTGGGACTCACCCATCATTGAGCAAGTTGAGTGTCTTAATGAACATATGTTGAGTAAAATGGGAAGGAAAATTTTGGGGTACAACAACAAGTTACATCATATTGACACATTACATTATTTATTTACATTTAAAACTCTTTCAAAATTCCAAATCTATTTATAAAAACAGTTTCAAAATCAAAAAAATTAAATTACAATTTCAAAGACATAAACTACCAACATTCCTATTTTTTCTATTCTATACAAAACAAAATATTTATTCATCTTCAAGTGTCTTCAAGCTTTCCTCTTTGACCTTGCATACTCATCCAACACATGCAACACAAAAAGATTTTTGTTAGCAACATAAAATGGAAATAATCATTCAAATTGAAAATCATTTTAATTCATCATTAGGGTGTTCTTTTGGAATCAGAGAAGAAAGGTTTTTGTATGTTAAAGCCTTAAACATTAGTTTCTATAATGGGCCAATGCTATTGCAAAATCACAAAGTGTTTTGGCTCACAATAGGGGGAAAGGTGAAAATAGAATTTCAAGCCCAACAGAATTCATCCCAACAGGATTCAAACAGAATTCAAACCCAAAAGAAAAGCCTCATACAAAAGTCAGAGTTACATCATTGGCTAGGAGTAGTATTTTGCAAATCTCAATATTTGGTTCACAAAATATAAAGAAGAAATCAATAAAAGTCAGAACTAGCATCATGTGTTCATGCAAGAAACAATAAATCTCATGTTATTTCATGTCAAAAAATCATAGTTTGCAAAATTAAATCACTTTACTGCAAAGACAAATGCTTTTGTTCACAGAAAAGAAAAGAACTCAGAAAAATGCTCATCACAGTACAAGAGTTTTCAAACACAGCTGTAAAAAGCATCACAGACAATAAAAAATTATCAAATCCAGCAAGCAAGCAATCACAAAGCCTCATATTTATTTGTCTCAATCAAAAAATCAGAATATAATATAAATCCATAGGCCAAGATTACTTTACTGCAAATCTCAAACAAATATGTTTAGTTCACAGAAATAGAGAAAGCACAGAAAGTACCAAAGTCTGCATAAAATCAAGCATCCATCACAAATAAATATAAAACAAGCAACCATACAGAAAGTGCAGCCCCAAAAGCAACTAGTACAGAAAACCAATAAAAGCAAAGTATAGCAAGTACAATCCACAAGTAACCATATAGCAGGTACAACCCCAAAAGCAAGCAAAAGTCAGCATCCATCATAAATGAATAACACAGCCATCAAGCAAAGTCAAATAAAATACAATAAAAGTTAATTTTGTTAAAGTGACAAACCAAAGTCTCTCTTAAAGACAACATTAAATTACTACAAAAAAATGAACAAGCCGACCAATATAAAAACCATCACTGAGTTCACAAGAGAGAGAGAGAGAGGCCAAGCCACCAAAAAAAGGGCAACATCATCTTCCCCTCAAAGTTTTTTCCCCCAGTAATTCCACAAAAATATATACATATACAGAGCCATATAGAATCCGCAACCACACATAACCCTTTCAAAAAAATATATTCAGAATCCAATCAAACAGAAAACTCAAGCCACAACAAAACCCTAAACAATTATTTCCATCATTTTCCAAAAAAAAATTAACCCTTCAGAAATCCGGTAAAAGGAGCAAGAAGAAAAAGAATGAACTCACCCATAAATCAAGGTGGTAAATCGAAAGACTTCCTTCTCCTTTACATCCTTGTTAATTTTTTGGATTCTCTATAAAGGTCAAACAAACATCAGTTAGATACCCAGAACGAAAAAAGAGAAAATGATATAGAATCATAGAAACAGAGAGGATTTTGTAACATTCAGCGAAGAAAATGAAGAAGGACGTAATTGCAAGGGATGAGAAGGAGGTGTCGCTGCCTCTGTTTGGTTTAGGGTTCACAAACCCTTTCTTTGTTTTGTTTAAGTTATAAGAGGTGGGTCTTGGGTCAACCCGGTTCGGCCCAAGCCCACCATTATTTTTTTAGCCCATTTAACCTACCTTTTGCTTTGTATTATTGTAGTTACAAGGATGATAGATAAAAGAACATGGTGCAATGGTGAAGGTATTGTTTGGTAAACACAAAGGCCCGGGTTCTAGACCCCTCTGGGACCTTTTTCTATTTTCAATTTCTTTATTGTTTGTTTATTGTTTTGATTTCCACACTCTTGGGCTTAAGTGGACAGCCCAGTCCAACCTCATTCACACAACACCCCCATTGCTCAGTATACCACGCAGGCCCAATGTATTTTTTTTATTATTATTTTCTGCTTACAAAAAAAACTCCTCTTGGGCCAGACTTAACCAAAATTTTATTTTTACACAAAAAAGACCCTAAATTCAATTTTTACCCCCTGACTTATTTCTTTTATATTTTTTAATTTTATTTTTATTTCTTTAAATATTATTATTGTGATTATTATTTTTATTAACAAAAAAAGACAAAAAATATTTTATTCTATTAATACTCTGTACTTATTTTATTAAAAGCATCAAAACATTTTATTATAAAAATTTAATTTCCATTCTAATCAATTAATATTTAGACTTAGGGTTATTTTTTCATTAAAATCAATTTGGAACTTAGGACTTTTATTATGTAAATTTTTTCTTATACTAGTTTAATTTAATTAAAACATTTTCATAAAAAATCTTAAAAAACTTGTTTCTTAAAATAAATTTATCTCTTTGTTAATTAACTTAGATTTAATTTTCTTTTTTAATCAATTATTTTCTTTTAGTTAATTAAAACAAAACCTATTTTCTTAACAAATCCAAAAACAAATTTATTTCTTTTCCATTCATGCCTTGTACATTATATTAATTTCAATTTTTGTACACTTAATTCAATATGATTGTAATAGATAACTAGGGTTTAAATTCTTGCAATCTCCATTTGTAATTTATACACCCCCATCCCCAAAAATGATGTAATAGCATAGGACATTTACTTTCCGTAATTTATCGCTTTCTTATAATTCTAGTAATTAGGGTTTGTATGGAAAGATGAAACCAATGCTTAACAAACCTTAATTCAAGATAAATGAAGCATGAAATGCAAAAACACTTGCACACTTTACACCTCTATGGATGACTCCACTTGTTGCCTCGAGAAAATGGTCATGATATGCATGTGAGATATCTTAGCAAAAAAAATTAAAAATATAAGATCATAGTCCCTCGATGACTCTACGAATGTTGCCTTACAAATGATCTTAGTCCCTTAAGAAAAATGCTAAGATATCTCACAACATTGTTATTCATGACTATACGATGACCCACGCCCGTCCCATCACATCCAAATATAAGGCTACTTACCAATCAATGGTGAGATAGCAATATCAAAGGAAGAGAGAAATGAACAAAAGACTTTTTGAGTAGGTAGAACGTTCTTAGTTGCTCGCCCATAATCCATCTTCAAAACAAACATCTTTTCAAACACACCAAACACTTTCAAAAAACATGAAATATTTTCAAAAAGTCCAACACTTTGTATGTATTCTTATAGAGACAAGAATCATTACAAAGTTTGCCTAAACGAAGGCGCTTTTCAAAAATACTTTCAAAACCCACCACAAACACATTTCAAAACAAAGAAATTTCAAAAGTGATCTAGCAAGCAACTAAGATCCCATAGATAACTATGGATAAAAAGGATGCTAACACCTTCCTTTTTGATAACCTACCCCCCGAACTCAAGAAAATATCTCAAAGGTCTTTCCTATTTTTTTCACCCTTTCCTTTATTGGATAAAAGAAAAGTCGGTGGTGACTCTTGCTATCCACAATAATTGCGATAAAACGCAAAATAACCAAGTCAGTTCTCCCACTGTATTATAATGATATTATCATCCGAGAAGTCAAAGTTCATAGATTGATAATCATCAACAGCTTGATGGGCCAAATGATCTGCCAATACACTTCTTTTGATGGCCTTTTGTGTTGTATATTGAATATCGTATTCAGTCAAAATCATTTGCCATTGTGATATGGTGGCAGAACCGACTGTTTGAATGCTGGTTTGCGTTTTGCATTTTGTGTTTGTAAAATATCGTGGTAAGCAAGAGTCGCCACCGACTTTTATTTCATCCAACCGGAAAGGAAAAAAGTACAGAAAAAAATCCTTTTTCTAGATATTCTAAACACAGGGGGTAGATTATAGAAAGGGAAGGTATTATCACCCTTTCTATCCATGGTTTTCCATGGGCTCTTTGGTACTTGCTCATTTTTAAATTGCTTGTATATGTGTGCTTTGCTTTTGAAAAGTTTGACTTTGTGATAACCCTTGTATCAGTCCTCAAAGGTGTGACGAAGTTGTTTTGAATTTTGTTTTGAAAAGTGTAAGTGTGAAAAGTTTCGATTTGAGCAAGTACCTACTAGCATCTACCTACTCGAAAAAAGATTGTTTCTATTCTTGTTTCCTTTAGACAGTGCTATCCTACTATTGAGAAATAGGTAGCACCGTCGTTGGAATTGTAAGGGTCAATTCCAAAGGGACGTACGATCACTAAAGCAATATTAGGACACATTAGTAATAACCCTAGAGTCTTAAGATGATATTCGAGGAAACATTTCCGAGGCAACATTCCGAGGCAACATCCGAATGGGATATTTGATCTTTTTTAGACAGAAGGATAACCACTAAGACACCCTATACTTAATGATCGTTTACCGAAGGCAACCGAAGTGTGAGTATACCCTAATAGTGATATGTGCGAGTGATCTGTCTTAAATTATTTAGTCTTTGCACATTAGGATTTTCTAGTTGTATTAATTTGCCATGCATTCTTATCATACAATCCTATTAGCATACATTTAAACAGTTAAATATTTGCGAGAATTAAAATGCGAGAAAGTAAATCTACGCTATTACAAGGCTTCGGGGAGGGGGATTAATTACATATCCAAAAACCCGGAAAAAGAGATAAATAAAAAGCCCTAGATTAAACTATTACAAACCATGAACAGTTACAACAATATTGGCAAAAAATAAATAACGCGTGTGCGATGAATCGAATATGAAACAAATAGGGTTTTGACCCTCGCTTACACCTAATTGCGATTGAAAAAAAGTTTTCGTCATGTTTTGTTGTTTTAAGAAAATAAAGAAATCATTAAATTAAAAGAAAATCCTAATTCTAGTTAATTTTAATTTTAAGAAAAAAAAATGGATTAATTTAATCTACAACCTATTTTTGTATTTTTATTTATTTTGAGAAAAAGAGCAAAATTAGACTAAATCAAAGATTTAACCTAATTTCTATTTTTTTGATTTTATTTATGAAAGAACAAATTACCATTTCCTAAATTAAATTAATTTTGATAAATAAAAAAACTAATCCTAATTTTGTGAATTATTGATTTTATGGTTTTTGTGAAAAATAAATAAATTTGTAAATTAAAGTGATTAAAAGAAAAATTAAAAGAAATAAAGAAAATAAATAAATAAGATAGAAACGGTTAGAGATGGGCCTAATGCTGTTTAGCAATTTGGAGGGTTGGAATATGAACTTTTGGGCCCAAGGTTGGTGGCCCGTTTTGACTTTCCCTGATCCAATGCATACGTTGACCTGGGGTGTATGGTGGTCCTCCAAGGGTAGCACGTTGATCTAGGCCAGAGATGCGTTTGATGGCCAGATGCTGATGGTACATCGTGAACTTCTTGATTTGCAACACACTGGATCATCTATTGAAAAACATTATGAACAAAGGTTGGGACCTGGGGATCGAACCTAGGTCCTTAGGCACTTTTCCAACGCACGCTTGCCATCTTGGCTGCACTTGTTATTTGTACATATAATAAAAATAAAAGATAATATATGGACAACAATGAAAAACGCACTAAATTCAAATTGCCCAACCAGGGGGCGCCACGCCTCATCTTCTTCCTCCCATCCGTCGTGTAAGGATGTAAACTTATACCTACGGGCATGGCTCCATGGCTAAAGACTTGTAACCTTCAACAATCAAGAAAACGCATGCTAAATAAATTCTAATTACATGATTCCATTTGTATTAAACCCACGAACACCATGGTATTACTTTCTTGGACCAATTTTACTGATACAGAGAAACCCCAAAACATAAGAGCAAACCCTAACAATGGCATCTCTTAATTCATGTGCTAAAAACACAATTAAACACTACCAAAAGCTTGCAAATTCAATGATAAACAAGGATATATGCACAAAACATGCTAATTATGCGTGAACCAATGAAAATGAAATCAAAGCTTTGGGACAAAACCGTGACTTCTGTACCTATGATTCCAGGCGTGAGAAAGCTTGCAGTTGGTTGGGATATGTTCCTGGGATGTCCAGCAATCTGTTGGCAATGTGAGAATGGCACGAATTGGCCTCTAGTATGGAAATTGGATCACCACTTTTTCTTGAATTTTTTTAGTTTTGTTTTTCTCTTTTACGACTGCTCAACCCTTTCCATGCCTTGCCTTGCTTCTGTATATTTAATACAACATGTTAGGTCAGCAAAAACGAAATCAATCTTGCCCATTATGAATATTTGATTTGGTCTTTCATGGCATATGATTTCTTTCCAATTTTTCTCAAATCCAATCTTTTTCCAACCAAATTAGCCTTGCACTAATTGATTCTCAATTGAAAGCATATAAGATCTACTTTCAATGCAAAAATCACCCCTAAAACACATTATTTGATTTATTTAGATTTATTTGATTTTATTTGAATTTAAAATAAATAAAAATCAAAATAAATTAAATAAATGAATAAATAAAGCATGGAGGGTCCCATAGGCCGTGGACTATGTTATCATTGAAGTGCAAGCATAAAATGTTGGGCACATTTAGCAAAAAATGCAAATTTGAGCACATTTGACTTTTGACAATTTTGCAAAAAAGGTCAAATTGGCCAATGCATAACTCTTTCAATTTTGACCCTAGAGAGGTGTTATTGGACTTTTTAGAAAGCTTAGGATATCCTCTAAACAACACTTTTGGTCTCATCTCAATTAAGTCTTCCATGTTCATGTATGAAGCTTTGACCCAAAAGGTGTTTTTGTTGACTTTTCAAAATGACCTATAATGTCCAAATTCATATCTTTTTGTGAGTGCATATTTTGAACTTGGGAGCTGAAGATGAATTGTAGGGAATTGAATCCTCTTCAAAATTATATTTGGATGGGTCATTTTTTATAAAGTATGAGAAATTTATGCTTGGTCAAAGTTGAGTTGACTTTTCCTGCAAAACCCTAATTTAGTAGCTTTTGGGTTTTGATGAATTGTGAGCAATCCTTGATGAATCATGATCAAACCTTGATCAAATGATGAATGATACTTCAAAATGAGTATGTTGACCAAAATCTTAAGGTTTGACTGTATGTGGGCCACAGTTGACTTTTGACTTAGCACAGTCGATTTTCATGCCTTTGAGCAATTGACTGAGCAAACTTCCTCTACAAGGCTTGAAAATTGACATGGATGATCTTGAGAACATATTAGGAAAATGGTGAGCATTTGGGCTCCTTTGGTCTCAAGCATATTGATGAAAAATGAAACCCTAATTTGAGGTAGACTGTCTTAGAAGAGAGTTTTTCTGGTCAACTCTTGGACTTCCTTGAGCAATTTGAGGACCTCACTTAACATGTATTAAGAAATATGGGAGGGAAAATTTTGGGGTACAATAGCCATCTAGCTATCCGTCTGGAGAGAGTGGGTTTCTCAAAGATGTACTTGATAGGATCCATCTTATAAATTAATAGAGTGGTGTGAGTCAACATATATTGTCTTAGCCAGCGAGCAACCCATGCCAGGGCGCAACAAGTTTTCTCGAGCAGTGAATATCTGGTTCCACAGTCAGTAAATGTTTTTCTTAGGTAGTATATTGCATGCTCTTTTCGGCCAGACTCGTCATGTTGGCCCAACACACACTCCATAGAATTCTGTAGTACAGTCAAATACATGATTAAGGGTCTTCCTTCAACTGGAGGCATGAGGATGGAGGTTCTTGCAAATATTCCGTGATCTTATCAAAAGCAGCTTTGCAGTCTTCGTTCCATTTGACTACTTGATCTTTCTTCAGGAGTTTGAAGATTGGCTCACAAGTAGCAATTAGATGAGATATGAAACGGGAAATGTAATTAAGACGACCCAAGAATCCTATAACCTCCTTTTCACAACGGGGAACTGGCATTTCTTGAATGGCTTTGACCTTCACGGGATCCACTTCAATACCTTTTCCACTGACGACAAAACCTAGAAGCTTTCCAGACCTTACTCCGAATGTGCACTTATTAGGGTTCAACCTCAACTTGTACTTCTTCAGCCTCTCAAATAGCTTGTGTAGGTGATCGAGATGCTCTTCTTTAGTTTGCGACCTTGAAATAATATCATCCACATATACCTCTATTTCATGATGGATCATATCATGAAATAAAGCTACCATAGCTCTTTGATATGTTTCCCCTGCATTCTTTAATCCGGACGACATGACCTTGTAGCAAAAGGGGCCCCATTGTGTAACAAAGGTGGTCTTTTCCATGTCTTCGGGAGCCATCTTGATTTGGTTGTAGCCAGAAAATCCATCCATGAAGGAGAAGACTTTATGTTGAGCGGTGTTGTCAACCAAGACGTCAATATGAGGTAGAGTGAAATTATCTTTTGGGCTTGCCCTATTTAAATCCCTATAGTCTACACACATACGAACCTTTACATCCTTCTCGGCACGGGGAACACATTTGCAACCCATTGAGGATAAGATGTCACTTCTAGGAAACCTGTAATGAATTGTTTCATCACTTCAGCTTTTATCTTTTCAGACATGTCAGGCCGCATGCGACGAACTTTTTGCTTAACAGGAGGGAAATCTTCCTTTGTTGGAAGACAATGAACCACAATATCAGTATCCAACCCTGGCATATCTTCATACGACCAAGCAAACACTTCAACGTAGTCATGTAAAATCTGAACCAATATGCTCTTGATACCGTCTTCTAGGTTGGTTCCGATCTTGACTTCTTTCCTGTTTGTCTCGGTACCTAGGTTGATAACTTCGACTGGCTCTTCATGAGGTTGAATAGCTTTCTCCTCTTGCATCAGCAGCCTGGCTAGCTCTCCTGGTATTTCACAATCTTCCTCGCCTTCGTCTTCGGCTTGGTTAATTAGATGCTCGAAGTCATAACTGGCAATAATAGAGTCGTTGGCAATGAGATCCAGAGTGGATGGGGATCTGCAAGTGTGTGTGTGTGTGTGTGTGCGCGTGAAAGACACGTGGCTATTGAAAAATGCGATAAAGAAAAAGAAAGATAGTGAATACAAAATTTGAATGCAAAAGGTCCAATGGTTTATATTAAATTATCATATGATAAATGGACATGAACAAAACCCTTAACAAATGGACCATAGTGCCCTGAAAAAGTCACATGGCTTAAAAGTCATTGTTTGGAATTTAAAATTATAGTAAAACGTTATTGAATTGACAGAAAACAATAAAGAGTAATTACTCCTCAATGAAGGAGATGGGAGTGAAATTCTTTGCATTCCACTTGTTGAGCTTTCCCCCGACAGTAGGGTAGATCTATTCTTCAAAAGCGCATTCATCATCAGAGTCTTCGAAAACATTTACTCAGAATTTTCGATGCGAAGAGGTGGATTTCCTATGTGAGCGTGCATGACCTCTCTTTGAGCCTTGATGGTGAAACCCAATACAAATTTGTCTGCTTTAAATGGAATCTCGGGGAGTTTCCCCAAGGTAGTACAGCTTCTGTCTTCGACTATGGCACAAGCATCCTTAAGCGAAACCATTCTTGGCACAACTTTATCAGCTTTTGGTATGGCAGAGGAGATTTTGGTGACGGCAAGCATAGGAGGAACAACTTTGAAAGCCTGGAACGGAGTTTCTATAAACTCACCATCCATTTCCATATACTTGAAGGAATTGAGGTGGCTCACCATAAATTCTTCTTTGCCGCAAACAGTAACGACCTTCTCTTTGACTGGATAATTTAATTTTTAATGAAGGGTGGATGTTACTTTCCCTGTCCCATGTATCCAAGGGCACCCAAGTAAAAAGGAGTAAGCGGGACGGATGTCCATTATCTAGAAGGTAGAGTTAAAAATCTGTGAGCCAACTTTAATTGGGAGATCCACCTCTCTATGAACCATCCTTTTAGACCCACTAAAAGCCCTTATAACAATATCACTTAGTTCTAACACCAGGCCCTCGCAATCTAACCGGTCCAAAGCACCTTTGGGTAACACATTTAGAGATGAGCCAGTATAAATTAAGACACGTGCCAGGGGGGTTCCCTTGCATTCAATAGAGATATGCAAGGATTTGTTATGGTTCCTTCCCATAGGAGTCAAATTAGCGTCGGAGAACCCTAATCCATTGTCAGCCGTTAAACTTGCTACACAGTTCTCGAACTGGTCAACTGTGGTTTCTTGGGGGCATATGGGATTTCTTCAAGAACTTGATTAGAGATTGGGAATGAGCGTCTGAATAGATTAACAATGACAACATGGAGATTTTTTAGGGGTTTTTCCCCAGTTGCTCCACTATTTTAAAGTCTCTCTTCTTTATGATTTTCAGGATTTCCTTCATCTCTCGAGTGGAGGGCTCTTCAACATCAGTATCTTTGGTAGGTGCCTCTATCCGAGCAGGCTTACCATCTTTTTCTTTGCCTCCAGTGTTGGCACTAGACTTGTCATTGGTTATGCGAATGGGAGTTGTTGTAGTAATGAGCGGTGAAATATCAGGGGAAAAGATCCTCCTTGTTCTTCTTACTTTACTAGAACCTTCAATATTAGTAACATTAGCTTTGTCTTTGTTGATCCAAATATCATGTTTTATCCCATGATAATAAACTTCGGCACCATAGTTCCATGGAACTGTTTTATCAGAGGAGTAAGGAATCGGCCTAGGGGTATTGATTATTAAAGGAGCAATGATTGGTTCGTTTGAAATCCTAATAGTACCCTTTGAGCAGATCCTAAGAGGTTTGTTGGAGATGGTTATTATGGACAGGTATTCAGCTTCATTGGTCAAACTCTTGATGGTAGGAACTTTTTCAAACAGGATCTCATGACTATCTATCAGCCGTTGAACACCTTCTTTTAGCCATTTTCATCAATTTATTTGTTCAGCACAGGAATCACAGTCTTTTAAATAGCCAGGGAACACCCCATCTCTCAGCAAATTTTCCTTCACAGTAGTTAATGGAGTAGTCAAATCCTCAACGGAGGAAACAAAAGTAGTGTCATCAATCGCATTGACACCTTTGCCATGGTTCGACATTTGTGCAGTTATCACATTTAGAGTTATAGGTGGATCAAACTCAATATTTTTTTGTCTATTAGGTCTTGAATTCTGCATTTCAAAGCCCAACAATGATCAGTATCATGTCCGGGGCTGTTGGAGTGATAGGCACGCTTGGCATTCGGATTGTACTTCGGTGATGTAGTATTTGGATTTGATGGTGGATCACGTAATGTCACTAAGTTGGCCTTCAATAAATGCTGTAAGGCTTGGGATGATGACATGCTTATCCTCGTGAACTGTCTTCGAGGAACTTTAGATCATTGATTGTTGGATGATTGTCTTTGAGTAGATGGAGGGTTGGAGATCAAAAGAACATTAACAGATGGGCGGTGATCCTTCTTAGTTTGGGCCATTGACCCATAAACAACATTGGCTTCTTTCTTGCCAGTAAAGGGTTTCTTTATAGTGCTTGAGGTAGAAGCAGATGGCACAGGGACTTTTTCCACTCTCGACCCTTTTGCCAGTCAGAATTAACTCAGTGAAACCGGAAGATGAGCTACAAATTAGCAAGTTGAAATATGGGTCAGTTAATGTACCCATGAACATATAAACTAGTTCTTTGTCAGTTGGTGGTGGTTCGACTCTACCAGCAAGATCCCTCCATTTTTGTGCGTACTTTTTAAACCTCTTATTAGTACCCATTATCATACCTTGAAGTTGGACTCTAGTTAGTGCCAGATAGGCATTGTATTGATATTGATGATAAAAAGGAGTGGCTAGATCTTCCCATGTATGGATGCGGGAACCCTCCAATTGATTGAACCATTCTAGTTGAGTTCCAGCTAGACTCTCTTAGAAGAAATGAATCCAGATTTTTTTGTCGGTAGTGTGTGGCTGTATCTTGCGCACATAAGACCTTAGATGAAGTTTCCGGAAGGAAACCCCGTCTACCTTGGCGAATACCGGTATCTTGAACTTATGGGGAATGACGACCCCATGTACTAAGCCCAAAACACCAAAATCCAAGCCATGCACGACTTGAATTTCAACAGCCTTTAGTCTATCCTCCAACTGCTTGTATTTATCCTCAGTCGGTGGGTATTGTTCATCAAAGTAGTCTTCTTCCTCAGAAGCTTGATCATTTTCACCCCCAGCACGGGTTCTCTTTGCCTCTTCCACCTGGTTCTCATCTTCCTCGGATGACTCTTTAACTATCTGCACCTGACGAACTAGGCCTTTAAATCTTTTCCCCATGTGGATGAGGGCCTTCTTCTTAGAATTCTTTTTGGCCGCCAACAACGTCAACCTACTATAATCTATTATAGCTTTGGATATCTAAGGCTGATGTATGATTGATTAAAGGGAGACCAAGAATAAAATAAAGAATAAAATAATATTAAAGAAATATATAATAAAAGAGAGACCGAAATGTGTATTACGCGTACCTCAAGAACTCTATAACTCGTTGGCTTATACTGATGTTAAAAATGTGTTTAGTAGAAAATATCAATTTAAAGACTAAACCTCACACTCTCGTGGTTTCATTATTATGGATAATTTGTTTTCTAAACTCTTCATTTTGGACAGCTCGTGTCTCTATATAGTGCTCTATCATAGATTCTAGCCCAGAGTGAGTTAACGTCACATCGAAATCCTCCATTGATGTTTCAAGGTTAAAATTATGGGATACTTGCGGTTCCTCAAAGTGTGTTAGCGTTGCATTTTTTGTCTGCATAAATCGCTCTTTCATCCTTGATTCTAGCCTAGATTGAGTTAGTGTCGCAGTGAGATCCTCCATTAATGTGTCGAGAGTGGAATTTTAGGATTCTTATGACTCCTTAAAATATTGGGCGTGGTGATTATTAAGGAAATTTGGTTAAGGATTATTTAGCATCGCATTGTAGTCCTCCGGTAATGTTTCAATATCAGACTTATGGATTTTTGTGACTCCTCAAAATTTTGGGATTGGTATTTGTAGAGGTAATTTGAGTGAGAGTGAGTTAGTGACGCATTGAAATCCTCCATTAGTAATTCGAGGTCAGATTTATGGGATTCTTGTGATTCTTTGAAATACTGGGAATGGGAGTTGTAAAACAAATTGGGTGATACGTGGTAATTAAGTTTAGAAAGCCTTAGTCTATACGGTGGAACAACGGAAATAACAACATTGATTGTTGGTCCCCAGCAACGGTGCCAAAAACTTGATGCGTCTGCAAGTGCACGGAAATATCGAAGTAATATAAAAGATTGTCGAATCGACAGAGACCAATGTCAACCTAATGTAATCTATTATCTCTTTGGGAAACTAAGGCTAATGTATGATTGATTAAGGGGAGACTAAGACTAAAATAATATTAAATAAATATATAATAAAAGAGAGACTGGAATGTGTATTACGCGTACCTAATGGACTCTATAACTCGTTAGCTTATACTGATGTTAAAAATGTTTTTAATAAAAAATATTAATTTAAAGACTAAACCTCACACTCTCGTGGTTTCATTATTATGGATACTTATTTTTCTAAACTTTTAATTTTGGACATTTTGTGTCTCTATATAGTGCTCTATCATAGATTCTTGCCTAGAGTAAGTTAGCGTCGCATCGAAATCCTCCATTGATGTTTCGAGGTTAAAATTATAGGATTCTTGCGGTTCCTCAAGGTGTGTTAGTTTCGCGTTTTGTGTCTCCACAAATTGCTCAGTCATCATAGATTCTAGCCTATAGCGAGTTAGTGTCGCAGTGAGATCTTCCATTAATGTGTCGAGAGTGGAATTTTAGGATTCTTATGACTCCTCAAAATATTGTACGTGGTGATTGTAAAGGAAATTTGGTTAAGGATAATTTAGCATCGCATTGTAATCCTCAAGTAGTGTTTCAAGATCGGAATTATGGGATTCTTGTGACTCTTCAAAATGTTGGGATTGGTATTTTTTAGAGGTAATTTGAGTGAGAGTGATTTAGTGACGCATTGAAATCCTCCATTAAAATTTCGAGGTAATATTTATGGGATTCTTGTGATTCCTCGAAATACTGAGAATGGGAATTGTAGAAAAAATTTGGGTAATACAGGGTAATTAAGTTTAGAAAGCCTTAGTCTATACCGTGCAACAACGGAAATATCAATATTGACTGTTGGTCCCCGGTAATGGCGCCAAAAACTTGTTGCATCTGCAAGTGAAAGGAAATATCGAAGTAATATAAAATATTGTTGAACCCACAGAGACCAACGTTAACCTACTATAATCTATTATAGCTTTGGAAATCTAAGGCTAATGTATGATTGATTAAGGGGAGACCAAGAATAAAATAAAGAATAAAATAATATTAAAGAAATATATAATAAAAGAGAGACCGAAATGTGTATTACGCGTACTTCAGGGACTCTGTAACTCGTTGGCTTATACTGATGTTAAAAATGTGTTTAGTAGAAAATATCAATTGAAAGACTAAACCTCACACTCTCGTGGTTTCATTATTATGGAGACTTTGTTTTCTAAACTCTTCATTTTGGACAGCTCGTGCCTCTATATAGTGCTCTATCATAGATTCTAGCCCAGAGTGAGTTAACGTCACATCGAAATCCTCCATTGATGTTTCGAGGTTAAAATTATGGGATACTTGCGGTTCCTCAAAGTGTGTTAGCATTGCATTTTTTGTCTGCATAAATCGCTCTTTCATCCTTGATTCTAGCCTAGATTGAGTTAGTGTCGCATTGAGATCCTCCATTACTGTGTCGAGGGTGGAGTTTTGGGATTCTTATGACTCCTTAAAATATTGGGCGTTGTGATTATTAAGGAAATTTGGTTAAGGATAATTTACATCGCATTGTAGTCCTCATGTAATGTTTCAATATTAGACTTATGGATTTTTGTGACTCCTCAAAATTTTGGGATTGGTTTTTGTAGAGGTAATTTGAGTGAGAGTGAGTTAGTGACGCATTGAAATCCTCCAATAGTAATTCGAGGTCAGATTTATGGACTTCTTGTGATTCCTTGAAATATTGGGAATGGGAGTTGTAAAAAAAATTGGGTGATACATAGTAAATTAAGTTTAGTAAGCCTTAGTCTATACGTTGGAACAACGGAAATAACAATATTGACTGTTGGTCCCCAGCAACGGTGCCCAAGACTTGATGTGTCAGCAAGTGCATGGAAATATCGAAGTAATATAAAAAATTGTCGAATCTACAGAGACCAATGTCAACCTAATGTAATCTACTATCGCTTTGAGAAGCTAAGGCTAATGTATGATTGATTAAGGGGAGACTAAGACTAAAATAATATTAAATAAATATATAATAATAGAGAGACTGGAATGTGTATTACGCGTACCTCATGGACTTTGTAACTCGTTGGCTTATACTGATGTTAAAAATGTGTTTAGTAAAAATTATTAATTTACAGACTAAACCTCACACTCTCGTGGTTTCATTATTATGGATACTTATTTTTCTAAACTTTTCATTTTGGACATTGTGTGTCTCTATATAGTGCTCTATCATAGATTCTAGCCTAGAGTGAGTTAGCGTCGCATCGAAATCCTCCATTGATGTTTCGAGGTTAAAATTATAGGATTCTGCGGTTCCTCAAGGTGTGTTAGTGTCGCGTTTTGTGTCTCCACAAATCGCTCATTCATCATAGATTCTAGCCTATAGCGAGTTAGTGTCGCAGTGAGATCATCCATTAATGTGTCGAGAGTGGAATTTTGGGATTCTTATGACTCCTCAAAATATTGGGCGTGGTGATTGTAAAGGAAACTTGGTTAAAGATAATTTGGCATCGCATTGTAATCCTCAAGTAGTGTTTCAAGATCGGAATTATGGGATTCTTATGACTCCTCAAAATGTTGGGATTGGTATTTTTTAGAGGTAATTTGAGTGAGAGTGAGTTAGTGATGCATTGAAATCCTCCATTAAAATTTCGAGGTAAGATTTATGGGATTCTTGTGATTCCTCGAAATACTGATAAAGGGAGTTGTAGAAAAAATTTGGGTGATACATGGTAATTAAGTTTAGAAAGCCTTAGTCTATACGGTGCAACAACGGAAATATCAATATTGACTGTTGGTCCCCGGTAATGGCGCCAAAAACATGATGCGTCTGCAAGTGCAAGGAAATAAAGAAGTAATATAAAAGATTGTTGAACCCACAGAGACCAACGTCAACCTACTATAATCTATTATAGCTTTGGAAATCTAAGGCTAATGTATGATTGATTAAGGGGAGACCAAGAATAAAATAAAGAATAATATAATATTAAAGAAATATATAATAAAAGAGAGACCGAAATGTGTATTACACGTACCTCAGGGACTCTGTAACTCGTTGGCTTATAATGATGTTAAAAATGTGTTTAGTAGAAAATATCAATTTAAAGACTAAACCTCACACTCTCGTGGTTTCATTATTATGGAGACTTTGTTTTCTAAACTCTTCATTTTAGACAGCTCGTGTCTCTATATAGTGCTCTATCATAGATTCTAGCCCAGAGTGAGTTAACATCACATCGAAATCCTCCATTGATGTTTTTAGGTTAAAATTATGGGATACTTGTGGTTCCTCAAAGTGTGTTAGTGTTGCATTTTTTGTCTGCATAAATCGCTCTTTCATTCTTGATTCTAGCCTAGATTGAGTTTAGTGTCGCAGTAAGATCCTCCATTAATGTGTCGAGAGTGGAATTTTGGGATTCTTATGACTCCTTAAAATATTGGGCGTGGTGATTATTAAGGAAATTTGGTTAAGGATTATTTAGCATCGCATTGTAGTCCTCCGGTAATGTTTCAATATCAGACTTATGGATTTTTGTGACTCCTCAAAATTTTGGGATTGGTATTTGTAGAGGTAATTTGAGTGAGAGTGAGTTAGTGACGCATTGAAATCCTCCATTAATAATTCGAGGTCAGATTTATGGGATTCTTGTGATTCCTTGAAATACTGGGAATGGGAGTTGTAAAAAAAATTGGGTGATACATGGTAATTAAGTTTAGAAAGCCTTAGTCTATACGGTGGAACAACGGAAATAACAACATTGACTGTTGGTCCCCAGCAACGGTGCCAAAAACTTGATGCGTCTGCAAGTGCACGGAAATATCGAAGTAATATAAAAGATTGTTGAATCTATAGAGACCAATGTCAACCTAATGTAATCTATTATCGCTTTAGGAAGCTAATGTTAATGTATGATTGATTAAGGGGAGACTAAGACTAAAATAATATTAAAGAAATATATAATAAAAGAGAGACTGAAATGTGTATTACGCGTACCTCATGGACTCTGTAACTCGTTGGCTTATACTGATGTTAAAAATGTGTTTAGTAAAAAATACTAATTTAAAGACTAAACTTCACACTCTCGTGGTTTCATTATTATGAATACTTATTTTTCTAAACTTTTCATTTTGGACATTTTGTGTCTCTATATAGTGCTCTATCATAGATTCTAGCCTAGAGTGAGTTAGCGTCGCATCTAAATCCTCCATTGATGTTTCGAGGTTAAAATTATAGGATTCTTGTGGTTCCTCAAGGTGTATTAGTGTCGCATTTTGTGTCTTCACAAATTGCTCAGTCATCATAGATTCTAGCCTATAGCGAGTTAGTGTCGCGGTGAGATCCTCCATTATTGTGTCGAGAGTGGAATTTTGGGATTCTTATGAATGCTCAAAATATTCGGCGTGGTGATTGTAAAGGAAATTTGGTTAAGGATAATTTGGCATCGCATTGTAATCCTCAAGTAGTGTTTCAAGATCGGACTTATGGGATTCTTGTGACTCCTCAAAATGTTGGGATTCGTATTTTTAAAGAGGTAATTTGAGTGAGAATGAGTTAGTGACGCATTGAAATCCTCCATTAGTATTTTGAGGTAATATTTATGGGATTCTTGTGATTCCTCGAAATACTGAGAATGGGAGTTGTAGAAAAAATTTGGGTGATACATGGTAATTAAGTTTAGAAAGCCTCAGTCTATACGGTGGAACAACGGAAATAACAATATTGACTGTTGGTCCCCAGCAACGGCGCCAAAAACTTGATGTGTCTGCAAGTGCACAGACATATCGAAGTAATATAAAAGATTGTCGAACCCACAGAGACCACTGTCAACCTAATGTAATTTATTACCGCTTTGGAAAGATAAGGCTAATGTATGATTTATTAAGGGGAGACTAAGATTAAAATAATATTTAAGAAATATATAATAAAAGAGAGATTGGAATGTGTATTACGCGTATCTCATGGACTCTGTAACTCATTGGCTTATACTGATGTTAAAAATGTGTTTAGTATAAAATATCAATTTAAAGACTAAACCTCACACTCTCGTGGTTTCATCATTATGGATACTTTGTTTTCTAAACTCTTCATTTTGGATAGTTCGTGTCTCTATATTATCTATGTCATAGATTCTAGCCTAGAGTGAGTTAGTGTCGCATCAAAATCCTCCATTGATGTTTCGAGGTTAAAATTTTGGTATTCTTGTGGTTCCTCAAGGTGTGTTAGTGTCGCATTTTGTGTCTCCACAAACCACTCCGTCATCCTAGATTCTAGCCTATACCGAGTTAGTGCCGCTGTGAGATCCTCCATTAATGTTCGAGAGTGGAATTTTTGGATTCTTACTACTACTCAAAATATTAGGCGCAGTGATTGTAAAGGAAATTTGGTTAAGGATAATTTAGCATCGCATTGTAATCCTCCGGTAATGTTTTAATATCGGACTTATGGGATTCTTGTGACTCCTCAAAATGTTGGGATTGGTATATTTTAGTGGTAATTTGAGTGAGAGTGAGTTAGTGACGCATTGAAATCCTCTATTAGTATTTCGAGGTAAGATTTATGGGATTCTTGGTATTCCTAAAAATACTGAGAATGGGAGTTGTAGAAAAAATTTGGGTGATACATGGTAATTAAGTTTAGAAAGCCTTAGTTTATACGGTGCAATAACGGAAATATCAATATTGACTATTGGTCCCCAGTAATGGCGCCAAAAACATGATGCGTCTGCATGTGCAAGGAAATATCAAAGTAATATAAAATATTGTTGAACCCACAGAGACCAACGTCAACCTACTGTAATCTATTATAGCTTTGGAAATCTAAGGCTAATGTATGATTGATTAAGTGGAGACCAAGAATAAAATAATATTAAAGAACTATATAATAAAAGGGAGACCGAAATGTGTATTATGCGTACCTCAGGGACTCTATAACTCGTTGGCTTATACTGATGTTAAAAATGTGTTTAGTAGAAAATATAAATTTAAAGACTAAACCTCACACTTCGTGGTTTCATTAATATGGAGACTTTGTTTGATAACCTCTTCATTTTGGACAACTCGTGTCTCTATATAGTGCTCTATCATAGATTCTAGCCTAGAGTGAGTTAGCGTCACATCGAAATCCTCCATTGATGTTTCGAGGTTAAAATTATGGGATCCTTGCGGTTCCTCAAAGTGTGTTAGCGTTGCATTTTTTGTCTGCATAAATCGCTCTTTCATCCTTAATTCTAGCCTAGATTGAGTTAGTGTCACAGTGAGATCCTCCGTTAATGTGTCGAGAGTGGAATTTTGGGATTCTTATGACTCCTTAAAATATCGGGCATGGTGATTGAAGAGTAAATTTGGTTAAGTATAATTTAGCATCTCATTGTAATCATTCAGTAATGTTTCTAGATCGGACTTATGTGATTCTTGTGACTCCTCAAAATGTTGGGATTTGTATTTGTAGAGGTAATTTGAGTGAGAGTGAGTTAGTGACGCATCGAAATCCTCCATTAGTATTTCGAGGTCAAATTTATGGGATTCTTGTGATTTCTCGAAATAATAAGAATGGTAGTTGTAGATTAAAATTTGGTGATACATGGTAATTAAGTTTATAAAGCCTTAGTCTATACGGTGCATTAACATAAATAATAATATTGACCGTTGGTCCTCGACAATGGCGCCAAAAACTTGATGCGTTTGCAAGTGCATGGAAATATCGAAGTAATATAAAAGATTGTCGAACCCACAGAGACCAACGTCAACATACTGTAATCTATTATCGCTTTGGAAAGCTAACGCTAATGTACGATTGATTAAGGGGAGTCCAAGACTAAAATAAAGGCTAAAAAAATATTAAAGAAATACATAATAAAAGAGAGACCGAAATGTGTATTTTGCGTGCCTCAGGGACTCTGTAACTCATTGGCTTATACTGATGTTAAAAATGTGTTTAGTAGACAATATCAATTTAAAGACTAAACCTCACACTCTCGTGGTTTCATTATTATGGAGACTTTGTTTTCTAAACTCTTCATTTTGGATAGTTCGTGTCTCTATATAGTGATGTATCATAGATTCTAGCCTAGAGTGAATTAGCGTCGCATCAAAAATCCTCCAGTGACGTTTCGAGGTTAAAATTATGGGATTCTTGCGGTTCCTCAAAGTGAGTTAGCATCTCATTTTGTGTCTCCAAAAAGTGCTCCGTCATCCTATATTCTAGCCTAGAGCGAGTTAGTGTCACAGTGAGATCCTCCATTAATGTTTCGATAGTGGAATTTTTGGATTTTTATGACTCCTCAAAATATTGGGCGTGGTGGTTATTGAGGAAATTTGGTTAAGGATAATTTAGCATCACATTGTAATCCTCCGATAATGTTTCAATATCATGCTTATGGGTTTTTTTGACTCCTCAAAATTTTGGGATTGGTATTTGTAGAGGTAATTTGAGTGAGAGTAAGTTAGTGATGCATTGAAATCCTCCATTAGTATTTCGACGTCAGATTTATGGGATTCTTGTGATTCATTGAAATAATGAGAATGGGAGTTGTAAAAAAAAATTAGGTGATACATGGTAAATAAGTTTAGAAAGCCTTAGTCTATACGGTGGAACAACCGAAATAACAATATTGGTTGTTGATCCCAGCAACGGCGCCAAAAACTTGATGCGTCTCCAAGTGCACGTAAATATCGAAGTAATATAAAAGATTGTCGAATCTACAGAGACCAATGTCAACCTAATGTAATCTATTATTTCTTAGGGAAGCTAAGGCTAATGTATGAATGATTAAGGGGAGACTAAGACTAAAATAATATTAAAGAAATATATATTAAAAGAGAGACTGGAATATGTATTACGCGTACCTCATGGACTCTGTAACTCGTTGGATTATACTGATGTTAAAAATGTGTTTAGTAGAAAATATTAGTTTAAAGACTAAACCTCACATCTCGTGGTTTCATTATTATGGATACTTTGTTTTCTAAATTTTTCATTTTGGACATTTTGTGTCTCTATATAGTGCTCTATCATTGATTCTAGCCTAGAGTGAGTTAGTGTCGCATCGAAATCCTCCATTGATGTTTCGAGGTTAAAATTATAGGATTCTTGCGGTTCCTCAAGGTGTGTTAATGTCGTGTTTTGTGTCTCCTCAAATCGCTCAGTCATCATAAATTCTAGCCTATAACGAGTTAGTGTCGTAGTGAGATCCTCCATTAATGTGTTGAGAGTGTAATTTTTGGATTCTTACAACTCCTCAAAATATTGGGCGTGGTGATTGTAAAGGAAATTTGGTTAAGGATAATTTAGCATCGCATTGTAATCCTCAAGTAGTGTTTCAAGATCGGGCTTATGGGATTCTTGTGACTCCTCGAAATGTTGGGATTGGTATTTTTTTAGAGGTAATTTGAGTGAGAGTTAGTTAATGATGCATTGAAATCCTCCATTAGTATTTCGAGGTAAGATTTATGGGATTCTTGTGATTCCTCGAAATACTGAGAATGGGAATTGTAGAAAAAATTTGGGTGATACATGATAATTATGTTTAGAAAGCCTTAGTTTATACGGTGGAACAACGAAAATAACATTATTGACTGTTGGTCCACAGCAACGGCGCCAAAAACTTGATGTGTATGCAAGTTCACGGAAATATCGAAGTAATATAAAAGATTGTCGAACCCACAGAGACCACTGTCAACCTAATGTAATCTATTATCGTATTGAAAAGCTAAGGCTAATGTATGATTTACTAAGGGGAGACTTAGACTAAAATAATATTTAAAAATATATAATAAAAGAGAGATTGGAATGTGTATTACGCGTACCTCATGGACTCTGTAACTCGTTGGCTTATACTGATGTTAAAAATGTGTTTAGTTAAAAATGTCAATTTAAAGACTAAACCTCACACTCTCGTGGTTTCATTATTATGAATACTTTGTTTTCCAAACTTTTCATTTTGGACAGTTGGTGTCTCTATATAATGCTCTATCATAGATTCTAGCCTAGAGTGAGTTAGCATCGCATCGAAATCCTCCATTGATGTTTCGAGGTTAAAATTTTGGTATTCTTGCGGTTCCTCAAGGTGTGTTAGTGTCGTATTTTGTGTCTCCGCAAACCGCTCAGTCATACTAGATTCTAGCCTATAGCGAGTTAGTGCCGCAGTGAGATCCTCCATTAATGTTCGAGAGTGTAATTTGTGGATTCTTACGACTACTCAAAATATTGGGCGCGGTGATTGTAAAGGAAATTTGGTTAAGGATAATTTAGCATCGCATTGTAATCCTCCAGTAATGTTTCAAGATCAGACTTATGGGGTTCTTGTGACTCCTCAAAATGTGGGGATTGTTATATTTTTAGTGGCAATTTGAGTGAGAGTGAGTTAGTGACGCATTGAAATCCTCCATTAGTATTTCGAGGTCAGATTTATGGGATTCTTGTGATTCATTGAAATATTGAGAATGGGAGTTGTAAAAAAAATTGGGTGATACATGGTAATAAAGTTTAGAAAGCCTTAGTCTATACGGTGGAACAATGGAAATAGCAACGGCACCAAAAACTGGATGCGTCTACAAGTGCACAGAAATATTGAAGTAATATAAAATATTGTCGAACCCACAGAGACCAATGTCAATCTAATGTAATCTATTATCGCTTTGGGAAGGTAAGGCTAATGTATGATTGATTAAGGGGAGACTAAGACTAAAATAATATTAAATAAATATATAATAAAAGAGAGACTGGAATGTGTATTACGCGTACCTCATGGACTCTGTAACTCGTTGGATTATACTGATGTTAAAAATGTGTTTAGTAGAAAATATTAATTTAAAGACTAAACCTCACGCTCTCGTGGTTTCATTATTATGGATACTTTGTTTTCTGAACTTTTCATTTTGGACATTTTGTGTCTCTATATAGTGCTCTATCAAAGATTCTAGCCTAGAGTGAGTTAGCGTTGCATCAAAATCCTCCATTGATGTTTCGAGGTTAAAATTATAAGATTCTTGCGGTTCCTCAAGGTGTGTTAGTGTCGCATTTTGTGTCTCCACAAATCGCTCAGTCATCATAGATTCTAGCCTATAGCATGTTAGTGTCGCAATGAGATCCTCCATTAATGTGCCGAGAGTGGAATTTTGGGATTCTTACGACTCCTCAAAATATTGGGTGTGGTGATTGAAAAGGAAATTTGGTTAAGGATAATTTAACATCTCATTGTAATCCTCAAGTAGTGTTTCAAAATCGGACTTATGAGATTCTTGTGACTCCTCAAAATGTTGGGATTGGTATTTTTTAGAGGTAATTTGAGTGGGAGTGAGTTAGTGACGCATTGAAATCCTCCATTAGTATTTCGTGGTAAGATTTATTGGATTCTTGTGATTCCTCGAAATACTGAGAATGGGAGTTGTAGAAAAAATTTGGGTGATACATGGTAATTAAGTTTAGAAAGCCTTAGTCTATATGGTGGACAGCGGAAATAACAATATTGACGGTTGGTCCCCAACAACAGCGCCAAAAACTTGATGCATCTGTAAGTGCACAGAAATATCGAAGTAATATAAAAGATTGTCGAACCCACAGAGACAACTGTCAACCTAATGTAATCTATTGTCTCTTTGGAAAGATAAGGCAAATGTATGATTTATTAAGGAGATACTAAGACTAAAATAATATTTAAGAAATATATAATAAAAGAGAGATTTGAATGTGTATTACGGGTACCTCATGGACTCTGTAACTCGTTGGCTTATACTGATGTTAAAAATGTGTTTAGTAAAAAATATCAATTTAAAGACTAAACCTCACTCTCATGGTTTCATTATTAGGGATATTTTGTTTTCTAAACTTTTCATTTTGGACAGTTCGTGTCTATATATAATGCTCTATCATAGATTCTAGCCTAGAGTGAGTTAGCGTCGCATCAAAATCCTCTATTGATATTTCGAGGTTAAAGTTTTGGTATTCTTGCGGTTCCTCAAGGTGTGTTAGTGTCGAATTTTCTGTCTCCACAAACCGCTCCGTCATCCTAGATTCTAGCCTATAGCGAGTTAGTGCTGCAGTGAGATCCTCCATTAATGTTCGAGAGTGGAATTTTGGGATTCTTACGACTACTCAAAATATTGGGCGCGGTGATTGTAAAGGAAATTTGGTTAAGGATAATTTAGCATCGCATTGTAATCCTCCAGTAATGTTTCAAGATCAGACTTATGGGATTCTTGTGACTCCTCAAAATGTGGGGATTGGTATATTTTTAGTGGTAATTTTAGTGAGAGTGAGTTAGTGACGCATTGAAATCCTCCATTAGTATTTTGAGGTCAGATTTATGGTATTCTTGTGATTCATTGAAATATTGAGAATGGGAGTTGTAAAAAAAATTTGGTGATACATGGTAATAAAGTTTAGAAAGCCTTAGTCTATACGGTGGAACAACGGAAATAGCAACGGCGCCAAAAACTTGATGCGTCTACAAGTGCACAGAAATATTGAAGTAATATAAAAGATTGTTGAACCCACATAGACCAATGTCAACCTAATGTAATCTATTATCTCTTTGGGAAGCTAAGGCTAATGTATGATTGATTAAGGAGAGACTAAGACTAAAATAATATTAAATAAATATATAATAAAAGAGAGACTGGAATGTGTATTACGCGTACCTCATGGACTCTGTAACTCCTTAGATTATACTGATGTTAAAAATGTGTTTAGTAAAAAATATTTATTTAAAGACTAAACCTCACACTCTCGTGGTTTCTTTATTATCGATACTTTGTTTTCTAAACTTTTCATTTTGGACATTTTGTGTCTCTATATAGTGCTCTATCATAGATTCTAGCCTAGAGTGAGTTAGCATCGCATCGAAATCCTCCATTGATGTTTCTAGGTTAAAATTATAAGATTCTTGCGGTTCCTCAAGGTGTGTTAGTGTCGCATTTTGTGTCTCCACAAATCGCTCAGTCATCATAGATTCTAGCCTATAGCATGTTAGTGTCGCAGTGAGATCCTCCATTAATGTGCCGAGAGTGGAACTTTGGGATTCTTACAACTCCTCAAAATATTGGGCGTGGTGATTGAAAAGGAAATTTGGTTAAGGATAATTTAGCATCTCATTGTAATCCTCAAGTAGTGTTTCATGATCGGACTTATGAAATTCTTGTGACTCCTCAAAATGTTGGGATTGGTATTTTTTTTGAGGTAATTTGAGTGAGAGTGAATTAGTGACGCATTGAAATCCTCTATTAGTATTTCGAGGTAAGATTTATGGGATTCTTGTGATTCCTCGAAATACTGAGAATGGAAGTTGTAGAAAAAATTTGGGTGATACATGGTAATTATGTTTAGAAAGCCTTAGTCTATACGGTGGAACAACGGAAATAACAATATTGATGGTTGGTCCCCAACAACGGCGCCAAAAACTTGATGCATCTGCAAGTGCACGGAAATATCGAAGTAATATAAAAGATTGTCGAACCCACAGATACCACTGTCAACCTAATGTAATCTATTGTCTCTTTGGAAAGATAAGGCTAATGTATGATTTATTAAGGAGATACTAAGACTAAAATAATATTTAAGAAATATATAATAAAAGAGAGATTTGAATGTGTATTACGGGTACCTCATGGACTCTGTAACTCGTTGGCTTATACTGATGTTAAAAATGTGTTTAGTAGAAAATATCAATTTAACGACTAAACCTCACACTCTCATGGTTTCATTATTAGGTATATTTTGTTTTCTAAACTTTTCATTTTGCACAGTTCGTGTCTCTATATAATGCTCTATCATAGATTCTAGCCTAGAGTGAGTTAGCGTCGCATCAAAATCCTCCATTGATGTTTCGAGGTTAAAATTTTGGTATTCTTGCGGTTCCTCAAGGTGTGTTAGTGTGCATTTTGTGTCTCCACAAACCGCTCCGTCATCCTAGATTCTAGCCTATAGCGAGTTAGTGCCGCAGTGAGATCCTCCATTAATGTTCGAGAGTGGAATTTTGGGATTCTTACGACTACTCAAAATATTGGGCGTGGTGATTGTAAAGGAAATTTGGTTAAGGAGAATTTAGCATCGCATTGTAATCCTCCAGTAATGTTTTAAGATCAGACTTATGGGATTCTTGTGACTCCTCAAAATGTTAGGATTGGTATTTTTTAGTGGTAATTTGAGAGAGAGTGAGTTAGTGACGCGTTGAAATCCTCCATTAATATTTTGAGGTAAGATTTATGGGATTCTTGTGATTTTTCAAAACACTGACAATGGGAGTTGTAGAAAAAATTTGGGTGATACATGGTAATTAAGTTTAGAAAGCCTTAGTCTATACGGTGCAACAACGGAAATATCAATATTGACTGTTGGACCCCAGTAACGGTGCCAAAAACTTGATGCATGTGCAAGTGCAAGGAAATATCGAAGTAATATAAAAGATTATTAAACCCACAGAGACCAAGGTCAACCTATTGTAATCTATTATAGCTTTGGAAATCTATGGCTAATGTATGATTGATTAAGGGGAGACCAAGAATAAAATAAAGAATAAAATAATATTAAAGAAATATATAATAAAAGAGAGACCAAAATGTGTATTACGCGTACCTCAGGGACTCTATAACTCGTTGGCTTATATTGATGTTAAAAACATGTTTAGTAGAAAATATCAATTTAAAGACTAAATCTCACACTCTCGTGGTTTCATTATTATGGCGACTTTGTTTTCTAAACTCTTCATTTTGGACAGTTCGTGTCTCTATATAGTGCTTTATCATAGATTCTAGCCTAGAGTGAGTTAGCGTCACATCAAAATCCTCCATTGACGTTTCGAGGTTAAAATTATGGGATTCTTGCGGTTCCTCAAAGTGAGTTAGCATCGCATTTTGTGTCTCCACAAAGCGCTCCGTTATCCTAGATTCTAGACTAGAGCGAGTTAGTGTCGCAGTGAGATCCTCCATTAATGTGTCGAGAGTAGAATTTTGGGATTCTTACGACTCCTTAAAATATTGGGCGTGGTGATTGAAGAGTAAATTTGGTTAAGGATAATTTAGCATCGCATTGTAATCCTCCAGTAATGTTTCAAGATCGAACTTATGTGATTCTTGGGACTCCTAAAAATCTCGGGATTGGTATTTGTAGAGGTAATTTGAGTGATAGTGAGTTAGTGAAGCATTGAAATCCACCATTAGTATTTCGAGGTAAGGTTTATGGGATTCTTGTGATTCCTCGAAATACTGAGAATGGTAGTTGTAGAAATTTTTTTGGTGATACATGGTAATTAAGTTTAGAAATCTTTAATCTATACTGTGCATTAACAGAAATAACAATATTGATTTTTGGTCCTCGACAACGGTACAAAAAACTTGATGCGTTTGCAAGTGCATGGAAATATCGAAATAATATAAAAGATTGTCGAACCCACAGAGACCAGAGTCAACATACTGTAATCTATTATCATTTTGTAAAGCTAACGCTAATGTATGATTGATAAGGGGAGTCCAAAACTAAAATAATATTAAAGAAATATATAATAAAAGAGAGACCAAAATGTGTATTATGCGTACCTCAGGTACTCTGTAACTCGTTGGCTTATATTGATGTTAAAAATGTGTTTAGTAGAAAATATCAATTTAAAGACTAAATCTCACACTTTCGTGGTTTCATTATTATGGCGACTTTGTTTTCTAAACTCTTTATTTTGGACAGTTAGTGTCTCTATATAGTTCTCTATCATAGATTCTAGCAGAGAGTGAGTTAGCATCTCATCGAAATCCTCCATTGATGTATCGAGGTTAAAATTATGGGATTCTTGCGATTCATCAAAGTGAGTTAGTTTCGCATTTTGTGTCTCCACAAAGTACTCCTTCATCCTAGATTCTAGCATAGAGCGAGTTAGTGTTGTAGTGAGATCCTCCATTAATGTGTCGAGAGTTAAATTTTGGGATTCTCATGACTCCTAAAAATATTGGGTTTGGTGATTGTAGAGGAAATTTGGTTAAGAAAAATTTAGCATCGCATTGTAATCATCCATTAATGTTTCAAGATCGGACTTATGGGATTATTGTGACTCCTAAAAATGTTGGGATTAGTATTTGTAAAGGTAATTTGAAAGAGAGTGAGTTAGTGACGCATTGAAATCCTCCATTAGTATTTCGAGGTCATATTTATGGGATTCTTGTGATTCCTCAAAAATATTGAGAATGGGAGTTGTAGAAAAAATTTGGGTGATACATGGTAATTAAGTTTATAAAGCTTTTTAGTCTATACGGTGCAATAACGGAAATAATAATATTGACTGTTGGTCCCCGACAACGGTGCCAAAAACATGATGCGTTTGTAAGTGCACGGAAATATCATAGTAATATAAAAGATTGTTGAATCGACATAGACCAATGCTAACCTACTGTAATCTATTATCGTTTTGTAAAGCTAAGGCTAACGTTTGTTGATAAAGGGGAGACCAAGACTAAAATAAAGACTAAAATTATATTAAATAAATAAATAATAAAAGAGTGACCGAAATGTGTATTTCGCGTACCTCAGGGACTCTGTAATTTGTTTGCTTATATTGGTGTTAAAAATGTGTTTAGTAGAAAATATCAATTTAAAGACTAAACCTCACACTCTCGTGGTTTCATTATTATGGAGACTTTTTTTTCTAAACTCTTCATTTTGGCAGTTTGTGTCTCTATATAGTGTTATATCAAATATTCTAGCCTAAAGTGAGTTAGTGTCCCATCGAAATCCTCCATTGATGTGTCAAGGTTAAATATATGGGATTCTTGCGGCTCCTTAAAGTGAGTTAGCATCGCATTTTGTGTCTCCACAAAGCGCTCCATCATCCTAGATTCTAGCCTAGAGCGAGTTAATGTCGCAGTGAGATCCTCCATTAATGTGTCAAGAGTGGAATTTTGGGATTCTTACGACTCCTCAAATTATTTGACGTGGTGATTGTAGAGGAAATTTGGTTAAGGAAAATTTAGCATCGCATTGTAATCCTCCAGTAATGTTTTAAGATCGGACTTATGGGATTCTTGTGATTCCTCAAAATGTTGGGATTGGTATTTTTAGAGGTAATTTGAATGAGAGTGAGTTAGTGACGCATTGAAATCTTCCATTAGTATTTCGAGGTCATATTTATGGTATTCTTGTGATTCCTCTAAATACTGAGAATGAGAGTTGTACAAAAAATTTGGGTGATACATGGTAATTAATGTTAGAAAGCCTTAGTCTATACGGTGCAACAAAGGAAATAACAATGTTGACTGTTGTTCCCCGACAACAGCGCCAAAAACCTTATGCATCAGCAAGTGCACAGAAATATCGAAGTAATATAAAAGATTGTCGAACCCAAAGAGACCAATGTCAACCTACTGTAATCTATTATCGCTTTAAAAAGCTAAGGCTAATGTATGACTGATTAAGGGGAGACCAAGACTAAAATAATATTAAAGAAATATATAATAAAAGAGAGACCAGAATGTGTATTCCGCGTACCTCAGAGACTCTGAAACTCGTTGGCTTATGCTGATGTTAAAAATGTGTTTAGTAGAAAATATCAATTTAAAAACTAAACCTTACACTCTCGTGGTTTCATTATTATTGAGAATTTGTTTTCTAAACTCTTCATTTTGGATAGTTCATGTCTCTATATAGTTCTCTATCATATATTCTAGCCTAGATTGAATTAGCGTCGCATTGAAATCCTCCATTGATGTTTCGAGGTTAAAATTATGGGATTCTTGCGGTTTCTCAAAGTGAGTTAGCGTCGCATTTTGTGTCTCCAAAACGCGCTCCGTCATCATAGTTTCTAGCCTAGAGCGAGTTAGTGTCGCAGTGAGATCCTCCATTAATGATTTGATAGTGTAATTTTTGGATTCTTACGACTCCTCAAAATATTGGGCGTGGTGATTATTAAGGAAATTTGATTAAGGATAATTTAGAATCTTATTTTAATCCTTCAGTAATGTTTCAAGATCGGACTTTTGGGATTCTTGTGACTCCTCAAAATGTTGGGGTTGGTATTTGTAGAGGTAATTCGAGTGAGAGTAAGTTAGTGACGGATTGAAATCCTCCATTAGTATTTCAAGGTCATATTTATGGGATTCTTGTGATTCCTAGAAATAATGAGAATGGGAGATGTAGAAACAATTTGGTGATACATGTTAATTAAGTTTAGAAAGCCTTAGTCTTTACGGTGCAACAACAGAAATAACAATATTGATTGTTGGTCCCCGGCAACGGCACTAAGACTTGATGAGTCTGCAAGTGTACTGAAATATCGATGTAATATAAAATATTGTCGAACCCACAAAGACCAACTTCAACCTACTGCAATCTGTTATCGCTTTGGAAAGCTAAGTCTTATGTATGATTGATTGAGGGGAGACTAAGACTAAACTAAATACTAAAATAATATTAAAGAAATATATAATAAAAGAGAGACTAGAATGTGTATTCCGTGTACCTCAGGGACTCTGTAACTCTTCGGCTTATACTGATGTAAAAAATATGTTTAGTAGAAAATATCAATTTAAAGACTAAACCTCACACTCTCATGGTTTGATTATTATGGAGACTTTATTTTCTAAACTCTTCATTTTGGACAGTTCGGGTCTCTATATAGTGCTCTATCATAGATTCTAGCCTAGAGTGAGTTAGTGTTGCATTGAAATCCTCCATTGATGTTTCGAGGTTAAAATTACGGGATCCTTGTTGTTCCTCAAAGTGAGTTAGCGTCGCATTTTGTGTCTCCACAAAGCACTCCGTCATCCTAGATTCGAGCCTAGATCGAGTTAGTGTCGCAATGAGATCCTCCATTAATGTGTCAAGAGTGGAAATTTGGGATTCTTACGACTCCTCAAAATATTTGGTGTGGTGATTGTAGAGGAAATTCGGTTAAGGATAATTTAGCATCGCATTGTAATCCTCCAGTAATATTTCTAGATCGGACTTATGGGATTCTTGTGACTCAAAATTATGGGATTAGTATTTATAGATGTACTTTGAGTGAGAGTGAGTTAATGATGGATTGAAATCCTCCATTAGTATTTTGAGGTCAGATTTATGGGATTCTTGTGATTCCTCGAAATACTAAGAATGGGAGTTGTAGAAAAAATTTGGGTGATACATGGTAATTAAGTTTAGAAAGCCTTAGTCTATATGGTGCAACAATAGAAATAACAATTGACTGTTGGTCCCCAGCAACGACATCAAAAACTTGATGCGTCTGCAAGTGTACGAAAATATCGAAGTAATATAAAAGATTATAGAACCCATAGAGACCAATGTCAATCTATTGTAATCTATTATTTCTTTGGAAAGCTAAGCGTAATGTATGATTGATTAAGAGGAGACTAGGACTAAAATAAATACTAAAATAATATTAAATAAATATATAATAAAAGAAAGACCGGAATGTGTATTTCGTGTACCTCAGGGACTCTATAACTCGTTGGCCTATACTGATGTTAAAAATGTGTTTAGTAGAAAATGTCAATTTAAAGAATAAACCTCAGACTCTCGTGGTTTCATTATTATGAAGACTTTGTTTTCTAAACTCTTCATTTTAGACAGTTTTTGTTTCTATGTAGTGATTTATCATAGATTCTAGCCTAGAGTGGGTTAGTGTCGCATCAAAATTCTCCATTGATGTTTCGAAGTTAAAATTATGGGATACTTGTCTTTCCTCAAAGTGAGTTAGCGTCATATTTTGTCTCTCCACAAAGGACTTTGTCATCCTAGATTATATCCTAGACCGAGTTAGTGTCGTAGTGAGATCCTCCATTAATGTGTCAAAAGTGGAATTTTGGGATTCTTACGATTCCTCAAAATATTGGGCGTGGTGATTGTAGAGGAAATTTGGTTAAGGAAAATTGAGCATCGCATTGTAATCCTCCAGTAACGTTTCAAGATAGGACTTATGGGATTCTTGTGACTCCTCAAAATATTGGGATTGGTATTTGTAGAGGTAATTTTAGTGAGAGTGAGTTAGTGAAGCATTGAAATCCTTCATTAGTATTTTGAGGTCATATTTATGGGATTCTTGTGATTCCTCGAAATACTGAGAATGGGAGTTGTACAAAAAAATTGGGTGATACATGGTAATTAAGTTTAGAAAGCCTTAGTCTATACGGTTCAACAACGAAAATAACAATATTGATTGTTGGTCCCTGGCAACAGCGCCAAAAACTTGATGCGTCTGCAAGTGCACCGAAATATCAAAGTAATATAAAAGATTGTCGAACTCACAGAGACCAATGTCAACCTACTAAAATCTATTATCTCTTTGGAAAGCTAAGGCTAATGTATGATTGATTAAGGGGAGACTAAGACTAAAATAATGACTAAAATAATAATAAAAATATATATAATAAAAGAGAGACCAGAATGTGTATTCCGCGTACCTCATGGACTCTATAACTTATTCTCTTATACTGATGTTAAAAATGTGTTTAGTAGAAAATATCAATTTAAAGATAAAACCTCACACTCTCGTGGTTTCATTATTATGGAGACTTTGTTTTCTAAACTCTTCATTTTGGACAGTTCATGTCTCTATATAGTGCTCTATCATAGATTCGAGCCTAGAGTGAGTTACCGTTGCATCGAAATCCTCCATTGATGTTTCGAGGTTAAAATTATGGTATTCTTGTGGTTCCTCAAAGTGAGTTAGCGTCACATTTTGTATCTCTACAAAGTGCTACTTCATCCTAGATTCTAGCCTATAGCGAGTTAGTGTCGCAGTGAGAAACTCCATTAATGTATCAAGAGTGGAAATTTGGGATTCTTACGACTCCTCAAAATATTTTGCATGGTGATTGTAGAGGAAATTTGGTTAAGTATTATTTAGCATTGCATTGTAATCCTCCAGTAATATTTCAAGATCAGACTTATGGGATTCTTGTGACTCCTCAAAATGCTGGGATTGGCATTTGTAGAGGAAATTTGAGTGAGAGTGAGTTAATGACGCATTGAAATCCTCCATTAGTAATTTGAGGTTAGATTTTTGGGATTCTTGGGATTCCTCGAAATATTAAGAATGGGAGTTATAGAAAAAATTTGAGTGATACATGGTAATTAAGTTTAGAAAGCCTTAGTCTATACGGTGCAACAACGAAAATAACAATATGATTGTTGGTCCCTGGCAACGCCACCAAAAACTTGATGTGTCTGCAAGTGCACGGAAATATCGAAGTAATATAAAAGATTGTCGAACCCATAGAGACCAATGTCAACCTGCTCAGACAATTGACCAGATGACCAAAACTCAGCTGTACTGATGAAAAGTCAACTGTACACTGAAAAGTAAAACTTTGACTTTTTGATCAAATTTGAGTTTCAAAATTCACATTTCACCAAGACATTCAAAATATGGAATTTGATCATCAAAAGTTAGTCAAAAATCAAACTTTGCAAGATTTGGAAAAAATTTCTAAGTATTTTCTATACATGATTAATTTCATTTCTTCATGATATCTTTTCACTACAATTCAAGTCAATTCCAATTGCTACAAGCATTCAAGTTATTAAAAGATTACATTTTTTAAGTTAGACTTTGTTAAGTTAAAATCCTAAAGCCTTGTCTTGTTTGGACTTTTCCCTTGACTAAATACACAAAAATAGCCCTGCTATATTGTCACAGTCTGCTCCAAAACCTTCAATGCTGCCCTGAAAATCTGCATCATATCAGTCCCATGTTTGCACCAAGTTAGCATATAAAGAGATGCACCCAAAAAGGCTATGAAACAGCATACCCAAAAAGTTCAAAAATTCATTTGTTTCCCTCCCAAACTTTAGCCAACTTCATCTACAAATAAACTGTTTTCACAACACATAAAGGGTGGCTTTTATTGAGAGAGAAAAGAGAGAGAGAAAAAACAGAAGTCTTTGTTGTCTTGTTCATTCAAAAAACTCTGCTCTATTTTCATTCACTAAACAGAAAATCCTCAACCCACTGTTTCATCTTGCAAACACTTCCATAAACTAGCTAAACATTTCATATCACATGGAGAATAATCAAGCACAAGAACAGTTTCTGTAGTGCCCTTATCTTCACCTTCTAAACAAAAGACAGATTGGATAACTTGGCAGTTTGGATTTTGGTTCAGCAACTCTCAATACAGAAGGAGGTTCAACAGCTTTTTGGAGGTTCATTGAAGTCCACACAACATCTTGAAAAGTGTTCAGACTCAAAACATAAAGTACAGTTTCAAGGTAATTCTTCTTGACTTCGCATTTTCCATTGATCATCTTTAGTTCATTTGTGAAGATAGAATGTAGTAGTCACTTCCCTTTAAAGTTAACCATTTACTTGTTGTTCATTTTTATCAATTATATGTTGAAAACTGACTGATACATGCAAAAGAATGATGATAGAGGCAAAAAAACTGCAGCATGAGTCGACACATACACATATGGGTCGACTCATTCTAGTGACAAAATAGGGTATGAGTCGACACATGGCATTATGCATCAACTCATACTGTTATCTAGACCCAAAAAAAAGGATGAAAGGTGCATGAGTCGACACAAAAGGTGTATGTGTCGATACAAACAGGTGTATGAGTCGACACATCCCATTCTACATCGACTCATACTGAGTTAATTTTTTTTACAAGAGAAAGAAGAGTTATGTATCGATGCATAGCAGCATTGTGTCAACACATAATAGTTCAAAATGCAATTTTTCTTTCTTTTTACACTATCTTTACATTTTTCAAGAATTTTCTTCATTACTGTCCAGCTATTTGATATGGTTGTAATAATTAGACATCTACTTCATCCCCATTTGTAAATTGTACCCCAACTCCCCTAATGATGTAATAGCGTAGGATTTTAATTTCTGCAAATTTATCGCTTTTCATATAATTGTTAGTAATTAGGGTGTGTATGGCAAGATAAAATCAACCGTTAGAAAATCCTAATCTCAAAGACAATGCATGCAATCAAACACACTATTCACACGTGCACCTCTAGGGTAACCTCGCTTGTTGCCTAAAAAAATAGTCATGTCCCTCGAATATGGGCAGTTTAGCAAAGATCCTCAATAAAAAAGATCATAGTCCCTCGATGTCCCTCGATGTTGCCTTCGGTAAACGATCTAGTCCCTTATGAAAATTGCTAAAACGTATCTTAAGTTGCCTTCTATGACTATACGATTGACCCATGCCCGTCCCTTCACATCCAACGATAGGGTTTCTTATCAATCAATGGCAAGATAGCCACATCTAAAGGAGGAGGAAAAGAACAACGACCTTTTTAGTAGGTAGGACGCTCGTAGTTGCTTTCTCACAAGCTAAAACCATTTCCACACTTACACTTTCAAAACATCTTCAAAAAACAAACATCTCTTTGAAATATTTTCAAAACCAACACTTTGTATGCATTCTTATAGAGACGATAATCATTACAAAGTTTTCCGCAACAAAGGCGTTTTCAAAATATTTTCAAAATTAAACCAATCACAAACACATTTAAAACAAAGCATTTTCAAGGTGATCAAGCAACTAAGAGCACGTAGATAACTACAGATGAGAAGGGTTCTAATACCTTCCCTTTTAATAATCTACCCCCCGAACTCAAGAAAATATCTCGAAAGGTCATTCATGTTCTTTTAACCCTTTCCTTTATTGGATAAAAGAAAAGTCGGTGGCGACTCTTGCTATCTTCAACATTTGCGATAAAACACAAAACACTAAGTCAATTCTCCCACCGTATTACAAAACTGGCGACTCTGGTGGGGACTGTTGATTTAAAAGTGGGGTTACCTTAGAGCTGGATCACATTTAAATTACTTTCATTATTTGATTTGTTTTCTTTACATGTATGGGTCCTTGTTTGGGTTTGTATTGATCCTCTACCCGGATCTGGGAACATCATTAGGTAAGTAGCAATAGATTGTGGAAACTGTATGGCGTAGACAGATATGGTTGAAGAAATGGCTACGTTAGTGTGACGCATTTGTTGATATCGGTATCCCTTGTGTAAAATCAATGAGAATACGGGGCGGATGAGCAGTGTCATGAAGCACTAACTAGCCTTAGAACCTTTAATTGCAACTTGGTCATTAGGAAGTAGTGAGATAGCCTGTTTCAGTGGAAAGCTGAAAATTGGTTGATACTCAATACTACGTTCATTGAGATTGGACTTTTGGGATATTTTTGCCGCAAGAAAAGATTGATTGTGCTAAAACAATGCCCAATGAAGAAAGATCAATGATATTGAGATTCCCTAGAACCAGTTTACTTTGTAGGACAGGTTGAACCAACTAAACTTCAAGAGGGTACTTACCTATGAAATCCATACAAGCCTAAACCTAAGTTCTTTGTGTGATTTGTTTGTAATTATTATTCATGTCATCATAAACATCATAACATCATAAGCACTCTCACTAACCATTTCAAGGATTTAGGAATTTATCTGTGTTCTGTTTTATAGGTCAAGACTTCCACTCGTAGGAATACCATCTGTGATACGGTGGGAGAACTGACTTTTTTTTTTTGCGTTTGATCGTAAATGTTGCGGATAGCAAGAGTCGCCACCGACTTTTCTTTTATCCAAAAAAAAGGAAAGGTGAAAAAGTACAGGAAAGACCTTTAGAGATGTTTTCTTGAGTTCGGGGGGTAGATTATGAAAAGGGAAGGTGTTAGCACCCCTTTCATCCATGGTTTTCCATGGGCTCTTAGTTTCTTGCTAGATCACTTACTTTGTTCGAAAGTTATGCTTTTGTGTTGTGAGTTTTTGAAAGTATTTTGAAAAAAACGTCTTTGTAATGGTTCTCGTCGCTATAAGAATGCGTACAAAGTGTTGTCTTTTGAAAATGTTTCAAAATGAGAGTGTTGGTGTATAAAATGTTTTTGTTGTGAGAAAGCGAGCAACTAGGAGCTAATCTACCTACCCAAAAGGTCTTAGATGTTATTTTCCTCTTCCTTTAGATGTTGCTATCTTACCATTGATTTGGTAAGAAGCCTCATCGTTGGATGTGAAGGGACGAGCGTATGACGTTTGTATAGTCATAGAAGGTAACCTATGGGACGCTTTAGAAATGTCGTTTTAGGGACTAGATCGTTTACTGAAGACAACATCAAGGGTCATCGAGGGACTACTATCTTTTATCGAGGGTCTTTTGCTAAAACGCCCATGCTCGAGGGATATGACTATTTTTGCGAAATGCCACAAGGTGGGATTACCCTAAGGGTGCTAGTGTGCAAGTGTGTTTGATTGCATGCATTTTAGTCTTGATTAGGGTTATCTATTTTTTGATTTCATATCTTTCCATACACATCCTAATTACTAGCATTTTATATTTAGAAAAGCGTTAAATTGCGGAAATACACTCTAAGGCCCTGCAAGAAACGTTAGAGGGAAAGGAAATAGAGGTTCTGGGTGATATTCAGACAGTGAGCCAAAAGTCAGAAGTTCTATATTGTGCTAAAATAATGAGTGAACATCATAAATTCAGTGTGTTGTCAGCGTGTGAAAATCAGAAATTCTGAGTGTTAAAACAGCGAGTGGAAGCACCAGATGTTCAGTGTGCTTAACAATAAGAAAGCCTAGAAGTTATGTGTGTTTAACGTGTAGGGAGAACTCCGAAGTTTTGTGCTGTGCTAAAACAGTGAGTGAAAAAACAGGGGTTCTGTGCCACATCTCAACTCCTTCTTCATATTAATCAGCACATTAGCAATTTATTCAGTATTTAACAAAAAACAGGTTAGAAAGATAAAAGCACAATAATTTATAGATGTTCAAATCCCTAATCTGAGCCTAGCCCTAATCAAGAAGTTTTGATCCACAGTTTTCCTACTTATGAAATGATATTGACAACATTAATACTGTGATATTTACATATTTTAATGATGTTCTGAATGAAAAGATGCAAAGTTAAAAAGAATTACCTTGAACCTAGAGCATGGGCTTGGAACTCGAACTGCTGCCTTCAGATGTTCTAGAATTAGCAAGAGCAACTGAAGAGAATATGCCAAGTTCTTTGACTCAAAGGGAAGAACAAAAGTTTTGGTTTTTTGTTTGGGAATTCTGGATTTTTATGAATGTTTCACGGTTTTCTTTTCTCTCTTTTAACAATTTTCTCTCTCCAAAAGCCAACCCCTTGAACGTGTGATGGAGAAAATTATTTATAGATGGGTTTGCTGTGGTTTTGGGGGGAAAACAAATGGGATTCAAACCTTTTTGGTATACTGTTCCATTGCTTTTTAATCACAGTTTTTGTATGCTAATTTGGTGAAAATATAGGGTTTGAGAAAAAAAATGCAGGCATGGACTAGATCAACAGCAATTTGGAGTGTTGTGGCAGCTGGTTGCAGGACTGTGCTATAGCAGTGCAGCAGGCTGCTCAAGCAAGGTTTTGGGGCTTTGTGATGTTCTGATCGAAGGAGACCAGGGTGAAACTCGAAGGGTGATGCTCTGATCGAAGCATATGCTGAAGAGTCGTGTTTTGATTGAAGAACTATGTTCTGAACCATGTTTGCAACTTCTTACTGCACTTTCGTGGAGGCTGGCTCAGAAGTTCTGAAGTATCATATTCTCTTAACACTTAGAAAATTTTCTAAATGTTTAGAAATTTGATTTTTTCAAAGTAATTTCTGACTTCTGATTTTTTGATGAACCAATTTCATGTCTTGATGAAATATAGTTGTTGAAACTTGATTTGATCTAAAAGTAAAAGTTTGACTTTTCAGTGTGCTTTTGACCATTTTGCCCTTGTGGATGATTTTCTTGAAAAGTTGTAATTCAAGACTTGAAACATGATTGAAGCAAACCTGAGAGTCCAGGATGATCCTTTGAGAAATGAGAGGGAAATTTTGGGGTACAACAGCTACCCATGTTCAATCTTCTTAAGCCTGAGGATGTAGATTGGCTGATCTGCCTTTTGTGATCTGAAGGTGGAAGATGATTGAACACTAGAGTACCCAGAAATTTTCACTCGCATGAAGTAATACTGATTGTTGATATCAGGAATGGGCTTGAAGATGCCATCCAGAAAAGATCGGTTGCATAAGAGATTCCTTGGCGAGAATACCTGTACATGTGGTTAAGGAGGACTTCGCCGGGGAATTTTGATTTATGTCCTGGGAAGTAGAGTCTAGGAGCTTCGGTTGTCCATTACTCTGTTTGGGAATTAACTCTTGATCGAGGAGGTAAAAGTAGAATGCATATCTGGTTAGGGTCTAGGCTGTACAGCGGCTTACTGGGGAAATGTGAAATCGACCGTATCGGGTCGGGTACGGGCCTTACAATGTTATAAATTGTTGTCTGGAGATGAGGGAGAAGGAACCTGGATAGTAGGGTTACTTTGAGATGAAAGCCTGGATAGTAGGGCTATGAGCAAGAACCTGGATAGTAGGGTTACTTTGAGATGAAAGCCTGGATAGTAGGGCTATGAGCAAGAACCTGGATAGTAGGGTTACTTTGAGATGAAAGCCTGGATAGTAGGGCTATGAGCAAGAACCTGGATAAAAGGGTTACTTTGAGATGAAAGCCTGGATAGTAGGGCCATGAGAAGGAACCTGGGTCGTAGGGTTACTTCGAAATGAAAGCTTGGGTAGTAGGGCCATGAGAAGGAACTTGGGTCATAGGGTTACTTCGAAATGAAAGCCTGGGTAGTAGGGCCATGAGAAGGAACACGGATCATAGGGTTACTTCGAAATGAAAGCCTGGGTAGTAGGGCCATGAGAAGGAACCTGGGTCGTAGGGTTACTTCGAAATGAAAGCCTGGGTGGTAGGGCCATGAGAAGGAACCGGGGTCGTAGGGTTACTTTGAGATGAAAGCCTGGATAGTAGGGCTATGAGAAAGAACCTGGATAGTAGGGTTACTTTGAGTTTAAAGCCTGGATAGTAGGGACATGAGAAGGAACCTGGGTCGTAGGGTTACTTCGAAATGAAAGCATGGGTAGTAGGGCCATGAGAAGGAACCTGGTTCATAGGGTTACTTCGAAATGAAAGCCTGGGTAGTAGGGCCATGAGAAGGAACCTGGGTCGTAGGGTTACTTCAAAATGAAATCCTGGGTAGGAGGGCCATGAGAAGGAACCCGGGTTGTAGGGTTAATTCGAAATGAAAGCCTGGGTAGTAAGGCCATGAGAAGGAACCTGGGTCGCAGGGTTACTTCGAAATGAAAGCTTGGATAGTAGGGCTTACGGCATGTATAGCTTCGTGGGTTTAATCTTGAACTATTGGAATTGTTGATGATAACCATCTTTCCTGAAAAGGTACAGGATTAATTATATGCGATGCATGAAATGCATTGTGTGATGATGTTCTCAAAATAAATGAGATTATGCTGTATGCAATATGTATGCGCACGTCATGATGTATGCACATGAAATGCTATTGTGACATGTCTGAGTCCGGGAAAATAAATTCCTGATTGCTGTTGGAGAGTATAGCGTTCCTGACTGTTGTAGAGAACTGTGATTCTTCCACTTCTGTTAGGGATGGCGAATGGAAATGACTGTGCCGGAGATTTGCTCTTCGTTGTTTGTGAATATTCTGCCAGGGAGAGACTATGTATGAGAATAGCTCTGCGGGGGAATGACTCTGTTAAGCTCTATTGGGGATTGAGCCTCTATATCTAGAGAAACACACTCTTCTTGGGGAGATAATAATTTATGATGATCTGCTCGCGATTATGCAATTCGGTCGGGGGATATAGATGTCAAGTTTCTGGACGACCCTAGCTAGGGAGATTACTTCCCGTTTTGAGAGAACTGGCACCAATGCTTTGATTACCTTTACTTTGTGGGGGATATAGATGCTACGAGGTCGTATGCATTGATGATTATGTTTCAAGGCTGTCTCTGCCCCGGTATCAGCTGGACAGGGTAACTGTCGGGTTTTGACTTTTTTGGTTTTTTGCCTCTGTTTCTTAAGTTACGAGAAGTGTCTTTCCGTTTCTTATGTAAATATTTATGAGCAGTAACCATATTCAATGCATATGTCAAGAATAAATCATTGGACGTTTTTTGAAAAACAAAACAGAAAAGGACAAAAACTCATATTTTATTCTTTTTTGTAAAAATGATTTGTATTGATTTTCGAAGTTGGCGTATAATAGGTGTTTTTGTACAAGGAGGTTGACGCTCTAGTAAGAGAATTCCGCCGTAAGAATAAAAGTTATACAATATTGTGTAAAAAGAAAACAGCTATGTATAAAAATCCCATTGGGTTCCAATTCTGCTATTGTCGTTATGTCTTCGAGCATCTCATCACTTTGCTGCTTGTCCGAAGCTGATTAGGTTGATCAATGTTGTTTGAGCTTGACAATTGATACTGAGGTCAGATCGCAGGGTGATCCAATAGGACATAGTGATACGCTTTTCATCCCTAACTTTTGCCTGGACCGCCCTTTCGGGTTTTCAGCCCACCGGGATACTCTTTTTTGTCCAAGTCGCCTTTTCAGGTTTTCGACTTGCCGGGTGTACATATTTTTAATTTTCATCACTTATTTTTTCCCGAACCCTTTTGGTTCTCCGGGAAGCCCTTATTTTTTCCTAGGATAGTCGACCTAGCGGGTCTTTTATCATGTGTAGTATCTTTTCACTATGTCCGCATTGATAGGGTGAGGAAGGTCGTCACCGTCCATGGTAGTCAGAATCATGGCTCCACCTGAGAAAATGTTTTTAATCACAAATGGCCCTTCGTATGGGGAGTCCATTTTCCCCTGGGGTCACCTTGCGGCAGTATGATGCGCTTGATCACTAGATCCCCGACTTGATACTCTTGGCGTCTGACCTTCTTGTTAAAAGCCTTGATCATCCATTTTTGATACGTTTGACCATGACAGACAGCAGTAAGTCTCTTCTCATCGATCAAATTCAGTTGATCAAGTCGAGTCTGGATCCAGTCGTCTTCATTTAAAACTGCATCTTTCATAATCCTTAGAGAAGTAATCTAGACCTCAATGAGTAGGACTGCCTCCACGCCATATACCAGAGAGTAGGGTGTTGCCCCTGTCGACGTCCCTGCTGAGGTACGGTACCCATGAGAGCGAATGGTAGCATCTCATGCCAGTCTTTGTATGTCACCGTCATCTTTTGTATAATCTTCTTAATGTTCCTGTTATCCGCTTCAACAACGCCATTCATCTTCGGCCGGTAGGGAGAAGAGTTATGATGTTGTATCTTGAACTGCTTACAGAATTCGGTGATCATGGTGTTATTGAGATTTGTATCATTATCGGTGATAATTCTTCCGGCACACCATACCGACAGATCAGGTTATTCTTGATAAACCGCACCACAACATTCTTGGTAACAGTAGCAAAGGAGGTCGCCTCAACCCATTTTGTGAAGTAATCGATGGCCACTAGGATGAAGTGATGCCCATTGGAGGCGATGGGCCTGATTTCTTCGATCATGTTAATGCCCCACATTGCAAAGGGCCACAGAGCTGTCAAGACATTCAAAGGAACCGGAGGCACATGCACCTTATCAGCATAAATTTGGCACTTATGACAAGTTTGGGAGTGCTGATAACAATCTGCTTCCATAGTGGACCAAAAGTATCCTGCCCGTAGAATCTTCTTAGCCATGGTATGTCCACTAGAATGGGTTCCGAAGGTACCTTCATGTAGATCTGTCATAATCCTCTCTGCTTCGCTCTTGTCTACACACTGCAGTAAGGTAGAGTCATGATTGCGCTTGTAGAGGATTCCATTACTGAGGAAGAATTTCGCAGCGAACCTTCTCAGAAACTTCTTATCATTGACAGATGCCCCTTCAGGATACTCTTGAGCCTCGAGATACTTCTTTACTTCATGAAACCAGGGTTTGTCTGCCACCTCTTCAGTATCAATCTCACAGCAGTGCACTGGTTCATACAACCTTTCAATGCTGATTCGGGGAGCTTCGTTGTCCCACCTAACTTTGAACATAGAAGACATGGTATCTAGCACGTCCGCTAACTGATTCTCCTCTCGTGGGAAATGTTAAAAAGTCACCTCCTCAAAGTGTGGGAGCAATGTCAGTACGTGCTCTTTGTATGGGATGAGATTCGGATGCTTCGTATCCCATTCTCCTTTGATCTGACTTATCACCAAGGCTGAATCCTCGAAGACATTTAGGAACTTGATCCTGAGGTCAATAGCGGCTTTGAGACCCATGATGCAGGCTTCATACTTCGCCGTGTTGTTAGTGCAGTTGAAAAATAATCGGGTAGTGAAAGGAGTGTGACAGCCCTCATGGGATATGATTACGGTGCCAATTCCATTACCAAGTGCGTTTGAAGCTTCATCAAAGACCATAGTCCATCAGGATCCTTCTTCAGGTCCTTCATCTAGTCCAGGTTCTTCGTAGTCAGTCACCAGCATAATGTTCTCATCCAGGAACTCAAAATTCATGGACTGGTAGTCATCCACGACCTGATGAGAAAATGATCAGCCAATACACTCCCCTTGATTGCTTTATGGGTTGTATATTATATATCGTATTCAGTTAAGATCATCTGCCATCTCGCTATTCTTCCGGAGAGTGCGGGCTTCTCGAAGATGTATTTGATTGGATCCATCTTAGATATAAACAGAGTAGCATGGGTAAACATATACTGTCTCAGTCAGCAAGCAGCCCATGCCAAAGCGCAGTAAGTTTTCTCGAGCCATGAGTATCTTGTCTCACAGTCGGTAAACTTTTTGCTAAGGTAGTATATTGCATGCTTTTTTTGACAAAACTCGTCATGCTTCCCCAGCACACACCCCATTAAATTGTCTAGCATTGTTAAGTATAATATCAAAGGTCTTCGTTCAATCGGAGGCATCAGAATTGGAGGTTCTTGAAGATATTATTTGATCCTTTCGAAAGCAGTCTGGCATTCGTCATTCCACTTTACCACTTAATCTTTCTTCAGAAGCTTGAAGATGGGCTCACAAGTAGCAGTCAAATGTGAAATGAACCTGGAGATATAATTCAAGCGTCCCAAGAAACCTCTAACTTTCTTCTCAGTACGGGGAGTCGGCATCTCGTGTATGTCCTTTACCTTTGTGGGGTCTACCTGAATACCTTTGTCACTGACGATGAAACCTAGAAGCTTACCAGACCTTACCCCAAAGGTGCACTTGTTCATATTCAACCTCATCTTGTATATCTTCAACCTATCGAACAACCTTTGTAGATGATCCAGGTGTTCCTCTTCAGTTTGAGACTTGTCTATCATGTCATCAACATAAACCTCAATCTCATGGTGAATCATATCATGGAACAAAGCGACCATGGCTCGCTGATAGGTTTCCCCAGCATTCTTCAACCCAAAAGGCATCACCTTGTAACAGAAGGTGCCCCACTGTGTGACGAAGGTTGTCTTCTCCATGTCTTCAGGAGCCATCTTGATCTGGTTGTATCCATAGAAACCATCCATGAAGGAGAGGATTTTATGTTGTGCGGTGTTGTCAACTAGAACATCAATGTGGGGAAGCGGGAAGTCATCCTTGGGGCTTGCCCTATTCAGATCTCTGTAATCCACACACATACGTACCTTTCCATCCTTCTTAGGTACCAGAATGATGTTAGCAACCCACTGCGGATAGGAGGTGACAGCTAAGAACCCTGCGTCGACTTGCTTCATGACCTCTGCCTTGATCTTCTCTGACATTTCAGGGTGCATACGGTGGACTTTCTATTTAACCGGAGGACAATCCTCTTTAGTTGGCAGATGGTGTACCACGATGGCAGTGTCTAAACCAGGCATGTCTTCATATGACCAGGCAAAAATCTCAACATAGTCGCGCAACATCTGTATCAACCGTTGTTTGATCTTAACTTCCATATTTGCACCGATCTTGACTTCTTTTATGTCCATCTCTGTGCCCAAGTTTATTGTCTCAACTGGCTCTTCATGAGGCTGTATAGCTCTCACTTCCTGTTGTAATAGTCTAGCCAGTTCTCCAGGCACCTCACAATCGTTCTCACCTTCGTCCTCGACTTGGTTGATCAGATTTCCAAAGTCATAGCTGGTAATAGCAGGATTGTTATCAATGGGATCCAGAGTGGATATAGATATGCAGTTTGATATGTGTGTGTGTGTAAGAGCATAGCTAAATTGATAAAGTAAAAACAGAAAAGAAAAAACAGAGAGCGCAAAATTTGTATGCAAAGAACGTCAAATGCTTCATTGATGATATATGCAATGACATATAATAACCCTCACAGATAGAACCATTTTGCCTCGGGTAAGACACAAGGTCACAAAGTTTAAATTGTTCATTACAAACTCAGAAAACAAGTAAGACAATTACTGCGGAATAAAAGAAACTGGTATAAAATCTTTGGCCGTCCAGTTATTCGTTCCACCGTTGGTAGTCAGGTAGATCCAACTGTCAATGTCAGGGTCTTCCTCACTGTCTTCAATAGCATTGACCCCACGATTGCTGATGCGTAGGGGAGGTCCTCCAGCCCGAGGGCGTCGAACATCCCTTTGAGCCCCTGAAGTAAAGCCCAAACCAAATTTGTCAGTTTTGTGAGTAAAATCAGGGAGTCGTCCCCAATTGGTACACCCACATTCCGCAACCACTGTTCTGGTGTCCTTGAGAGAAGCCATCTTTAAAGGAGGTTTGGTACTGGTGGTAGTCTCGGTCGACGCCAAAAACTGGGGAACCTCTTCAAAGTTTAGACAAGGGGTCTCTATGAATTCCCAGTCCATCTCCATATAACTTAAGGAGTTCAGGTGGCTCACCATATACTCCTCTTCGCCATGCACAGTGACTATCTTTCCCTTCACCGGATACTTCAACATTTGGTGTAGTGTAGAAGTAACAACCCCAACTTCATGGATCCAAGGACAACCCAACAAACAAGAGTACAATGGCCTGATGTCCATCACGTAGAAGGTGGACTTAAAAGTTTGAGAGCCTACCTTGACAGGGATGTTCACCTCCCCATGCACCATTCTCTTCGACCCGTCAAAAGCCCTTACCACAATGTTACTGGGCTTTAGGGTCAAGCCTTCACAATCCAACCAATCAAGAGCCTTCTTAGGCATCACATTCAAGGAAGACCCAATATCCACCAGCATATGAGCCATAGTAGTGCCCCTGTATTCGGTCGAGACATGCAGAGCATCATTGTGTTTTCTCCCTTTCGGAGTTAAGTCGGCATCTGAAAAACCCAGCCCATTGTCAACAGTCAAGCTGGCCACACAATCTTTGAATTGATCGGCTGAGGTTTCTTGTGGCACATGCGCAGTCTTGAGGAATGCAATCAAAGCCTTCGCATGGGCCTCGGAACATAACAGCAAAGACAACATCGATATCTTCGAAGGGATCTTCCCCAGCTGCTCGACCATATTATAGTCGCTCTTTTTGATTATTTTTAATATTTCCTCTATCTATTACTTAGAGGTTTCTACGATAATCTATCTAGGTTCCTCTGCCCGGGAAGGCTCACCTATAGCTTCTTTGCCTCGAGTCCCAGATGACTCTACGGCAGGAGTAACAATTGGAGTAAGAACAGGAGTAGTGACGGAATTACCGGTAGGAACAGCAGATGAAATAACAATAGGCTTAGTGACAGTCTTTGGGGAGATCTCAGGAGAGAAAACCCTTCCACTTCTAGTAATCCTACTGGTCCCGAAAATTTTACTGACATCGGGATCAGCTTCTTCATTCTTAAGGTCTTGTTTAACACCATGATAGTAGATATTGACGCCATAATGCCAAGGGACAGCTTTGTCCGAGGTGTACGGGACAGGACCATGACAGGTGATTATTAACGAAGCAACTCTGGGAGCGGGTGTAATCCTAACAGGTCTTCTCGAGGAGGCCTTGGAAGGATTGGCGGAAATGATTATAATTGCAACATCTTCGAATGGAACAGCAGGAGTCAAAGTTTTCTCGAACAAAATTTCTCTGTTGTCTATCAGGCGCTGGACACTTGTCTTTAGCAGATAGCAACCAGAAGGCAGAGATGAACACATGTGGCAACCTTCACCACAACCCAGAAATAAACCGACCAGCAACAAATTCTTCTTAATAGTCATAAGGGGAGTAGAAACTTTATCAACTGAGGTCAAAAACAGATCGGTATCAACAGCGTTAACTCCACGGTTGTGCTTAGGAATGGGAGCAGTTATGACATTGGGCTTCTCCAGAGTGTCGAAATCAATCTCCTTGGCTTCAATCAGATCTTGTACTTTGTTTCTTAGAGCCCAACAATCATTCTTATTGTAACTATGACTCTCAGAATGATAGGCACACCGAGCATTCAGATTGTACCGAGGAGACGTGGTATTAGGATTCTTGGGAGCCTCCTTCAAGGTTTCCAAATTGGATCTCAACATATGGGGTAGAACCTCTGTCAATGTCATGTTAATCTGGGTGAACTGCCTTTGTGGTCTTTCCACCCTTTGCTGATTGTTGCATTGTGGGGCAACCGCAGGCATAGGTATCATTACAGCACTTACCGTTGGACGGTATTCCATTTTGCTCTGACCTCTCGGACTATAAATGGCACTGGCCTCCTTCTTACTGGTGAAGGGCCTCTTTACTGAACTCGAAGAGGTGTCTTTCTGTATTTTACCGCTCTGGATCCCAGCTTCTATCCTTTCTCCAGTTAATATCAGCTCAGTGAAACTAGCTGACAAGCTGCCGATCAAATGGTTGAAGAATGGACCAGACAACGTCCCAAGAAATATGTCAACCAACTCCATGTCAGATAAAGGGGGTTGAACTCTCCCAGCCAAGTCTCTCCACTTCTGTGCATAGTCCTTAAAGCCTTCACCTGCACCCATGGACATACTCTGGAGTTGAGTACGAGTAGGGGCCAGGTCGGCATTATATTGATACTACTTGTAAAAAGTAGCAGCCAAATCCTCCCAATTTCAGACATTGGTTCCCTCCAATTGGTAGAACCATTCGAGCTGAGTCCCTGACAGGCTGTCTTGAAAGAAGTGAACCCATAAGTTTCTATCAGCGGTGTGGGGCTGTATCTTCCTTACATAGGAATGAAGATGAAGCTTTGGGCAAGACACCCCATCATACTTTGCGAAAACTGGAGCCTTAAATTTCTGCGGGATGACCACTCCCGACACTAATCCCAGTTCTTCGAAGTCCAACCCAGGTATTCTCTGGACTTCCCTGACACTCAGTCGATCCTCTAACTCCTTGTATCTATCCTAAATGGGAGGATATTACACATCATTATAGTCGGTATCATTGTCAAAAACTTCAGGACTGGGGTCCTCTTCCCTTGTCTTCTTCTCTTGATTCTCCCCTTCTTTGGACGAGGAGGTCAGATCGACTAATTGCTTTAGTGCCCCCCCCCCCCCCCCCAAATCTTCTGCCCATATTAAGGATACCAGTGGGTTTCTTCTTCTTCTTCTTCTTCTTCTTTTTCTCTTTCAGGATGAGGGCCTTCAGATCCTCCTGCCCTTTTGCCAGAGTTATGAACATCTGTTGAAATTGGGAATTTTGTGTCTGAAGATCTTTGATGCTTTGTTCAGGAGACATTTTTATTGAAATAAACAGTGAAGGAGATGAGAAACCCGTAATGGTACCTGCTTATGCAATGCTATGGATGATATGCGTATGCAATGATTTCAAGGATTCTTAAAAGCTCAAATTTGCTTAACCAAAAAAGAAACACACGTTAATTATATTTAATGAGTTTGAATTGTTACAAAGAATGCCTTTTAGGCTTACAGTTTAAATAAAACAAAACTCAAAGCAAAAAGAAACTAGGTCTCCCATGAGTGCATCCTCTTTGGTGCAATGTAGGCGTTTATGTTCCTTTCTTCATGAAGTAGCCTAGTGAGCTCCATGACCTTCTTATCGCTGGAATAGAATTGAGCTTCAAACGTGTCACACTCCTCTTTAAGTTGAACCCAGGACTTCTGTAACTCCTCATGATCAGTTGGCATGTCAGGATGATGAACATGGGATCAGTATCTCCTTCAGCAACTGGTTCCATAATTATTGGTAGGATAGCGGGGTAAGGCGTCATAAGACTTTGAGCGTGGGCTCGTACCCATCGGAGATAGGGCTCAAGAGGGATGGAATACTTGTGCCCCAGTGTCTTGCTATCAATTTTATGTACCATTCCCCAAGCTTTTATGAACCTTTTATGGTAACCCTGAGTATCATTCTCATAGTTGAAAGTGATTCCTTGGATAAGCGTATCATGAGGGCCATCCCTCCTTGCATAACCAAACTGCCGCAGTGCCAAACAAGGGTTATAAGTGATTCCTTCCCTAATGCCTAAGAGAGGGACATTAGGGAATTTACCACAACAATCGATAATGGTAACATCTTTCGAGGACCGTGAACACCAATGAATGTCTGAATGTGTAAGGTACATTAGCCTATGAGACCATTTCATACCCTGCTCATTCTTCAAAATAGATCTGGGTAGGTGCGAAATAAACCACCTAGCCAATAGAGGAGTGCAACACAGGAGGGTCCCCCTTCTCCTTAAAGTGCGAGCATATAGAGAGTGAAGAACATCCCCAAGTAATGTAGGCACCGGATTATGAGACAAAAAAACCTTAATCGTATTCACATCTAATAGTTGCTCTGCATTAGGGAAAAGCACCATCCCGTAGATGAGGAGTGCCAATACCTCTTCAAAAGCTTGTAAATCCAGGGTATCCCAAAAATAGTAAGCCTTCTCAAATAGAAATTTAACCGGGATTCCTTGGACATTTCCTCTAGTTTCCTAATTTGTCACGACATCGGACTGTTGTAAGGACAGAGCTCGAGCAATCTCTTCGTGCTTTGGTCGTTCTTTCGTACCGTTGAAATGTGATTGATCAAGAATAGGTACCCCTAACAACTGAGAAAATTCCCCCATAGTAGGCACTAGCTGGTAATCTGGGAAGGTGAAGCAGTGGTGCAAAAGGTCAAAGAACTAAAATAGCACTTTTAACAATTCTTCATCAGGTTTTGAAGTGACCAAGTTGAGAAACCGACCATGTTTTTCAGTGAAGGGAGAGCTTTCAGGGATCCTTAATGCCAAATCCTTTAGTTGGAGAGGCACTTTCACAAGTTTAATCTGGATAGTGTTCCTGCGGGCGGGTGCCATGTCCTACAAAACAAAGCAAAGATGAGCCCTAGAGAATCCTTGAAATGGTTAGTATGACGTGCCATGCTTATGACATCATGATTATGCTAAAAATATCACATTTATAGCAAGAAACAAACAAGTCACACCAAGTCCTTTGGTTTAAGGCCTGCATGAGTTTTAAGGTCATACCCTCTTGAAGTTGGGTTGGTTCAACCTGTCCTATAAATAGTAACCGGGTTCTAAGGGATCTCAATATCATCGTTCTTTCCCCCAAGATTCGTTCAATAGGCGATTGACTCGCAACCAAACAAAACTCAAGAGTCAAATCTCAATGAGTGTAGCATTGAGTATCTGTCGACCTTGGGAATACACCAAATCCGGCCATCTCGCTACGTCCTACTGGCCAAGTTATGCAATTTAAAGATTCTAAGGTAAGTTGATGCTTTATGACACCACGTGGTGGCCCCGTACTCTCCTTGATTAACTCAAGGGTTACCGACACCAACCAAAGTGCCACATCAACGTAGATACTACTTCAACCGTGTTGGTATATTCCGCAAAGTTCCCTCACAGTTTATTGCTACTTACCTAAAAGGTGTCCCCAAATCCGGGTGTAGGATTTTTAACAGTAACCCAAACAGGGACCCGAAATGTAAAGCATACAAGTCAAACAATGAAAGCAAGTAGATGTGATCTAACCCTAAGGTAACCCCACTTTTTTAGAATAGTCCCCAACAGAGTCTCCAGTTCTGTGATACGATGGGAGAACTGACTTTTTGTTTTTGCGTTTGATTGCAAATGTTGCGAATAGCAAGAGTCGCCACCGACTTTTCTTTTATCCAAAAAAAAGGAAAGGTGAAAAAGCACAGGAAATACCTTTAGAGATGTTTTCTTGAGTTCGAGGGGTAGATTATAAAAAGGGAAGGTGTTAGCACCCCTTTCATCCATGGTTTTCCATGGGCTATTAGTTGCTTGCTAGATCACTTACTTTGTTCGAAACTTATGCTTTTGTGTTGTGAGTTTTTGAAAGTATTTTGAAAAAAACGTCTTTGTAATGGTTCTCGTCTCTATAAGAACGCGTACAAAGTGTTGTCTTTTAAAAATGTTTCAAAATGAGAGTGTTTGTGTATAAAATGTTTTTGTTGTGAGCAAGCGAGCAACTAGGAGCGAATCTACCTACTTAAAAGGTCTTAGATGTTCTTTTCCTCCTCCTTTAGATGTTGCTATCTTACCATTGATTTGGTAAGAAGCCTCATCGTTGGATGTGAAGGGATGAGCGTGGGACGTTTGTATATTCATAGAAGGCAACCTGCGGGACGCTTTAGCAATGTCGTTTTAGGGACTAGATCGTTTACCGAAGGCAACATCGAGGGTCATCGAGGGACTCCGATATTTTATCAAGGGTCTTTTGCTAAGACGCCCATGCTCGAGGGACATGACTATTTTTCCGATAGGCCACAAGGTGGGATTACCCTAATGGTGCAGTATGCAAGTGTGTTTGATTGCATGAATTTTAGTCTTGATTAGGGTTATCTATTTGTTGATTTCATATCTAGCCATACACATCCTAATTACTAGTATTTTATATTTGGAAATGCGTTAAATTGCGGAAATATAAAAGTCCTACGCTATTACAATATTTTAGGGATGGGGGATACATATTTCACAAATGGGGGGTTGCAAGAATTTAAATCCTATTTAACTATTACAACCATATTAAAATGTACAACGTAAGAAAGAAAAAGGACTTTGTTTAAAAAATGGTTTTTTGTCTTAATGGATTTAAAAAGAGGAAATATATTAATTAGTAAAAAGAAAATATTTTCATATCTTTTTTATATTGATAAAAAGAGTATTAATATTGAAAATGATAAAAGGAAAATAAATGATAGATAGAAACAGCGTGTTGCTGCAAGCAAAACAGCAAGGATCAGAAGTTCTGAAGCCAGGAACGTTGTGACTCAGAAAGGAACGTTAGTGGAATCAGAAGTTCTGGATTGATACACTCTAAGGCCCTGCAAGAAACGTTAGAGGGAAAGGAAACAGAGGTTCTGGGTGATATTCAGACAGTGAGTCAAAAGTTAGAAGTTTTGTGTTATGCTAAAATAGTGAGTGAACATCAGAAATTCAGTGTGTTGTCAGCGTGTGAAAATCAGAAATTCTGAGTGTTAAAACAGCGATTGGAAGCACCAGAAGTTCAGTGTGTTTAATAGTAAGAAAGCCTAGAAGTTATGTGTGTTTAACGTGTAGGGAGAACTCAAGTTATGTGCTATGCTAAAACAGTTAGTGAAAAAACAGGGGTTCTGTGCCACATTTCAACTCCTTCTTCATCTTAATCAGCACATCAGCAATTTATTTAGTATTTAACAAACCATTGGTCAGAAAGATAAAAGCACAACAATTTATAGAAGTTCAAATCCATAATATGAGCCTAGCCCTAATCAAGAAGTTCTGATCCACAGTTTTCCTACTTATGCAATGATATGGACAACATTAATACTGTGATATTTACATATTTTAATGATGTTCTGAATGAAAAGATGCAAAGTTAGAAAGACTTACCTTGAACCTAGAGCGTGGGCTTGGAACTTGAATTGCTTCCTTCAGATGTTCTGGAATCAGCAAGAGCATCAGAAGAGAATATGCCAAGTTCTTTGACTCAAAGGGAAGAACAAAAGTTTTGGTTTTCTGTTTGGGAATTCTGGATTTTTACGAAGGTTTCACAATTTTCTTTTCTCTCTTTTGACAATTTTCTCTCTCCAAAATCCAGCCCCTTGAACGTGTGATGGAGAAAATTATTTATAGATCCGTTTGCTATGGTTTTGGGGGGAAATCAAATGGGATTTAAACCTTTTTGGTATACTGTTCCATTGCTTTTTAATCACGGTTTTTGAATGCTAATTTGGTGCAAATATAGGGTTTGAGAAAAAAATGCAGGCGTGGACTAGATCAACAGCAATTTGGAGTGTTATGGCAGCTAGTTGCAGGACTGTGCTATAGCAGTGCAACAGACTGCTCAAACAAGGTTTTGGGGCTTTGTGATGTTCTGATCAAAGAAGACCAGAGTGAAACTCGAAAGGTGATGCTCTGATCGAAGCATATGATAAAGAGTCATGTTCTGATTGAAGAACTATGTTCTGAACCATGTTTTCAACTTCTGACTGCACTTGCATGGAGGCTGGCTTAGAAGTTCTAAAGTATCATATTCTCTTAACACTTAGAAAATTTTCTAAATGTTTAGAAATTTGATTTTTTCAAAGTAATTTCTGACTTCTGATTTTTTGATGAACCAATTTCATGTCTTGATGAAATATAGTTGTTGAAACTTGATTTGATCTAAAAGTCAAAGTTTGACTTTTCAGTGTGCTTTTGACCATTTTGCCCTTGTGGATGATTTTCTTGAAAAGTATTAATTCAATACTTGAAAATTGATAGAAGCAAACCTGAGAGTCCAGGATGATCCTTTGAGAAATGAGAGGGAAAATTTTGGGGTACAACACCATCTGAGTTAACTTTGTGATAGTGCATCCTCGACTTCAAGAATTAGCATCAAGAGTGCCTGGAGAATCTTCCTTCACCAAGAAATATGGTCGACTTGTCATCTTGGCTACCTCAAACTTCCAAGAAGAAATGATGTGTTTGCTTTTCCAATTCTTTGATCCTATGAATCATTGCTTCACCTTTCCCGACTACCAATTGGTTCCTACATTAGAAGAATTCTCTCAATTGTTAGGAGTGTCTGTGTTGGATCAAATAGTGAAGGACTTACAAGCGCAGAATTCCCAGTTCCAAGAGACCTTGTTGATCCTGGCTAAGGGGAAACAAGAGCTGATGACTATGCTAGTAGCCAAGAAGAAAACCAAAAATAAGGCTTTCATCAACATGTGTAAGAGGTTTAAAGGTTCGGTTCGTCAGGTACAGATAGTCGAAGAGTCATCTGAGGAGGACAAAAATCAAGACGATGAGTCAAGGAGCACTTGTGCTAGGGGTTCCAATAATCAAGCTTACAAAGACGAAGATTACTTTGATGAGAAATATCCTCTGGTTGAGGATAAATATAAGCAGTTGGAGGATAGACTAAAGGCTGTTGAAATTCAAGTCGTGCCTGGTTTGTATTGTGGTGAGTTGGGCTTAGTACCTGGGGTCGTCATTCCCCATAAGTTCAAAATACCGGTCTTTGCCAAGTATGGCGGGGTTTCCTACTCAAAACTTCATCTAAGGTATTAAGTGCACAAGATACAGTGACACACTACCTACAAAAAGCTCTGGGTCCATTTCTTCCAAGAGAGTCTGGATGGGACTCAACTAGAATGGTTCTATCAATTGGAGGGTTCCCGCATCCACACATAGAAAGATCTAGCCACTGCTTTTTATCATCAGTATCAATACAATGCCGATCTGGCACCAACCAGAGTCTAACTTCAAGGTATGACAATGGGTACTAATGAGGGGTTTAAAGAGTATGCACAAAAATGGAGAGATCTTGCTGGTAGGATCCAACCACCACTAACTGACATAGAACTAGTTGACATGTTCATGGGTATATTAACTGGCCCATTTTTCAACCTATTGATTGGGAGTTCTTCGTCTGGTTTCATCGAGTTGATACTAACTAGTGAAAGGGTAGAAAGTGGCATTAAGAGTGGGAAAATTCCCATGACATCTGCTTCCGCATCCAACACTATAAATAAGCCCTTCACTGAAAATAAGGAAACAAATGTTATGTATAAGGCAAGGGCCCATACCAAGAAGGATCCATGATCCTCTGTTAATGATGTGTTAATCTCCAACCCTCCATCTACTCAAAGACAATCATCCAACAATCAACGATCTGAAGTTCCTCGAAGACAATTCACGAGAATAAGCATGTCATTATCCCAAGCCTTACAACATTTGTTGAAGGCCAACTTAGTGACATTGTGCAATCCACCATCCAATCCAGGCATTTCATCACCTAAGTACAATCCAAATGCCAAGTGAGCGTATCATTCTAACAACCCTAGGCATGAAAGTGATCAATGCTGGGCTCTGAAGAATAAGATTCAAGATTTGATAGACAATAAAACAATTGAATTTGATCCACCTTCTACTCCAAATGTGATAACCGCACTAATTTTGCACCATGGCAAAGGTTTTAATGCAATTGATGATACTACTTTTGTTCCCTCGATTGAAGATTTAACAACTCCATTAACTACTGTGAAGGATAATTTGCTAAGAGTCGGGGTGTTCACTGGCTGTTCTAAAGATTGTGTTTGATGTGATCAACAAGTAAATGGGTGCAATCGGCTGAAGGAAGGTGTGCAACGCCTGATAAATAGCCGCGAGATTCTATTTGAGAAGATTCCTACCATCAAAAGTTTAACCAACAATGCTAAAGACCTGTCCATAATAACCATCTCTAACAAGCCTCTTAGGATCCACTCAAAGGGTCCTATTAGGATTTCAAATGAACCAACCATTTCTCCTGTAATAATCTCTGCCGATGGGCCTATTCCCTACTCCTCTGACAAAGAGGTTCCATGGAACTATGGTGTCGAGGTTTATTATCATGGGATAAAACAAGATTCATGGATCAACGAAAATGAAGCTGATGTCACTAATATTGCAGGTTCTAGTAAAGTAACAAGAACATGGAGGATATTTTCCCCTGATATTTGACTGCCCACTACTACAACAACTCCCGTCTGCATAACTAATGACAAGTCTAGTACCAACATTTGAGGCAAAGAGAAAGAAGGTGAACCTTCTGGGATGGAGGCACCTACCAAAGATACTGATGCTGAAGAACCCTCCACTCGAGAGATGGAGGAAATCCTAAAAATCATAAAGAAGAGTGACTTCAAAATAGTTGAGCAACTGGGGCAAACCCCCTCCAAAATCTCCATTCTGTCATTGTTACTTTGTTCGGACGCTCATGCCCAGGCTCTAATCAAGTTCTTGAAGAAAGCCCATGTGCCCCAAGAAACCACAGCTGACCAGTTCGAGAACTGTGTAGCAAGTTTAACGATTGACAATGGATTAGGGTTCTCCGACGTTGATTTGACTCTTATGGGAAGGAACTACAACAAAGCCTTGCATGTCTCTATTGAATGCAAGGGAACCACCCTGGCACATGTCTTAATTGATACTGGCTCATCTCTAAATATGTTACCCAAAGGTGCTTTGGACCAGCTAGATTGTGAAGGACTGGTATTGAAGCCAAGCGATATTGTTGTAAGGGATTTCAATGGGTCTAATAGGATGGTTCACAGAGAGGTGGATCTCCCAATTAAAGTTAGCTCACAGATTTTCAACTCTACTGTTGTACCCCAAAATTTACCCTCTTTATCTCGACCTTTTTGGCTTACATTTCATTATTATATATATGCATATCATTGGTTTTATGGTTATGTAATCAAGGTATATTTATCAAGCTTCGTCAGGATACAAGTGACGTTTATTTCACCAATGGATGTTTTCAGAGTATTTTTCATGCTGAAGATCGATTCGTCATTTCGCAACGATTCAGGGTTCAAAGATTCACAAGTCCAACCTGGCGCGTCATATTCAGGTGTTCTTTCGCCAAGATATCCTTGATAACATATTCTCAAATTCAGGTTCGGCTCGATAGTCAATTCTTTAAAGAAGGACTTCGAATGTGTGAGTTTTCTCGAAGAAATGTGGTGAAAAAGTGGGCTGAAAGTGCAGTTTTTACGCACTAAAAAATTTATAACTTGAAGATTATGGCTCATTTTGAACTCGTTCCGGTGGCAAAAATTCTGTCTTGATGTCATCTACGTTTTCTTCTCTCACGGCTGGAAGTCAATTTCGACCAAAAGGTCTTCAAAAATGCGGATTTATCAAGTATTTTCGTACAGAAAATTTGTGACAGAAGTTTATTTGCGTCATGTTCAGAAAATCATAACTTGGTTTATTTTCATCATATTGAGTTGGTTCCGACGCCAAATTTTCAAAAATTGAGTTGGCTACATTTTCACAGGAGGTATCAAGTTCGAGCGGTATACAAAAGGCCTTTGTTTTTTGCCCAGAGTGCGTGTGACGTGCCAAAAATCCTGAATGCTGAATATTATTTCATCTGGTTCGAAACTTCGAAAATTAATAACTCGATCAATTTTTATCGGATTGGGCCCATATTTTTACACAAGGTCACTGACTCAGAGATCTACAACTTTTCTTCCAAAGTAGAGACTGCTTTCTGCTCCGATCAATACTAGTTTTTTATTGAAGAACGTGTCAAAGTTGACACTAGAGCCCAAAATAAATTTGTCTGAGACGAAACTTCAAAAATTCATAACTAATTCACCGCTTATCCGATTGAGCCCATTTTCAGACAAGAGTTTTTTCTCGATGTCGGCTACATTTTTTTTACACATTTCAACTTCAAAAATTTCATTTAAGTCCCTGCGATTTATCCTGGAACGTGACAGACTCAAGTGAATAAAAATCTGCATTATTGCTTGTGGTTATTGGAGGCTCAACTGCACATTCAAAGCCCATATTTTTCTCTAATTTCCATTATATAATCTCATTCTTTTCACACAAACAGGACAAGACTAAAAGAAAAACCTTTGCCACAACCCTGTCAAAATATCAAATTCTTTCAAGAACCCTAAAAATCTTGAAATCTTTGTTACAAACCCCCATCTCACTACAAACAAGCCATCCTCGTTACAAACCCCCATCTCACTACTCCTCCAGTAAGGGTAAGGTTGGTTTGATCTCCATGATCAAAAGGGTGTAGAAGCATTCATAAATGCCATATCGGTTTTAACATTATAAAATTTCATATATTTGCTTTCTTTGTATTTCATGATATAGTAATTTATTTAGTGTTCATAAGATTCAATGTTGCAGAATTAGACATGGTCCCATGCAAGGTTATTACAAAACACTGAGGTCAGATCATAACAACAATCAATGTATGACTCATGGTAAGGCAGGCATCCTGAGGAGGCTAAGGGCGTTAGTTCAACACCCACCCCTATTGGTTTTGATTTTCTTCCATTCTATTTATCATTTTACCTATTTTCATTCTTTCTGTTTATAACATTTTTCATAAAACCTAACATTTTTCACAAACCTTTGATTTTTCATAATAAACTCGAATAATTAAATTTTAGGTTTTTTTAAATTTAATTTTAGGTTTTAAATAATTTTTTGGTTCAACACCCACCCGTGACATTTGCATTATTTTTATTTTCTAACCCTATTTTCCATTGATGCTTCTTCTCCTGTCTATTTTTTGGCAAATTTAATTCTTTTTGTTAATCATTAAACATAAACTTTTTTTAAAACCTTTTTTTTAATTAAAATTAATTAGGTTTTAGGTTTTTTTTAATTAACCTTTTTTTTAATATTAACCGTTTATTATTAATTAAAATTAATTAGGTTTTAGGTATGTTAATTATTTTTTTCAAAATTAACATTTTTTATTAATTGAAATTAATTAGGTTTTTAGGTTTATTTAATTAATTATCATAAATCATTTTTTTCATAAAAAAATCACCAAAACATTTTCTTTGCTATTTTATTTTTATTTTTATTTTTATTTTCCTAGATAAAGTGTATAGGGCGCGTTCAAGTGTAATAGCGTAGCTTTATTTTTCCCGCTTTTTTATCATTATCATGTAATTGCTTCTGGGATAAAATAGTTTTAGGATTTCTTTTCCGCACTCTTCACTATTATGTAACTTTCGCAAAGCTCTGTAATAGCTTAGGTTTACATTTCCGCCTTTACCTTCTGCTACTATACTCTATGCAATGCTTAGATTAATAGGATTGTATGGAAAGATAAAAATGAACGATAGAAAACCCTAGTTACAAGATAAATAACTGAACTGAATCATTTGCACACTCACACCTCTAGGGTAACCTCACTTGTTTCCTTCGTAAAAACAATGGTCATGTCCCTCGAACGTAGGGATACCCCTTAGCAAAGACCCTCGGTTAAAGTCATCATAAAGATCATAGTCCCTCAATATCCCTTGAGTTGCCTACGAGAAATGATCTTGTCCCTCAATGTTGCCTATATAATGACAGTCCCTTCGAAATACTAAGGTATCCTTACATGTTACCTTCAATGACCATAACGTCCCTTTCGATAATCTCTCAACATCCGACGATAGGGCTACCTACTCACTAATAGTAGGATAGCACTATCTAAAGAAAAGGAGAAAAAGAACACCCTTTTTCGAGTAGGTAGACAGTTCTTAAGTACTTACTCAAATCTGATTTTTTTTACACTTATACACTTTCAAACTTCTTTTCAAAAACACTTTATCACACTCTTGAGGACTGATACAAGAGTTACCATAAAGTAAACAAAATTTTTTCAAAACAGACAAACACAAACAGTTTTCAAAAATGAGCAAGTACCTAAGAGCCCGTAGAAAACCACAGATGGAAAGGGTTCTAACACATTCCCTTTTCATAATCTACCCCTCTTACTCAGAAAATCTCGAAAAAGGTATTTTTCTATTCTTTTCACCCTTTCCTTTGTTGGATAAAATAAAAGTTGGTGGCTGTGATCGGTGGAAATAGAACAGACTGTTTTGGAATGCTGGTTCACGAAATGTCGCGGTAAGCAAGAGTCACCACCGTCTTTTATATTCTCCAACAAGGAAAGGACAAAAGCACAGCAAAATTCCTTTTCAAGATGTTTCTCGGTTCGGGAGGTAGATTATAGAAAGGGAAGGTGTTAGCACCCTTTCTATCCGTGGTTATCCACGGGCTCTTAGGTACTTGCTCACTATGTTTTCAAAAGAGTTTGCTTTTCTTGTGTATGTGGGTTTTGAAAAAATTTCGTTTTGAAAACTTCTAGGTAACTCTTGTATCAGTCCTCAAGAGTGTATGAAGTGTTTGTTTGAAAACTTTTTGAAAGTGTAGGTGCGAAAAGTTGTTTTTGTTTTGAAAGAGCAAGTACCCAGGAGAAATCTACCTACTCTAAGGAATTAAGATGTGTAAGAGTCCTTTAGACAGTACTTACCCACTATTGAGAAGTAGATAGCACCGTCATTGGAGTTATTCGGGTCAATTCGATTATAGGGACATGTGTGGTCACCAAAGCAATAGTAGGACGCCTTAGCGGTAACCCTAATGTCCTAGATCCTTTTTTATCCGAGGAAACTGTTTCGAGGCAACTGGATCTTTAGACAGGAGGGCGACCTCTAAAACACCTTATACTCAATGACCACCTCGAGGCAACCAAGTGAGGCGTACCCTAGGAGTGGCATGTGCATGTGTGTCAGGTTTCATGTTTATATTATCTTTGCACATGTATCATTGTGAGCTACAGGTTGATTTTAATTTTCAGGAAAATCTTGTCATGCATAGTTAGAAGTTAATAATTTGCGGAAAGTAAATTGCGGAAAGTAAATCTACGCTATTACAAGGCGTCGGGTATTTACATCGCCAAAAACATAACCCTTGAAAAGTAAATGCGAGAAGATAAAGAAAGCGATAAATGTCCTAATTATCTATTACATTCTCGGAGCAGATACATCAATATAATCAAAATAATGAATTAAAAAAAAAATGCGCGCGAAAGAATTGAATCGGGACGTCCTTAGGGTTTTGACCCTTTTTTGAGAAAAGAAAGAAATTTGTCCTTTTTTGCAATTAATTAAATATTAAACCTAATTTACTAATTAATTAATTAATTAAAAGAAAAAGTATTTTTAGTTTTTTTTTTTATGGAAATAAAATAAAAGAAATTAAAAGTTGTCAAGAAAACCCTAAGTCTAAATCTGTTTTATTTATTGTAAAAAAATATTAAAATTAAACCTAATTAATAAAAAGACTAAATTAATTAATTTACATTTATTTACAAAATAATTAAATTAAGGTGAAATTAATAATAATTATTATTATTATTATTATATTTCTGATTTTATTATGAAAATAATAATTTGTGAGGTAATTAAATAATAATAATAATAATAGTTAATAAACTAATTAAATAGGAAAAGAAAAAGAAAATTATGAAAGAACCAGGGGGGTGTTGGGCCCATTAGGAGGTGTTAATTGGAAATCTGGCCCATTAATGTGCAGGCCTGCTTTGACCTTAGAGATTGCCTAGGTGCAGGGTTGACCAGGAACATGGTGTTCATCATCTCTGACCACTGGATTGGTGCATGTAGACACATGGCATTTGGATGAGTGAAGAGCATGGTGGAACACTACTTAAAGCCTGCATATAATCACGTTGGGAAAAATATGAAACAAATATTTGGGTGGACCTGGGAATCGAACCCAGGTCCCAATGATGCACAGCCAACACACCAACCACTAAGCCATCATGCACGCTTTGTTATTATAATGAGCAATGAAAATAATATATGGAAAACAAGTAACATCATGAAAACAAACAAAACGCGCGCTATTTTTTGAATGGCCCAACCATGAAGCAGCACGTCATCATCTTCCTCACGTTTCCTGCAAAAGCAAAGTTAGATAGCGGGGGTTTTTAACCCCCACAATTTGGCATGAGGAAAAATAGCGAATAGAATCCTAGGCTATATAAATATGGCGTGAGTATGGCATTCAATTCGTATGGTTGCAACAATTACAACCATAGGCATTAGAGGTTCCAATTTTTCCTGTAGGGGAAAGCCCTAATCTGAGAACTCAAGAACCCTAGAATTCATCAATGGCGTTTTATGATTCTGGACACCATAATGCAATTCACCTGTACCATTAGATTCAGAGAGGTTCTAGCAATGCAAAGTACACAAAAAATCTCGTTAATGATGCATGAATAATGAATTACGATTATGAAATAAATATGCAAACCGTGGTTCTGAAACTAGCGATTCTTGAAGCTATGAAGCTGGAAACTGATTGCAAATCGTCCTGGGAACCTCCAGCAATGTATTTGAATCCACAAAAGCCCTTGAATTGGCCTGGAACCTGGAGAACAGTTTTCAAGTTTTTTTGAATTTTTTCAATATTGTTATGGCTTTGTGTGCAGTAATCTCTCGTCCAATGCATTAGGGTTGAGTTCTGTATATATAATGGACTGAATTTAAGTTAAATCTTTAACCAAAAATCCATGGAATTATGGTTTGTATATTTGATTGAAAATCAAATATTTTTCAATCTTTTTGATTGAGAAAACTTGCTAATTTTGGAGATTCTTGTCCCCTTGATTGATACACGAATTTGCCAGCTCTTGTAGGTCATATTTGCTTCATGAAAAGATTGAAAAACCATATCTTGATATTTTCCTACAATTAAATGAATTAAATGAATTAATATTGATTAAAATTTCAATTAATTAATAAAAAATAAGAAAATAATTCAATTTAATCTCAATGGGTCGTGCATAAGCCTTGGACAAAGTTTCAAGAAGGAATTTGAGGCCCATTAGCAAAAACAAAGTGTTTTGAGCAAAGTTGACTTTTGCAAATTCACAAATATTTCCCAACTTCTCCAATGCATATCTTGCTCAATTTTGATCCTATGAACATGTTCTTGGACATTTTGGAAAGGTCTTGAAGTCCTCTAACCAATTCCTTTGGTCCCATGTCATTTGGATTTACCAATCTCAAGTTATGGTCTTTGACTTAAAGTGCATTTTTGTTGACTTTTGAAATTGACCTATAATGTAGAAATTGATAACTTTTTGTGAGAGCATTTCTTGTACTTGGAATGTGAAGATGAGTTGTAGGAAATGTCATCCCCTTCAAAATGAGCATTGGATGGGATTTTTCTGATGAACCATGCAAAAGTTATGCCTTGGTCAAAGTACAGTTGACTTTTCTACTGTCCAAAAATAGTAACTTTTGCATCCTTGATGATTTTTGAGCCATGCTTGTGGAATCATGATCAAGACTTGATCAAATGATGATTGTGGGCTCAAAATAAGATGTTGACCAAAAATTTTGACTTTTGACTGCAAAATGACCATTTTACCCCTGTAGTTGACTGTGAAGCAAATGGGACTTTTGACTGTGCAATCTGGCATTGTGAGACTTGAGACTTGACATGTAGATGCTTGAGAATATGTATAGGCCTATGGGACTTGATTGAGCCATTGAAAACCTCAAACTTCTTGAGAGAACCAAAACCCTAATTTCAGCTGGCTTAGGAGGTGGTTTGACTGTGTAACCCCTTGAGAAATCTTGAATCATTTGAAGGTGATCCTTGACAAACTTTGAAGAATATGGGAGGGAAAATTTTGGGGTACAGCACAATTTTTACAATAAATAAAAATCATGTAGAATTAGGTTTTGACAACTTTTAATTTCTTTTATTTTTATTTTCTTTAAAGACGTTAAAAAACTAAAAAATACTTTTTTCTTTTAATTAATTAGTTAATTAGTTAATTAGGTTTAATTAAATGCAAAGGACCAAAATTCATTATTTTCTCAAAAAGGGTCAAAACCCTAAAGGACTTCTCCGATTTAATTTCTCTCGTGCGTATATTATTTTTTATCATATTTATGTAATTGCTCCGAGGATGTAATAGATAATTAGGACCCCTTTTATCGCTTTTCTTTATTTTCTCGCATTTACTTTTCAAGGGTTATGTTTTTGGCGATGTAAATACCCGACGCCTTGTAATAGCGTAGATTTACTTTCCGCACAATTATTAACTGTTAACTATGCATGACAAGACTTATTCTCAAATTAAAATCAAAACGTAGCTCACCATAACTTGTACAAAGATAATTTTACATGAAACCTGACACACTCGCACATGCCACTCCTAGGGTACGCTTCACTTGGTTGCCTCGACGTGGTCATTGAGTATAGGGTGTTTTAGAGGTCGCCCTCATGTCTAAAAGATCCAAGTTGCCTCGAAACGGTTGCCTCAGATAAAAAGGATCTAGGACATTAGGGTTATCGCTAAGGCGTCCTACTATTGCTTTGGTGACCACACATGTCCCTATAATCGAATTGACCCGAATAACTCCAGCGACGGTGCTACCTACTTCTCAATAGTGGGATAGTACTGTCTAAAGGACATTTACACACCTTAATTTCTTTTGAGTAGGTAGAGGTTCTCAGGTACTTGCTCTTTCAAAACAAAAATACTTTTCGCACCTACACTTTTCTGACTAAAGTTTCCAAACAACACTTCATACACTCTTGAGGACAGATACAAGAGTCAAATCGAAGTTTTCAAACAAAACTCTTTTCAAAACCCACAAACACAAGAAAAGCAAACATTTTTGAAAACATAGTGAGCAAGTACCTAAGAGCCCGTGGATAACCACGGATAGAAAGGGTGCTAACACCTTCCCTTTCTATAATCTACCTCCCGAACCGAGAAACATCTCGAAAAGGAATTTTGCTGTGCTTTTGTCCTTTCCTTGTTGGAGAACATAGAAGATGGTGGCGACTCTTGCTTACCGCGACATTTCGCGAACCAGCATTTCAAAACAGTCAGTTATATTTCCACCGATCACAGAACTGGCGACTCTGTTGGGGAATGTTAAGATTGTTGAAATTAACCTAATTAAAAGACTAAATTAATTAATCACATTTATTTACAAAAATAATAAGGTGAAATTAATAAATAATAATAATAATAAAAATATCTACATTTTTTAATTTCCTGAAGTTATTATGAAAAATATTAATTTGTGAGTTAATTGGATAATAATAATAATTATTATTATTAATAGTAAAAACAATTAAAGATAAAATATAAAAGAGAAAAAATAAGAAACAAAACCCTGGGGGTGTTGAGCCCAGATGGAGGTTTCTTTGGCAATCTGAAGCCCATTATCCTCTCAAGCCTGTTTGACTTTGGTAATTTCCCTGGGCGCTGGTTGACTGGGAATATGGTAGTCCACCACTCTTGACCATAGGATCCAGGCTTGGGGCCACATGGCATGCTGATGCGTGAGGTACATGATGAACTTCTTTGCAAGCCTTGTACTAGAATACCTGAGGAAAAAGAACAAATAATATTTGGGGGGACCTGGGATTCAAACCCAGGTCCCAATGGTTACCAGCCAGCACACCATCCACTACGCCAATTGCCTGCTTTTGTTATTTAGTTAATAGGCAAATATTATATTGGACAATTAATAAATATGCTGAAACCAAAGTAAAACGCGTGTGTTTTTGAATTGACCATTGATGTATCACCACGTACTCATCTTCCTTGCTGAACCTGCAATTATAACATTAGATAGCGGGGGTTTTTAACCCCCACAAAACAGGATGAGGAAAAATAGCGATTAGGCGTGTGGTTAATAGAAATATTTCGCGAGGGTGCCAACATGTTCGTCTTGTCTCAACGAATTCAACCATGGGTCTTATGAGGCTTAATTGTTCCTGGATTGTAAAGCCCTAATTTGAGAGCTTATGAACCCTAAAATTCATCAATGGCATCTTTCGATTCTCTACAAATTAATCCAATTAACTTATGCCATTAGCTTTATATGAGTTCTAACAATACAAAACAATCAATAAAACATGTTAATTATGCATGGAATAAGTTGTACGATTCTTAAGATAAAGCGCAAACCGTGACTCTATAACTAGTGATTCTTTGAGCTATGAAGCTGGAAATTGATTGCCAATCATTCTGGGAACCTCCTGCAGTGTATTGAAATCAACAAATGTCCTTAATTCGCCCTAGAATGCAGAAAACAGTTTTGAGTTTTCTTGGAATTTTTTCAATGTGATTATGGCTTTTTCTGCAGCAAATTCACGTTTGTGGCATTAGGGTTAGCTTGTGTACTTATAGTAGAATAGAATTAGGTTAAATCTTGCACAAAAAATCCATGGAATAATGATGGAATATTTGATTGGAAATCAAATATTTTTGAATCTTTTTGATTGGAAAAACTTGCTAAATTTGGAGATTCTTGTCCCTTTGATTTGCACACGAAATTTCCAACATATATTGACCACTTTTGCTTCACAAAAAGATTGAAAAATCAAATCTTTGTATTTCCTACAATTTAAATTAATTAAATGAATTAAAATTGATTAAAAATCCAATTAATTAATAAAAAATAAGAAAATAAATTTAATTAAGCTTGATAGGTCGTGCATAGGTCATGGATAAAGTTTCAAGAAGAAATTTGAGGCCCATTAGCAAAAACAAGGTGTTTGGAGCAAAGTTGACTTTTGCAAATTCACAAAAATTTCCCAACTTCTCCAATGCATATCTTGCTCAATTTTGATCATATGAACATGTTCTTGGACATTTTGGAAAGGTATTGAAGTCCTCTAACCAATTCCCTTGGTCCCATGTCATTTGGATTTACCAATCTCAAGTTATGGTCTTTGACTTAAAGTGCATTTTTGTTGACTTTTGAAATTGACCTATAATGTAGAAGTTGATAACTTTTTATGAGAGCATTTCTTCGACTTGGAATGTGAAGATGAGTTGTAGGAAATGTCATCCCCTTCAAAATGAGCATTGGATGGGATTTTTCTGATGAACCATGAAAAAGTTATGCCCTGGTCAAGATACAGTTGACTTTTCTACATATCTGGTTAGGGTCTAGGCTGTACAGCGGCTTACTGGGGAAATGTGAAATCGACCGTATCGGGTCGGGTACGGGCCTTACAATGTTATAAATTGTTGTCTGGAGATGAGGGAGAAGGAACCTGGATAGTAGGGTTACTTTGAGATGAAAGCCTGGATAGTAGGGCTATGAGCAAGAACCTGGATAGTAGGGTTACTTTGAGATGAAAGCCTGGATAGTAGGGCTATGAGCAAGAACCTGGATAGTAGGGTTACTTTGAGATGAAAGCCTGGATAGTAGGGCTATGAGCAAGAACCTGGATAGTAGGGATACTTTGAGATGAAAGCCTGGATAGTAGGGCCATGAGAAGGAACCTGGGTCGTAGGGTTACTTCGAAATGAAAGCTTGGGTAGTAGGGCCATGAGAAGGAACTTGGGTCGTAGGGTTACTTCGAAATGAAAGCCTGGGTAGTAGGGCCATGAGAAGGAACACGGATCATAGGGTTACTTCGAAATGAAAGCCTGGGTAGTAGGGCCATGAGAAGGAACCTGGGTCGTAGGGTTACTTTGAAATGAAAGCCTGGGTGGTAGGGCCATGAGAAGGAACCGGGGTCGTAGGGTTACTTTGAGATGAAACCCTGGATAGTAGGGCTATGAGAAAGAACCTGGATAGTAGGGTTACTTTGAGTTTAAATCCTGGATAGTAGGGACATGAGAAGGAACCTGGGTCGTAGGGTTACTTCGAAATGAAAGCATGGGTAGTAGGGCCATGAGAAGGAACCTGGTTCATAGGGTTACTTCGAAATGAAAGCCTGGGTAGTAGGGCCATGAGAAGGAACCTGGGTCGTAGGGTTACTTCAAAATGAAAGCCTGGGTAGGAGGGCCATGAGAAGGAACCCGGGTTGTAGGGTTAATTCGAAATGAAAGCCTGGGTAGTAAGGCCATGAGAAGGAACCTGGGTCGCAGGGTTACTTCGAAATGAAAGCTTGGATAGTAGGGCTTACGGCATGTATAGCTTCGTGGGTTTAATCTTGAACTATTGGAATTGTTGATGATAACCATCTTTCCTGAAAAGGTACAGGATTAATTATATGCGATGCATGAAATGCATTGTGTGATGATGTTCTCAAAATAAATGAGATTATGCTGTATGCAATATGTATGCGCACGTCATGATGTATGCACATGAAATGCTATTGTGACATGTCTGAGTCCGGGAAAATAAATTCCTGACTGCTGTTGGAGAGTATAGCGTTCCTGACTGTTGTAGAGAACTGTGATTCTTCCACTTCCGTTAGGGATGGCGAATGGAAATGACTGTGTCGGAGATTTGCTCTTCGTTGTTTGTGAATATTCTGCCAGGGAGAGACTATGTATGAGAATAGCTCTGCGGGGGAATGACTCTGTTAAGCTCTATTGGGGATTGAGCCACTATATCTAGAGAAACACACTCTGCTTGGGGAGATAATAATTTATGATGATCTGCTCGCGATTATGCAATTCGGTCGGGGGATATAGATGTCAAGTTTCTGGACGACCCTAGCTAGGGAGATTACTTCCCGTTTTGAGAGAACTGGCACCAATGCTTTGATTACCTTTACTTTGTGGGGGATACAGATGCTACGAGGTCGTATGCATTGATGATTATGTTTCAAGGCTGTCTCTGCCCCGGTATCGGCTGGACAGGGTAACTGTCGGGTTTTGACTTTTCTGGTTTTTTGCCTCTGTTTCTTAAGTTACGAGAAGTGTCTTTCCGTTTCTTATGTAAATATTTATGAGCAGTAACCATATTCAATGCATATGTCAAGAATAAATCATTGGACGTTTTTTGAAAAACAAAACAGAAAAGGACAAAAACTCATATTTTATTCTTTTTTGTAAAAATGATTTGTATTGATTTTCGAAGTTGGCGTATAATAGGTGTTTTTGTACAAGGAGGTTGACGCTCTAGTAAGAGAATCCCGCCGTAAGAATAAAAGTTATACAATATTGTGTAAAAAGAAAACAGCTATGTATAAAAATCCCATTGGGTTCCAATTCTGCTATTGTCGTTATGTCTTCGAGCATCTCATCACTTTGCTGCTTGTCCGAAGCTGATTAGGTTATTCAATGTTGTTTGAGCTTGACAATTGATACTGAGGTCAGATCGCAGGGTGATCCAATGGGACATAGTGATACGCTTTTCATCCCTAACTTTTGCCTTGACCGCCCTTTCGGGTTTTCAGCCCACCGGGATACTCTTTTTTGCCCAAGTCGCCTTTTCAGGTTTTCGACTTGCCGGGTGTACATATTTTTAATTTTCATCACTTATTTTTTCCCGAACCCTTTTGGTTCTCCGGGAAGCCCTTATTATTTCCTAGGACAGTCGACCTAGCGGGTCTTTTATCATGTGTAGTATCTTTTCACTATGTCCGCATTGATAGGGTGAGGAAGGTCGTCACCGTCCATGGTAGTCAGAATCATGGCTCCACCTGAGAAAATGTTTTTAATCACAAATGGCCCTTCGTATGGGGAGTCCATTTTCCCCTGGGGTCACCTTGCGGCAGTATGATGCGCTTGATCACTAGATCCCCGACTTGATACTCTTGGCGTCTGACCTTCTTGTTAAAAGCCTTGATCATCCATTTTTGATATGTTTGACCATGACAGACAGCAGTAAGTCTCTTCTCATCGATCAAATTCAGTTGATCAAGTCGAGTCTGGATCCAGTCGTCTTCATTTAAAACTGCATCTTTCATAATCCTTAGAGAAGTAATCTAGACCTCAATGAGTAGGACTGCCTCCATGCCATATACCAGAGAGTAGGGTGTTGCCCCTGTCGACGTCCCTGCTGAGGTACGGTACCCATGAGAGCGAATGGTAGCATCTCATGCCAGTCTTTGTATGTCACCGTCATCTTTTGTATAATCTTCTTAATGTTCATGTTATCCGCTTCAACGACGCCATTCATCTTCGGCCGGTAGGGAGAAGAGTTATGATGTTGTATCTTGAACTGCTTGCAGAATTCGGTGATCATGGTGTTATTGAGATTTGTATCATTATCGGTGATAATTCTTCCGGCACACCATACCGACAGATCAGGTTATTCTTGATAAACCACACCACAACATTCTTGGTAACAGTAGCAAAGGAGGCCGCCTCAACTCATTTTGTGAAGTAATCAATGGCCACTAGGATGAAGCGATGCCCATTGGAGGCGATGGGCCTGATTTCTTCGATCATGTCAATGCCCCACATTGCAAAGGGCCACAGAGCTGTCAAGACATTCAAAGGAACCGGAGGCACATGCACCTTATCAGCATAAATTTGGCACTTATGACAAGTTTGGGAGTGCTGATAACAATCTGCTTCCATAGTGGACCAAAAGTATCCTGCCCGTAGAATCTTCTTAGCCATGGTATGTCCACTAGAATGGGTTCCGAAGGTACCTTCATGTAGATCTGTCATAATCCTCTCTGCTTCGCTCTTGTCTACACACCGCAGTAAGGTAGAGTCATGATTGCGCTTGTAGAGGATTCCATTACTGAGGAAGAATTTCGCAGCGAACCTTCTCAGAAACTTCTTATCATTGACAGATGCCCCTTCAGGATACTCTTGAGCCTCGAGATACTTCTTTACTTCATGAAACCAGGGTTTGTCTACCACCTCTTCAGTATCAATCTCACAGCAGTGCACTGGTTCATACAACCTTTCAATGGTGATTCGGGGAGCTTCGTTGTCCCACCTAACTTTGAACATAGAAGACATGGTATCTAGCATGTCCGCTAACTGATTCTCCTCTCGTGGGAAATGTTAAAAAGTCACCTCCTCAAAGTGTGGGAGCAATGTCAGTACGTGCTCTTTGTATGGGATGAGATTCGGATGCTTCGTATCCCATTCTCCTTTGATCTGACTTATCACCAAGGCTGAATCCTCGAAGACATTTAGGAACTTGATCCTGAGGTCAATAGCGGATTTGAGACCCATGATGCAGGCTTCATACTTCGCCGTGTTGTTAGTGCAGTTGAAAAATAATCGGGCAGTGAAAGGAGTGTGACAGCCCTCATGGGATATGATTACGGTGCCAATTCCATTACCAAGTGCATTTGAAGCTTCATCAAAGACCATAGTCCATCATGATCCTTCTTCAGGTCCTTCATCTAGTCCAGGTTCTTCGTAGTCAGTCACCAGCATAATGTTCATATCCAGGAACTCAAAATTCATGGACTGGTAGTCATCCACGACCTGATGAGCAAATGATCAGCCAATACACTCCCCTTGATTGCTTTATGGGTTGTATATTATATATCGTATTCAGTTAAGATCATCTGCCATCTCGCTATTCTTCCGGAGAGTGCGGGCTTCTCGAAGATGTATTTGATTGGATCCATCTTAGATATAAACAGAGTAGCATGGGTAAACGTATACTATCTCAGTCAGCGAGCAGCCCATGCCAAAGCGCAGTAAGTTTTCTCGAGCCATGAGTATCTTGTCTCACAGTCGGTAAACTTTTTGCTAAGGTAGTATATTGCATGCTTTTTTTGACAAAACTCGTCATGCTTCCCCAGCACACACCCCATTAAATTGTCTAGCATTTTTAAGTATAATATCAAAGGTCTTCGTTCAATCGGAGGCATCAGAATTGGAGGTTCTTGAAGATATTATTTGATCCTTTCGAAAGCAGTCTGGTATTCGTCATTCCACTTTACCACTTAATCTTTCTTCAGAAGCTTGAAGATGGGCTCACAAGTAGCAGTCAGATGTGAAATGAACCTGGAGATATAATTCAAGCGTCCCAAGAAACCTCTAACTTCCTTCTCAGTACGGGGAGTCGGCATCTCGTGTATGTCCTTTACCTTTGTGGGGTCTACCTGAATACCTTTGTCACTGAAGATGAAACCTAGAAGCTTACCAGACCTTACCCCAAAGGTGCACTTGTTCAGATTCAACCTCAGCTTGTATATCTTCAACCTATCGAACAACCTTTGTAGATGATCCAGGTGTTCCTCTTTAGTTTGAGACTTGTCTATCATGTCATCAACATAAACCTCAATCTCATGGTGAATCATATCATGGAACAAAGCGACCATGGCTCGCTTATAGGTTTCCCCAGCATTCTTCAACCCAAAAGGCATCACCTTGTAACAGAAGGTGCCCCACTCTGTGACGAAGGTTGTCTTCTCCATGTCTTCAGGAGCCATCTTGATCTGGTTGTATCCATAAAAACCATCCATGAAGGAGAGGGTTTTATGTTGTGCGGTGTTGTCAACTAGAACATCAATGTGGGGAAGCGGGAAGTCATCCTTGGGGATTGCCCTATTCAGATCTCCGTAATCCACACACATACGTACCTTTCCATCCTTCTTAGGTACCGGAATGATGTTAGCAACCCACTGCGGATAGGAGGTGACAGCTAAGAACCCTGCGTCGACTTGCTTCATGACCTCTGCCTTGATCTTCTCTGACATTTCAGGGTGCATACGGTGGACTTTCTATTTAACCGGAGGACAATCCTCTTTAGTTGGCAGATGGTGTACCACGATGGCAGTGTCTAAACCAGGCATGTCTTCATATGACCAGGCAAAAATCTCAACATAGTCGCGCAACATCTGTATCAACCGCTGTTTGATCTTAACTTCCATATTTGCACCGATCTTGAATTCTTTTCTGTCCATCTCTGTGCCCAAGTTTATTGTCTCAACTGGCTCTTCATGAGGCTGTATAGCTCTCACTTCCTGTTGTAATAGTCTAGCCAGTTCTCCAGGCACCTCACAATCGTTCTCACCTTCGTCCTCGACTTGGTTGATCAGATTTCCAAAGTCATAGCTGGTAATAGCAGGATTGTTATCAATGGGATCCAGAGTGGATATGGATATGCAGTTTGATATGTGTGTGTGTAAGAGCATAGCTAAATTGATAAAGTAAAAACAGAAAAGAAAAAATAGAGAGCGCAAAATTTGTATGCAAAGAACGTCAAATGCTTCATTGATGATATATGCAATGACATATAATAACCCTCACAGATAGAACCATTTTGCCTCGGGTAAGACACAAGGTCACAAAGTTTAAATTGTTCATTACAAACTCAGAAAACAAGTAAGACAATTACTGCAGAATAAAAGAAACTGGTATAAAATCTTTGGCCGTCCAGTTATTCGTTCCACCGTTGGTAGTCGGGTAGATCCAACTGTCAATGTCAGGGTCTTCCTCACTGTCTTCAATAGCATTGACCCCACGATTACTGAAGCGTAGGGGAGGTCCTCCAGCCCGAGGGCGTCGAACATCCCTTTGAGCCCCTGAAGTAAAACCCAAACCAAATTTGTCAGTTTTGTGAGTAAAATCAGGGAGTCGTCCCCAATTGGTACACCCACATTCCTTAACCACTGTTCTGGCGTCCTTAAGAGAAGCCATCTTTAAAGGAGGTTTGGTACTGGTGGTAGTCTCGGTCGACGCCAAAAACTGGGGAACCTCTTCAAAGTTTAGACAAGGGGTCTCTATGAATTCCCAGTCCATCTCCATATAACTTAAGGAGTTCAGGTGGCTCACCATATACTCCTCTTCGCCATGCACAGTGACTATCTTTCCCTTCACCGGATACTTCAACATTTGGTGTAGTGTAGAAGTAACAGCCCCAGCTTCATGGATCCAAGGACAACCCAACAAACAAGAGTACAATGGCCTGATGTCCATCACGTAGAAGGTGGACTTAAAAGTTTGAGAGCCTACCTTGACAGGGATGTTCACCTCCCCATGCACCATTCTCTTTGACCCGTCAAAAGCCCTTACCACAATGTTACTGGGCTTTAGGGTCAAGCCTTCACAATCCAACCAATCAAGAGCCTTCTTAGGCATCACATTCAAGGAAGACCCAATATCCACCAGCATATGAGCCATAGTAGTGCCCCTGCATTCGGTCGAGACATGCAGAGCATCATTGTGTTTTCTCCCTTTCGGAGTTAAGTCGGCATCTGAAAAACCCAGCCCATTGTCAACAGTCAAGCTGGCCACACAATCTTTGAATTGATCGGCTGAGGTTTCTTGTGGCACATGCGCAGTCTTGAGGAATGCAATCAAAGCCTTCGCATGGGCCTCGGAACATAACAGCAAAGACAACATCGATATCTTCGAAGGGATCTTCCCCAACTGCTCGACCATATTATAGTCGCTCTTTTTGATTATTTTTAATATTTCCTCTATCTATTACTTAGAGGTTTCTACGATAATCTATCTAGGTGCCTCTGCCCGGGAAGGCTCACCTATAGCTTCTTTGCCTCGAGTCCCAGATGACTCTACGGCAGGAGTAACAATTGGAGTAAGAACAGGAGTAGTGACGGAATTACCGGTAGGAACAGCAGATGAAATAACAATAGGCTTAGTGACAGTCTTTGGGGAGATCTCAGGAGAGAAAACCCTTCCACTTCTAGTAATCCTACTGGTCCCGAAAATTTTACTGACATCGGGATCAGCTTCTTCATTCTTAAGGTCTTGTTTAACACCATGATAGTAGATATTGACGCCATAATGCCAAGGGACAGCTTTGTCCGAGGTGTACGGGACAGGACCATGACAGGTGATTATTAACGGAGCAACTCTGGGAGCGGGTGTAATCCTAACAGGTCTTCTCGAGGAGGCCTTGGAAGGATTGGCGGAAATGATTATAATTGCAACATCTTCGAATGGAACAGCAGGAGTCAAAGTTTTCTCGAACAAAATTTCTCTGTTGTCTATCAGGCGCTGGACACTTGTCTTTAGCAGATAGCAACCAGAAGGCAGAGATGAACACATGTGGTAACCTTCACCACAACCCAGAAATAAACCGACCAGCAACAAATTCTTCTTAATAGTCATAAGGGGAGTAGAAACTTTATCAACTGAGGTCAAAAACAGATCGGTATCAACAGCGTTAACTCCACGGCTGTGCTTAGGAATGGGAGCAGTTATGACATTGGGCTTCTCCAGAGTGTCGAAATCAATCTCCTTGGCTTCAATCAGATCTTGTACTTTGTTTCTTAGAGCCCAACAGTCATTCTTATTGTAACTATGACTCTCAGAATGATAGGCACACCGAGCATTCAGATTGTACCGAGGAGACGTGGTATTAGGATTCTTGGGAGCCTCCTTCAAGGTTTCCAAATTGGATCTCAACATATGGGGTAGAACCTCTGTCAATGTCATGTTAATCTGGGTGAACTGCCTTTGTGGTCTTTCCACCCTTTGCTGATTGTTGCATTATGGGGCAACCGCAGGCATAGGTATCATTACAGCACTTACCGTTGGACGGTATTCCATTTTGCTCTGACCTCTCGGACTATAAATGGCATTGGCCTCCTTCTTACTGGTGAAGGGCCTCTTTACTGAACTCAAAGAGGTGTCTTTCTGTATTTTACCGCTCTGGATCCCAGCTTCTATCCTTTCTCCAGTTAATATCAGCTCAGTGAAACTAGCTGACAAGCTGCCGATCAAATGGTTGAAGAATGGACCAGACAACGTCCCAAGAAATATGTCAACCAACTCCATGTCAGATAAAGGGGGTTGAACTCTCCCAGCCAAGTCTCTCCACTTCTGCGCATAGTCCTTAAAGCCTTCACCTGCACCCATGGACATACTCTGGAGTTGAGTACGAGTAGGGGCCAGGTCGGCATTATATTGATACTGCTTGTAAAAAGTAGCAGTCAAATCCTCCCAATTTCAGACATTGGTTCCCTCCAATTGGTAGAACCATTCGAGCTGAGTCCCTGACAGGTTGTCTTGAAAGAAGTGAACCCATAAGTTTCTATCAGCGGTGTGGGGCTGTATCTTCCTTACATAGGAATGAAGATGAAGCTTTGGGCAAGACACCCCATCATACTTTGCGAAAACCGGAGCCTTAAATTTCTGCGGGATGACCACTCCCGACACTAATCCCAGTTCTTCGAAGTCCAACCCAGGTATTCTCTGGACTTCCCTGGAACTCAGTCGATCCTCTAACTCCTTGTATCTATCCTAAATGGGAGGATATTACTCATCATTATAGTCGGTATCATTGTCAAAAACTTCAGGACTGGGGTCCTCTTCCCTTGTCTTCTTCTCTTGATTCTCCCCTTCTTTGGACGAGGAGGTCAGATCGACTAATTGCTTTAGTGCCCCCCCCCCCCCGAATCTTCTGCCCATATTAAGGATACCAGTGGGTTTCTTCTTCTTCTTCTTCTTCTTCTTCTTCTTTTCTCTTTCAGGATGAGGGCCTTCAGATCCTCCTGCCCTTTTGCCAGAGTTATGAACATCTGTTGAAATTGGGCATTTTGTGTCTGAAGATCTTTGATGCTTTGTTCAGGAGACATTTTTGTTGAAATAAACAGCGAAGGAGATGAGAAACCCATAATGGTACCTGCTTATGCAATGCTATGGATGATATGCGTATGCAATGATTTCAAGGATTCTTAAAAGCTCAAATTTGCTTAACCAAAAAAGAAACACACGTTAATTATATTTAATGAGTTTGAATTGTTACAAAGAATGCCTTTTAGGCTTACAGTTTAAATAAAACAAAACTCAAAGCAAAAAGAAACTAGGTCTCCCATGAGTGCATCCTCTTTGGTGCAATGTAGGCGTTTATGTTCCTTTCTTCATGAAGTAGCCTAGTGAGCTCCATGACCTTCTTATCGCTGGAATAGAATTGAGCTTCAAACGTGTCACACTCCTCTTTAAGTTGAACCCAGGACTTCTGTAACTCCTCATGATCAGTTGGCATGTTAGGATGATGAACATGGGAATCAGTATCTCCTTCAGCAATTGGTTGCATAATTATTGGTAGGATAGCGGGGTAAGGCGTCATAAGAATTTGAGCGTGGGCTCGTACCCATCGGAGATAGGGCTCAAGAGGGATGGAATACTTGTGCCCCAGTGTCTTGCTATCAATTTTATGTACCATTCCACAAGCTTCTATGAACCTTTTATGGTAACCCTGAGTATCATTCTCATAGTTGAAAGTGATTCCTTGGATAAGCGTATCATGAGGGCCATCCCTCCTTGCATAACCAAACTGCTGCAGTGCCAAACAAGGGTTATAAGTGATTCCTTCCCTAATGCCTAAGAGAGGGACATTAGGGAATTTACCACAACAATCGATAATGGTAACATCTTCTGAGGACCGTGAACACCAATGAATGTCTGAATGTGTAAGGTACATTAGCCTATGAGACCATTTCATACCCTGCTCATTCTTCAAAATAGATCTGGGTAGGTGCGAAATAAACCACCTAGCCAATAGAGGAGTGCAACACAGGAGGGTCCCCCTTCTCCTTAAAGTGCGAGCATATAGAGAGTGAAGAACATCCCCAAGTAATGTAGGCACCGGATTATGAGACAAAAAAACCTTAATCATATTCACATCTAATAGTTGCTCTGCATTAGGGAAAAGCACCATCCCGTAGATGAGGAGTGCCAATACCTCTTCAAAAGCTTGTAAATCCAGGGTATCCCAAAAATAGTAAGCCTTCTCAAATAGAAATTTAACCGGGATTCCTTGGACATTTCCTCTAGTTTCCTAATTTGTCACGACATCGGACTGTTGTAAGGACAGAGCTCGAGCAATCTCTTCGTGCTTTGGTCGTTCTTTCGTACCGTTGAAATGTGATTGATCAAGAATAGGTACCCATAACAACTGAGAAAATTCCTCCATAGTAGGCACTAGCTGGTAATCTGGGAAGGTGAAGCAGTGGTGCAAAAGGTCAAAGAACTAAAATAGCACTTTTAACAATTCTTCATCAGGTTTTGAAGTGACCAAGTTGAGAAACCGACCATGTTTTTCAGTGAAGGGAGAGCTTTCAGGGATCCTTAATGCCAAATCCTTTAGTTGGAGAGGCACTTTCACAAGTTTAATCTGGATAGTGTTCCTGCGGGCGGGTGCCATGTCCTACAAAATAAAGCAAAGATGAGCCCTAGAGAATCCTTGAAATGGTTAGTATGACGTGCCATGCTTATGACATCATGATTATGCTAAAAATATCACATTTATAGCAAGAAACAAACAAGTCACACCAAGTCCTTTGGTTTAAGGCCTGCATGAGTTTTAAGGTCATACCCTCTTGAAGTTGGGTTGGTTCAACCTGTCCTATAAATAGTAACCGGGTTCTAAGGGATCTCAATATCATCGATCTTTCCCCCAAGATTCGTTCAATAGGCGATTGACTCGCAACCAAACAAAACTCAAGAGTCAAATCTCAATGAGTGTAGCATCGAGTATCTGTCGACCTTGGGAATACACCAAATCCGGCCATCTCGCTACGTCCTACTGGCCAAGTTATGCAATTTAAAGATTCTAAGGTCAGTTGATGCTTTATGACACCACGTGGTGGCCCCGTACTCTCCTTGATTAACTCAAGGGTTACCGATACCAACCAAAGTGCCACATCAACGTAGATACTACTTCAACCGTGTTGGTATATTCCGCACAGTTCCCTCACAGTTTATTGCTACTTACCTAATAGGTGTCCCCAAATCTGGGTGTAGGATTTTTAACAGTAACCCAAACAGGGACCCGAAATGTAAAGCATACAAGTCAAACAATGAAAGCAAGTAGATGTGATCTAACCCTAAGGTAACCCCACTTTTTTAGAATAGTCCCCAACAGAGTCTCCAGTTCTATGATACGATGGGAGAACTGACTTTTTGTTTTTGCGTTTGATCGCAAATGTTGCGAATATCAAGAGTCGCCACCGACTTTTCTTTTATCCAAAAAAAAGGAAAGGTGAAAAAGCACAGGAAATACCTTTAGAGATGTTTTCTTGAGTTCGAGGGGTAGATTATAAAAAGGGAAGGTGTTAGCACCCCTTTCAACCATGGTTTTCCATGGGCTATTAGTTGCTTGCTAGATCACTTACTTTGTTCGAAAGTTATGCTTTTGTGTTGTGAGTTTTTGAAAGTATTTTGAAAAAAACGTCTTTGTAATGGTTCTCGTCTCTATAAGAACGCGTACAAAGTGTTGTCTTTTAAAAATGTTTCAAAATGAGAGTGTTGGTGTATAAAATGTTTTTGTTGTGAGCAAGCGAGCAACTAGGAGCGAATCTACCTACTTAAAAGGTCTTAGATGTTCTTTTCCTCCTCCTTTAGATGTTGCTATCTTACCATTGATTTGGTAAGAAGCCTCATCGTTGGATGTGAAGGGATGAGCGTGGGACGTTTGTATAGTCATAGAAGGCAACCTGTGGGACGCTTTAGCAATGTCGTTTTAGGGACTAGATCGTTTACCGAAGGCAACATCGAGGGTCATCGAGGGACTCTGATCTTTTATCAAGGGTCTTTTGCTAAAACGCCCATGCTCGAGGGACATGACTATTTTTCCGATAGGCCACAAGGTGGGATTACCCTATTGGTGCAGTGTGCAAGTGTGTTTGATTGCATGAATTTTAGTCTTGATTAGGGTTATCTATTTGTTGATTTCATATCTAGCCATACACATCCTAATTACTAGTATTTTATATTTGGAAATGCGTCAAATTGCGGAAATATAAAAGTCCTACGCTATTACAATATTTTAGGGATGGGGGATACATATTTCACAAATGGGGGGTTGCAAGAATTTAAATCCTATTTAACTATTACAACCATATTAAAATGTACAACGTAAGAAAGAAAAAGGACTTTGTTTAAAAAATGGTTTTTTGTCTTAATGGATTTAAAAAGAGGAAATATATTAATTAGTAAAAAGAAAATATTTTCATATCTTTTTTATATTGATAAAAAGAGTATTAATATTGAAAATGATAAAAGGAAAATAAATGAAAGATAGAAACAGCGTGCTGCTGCAAGCAAAACAACAAGGATCAGAAGTTCTGAAGCCAGGAACGTTGTGACTCAGAAAGGAACGTCAGTGGAATCAGAAGTTCTAGATTGATACACTCTAAGGCCCTGCAAGAAACCTTAGAGGGAAAGGAAACAGAGGTTCTGGGTGATATTCAGACAGTGAGTCAAAAGTTAGAAGTTTTGTGTTATGCTAAAATAGTGAGTGAACATCAGAAATTCAGTGTGTTGTCAGCGTGTGAAAATCAGAAATTCTGAGTGTTAAAACAGCGATTGTAAGCACCAGAAGTTCAGTGTGTTTAATAGTAAGAAAGCCTAGAAGTTATGTGTGTTTAACGTGTAGGGAAAACTCAGAAGTTATGTGCTGTGCTAAAACAGTTAGTGAAAAAATAGGGGTTTTGTGCCACATTTCAACTCCTTCTTCATATTAATCAGCACATCAGCAATTTATTCAGTATTTAACAAACAATTGGTCAGAAAGATAAAAGCACAACAATTTATAGAAGTTCAAATCCCTAATATGAGCCTAGCCCTAATCAAGAAGTTATGATCCACAGTTTTCCTACTTATGCAATGATATGGACAACATTAATACTGTGATATTTACATATTTTAATGATGTTCTGAATGAAAAGATGCAAAGTTAGAAAGACTTACCTTGAACCTAGAGCGTGGGCTTGGAACTTGAATTGCTTCCTTCAGATGTTCTGGAATCAGCAAGAGCATCAGAAGAGAATATGCCAAGTTCTTTGACTCAAAGGGAAGAACAAAAGTTTTGGTTTTCTGTTTGGGAATTCTGGATTTTTACGAAGGTTTCACAATTTTCTTTTCTCACTTTTGACAATTTTCTCTCTCCAAAATCCAGCCCCTTGAACGTGTGATGGAGAAAATTATTTATAGATCGGTTTGCTATGGTTTTGGGGGGAAAACAAATGGGATTTAAACCTTTTTGGTATACTGTTCCATTGCTTTTTAATCACGGTTTTTGAATGCTAACTTGGTGCAAATATAGGGTTTGAGAAAAAAATGCAGGCGTGGACTAGATCAGCAGCAATTTGGAGTGTTATGGCAGCTAGTTGCAGGACTGTGCTATAGCAGTGCAACAGGCTGCTCAAACAAGGTTTTGGGGCTTTGTGATGTTCTGATCAAAGAAGACCAGAGTGAAACTCGAAGGGTGATGCTCTGATCGAAGCATATGAGAAAGAGTCATGTTTTGATTGAAGAACTATGTTCTGAACCATGTTTTCAACTTCTGACTGCACTTGCATGGAGGCTGGCTTAGAAGTTCTAAAGTATCATATTCTCTTAACACTTAGAAAATTTTCTAAATGTTTAGAAATTTGATTTTTTCAAAGTAATTTCTGACTTCTGATTTTTTGATGAACCAATTTCATGTCTTGATGAAATATAGTTGTTGAAACTTGATTTGATCTAAAAGTCAAAGTTTGACTTTTCAGTGTGCTTTTGACCATTTTGCCCTTGTGGATGATTTTCTTGAAAAGTATTAATTCAAGACTTGAAAATTGATAGAAGCAAACCTGAGAGTCCAGGATGATCCTTTGAGAAATGAGAGGGCAAATTTTGGGGTACAACACCATCTGAGTTAACTTTGTGATAGTGCATCCTCGACTTCAAGAATTAGCATCAAGAGTGCCTGGAGAATCTTCCTTCACCAAGAAATATGGTCGACTTGTCATCTTGGCTACCTCAAACTTCCAAGAAGAAATGATGTGTTTGCTTTTCCAATTCTTTGATCCTATGAATCATTGCTTCACCTTTCCCGACTACCAATTGGTTCCTACATTAGAAGAATTCTCTCAATTGTTAGGAGTGTCTGTGTTGGATCAAATAGTGAAGGACTTACAAGCGTAGAATTCCAAGTTCCAAGAGACCTTGTTGATCATGGCTAAGGGGCAACAAGAGTTGATGACTATGCTAGTAGCCAAGAAGAAAACCAAAAATAAGGCTTTCATCAACATGTGTAAGAGGTTTAAAGGTTCGGTTCGTCAGGTACAGATAGTCGAAGAGTCGTCTGAGGAGGACAAAAATCAAGACGATGAGTCAAGGAGCACTTGTGCTAGGGGTTCCAATAATCAAGCTTACGAAGACGAAGATTACTTTGATGAGAAATATCCTCTGGTTGAGGATAAATATAAGCAGTTGGAGGATAGACTAAAGGCTGTTGAAATTCAAGTCGTGCCTGGTTTGTATTGTGGTGAGTTGGGCTTAGTACCTGGGGTCGTCATTCCCCATAAGTTCAAAATACCGGTCTTCGCCAAGTATGACGGGGTTTCCTACTCGAAACTTCATCTAAGGTATTAAGTGCACAAGATACAGTGACACACTACCTACAAAAAGCTCTGGGTCCATTTCTTCCAAGAGAGTCTGGATGGGACTCAACTAGAATGGTTCTATCAATTGGAGGGTTCCCGCATCCACACATAGAAAGATCTAGCCACTGCTTTTTATCATCAGTATCAATACAATGTCGATCTGGCACCAACCAGAGTCTAACTTCAAGGTATGACAATGGGTACTAATGAGGGGTTTAAAGAGTATGCACAAAAATGGAGAGATCTTGCTGGTAGGATCCAACCACCACTAACTGACATAGAACTAGTTGACATGTTCATGGGTATATTAACTGGCCCATTTTTCAACCTATTGATTGGGAGTTCTTCGTCTGGTTTCATCGAGTTGATACTAACTAGTGAAAGGGTAGAAAGTGGCATTAAGAGTGGGAAAATTCCCATGACATCTGCTTCCGCATCCAACACTATAAAGAAGCCCTTCACTGAAAATAAGGAAACAAATGTTATGTATAAGGCAAGGGCCCATACCAAGAAGGATCCCTGATCCTCTGTTAATGATGTGTTAATCTCCAACCCTCCATCTACTCAAAGACAATCATCCAACAATCAACGATCTGAAGTTCCTCGAAGACAATTCACGAGAATAAGCATGTAATTATCCCAAGCCTTACAACATTTGTTGAAGGCCAACTTAGTGACATTGTGCAATCCACCATCCAATCCAGGCATTTCATCACCTAAGTACAATCCAAATGCCAAGTGAGCGTATCATTCTAACAACCCTAGGCATGAAACTGATCAATGCTGGGCTCTGAAGAATAAGATTCAAGATTTGATAGACAATAAAACAATTGAATTTGATCCACCTTCTACTCCAAATGTGATAACCGCACTAATTTTGCACCATGGCAAAGGTTTTAATGCAATTGATGATACTACTTTTGTTTCCTCGATTGAAGATTTAACAACTCCATTAACTACTGTGAAGGATAATTTGCTAAGAGTCGGGGTGTTCACTGGTTGTTCTAAAGATTGTGTTTGATGTGATCAACAAGTAAATGGGTGCAATCGGCTGAAGGAAGGTGTGCAACGCCTGATAAATAGCCGCGAGATTCTATTTGAGAAGATTCCTACCATCAAAAGTTTAACCAACAAAGCTGAAGACCTGTCCATAATAACCATCTCTAACAAGCCTCTTAGGATCCACTCAAAGGGTCCTATTAGGATTTCAAATGAACCAACCATTTCTCCTGTAATAATCTCTACCGATGGGCCTATTCCCTACTCCTCTGACAAAGAGGTTCCATGGAATATGGTGTCGAGGTTTATTATCATGGGATAAAACAAGATTCATGGATCAACGAAAATGAAGCTGATGTCACTAATATTGCAGATTCTAGTAAAGTAACAAGAACATGGAGGATATTTTCCCCTGATATTTGACTGCCCACTACTACAACAACTCCCGTCTGCATAACCAATGACAAGTCTAGTGCCAACATTTGAGGCAAAGAGAAAGAAGGTGAACCTTCTGGGATGGAGGCACCTACCAAAGATACTGATGCTGAAGAACCCTCCACTCGAGAGATGGAGGAAATCCTAAAAATCATAAAGAAGAGTGACTTCAAAATAGTTGAGCAACTGGGGCAAACCCCCTCCAAAATCTCCATTCTGTCATTGTTACTTTGTTCGGACGCTCATGCCCAGGCTCTAATCAAGTTCTTGAAGAAAGCCCATGTGCCCCAAGAAACCACAGCTGACCAGTTCGAGAACTGTGTAGCAAGTTTAACGATTGACAATGGATTAGGGTTCTCCGACGTTGATTTGACTCTTATGGGAAGGAACTACAACAAAGCCTTGCATGTCTCTATTGAATGCAAGGGAACCACCCTGGCACATGTCTTAATTGATACTGGCTCATCTCTAAATATGTTACCCAAAGGTGCTTTGGACCAGCTAGATTGTGAAGGACTCGTATTGAAGCCAAGCGATATTGTTGTAAGGGCTTTCGATGGGTCTAATAGGATGGTTCACAGAGAGGTGGATCTCCCAATTAAAGTTAGCTCACAGATTTTCAACTCTACTGTTGTACCCCAAAATTTACCCTCTTTATCTCGACCTTTTTGGCTTACATTTCATTATTATATATATGCATATCATTGGTTTTATGGTTATGTAATCAAGGTATATTTATCAAGCTTCGTCAGGATACAAGTGACGTTTATTTCACCAATGGATGTTTTCAGAGTATTTTTCATGCTGAAGATCGATTCGTCATTTCGCAATGATTCAGGGTTCAAAGATTCACAAGTCCAACCTGGCGCGTCATATTCAGGTGTTCTTTCGCCAAGATATCCTTGATAACATATTCTCAAATTCAGGTTCGGCTCGATAGTCAATTCTTTAAAGAAGGACTTCGAATGTGCGAGTTTTCTCGAAGAAATGTGGTGAAAAAGTGGGCTGAAAGTGCAGTTTTTACGCACTAAAAAATTTATAACTTGAAGATTATGGCTCATTTTGAACTCGTTCCAGTGGCAAAAATTCCATCTTGGTGTCATCTACGTTTTCATCTCTCACGGCTGGAAGTCAATTTCGATCAAAAGGTCTTCAAAAATGCAGATTTATCAAGTATTTTCGTACAGAAAATTTGTGACAGAAGTTTATTTGCGTCATGTTCAGAAAATCATAACTTGGTTTATTTTCATCATATTGAGTTGGTTCCGGCGCCAAATTTTCAAAAATTGAGTTGGCTACATTTTCGCAGGAGGTATCAAGTTCGAGCGGTATACAAAAGGCCTTTGTTTTTTGCCCAGAGTGCGTGTGACGTGCCAAAAATCCTGAATGCTGAATATTATTTCATCTGGTTTGTAACTTCGAAAATTAATAACTCGGTCAATTTTTATCGGATTGGGCCCATATTTTTACACAAGGTCACTGACTCAGAGATCTACAACTTTTCTTCCAAAGTAGAGACTGCTTTCTGCTCCGATCAATACTAGTTTTTTATTGAAGAACGTGTCAAAGTTGACACTAGAGCCCAAAATAAATTTGTCTGAGACGAAACTTCAAAAATTCATAACTAATTCACCGCTTATCCGATTGAGCCCATTTTCAGACAAGAGTTTTTTCTCGATGTCGGCTACATTTTTTTTACACATTTCAACTTCAAAAATTTCATTTAAGTTTCTAGGATTTAGCCTGGAACGTGACAGACTCAAGTGAATAAAAATCTGCATTATTGCTTGTGGTTATTGGAGGCTCAACTGCACATTCAAAGCCCATATTTTTCTCTAATTTCCATTATATAATCTCATTCTTTTCACACAAACAGGACAAGACTAAAAGAAAAACCTTTGCCACAACCCTGTCAAAATATCAAATTCTTTCAAGAACCCTAAAAATCTTGAAATCTTTGTTACAAACCCCCATCTCACTACAAACAAGCCATCCTCGTTACAAACCCCCATCTCACTACTCCTCCAGTAAGGGTAAGGTTGGTTTGATCTCCATGATCAAAAAGGTGTAGAAGCATTCATAAATGCCATATCGGTTTTAACATTATAAAATTTCATATATTTTCTTTCTTTGTATTTCATGATATAGTAATTTATTTAGTGTTTATAAGATTCAATGCTGCAGATTTAGACATGGTCCCATGCAAGGTTATTACAAAACACTGAGGTCAGATCATAACAACAATCAATGTATGACTCATGGTAAGGCAGGCATCCTGAGGAGGCTAAGGGCGTTGGTTCAACACCCACCCCTATTGGTTTTGATTTTCTTCCATTCTATTTATCATTTTACCTATTTTCATTCTTTCTGTTTATAACATTTTTCATAAAACCTAACATTTTTCACAAACCTTTGATTTTTCATAATAAACTCGAATAATTAAATTTTAGGTTTTTTTAAATTTAATTTTAGGTTTTAAATTATTTTTTGGTTCAACACCCACCCGTGACATTTGCATTATTTTTATTTTCTAACCCTATTTTCCATTGATGCTTCTTCTCCTGTCTATTTTTTGGCAAATTTAATTCTTTTTGTTAATCATTAAACATAAACTTTTTTTAAAACCTTTTTTTAATTAAAATTAATTAGGTTTTAGGTTTTTTTTAATTAACCTTTTTTTTAATATTAACCTTTTATTATTAATTAAAATTAATTAGGTTTTAGGTATGTTAATTAATTTTTTCAAAATTAACATTTTTTATTAATTGAAATTAATTAGGTTTTTAGGTTTATTTAATTAATTATCATAAATCATTTTTTTTCATAAAAAATCACCAAAACATTTTCTTTGCTATTTTATTTTTATTTTTATTTTTATTTTCCTAGATAAAGTGTATAGGGCGCGTTCAAGTGTAATAGCGTAGCTTTATTTTTCCCGCTTTTTTATCATTATCATGTAATTGCTTCTGGGATAAAATAGTTTTAGGATTTCTTTTCCGCACTCTTCACTATTATGTAACTTTCGCAAAGCTCTGTAATAGCTTAGGTTTACATTTCCGCCTTTACCTTCTGCTACTATACTCTATGCAATGCTTAGATTAATAGGATTGTATGGAAAGATAAAAATGAGCGATAGAAAACCCTAATTACAAGATAAATAACTGAACTGAATCATTTGCACACTCACACCTCTAGGGTAACCTCACTTGTTTCCTTCGGAAAAACAATGGTCATGTCCCTCGAACGTAGGGATACCCCTTAGCAAAGACCCTCGGTTAAAGTCATCATAAAGATCATAGTCCCTCAATATCCCTTGAGTTGCCTATGAGAAATGATCTTGTCCCTCAATGTTGCCTATATAATGACAGTCCCTTCGAAATGCTAAGGTATCCTTACATGTTACCTTCAATGACCATAACGTCCCTTTCGATAATCTCTCAACATTCGACGATAGGGCTACCTACTCACTAATAGTAGGATAGCACTATCTAAAGAAAAGGAGAAAAAGAACACCCTTTTTCGAGTAGGTAGACAGTTCTTAAGTACTTACTCAAATCTGATTTTTTTACACTTATACACTTTCAAACTTCTTTTCAAAAACGCTTTATCACACTCTTGAGGACTGATACAAGAGTTACCATAAAGCAAACAAAAAATTTTCAAAACAGACAAACACAAACAGTTTTCAAAAATGAGCAAGTACCTAAGAGCCTGTAGAAAACCACAGATGGAAAGGGTGCTAACACCTTCCCTTTTCATAATCTACCCCTCTTACTCAGAAAATCTCGAAAAAGGTATTTTTCTATTCTTTTCACCCTTTCCTTTGTTGGATAAAATAAAAGTTGGTGGTTGTGATCGGTGGAAATAGAACTGATTGTTTTGGAATGCTGGTTCACGAAATGTCGCGGTAAGCAAGAGTCGCCACCTTCTTTTATATTCTCCAACAAGGAAAGGATAAAAGCACAGCAAAATTCCTTTTCGAGATGTTTCTCTGTTCGGGAGGTAGATTATAGAAAGGGAAGGTGTTAGCACCCTTTCTATCCGTTGTTATCCACGGGCTCTTAGGTACTTGCTCACTATGTTTTCAAAAGAGTTTGCTTTTCTTGTGTATGTGGGTTTTGAAAAAATTTCGTTTTGAAAACTTCTAGGTAACACTTGTATCAGTCCTCAAGAGTGTATGAAGTGTTTGTTTGAAAACTTTTTGAAAGTGTAGGTGCGAAAAGTTGTTTTTGTTTTGAAAGAGCAAGTACCCAGGAGAAATCTACCTACTCTAAGGAATTAAGATATGTAAGAGTCCTTTAGACAGTACTATCCCACTATTGAGAAGTAGATAGCACCGTCATTGGAGTTATTCGGGTCAATTCGATTATAGGGACATGTGTGGTCACCAAAGCAATAGTAGGACGCCTTAGCGGTAACCCTAATGTCCTAGATCCTTTTTTATCCGAGGCAACCGTTTCGAGGCAACTGGATCTTTAGACAGGAGGGCGACCTCTAAAACACCTTATACTCAATGACCACCTCGAGGCAACCAAGTGAGGCGTACCCTAGGAGTGGCATGTGCATGTGTGTCAGGTTTCATGTTTACATTATCTTTGCACATGTATCATTGTGAGCTATGGGTTGATTTTAATTTTCAGGAAAATCTTGTCATGCATAGTTAGCAGTTAATAATTTGCGGAAAGTAAATTGCGGAAAGTAAATCTACACTATTACAAGGCGTCGGGTATTTACATCGCCAAAAACATAACCCTTGAAAAGTAAATGCGAGAAGATAAAGAAAGCGATAAAAGTCCTAATTATCTATTACATTCTCGGAGCAGATACATCAATATAATCAAAATAATGAATTAAAATAAATATGCGCGCGAAAGAATTGAATCGGGGCGTCCTTAGGGTTTTGACCCTTTTTTGAGAAAAGAAAGAAATTTGTCCTTTTTTGCAATTAATTAAATATTAAACCTAATTTACTAATTAATTAATTAATTAAAAGAAAAAGTATTTTTAGTTTTTTTTTTATGGAAATAAAATAAAAGAAATTAAAAGTTGTCAAGAAAACCCTAAGTCTAAATTTGTTTTATTTATTGTAAAAAAAGATTAAAATTAAACCTAATTAATAAAAAGACTAAATTAATTAATTTACATTTATTTACAAAATAATTAAATTAAGGTGAAATTAATAATAATAATAATAATAATAATTATATTTCTGATTTTATTATGAAAATAATAATTTGTGAGGTAATTAAATAATAATAATAATAATAGTTAATAAAATAATTAAATAGGAAAAGAAAAAGAAAATTATGAAAGAACCAGGGGGGTGTTGGGCCCATTAGGAGGTGTTAATTGGAAATCTGGCCCATTAATGTGCAGGCCTGCTTTGACCTTGGAGATTGCCTAGGCGCAGGGTAGACCAGGAACATGGTGTTCATCATCTCTGACCACTGGATTGGTGCATGTAGACACATGGCATTTGGATGAGTGAAGAGCATGGTGGAACGCTACTTAAAGCATGCATATAATCACGTTGGGAAAAATATGAAAAAAATATTTGGGTGGACCTGGGAATCGAACCCAGGTCCCAATGATGCACAGCCAACACACCAACCACTAAGCCATCATGCACGCTTTGTTATTATAATGAGCAATGAAAATAATATATGGAAAACAAGTAACATCCTGAAAACAAACAAAACGCGCGCTATTTTTTGAATGGCCCAACCATGAAGCAGCACGTCATCATCTTCCTCACGTTTCCTGCAAAAGCAAAGTTAGATAGCAGGGGTTTTTAACCCCCACAATTTGGCATGAGGAAAAATAGCGAATAGAATCCTAGGCTATATAAATATGGCGCGAGTATGGCATTCAATTCGTATGGTTGCAACAATTACAACCATAGGCATTAGAGGTTCCAATTTTTCCTGTAGGGGAAAGCCCCAATTTGAGAACTCAAGAACCCTAGAATTCATCAATGGTGTTTTATGATTCTGGACACCATAATGCAATTCACCTGTACCATTAGCTTCAGAGAGGTTCTAGCAATGCAAAGTACACAAAAAATCTCGTTAATGATGCATGAATAATGAATTACGATTATGAAATAAATATGCAAACCGTGGTTCTGAAACTAGCGATTCTTGAAGCTATGAAGCTGGAAACTGATTGCAAATCCTCCTGGGAACCTCCAGCAATGTATTTGAATCCACAAAAGCCCTTGAATTGGCCTGGAACCTGGAGAACAGTTTTCAAGTTTTTTTTAATTTTTTCAATATTGTTATGGCTTTGTGTGCAGCAATCTCTCGTCCAATGCATTAGGGTTGAGTTCTGTATATATAATGGACTGAATTTAAGTTAAATCTTTAACCAAAAATCCATGGAATTATGGTTTGTATATTTGATTGAAAATCAAATATTTTTCAATCTTTTTGATTGAGAAAACTTGCTAATTTTGGAGATTCTTGTCCCCTTGATTGATACACGAATTTGCCAGCTCTTGTAGGTCATATTTGCTTCATGAAAAGATTGAAAAACCATATCTTGATATTTTCCTACAATTAAATGAATTAAATGAATTAATATTGATTAAAAATTCAATTAATTAATAAAAAATAAGAAAATAATTCAATTTAATCTCAATGGGTCGTGCATAAGCCTTGGACAAAGTTTCAAGAAGGAATTTGAGGCCCATTAGCAAAAACAAAGTGTTTTGAGCAAAGTTGACTTTTGCAAATTCACAAAAATTTCCCAACTTCTCCAATGCATATCTTGCTCAATTTTGATCCTATGAACATGTTCTTGGACATTTTGGAAAGGTCTTGAAGTCCTCTAACCAATTCCTTTGGTCCCATGTCATTTGGATTTACCAATCTCAAGTTATGGTCTTTGACCTAAAGTGCATTTTTGTTGACTTTTGAAATTGACCTATAATGTAGAAATTGATAACTTTTTGTGAGAGCATTTCTTGGACTTAGAATGTGAAGATGAGTTGTAGGAAATGTCATCCCCTTCAAAATGAGCATTGGATGGGATTTTTCTGATGAACCATGCAAAAGTTATGCCTTGGTCAAGGTACAGTTGACTTTTCTACTGTCCAAAAATAGTAACTTTTGCATCCTTGATGATTTTTGAGCCATGCTTGTGGAATCATGATCAAGACTTGATCAAATGATGATTGTGGGCTCAAAATAAGATGTTGACCAAAAATTTTGACTTTTGACTGCAAAATGACCATTTTACCCCTGTAGTTGACTGTGAAGCAAATGGGACTTTTGACTGTGCAATCTGGCATTGTGAGACTTGAGACTTGACATGTAGATGCTTGAGAATATGTATAGGCCTATGGGACTTGATTGAGCCATTGAAAACCTCAAACTTCTTGAGAGAACCAAAACCCTAATTTCAGCTGGCTTAGGAGGTGGTTTGACTGTGTAACCCCTTGAGAAATCTTGAATCATTTGAAGGTGATCCTTGACAAACTTTGAAGAATATGGGAGGGCAAATTTTGGGGTACAGCACAATTTTTACAATAAATAAAAATCATGTAGAATTAGGTTTTGACAACTTTTAATTTTTTTTTATTTTTATTTTCTTTAAAGACATTAAAAAACTAAAAAATACTTTTTTCTTTTAATTAATTAGTTAATTAGTTAATTAGGTTTAATTAAATGCAAAGGACCAAAATTCATTATTTTCTCAAAAAGGGTCAAAACCCTAAAGGACTTCTCCGATTTAATTTCTCTCGCGCGTATATTATTTTTTATCATATTTATGTAATTGCTCCGAGGATGTAATAGATAATTAGGACCCCTTTTATCGCTTTTCTTTATTTTCTCGCATTTACTTTTCAAGGGTTATGTTTTTGGCGATGTAAATACCCGACGCCTTGTAATAGCGTAGATTTACTTTCCGCAATTTACTTTCCGCACAATTATTAACTGTTAACTATGCATGACAAGACTTGTTCTCAAATTAAAATCAAAACGTAGCTCACCATAACTTGTACAAAGATAATTTAACATGAAACCTGACACACTCGCACATGCCACTCCTAGGGTACGCTTCACTTGGTTGCCTCGACGTGGTCATTGAGTATAGGGTGTTTTAGAGGTCGCCCTCCTGTCTAAAAGATCCAAGTTGCCTCGAAACGGTTGCCTCGGATAAAAAGGATCTAGGACATTAGGGTTATCCCTAAGGCGTCCTACTATTGCTTTGGTGACCACACATGTCCCTATAATCGAATTGACCCGAATAACTCCAGCGGCGGTGCTACCTACTTCTCAATAGTGGGATAGTACTGTCTAAAGGACATTTACACACCTTAATTTCTTTTGAGTAGGTAGAGGTTCTCAGGTACTTGCTCTTTCAAAACAAAAATACTTTTCGCACCTACACTTTTCTGACTAAAGTTTCCAAACAACACTTCATACACTCTTGAGGACAGATACAAGAGTCAAATCGAAGTTTTCAAACAAAACTCTTTTCAAAACCCACAAACACAAGAAAAGCAAACATTTTTGAAAACATAGTGAGCAAGTACCTAAGAGCCCGTGGATAACCACGGATAGAAAGGGTGCTAACACCTTCCCTTTCTATAATCTACCTCCCGAACCGAGAAACATCTCGAAAAGGAATTTTGTTGTGCTTTTGTCCTTTCCTTGTTGGAGAACATAGAAGACGGTGGCGACTCTTGCTTACCGCGACATTTCGCGAACCAGCATTTCAAAACAGTCAGTTCTATTTCCACCGATCACAGAACTGGCGACTCTGCTGGGGAATGTTAAGATTGTTGAAATTAACCTAATTAAAAGACTAAATTAATTAATCACATTTATTTACAAAAATAATAAGGTGAAATTAATAAATAATAATAATAATAAAAATATCTACATTTTTTAATTTCCTGAAGTTATTATGAAAAATATTAATTTGTGAGTTAATTGGATAATAATAATTATTATTATTATTAATAGTAAAAACAATTAAAGATAAAATATAAAAGAGAAAAAATAAGAAACAAAACCCTGGGGGTGTTGAGCCCAGATGGAGGTTTCTTTGGCAATCTGAAGCCCATTATCCTCTCAAGCCTGTTTGACTTTGGTAATTTCCCCGGGCGCTGGTTGACTGGGAATATGGTAGTCCACCACTCTTGACCATGGGATCCAGGCTTGGGGCCACATGGCATGCTGATGCGTGAGGTACATGATGAACTTCTTTGCAAGCCTTGTACTAGAATACCTGAGGAAAAAGAACAAATAATATTTGGGGGGACCTGGGATTCAAACCCAGGTCCCAATGGTTACCAGCCAGCACACCATCCACTACGCCAATTGCCTGCTTTTGTTATTTAGTTAATAGGCAAATATTATATTGGACAATTAATAAATATTCTGAAACCAAAGTAAAACGCGTGTGTTTTTGAATTGACCATTGATGTATCACCACGTACTCATCTTCCTCGTTGAACCTGCAATTATAACATTAGATAGCGGGGGTTTTTAACCCCCACAAAACAGGATGAGGAAAAATAGCGATTAGGCGTGTGGTTAATAGAAATATTTCGCGAGGGTGCCAACATGTTCGTCTTGTCTCAACGAATTCAACCATGGGTCTTATGAGGCTTAATTGTTCCTGGATTGTAAAGCCCTAATTTGAGAGCTTATGAACCCTAAAATTCATCAATGGCATCTTTCGATTCTGTACAAATTAATCCAATTAACTTATGCCATTAGCTTTATATGAGTTCTAACAATACAAAACAATCAATAAAACATGTTAATTATGCATGGAATAAGTTGTACGATTCTCAAGATAAAGCGCAAACCGTGACTCTGTAACTAGTGATTCTTTGAGCTATGAAGCTGGAAATTGATTGCCAATCATTCTGGGAACCTCCTGCAGTGTATTGAAATCAACAAATGTCCTTAATTCGCCCTAGAATGCAGAAAACAGTTTTGAGTTTTCATGGAATTTTTTCAATGTGATTATGGCTTTTTCTGCAGCAAATTCACGTCTGTGGCATTAGGGTTGGCTTGTGTACTTATAGTAGAATAGAATTAGGTTAAATCTTGCACAAAAAATCCATGGAATGATGATGGAATATTTGATTGGAAATCAAATATTTTTGAATCTTTTTGATTGGAAAAACTTGCTAAATTTGGAGATTCTTGTCCCTTTGATTTGCACACGAAATTTCCAGCATATATTGACCACTTTTGCTTCACAAAAAGATTGAAAAATCAAATCTTTGTATTTCCTACAATTTAAATTAATTAAATGAATTAAAATTGATTAAAAATCCAATTAATTAATAAAAAATAAGAAAATAAATTTAATTAAGCTTGATGGGTCGTGCATAGGTCATGGATAAAGTTTCAAGAAGAAATTTGAGGCCCATTAGCAAAAACAAGGTGTTTTGAGCAAAGTTGACTTTTGCAAATTCACAAAAATTTCCCAACTTCTCCAATTCATATCTTGCTCAATTTTGATCATATGAACATGTTCTTGGACATTTTGGAAAGGTATTGAAGTCCTCTAACAAATGCCCTTGGTCCCATGTCATTTGGATTTACCAATCTCAAGTTATGGTCTTTGACTTAAAGTGCATTTTTGTTGACTTTTGAAATTGACCTATAATGTAGAAGTTGATAACTTTTTATGAGAGCATTTGTTGGACTTGGAATGTGAAGATGAGTTGTAGGAAATGTCATCCCCTTCAAAATGAGCATTGGATGGGATTTTTCTGATGAACCATGAAAAAGTTATGCCCTGGTCAAGATACAGTTGACTTTTCTACTGTCCAAAAATAGTAACTTTTTGCATCTTGATGATTTTTGAGACATTCTTGTGGAATCATGATCAAGACTTGATCAAATGATGATTGTGTACTCAAAATAAGATATTGACCAAAAATTCTGACTTTTGACTGCAAAATGACCATTTTACCCCTGTAGTTGATTGTGGATCAAATAGGGCTTTTGACTGTAGAATTTGGCACTGTGAGTCTTGAGACTTGACATGTAGATGCTTGACAATGTATATAGGCATATGAGACTTGATTGAACCATTGAAAACCTCAAATTCTTTGAAAGAAACAAAACCCTAATTTTGACTGGCTTAGGAGGCATTTGGACTGTGCAACCCTTGAGAAATCTTGAACCATTTGAAGATGATTCTTGACAAACCTTGAAGAATATGGGAGGGAAAATTTTGGGGTACAACAGTTTCCCCTGTTCAATCTTCTTAAACCTGAGGATGTAGATTGGCTTGTATGCCTTTCGTGATTCGAAGGTGGAAGATGATTGAACACTAGAGTGCCCAGAAATTTGCACTCGCATAGTAGTATCAGCATTGTGATGTCGGGAATGGGATTACAGATGCCATTCGGAGAGATGATGGATAGGAGGATGGGCTTATAGATGCCATATGGAGATGTGACAGAATCTTGTCGGGAATGGGCTTATAGATGCCATTTGGAAATGTAATGGATAGTTGTGGAGATGGGCTTAAAGATGCCATCCAGGGGTGTTGATCGCGTAAGAGATTCCTTAGCGAGAACTTGCATACTTGAGAAATAAAGATGGTTTCCTGGCTTGCTACAGGTATTGATCTTCAAACTCTTCATGCAGATACTTTCCTGGCTAGTTACAGGTATAGATCTACAATCAATCGCTCATATATATGCCCTGGCTAGATACAGGTATCGAATCTGGAACTTCAAAAGGTTGGTTGAGATAGCTTTCCTGGATGGATACAGGTGTAGATCTACAATCAATCGCTCACAGATATGCCCTGGCTAGATACAGGTATCGAATCTGGAACTTCAAAAGGTTGGTCGAGATAGCTTTCCTGGCTGGATACAGGTGTAGACCTCTGACCTGAGAATGAAAGATAATTTCATGGCCTGTTACAGGTGTTGATCTTCAAACTCTTCATGCAGATACTTTCCTGGCTAGATACAGGTATAGATCTACAATCAAACGCTCACAGATATGCCCTGGCTAGATACAGGTATCGAATCTGGAACTTCAAAAGGGTTGGTCGAGATAGCTTTCCTGGTTGGATACAGGTGTAGACCTCTGACCTGAGAATGAAAGATAATTTCCTGGCCTGTTACAGGTGTTGATCTTCAAACTCTTCATGTAGATAACTTTCCTGGCTAGATACAGGTGTAAACCTACAATCAATCGCTCACAGATATACCCTGGCTAGATACAGGTATCGAATCTGGAACTTCAAAAGGTTGATGGGTTGTCTCTATTGACAGATTATTTTTATTGACAGGTTGTCTTCATTGACGAGTTGTCTTCATTAACGATTTGTCTTCATTGACGAGTTGTCTTCATTGACGAGTTGTCTTCATTGACAGGTTGTCTTCATTGACGAGTTGTCTTCATTGACGAGTTGTCTTTATTGACGGGTTGTCTTCATTGACGGGCTGTCTTTATTGATGGGTTGTCTTCATTGACGGGATGTCTTCATTGACGGGCTGTCTTCATTGACGGGCTGTCTTTATTGACGGGCTGTCTTCATTGACGGGCTGTCTTCATTGACGGGTTGTCTTCATTGACGGGTTGTCTTCATTGACGGGCTGTCTTCATTGACAGGTTGTCTTCATTTACAGGTTGTCTTCATTGACAGGTTGTCTTTATTGACGGGCTGTCTTCATTGACAGGTTGTCTTCATTGACAGGTTGTCTTCATTGACGGGTTGTCTTCATTGACAGGTTGTCTTCATTGACGGGTTGTCTTCATTGACGGGTTGTCTTCATTAACGGGCTGTCTTTATTGACGGGTTGTCTTCATTAACGGGCTGTCTTCATTGACGTGTTGTCTTTATTGACGGGTTGTCTTTATTGACGGGTTGTCTTCATTGACGGGTTGTCTTCATTGACGGGTTGTCTTCATTGACGGGTTGTCTTTATTGACTGGTTGTCTTCATTGACTGAATTTAGAGTTTAACTGCATCTTTCCTGAAAGGTAAAGGTCAGTTATATGCAATGCATGATATGGATCGAGCAATGATGTTCTCAACATAAATGAGATTGTATGATATGATGCGTATATGCATGTATCATGATGTAGGACAATGTGATGTTTATGAATGTATCTTCGTCTGGGAAAATAAATCCTTGACGAATGTCGGGAAGTTCGTTGAATCCTGGGCTGATGTTGAAGAGTAGAGTCCTTCGTTTCCGTTGGGGATGATGAACGAAGATGATCGTAAGAATAAACCGGTAGGAGAAGATGACTCCGTTGGGGAATAAACCTGGTGAAGAGATTACTCTGCGGGGAATTACTCTGTGGGAAGAGATGCTTCGCTGAGGTTTTAACGATAACTCCGCTGGGGACTCCGTTGATAAGCTTTGTTGGGGGATTTTGATGAACTCCGCTGGGGGATAGAAAGAACTTCGCCGGGGACGATATTTCTGTTGCAATTTGCTGAGGATAACCCAGTTAGACTCTGGTGGGGAATAACCTTCTGAATATGGCTGAGGAGAGATATTTGTACTCTGCAGGGGATAAGCTTCCAGAATCTACTGGGGAAACTTTTGGATTATACTGGGGAAATGGCTCCACTGGGGTGTCTGTATTCCGCCGAGGAAAAATCTTATATTTCTTGTCGAGGAATATTAAGACTGTCGGGGATGCTTGCTGAGGAATATCTGTATACTCTGCTGGAGAATATTGAGATCTTCTGGGGATACCCAACTTTCTTAGGGCTGGCAGTAGCCTAACTCTGCTTGGGGAGAGTACAGCTGACTTGTTGGGGATACTGTGCCTTTTTAGGGCTGATGGGAGACCAACTCTGCTCGGGGAGAGTATTGCTGAATCTTGCCTTACTCTGCGGGGAGTGAAGGTATCTTGGTCATATTCTTCAGCTGAATCTACCTTTGTACCTGGTGGACAGAGCAGTTTGTACAGTTTGGACCATTCTTATTGCCCCAGTTTCTGCGGGAGAAGAAGGTACCTGTGGAGGCCTTGATGACTGCCGACGGACAAATCTTCTTCTGGTAGACGAGATGACGGGACATAGTCGTACGCTTTGATCCCTAATTTTTGCCTGGACTGCCCTTTCGGGTTTTCAGTCCACCGGGATACCCATTTTTGCCCAAGCCGCCTTTTCAGGTTTTCGACTTGCCGGGTGTACAGATTTTTCATTTTCATCCCTTATTTTTGCCCAAACCCTTTTGGTTCGTCGGGAAGCCCTTATTTTTGCCTAGGCCAGTCGACCTAGCGGGTCTTTGATTATGCTCAGTATTTTTTTGACTATGTCCACATTCTCAGAGCGCAGGGAGGTGTCACTGTCAGTGGTGTTGTGTTGCCATACTACCAGAAGATGTTTGATCGTGCAAGATTCGTTGTTGGAATTCATGTCCAATGCCCCAAGTGACTCAGACGGAGATTTTCCCCTGTCTATTTGGCATTTTGAGAGATTCCTTGAATCTTGACTTGACTGCCCCAGATGATGGAAACTGATCATGTCTCCCCCTTGATTGGAAGTGTTTTTCCACTTGAGGTGATCCTTGAGAATATTTTTGTTCACTAGATATTCGTCGTGCGAATTTCTCTGCTGTTTGAACAAATAGTCATATGCAAACAATATTATTTCAAGAATGCAAAGCTTATGTCTGTCTTGAAGTTTTTGAAAATGCAGTTTTCAATAGAACAAGTGATTTTTGTAAAATGCGATATCAACTCAAGATTTTACAGCAAGCCCTACAGGAGTCAGGATACCTTTGGTAACAGTATGCTTTCGAACTAACCCATGCTTCAGCTAGGACTTTTAAGGGTTATAACGTGGCCTAGTTCACGGTTTAAGAAGCAAAGGATAAAGGCTCAAAGTATATTTGTACCCACCCGCTCTTCGTGATGTTCTTCAAACCTAAACTCAGCTAATCGTGCGTTAGACCTTGTTTGAGTCTTTGCTCTGATATTTCGGTGATGGTTCAGATACTGACAGTTTATTTTGAATAGGCAATCATTTCTTTTGGTTGAGGGTTTGTAGGACCTCTTTCTTTTCGATTTTACTATCCCTGTCTTTTTGCCTGAATTGTTTCTTTTGTGATTACAGTCAGCGGGATGCCCCAGTTTTTTGTAAGTCTCCTTCGTAGGTTTTGACTTATTGGGCTTTTATTTTGAGAGATAATGACTGCCTGTCCTTACGATTATACGGAACCATCACTGTTTCTTGTTTTGGAAGGACTCCTTTGATGCCATTCATTGTGCACCTGGATCAACTGAGAAAACTACCCTGCCCCAGGTTATGATTAAGGGTTTTAATTTTTGAAAAGAAAAACTCCAACTTCTTTGGCTCAAAGGGGTTGACTAGGGATTATCTTCCTTATAACTCCACTATTTAGGATTTGAAACAATGCATGTACCTCATCAGCGGGGTCTATTCAAAAGCATACTGTAAAGATCGTGGTATCGTTTTCGTCATCCTCCCTCAAAGGGTTTAGAAATTTTTTAATCGAGAATTGAACATCACAAAAAATGAAAGCAATTTGAATATAGTGAATACGAATGGATTGATTCAAAATAGACATATGCGATGCATTAATGAAATAAGAGAGTTTGACATGATAATTGTTTGAATAAGCAAAGAAAAATACAACTTCAGAATTCAAATGAACAAAAGTCTCTCGATCCTAGCCATGTTTTGGCAAGGGAGCAGTGATCACATTGGGAGTCTCGGGCGCTTCGAACTCGACCTCCTTTGCATCGATTAGGTCCTGAACCTTGTTCCTAAAAGTCCAACAATCATTTGTAGCATGCCCCGGGCTGTCAGAATGATAAGCGCAGTGGGCGTTGGGGTTATACCTTGAAGGTGTAGTGTTCGGATTCTTAGGAGGGTCCCTTAGAGTTACCAAATTGGTCTTCAGCAATTGTGGCAATATCTGAGACAGAGTCATACTGAGTCGAGTGAACTGCCTTATGGGTCTCTCTTCCCTTTGTTGGTTGTGATGTTGAGGATCACTGGCCGGTTTTGAAATAACTACCGCGTTGACAGCTTGGCGGTGTTCGGACCTATTCTTCCCCCTTGAACCATAGACAGCACTGGATTCTTTCTTGAATGGTTTTTTCTCAGTGTTCGAGGAGTCACCCTTTTGTATCTTCCCAGACTTGATACCAGCTTCTATTTTCTCCCCAGTCAAGATGAGGTCTGTAAACCCAGCAGAAGAATTTCCAATCAGATGGTTGAAGAACGGACCAGACAGGGTCCCCAAGAACATGTCCACAAGTTCACGGTCAGTCAAAGGTGGTTGTACCCTTCCAGCCAGGTCTCTCCACTTTTGCACATACTCATTGAATCCTTCACCCGTCCCTAGTGACATACCCTGAAGTTGAGTACGCGTAGGAGCGAGGTCAGAATTGTACTGATACTGCTTATAAAACGCAGTAGCCAAGTCCTCCCAGTTACGAATGCTGGCTCCATCTAGCTGATAGAACCATTCGAGTTGAGTCCCTGAAAGACTATCCTGGAAGAAATGGATCCATAGGTTCTTGTCTGCAGTATACGGTTGGATCTTCCTTACATATGATCTGAGATGCACTTTAGGACAGGAAGCTCCATCGTACTTTGCAAAGGCAGGCGCCTTGAACTTGTGAGGAATCACCACCCTAGAGGATAAGCCTAGGTCTCCAAAGTCTAACCCAGGCACATGTTGAATCTCCATAGCGCTTAGACGGTCCTCCAGCTGTTTGTACTTGTCCTCCGCAGGAGGGTACTATTCATCATTGTAATTTGTCTTGTTGTCAGAGACCATGGGACTAGGAACCCTTCCCCCTTGGGGACTATCTTTCCCTACAGAGGAAGTAGCCAGATCAGCCTCATTTTGCAGTGCATTCCCAAACCTCCGTCCAGTGTTGAACAATACAGTCCTCTTCTTCTTCTTCTTCAAAAGCAGAGTCTTCAATTCCTGTTGTCCCTGGGCTAAGCTCATGACCAGCTCTTGGAACTGGGCATTCTGGGCCTGGAGGGCCTTGATAGCTTGTTCAGCGGAAGGTTCAGTAGACATGATGATTGCTGAAATAAACAGCAAGAACATGAGAAACCTGTAAAAGGGGTACCTGTAATGCAATGATATGTATGATATGCATGCAATGTTTTCAAGGATCTCGCGGGGTAAATAGAGAAACTTGTTAGAATTTGAGATATGGTAGCTTGATTGAAGGAACTTCATGTTGTTGAGAGTCCTTCTTCAAGAGTCAAAGCTCACCATATCGAGTGGGTCATAGCCCCTGACTCAAGTCATCATGTTTTGATCTCCAAATAACCTTGGCTAGAGGAAAGTAAATCCTCTTTGCCCCTTGCTAGACATTTGGTTCATTATGACCTGCACCACAAACCCTTGAGATCCTTGAAATGAGTTAGTCCTTATGCAGGATGTATGCAATGGTATGATGGTATGATATTATGATAAGGCACACCACAAGTATTCACAAAAGGCAAACATAATAAGGCACACAAGTCACACCAGGCAGCCCTTAGAGTTTAGGCCAGCATGAAGTTTAGGTACTACCCTCTTTCAGTTGGTTGGCTCAACAACTGTCCTATGAATAGTAATCGGGTTCTAAGGAGCTCAATATCATTGGGTTGTTTTCTATGTTCATTGTTTTGATTTAGCCACTTAACTGGCGACCAAAATATTCCAAGAAAACAACCCTCAATGAGTGTAGTATCGAGTATCTACCAACTTCGGACTGCACCAAAGTCGGTCATCTCACTACCCCTAAAGAGGCCAGGATGGTCAAGTAAGGTTCTTAAGGTCAGTTGATGCTTCACGACACCACGCGGCGGCCCCGTACTCTCCTTGACTTGACTCAAGGGTTACCGGTACTCACCAAAGTGCCACATCAACGTAGCAACTGCTTCAACCATGTCGGTATACCCCGCACAATTCCCTCACAGTTTGTTGCTACTTCTAAAGGGTATCCCCCAGATCCGGGTTAGGATCTATAAAACTCCGATGCAAGCCCACAATATTAAAGCAAACAAGGCATACAATTGAAAACATAGAATGATCTAATCCTAAGGTACACCTCACTTATTAAATCCCCAGCAGAGTCGCCAGTTTTGTGATCGGTGGAAATAGAACTGACTGTTTTGGAATGCTGGTTCGCGAAATGTCGCGGTAAGCAAGAGTCGCCACCGTCTTTTATATTCTCCAACAAGGAAAGGACAAAAGCACAGCAAAATTCCTTTTTGAGATGTTTCTCGGTTTGGGAGGTAGATTATAGAAAGGGAAGGTGTTAGCACCCTTTCTATCCGTGGTTATCCACGGGCTCTTAGGTACTTGCTCACTATGTTTTCAAAAGAGTTTGCTTTTCTTGTGTATGTGGGTTTTGAAAAAAATTCGTTTTGAAAACTTCTAGGTAACTCTTGTATCAGTCCTCAAGAGTGTATGAAGTGTTTGTTTGAAAACTTTTTGAAAGTGTAGGTGCGAAAAGTTGTTTTTGTTTTGAAAGAGCAAGTACCCAGGAGAAATCTACCTACTCTAAGGAATTAAGCTGTGTAAGAGTCCTTTAGACAGTACTATCCCACTATTGAGAAGTAGATAGCACCGTCGTTGGAGTTATTCGGGTCAATTCGATTATAGGGACATGTGTGGTCACCAAAGCAATAGTAGGACGCCTTAGCGATAACCCTAATGTCCTAGATCCTTTTTTATCCGAGGCAACCGTTTCGAGGCAACTGGATCTTTAGACAGGAGGGCGACCTCTAAAACACCCTATACTCAATGACCACCTCGAGGCAACCAAGTGAGGCGTACCCTAGGAGTGGCATGTGCATGTGTGTCAGGTTTCATGTTTATATTATCTTTGCACATGTATCATTGTGAGCTACGGGTTGATTTTAATTTTCAGGCAAATCTTGTCATGCATAGTTAGCAGTTAATAATTTGCGGAAAGTAAACTGCGGAAAGTAAATCTACGCTATTACAAGGCGTCGGGTATTTACATCGCCAAAAACATAACCCTTGAAAAGTAAATGCGAGAAGATAAAGAAAGCGATAAAAGTCCTAATTATTTATTACATTCTCGGAGCAGATACATCAATATAATCAAAATAATGAATTAAAATAAATATGAGTGTGAAAGAATTGAATCGGGACGTCCTTAGGGTTTTGACCCTTTTTTGAGAAAAGAAAGAAATTTGTCCTTTTTTGTAATTAATTAAATATTAAACCTAATTTACTAATTAATTAATTAATTAAAAGAAAAAGTATTTTTAGTTTTTTTTTACGGAAATAAAATAAAAGAAATTAAAAGTTGTCAAGAAAACCCTAAGTCTAAATTTGTTTTATTTATTGTAAAAAAAGATTAAAATTAAACCTAATTAATAAAAAGACTAAATTAATTAATTTACATTTATTTACAAAATAATTAAATTAAGGTGAAATTAATAATAATAATAAATATTATATTTCTGATTTTATTATGAAAATAATAATTTGTGAGGTAATTAAATAATAATAATAATAGTTAATAAAATAATTAAATAGGAAAAGAAAAAGAAAATTATGAAAGAACCAGGGGGGTGTTGGGCCCATTAGGAGGTGTTAATTGGAAATCTGGCCCATTAATGTGCAGGCCTGCTTTGACCTTGGAGATTGCCTAAGCGCAGGGTTGACCAGGAACATGGTGTTCATCATCTCTGACCACTGGATTGGTGCATGTAGACACATGGCATTTGGATGAGTGAAGAGCATGGTGGAACGCTGCTTAAAGCCTGCATACAATCATGTTGGGAAAAATATGAAACAAATATTTGGGTGGACCTGGGAATCGAACCCAGGTCCCAATGATGCACAGCCAACACACCAACCACTAAGCCATCATGCACTCTTTGTTATTATAATGAGCAATGAAAATAATATATGGAAAACAAGTAACATCCTGAAAACAAACAAAACGCGCGCTATTTTTTGAATGGCCCAACCATGAAGCAGCACGTCATCATCTTCCTCATGTTTCCTGCAAAAGCAAAGTTAGATAGCGGGGGTTTTTAACCCCCACAATTTGGCATGAGGAAAAATAGCGAATAGAATCCTAGGCTATATAAATATGGCGCGAGTATGGCATTCAATTCGTATGGTTGCAACGATTACAACCATAGGCATTAGAGGTTCCAATTTTTCCTGTAGGGGAAAGCCCCAATCTGAGAACTCAAGAACCCTAGAATTCATCAATGGCGTTTTATGATTCTGGACACCATAATGCAATTCACCTGTACCATTAGCTTCAGAGAGGTTCTAGTAATGCAAAGTACACAAAAATCTCGTTAATGATGCATGAATAATGAATTACAATTATGAAATAAATATGCAAACCGTGGTTCTGAAACTAACGATTCTTGAAGCTATGAAGCTGGAAACTGATTGCAAATCGTCCTGGGAACCTCCAGCAATGTATTTGAATCCACAAAAGCCCTTGAATTGGCCTGGAACCTGGAGAACAGTTTTCAAGTTTCTTTGAATTTTTTCAATATTGTTATGGCTTTGTGTGCAGCAATCTCTCGTCCAATGCATTAGGGTTGAGTTCTGTATATATAATGGACTGAATTTAGGTTAAATCTTTGACCAAAAATCCATGGAATTATTGTTTGTATATTTGATTGAAAATCAAATATTTTTCAATCTTTTTTATTGAGAAAACTTGCTAATTTTGGAGATTCTTGTCCCCTTGATTGATACACGAATTTTCCAGCTCTTGTAGGTCATATTTGCTTCATGAAAAGATTGAAAAACCATATCTTGATATTTTCCTACAATTAAATGAATTAAATGAATTAATATTGATTAAAAAATCAATTAATTAATAAAAAATAAGAAAATAATTCAATTTAATCTCAATGGGTCGTGCATAAGCCTTGGACAAAGTTTCAAGAAGGAATTTGAGGCCCATTAGCAAAAACAAAGTGTTTTGAGCAAAGTTGACTTTTGCAAATTCACAAAAATTTCCCAACTTCTCCAATGCATATCTTGCTCAATTTTGATCCTATGAACATGTTCTTGGACATTTTGGAAAGGTCTTGAAGTCCTCTAACCAATGCCTTTGGTCCCATGTCATTTGGATTTACCAATCGCAAGTTATGGTCTTTGACTTAAAGTGCATTTTTGTTGACTTTTGAAATTGACCTATAATGTAGAAATTGATAACTTTTTGTGAGAGAATTTCTTGGACTTGGAATGTGAAGATGAGTTGTAGGAAATGTCATCCCCTTAAAAATGAGCATTGGATTGGATTTTTCTGATGAACCATGCAAAAGTTATGCCTTGGTCAAGGTACAGTTGACTTTTCTACTATCCAAAAATAGTAACTTTTGCATCCTTGATGATTTTTGAGCCATGCTTGTGGAATCATGATCAAGACTTGATCAAATGATGATTGTGGGCTCAAAATAAGATGTTGACCAAAAATTTTGACTTTTGACTGCAAAATGACCATTTTACCCCTGTAGTTGACTGTGAAGCAAATGGGACTTTTGACTGTGCAATCTGGCATTGTGAGACTTGAGACTTGACATGTAGATGCTTGAGAATATGTATAGGCATATGGTACTTGATTGAGCCATTGAAAACCTCAAACTTCTTGAGAGAACCAAAACCTTAATTTCAGCTGGCTTAGGAGGTGGTTTGACTGTGCAACCCCTTGAGAAATCTTGAATCATTTGAAGGTGATCCTTGACAAACTTTGAAGAATATGGGAGGGGAAATTTTGGGGTACAACAGTGGCGACTCTTGCTTACCGCAAAATTTTCGAACAAAAAACGCAATCCAGTATTAACAGTCGGTTCTGCCACCGTATCACTGAACTGGCGACTCTGCTGGGGAAACGTAATAAAGTGGGGTTTACCTTAGGGTCTAGATCATTTTAAATTGCTTTTTGGCTTGTTTTGATTGCTTTATTTTTAAGGGTATTGTTTGGGTTACTATAGATCCTACACTCGGATCTGGAGATACCTTTTAGGTAAGTAGCAATAGATCGTGGAAACTGCGTGGGGTATACCGACACGGTTGAAGCGATGGCTACGTTGATGCAACACTTTGGTTGGTACCAGTAGCCCTTGAGTTAATCAAGGAGAATTAGGGACCGCTACGTGGTGTCATAAAGCGTCAACTGATCTTAGAATCTTTAATTGAACAAATTGGACATTAGGACGTAGTGAGATGGCCGTCTTTGGTGTATTCCCAAAGTCGGCAGATACTCGATGCTACACTCATTGAGGTTTGACTCTTGAGTTTTGTTTGGTTGCAATTCAGTTACCTATCGAACGAAACTTATGGGAAAGATCAGTGATGTTGAGATCCCTTAGAACCCTGTTACTATTTATAGGACAGGTTGAACCAATCCAACTTCAAGAGGGTATGACCTTAAAACCCATGCAAGCCTTAAACCTAAGGTTTTAGTGTGATTTGCTTGTGCTTGCCATATATGTGATTTCTTAGCATAATCATGACATCATAACATGGCATATCATACTAACCATTTCAAGGATCTCAAGGGTTTGTGATGCAAGTTATGGTAAATCAGACGTCTAGCAAGGGGCAAAGGGGATTTATTTTCCTCTAGCCAATGTCGTCAAAAGATCAAAACTCAACAACTTGAGTCAGGGGCTATGACCCACTTGATATGGTGAGCTTGACTCTCGTATAAGAACACTCAACGATACAAAGTACTTCAATCAAAGCTGCAAATACTGACATTTTCTTGTTTACCCCGAGAAATCCTTGAAAACATTGCATACATATATCATACATATCATTGCATAAACAGGTTTCATAGCAGGTTTCTCATCCTCTTCGCTGTTTATTTCAGCAATAACTCTCGAACAAACAGTGAAGGATCTACAGACTCAGAATGTACAATTTTAACAGATGATCATGGCTCTGGATAAGGGGCAAGAGGAACTGAAAGCCCTGATTGTGAAAGAGAAGACTAAAAAGCCAACGAAGAAAGTTGGTGTGGTAAATCTGGGAAGGAGGTTCAAAGGACCGCTAAGGCAAGTGGTTGAGCTGACATCTTCATCAAAAGGAGATAACCAAGAAGGGGAGCCAAGAGAGGAAGACCCCAGTCCAAGGGAATCTGATAATGAGACTGACTACAATGAAGAGTAGTATCCTCCTACTGATGATAAATACAAACAGTTGGAGGATCGTCTCAATGCTATGGATATTCAGCAGATACCTGGCTTGGAATTTGAAGAATTAGGGCTGGTTTCTGGCATGATCATCCCACCAAAATTCAAGGTCCCCACGTTTGCTAAATATGAATGTGTCTCTTTTCCTAAGTTGCACTTAAGGTCTTATGTCAAGAAGGTCCAGCCTCACACAGCTGGCCGGAAGTTATGGGTCCATTTCTTCCAAGAAAGTTTACCTGGCACGCAACTGGAGTGGTTCTACCAGCTAGAAAGAATATACCTGGGAAGACTTGGCTGCTGATTTCTACAAGTAGTACTAATACAATGCTGACCTTTCTCCAACTCGTACACAACTTCAAAGCATGTCTATGGGTTCTAGCGAAGGCTTCAAAGAATATGCCCAGAAATGGAGGGATCTAGCTGGCAGGGTACAACCTCCTCTGAACGATCGGGAAATGGTAGATATGTTCATGGGCACTCTGACAGGCCCGTTCTTTAATCTGTTGATTGGGAGTTCCTTATCTGGATTCAGAGATGGTTCTGACTGGAGAAAGGATCAAAAGTGGTATCAAGAGTGGGAAGATCCTGATGGTTGCATCTTCTAATGCTGAGAAGAAGCCACTTACTGGTAAGAGGGAAGCCAATATTGTGTATGGCCAGAAGGGTCATAATAAGGCAGACGACCACAATTAATCTGTGGGGGAAATACTGGTCTCTAATCATACGCCTATTGATAACACAAAAATGTATCGCTTTTTAGGCCTAATTTACACGAGTTATTTGTACATTCTTATCGAATAATATGCATCACGAAGGTACTTTTATTTGTTTTCAGGTAAACTATATTTTCCAAGGCATAAGATGGAAAATTAGCTAAAAGGAGCAAAACAAGCTAGGAAATGGCAAGAAGAAAGAAGAAAAAGGACAGTCTGCTAAGAAGCTCACACCAGAAGGGTGTTACGAGCACAATGCCTAGCGTTACGAACATAACACCTAGCGCAGCTGTTACGAACATAATGTAACGCGTTATGAACGGAGCAAAAAGCCTAGATGTTACGAACGTAATGGATCCCATTACGAACGTAACACCTTAAAAACTTAGTCTATGCAGTAAACCATGAAGCAGCCACACCAAGTCCACACGACCTCGTTCCATCAGTCGAGAATTTAGCGCACGCACTGAAATAATGGAACACGACAGTTACAAGAGAGAGCCTATATATATGTTGAAGATTTCACTTTGAAAGGGTCAGAGATTTTACTACAGAACCATATTTTTTTTCTTTCTGCATTATTTTTACTTGCTTTTAAAACCATTATTTTCCCTTCAAGCCTCTGTAACCTTCCAGTTCCCAAAAGTGTTAATTCTTCACATCGAAGGATTAACACACTTAATTCTATATTTCAATTAATTGCAAAGCTACTGTACGAATTCAAGATTACCACGACAATATAATTACAGGTTTTTTATGCAATTCAATCTTTATTGTTTATATGGTATGTTGATTATTTTCATGAACTGTGTTTTACGTTGCATGTTTGCTGAATACATTATGTCTGGCTAATTTTGTTTGTACCGGTATGTGACTCCTAAGCACCGAAGGAATTTGGTGATAACTTGGCTAAAACTTTTATAAATAATTTCTGGTTTCCAATTTCCATATTTAATTTAACTACCCTTGTCACGAGAGTGAAAGGATATTTAACACGATTTTGCCACGAGAGTGGGAAATTAATTAAGGCAAGAACCTGCATGCGAGAGCTGGGGTTCGACCCAGATAGTGGTAACGAAACATTAATTTTTAAATACACGAGAGTGTTTTAACAAATTAATTAAACTCAAGTCGTTTTCAAAAAGTGTTATTAAATTTAAAGTGCATCCACTAGGTTTAGTAGCATAACTTGTTTCATGAACACGAGAGTGTATGTCTCAGTTTTTTAAACAATTCGTTTTTACCGAAATACTTTATATGCCAAGTGATTCACCGAGTTCCCAAAGCCCGACTATCACATACCGGTATAACTATTACTATTCTTTTTAATTAAAATCTTTTTCCCCTAAAACCAAATATTCATCGCTTAGTTAGACATTTGCAACATTAGATCGTATGCGATTGATCCTCAGTCTCTGTGGGTTCGATAATCATTTAAAACTAGAACGACTAAATTGTATACTTGCGGTTAGTATCCCGATAGACTCATAAAGGGGACTGATTAGTCAATTAAGTACGATTCTTCTGTTGCGCGTTTAGACTAGGCAACAGAAACCCTTTTTCGACTTGTATGCCAAGGACTCGCTCACAAGGCGAACTTCTTGACAAATCGACAGACAAACCTGAACGCATCCTTTCCATAAGACGAAAAGTCAGGGATTACTATTTAAATCACGCTATTCCTTTACTAAAACCCGAAATCAAGATTAATTCTGTAACAGATTCTAATTCTTCCTCTGAAACCGAAACCAATCCAGAAATAGACATGGCCGAAGAACGAAGGACCCGTCCACTGAAGGAGTACGCAGCTCCATCACAACAAGAACCCCACAATAGCATTGCTGCTCCAGCAATTAATCGAAACGATTTTGAGTTGAAACCATCGTTGATATCAGCTATCCAACAACGCCAATTCTCTGGAAATCCTACCGAGGATCCAAATGAACATCTTACGAAATTCGTTCAATTTTCCGACACAGTTATAGCAAATGGTGTTAGTAAATATGCAATAAGATTACGTCTTTTTCCTTTTTCGCTAAGAGATAGAGCTTGGGCTTGGTTGCAATCCTTGCCGTCGAATTCCATCACTACGTGGGAAGGACTTAAGACTGTATTCTTAGCACAATACTTTCCCCCAAGCAAGATTTCTGCATTAAGAGCTCAGATCAACAGATTTAGGCAGAAGGATACTGAATAGCTATTCGATGCATGGGAACGCTACAAAGATATGATGCAAATGTGCCCACATCACGGATTAGAAAACTGGTTGATTATCCATACATTTTACAATGGACTTTTGTACAACACAAGACTCTCTATAGATGTCGCCGCAGGTGGTACACTGATGGACAAGCCTTACGACGAAGCTAACCAACTCATTGAAAATATGGCTCAAAACCACTATCAGTGGGGAGGAGAAAGAACACATGTGGAGAAAACTCCAGCCAAAAGTGGGACGTACGAGATTAGTAGCTTAGATAAAGTTAATGCTAAAGTAGATGCTCTTACCCAAAAGATAGAAAGCTTGACCTTACCTCCTGCAGCCATCGTGGCTGCCGTAACCCTAAACTGCGAAGTTTGTGGAGTTCCTGGTCATGTTGGAACCGAGTGTCAAATCTTAGCAGGAATATCAGTTGATCAGGTGAATTACGCTCAAGGTAATCCTTGTGCTAATACCTATAACCCTGGTTGGAAAAACCATGCTAACTTCTCGTACAAGAATAATAACGCTTTATATGCACCTGGCCAAGCACCTGATGTACCTCCAGGCTATCAAAAACCCGCTGCTAATGTTCCTAACATTCCTAGGAAGTCTAACCTTGAAATCCAAATGGAAAACTTTATTTCTACTCAAGCTCAACAAAACAAAGAATTCCTCAATCAAAACGTTCACACCGGTGAACAATTGAAGCAATTAGCAAATAAGATAGATGCCCTAGCAACTCACAATAAAATGTTAGAAACCCAAATCTCCAAAGTAGCACAACACCAAGCTAGTTCTGCGGCACCTGCTGCTACATTTCCTGGACAACCACAACCCAATCCTAAAGGACACGCTAATGCTATCACATTACGAAGTGGGACAACACTTGATGGACCGGTAGATCCTAGACTCCAAAACCCGACCATGTATCAAAAACCTTAAAAGGAAGCAGAGAAATTGAAGGAACAATCTGAGAATGTAGAGGAAGACGCAAACGAGAGCGGAGAGGTTCCAGAAAAAGATAAACCTTACGTGCCTCCACCGCCATATAAACCACAAATTCCATACCCTCAAAGACTTGCAAAATCCAAGAACGAGGGACAATTTAAGAAATTCGTAGAACTTCTGAAACAACTAAATGTTACTATTCCCTTTACAGAAGCTATAACTCAAATGTCGTCATATGCTAAATTCCTAAAGGAAATACTGTCTAATAAGAAAAAAATTATTGAAAACGAAACCGTTATGCTAACTGCCGAATGTAGCGCCATAATTCAAAATAACATGCCTCCAAAGCTAAAGGATCCCGGTAGTTTCTCTATACCATGTGTAATTGGAAAATCTATCATAGACAAAGCTCTATGCGATTTAGGAGCAAGTGTTAGTCTAATGCCCTTATCTATTTGCGAGAAGCTCAAACTAGGTGACATGAGGCCTACCAAGATGTCCTTACAACTAGCCGACAGATCAGTCAAATTCCCTGTTGGTATGCTAGAAAACATTCCTGTCCGAATAGGACAATTCTACATACCTACTGACTTTATAATAATGGACATAAAGGAAGATTCAAATATTCCCATCATATTAGGAAGGCAATTCTTAGCAACTGTAGGAGCCATTATCGACGTTAAGAAAGGAAAGCTTACCTTCGAGGTAGGAGAAGAAAAATTAGAATTTATTCTTTCCCAATTCTCCAAAGCCCCTGCTATAGATGACTCATGTTGTTTCCTAAATATTATCGATGAATGCGTCAAAGAACTAGAAAGCCAAGAAAACACCTATTCTGGAATATTGAAAATTCCGACACCATCTATTTTTGAGGATGATGATTGGAGACGGGAATATCACGATGCCAACCTGAATGTCTCGCCTTAACACCCGATCCTACCCCAACTGATAATAAAACTGGTATAGAACTTAAAACGTTACCTAAAGATCTAAGGTATGAATTTTTAGATAAAGAACTCGAACGGCCAGTTATAGTTAACGCCAACTTAGGGAAGATCGAAACCAAAAAAACTTCTTAATGTGTTAAGGAAGTATCCAACCGCACTGGGATATAATATATCAGATCTAAAAGGAATAAGCCCTTCTGTCTGTATGCACCGCATTATGCTAGAAGAGGACTGAAAGACTTCTAGAGAACATCAAAGACGAATAAATCCTATTTTAAGTGAAGTCATAAAGAAAGAAGTGCAGAAACTACTAGAGGCAAGCATCATATACCTGATATCCGATAGCAATTGGGTCAGTCCATCTCACGTAGTACCTAAGAAAGGAGGTGTTACGGTTATAACAAACACAAAAGGAGAATCGGTAGCACAACGTACCCAAACAGGATGGAGAATGTGTATTGATTACAGAAAACTAAACAAAGCTACGCGTAAGTACCATTTCCCATTACCATTCATAGATCAAATGCTCGAGCGTTTAGCTAAACATTCCCATTTCTGCTATCTTGACGGATACTCAGGATTCTTTCAAATTTCCATTCATCCTGATGATCAAGAGAAGACTATGTTCACATGCCCCTATGGTACCTTTGCATACCGAAGAATGCCATTTGGACTATGTAACGAACCTGCAACTTTTCAACGATGCGTGATGGCAATTTTCGCAGAATTTTTAGACAGAATTATGGAAGTATTCATGGATGATTTTTCTGTCTGCGGAGAAAGTTTTGACGGATGTTTATCAAATCTTGAGTTGGTACTAAAACGCTGTGTAAATGTCAACCTAGTGCTCAACTGGGAAAAATGTCATTTCATGGTGAGACAAGGAATTGTGTTGGGTCACATTGTATCAAACAGAGGGATTGAAGTCGATACCGCAAAAATCGAAATTATCAAAAACCTTCAACCACCCAAAACAGTTAGAGAAATAAGAATTTTTCTAGGACACGCTGGTTTTTACCGACGTTTTATAAAAGATTTCTCTAAAATCACTAAGCCACTAACTGAACTATTGATGAAAGACGCTGAGTTTATTTTCGACGATAAATGCTTAAACGCATTTGAGATGCTTAAGGAAGCATTAATTTTAGCACCTATAATGCAACCTCCTGATTGGAGCCAACCATTTGAAATAATGTGCGACGCGAGTGATTATGTTGTAGGCGCAGTCCTAGGACAACGCAAGGATAAAAAGCTTCACGTTATTTACTACGCAAGCAGAACACTTGATCCCGCACAAATGAATTACGCCACTACGGAAAAGGAACTCTTAGTTGTTGTATTCACGTTGGACAAATTTCGTTCCTACTTAGTAGGCGCCAAAATCGTTATTACACGGATCATGTTGCGATCTGATACTTGCTAAGTAAGAAAGACGCCAAGCCAAGACTAATCAGATGGATCTTACTCCTACAAGAGTTTGACTTGGAAATAAAAGACAAAGGGGGAACTGAAAACGTGGTAGCAGACCATTTATCAAGATTGGATGGAATCCGAACCGAGAGTGTTCCCATAAACGACGATTTCCCATATGAACGCCTTATTGCTCAACTAGAGATAGCTCCTACCGACAGTTTAGAACAATGCGATGAACATTTAACAACTACGGTAGTAGAAGTCATCTGTACCAACACCATTATACCATGGTACGCTGATTTTGTTAACTACTTAGCCGCTGGTGTTCTACCACCCAATTTAACGTACCAACAGCGAAAGAAATTCTTCCATGATCTTAGACAATACTTTTTGGATGAACCACTACTCTTTAAAAGAGGCGTCGATGGTATCTACTGTCACTGTGTTCCTAACAATGAAGTGGACAACATCATTGCTCATTGCCATTCCTCCCCTTATGGTGGATATGCTAGCACTTCGAAAACTTGTGCAAAAATACTTCAAGCTGGTTTTTTTTGGCCTACTTTATGGAAAGACGTCCACGTAGCAATTATGAACTGCGATAGATGTCAGCACACAGGAAATATATCTAGACGTGACGAAATGCCATAAAAAGGGATTCTCGAAGTCAAAATTTTCGATGTATGGGGAATTGATTTCATGGGACCGTTCCCCGCATCCTTTGGAAATAAGTATATATTGGTAGTTATTGACTACGTATCAAAATGGATTGAAGTCGTCGCTGCACCCACAAATGATACACGAGTGGTACTTAAATTATTCAAGAATGTTATCTTCCCACGATTCAGTATACCAAGATTAGTAATTAGTGATGGTGGTTCCCATTTTATCTCTAGAATTTTCGAAAAACTACTTTCAAAATATGGCGTTAAACATCGCATGGCCACACCATATCATCCTCAAATAAGTGGACAAGTGGAAGTGTCAAATAGGGAAATTAAACAAATCCTTGAGAAAACCGTAGCCACATCTAGAAAGGATTGGTCCTCCAAGCTAAATGATGCTCTTTGGGCATATAGGACAGCTTTTAAAACCCCTATCGGAACAACGCCGTTTAAATTAGTTTATGGAAAATCTTGTCATTTGCCAGTAGAATTAGAACATAAAGCTTATTGGGCTATTAAAACTCTTAACTTAAATTACAAGACCGCTGGCGAGAAACGAATATTAGATATCCATTGTTGTACCCCAAAATTTGCCCTCCCATATTCTTCAAGAAATTGCCAAGTCAAGCTGCAAAATTCCCCAAGGGTTGTACAGTGCAAAGGTCTCCCACACAGTCAAAACTAGGGTTTTGAGTCTGATCAAGAAAATGAAGTTTTCAAAGGCCCGATCAAGTCTCATATGCCTACAAATATGGTCAAGCATCCTCATATCAAGTTTCAAGGCATTCAGCACAAAATTGCACAGTCAAAACCCTAAATTGCACTACAGTCAACTGTAGGGGCAAAATGGTCATTTGACAGTCAAAAGTTCAAATTTTTGGTCAACATATCATTTTGAAGCCACAAACATCATTTGATCAATGCTTGATCATGATTCTCAAAATTTGGCTCAGAAATCACCAAGATGCAAAAGTTTCCTTATTTGGACAGTTGAAAAAGTCAACTAAAATTGACCAGGGCATAACTTTCACATGGATTATCAGAAAAATTCCATCCAAAGCTCATTTTGAAGAGAAAGACATTTCCTACAACTCATCTTCATACTTCAAGTCCAAGAAATGCTCTCACAAAAAGTTATCAATTTCAACATTATAGGTCATTTTCAAAAGTCAACAAAAAGGGACTTTAAGTCAAAGACCATAACTTGAGATTGGTAAATCAAAATGACATGGGACCAAAGGCATTTGTTAGAGGACTCAAAGACCTTTCCAAAATGTCCAAGAACATGTGAAAAGCTTAAAAATTGAGCAAGTTATGCCTTGTGGAAGTTGGGAATTTTTTGGGAATTTTGAAAAGTCAACTTTACTTCAAATGACCTAAATTTGCTAATGGGCCTATTTTTCTTCCATGATTCATCATTCCAAGGATAGGCACGACCATTAGGCCCAAAGGGAAGTTTTTCTCCATTTTTATTTATTTATTTGGATTTTTTATCATTTATAATTCATTTAATTAAATAAAATGCATGAAAAATACAAAACTAATGAAATAAAATCTTTTTGTGCAGAAATTATTCTCATTGAACACTCAAAATCGTGCATGATCAATTAGGGAAAGTTTTGGCAAGATTTGGTATCAAATTGCATAGAAAAAGATTGAAAACATAATGGAAGAAAATCAAATATTCAATCCATAATTGCAAGAGATTTCTATGAATTTTGTTGACCTAATTGCCTCACTACATATTCAGAATCACAAACCTAATGGCATTAGACAAAAAGCTGCGCCCAAAAGCCTTGGTGAAACTTGGAAAATTCTCAAAAAAGGTCAATACTGAAAACCAGTTTTTAGGTCGATTCAAACCCTACAATTCATTCCATTGGCTTCCTTGAGTCTCCTTGATCATACTCCAATCAAAAACAACAACAAAAGCTCCAAGAATCGGTAATAAGGACCCCTCCTGTACAGAGAAAAAGTCACCATCGTGCTTTGCATTCTAGACATTTTCATAGCATTCTAATCATGTATTTGTATTCCTCATAATGTTCTAAAGCTAACCCATACTTTTAATCTGATTATTATGCGTTGTAGGCGATTTTGCCATTGTTAAAATTTAGGGTTTGCAGGTTCTTGGATTAGGGGTTTTCATACAAAGCAAAATCAGGCCACCTCAATATCATGGTTGGAATCAGTATATCAAGACGAAGAGATCTTGACCCTCGCGAGTAATTTATGATTCACATAGCGCTAGTCGCTATTTTCTGGAAACACCTCTAAAACCACGCGTTAAAACCGTTGCTATATGCTTGTGTTTCATTAAAAAAAAATAATAACACGAAGAAGATGATGCGTTGTCACGACAGGAGCGGTCCATTTGAATTGCGCGCGTTTCTCTCCACTACGCGTTGGTTTTGCTTTTTGTTATTTATTTACTATAATATGTTAATTGAAACTTAATGGCTCAGCTGGCAGGTGTATGTGCGTGTGACCTTCATGACCTGGGTTCAAGTCCCAGGTCAGTATACTTTCAATATTATTTTTCTATAAGTGTTCCTATGCAGCGTTTGTAGTGGAGTACATGATATACCACCATCATCCAGACGTCCACGTGCTTAGTGGAATCAGATCAAAAGGCCAAGATTCAAAGAACACATTATGCCTTAGTCAACGCACCATATGGAATCTGGGAAAGTCAGTGAATTTCAATGCTTAATGGGCCTGGATTCTTGGACCAACACCTCACTTTGGGGCCTGAACCCCCCCTGGTTTGCTTTTTCTCTTCATATTTTATTTTTTAATTATTGTGTTATTTATTTTTATTGTTGTAATTAATTAATTAATTCTTTTTTTTTTTACAATATATAAAAAAATATCATAAAAATCCAGAAAAAGATAAAAAATGTCAAATTATTTTTATTCTAATATTTTCATAAATAAGTGGCATGTAAATATTTAGTATTAAATAGGTTACAATTTTAATTTCTTTTAAAAAATACAAAAATGTAGAATTTAGGTTTAATTGTTAATTTTATTCTTTTTAATTTCCTTTTTACAATAATAACGTTTATTTTATTTATTTTCTATAATTAAATTTTGTACATAAATCATTTAGGTTTAAATTAGGTTAAAAATTCAATATTTTTCTTAATAACTTAAAAATAATTAGAATTAGGTTTAACATTTCATTTTAATTTTAATTAATTCTTTTTCCCTTAAATCATAGAAAACACAAAAATACCAAAAACATTTAATTTTTATTTTTATTCCTCATTAACTTTAATTTTTGCAAAAGGGTCCAACGCCCTAGTTTTGTTTTTAATTCCTTTATTTCGCGTATTTATTTATTTCGCTCAAATAATTATGTAATTCTCCCAAAGCGTTGTAATATTCACTTTTCGCACTTTTCTTTTATTCGCTTTATTTATCTTTCCGTCAAATCGGGTCCGGTTTAATTTTGGCGATGTGGACCCGCGCTATTTGTAATAGCCTTAGATTTACTTTCCCGCAAATATTCTTTTAACTGTTAAATAAGCATGAAAGAATGTATGGCCTTAAATAAAATCAAGCGTAGAACACTTTAACATGACAAGACAAATATCAATGAAACTGACACACAAATTCGCACACACCACCCCTAGGGTACGCCTCACTGTTGCCTTTCGAAAGGTGATCGTCGAGTAGAGGACGTCTTAGTAAGTCCTCATGATCCGGGAACCTGGCATGAGGGTAGCTTCTAAGGTGTCTTCCCATTGCTCTGGTGATCACCATGTCCCTAAACTCGAATTGACCCGAACACCTCCAACGGTGGTGCTACCTACCTCTCAATGGTGGGATGGCACTACTTTAAAGGACATCTACACAGACGAATTCCTTAGGGTAGGTAGACGACTCTAGATACTTGCTCTCTTCAAAACAAACTCAAAAAGACTTTTCACACCAACACTTTTCAAAAGCTTTCAAAGGCAAATTTTTCAAACACTCTGACGTACGAGTCGAACTGAAATTTTTCAAAGAAACTTTTTTTTTAAACCCACATTGAAAAGCAAACAAACATTTTTGAAAACACATTGAGCAAGTACCTAAGAGCCCATGGATAACCATGGATAGAAAGGGTGCTAATACCTTCCCTTTCTATAATCTACCTCCCGAAGCGAGAGCAATCTCTTTAAGGAATTTTTCTGTGCTTTTGTCCTTTCCATTTGGAGAAAATAAAAGACGGTGGCGACTCTTGCTTCCGCGACATTTCGCGAACCAGCGTTAAACAGTCAGTTCCAGATCCACCGATCACAGAACTGGCGACTCTGCTGGGGATTAAACTTATAAAGTGGGGTGTACCTTAGGATTAAGATCACTGTGTTTTCAATTGTTTTCCTTGTGTGCTTTAAATTGTGGGTTGCTTGGGAGTTCTATAGATCCTAACCCGGATCTGGGGATACCTTCTTAGAAAGTAGCAACAAGGCTGTGAGGGAACTGTGCGGGGTATACCGACATGGTTGAAACAGTCTGCTACGTTGATGTGGCACTTTGGTGTGTACCGGTAACCCTTGAGTTCAGTCAAGGAGAGTACGGGGCCTCCGCGTGGTGTCGTGAAGCATCAACAGACCTTAGGAACCTTAATTGAACTATCTTGGCCTCTTTAGGGTAGTGAGATAACTGACTTTGCTGCAGTCCGAGGTTGGTTGATACTCGATACTACACTCAATTGAGGGTTGCTTTCCTGGAATATTTCGGTCGCCAGTTCAGTGGCTAAATCGAAACGATGAACAATGAAAGCAATCCCGTGATATTGGGAACCTTAGAACCCGGTTACTTTGATTAGGACAGGTTGAACCCACCAACTTCAAAAGGGTACCACCCAGACCCCATGCTGGCCTAAACCCTAAGGGTTTCTCTTGTGTGACTTGTGTGCCTTTGTACTTGCCTACTTGCATGCTTGTTAGCTGACACGTGAACTTCTTGCAGGTTTTGTTTATATTCCTTAACTAGGACTCATGACAGGGTTTGCCAAATTTCTTGTAGGTTTTGTTTATAGTCCTTAACTAGGACTCATAACAAGGTTTACCAAATTTCTTGCAGGTTTTGTTTATAGTCCTTAACTAGGACTCATGACAAGGTTTACCAAATTCTTGCAGGTTTTGCTTTGTTTATAGACCTTAAGGGGGACTCATAACAAAGTATACTGAATTTCTTGCAGGGTTGTTTATAGTCCTTAATTGGGACTCATAACAGGGTTTACCTACATCACCCCATGCATAGCATGACATCATACCATTGCATACATCCTAACCCATTTCAAGGATCTCAAGGGCTTGTGATGCAGGTCATGATAAATCAAACGTCCAGCCAGGGGCAAAGAGGATTTATTTTCCTCTAGCTAAGGTTGTCAGGGGCTATGACCCACTGGATATGGTGAGCCTTTGACCCTTGATGAAGGACTCTCAACAAAATGAAGTTCTTACAATCAAGCTACCAGTTCCAAATGCTAACAAATTTTCTGTTTACCCCGCGAGGTCCTTGAAAACATTACATGCATGTCATACATCTCATTGCATTACAGGTATCCCTTTGACAGGTTGCTTACCCTTCTCCGCTGTTTATTTCAGCCGATCGTCATGAATCCTGAATCATCAGCCGAGCAGACTATCAAGGACCTCCAGGCTCAGAACGCCCAGTTCCAAGAGCTGATCATGAATTTGACTCAGGGGCAACAAGATCTGAAGGCTCTGCTCTTGAAGAAGGACAAGAAGAAGAAGAGGATTGTTTTGTTCAGCCCTAGACGCAGATCTGGGAACACACCGCAAATTGAAACTGAGAGGACAACCCCATCTGTGGGAAAAAGCAGTCATCAAGAGGAAAGGGTGCCCAGTCCAGAGGTCTCTGACAATGAAACAGATTTCGACGATGAACAGTACCCTCCGGCTGAGGACAAGTACAAACAGTTGGAGGATAGGCTGAATGCTATGGAGATCCAACAGGTACCTGGGCTGGATCTTGGAGATTTGGGTTTGTCAACTGGTGTGGTTATTCCTCGGAAGTTCAAAGCACCATCCTTTGCTAAGTATGACGGGGCGTCTTGCCCCAAGCTGCATCTAAGGTCCTATGTTCGGAAGATTCAGCCATATACGGTGGACAAGAATTTATGGATCCACTTCTTCCAGGAGAGTCTTTCAGGGACTCATCTCGAATGGTTCTATCAGCTGGATGGGACCAAAGTTCGTAACTGGGAGGAGTTGGCTACTGCTTTCTATAAGCAGTATCAATATAATGCCGACCTTGCCCCTACGCATACCCAACTCCAGGGTATGTCGTTAGGATCAAGTGAAGGTTTTAAAGAATATGCGCAAAAATGGAGGGATCTTGCTGGAAGGGTACAACCACCTCTGACTGATCGGGAACTTGTGGACATGTTCCTGGGGACCTTGTCTGGTCCATTTTATAACCACCTGATTGGGAATTCGTCTGCTGGATTCACAGATCTTATCTTGACTGGAGAGCGAATAGAAGCTGGCATCCGGTCTGGGAAAATTCAAGAGGCTGCACCTTCTGATAAAAAGCCTCATCATGGAAAGAAAGCATCTAATGCTGTGCACGGTAAAAAGAGCCGTCATGAGGCAGGGGCAATCCAGATCTCCAATCCTGGACCTGCTCAACAAGGACAAGGGCAGCAGCGCAAGGAGAAACGACAGTACACCAAAATCAACATGTCGCTGGATCAAGCACTGCAACAAATGTTGAAGGCAGGGCTGATCACCTTAAGGGCTCCTCTTCGGAATCCGAACACTTCTGCTCCCAACTATCATCCCAATGATAGGTGCGCGTATCATTCTGATAGCCCGGGGCATACTACGGACAACTGCTGGCCTCTCAAGAACAAGATTCAAGACATGATTGACGCCGGGGAGATTCAGTTTGAAGTGCCTGAGACTCCGAACATAATCACTGCTCCGTTGCCCAATCATTGAAGCCTTTTGTTTATTTGAATTTTTGAGTTGTACTTTTCTTTGCTTATACAAACAATTAATGTCATAGCAAACTATTTTATTCTATCAATGCATCGCATACGTCTGTTTTGGAAATTAATACAATTGTTTTCATTATGTTCAAATATATTTTCATATTTTTTCTGATGTCAACTCTGGATCTAAAATTCTAAGCCTCTTGAGGGAGGATGACGAAAACGATACCATGATCTACAGTATGCTTTTGAACAGACCCCGCTGATGAGGTACAGGCATTGTTTCAAATCCCTAAACACTGGAGTTATAAGGATGATAATCCCTCGTCAACCCCTCTGAGCCAAAGAAGTAGGAGTTTTTATTTTCGAAAATCATAACCCGGGGCAGGGTAGTCTTCTCAGTTGATCCAAGTGCATGACGAATGGCACCGAAGAGATCTTTACAAAACGAACAAAGACAGTAATGGTTCAGAACAATCAAAAGGACAGGCAGTCATCATCAAAATTCATAAATGAAAAGCCCAAAAAGTCTAAACCTACAAAAAGGGACTTATGAAACTGGGGCATCCCGCTGACTGTAATTCCAAAAAAGGAAACAGTTCAGGCAAAAAAAGAAAGGGATAACAAAAATAAAGAAAGAGGTCCTACAAACCCTCAACAAAAAAGGAATGACTGCCTATTCAAAATAAGTTATCAACATCTGAACCATCACCGGAAAATCAGAGCAAAGACTCACACATGGTCTAACGCACGATCAACTGAGCATAGGTTTGGAGGACATCACGAAGAGCGGGTGGGTACAAATAATTTGAGCCTTTATCCTTTGTTTCTTAAACCGTGAACCAAGCCACGTTATAACCCTTAAAATTCCTAGCTGAAGCATGGGTTAGTTCGGAAGCATACTGTCACGAAAGGTATCCTGACTCCTGAAGGCCTACGGTAAATACGGAGTTGACATCACGTTTTACAAACATTCACTTGTTTTATGAAAAAAGAATACATTTTTCAAAATCTTCAAGACAGACATAAGCTTTGCATTTTTAACATAACTTTGTTTGCATATGACTTTTTGTTTGAACAGTGTAGAAGTTTACACGACGAATGCCTAATGAACAGAAGTACCTCCAATCAAGGGGAATGGCATGACTATTGTCCATCATCTGGGGCAGTCCAATCAAGATTCGGAGAATCTCTCAAAAGGCCAACCAGCCTGGGGCAAATCTCCACCTGAGTCACTTGGGGCATTTCAACAACAAATCTCGCCTGATCAAACATCTTCTGGTGACAAAACACTTCTAAACAGGGGCAACTCCCTACTTTCTGAGAACGGACATAGTCGGAAAAATACTACGCACAATCAAAGACCCGCTAGGCTGATATGCCTAGGCAAAAATTAGGGCTTCCCGGCGAACCAAAAGGGTTCGGGCAAAAATAAGGGGTGAAATGAAAAATCTGTACACCCGGCAAGACGAAAACCTGAAAAGGCGGCTTGGGCAAAAATGGGTATCCCGGTGGACTGAAAACCCGAAAGGGCGGTCCAGGCAAAAGTTAGGGATCAAAGCGTACGACTATGTCCCGGCATCTCGCCACTCACCTACCAGAAGATTTGTCAGAAACAGGGGCAATAAAGGGTGGTCTAAGCAATATGATTGTTCTATCCTCCAAGGTATCAGGGTAGGTCCTGTTGAAGAACATAACCAATACAGTTCAATACCTCCCCAGGAGATTCCAACCCAGCTTCCCCAGGAAAGTTGGAATTCATCTCCCCAAGCAGTAAGCGTATCCCCAGTTGATTCTGGAAGCTTATCCCCCCGCAGAGCACGAACGCGTCGTCCGGCTTGATTTAAAGAGTTATTTCCTTAATAGGATATAACTGGGTTATCCTCAGCCAAAAGCCACGGAAAGAGCGCCCTCGATAGAGTCTTCTTACCCCAGCGAAGTCCATCACACTTCCAATACAACAAAGACATCCTCAGCAAACTACTATCAACATTCAGCAAAGCATCTCTTCCCACAGAGTATTACTTCCCAGCATGGCCGCTAGAGTATCTTTTCTCCCTGCAGAATCCTCCATTCGCCAAGTTTATTCCCCAACGGGGTTATCTTCGCCTATAGGAATTCTTGCAACTATTCTTCAACATCAGCCCAGGATACGACTTCCCGGCACCCGTCAAGGATTTATTTTCTTAGACAAACATACATTCATAAAACGTCACATACATCATTATAGCATGCATATGCATCATATTACACGAATCTCATTGATTTTGAAGACATACAGTTCATGCATCATGATGTTGCATACAATTATGTTCTACCTTTTCAGGAAAAAGATCAATACAAAAATGACTACTATCAACTATCGCAATTCATTCTAGATATAGTTTCAGATATGATCCAGAGATGGTGACGTTCTGATACTGCTTCCAGATTTCCTTCTAGATATAGTTTCGGATATGATCCAGAGATGGTGACGTTCTGATACTGCTTCCAAGATTTCCTTCTAGATATAGTTTCGGATATGATCCAGAGATGGTGACGTTCTGATACTGCTTCCAAGATTTCCTTCTAGATATAGTTTCGGATATGATCCAGAGATGGTGACGTTCTGATACTGCTTCCAGATTTCCTTCTAGATATAGTTTCGGATATGATCCAGAGATGGTGACGTTCTGATACTGCTTCCAGATTTCCTTCAGATATAGTTTCAGATATGATCCAGACATGGTGACGTTCTGATACTGCTTCCAGGTATCCTTCAGATATAGTTTCGGATATGATCCAGATATGGTGACGTTCTGATACTGCTTCCAGGTATCCTTCAGATATAGTTTCAGATATGATCCAGACATGGTGACGTTCTGATACTGCTTCCAGATTTCCTTCTAGACATAGTTTCGGATATGATCCAGAGATGGTGACGTTCTGATACTGCTTCCAGATTTCCTTCTAGATATAGTTTCGGATATGATCCAGAGATGGTGACGTTCTGATACTGCTTCCAGATTTCCTTCAGATATAGTTTCAGATATGATCCAGACATGGTGACGTTCTGATACTGCTTCCAGGTATCCTTCAGATATAGTTTCAGATATGATCCAGACATGGTGACGTTCTGATACTGCTTCCAGATTTCCTTCTAGACATAGTTTCGGATATGATCCAGAGATGGTGACGTTCTGATACTGCTTCCAGATTTCCTTCTAGATATAGTTTCGGATATGATCCAGAGATGGTGACGTTCTGATACTGCTTCCAGATTTCCTTCAGATATAGTTTCAGATATGATCCAGACATGGTGACGTTCTGATACTGCTTCCAGGTATCCTTCGGATATAGTTTCGGATATGATCCAGATATGGTGACGTTCTGATGCTGCTTCCAGGTATCCTTCAGATATAGTTTCAGATATGATCCAGATATGGTGACGTTCTGATGCTGCTTCCAGAGTTCCTTCTAGGTATAGTTCCAGATATGACCCAGAAATGGTGACGTTCTGACGCTGCTTCCAGATCTCCTTCCAGATATAGTCCAGATGTAAACCAGATATGGCAACGTTCTGACACTTATTCCAGTTGAAGATATTTCAAAGCCTTCTCTAGTCCAGCTAAATCGATGCCCAACAGATTTTTCTGATGAAGACGCAGTAGAAGTTATCTCCTATGGTCCCCTCTCCGACGGTGTGTGAGGTGGTAATTCCTTCTTCCTATGATTCCCTCTCCGACGGTGTGTGAGGTGACAATTCCTTTTCAGATGTTTCCCTCTCCGACGTTGAGTGAGGTGATCATTCCTTTCAGATTATAATTGCCTATGGTTCTCTTCCCAATATTGCAAAGATGGTAATTCCCGCCAAGATTTTTCTCAACGAGCGTTGTTGAAGTTAAAATCACCCAAGGTTCTCTTACCATTCATGCTAAGGCAGTAACCATACCTGGTTCATTCATCGCTGTTTGAAGCTCCAGACTCAGCTCCTGTAACCAGTCAGGACATATCTATGCCAAGCATCTAAAATCAACTCCTGCAACGTGTCAGGTACTCATCTTTCTTTTGCAGGTATGCAGGTTCTAGCTAAAGAATCTCCTATGCGACCAACGTCCAGATGGCATCTATAAGCCCATCATCCTATTCATCAACCCCCAAATGGCATCTATAAGCCCATCCCATCATCACTGCCAACATGTGAGCGCAAATTTCTGGGCACTCTAGTGTCCAATCATCTTCTACCCTCAGATTACGAAAGGCACGTCAGCCAATCTGCATCCTCAGGTCTAACAAGATTGAACAGGGGCAACTGTTGCACCCCAAAATTTGCCCTCCCATATTCTTCAAGAAATTGCCAAGCCAAGTCACAAAATTCCCCAAGGGTTGCAGTTCAACTGTCTCCTATACAGTCAAAACTAGGGTTTGTGTTCTGATCAAGAAAAGGAAGTTTTAAAAGGCCCAATCAAGTCTCACATGCTTACAAAGATGGTCAAGTATCCTCATATCAAGTTTCAAGGCATTCAGCTCAAAATTGCACAGTCAAAACCCTAAATTGCACTACAGTCAACTGTAGGGGCAAAATGGTCATTTGACAGTCAAAAGTTCAAATTTTTGGTCAACATATCATTTTGAAGCCACAAACATCATTTGATCAATGCTTGATCATGATTCTCAAAATTTGGCTCAGAAAATCATCAAGATGCAAAAGTTACTATATTTGGACAGTTGAAAAAGTCAACTGAAATTGACCAGGGCATAACTTTCACATGGATTATCAGAAAAATTCCATCCAAAGCTCATTTTGAAGAGAAAGACATTTCCTACAACTCATCTTCATACTTCAAGTCCAAGAAATGCTCTCACAAAAAGTTATCAATTTCAACATTATAGGTCATTTTCAAAAGTCAACAAAAAGGGACTTTAAGTCAAAGACCATAACTTGAGATTGGTAAATCAAAATGACATGGGACCAAAGGCATTGGTTAGAGGACTCAAAGAACTTTCCAAAATGTCCAAGAACATGTGAAAAGCTTAAAAATTGAGCAAGTTATGCCTTGTGGAAGTTGGGAAATTTTTGGGAATTTTGAAAAGTCAACTTTACTTCAAATGACCTAAATTTGCTAATGGGCCTATTTTTCTTCCATGATTCATCATTCCAAGGATAGGCACGACCATTAGGCCCAAAGGGAAGTTTTTCTCCATTTTTATTTATTTATTTGGATTTTTTATCATTTATAATTCATTTAATTAAATAAAATGCATGAAAAATACAAAACTAATGAAATAAAATCTTTTTGTGCAGAAATTATTCTCATTGAACACTCAAAATCGTGCATGATCAATTAGGGAAAGTTTTGGCAAGATTTGGTATCAAATTGCATAGAAAAAGATTGAAAACATAATGGAAGAAAATCAAATATTCAATCCATAATTGCAAGAGATTTCTATGAATTTTGTTGACCTAATTGCCTCACTACATATTCAGAATCACAAACCTAATGGCATTAGACAAAAAGCTGCGCCCAAAAGCCTTGGTGAAACTTGGAAAATTCTCAAAAAAGGTCAATACTGAAAACCAGTTTTTAGGTCGATTCAAACCCTACAATTCATTCCATTGGCTTCCTTGAGTCTCCTTGATCATACTCCAATCAAAAACAACAACAAAAGCTCCAAGAATCGGTAATAAGGACCCCTCCTGTACAGAGAAAAAGTCACCATCGTGCTTTGCATTCTAGACATTTTCATAGCATTCTAATCATGTATTTGTATTCCTCATAATGTTCTAAAGCTAACCCATACTTTTAATCTGATTATTATGCGTTGTAGGCGATTTTGCCATTGTTAAAATTTAGGGTTTGCAGGTTCTTGGATTAGGGGTTTTCATACAAAGCAAAATCAGGCCACCTCAATATCATGGTTGGAATCAGTATATCAAGACGAAGAGATCTTGACCCTCGCGAGTAATTTATGATTCACATAGCGCTAGTCGCTATTTTCTGGAAACACCTCTAAAACCACGCGTTAAAACCGTTGCTATATGCTTGTGTTTCATAAAAAAAAAAAAATAACACGAAGAAGATGATGCGTTGTCACGACAGGAGCGGTCCATTTGAATTGCGCGCGTTTCTCTCCACTACGCGTTGGTTTTGCTTTTTGTTATTTATTTACTATAATATGTTAATTGAAACTTAATGGCTCAGCTGGCAGGTGTATGTGCGTGTGACCTTCATGACCTGGGTTCAAGTCCCAGGTCAGTATACTTTCAATATTATTTTTCTATAAGTGTTCCTATGCAGCGTTTGTAGTGGAGTACATGATATACCACCATCATCCAGACGTCCACGTGCTTAGTGGAATCAGATCAAAAGGCCAAGATTCAAAGAACACATTATGCCTTAGTCAACGCACCATATGGAATCTGGGAAAGTCAGTGAATTTCAATGCTTAATGGGCCTGGATTCTTGGACCAACACCTCACTTTGGGGCCTGAACCCCCCCTGGTTTGCTTTTTCTCTTCATATTTTATTTTTTAATTATTGTGTTATTTATTTTTATTGTTGTAATTAATTAATTAATTCTTTTTTTTTTTTACAATATATAAAAAAATATCATAAAAATCCAGAAAAAGATAAAAAATGTCAAATTATTTTTATTCTAATATTTTCATAAATAAGTGGCATGTAAATATTTAGTATTAAATAGGTTACAATTTTAATTTCTTTTAAAAAATACAAAAATGTAGAATTTAGGTTTAATTGTTAATTTTATTCTTTTTAATTTCCTTTTTACAATAATAACGTTTATTTTATTTATTTTCTATAATTAAATTTTGTACATAAATCATTTAGGTTTAAATTAGGTTAAAAATTCAATATTTTTCTTAATAACTTAAAAATAATTAGAATTAGGTTTAACATTTCATTTTAATTTTAATTAATTCTTTTTCCCTTAAATCATAGAAAACACAAAAATACCAAAAACATTTAATTTTTATTTTTATTCCTCATTAACTTTAATTTTTGCAAAAGGGTCCAACGCCCTAGTTTTGTTTTTAATTCCTTTATTTCGCGTATTTATTTATTTCGCTCAAATAATTATGTAATTCTCCCAAAGCGTTGTAATATTCACTTTTCGCACTTTTCTTTTATTCGCTTTATTTATCTTTCCGTCAAATCGGGTCCGGTTTAATTTTGGCGATGTGGACCCGCGCTATTTGTAATAGCCTTAGATTTACTTTCCCGCAAATATTCTTTTAACTGTTAAATAAGCATGAAAGAATGTATGGCCTTAAATAAAATCAAGCGTAGAACACTTTAACATGACAAGACAAATATCAATGAAACTGACACACAAATTCGCACACACCACCCCTAGGGTACGCCTCACTGTTGCCTTTCGAAAGGTGATCGTCGAGTAGAGGACGTCTTAGTAAGTCCTCATGATCCGGGAACCTGGCATGAGGGTAGCTTCTAAGGTGTCTTCCCATTGCTCTGGTGATCACCATGTCCCTAAACTCGAATTGACCCGAACACCTCCAACGGTGGTGCTACCTACCTCTCAATGGTGGGATGGCACTACTTTAAAGGACATCTACACAGACGAATTCCTTAGGGTAGGTAGACGACTCTAGATACTTGCTCTCTTCAAAACAAACTCAAAAAGACTTTTCACACCAACACTTTTCAAAAGCTTTCAAAGGCAAATTTTTCAAACACTCTGACGTACGAGTCGAACTGAAATTTTTCAAAGAAACTTTTTTTTTAAACCCACATTGAAAAGCAAACAAACATTTTTGAAAACACATTGAGCAAGTACCTAAGAGCCCATGGATAACCATGGATAGAAAGGGTGCTAATACCTTCCCTTTCTATAATCTACCTCCCGAAGCGAGAGCAATCTCTTTAAGGAATTTTTCTGTGCTTTTGTCCTTTCCATTTGGAGAAAATAAAAGATGGTGGCGACTCTTGCTTCCGCGACATTTCGCGAACCAGCGTTAAACAGTCAGTTCCAGATCCACCGATCACAGAACTGGCGACTCTGCTGGGGATTAAACTTATAAAGTGGGGTGTACCTTAGGATTAAGATCACTGTGTTTTCAATTGTTTTCCTTGTGTGCTTTAAATTGTGGGTTGCTTGGGAGTTCTATAGATCCTAACCCGGATCTGGGGATACCTTCTTAGAAAGTAGCAACAAGGCTGTGAGGGAACTGTGCGGGGTATACCGACATGGTTGAAACAGTCTGCTACGTTGATGTGGCACTTTGGTGTGTACCGGTAACCCTTGAGTTCAGTCAAGGAGAGTACGGGGCCTCCGCGTGGTGTCGTGAAGCATCAACAGACCTTAGGAACCTTAATTGAACTATCTTGGCCTCTTTAGGGTAGTGAGATAACTGACTTTGCTGCAGTCCGAGGTTGGTTGATACTCGATACTACACTCAATTGAGGGTTGCTTTCCTGGAATATTTCGGTCGCCAGTTCAGTGGCTAAATCGAAACGATGAACAATGAAAGCAATCCCGTGATATTGGGAACCTTAGAACCCGGTTACTTTGATTAGGACAGGTTGAACCCACCAACTTCAAAAGGGTACCACCCAGACCCCATGCTGGCCTAAACCCTAAGGGTTTCTCTTGTGTGACTTGTGTGCCTTTGTACTTGCCTACTTGCATGCTTGTTAGCTGACACGTGAACTTCTTGCAGGTTTTGTTTATATTCCTTAACTAGGACTCATGACAGGGTTTGCCAAATTTCTTGCAGGTTTTGTTTATAGTCCTTAACTAGGACTCATAACAAGGTTTACCAAATTTCTTGCAGGTTTTGTTTATAGTCCTTAACTAGGACTCATGACAAGGTTTACCAAATTCTTGCAGGTTTTGCTTTGTTTATAGACCTTAAGGGGGACTCATAACAAAGTATACTGAATTTCTTGCAGGGTTGTTTATAGTCCTTAATTGGGACTCATAACAGGGTTTACCTACATCACCCCATGCATAGCATGACATCATACCATTGCATACATCCTAACCCATTTCAAGGATCTCAAGGGCTTGTGATGCAGGTCATGATAAATCAAACGTCCAGCCAGGGGCAAAGAGGATTTATTTTCCTCTAGCTAAGGTTGTCAGGGGCTATGACCCACTGGATATGGTGAGCCTTTGACCCTTGATGAAGGACTCTCAACAAAATGAAGTTCTTACAATCAAGCTACCAGTTCCAAATGCTAACAAATTTTCTGTTTACCCCGCGAGGTCCTTGAAAACATTACATGCATGTCATACATCTCATTGCATTACAGGTATCCCTTTGACAGGTTGCTTACCCTTCTCCGCTGTTTATTTCAGCCGATCGTCATGAATCCTGAATCATCAGCCGAGCAGACTATCAAGGACCTCCAGGCTCAGAACGCCCAGTTCCAAGAGCTGATCATGAATTTGACTCAGGGGCAACAAGATCTGAAGGCTCTGCTCTTGAAGAAGGACAAGAAGAAGAAGAGGATTGTTTTGTTCAGCCCTAGACGCAGATCTGGGAACACACCGCAAATTGAAACTGAGAGGACAACCCCATCTGTGGGAAAAAGCAGTCATCAAGAGGAAAGGGTGCCCAGTCCAGAGGTCTCTGACAATGAAACAGATTTCGACGATGAACAGTACCCTCCGGCTGAGGACAAGTACAAACAGTTGGAGGATAGGCTGAATGCTATGGAGATCCAACAGGTACCTGGGCTGGATCTTGGAGATTTGGGTTTGTCAACTGGTGTGGTTATTCCTCGGAAGTTCAAAGCACCATCCTTTGCTAAGTATGACGGGGCGTCTTGCCCCAAGCTGCATCTAAGGTCCTATGTTCGGAAGATTCAGCCATATACGGTGGACAAGAATTTATGGATCCACTTCTTCCAGGAGAGTCTTTCAGGGACTCATCTCGAATGGTTCTATCAGCTGGATGGGACCAAAGTTCGTAACTGGGAGGAGTTGGCTACTGCTTTCTATAAGCAGTATCAATATAATGCCGACCTTGCCCCTACGCATACCCAACTCCAGGGTATGTCGTTAGGATCAAGTGAAGGTTTTAAAGAATATGCGCAAAAATGGAGGGATCTTGCTGGAAGGGTACAACCACCTCTGACTGATCGGGAACTTGTGGACATGTTCCTGGGGACCTTGTCTGGTCCATTTTATAACCACCTGATTGGGAATTCGTCTGCTGGATTCACAGATCTTATCTTGACTGGAGAGCGAATAGAAGCTGGCATCCGGTCTGGGAAAATTCAAGAGGCTGCACCTTCTGATAAAAAGCCTCATCATGGAAAGAAAGAATCTAATGCTGTGCACGGTAAAAAGAGCCGTCATGAGGCAGGGGCAATCCAGATCTCCAATCCTGGACCTGCTCAACAAGGACAAGGGCAGCAGCGCAAGGAGAAACGACAGTACACCAAAATCAACATGTCGCTGGATCAAGCACTGCAACAAATGTTGAAGGCAGGGCTGATCACCTTAAGGGCTCCTCTTCGGAATCCGAACACTTCTGCTCCCAACTATCATCCCAATGATAGGTGCGCGTATCATTCTGATAGCCCGGGGCATACTACGGACAACTGCTGGCCTCTCAAGAACAAGATTCAAGACATGATTGACGCCGGGGAGATTCAGTTTGAAGTGCCTGAGACTCCGAACATAATCACTGCTCCGTTGCCCAATCATTGAAGCCTTTTGTTTATTTGAATTTTTGAGTTGTACTTTTCTTTGCTTATACAAACAATTAATGTCATAGCAAACTATTTTATTCTATCAATGCATCGCATACGTCTGTTTTGGAAATTAATACAATTGTTTTCATTATGTTCAAATATATTTTCATATTTTTTCTGATGTCAACTCTGGATCTAAAATTCTAAGCCTCTTGAGGGAGGATGACGAAAACGATACCATGATCTACAGTATGCTTTTGAACAGACCCCGCTGATGAGGTACAGGCATTGTTTCAAATCCCTAAACACTGGAGTTATAAGGATGATAATCCCTCGTCAACCCCTCTGAGCCAAAGAAGTAGGAGTTTTTATTTTCGAAAATCATAACCCGGGGCAGGGTAGTCTTCTCAGTTGATCCAAGTGCATGACGAATGGCACCGAAGAGATCTTTACAAAACGAACAAAGACAGTAATGGTTCAGAACAATCAAAAGGACAGGCAGTCATCATCAAAATTCATAAATGAAAAGCCCAAAAAGTCTAAACCTACAAAAAGGGACTTATGAAACTGGGGCATCCCGCTGACTGTAATTCCAAAAAAGGAAACAGTTCAGGCAAAAAAAGAAAGGGATAACAAAAATAAAGAAAGAGGTCCTACAAACCCTCAACAAAAAAGGAATGACTGCCTATTCAAAATAAGTTATCAACATCTGAACCATCACCGGAAAATCAGAGCAAAGACTCACACATGGTCTAACGCACGATCAACTGAGCATAGGTTTGGAGGACATCACGAAGAGCGGGTGGGTACAAATAATTTGAGCCTTTATCCTTTGTTTCTTAAACCGTGAACCAAGCCACGTTATAACCCTTAAAAGTCCTAGCTGAAGCATGGGTTAGTTCGGAAGCATACTGTCACGAAAGGTATCCTGACTCCTGAAGGCCTACGGTAAATACGGAGTTGACATCACGTTTTACAAACATTCACTTGTTTTATGAAAAAAGAATACATTTTTCAAAATCTTCAAGACAGACATAAGCTTTGCATTTTTAACATAACTTTGTTTGCATATGACTTTTTGTTTGAACAGTATAGAAGTTTACACGACGAATGCCTAATGAACAGAAGTACCTCCAATCAAGGGGAATGGCATGACTATTGTCCATCATCTGGGGCAGTCCAATCAAGATTCGGAGAATCTCTCAAAAGGCCAACCAGCCTGGGGCAAATCTCCACCTGAGTCACTTGGGGCATTTCAACAACAAATCTCGCCTGATCAAACATCTTCTGGTGACAAAACACTTCTAAACAGGGGCAACTCCCTACTTTCTGAGAACGGACATAGTCGGAAAAATACTACGCACAATCAAAGACCCGCTAGGCTGATATGCCTAGGCAAAAATTAGGGCTTCCCGGCGAACCAAAAGGGTTCGGGCAAAAATAAGGGGTGAAATGAAAAATCTGTACACCCGGCAAGACGAAAACCTGAAAAGGCGGCTTGGGCAAAAATGGGTATCCCGGTGGACTGAAAACCCGAAAGGGCGGTCCAGGCAAAAGTTAGGGATCAAAGCGTACGACTATGTCCCGGCATCTCGCCACTCACCTACCAGAAGATTTGTCAGAAACAGGGGCAATAAAGGGTGGTCTAAGCAATATGATTGTTCTATCCTCCAAGGTATCAGGGTAGGTCCTGTTGAAGAACATAACCAATACAGTTCAATACCTCCCCAGGAGATTCCAACCCAGCTTCCCCAGGAAAGTTGGAATTCATCTCCCCAAGCAGTAAGCGTATCCCCAGTTGATTCTGGAAGCTTATCCCCCCGCAGAGCACGAACGCGTCGTCCGGCTTTATTTAAAGAGTTATTTCCTTAATAGGATATAACTGGGTTATCCTCAGCCAAAAGCCACGGAAAGAGCGCCCTCGATACAGTCTTCTTACCCCAGCGAAGTCCATCACACTTCCAATACAACAAAGACATCCTCAGCAAACTACTATCAACATTCAGCAAATCATCTCTTCCCACAGAGTATTACTTCCCAGCATGGCCGCTAGAGTATCTTTTCTCCCTGCAGAATCCTCCATTCGCCAAGTTTATTCCCCAACGGGGTTATCTTCGCCTATAGGAATTCTTGCAACTATTCTTCAACATCAGCCCAGGATACGACTTCCCGGCACCCGTCAAGGATTTATTTTCTTAGACAAACATACATTCATAAAACGTCACATACATCATTATAGCATGCATATGCATCATATTACACGAATCTCATTGATTTTGAAGACATACAGTTCATGCATCATGATGTTGCATACAATTATGTTCTACCTTTTCAGGAAAAAGATCAATACAAAAATGACTACTATCAACTATCGCAATTCATTCTAGATATAGTTTCAGATATGATCCAGAGATGGTGACGTTCTGATACTGCTTCCAGATTTCCTTCTAGATATAGTTTCGGATATGATCCAGAGATGGTGACGTTCTGATACTGCTTCCAAGATTTCCTTCTAGATATAGTTTCGGATATGATCCAGAGATGGTGACGTTCTGATACTGCTTCCAAGATTTCCTTCTAGATATAGTTTCGGATATGATCCAGAGATGGTGACGTTCTGATACTGCTTCCAGATTTCCTTCTAGATATAGTTTCGGATATGATCCAGAGATGGTGACGTTCTGATACTGCTTCCAGATTTCCTTCAGATATGATCCAGACATGGTGACGTTCTGATACTGCTTCCAGGTATCCTTCAGATATAGTTTCGGATATGATCCAGATATGGTGACGTTCTGATACTGCTTCCAGGTATCCTTCAGATATAGTTTCAGATATGATCCAGACATGGTGACGTTCTGATACTGCTTCCAGATTTCCTTCTAGACATAGTTTCGGATATGATCCAGAGATGGTGACGTTCTGATACTGCTTCCAGATTTCCTTCTAGATATAGTTTCGGATATGATCCAGAGATGGTGACGTTCTGATACTGCTTCCAGATTTCCTTCAAATATAGTTTCAGATATGATCCAGACATGGTGACGTTCTGATACTGCTTCCAGGTATCCTTCAGATATAGTTTCAGATATGATCCAGACATGGTGACGTTCTGATACTGCTTCCAGATTTCCTTCTAGACATAGTTTCGGATATGATCCAGAGATGGTGACGTTCTGATACTGCTTCCAGATTTCCTTCTAGATATAGTTTCGGATATGATCCAGAGATGGTGACGTTCTGATACTGCTTCCAGATTTCCTTCAGATATAGTTTCAGATATGATCCAGACATGGTGACGTTCTGATACTGCTTCCAGGTATCCTTCGGATATAGTTTCGGATATGATCCAGATATGGTGACGTTCTGATGCTGCTTCCAGGTATCCTTCAGATATAGTTTCAGATATGATCCAGATATGGTGACGTTCTGATGCTGCTTCCAGAGTTCCTTCTAGGTATAGTTCCAGATATGACCCAGAAATGGTGACGTTCTGACGCTGCTTCCAGATCTCCTTCCAGATATAGTCCAGATGTAAACCAGATATGGCAACGTTCTGACACTTATTCCAGTTGAAGATATTTCAAAGCCTTCTCTAGTCCAGCTAAATCGATGCCCAACAGATTTTTCTGATGAAGACGCAGTAGAAGTTATCTCCTATGGTCCCCTCTCCGACGGTGTGTGAGGTGGTAATTCCTTCTTCCTATGATTCCCTCTCCGACGGTGTGTGAGGTGACAATTCCTTTTCAGATGTTTCCCTCTCCGACGTTGAGTGAGGTGATCATTCCTTTCAGATTATAATTGCCTATGGTTCTCTTCCCAATATTGCAAAGATGGTAATTCCCGCCAAGATTTTTCTCAACGAGCGTTGTTGAAGTTAAAATCACCCAAGGTTCTCTTACCATTCATGCTAAGGCAGTAACCATACCTGGTTCATTCATCGCTGTTTGAAGCTCCAGACTCAGCTCCTGTAACCAGTCAGGACATATCTATGCCAAGCATCTAAAATCAACTCCTGCAACGTGTCAGGTACTCATCTTTCTTTTGCAGGTATGCAGGTTCTAGCTAAAGAATCTCCTATGCGACCAACGTCCAGATGGCATCTATAAGCCCATCATCCTATTCATCAACCCCCAAATGGCATCTATAAGCCCATCCCATCATCACTGCCAACATGTGAGCGCAAATTTCTGGGCACTCTAGTGTCCAATCATCTTCTACCCTCGGATTACGAAAGGCACGTCAGCCAATCTGCATCCTCAGGTCTAAGAAGATTGAACAGGGGCAACTGTTGCACCCCAAAATTTGCCCTCCCATATTCTTCAAGAAATTGCCAAGCCAAGTCACAAAATTCCCCAAGGGTTGCAGTTCAACTGTCTCCTATACAGTCAAAACTAGGGTTTGTGTTCTGATCAAGAAAAGGAAGTTTTCAAAGGCCCAATCAAGTCTCACATGCTTACAAAGATGGTCAATTATCCTCATATCAAGTTTCAAGGCATTCAGCTCAAAATTGCACAGTCAAAACCCTAAATTGCACTACAGTCAACTGTAGGGGCAAAATGGTCATTTGACAGTCAAAAGTTCAAATTTTTGGTCAACATATCATTTTGAAGCCACAAACATCATTTGATCAATGCTTGATCATGATTCTCAAAATTTGGCTCAGAAAATCATCAAGATGCAAAAGTTACTATATTTGGACAGTTGAAAAAGTCAACTGAAATTGACCAGGGCATAACTTTCACATGGATTATCAGAAAAATTCCATCCAAAGCTCATTTTGAAGAGAAAGACATTTCCTACAACTCATCTTCATACTTCAAGTCCAAGAAATGCTCTCACAAAAAGTTATCAATTTCAACATTATAGGTCATTTTCAAAAGTCAACAAAAAGGGACTTTAAGTCAAAGACCATAACTTGAGATTGGTAAATCAAAATGACATGGGACCAAAGGCATTGGTTAGAGGACTCAAAGAACTTTCCAAAATGTCCAAGAACATGTGAAAAGCTTAAAAATTGAGCAAGTTATGCCTTGTGGAAGTTGGGAAATTTTTGGGAATTTTGAAAAGTCAACTTTACTTCAAATGACCTAAATTTGCTAATGGGCCTATTTTTCTTCCATGATTCATCATTCCAAGGCTAGGCACGACCATTAGGCCCAAAGGGAAGTTTTTCTCCATTTTTATTTATTTATTTGGATTTTTTATCATTTATAATTCATTTAATTAAATAAAATGCATGAAAAATACAAAACTAATGAAATAAAATCTTTTTGTGCAGAAATTATTCTCATTGAACACTCAAAATCGTGCATGATCAATTAGGGAAAGTTTTGGCAAGATTTGGTATCAAATTGCATAGAAAAAGATTGAAAACATAATGGAAGAAAATCAAATATTCAATCCATAATTGCAAGAGATTTCTATGAATTTTGTTGACCTAATTGCCTCACTACATATTCAGAATCACAAACCTAATGGCATTAGACAAAAAGCTGCGCCCAAAAGCCTTGGTGAAACTTGGAAAATTCTCAAAAAAGGTCAATACTGAAAACCAGTTTTTAGGTCGATTCAAACCCTACAATTCATTCCATTGGCTTCCTTGAGTCTCCTTGATCATACTCCAATCAAAAACAACAACAAAAGCTCCAAGAATCGGTAATAAGGACCCCTCCTGTACAGAGAAAAAGTCACCATCGTGCTTTGCATTCTAGACATTTTCATAGCATTCTAATCATGTATTTGTATTCCTCATAATGTTCTAAAGCTAACCCATACTTTTAATCTGATTATTATGCGTTGTAGGCGATTTTGCCATTGTTAAAATTTAGGGTTTGCAGGTTCTTGGATTAGGGGTTTTCATACAAAGCAAAATCAGGCCACCTCAATATCATGGTTGGAATCAGTATATCAAGACGAAGAGATCTTGACCCTCGCGAGTAATTTATGATTCACATAGCGCTAGTCGCTATTTTCTGGAAACACCTCTAAAACCACGCGTTAAAACCGTTGCTATATGCTTGTGTTTCATAAAAAAAAAAATAACACGAAGAAGATGATGCGTTGTCACGACAGGAGCGGTCCATTTGAATTGCGCGCGTTTCTCTCCACTACGCGTTGGTTTTGCTTTTTGTTATTTATTTACTATAATATGTTAATTGAAACTTAATGGCTCAGCTGGCAGGTGTATGTGCGTGTGACCTTCATGACCTGGGTTCAAGTCCCAGGTCAGTATACTTTCAATATTATTTTTCTATAAGTGTTCCTATGCAGCGTTTGTAGTGGAGTACATGATATACCACCATCATCCAGACGTCCACGTGCTTAGTGGAATCAGATCAAAAGGCCAAGATTCAAAGAACACATTATGCCTTAGTCAACGCACCATATGGAATCTGGGAAAGTCAGTGAATTTCAATGCTTAATGGGCCTGGATTCTTGGACCAACACCTCACTTTGGGGCCTGAACCCCCCCTGGTTTGCTTTTTCTCTTCATATTTTATTTTTTAATTATTGTGTTATTTATTTTTATTGTTGTAATTAATTAATTAATTCTTTTTTTTTTTACAATATATAAAAAAATATCATAAAAATCCAGAAAAAGATAAAAAATGTCAAATTATTTTTATTCTAATATTTTCATAAATAAGTGGCATGTAAATATTTAGTATTAAATAGGTTACAATTTTAATTTCTTTTAAAAAATACAAAAATGTAGAATTTAGGTTTAATTGTTAATTTTATTCTTTTTAATTTCCTTTTTACAATAATAACGTTTATTTTATTTATTTTCTATAATTAAATTTTGTACATAAATCATTTAGGTTTAAATTAGGTTAAAAATTCAATATTTTTCTTAATAACTTAAAAATAATTAGAATTAGGTTTAACATTTCATTTTAATTTTAATTAATTCTTTTTCCCTTAAATCATAGAAAACACAAAAATACCAAAAACATTTAATTTTTATTTTTATTCCTCATTAACTTTAATTTTTGCAAAAGGGTCCAACGCCCTAGTTTTGTTTTTAATTCCTTTATTTCGCGTATTTATTTATTTCGCTCAAATAATTATGTAATTCTCCCAAAGCGTTGTAATATTCACTTTTCGCACTTTTCTTTTATTCGCTTTATTTATCTTTCCGTCAAATCGGGTCCGGTTTAATTTTGGCGATGTGGACCCGCGCCATTTGTAATAGCCTTAGATTTACTTTCCCGCAAATATTCTTTTAACTGTTAAATAAGCATGAAAGAATGTATGGCCTTAAATAAAATCAAGCGTAGAACACTTTAACATGACAAGACAAATATCAATGAAACTGACACACAAATTCGCACACACCACCCCTAGGGTACGCCTCACTGTTGCCTTTCGAAAGGTGATCGTCGAGTAGAGGACGTCTTAGTAAGTCCTCATGATCCGGGAACCTGGCATGAGGGTAGCTTCTAAGGTGTCTTCCCATTGCTCTGGTGATCACCATGTCCCTAAACTCGAATTGACCCGAACACCTCCAACGGTGGTGCTACCTACCTCTCAATGGTGGGATGGCACTACTTTAAAGGACATCTACACAGACGAATTCCTTAGGGTAGGTAGACGACTCTAGATACTTGCTCTCTTCAAAAAAAACTCAAAAAGACTTTTCACACCAACACTTTTCAAAAGCTTTCAAAGGCAAATTTTTCAAACACTCTGACGTACGAGTCGAACTGAAATTTTTCAAAGAAACTTTTTTTTTAAACCCACATTGAAAAGCAAACAAACATTTTTGAAAACACATTGAGCAAGTACCTAAGAGCCCATGGATAACCATGGATAGAAAGGGTGCTAATACCTTCCCTTTCTATAATCTACCTCCCGAACCGAGAGCAATCTCTTTAAGGAATTTTTCTGTGCTTTTGTCCTTTCCATTTGGAGAAAATAAAAGACGGTGGCGACTCTTGCTTCCGCGACATTTCGCGAACCAGCGTTAAACAGTCAGTTCCAGATCCACCGATCACAGTACCCATCTGAGATAGGGCTCAATAGGGATGGAATTCTTGTGCCCCAGTGTCTTGCTATCAACTCTATGTACCATGCCCCAAGCTCGGATAAACCTTTTATGGTAACCTTGAGCATCATTCTCATAGTCGAAGGTGATTCCTTTGATAAGTGTATCATGAGGACCATCCCTTCTTGCATAACCAAACTATCACAGTGCCAAACAAGGGTTATAAGTGATTCCTCCCCTAATTCCTAAAAGAGGGACATTAGGGAATTCACCACAGCGATCGATGATGGTAACATCTTCCGAGGACCATGAACACCAATGAATGTCTAAATGTGTAAGGGACATTAGCCTATGAGACCATTTCATACCCTGCTCATTCTTCAAAATAGACCCGGGTAGGTGCGAAATAAACCACCTAGCCAGTAGAGGGGTGCAACACAGGAGGGTCCCCCTTCTCTTTAGAGTGCGAGCATGCAGAGAGTGTAGAATATTCCCAAGTAATGTAGGCATCGGATTATGAGACAGAAAAACCTTAATCGTATTCACATCTACAAGTTGGTCCGCGTTAGGTAATAGTATCATCCCGTAGATGAGGAGTGCCAATACCTCTTCAAAAGCTTGTAAATCCAGGGTATCCCAAAAACAGTGAGCTTTCTCGAATAGAAATTTAACCGGGATTCCTTAGACACTTCCCCTAGTTTCCCAACTTGTCACTACATCGGACCGTTGTAAGGACAAAGCTCGAGCAATCTCTTCAGGCTTTGCATGTCTTTCCATACCATTGAAAGGTAACTGATCAAGAATAGGCACCCCCAATAACTGAGAAAATTCCTCCGTAGTAGGCACCAACTGGTAATCCGGGAATGTGAAGCAGTGGTGCAAAGGATCAAAGAACTGAAATAACACTTTTAACAATTCTTCATCAGGTTTTGCAGTGACTAAGCTGAGCAGCCGACCATGTTTTTCAGTGAAGGGAGAGCTTCCAGGAATCCTTAATGCCAAGTACTTTAGTTGAGGAGGTACTTTCACAAGGTTAATCTGGATAGTGTTCCTGCGGGCGGATGCCATGTCCTACAAAACAAAGAAAAAATGAGCCCTAGAAAATCCTTGAAATGGTTAGTATGATATGCCATGCTTATGATGTCATGATTATGCTAAGAAATCACATGTATAGCAAGAAACAAACAAGTCACACCAAGTACTTAGGTTTAAAGCCTGCATGAGTTTTAAGGTCATACCCTCTTGAATCTGGATTAGTTCAACCTGTTCTATAAATAGTAACCGGGTTCTAAGGGATCTCAATATCACCGACTTTCCCCTAAGCTTCGTTCAATAGGCGATTGACTCGCAACTAAACAAAACTTAGGAGTCAAACCTTAATAAGTGTAGCATCGAGTATCTATCGACCTTGGGAATACACCAAAGTCGGCCATCTCGCTACGTCCTACTGACCAAGTTGTGTAATTAAAGGTTCTAAGGTCAGTCGACGCTTTATGACACCACACAGCGGCCCCGTATTCTCCTTGATTGACTCAAGGGCTACCAGTACCAACCAAAGTGTCGCATCAATGTAGCTACTGCTTCAACCGTGTCGATATACCCCGCACAGTCCCCTCACAGTTTATTGCTACTTACTTAAAAGGTGTTCCCAGATCCGGGTGTAGGATCTTCAATAATACCCAAAAAAAACCATTGAATATAAAGCAGGCAAAGAAAAACAAGAAAGCAATTTTAAAAATGACCTAGATCCTAAGGTATACCCCACTTATTTTGTCCCCAACAGAGTCGTCAGTTCTGTGATACGGTGGCAGAACCGACTGTTTAATACTGGTTTTGCATTTTGTACTCGCAAATGTCGCGGTAAGCAAGAGTTGCCACCAACTTTTATTTCATCCAACAAAGGAAAAGGAAAAAGAACATAAAAACTTTTTCAAGAATGTTTCTGAGTACGGGGGGTAGATTATAGAAAGGGAAGGTGTTAGCACCCTTTCTATCTGTGGTTTTCCACGGGCTCTTAGGTACTTGCTCATTTTAAAATTGCTTGTGTGTGTTTTGAAAAAAAGTTTTTGTTTAACTTCGTGATAACCCTTGTATCAGTCCTCAAGAGTGTGACGAAGTTGTTTTAAAAACTGTTTTGAAAGTGTTAGTGTAAAAGAGTTTTTTCTTGTTTTGAGCAAGTGCTTAAGAGTTTCTACCTACTCGAAAAAAGACTGTTCGTTCTCGTTTCCTTTAGACAGCGTTATCCTACTATTAAGGAGTAGGTAGCCCCATCGTTGGAGTTTTAAGGGACATTCGAAGGGACAAGTACGGTCACAAAAGAAATGGTTATGGAACCTTAGTAATTACGCTAAAGTCCTAAAGATCTTTCCGAGGCAACATTCGAATGGGTTATTTTTTATCTTTTGGGACTAGAGGGCGACCACTAAAATTCCCTATGCTTCATGGGGTGTGTGCTGGGGCAGCATGACGAGTCTGGCCGAAAAGAGCATGCCATTTATTACCTTAGCAAAAAGTTTACCGACTGTGAGACCCGATACTCACTTCTTGAGAAAACTTGCTGCGCTTTGGTATGGGCTGCTCGCCGGCTGAGGCAGTATATGCTGACTCACACTACCTTGTTGATCTCAAAGATGGATCCTATAAAGTACATATTCGAAAAGCCTGCTCTGTCTGGGAGAATTGCAAGATGGCAAATGATCTTGACGGAATACGACATTCAATATACAACCCAGAAAGCCATCAAGGGAAGTGTGTTGGCAGACCACCTGGCACATCAAGCTGTAGATGACTATCAGTCAATGAACTTCGAGTTTCCGGATGAAAGCATCATGATAGTGACAGATTGTGAAGTACCTGGACCGGATGAAGGACCTGAACCAGGATCCCGATGGTCTATGCACTTTGACGGAGCTTCCAATGCTTTGGGAAATGGTATCGGCGCCATAATCATATCTCCTCAAGGTACTCATACCTCACTCACTGCTCGGCTATGTTTCAACTGTACCAACAACATGGCGGAGTATGAGGCGTGCATCATGGGTCTTCAAGCGGCGATCGACCTAAGGATCAAATTTCTAAGTGTTTTCGGAGATTCTGCTCTTGTGATCAATCAGATCAAAGGAGAGTGGGATACGAAACATCCAAACCTGATTCCTTACAGAGAATGTGTGTTGACCCTGATCCCCCACTTCACAGAGATAACCTTTGAGCACTTTCCAAGAGAAGAGAATCAGTTAGCGGACGCGTTAGCTACAATGTCTTCAATGTTCAAGGTCAAATGGGATAATGAGGCTCCCCGGATCATCATCTGGAAACTGGACGAACCGGCATACTGTTGTGATCTCGAAACTGAATTGGTGACTGAGAAGCCTTGGTACCACGAAGTGAAGAGATATCTGGAAGCTCAGGAATACCCTGAAGGTGCATCTGTCAATGATAAGAAATTCCTGAGGAGTTTGCAGCCAAGTTCTTCCTAAGCAACGGCATCTTGTACAAGCGAAACCATGATTCAACCTTACTGCGTTGTGTGGATAAGACTGAAGCAGAAAGGATCATGGAAGAGCTACATGAAGGGACCTTTGGTACACATTCCAGTGGACACACTATGGCTAAGAAGATCCTACGGGCAGGATATTACTGGTCCACAATGGAAGCTGATTGCTACCAACATTCCAGGACATGCCACAAATGCCAGATTTACGCAGATAAGGTGCATGTTCCTCCGGTTCCCCTGAATGTTCTGACTGCGCCTTGGTCGTTTGCAATGTGGGGCATAGACATGATTGGTGAGATAAAACCTACGGCATCTAATGGACATCGCTTCATCTTAGTGGCGATTGATTATTTTACAAAGTGGGTTGAGGCAGCATCCTATGCTACGGTAACCAAGACTGTTGTGGCACGGTTCATTCGGCATAACCTGATCTGTCGGTACGGCGTCCCAGAAAGGATAATTACAGACAACGGTACCAATCTAAACAATAAGATGATCGCTGAGCTCTGCGAACAGTTCAAGATACAGCACCACAATTCTTCTCCTTACAGACCGAAGATGAATGGGGCTGTAGAAGCAGCAAATAAGAACATCAAGAAAATCGTGCAGAAGATGACAGTGACTTACAAAGATTGGCACGAGATGTTACCGTTCGCTCTACATGGGTACCGTACCTCAGCTAGGACGTCAACCGGGGCAACTCCTTTCTCTCTGGTTTATGGCATGGAGGCAGTCTTGCCGATCGAAGTGCAAATTCCCTCTCTCCGGATAATGAAGGATGCAAATCTGGACGAAGATGATTGGATCCAAACACGACTTGATCAACTCAACCTCATTGATGAGAAGAGACTTGCTGCTATCTGTCACGGTCAGACGTATCAGAAACGGATGATCAGGGCATTTAACAAAAAAGTCAGACCACAGGAATATCAAGTTGGGGATCTGGTAATCAAGCGAATCATCCTTCCTCAGAGTGATCCGAGGGGCAAATGGACCCCTACGTACGAAGGGCCATTTGTGGTTAAGCATGTGTTCTCAGGAGGAGCCATGATTCTGACCAACATGGATGGTGACGACCTTCCTCACCCCGCTAATGCAGACATAGTAAAAAGATACTACGCATAAAAAAAAAAGGACCCGCTAGGCTGACATGCCTAGGCAAAAATTAGGGCTTCCCGTCGAACCAAAAGGGTTCGGGCAAAATGAAGGGATGAAAATGAAAAAATCTGTACACCCGGCAAGTCGAAAACCTGAAAAGGCGGCTTGGGAAAAAATGGGTATCCCGGTGGACCGAAAACCCGAAAGGGCGGTTCAGGCAAAAATTAGGGATAAAGCGTAATACTATGTCTCATTGATCACTTCGCATCCAGAATCTGGTATCTACATCAAGTTCAGACGGCATCGATCATTCAGCTTCACCCTCAACCAAGGTCATCAAGTGATGAGACGCTTGGAGTTATAAAGGCAATAGCAGAGTTGAAACCCAGTGGATCATTCATATTTCACACAGCTGTTTTATTTTCTTTTGTACAAAATTTGTATAAACTCTCTTGTTCGGCGGCGTTCCTCTTACTAGGACGTCAGCCTCTTGTACACAAAACGCCTACTTTCAGGCCATTCAAAATCAATACAAATATATTTTCAATTAAACGTGCCAAGTGTTTTTCTTTTTCTGTTTTGTTTTGCGAAGAACGTCCAAGGTTCAATTTGTGATATATGCATTGACAATAATTTGCTAACTCATAAATATTTGCATACGAAACAAAGGAATTAATTGCAGGTGACACTAGAAACAGGGGCAATAAAGAGTTGTCTGAGCAGTCTAATTGTTCTATCCTCCAAGGTACCAAGGTAGGTTCAGCTAAAGAACATGACCAGTACATCTTAAATTCCCCAGAGAGTAGTTCAGTAAAACAGTACATCCTTCTCCAAGCAAAATTATCAAATCTCAAGGAGGTTGGGTATCCTCCAGCAGATATCAACATTCCCCAGCAGCAATACATATATTCTTAACAAGCATCCCCGGCAGTCTTGGTCTAAAGATTGTTCCCCGGCGGTATATCAACATTCAAAAGAATCACTCCCTCGCAGTCCCAAAACTCCCCAGAAGAGTCCAATCCAGTTTCCCCAGGAAAATTGGAATTCATATCCCTAAGCAGTAAGCTTATCCCCAGTAAATTCTGGAAGCTTATCTCTCGCAGAGCACGAACGCGTCGTCCGGCTTGATTTAAAGAGTTATTTCCTTAACAGGATATAACTGGGTTATCCTCAGCCAAAAGCCACGGAAAGAGCGTCGTCAACTAAGCCTTCTTATCCCCAGCAAACTATTATCAACACTCAGCAAGGCATCCCTTTGCCCACAGAGTATTGCTTCCCAGCATGGTCGTCAGAATATTTTTTCTCCCCGCAGAATATTCCATTTGCCAAGTTATTCCGCAACGGAGTCATCTTCTCCTACCGGTATTCTTGCAGTCATCATCCCCAGCGGAAGCAAAATCTATTCCTCAACATCAGCCCAGGATACGACTTCCCGGCATCCGTCAAGGATTCACTCTCCTAGACAAAAACATACATAAAACATCACATACATCATTATAACATGCATAGACACATCATATCGTACAAATCTCATTTATGTTGAGAACATCATTGCTTGATCCATATCATGCATTGCTTATGACTGATCTTTACCTTTCAGGAAAGATCCAGTTAAGTTCTCAAGCTACATTTCAAGACCTAGACCGGTTCAGTTAAATCGACCCTAAGATTTTCCTGATGCTTATCCAGTCAAAGGCCTTCTCTGGTTCAGTCAGATCGGCCCTAAGATCTCCCTGATGCTTATCCAGTTGAAGATATTTCAAGACCTAGACCGGTTCAGTAAATCGACCCTAAGATTTTCCTGATGCTTATCCAGTCAAAGGCCTTCTCTGGTTCAGTCAGATCGACCCTAAGATCTCCCTGATGCTTATCCAGTTGAAGATATTTCAAGACCTAGACCGGTTCAGTTAAATCGACCCTAAGATTTTCCTGATGCTTATCAAGTCAAAGGCCTTCTCTGGTTCAGTCAGATCGACCCTAAGATCTCCCTGATGCTTATCCAGTTGAAGATGTTTCAAGACCTAGACCGGTTCAGTAAATCGACCCCAAGATTTTCCTGATGCTTATCCAGTCAAAGGCCTTCTCTGGTTCAGTCAGATCGACCTTAAGATCTCCCTGATGCTTATCCAGTTGAAGATATTTCAAGACCTAGACCGGTTCAGTTAAATTGACCCTAAGATTTTCCTGATGCTTATCCAGTCAAAGGCCTTCTCTGTTTCAATCAGATCGGCCCTAAGATCTTCCTGATGCTTATCCAGTTGAAGATATTTCAAGACCTAGACCGGTTCAGTAAATCGACCCTAAGATTTTCCTGATGCTTATCCAGTCAAAGGCCTTCTCTGGTTCAGTCAGATCGACCCTAAGATCTCCCTGATGCTTATCCAGTTGAAGATATTTCAAGACCTAGACCGGTTCAGTTAAATCGACCCTAAGATTTTCCTGATGCTTATCCAGTCAAAGGCCTTCTCTGGTTCAGTCAGATCGACCCTAAGATCTCCCTGATGCTTATCCAGTTGAAGATGTTTCAAGACCTAGACCGATTCAGTAAATCGACCCCAAGATTTTCCTGATGCTTATCCAGTCAAAGGCCTTCTCTGGTTCAGTCAGATCGACCTTAAGATCTCCCTGATGCTTATCCAGTTGAAGATATTTCAAGACCTAGACCGGTTCAGTTAAATTGACCCTAAGATTTTCCTGATGCTTATCCAGTCAAAGGCCTTCTCTGGTTCAGTCAGATCGACCCTAAGATCTCCCTGATGCTTATCCAGTTGAAGATATTTCAAGACCTAGATCGGTTCAGTTAAATCGACCCTAAGATTTTCCTGATGCTTATCCAGTCAAAGGCCTTCTCTGGTTCAGTCAGATCGACCCTAAGATCTCCCTGATGCTTATCCAATTGAAGATGTTTCAAGACCTAGACCGGTTCAGTAAATCGACCCCAAGATTTTCCTGATGCTTATCCAGTCAAAGGCCTTCTCTGGTTCAGTCAGATCGACCCTAAGATCTCCCTGATTCTTATCCCAGTAGAAGACACCCAAGATTTTTTCTCAACGAGCGTTGTTGAAGTTAAAAGTCGCCTAAGGTTCTCTTACCGTTCATGCTAAGATGGTAACCATCCCAGGTTCGTTCATCGCCGTTTGAAGCTCCAGACTCAGCTCCTGTAACCAGTCAGGACACACCTATACCAGGCATCTAAAAATCAGCTCCTGCAACGTGTCAGGTACTCATTTTCTGTTTTGCAGGTATGCAGGTTCTCACCAAGGAACCTCTTACGCGGTCAACATCCAGATGGCATCTATAAGCCCATCATCCTATCCAGCAATCTCCAAATGGCATCTATAAGCCCATTCCCCCCATCGCACTGCTAACATGTGAGCGCAAATTTTTGGGCACTCTAGTGTTCAATCATCTTCTACCCTCGGATTACGAAAGGCACGTCAGCCAATCTGCATCCTCAGGTCTAAGAAGATTGAACAGGGGCAACTGTTGTACCCCAAAATTTTCCCTCCCATATTCTTCAAGAAATTGCCAAGTCAAGCTGCAAAATTCCCCAAGGGTTGTACAGTGCAAAGGTCTCCCACACAGTCAAAACTAGGGTTTTAAGTCTGATCAAGAAAATGAAGTTTTCAAAGGCCCAATCAAGTCTCATATGCCTACAAATATGGTCAAGCATCCTCATATCAAGTTTCAAGGCATTCAGCACAAAATTGCACAGTTAAAACCCTAAATTGCACTACAGTCAACTGTAGGGGCAAAATGGTCATTTGACAGTCAAAAGTTCAAATTTTTGGTCAACATATCATTTTGAAGCCACAAACATCATTTGATCAATGCTTGATCATGATTCTCAAAATTTGGCTCAGAAATCACCAAGATGCAAAAGTTTCCTTATTTGGACAGCTGAAAAAGTCAACTGAAATTGACCAGGGCATAACTTTCACATGGATTATCAGAAAAATTCCATCCAAAGCTCATTTTGAAGATAAAGACATTTCCTACAACTCATCTTCATACTTCAAGTCCAAGAAATGCTCTCACAAAAAGTTATCAATTTCAACATTATAGGTCATTTTCAAAAGTCAACAAAAAGAGACTTTAAGTCAAAGGCCATAACTTGAGATTGGTAAACCAAAATGACATGGGACCAAAGACATTGGTTAGAGGATTCAAAGACCTTTCCAAAATGTCCAAGAACATGAGAAAAGCTTAAAAATTGAGCAAGTTATGCCTTGTAGAAGTTGGGAAATTTTTGGATATTTTGAAAAGTCAACATTGATTCAAATGACCTAAAAATGCTAATGGGCCCATTTTTCTTCCATGATTCATCATTCCAAGCATGTGCACGACCACTTGGCCCAAAGGGAAGTATTTTCTCATTTTTTATTTATTTATTTGAATTATTATTCATATTAATTCATTTAAATCATTTAAATATGTGAAAAATATATAACTTGACCTAATAAATCTTTTCATGCATGTTTTGAACTCAATATTTCGTGCTTGCACAATTATGGAAAGATTTGGCTTAATTGGATGCTAATTGATACAAAAACATGTGAAAAAGATATGGAAAAAGATCTTAAAAAAATCAAATATTCAATCAATGATTACAAGAGATTTGGATCCAATTTGTTAACCTAATTGATTCATATATATGCCAGGATCATAACCCTAATGCACATACACAGAAAGCTGCGCAAGAAAGGCCATTACAAACTTGAAATTTTTCTCCATAAACTGAATTCTGAAAACAGCTTTTTAGGTGATTTCAAAGCACAATTTCTATTCCAATAGCTTCCTCAAGGTCTATTGATCATGTTCCAATCAAGCACAGCCATCAAAACCTCAAGAATTGGTATATTGAACTTAAACTGTACAGCAAAAAACTCATAATCGTATATCATATTCTAAGCATTCTTTGTGAAATTTAATTGTTGATTCATGTTTATCACCTTGTCCTGAAACTAACCAATGCATTCAATTTGATTTTTATGCTGTATATAAGATTTCACCATGGTCGATCCCTAGGGTTTACAGGGTTTGAAATTAGGGCTTTTGCAAAGAGGAAAAATTAAGACTCAAGACCACCATCATTGGATTCAGCAGACCTGGACGATCCTAAACATGCCCTCGCGCCTAATTTATGTTCTAGGATAGCCTAATCGCTATTTTCTCAAAACGTGTCTAAGGGAACGTCCCAAAAACCGTTGCCTCATATTTTATGATACAGGGGTGGTGAAGACGATGATGTGGTGGCAACAAGTGATACGCTGTTTTGAATTTCGCGCGTTTTCAATCCATTAACGCGTTGCTTCTTTTTATATTATTTATTTGTTTGTATATTAATTGAATGCGCACTTAGCTCAGCTGGCAAGCAGGATTGGTGGTGAAGGTACATGACCTGGGTTCGAGTCCCAGGTCTTGCATATTTTAATATTGTTTTTCCATAATAAATCCTATGCAGCGCTAACGTTCAAGATACACCATGCACCTCAAAATCAGGCCTTGCCACGTTCATCTCAAGAGCAATCCAAAGGTGCAGATTGGAGAACTCGGTGAACCCAAGTCAGCGCAGGTGTACGTTCCCAGGAAAAGTCAACAAGGCCAGCTTCTTAATGGGCCTGGATTTCTAAAAGCATACCTCCATTTGGGGACTACCCCCCCCCCCCCCCCCCCCTGGTTTGCAATTTTCTTCATATTTTATTTTTTTTCAATTATTGTTTTATTTATTTTATTGTTTTGATTTAATTAATTATTATTTTTACCAAATATAAAAAATACCTAAAAAATCAGAAGAGACAAAAACATAATAAATATTTTATTTTAATTATTTTCATAAACAAATTGCATGTAAATTAATTAATTTAAATTAGGTGCTTTAACTTTAATTCTTTTAACAACAATACAAAAAATGTAGAATTAGGTTTAATAAATTTTATTCCTTTTAATTTTCTTTTTTTCATAATAATATTACTTATTTTATTTATTTTCATAATTAAATTGTACATAAAAAAGGTTAGGTTTAATTTAGGTTTTAATTTAATATTTTCATAACAAATTTAAAAGCCACTAGAATTAGGGTTTGCATTCAATTTTAATTTTCATTAATTCTTTTTTCATATTAAATACTAAAATACCAAAAACAATTTCTTTTAATTTTTAATTCTAATTCCTCATTAACTTTAATTTTTGCAAAAGGGTCCAACGCCCATATTATTAATTCTTTTATTTCGCATATTTATTTTATTTGCTTAAATAATTATGTATCTCTCCCAAAGCCTTGTAAAAATTACTTCTCGCACTTTTACTTTCTTTACTTTTCTGTCAAATCGGGTCCGGTTTAATTTTGGCGATGTGGACCCGCGCCATTTGTAATAGCTGTAGATTTACTTTTCCTCGCAACTTTTAATTGTTAAACAATGCATGCAAGAATGAATGACAAAAATAAACGCATAGATCACTTTGACATGAACAAGACAAAAATAAATGAATCTGACACACAAATCACACACCACCCCTAGGGTACGCCTCACTGTTGTCTTGCCTCGAAAGGTGATCGTCGAGTAGAGGATGTCTTAGTAAGTCCTCATGATCCGGGAACCTGGCATGAGGGTAGCTTCTAAGGTGTCTTCCCATTGCTCTGGTGATCACCATGTCCCGAACCCTCGAATTGACCCGAACACCTCCAACGGTGGTGCTACCTACCTCTCAATGGTGGGATGGCACTACTTTAAAGGACATTTACACAGACGAATTCCTTAGGGTAGGTAGGTTCTCATGGATACTTGCTCTCTTCAAAAACAAACAAAAATCTTTTCACACCGACACTTTTCAAAAGCTTTCAAAGCAATTTTTCAAACACTCTGACACAAGAGTCGAACTGGAATTTTCAAAGAAACTTTTTTTAAACCCACAGTTGAAAAGCAAACAAACCATTTTTGAAAACATAAATGAGCAAGTATCTAAGAGCCCATGGATAACCATGGATAGAAAGGGTGCTAATACCTTCCCTTTCTATAACCTACCTCCCGAACCGAGAGCAATCTCTATAAGGAATTTTTCTGTGCTTTTGTCCTTTCCATTTGGAGAAAATAAAAGACGGTGGTGACTCTTGCTTCCGCGACATTTCGCGAACCAGCGTTAAACAGTCAGTTCCAGATCCACCGATCACAGAACTGGCGACTCTGCTGGGGAATAACTTAAAGTGAGGTGTACCTTAGGGCTAGGTCATAACTATGTTTTCAATTGTCTTCTTTGCTTGCTTTAAATTGTGGGACTGTCTTTGGAGTTCTATAGATCCTAACCCGGATCTGGGGGATACCTTTCTTAGAAAGTAGCAACAAGGCTGTGAGGGAACTGTGCGGGGTATACCGACATGGTTGAAACAGTCTGCTACGTTGATGTGGCACTTTGGTGTGTACCGGTAACCCTTGAGTTCAGTCAAGGAGAGTACGGGGCCTCCGCGTGGTGTCGTGAAGCATCAACAGACCTTAGGAACCTTAATTGAACTATCTTGGCCTCTTTAGGGTAGTGAGATAACGGACTTTGGTGCAGTCCGAGGTTGGTTGATACTCGATACTACACTCAATTGAGGGTTGCTTTCCTGGAATATTTCGGTCGCCAGTTCAGTGGCTAAATCGAAACGATGAACAATGAAAGCAATCCCGTGATATTTGGAACCTTAGAACCCGGTTACTTTGATTAGGACAGGTTGAACCCACCAACTCCAAGAGGGTACTACCCAGACCCCATGCTGGCCTTAAACCTTAAGGGCTTGTCTTGTGTGCCTTGTGTGCCTTACATGTTTGTCTTTGTAAATATCTGTGGTGTGTTTAATCATAGCATCATGACATCATCCAGCATCATATGCAATGACTAACCATTTCAGGGGTTCGGATTTTCATCTTTGTTCTTGTTTTGTAGGACATGGAAACTGTTCGTAGAAAGACAATTCAAGTCAGTCTTGTAAGGATCCCTCCTCAACTTAAGGAGCTTATATCCAGGATTCCCGAGAACTCTTCATTCAGTGAAAGGCATGGAAGCCTCATCAGCTTGGTCAACACCAACATTGAGGAAGATATGATAAAGGTTCTGTTCCAATTCTTTGACCCTCTGCATCACTGTTTCACCTTCTTGGACTATCAGTTGTTACCTACATTGGAGGAGTTCTCCCGGCTCCTGAAGATCCCTATCCTTGATCAGCTACCCTTCAACGGTACAGAAAAGGAACCTAAGCTTGAAGAGATTGCTAAAGCCTTGCACCTACAGTCATCTGACCTCAAAGGACATTGGGAAGTTAGAAGTGGTATCAAAGGGTTCTTAGCCAGGTTTCTGTTTGAAAAGGCCCTTGAATGTTGGAACTCCCTTGACTTGCAAGCTTTTGAAGAGGTTGTGTCCCTTCTTGTTTATGGTTTGGTGTTGTTTCCTAACCCAGATCAGCTTATTGATATCAGTGTTGTCCAGATCTTTATGTCCAGGAATCCCATACCTACATTGCTGGGGGACATCCTTCACTCATGTTACACTCGAACCATGAGAAAAAGAGGTGTCCTTATGTGTTGCACTCCTCTCCTAGGAAGGTGGTTTATTTCGCACCTTCCACAATCAGTCCTGAAGAATGAGCGGGGTTTGAGATGGTCACAACGGTTGATGACTCTTACGCATGCAGATATACATTGGTGCCCTGGGTCCAGAGAAGATGTCACTATCATTGATCGTTGCGGGGAGTACCCTAATGTTCCTTTACTTGGAATCAGAGGAGGTATTACTTATAGCCCATGCCTGGCTTGGAGACAGTTTGGTTATGCTCGGAGGGATGGCCCTCATGACATGTTAATTCCTGACATAGTTTTTGACTTCGACAACGATACTCAAGGACTTCGCCAGAGATTTATCAGAGCCTGGAGGATGCCAAGTAGGATAGACAGCAAGACACTGGGGCACAGGAATTCCATCCCTTTGGAGCCTTATCTCAAGTGGGTACGCGCCCGCTCTCAGAAGTTAGTGATGCCTTATCCTCACATGCTCCCAGTAATCAAAGAACCAGTCTTGGAAGGAGAAGTGTCCTACACTATTCAACACCCTGATATGCCCACATCCTGGGAAGAGATGCAGAAGAGTTGGATCCAGCTTAAGGAGGAAAGGAATTCTCTTGAGACTAGTCTACATGCCAGTGAAAAGAAGGTCTTGGAGCTCACTCGCCTGTTGCATGAGGAGAGGAATCTCAACACTTACATAGCTCCAAAGAGGATGCGCAATGTATTTTGGGATTGATTTGATTTTTGTACTTTTGCCCACGAGGCCTTAATGTATTAAACAATGATTTCTCTAATGATAACGTGTGTTCCTTTTTGTCTACAATAAAGTTGAATTTTCGAACCCTTGAATGCATTGCATAACCACATCTCATTCATCATGTGCATAGCAGGTTTTTCCCCTTTCAGGTTGCTTACAGTTCTTCGCTGTTTATTTCAGCATCATGAATCTCGAATCTGCATCAACCGAGACATCAATCAAGGCTCTTCAGGTGCAGAACGCACAATTCCAGGAATTAATCAAGGGTCTGGCTCAAGGCCAAGAAGAACTAAAGGCTATGCTCCTGAAGAAGGAGAAGAAGAAGAAGAGAAGAACTGTTCTGTTCAACTCGGGCCAAAGGTTTGGCAATACTCTGCAGCATGAAGAGGCTGGTTCTTCTGTTGGCAACAGTCCTTCTCAGGCAGAAGTAAAGGTCCCTAGCTCGGTAGTCTCCGACAACGAGACGGATTTTGATGAAGAGCAGTACCCTCCTGCAGATGACAGATATAAGCAACTGGAGGACAGATTGAAGGCTATGGAGGTTCAACAGGTACCTGGGCTGGATTTCGGAGATCTGGGTTTGTCAACTGGTGTGATTATCCCTCATAAGTTCAAAGCACCCTCCTTCTTTAAGTATGACGGGGCGTCTTGTCCCAAGCTGCATCTGAGGTCCTATGTTCGGAAAATTCAGCCGTACTCTGCGGATAAGAATTTATGGATCCACTTCTTCCAGGAGAGTCTTTCAGGGACTCATCTCGAATGGTTCTATCAGCTGGATGGGACCAAGGTTCGTAACTGGGAGGAGTTGGCTGCTGCTTTCTATAAGCAGTATCAATATAATGCCGACCTTGCCCCCACACGTACCCAACTCCATGGTATGTCGTTAGGTGCAAGCGAAGGTTTTAAGGAGTACGCTCAGAAGTGGAGAGACCTGGCTGGCAGGGTGCAGCCTCCATTGACTGATCGGGAGTTGGTGGACATGTTCTTGGGGACCCTATCTGGGCCGTTTTTCAACCATCTCATTGGGAATTCTTCTGCTGGGTTCACTGATCTAATCTTGACTGGAGAGAGGATTGAAGCTGGGTTAAAATCTGGAAAGATTGCGAAGGGTACATCGTCCAGTTCTGAGAAGAAACCCTTCAAGAAGGAGTCTAGTGCCGTATATGGTTCCAGGAAATCAGAGAGACATGAGCACCGCCAATCTGTCAGTGCGGTAATGATTGCTAAGCCTGCTGCCGCTCCCCGGTCAAACAATCCTCAAAAGTTTGAAAGGCCCCGGAGAGAGTTCACCCGCTTAAACATGACCTTATCACAGATCCTGCCACAGTTTCTCTCAACCAATTTAGTGACTGTCAGGGAGGCGCCGAAGTTTCCAAATACTGCATCTCCCAAGTACAACCCGAATGCTCGTTGTGCCTACCATTCAGATAGCCCGGGGCATTCTACTGATGACTGTTGGGCGTTAAAGAACAAGCTGCAGGACCTTATTGATGCTAAGGAGGTACAGTTTGAGGCATCTGACAAGCCTAATGTGGTAACGGCTCCCCTACCTGCTCATGGAGTGAATGCTATTGGAGACGAGGAGGAAGTTGACGATGCTGAGTTTGATAGTTGGATCTACCCGGCAACCGACGGCGGATCTAACAATTGGAGTGCAAAAGACAATCTCCCTGTTTCTCTTGTTACTGAGTAATGAATTCCTATGTTTTGTTACTTTGTAATAAACAATGATAAACCCTATGGCCCGGTGTCTTACCCGAGGCACCGTGGTTCTATTTGTGAGGGCATACAAACTGTCATTTCATATATCATAAATGAAAATCTTGGACGTTTTTTCGCATTGCAAATATTGTGCTCCTTTTCTGTCTTTCTTTTCCTTTACATATATTTCAAAACAGCTGTATTTACACACACACTCGCTCATACAGGTTTCAATCCACTCTGGATCTCACTGATAACAACTCTGCTACTGCCAATTATGACTTCGAAAATCCGATCAACTTAGCCGAAGACGAAGGTGAAGATGATTGCGAAGTGCCTGGCGAGCTTGCAAGACTGTTGCTTCAGGAAGAGAGGGCAATTCAACCCCATGAAGAGCCAGTGGAAACAATCAACCTGGGTACTGAGGCAGACAGGAAAGAGGTAAAGATTGGTGCCAACCTAGAGCTCAGCGTGAAGCAACGGTTAACCAAGATGTTGCATGATTATATGGAGATCTTTTCCTGGTCCTACGAAGACATGCCCGGGTTGGATACCGATATTGTGGTCCATCATTTGCCGACTAAGGAAGACTGCCCTCCAGTTAAACAAAAGGTCCGTCGGATGCGTCCAGAGATGTCTGAGAAGATTAAGGCCGAGGTCATGAAACAGTTTGATGCGGGGTTCCTTGCAGTAACTTCTTACCCTCAGTGGGTTGCTAATGTGGTGCCGGTACCAAAGAAAGACGGTAAGGTCAGAATGTGTGTCGACTACAGGGATCTGAACAGGGCCAGCCCCAAGGATGACTTCCCTCTACCTCACATTGATGTCCTTGTTGATAATACAACTCAGCATAAGGTGTTCTCTTTCATGGATGGCTTTTCAGGTTACAACCAGATCAAGATGGCACCTGAAGACATGGAAAAGACTACGTTTGTTACTCAGTGGGGCACCTTCTGTTACAAGGTCATGCCATTTGGATTAAAGAACGCTGGGGCAACCTACCAACGTGCCATGGTTGCTTTATTTCATGACATGATCCATCATGAGATAGAAGTGTATGTTGACGACATGATCGCAAGGTCCCAGACTGAGGAAGAGCATCTAGATCATCTGCAGAAGTTGTTTGACCGTCTGAAGCTGTATAAGCTGAGATTGAACCCAAACAAGTGCACCTTTGGGGTAAGATCGGGGAAGTTGCTAGGCTTCGTGGTCAGTGATAAAGGAATTCAAGTGGACCCTGCTAAGGTCAAAGCTATTCAAGAGATGCCAGTTCCTAAGACAGAAAAGGAAGTCAGAGGCTTTTTAGGGCGCTTGAATTACATTGCTCGCTTCATCTCACATCTGACTGCTACCTGTGAGCCAACCTTCAAGCTGCTGAAGAAAGATCAGGTAGTACGTTGGAACGATGAAGGTCAGGCTGCTTTTGACAGAATCAAAGAGTATCTCCAAGAACCACCTATCCTTATGCCACCGGTGGAAGGGAGACCTCTGATACTATACCTAACAGTGCTTGACAACTCAATGGGGTGTGTGCTGGGGCAGCATGACGAGTCTGGCCGAAAAGAGCATGCCATTTATTACCTTAGCAAAAAGTTTACCGACTGTGAGACCCGATACTCACTTCTTGAGAAAACTTGCTGCGCTTTGGTATGGGCTGCTCGCCGGCTGAGGCAGTATATGCTGACTCACACTACCTTGTTGATCTCAAAGATGGATCCTATAAAGTACATATTCGAAAAGCCTGCTCTGTCTGGGAGAATTGCAAGATGGCAAATGATCTTGACGGAATACGACATTCAATATACAACCCAGAAAGCCATCAAGGGAAGTGTGTTGGCAGACCACCTGGCACATCAAGCTGTAGATGACTATCAGTCAATGAACTTCGAGTTTCCGGATGAAAGCATCATGATAGTGACAGATTGTGAAGTACCTGGACCGGATGAAGGACCTGAACCAGGATCCCGATGGTCTATGCACTTTGACGGAGCTTCCAATGCTTTGGGAAATGGTATCGGCGCCATAATCATATCTCCTCAAGGTACTCATACCTCACTCACTGCTCGGCTATGTTTCAACTGTACCAACAACATGGCGGAGTATGAGGCGTGCATCATGGGTCTTCAAGCGGCGATCGACCTAAGGATCAAATTTCTAAGTGTTTTCGGAGATTCCGCTTTTGTGATCAATCAGATCAAAGGAGAGTGGGATACGAAACATCCAAACCTGATTCCTTACAGAGAATGTGTGTTGACCCTGATCCCCCACTTCACAGAGATAACCTTTGAGCACTTTCCAAGAGAAGAGAATCAGTTAGCGGACGCGTTAGCTACAATGTCTTCAATGTTCAAGGTCAAATGGGATAATGAGGCTCCCCGGATCATCATCTGGAAACTGGACGAACCGGCATACTGTTGTGATCTCGAAACTGAATTGGTGACTGAGAAGCCTTGGTACCACGAAGTGAAGAGATATCTGGAAGCTCAGGAATACCCTGAAGGTGCACCTGTCAATGATAAGAAATTTCTGAGGAGGTTTGCAGCCAAGTTCTTCCTAAGCAACGACATCTTGTACAAGCGAAACCATGATTCAACCTTACTGCGTTGTGTGGATAAGACTGAAGCAGAAAGGATCATGGAAGAGCTACATGAAGGGACCTTTGGTACACATTCCAGTGGACACACTATGGCTAAGAAGATCCTACGGGCAGGATATTACTGGTCCACAATGGAAGCTGATTGCTACCAACATTCCAGGACATGCCACAAATGCCAGATTTACGCAGATAAGGTGCATGTTCCTCCGGTTCCCCTGAATGTTCTGACTGCGCCTTGGTCGTTTGCAATGTGGGGCATAGACATGATTGGTGAGATAAAACCTACGGCATCTAATGGACATCGCTTCATCTTAGTGGCGATTGATTATTTTACAAAGTGGGTTGAGGCAGCATCCTATGCTACGGTAACCAAGACTGTTGTGGCACGGTTCATTCGGCATAACCTGATCTGTCGGTACGGCGTCCCAGAAAGGATAATTACAGACAACGGTACCAATCTAAACAATAAGATGATCGCTGAGCTCTGCGAACAGTTCAAGATACAGCACCACAATTCTTCTCCTTACAGACCGAAGATGAATGGGGCTGTAGAAGCAGCAAATAAGAACATCAAGAAAATCGTGCAGAAGATGACAGTGACTTACAAAGATTGGCATGAGATGTTACCGTTCGCTCTACATGGGTACCGTACCTCAGCTAGGACGTCAACCGGGGCAACTCCTTTCTCTCTGGTTTATGGCATGGAGGCAGTCTTGCCGATCGAAGTGCAAATTCCCTCTCTCCGGATAATGAAGGATGCAAATCTGGACGAAGATGATTGGATCCAAACACGACTTGATCAACTCAACCTCATTGATGAGAAGAGACTTGCTGCTATCTGTCACGGTCAGACGTATCAAAAACGGATGATCAGGGCATTTAACAAAAAAGTCAGACCACAGGAATATCAAGTTGGGGATCTGGTAATCAAGCGAATCATCCTTCCTCAGAGTGATCCAAGGGGCAAATGGACCCCTACGTACGAAGGGCCATTTGTGGTTTAGCATGTGTTCTCAGGAAGAGCCATGATTCTGACCAACATGGATGGTGACGACCTTCCTCACCCCGCTAATGCAGACATAGTAAAAAGATACTACGCATAAAAAAAAAAGGACCCGCTAGGCTGACATGCCTAGGCAAAAATTAGGGCTTCCCGTCGAACCAAAAGGGTTCGGGCAAAATGAAGGGATGAAAATGAAAAAATCTGTACACCCGGCAAGTCGAAAACCTGAAAAGGCGGCTTGGGCAAAAATGGGTATCCCGGTGGACCGAAAACCCGAAAGGGCGGTTCAGGCAAAAATTAGGGATAAAGCGTAATACTATGTCTCATTGATCACTTCGCATCCAGAATCCGGTATCTACATCAAGTTCAGACGGCATCGATCAGTCAGCTTCACCCTCAACCAAGGTCATCAAGTGATGAGACGCTTGGAGTTATAAAGGCAATAGCAGAGTTGAAACCCAGTGGATCATTCATATTTCACACAGCTGTTTTATTTTCTTTTGTACAAAATTTGTATAAACTCTCTTGTTCGGCGGCGTTCCTCTTACTAGGACGTCAGCCTCTTGTACACAAAACGCCTACTTTCAGGCCATTCAAAATCAATACAAATATATTTTCAATTAAACGTGCCAAGTGTTTTTCTTTTTCTGTTTTGTTTTGCGAAGAACGTCCAAGGTTCAATTTGTGATATATGCATTGACAATAATTTGCTAACTCATAAATATTTGCATACGAAACAAAGGAATTAATTGCAGGTGACACTAGAAACAGGGGCAATAAAGAGTTGTCTGAGCAGTCTAATTGTTCTATCCTCCAAGGTACCAAGGTAGGTTCAGCTAAAGAACATGACCAGTACATCTTAAATTCCCCAGAGAGTAGTTCAGTAAAACAGTACATCCTTCTCCAAGCAAAATTATCAAATCTCAAGGAGGTTGGGTATCCTCCAGCAGATATCAACATTCCCCAGCAGCAATACATATATTCTTAACAAGCATCCCCGGCAGTCTTGGTCTAAAGATTGTTCCCCGGCGGTATATCAACATTCAAAAGAATCACTCCCTCGCAGTCCCAAAACTCCCCAGAAGAGTCCAATCCAGTTTCCCCAGGAAAATTGGAATTCATATCCCCAAGCAGTAAGCTTATCCCCAGTAAATTCTGGAAGCTTATCTCTCGCAGAGCACGAACGCGTCGTCCGGCTTGATTTAAAGAGTTATTTCCTTAACAGGATATAACTGGGTTATCCTCAGCCAAAAGCCACGGAAAGAGCGTCGTCAACTAAGCCTTCTTATCCCCAGCAAACTATTATCAACACTCAGCAAGGCATCCCTTTGCCCACAGAGTATTGCTTCCCAGCATGGTCGTCAGAATATTTTTTCTCCCCGCAGAATATTCCATTTGCCAAGTTATTCCGCAACGGAGTCATCTTCTCCTACCGGTATTCTTGCAGTCATCATCCCCAGCGGAAGCAAAATCTATTCCTCAACATCAGCCCAGGATACGACTTCCCGGCATCCGTCAAGGATTCACTCTCCTAGACAAAAACATACATAAAACATCACATACATCATTATAACATGCATAGACACATCATATCGTACAAATCTCATTTATGTTGAGAACATCATTGCTTGATCCATATCATGCATTGCTTATGACTGATCTTTACCTTTCAGGAAAGATCCAGTTAAGTTCTCAAGCTACATTTCAAGACCTAGACCGGTTCAGTTAAATCGACCCTAAGATTTTCCTGATGCTTATCCAGTCAAAGGCCTTCTCTGGTTCAGTCAGATCGGCCCTAAGATCTCCCTGATGCTTATCCAGTTGAAGATATTTCAAGACCTAGACCGGTTCAGTAAATCGACCCTAAGATTTTCCTGATGCTTATCCAGTCAAAGGCCTTCTCTGGTTCAGTCAGATCGACCCTAAGATCTCCCTGATGCTTATCCAGTTGAAGATATTTCAAGACCTAGACCGGTTCAGTTAAATCGACCCTAAGATTTTCCTGATGCTTATCCAGTCAAAGGCCTTCTCTGGTTCAGTCAGATCGACCCTAAGATCTCCCTGATGCTTATCCAGTTGAAGATGTTTCAAGACCTAGACCGGTTCAGTAAATCGACCCCAAGATTTTCCTGATGCTTATCCAGTCAAAGGCCTTCTCTGGTTCAGTCAGATCGACCTTAAGATCTCCCTGATGCTTATCCAGTTGAAGATATTTCAAGACCTAGACCGGTTCAGTTAAATTGACCCTAAGATTTTCCTGATGCTTATCCAGTCAAAGGCCTTCTCTGGTTCAGTCAGATCGGCCCTAAGATCTCCCTGATGCTTATCCAGTTGAAGATATTTCAAGACCTAGACCGGTTCAGTAAATCGACCCTAAGATTTTCCTGATGCTTATCCAGTCAAAGGCCTTCTCTGGTTCAGTCAGATCGACCCTAAGATCTCCCTGATGCTTATCCATTTGAAGATATTTCAAGACCTAGACCGGTTCAGTTAAATCGACCCTAAGATTTTCCTGATGCTTATCCAGTCAAAGGCCTTCTCTGGTTCAGTCAGATCGACCCTAAGATCTCCCTGATGCTTATCCAGTTGAAGATGTTTCAAGACCTAGACCGGTTCAGTAAATCGACCCCAAGATTTTCCTGATGCTTATCCAGTCAAAGGCCTTCTCTGGTTCAGTCAGATCGACCTTAAGATCTCCCTGATGCTTATCCAGTTGAAGATATTTCAAGACCTAGACCGGTTCAGTTAAATTGACCCTAAGATTTTCCTGATGCTTATCCAGTCAAAGGCCTTCTCTGGTTCAGTCAGATCGACCCTAAGATCTCCCTGATGCTTATCCAGTTGAAGATATTTCAAGACCTAGACCGGTTCAGTTAAATCGACCCTAAGATTTTCCTGATGCTTATCCAGTCAAAGGCCTTCTCTGGTTCAGTCAGATCGACCCTAAGATCTCCCTGATGCTTATCCAATTGAAGGTGTTTCAAGACCTAGACCGGTTCAGTAAATCGACCCCAAGATTTTCCTGATGCTTATCCAGTCAAAGGCCTTCTCTGGTTCAGTCAGATCGACCCTAAGATCTCCCTGATTCTTATCCCAGTAGAAGACACCCAAGATTTTTTCTCAACGAGCGTTGTTGAAGTTAAAAGTCGTCTAAGGTTCTCTTACCGTTCATGCTAAGATGGTAACCATCCCAGGTTCGTTCATCGCCGTTTGAAGCTCCAGACTCAGCTCCTGTAACCAGTCAGGACACACCTATACCAGGCATCTAAAAATCAGCTCCTGCAACGTGTCAGGTACTCATTTTCTGTTTTGCAGGTATGCAGGTTCTCACCAAGGAACCTCTTACGCGGTCAACATCCAGATGGCATCTATAAGCCCATCATCCTATCCAGCAATCTCCAAATGGCATCTATAAGCCCATTCCCCCCATCGCACTGCTAACATGTGAGCGCAAATTTCTGGGCACTCTAGTGTTCAATCATCTTCTACCCTCGGATTACGAAAGGCACGTCAGCCAATCTGCATCCTCAGGTCTAAGAAGATTGAACAGGGGCAACTGTTGTACCCCAAAATTTTCCCTCCCATATTCTTCAAGAAATTGCCAAGTCAAGCTGCAAAATTCCCCAAGGGTTGTACAGTGCAAAGGTCTCCCACACAGTCAAAACTAGGGTTTTAAGTCTGATCAAGAAAATGAAGTTTTCAAAGGCCCAATCAAGTCTCATATGCCTACAAATATGGTCAAGCATCCTCATATCAAGTTTCAAGGCATTCAGCACAAAATTGCACAGTCAAAACCCTAAATTGCACTACAGTCAACTGTAGGGGCAAAATGGTCATTTGACAGTCAAAAGTTCAAATTTTTGGTCAACATATCATTTTGAAGCCACAAACATCATTTGATCAATGCTTGATCATGATTCTCAAAATTTGGCTCAGAAATCACCAAGATGCAAAAGTTTCCTTATTTGGACAGTTGAAAAAGTCAACTGAAATTGACCAGGGCATAACTTTCACATGGATTATCAGAAAAATTCCATCCAAAGCTCATTTTGAAGAGAAAGACATTTCCTACAACTCATCTTCATACTTCAAGTCCAAGAAATGCTCTCACAAAAAGTTATCAATTTCAACATTATAGGTCATTTTCAAAAGTCAACAAAAAGAGACTTTAAGTCAAAGGCCATAACTTGAGATTGGTAAACCAAAATGACATGGGACCAAAGACATTGGTTAGAGGATTCAAAGACCTTTCCAAAATGTCCAAGAACATGAGAAAAGCTTAAAAATTGAGCAAGTTATGCCTTGTAGAAGTTGGGAAATTTTTGGATATTTTGAAAAGTCAACATTGATTCAAATGACCTAAAAATGCTAATGGGCCCATTTTTCTTCCATGATTCATCATTCCAAGCATGTGCACGACCACTTGGCCCAAAGGGAAGTATTTTCTCATTTTTTATTTATTTATTTGAATTATTATTCATATTAATTCATTTAAATCATTTAAATATGTGAAAAATATATAACTTGACCTAATAAATCTTTTCATGCATGTTTTGAACTCAATATTTCGTGCTTGCACAATTATGGAAAGATTTGGCTTAATTGGATGCTAATTGATACAAAAACATGTGAAAAAGATATGGAAAAAGATCTTAAAAAAATCAAATATTCAATCAATGATTACAAGAGATTTGGATCCAATTTGTTAACCTAATTGATTCATATATATGCCAGGATCATAACCCTAATGCACATACACAGAAAGCTGCGCAAGAAAGGCCATTACAAACTTGAAATTTTTCTCCATAAACTGAATTCTGAAAACAGCTTTTTAGGTGATTTCAAAGCACAATTTCTATTCCAATAGCTTCCTCAAGGTCTATTGATCACGTTCCAATCAAGCACAGCCATCAAAACCTCAAGAATTGGTATATTGAACTTAAACTGTACAGCAAAAAACTCATAATCGTATATCATATTCTAAGCATTCTTTGTGAAATTTAATTGTTGATTCATGTTTATCACCTTGTCCTGAAACTAACCAATGCATTCAATTTGATTTTTATGTTGTATATAAGATTTCACCATGGTCGATCCCTAGGGTTTACAGGGTTTGAAATTAGGGCTTTTGCAAAGAGGAAAAATTAAGACTCAAGACCACCATCATTGGATTTAGCAGACCTGGACGATCCTAAACATGCCCTCGCGCCTAATTTATGTTCTAGGATAGCCTAATCGCTATTTTCTCAAAACGTGTCTAAGGGAACGTCCCAAAAACCGTTGCCTCATATTTTATGATACAGGGGTGGTGAAGACGATGATGTGGTGGCAACAAGTGATACGCTGTTTTGAATTTCGCGCGTTTTCAATCCATTAACGCGTTGCTTCTTTTTATATTATTTATTTGTTTGTATATTAATTGAATGCGCACTTAGCTCAGCTGGCAAGCAGGATTGGTGGTGAAGGTACATGACCTGGGTTCGAGTCCCAGGTCTTGCATATTTCAATATTGTTTTTCCATAATAAATCCTATGCAGCGCTAACGTTCAAGATACACCATGCACCTCAAAATCAGGCCTTGCCACGTTCATCTCAAGAGCAATCCAAAGGTGCAGATTGGAGAACTCGGTGAACCCAAGTCAGCGCAGGTGTACGTTCCCAGGAAAAGTCAACAAGGCCAGCTTCTTAATGGGCCTGGATTTCTAAAAGCATACCTCCATTTGGGGACTACCCCCCCCCCCCCCCCCCCTGGTTTACAATTTTCTTCATATTTTATTTTTTTTCAATTATTGTTTTATTTATTTTATTGTTTTGATTTAATTAATTATTATTTTTACCAAATATAAAAAATACCTAAAAAATCAGAAGAGACAAAAACATAATAAATATTTTATTTTAATTATTTTCATAAACAAATTGCATGTAAATTAATTAATTTAAATTAGGTGCTTTAACTTTAATTCTTTTAACAACAATACAAAAAATGTAGAATTAGGTTTAATAAATTTTATTCCTTTTAATTTTCTTTTTTTCATAATAATATTACTTATTTTATTTATTTTCATAATTAAATTGTACATAAAAAAGGTTAGGTTTAATTTAGGTTTTAATTTAATATTTTCATAACAAATTTAAAAGCCACTAGAATTAGGGTTTGCATTCAATTTTAATTTTCATTAATTCTTTTTTCATATTAAATACTAAAATACCAAAAACAATTTCTTTTAATTTTTAATTCTAATTCCTCATTAACTTTAATTTTTGCAAAAGGGTCCAACACCCATATTATTAATTCTTTTATTTCGCATATTTATTTTATTTGCTTAAATAATTATGTATCTCTCCCAAAGCCTTGTAAAAATTACTTCTCGCACTTTTACTTTCTTTACTTTTCTGTCAAATCGGGTCCGGTTTAATTTTGGCGATGTGGACCCGCGCCATTTGTAATAGCTGTAGATTTACTTTTCCTCGCAACTTTTAATTGTTAAACAATGCATGCAAGAATGAATGACAAAAATAAACGCATAGATCACTTTGACATGAACAAGACAAAAATAAACGAATCTGACACACAAATCACACACCACCCCTAGGGTACGCCTCACTGTTGTCTTGCCTCGAAAGGTGATCGTCGAGTAGAGGATGTCTTAGTAAGTCCTCATGATCCGGGAACCTGGCATGAGGGTAGCTTCTAAGGTGTCTTCCCATTGCTCTGGTGATCACCATGTCCCGAACCCTCGAATTGACCCGAACACCTCCAACGGTGGTGCTACCTACCTCTCAATGGTGGGATGGCACTACTTTAAAGGACATTTACACAGACGAATTCCTTAGGGTAGGTAGGTTCTCATGGATACTTGCTCTCTTCAAAAACAAACAAAAATCTTTTCACACCGACACTTTTCAAAAGCTTTCAAAGCAATTTTTCAAACACTCTGACACAAGAGTCGAACTGGAATTTTCAAAGAAACTTTTTTTAAACCCACAGTTGAAAAGCAAACAAACCATTTTTGAAAACACAAATGAGCAAGTATCTAAGAGCCCATGGATAACCATGGATAGAAAGGGTGCTAATACCTTCCCTTTCTATAACCTACCTCCCGAACCGAGAGCAATCTCTATAAGGAATTTTTCTGTGCTTTTGTCCTTTCCATTTGGAGAAAATAAAAGACGGTGGCGACTCTTGCTTCCGCGACATTTCGCGAACCAGCGTTAAACAGTCAGTTCCAGATCCACCGATCACATCCATGAACTAGAAGAATTGCATTTAGACGCTTATGAAAATGCTAGAATCTATAAGGCGGGAACAAAAAAATGGCATGATAAGCGTATCTCGAGGAAAGAATTCAAAGAAGGAGACATTGTACTCCTATTCAACTCTAGACTGAAACTCTTCCCGGGTAAATTACGTTCCAGGTGGTCAGGACCATTCGAAATTAATAAAGTTTTCCCCAGTGGTGCGATAGAAATTAAAGGAAATTCCATAGAACCATTTATAGTCAATGGCCAGCGTTTAAAGCATTATTTTAACGTCGAAAATCTAAATTATGCGGCTTATCTGAAATTAAGTGAGCCACTTACCCCAATACCTAACTGAATAGGTACTGTCTGTGGAGCCATCGACATAAAACAAAAGCGCTTCATGGGAGGCAACCCATGTTTACTTTTAATTATTTTTGTTTTGATATGCTTTTTAGTTTTTTTTAACTTTGTTTTAATCTTCCAAATTTTTATGTTGCATCCCTTATTTCCATTTATTTGAACTTCTTTTTTTCTTTCGATTAACTTCTGCATTTTTAACCTGAAAATACTAACTTAGTTTTTCATACATTTATTAAATATTTCCAGGGTAATTCATTAGCTTTTTTTTTAGCTCCATGGCACGTATGAACTACATGAACATAGCCTTGAGAAGTAGGCATCAGAGAAGGCGCTTTGAGGATTTAGCTGAGCGAGAGATGTGTCCAACCATTTATGTTGACGACCATGCAATGAATGCCTTAGGCATTCGTGAGAGCGTTATGTATCTGCTTAACCAAATATGTTGGGACGTTGCTCTAAATCGGAGACGCTATTGTACCTACCGTAAGCTGACCCTTGAGCACACTAAGCTATCTACCAAACCATGGGTTAGGTTTCAACCGCGGGCTGATCACCTTCAAAATGTTTAATATGGACTACCGCTACAATCATAGGGAGTTTGCCAATCTGTTAGGATTCCCTAATGGCTCTGATGTTATCACCATGACCCAAAAAGACCTAATACTAGATCATGACCTTGATTACTTCTGGGGTAGTATTGCTGGAAACAACCATCCTGAGCCAAATGATCTTTACTCGGAGTCCATCCATAACCCTGCTATTAGGTACTTCCACAAAATCATTACCCACACCCTCTTCAGAAAAGAGCAGAATGTTACATCTGTGTCACGTGATGAGCTTTTCATCATGTATTGTGCTTCGCAGAACCGTCCAGTTAATGGTGCCACCTATATGATTGCTAATATGGAGCGTATTATCCAAACAGAAAATGCACCAATCCTCATAGGTGGATTAGTTACTATGATCTCCAATGCTATTGGACTCCGAAGACCTATGTTAGGATCAAATCCGCACTATGGGATTAAGCCAATGAATATTGAGTTTTGCTTTAACACTAGCTTCATAGGAAACCTTGGGCCGAATGAATTTGAGCTATTGATTAACCATGAAACTGTTCACCAGTTTGTACTCCCAAATCCCATTACTAGTGTCCATAATAGAGAAAATTGGCTTTTTGATCTCCACCATCCTCCTACACCGCCTTCGACTCCATCCACTATTGAAATTTATGAAGTCCCAAATACCTCTCCAGCTGCTGACGAATCTGATCCTGAAACACCACCTGGATACCACCAATTTCCTGACCCATGGGATCAGCCTGTAGTTTCCACTGAGTCTACCTTCCCAGTTCCTGAGATACCACCACCACCTCCACCTGCTGTCACACTCGACTCTTTGAATACTTAAATAACCGGAATGTGGGGTGAGCTTACCTCTTTACATGTGGATTTCCTTGGTTTTATGGATTTGGTAACCAAACTATTGGATTTCATTCACCAACATCTGTTCTCTACTCATCGTGGTTAGGACTTGCCGTAGTTATATTGATATGTTCCATTTCTTGCATTTATGTACACAATGAGGGCACTGTTTCGTATAAGTGTGGGGGAGGAACCTTAGTTTTAGTTTTTTTTATTCCATGCATTTAGTTATTGTTTGTTTCAAATTCTAAACAATTCTATTAGTTAATGATATTTCATTTATTCATCATCAAGTTTCAATTTTACTGTCATTATTATTTTTCTATTATTACTGTCATTATTTTTATTGTTAGTGCTAATATTACTGCTTTACACTACTGTTACTATATTCAACTATGCTGCTATATGTTTTATCTTCCCTAAACATTAACAAGTGCAACTAATGATGCTAAGGAGAATGGCACGATAATAACAATATGAAAAAAATTGAGTCTGCCAGATCCTAAGTTATTTTTCCTATAAACATAGGTGTTACGAACGCAACACCACTATTACGAACGTAACAGCCCCTTCCGTGTTACGAATGTAACGCTCCTGCATTGCGAACGTAACGAGGCTCCCCCTGTTACGAGACAGAAACAAAGGCGTTTCAATTTTTCTTTCTTTCCCTCTCTGTTTTCCAAACGCACGTTGCAAACCCCAACTCCTACCCACGTTCAAAATTCTCCACCATTCACATTTTCCAAACTTGCATTCATTCCCATTTAAGAGCAACCCACATTTGCATCCTATAAAAAGCTTCACATAGTTCCATCCCATCCTATTCAAACACTCTCTATAAAACCTCTCCCTCACCACTTTCACAGTAGAGCCTTGCTTCAATTAACAAATTATCAATGGAGAACAGAGAGACTGACATGGGTGCAATCGTTTTTAGGAATCAAGACGGAGGACACCAAAGGGAGCAATATTTGAAGTTTCACCGTAGGGGAGTCTTGGCCATGAGATATCCCAACAACGATTGTCTCCACAAATTGGGAATATTTGATGGAGTGGATTGGCTGCTCCGTCTCTCTGGCCTCTCATTCGCATGCACGCAACATCACCCGACGTACCCTAAGCTGACGCTCGAGTTCCTTAGTTCGTTCTCGTATTCAACACCGAGTGGTGACGGCATGTTCCTCACGGGCACCGCGTCTTTCCGTATGTTCAACACCGAATATATGTTAAACCAAGAAAAAATCACGGAGCTACTCAAATTTTCAACCAAGGAAGACGACTCCGAAACGGTGCACCACAAGGTCCCTATTACCGAATATTGGGCTGTTGTTTTGTTCGAATTATGGAAGAAACTCACCAATGTCTCGACAGAAAATTGGGATGAGTGTCTGGCATCTCACGCTCACAACCCCACCACTAGATACTACTTCAAGATTCTCTCCAACACCATTTTTGGACGAGCTAATAGCAACAAAGTTAACTCAAAGGAGGTATTTTTCCTTCATTGCTGCTTAGCGGGGAATACCAAGGTAAATGCTACTTTGTTCCTTCTACGTCATATTGAGTCCCTTTGTGCAAGGGGACAACAACCATTTTTGATCGGAGGACTGATAACTACATTAGCTCATGGGCTTAATTTGCAAAGCCAACTGGAGACTCTTGATTCTCTACCGCCTCTTCTCATGGATTTGGATAACTGCAAATACATACGCTTGATTAGGAACCGAGATGATGGCAGGTATAATTTGATGGTGAAGAACAAAATTGTTCCAAGTGTGATTATGCTGAATAGGTTTCTCACAAATGTGGCAAACATGGATAAGTGGATTTATGATTTAAACGCCCCTGAACCCGACCTAGCTTCTCAGATGAATCAAAATCATTAACTTGTTGATGAGGTAAAAGAAAAAATGGATGCACAGCACCAAACCGCACCTCAACAGGATATACCAAGCACTTCTAATAGGCGCAGAAGAAGGCCTCGTAACCCGACTACTGAAGATCTTTATGAGGCAATGATGGATCAAACCCAAAGGATGATAGACATGAATGCCCAGCTTACACGTCAATCCCAACAGGTCACAGATTTCCAAGCTCAGCAAACTGCAATGATGCAACTCATGCAACAGATGCAGCAGCAACAAATTGAACAAGGAGCTAGGCATGAGGCCTGTATGGATACTTTGACGACATAAATGGGTGGTTTGAGTGTCCGCATGGACGATTTTCAAGAGAGCCTGCGCCATCTTGGATTTCCTGGTTTTGATGGACAGAGAAGAGGTCGTGGAAGAGCCAGAGGGAGAGGGCCTGAATGAAGATATCTCCTCCCATCCTTACCTCCTTTACCTTATCTCGAAGCATTGAGGACAATGTTAGATTTAAGTGTGGGGGAGGAAACTCTATCATTTTATTTCACTTTCTAGATTAGATTTAATGTTTCGCATCGTTTTTCCCTTTTTTGTACTTTCCCTTCAACAAAATAACTTCATGTACAATTAAATCCTTAATTGCTAAGTTCTTTTTCGCGCATTATTGGAATTCCCCAAACTTTACAATTCTTGAGCCATAACGAAAAATTTACGATTATTATACAACACGATGTTTCCAAACGGCTAGCTAAAACCAAATACTCAATTCAGCTTAGGCCACTTGAGGAAGTTTGACAAAATCGTTACGATTCCTACATTTTAGAACTCCACCTTATGTGATGCCATTTTGGGTACTTATTATACCGCCAACCGCGAATTTTACTTTAAATTAGCCCCTAGTAGTTTATCTAGCAGTCGGCACCGTCAAAACACAAACTACGCAAGGAATCGGTGAATATAAGTGAATGATCCGAAAGAAATGATGATAAAATAGCAATCTTTGTCGTGAAATGCCCAAAGTAAGTTAGGTGACCCTCACCCAGTCGTTTAGCCCAAAGGATGTAATTTTCACAAGATAAAAGAAAACTTATTGCAAATTGGTTCAGAAGTATCTGGTACTGAACTTGGTAGGGTGGACTATGGACCGATCCCCCGCAATTTACAATTAAGTTATAAAAGAAGGGGTTACCACTTATAAGTGCCAGAACCCCAAGAATCAACGGATCATAGTCGCTAACCGGTTACTTTGCTATGTGCGTGTGGAGATAAAGGGCTTAATGTGATTGCGCATGAATGAACACGAGTGAAATCTAGTTTAAAGGGTTGATTGGTGCTATAACATCATGACTCGGAACGGTTTGCACAATTGGAGTACTCTAATGTCATCACCGTACCTCTCTTGCGTCTAAATCTCTTGGCCTAATCCAAAATTTACAAACTAGCTAGTTTGCGAACATTGTCACGTGTGTTTAATTCGTCGTTTTTATAAACCGCCTGATCTTTTTTGCTTGAGGACAAGCAAAGGTTCAAGTGTAGGGGAGTTTGATAACACGAAAACGTATCGCTTTTTAGGCCTAATTTACACGAGTTATTTGTACGTTCTTATCGAATAATATGCATCACGAAGGTACTTTTATTTTTTTTCAGGTAAACTATATTTTCCAAGGCATAAGATGGAAAATTAGCTAAAAGGAGCAAAACAAGCTAGGAAATGGAAAGAAGATAGAAGAAAAAGGACAGTCTGCTAAGAAGCTCACACCAGAAGGGTGTTACGAGCGCAACGCCTAACATTACGAACATAACACCTAGCACAGCTGTTACGAACGTAACGTAACGCGTTACGAACGGAGCAAAAAGCCTAGCTGTTACGAACGTAATGGATCCCATTATGAACGTAACACCTTAAAAACTCAGTCTATGCAGTAAACCACGAAGCAGCCACACCAAGTCCACACGACCTCGTTCCATCAGTCGAGAATTTAGCGCACGTACCGAAATAATGGAACACGACAGTTACAAGAGAGAGCCTATATATATTGAAGATTTCACTTTGAAAGGCTCGGAGATTTTACTACAGAACCATATTTTTTCTTTCTGCATTATTTTTACTCGCTTTTAAAACCAGTATTTTCCCTTCAAGCCTCTGTAACCTTCCAATTCCCAAAAGTGTTAATTCTTCACATCGAAGGATTAACACACTTAGTTCTATATTTCAATTAATCGCAAAGCTACTGTACGAATTCAAGATTACCACAGCAATATAATTACAGGTTTTTTATGCAATTCAATCTTTATTGTTTATATGGTATGTTGATTATTTTCATGAACTGTGTTTTACATTGCATGTTTGCTGAATACATTATGTCTGGCTAATTTTATTTGTACCGGTATGTGACTCCTAAGCACCGAAGGAATTTGGTGATAACTTGGCTAAAACTTTTATAAATAATTTCTGGTTTCCAATTTCCATATTTAATTTAACTACCCTTGTCACGAGAGTGAAAGGATATTTAACACAATTTTTCCACGAGAGTGGGAAATTAATTAAGGCAAGAACCTGCATGCGAGAGCTGGGGTTCGACCCAGATAGTGGTAATGAAACATTAATTTTTAAATATACGAGAGTGTTTTAACAAATTAATTAAACTCAAGTCGTTTTCAAAAAGTGTTATTAAATTTAAAGTGCATCCACTAGGTTTAGTAGCATAACTTGTTTCATGAACACGAGAGTGTATGTCTCAGGTTTTTAAACAATTCGTTTTTACCGAAATACTTTATATGCCAAGTGATTCACCGAGTTCCCGAAGTCTGAATATCACATATCGGTATAACTATTACTATTGTTTTTAATTAAAAAAATTTTCCCCTAAAACCAAATATTCATCGCTTAGTTAGACATTTGCAACATTAGATCGTATGTGATTGATCCTCAGTCTCTGTGGGTTCGATAATCATTTAAAACTAGAACGACTAAACTGTATACTTGTAGTTAGTATCCCGATAGACTCATAAAGTCCCGATCACATATGCAATGACACCAACAGGGGAACCATCATAAAGAGGTCATACCTAAGAGACAATTCACCAAAATCAACATGTCACTAGCTCAAGCGTTACAACACATGTTGAAAGCAGGATTGATTAGGTTAAAGGCTCCTCTGCGAAATCACAATACTTATGCTCCTAGTTACCACCCCGACGAAAGGTGTGCATACCTTTCTGATAGTTCTGGACATGATACAAATGGTTGCTGGGCTCTGAAGAACAAAATTTAGGATATGATTGACGCCAAAGAGATTGAATTCGACCCTCCAAAGACTAACAAAGTGATCACTACTCCTAGGCCAAATCATTGAGAATGTCCAGTTCATTTTTTATTTTTCATTTGTAATTTCATTTGTTGTTCAAACAATTACTGTTATGCCGAACTTTAGTTTTCCCATTAATGCATCGCATATGTTTGTCTTGAATGATTTCATTGTCATTTTATTTAAACTGTTTTCTTGCTTCCTTTACGTGATATTCGACTCTCGATTAAAAAGCTATTTATACCTTTAGAGGGAGGATGACGAAAACGATACCACAATCTCTACAATATGCTTTTGAACAGACCTTGCTAACGATGTACATGCGTTGTTTCAAATCCCAAACAGTGGAGTTATAAGGAAGATAATCCCTAGTTAACCCCTTTGAGCCAAAGAAGTAGGATTTTTTCTTTTCACATAAATTAAAACCCTTAATCATAACCCGGGGCAGGGTAGTTTTCTCAGTTAATTCAGATGCATATTCAGTCGCAATATTCTACTTCATACATAATGAATGGCATCAAAGGCGTCCTTCCAAATCAGAAGATGGTGATGGCTCCGCATAATCATTAAAACCGGCAGTCATTATCTCTCAAAATAAAAGTACGCTAAGTCAAAACCTATGAAGGATACTTAAGAAAAAACTGGGGTATCCCGTTGACTGTAATCACAAAAGAAATAGTTCGGGCAAAAGAAGGGATAAAGAAAACAAAAAAAAAGAGGTTACTACAAATCCTCGACAAAAAAAAAGATTACAAAATGACTGCCTCTTCCAAATAAACTTTCAGTATCCGAACCATCATCGGAACATCAAGGACAAGATGCCAGACTCAATTAGGATCTGAACGCAAAATTAGCTGAGCATAGGATCGAAAAACATCACAAAGAATGGGTGGGTACAAATAAAATTTGAGCCTTTATCCTTTGTTTCTTAAATCGTGAACCAGGCCACGCTATAACCCTTAAAAGTCCTAACTGAAACATAGGTTAGTTCATAAGCATACTGTTACAAAAGGTATCCTGACTCCTGTAAGACTTGCTATAAATCCTGAGTTGATATCACTCTCTTGCAAAACTTGTTTTACTGAAAAAATGAATTTTCAAAAACTTCAAGACAAACATAAACCTTGCATTATTTGAATATCGTTGTTTGCATATAATTATCTGTTAGACAAACAGAGAAATTCACATGACGAATATCTAGTGAATAAAAACTTTCTCAATGAAAAGGTTCACCTCAAGTGGAAAAACACTTCCGACCAAGGGGCACGGCATGATCATTGTCCATCATCTGGGGAAGTCAAGTCAAGATTCAAGGAATCTCTCAAAAATGTCAAATAGCCAGGGGCAGATCTCCATCTGAATCACTTGGGGCATTATATATGAATTCCAACAATGAATCACGTACAATCAAGCAAAATCAATGTTCCCCAGTGGATTTCTTCTCAAAAACAATTAAACAGTAATTCCCAATGGAAAAATTCTAAATAAACCAAGTTCTCTTCTAGAAATGGTTCAGGTACGATCCAAAGACAGATGTTATCCTGGTACTTATTCCAAACTTCTCTTCTAGAAACAGTTCAGGTACGATTCAGAGACGGATGTCATACTGATATTTATTCAGATTCTCTTTAAGTACAGTTCAGATACGATCCAGAGACGAATGTCATTCTGAAACTCATTTAACTCATGTTTCAAGTACAGTTCAGATACAATCCAAAGACGGATGTCATTCTGACACTCATTCAACACATGTTTCAATTATAGTTCACATATGATCTAGATACGGATGTCATTTTGACACTCATCCAACACATGTTTCAAATACAGTTCAGATACGATCTAGAGACGGATGTCATTCTGACACTCATTTAACACATGTTTTAAGTACAGTTCAGATACGATCCAGAGACGGATGTCATTCTGACACTCATTCAACACATGTTTCAAGTACAGTTCAGATACGATCGAAAGACGGATGTTATTCTGACAGTCATTCAATACATGTTCAAGTATAATCACGATATATATCCATCCACAAAATCTCTACAGGTACTTTCTCCTGCAGGTACAGGGGAAGAAACATCCTGATGCAAAGTCATCGATGTATCCTCGGCATATGTCCTAGTGATGTATATGTTCCCCCACAGAGTAGAAACAACCAAAGTTTTGGTCTCTTCTTCCCCAAGCAGGAATTACTTTCTCCAGCAAAGTTCCTTCAGAGAGCTGAAATATGTGTTCCCCAGCCAAGGTTTATAATCTTAAATAGTTTATAAAACCTTCTCCCAGGAAGAGTTTATTTCTCTAATTGCGGAAGCTTATTCCCCAACAGAGTTTATTTCTCCACATCGGTAAAATATTTTCAACCAAACATTATCTCTCTCCACATAGTTATTCTCAAACAAGAGTTAAGAATCCCCGGCAGAATATTCTCAAATGGGAAGAGGAAATCCCCAGCGAATCATCTCCATTCATCATCCCCAGCGGAAATGAAAGGAAAGATCAAGTTAACAAACGCTGTTAACTACTTACGTGACCTGGTAATCTTCTCAAAAGCTACGTCTGATAAAAGACTATTTCAGCATTTTCCTCCGAAAGACGTTCTCAAAAGACCTTCTCTGGTTCAGTCAGATCGACACTAAGATCTCTCTGATTTCTATTCCAGTTGAAGATATTCCAAGACTTTTGTCTGGTTCAGTTGAATCGATACTAAGATTCTTTTGATTTCCATTCCAGTCAAAGTTAATTAAAGACCTTCTCTGATTCAGTCAGATCAACATTAAGATCTCTATGATTTCTATTCCAGTTGAAGATATTCCAAGACTTTTGTATGGTTAAGTTGAATTGATACTAAGATTCTTCTAATTTCCATTCCAGTCAAAGTTAATTAAAGATCTTCTGTGGTTCAGTCAGACCGACACTAAAATCTCTCTGATTTCTATTCCAGTTGAAGAAACTACAAAGCTTGGAGTACGACCAGATAACAGTTTAATCTCATTTCCCGAGTAAGTCATTGTGAAGCCGGAATACGACCGGATAGCGGTCGGTCTTATTATCCTCAGCAAGTCACTGTGAAGCCTGGATCCTGACCAGATAGCAGTTCACTTCCATCTCTTCAATCAAGAGATGACTCCCCAGTAGAGTAATGGACGACTGAAGCTCCTAAGCTCTATTTCCTAAGACAGAGACCAACATTCCTCAGCAGAGTCCTCCTCAACAATAGGAATAGGAATTCCCATAAAGGAATATCTCATGAAATCAACATTTTTTCTCTGGATGGCATCTTTAAGCCCATCTCCGACGACTCTCCGGATGGCATCTTTAAGCCCATCTCCGATGAGCTTCTGTCATCTTCTCTAAAGGGCATCTATAAGCCCATTCCTGATGTTATCTACACAGTCAAGTATCATTTCAGACGAGTGCAAATTTTTAGGCAATCTAGTGTTCAATCATCTTCCACCTTCAGATCACGAAAGGCAGACCAACCAATCTACATCCTCAGGTTTAAGAAGATTGAACAGGGGCAGCTGTTGTACCCCAAAATTTACCCTTTTTATCTCGAACTTTTTGGCTTATATTTCATTATTATATACATGCATATCATTGGTTTTATGGTTATGTAATCAAGGTATATTTATCAAGCTTCGTCAGGATACAAGTGACGTTTATTTCGCCAATAGATATTCTCAGAGTATTTTTCGTGCTAAAGATTAGTTCGCCATTTCACAACGATTTAGGGTTCAAAGATTCACAAGTCCAACCTGGAGCGTCATATTCAGGTGTTCTTTCGCCAAGATATCCCTGATAACATATTCTCAAATTCGGGTTCGGCTCAAGAACCAATTCTTTTAAGAAGGTCTTTGAATATGCGAGTTTTCTCTAAGAAATATGGTAAAAAAGTGTGCTGAAAGTGCAGTTTTTACGCACTAAAAAATTTATAACTTGAAGATCGTGGCTCGTTTTGAACCCGTTCCGGTGGAAAAAATTCCGTCTTGACGTCATCCATGTTTTTATCTCTCATAGCTGGAAGCCAATTTCGATCAGAAGATCTTCAAAAATGCGGATTTATTGAGTATTTTCGTACAAAAAATTTGTGACAGAAGTTTATTTGCGCCATGTTCATAAAATCATAACTTGGTCGATTTACATTGTATTGAGATGGTTCTGGCGCCAAAATTTCAAGAATTGAGTTGGTTACATTTTCACAGGAGGTATCAAGTTCGAACGGTATACAAAAGGCCTTCGTTTTTTACCTAGAGTGCACCTGACGTGCCGAAAATCCTGAATGCTGAATATTATTTCATCTGGGTCGAAACTTCTAAAATTCATAACTCGGTCAATTTTTATCGGATCAGGTCCATCTTTTTACACAAGGTCACTGACTCAGAGATCTACAACTTTGCTTCCAAAGTCGAGACCGATTTCTTATTCTATCAATACCAATTATTTATTGAAGAACGTGTCAGAATTGACACTGGAGCCCAAAATAAGTTTGTTTGAGGTGAAAATTCAAAAATTAATAACTAATTCACCGTTTATCCGATTGAGCCCACTTTCGGACTGGAGTTTTTTCTCGATGTCAGATACTTTTTGTTTTCACATTTCAACTTCAAAAATTGCACTTAAGTCCCTGCGATTTAACCTGGAACGTGACAGACTCAAGTGAATAAAAATCTGCACTATTACTTATGGTTATTGGAGGCTCAATTGTACATTCAAAACCCATATCTTTGCTCTAATTTCTATTATATAATCTCATTCTTTTTACACAAACAGAACACAACAAAAAGAAAAACCTTTGCCACAATCCTATCAAAATATCAAATTCTTTCAAGAATCCTAAAAATCTTGAAATCCTTGTTACAAACTCATATCTCACTACAAATAAGTCATCCTCGTTACAAACCCTACCTCACTACTCCTCCAGTAAGGGTAAGACTGGTTTGATCTCCATGATCAAAAGGGTATAGAAGCATTCATACATGCCATATCGGTTTTAACATTACAAAATTTCTTATATTTGCTTTCTTTGTATTTCATGATATAGTAATTTATTTAATGTGTTCATGAGATTCAATGTTGCAGATTTAGACATGGTCCCATGCAGAATTATTACAAAACACTGAGGCCATATCATAACAACAACCAATGCATGGCTCATGGAAAGGAAAGCATCCTGAGGAGGCTAAGGGGGTTGGTTCAACACCCACCCCTATTGGTTTTGATTTTCTTCCATTCAATTTATCCTTTTACCTATTTTCATTCTTTCTGTTTAAAACTGTTTTCATAAAACCTAACATTTTTCACAAACCTTTGATTTTTCATAATAAACTCGAATAATTAATTTTAGATTTTTTTAAATTTAATTTTAGGTTTTAAATTAATTTTTGGTTCAACACCCACCCCTGACATTTGCATTATTGTTATTTTCTCACCCTATTTTCCATTGATACCTCTTCCCCTATCTATTTTTTGGCAAACTTAATTCTTTTTGTTAATCATTAAACATAAACTTTTTTTGAAACCTTTTTTAATTAAAATTAATTAGGTTTTTGGTTTTTTTAATTAACCTTTTTTTTAAATTAACCTTTTATTATTAATTAAAATTAATTAGGTTTTAGGTATTTTAATTAGTTTTTTTCAAAATTAACATTTTTAATTAATTAAAATTAATTAGGTTTTTAGCTTTATTTAATTAATTATCATAAATAATTTTTTTCATAAAAAATCACCAAAACATTTTCTTTGCTATTTTCATTTTATTTTAATTTTCCTAGATAAAGTGTATAAGACGCGTTCAAGTGTAATAGTGTAGCTTTATTTTTCCCACTTTTTTTATCATTATCATGTAATTGCTTTCGGGATGGAATGGTTTTAAGATTTCTTTTCCGCACTCTTCACTATTATGTAACTGCCCCAAAGCTCTGTAATAGCTTAGATTTACATTTTCGCCTTTACCTTCTGCTATTATACTTTATGCAATGCTTAGATTAATATGATTGTATGGAAAGATAAAAATGAATGATAGAAAACCCTAATTACAAGATAAATAACCGAATTGAATCATTTACACACTCGCACCTCTAGGGTAACCTCACTTGTTGCCTTCGGAAAAACAATGGTCATGTCCCTTGAACATAGGGATACCCCTTAGCAAAGACCCTCAGTTAAAGTCATCATAAAGATCATAGTCCCTCAATGTCCCTCGAGTTACCTACGAGAAATAATCTTGTCCCTCGATGTTGCCTATATGATGACAGTCCCTTCAAAATGCTAAGGTATCCTTACATGTTGCCTTCAATGACCATAACGTCCCTTTCGATAGTCCCTCAACATCCGACGATAGGGCTACTTACTCACTAATAGTAGGATATCACTATCTAAAGAAAAGGAGGAAAAGAACACCCTTTTTCGAGTAGGTAGACAGTTCTTAAGTACTTGCTCAAATCTGATTTTTTACACTTATACACTTTCAAACTTATTTTCCAAAATACTTTATCACACTCTTGAGGACTGATATAAGAGTTACCATACAGAAAACAAAAATCTTTCAAAATAGAAAAACACAAACAGTTTTCAAAAATGAGCAAGTACCTAAGAGTTCGTGGAAAACCACGGATGGAAAGGGTGCTAACACCTTCCCTTTCCATAATCTACCCCCCTTACTCAGAAAATCTCGAAAAAGGTCTTTTATGTTCTTTTCACCCTTTCCTTTGATGGATGAAAGAAAAGTCGGTGGTGACTCTTGCTTACCGTAACATTTGCGAACAAAAAACGCAAACCAGTATTAACAGTCGGTTCTGCCACCGTATCACATCTACCTTTTATATAATGGACATACGTCCCGCCTAATCTTGTTTGCTTGGGGGCCCTTGGATCCATGGGGCAGGGGCAGTAACATCCACCCTTCAACAAAAATTAAAATATCCAGTCAAAGGCAAGATCGTTATTGTTTGCAGCGAAGAAGAACTTATGGTGAGCCACCTCAATTCCTTTAAGTATGTGGAAATGGATGGTGAGTTCATAGAAACTTTGTTCTAGACTTTTAAAGTTGTTCCTCCTATGGTTGTCGCCACCAAAATCTCATCTGACATATCCAAAGCTGATGAGATTATACCGAGAGTGGTTTCACTTAAAGATGCACGTGCTGCAATCGAAGATGGAAGTTGTACTATCTGGGGACAACTCCCCAACATTCCATTTAAAGCATACAAATTCGGATTGGGTTTTACCATCAAACTCATAAATAAGTCAGTCGCGCTCGCATGGGAAAGCAACCTCTCTGCATCAGAAATCATGAAGTGAATGTTGTGGAAGACTCTGATGATGAATGCGCTTTTGGAGAATGGATCTATCCTACTGCCGAAGGAAAACTGAACAACTGGAATGCAAAGGATTTCACTCCCATCTCCTTCATTGAGGAGTAATTATTGTTTACTATTTTCTGTCAATTCAAGAACTTTTGTCTGTAATTTTAAATTCCAAACAATGACTTTTAAGCCATGTGCCTTTCCCAGGGAACTATGGTCCATTTGTTAATGGTTTTATTCATATTCATCTATCATATGATCATTTAATATAAATCATTGGACCTTTTGCATTCAAATTTTGTGTTCATTGTCTTTCTTTTTTTTCTTTTTTTTTCAATAGCCATGTATGTTACATGCACACACACACACACTTGAAGATCTCCATCCACTACAGATCTCATTGCAAACGACTCTACTATTTCCAATTATGACTTCGAACATCCAATTAACTAAGCCGAAGACGAAGGCCAGGAAGATTGTGAAATACAATGGGGAACTAGCCAGAATTCTGATGCAAGAGGAGAAATATATTAAACCTCATAAAGAGTCAGTCGAAATTATCAACCTATAAACCGAGACAGACAAGAAAGAAGTCAAGATCGGCACCAACCTAGAAGATGGTATCAAGAGAAGATTGGTTCAGATGTTACATGACTATGTTGAAGTATTTGCTTGGTCGTATGAAGATATTCCAGGGTTGGATACTGATATTATGGTTCATCGTTTGCCAACAAAGGAAGATTGTCCTCCTGTTAAGCAAAAGTTTCGTCGCATGCGGCCTGACATGTCTGAAAAGATAAAAGCTGAAGTGATGAAACAATTAGATGCAGGTTTCCTAGCCGTGACATCTTATCCTTAATGGGTTGCGAACGTGGTTCCCGTGCCAAAGAAAGATGGAAAGGTTCGTATGTGCGTAGATTATAGGGATCTAAATAGGGTAACCCTAAATATGATTTCCCTCTACCTCATATTGACATCTTGGTTGACAACACCGATCAATGTAAAGTCTTCTCTTTAATGGATGGCTTTTTTGGCTACAACCAAATCAAGATGGCTCCCGAAGACGTGGAAAAGACCACATTTGTTACACAATGGGGCATATTTTGTTACAAGGTCATGCCATCCAGATTAAAGAATGTAGGGGCAACATATCAAAAAGTTATGGTAGCTTTATTTCATGATATGATCCATCATGAAATAGAGGTATATGTGGATGATATGATTGCAAGGTTGCAAACTGAAGAAGAGCATCTCGATCACCTACACAAGCTATTTAAGAGGCTGAAGAAGTACAAGTTGAGGTTGAACCCTAATAAGTGCACATTCGGAGTAAGGTCTGGAAAGCTTCTAGGTTTTGTCATCAGTGGTAAAGGAATCGAAGTTGATCCTGCAAAGGTAAAAGCCATTCAAGAAATGCTAGTTCCCCATTCTGAAAAGGAGGTTAGAGGATTCTTGGGTCGTCTTAATTACATTGCTTGTTTCATATCTCATCTAACTGCTACTTGTGAGCCAATCTTCAAACTCCTGAAGAAAGATCAAGTATTCAAATGGAACAATGACTGCCAAGATTCCTTTGATAAGATCAAGGAATATTTGCAAGAACCTCCCATCCTTATGCCTCCAGTGGAAGGAAGACCATTGATCATGTACTTTATTGTGCTAGAGAATTCTATGGGGTGTGTGTTGGGCCAACATGACGAGTCTGACCAAAAAGAGTATGAAATATACTACCTGAGTAAAAAGTTTACCGACTGTGAAACCAGATATTCACTGCTCAAGAAAACTTGATGTGCTCTAGCATGGGCTGCTTGCCAGCTAAGACACTATATGTTGGCTCACACCACTTTACTGATTTCTAAGATGGACCCTATCAAGTACATCTTCGAGAAGCCCGCTCTCTCCAGACAGATAGCTGGATGGAAAATGATTATGACTGAATATGATATTTAATATACAACACAAAAGGCCATCAAAGGAAGTGTATTGGCAGATCATTTGGCCCATCAAGTTGTTGATGACTATCAATCTATGAAAGTTGTCCTACCTGTCGAAGTTCAAATCCCTTCTCTAAAGAATATGAAGGAAGCAGATTTAGGAGAAGATGAATGGATTCAGACTAGGTTGGATCAGTTGAACTTGATTGATGAGAAGAGACTGGTTGTTATCTTTCACAGTCAAGTGTATCAAAAACATATGATCAAGGCTTTCAACAAAAAAATCAAGCCTCGAGTGTATCAAGCTGGTGACTTAGTAATAAAGATCATCATCCTTCCACAAGGCAACCCCAGGGGAAAATGGACTCCTACTTACGAAGGGCCATTTGCTGTAAAGAAAGTTTTCTCTGGTGGTGCCATGATGATGATTACTATGGATGGCGAAGACTTCTCACATCCTGTGAACGCGGACATAGTTAAAAAATACTACGCATAAAATGACCCGCTAGGTTGACACACCTAGGCAAAAATAAGGGCATCCTGGTGAACCAAAAAGGTTCAAGCAAAAGTTAGGGATATATACAAAAGATTGTACACCCGTAAGTCGAAAACCCGAAAGGGTGATTTGGGAAAAAATGGGTATCCTGGTGGGCTGAAAACCCGAAAGGGCGGTCCAGGCAAAAGTTAAGAATTAAAGCGTATGACTATGTCCCATGGGATCTTTACAGCCAGCTTTATTACTAAAGTCCAAAGTTAAAATGGTCCAAGATCAATCCAATCAAATCCTATTCAACGGAAAGGGATAATGTTCGAAGATATAGGGGCAATAGTGGGGTTGGAACACAATGAGATCACTTTCACATGGCTATTATTTTTTGTTTTCACTTTGTATTCTTTCCATTCTTTCGAAAATTTCCTCTTACTAGGATCTCGGTCTCTTTGTACAAAAACGCCTATTCATGGGCAAAACATCAATACAAATATACTTTGAAGTGCAAACTTTCTATGTTTTCTGTTTTGAGTACAAAAGTGTCCAATGACTAAAATTGAATGAACATATGCATATGGACATGATTAAACTTTTAACAGATGTATGCTTAAAAATAGTTAAAAGCATCTCCTTAATTGCATTTGAGATATCCCCACAGAGTTATTTCAATAACATTATTTAGATTCATAAAATCCCCAGCCAGAGTTTCAATCTCCGGAAGATCCTCTCCCCAGCTGAGTTGGACTTAAAAGGAAGCCTTATGGAATTCTTCCTACAAAATATCCTCCCCAGCAATTCGTAAAATATCCTCTTCAACATGGTTTATTTCCCCAACAAACTACAGATTCCCCAACTTGAGTTTTCATCTCAGACTATTACAAATAAAGGGACCGCAACCCCTAATCCCCAGTGAAGTTGCCAACAGAGTCATTGATATCTCCGAAAGTTGTTGTAAATCCTGGAACCCGACCAGATACTAGTTCAACTTCATCCTACTCTTAACTTACTGTAAAGACTGGACCCGACCAGATAAGAGTAAATCTCAATTCCAAGTTACTAAAGCTTGGACCCGACCAGATAATAGGTTAACTTCTCAAATTGCTTAAGCCTGGACCCGACCAGTCAACAGTTCAAGCCTGGACCCGACCAGATACTAGTTAACCTCAAAAATAAATTGTTGAAGCCTAGACCCGACCAGTTAAAAATTTAAAATTCGGAATCCTGAACCCGACCAGATAACAGTTCCAATTTCTGAAATCTAGACCCGACCAGATAATAATAAATCTCAAATTTAGTTGCTAAAGCCTGGACCCGACTAGATATTAGTTTAACTTCTTCAACTGCAGAGCCTGGACCCGACCAGCTAACAGTTCGAGTTACTGAAACCTGGACCCGACCAGATAACAGTTGATCTCAAGTTCAAATTTCTGAACACTAGACCCGACCGGATAACTGTAAGTTTCAATTTCAAGTGGCTAGAGCCTGGACCCTACCAGATAGTAACTTAACTTCTCCATCTACTACAAAGCCTGGACCTGACTAGTTAACAGTTCGAGTTGCTGAAACTTGGACCCGACCAGATAACAGTTTAATTCTTACAAATAACTAATAAAACTCCTCTTCCCTAGTAGAGTTTTCCACCATCCCATCGAGTTGTTGCAAAGCTTGGAATCTGACCAGATAACAGTTAACTTCTTTATTCCCAGCAAGTTATTGTAAAGCCTGGAATCCGACCAGATAACAGCTAAATTTCAAGAGATAATTCCCCACCAGAGCAATGGACAACTAAAACTCTTGAATTATGTTTCCCAAGCAGAAATCAACACTCTCCACAGAGTCTTCTCAAGCAAAGTCAATATTCCTTAGAGGAGTTTCTTCTCAACCAAGAAGGAATCCCCAACGGAAGAATTTTAAAACAATCTGAAGATACACATACTCTTCATCTCCAACAGCAATCTGAGATTTAACTTCTCAAAACTCCCCAGTATCTGTCAAGGATACACTTTGACAACATGTCACATTCATACATCATATAACATACATAACATATACATACAACATAATCTAATTTATTTTTAGAACATCATTACACCATGCATACATTCGCATACAGTTAACCTTTTTGTTCCTTGCAGAAAAAATCATTGATCCAAAGACCTCTTCTGGATCAGAATTAATTCTTCTAGTTAAAGACAGGCAAGACACCTAGTTTTCAGCACGAATTGACCAAAGATTTATGCTGATGTTTCTCCCATTTTCTACCAGCATCTCTCCAAATGACATCTATAAGCCCATTTCCGAATCAATACATCATCGAGTGCAAATTTCTGGGCACTTTAGTGTTCAATCATCTTTCACCTTCAAGCCACGAATGGCGGATCCGCCAATCTAACTCTTCAGGTTTAAGAAGATTGAACAGGGGCAGCTGTTGTACCCCAAAATTTTCCCTCTCATTTTCTCAAGATTTCTCTCAAAAGATGTCCATTGATTCAAAAAGGCACAGGGATGGATCAGCTCAATACACCTCCTCAAGAATTGATGCCTCAAATTAGGGTTTGAGTTTACGTAAAGACAGATGGACTCCTAACATTTCAAATGACTTTCATGAATCATTATGGACCCTCAAGATTATTTCTGTCAAATTTCAAGTCTTGCATCACAAATTCTGCTCAGACAATTGACCAGATGACCAAAAATCAATTGTAATGATGAAAAGTCAATTGTACACTGAAAAGTCAAACTTTGACTTTTTGATCAAACTTGAGTTTCAAAATGACATTTCACCAAGACATTCAAAATAGGGAATTTGATCATCAAAATTCAAGAAAGTCAAAAATCAAACTTTGCAAAATTTGGAAAAAATTTCGAAGTATTTTCTGTACATGATTAATTTCATTTCTTCATGATATCTTTTCACTACAATTCAAGACAATTCAAATTGCTAAAAGTATTCAAGTTATTACAAGATTTCATTTTTTATGTTAGAATTTGTTAGGTTACAAATCCTAAAGCCTTGTCTTGTTTGAACTTTTCCCTTGACTAAATCCACAAAAACAGCCCTGTTATGTTGTCACAGTCTGCTCCAAAACCTGCAATGATACCCTGAAAATCTGCATCATATCAGTCCCATGTTTGCACCCAAAAAGGCTATGAAACAGCATACCCAAAAACTTCAAAAATTCATTTGTTTCCCTCCCAAACTTCATCCAACTTCATCTACAAATAAATTGTTTTCTCAACACACAAAGGGTGGATTTTATTGAGAGAGAAAAGAGAGAAAAAAACATAATCAATTGTAACCTTGTTCATTCAAAAAACTCTGCTCTATTTTCATTCACTAAACAGAAAATCCTCAACCCACTATTTCATCTTGCAAACACTCTCATAAACCAGCTAAACATTTCATATCACATAGAGATTGTTCAAGCACAAGAACATTTTCTGTAGTGCCCTTATCTTCACCTTCTAAACAAAATACAATATTGGACAACTTGGCAGTTTGGAGTTTGGTTCAGCATCTCTCAATATAGAAGGAGGTTCAACAGCTTTTGGGAGGTTCATTGAAGTCCACACAGCATCTTGAAAAGTGTTCAGACTCAAAACATAAAGTGAAGTTTCAAGGTAAGTCTTCTTGACTTCGCATTTTCCATTCATCATCTTTGGTTCATTTGTGAAGATAGAATGTAGTAATCACTGCCCTTTGAAGTTAATCATTTACTTGTTGTTCATTTTTATCAATTATATGTTGAAACTGACTGATACATGCAAAAGAATGATGATAGAGGCAAAAAACTGCAGCGTGAGTCGACACATACCCACATGGGTCGACTCATTCTAGTGACAAAACAGGGTATAATCGACAAATGGCCTTATGCATCGACTCATAATGTTATCTAGGCCCCAAAACAGAAGGATGAAAGGTGCATGAGTCGACATAAAACGCGTATGTGTCGACACAAACAGATGCATGAGTCGACACATCCCATTATGCATCGACTCATATGTAGTTGTTTAGTTATTGGCATGCATTTTTGGTAAAACCAGGTGTGTGAATGTCATGACTGATGTCATAACATTCTAGTTTATTAGGTACTGATTTATTAGGTACCTTTGCAGAAAAATATTGTCATACAGGTGCTGCTGTTTATGAGTGTGTATCTGAGCATTTTGCAAAAAGATCTCATTTACCAAAATCAGTAGACAGGAATTCAGATGTCATAACAAATGTTAAGACATCCTGTTCTGAACTAACAGTTATGCAATTTGGGTAATTCTGAATTTTTTCAGGAAAATGACTCAGTCTTTCCAGAACAGAAAATCTCGTGGACTTGGGGTTAACCTAGCTCAACCCTAACCTGGTTGATAAAGTCCTGTGACCAAGTCTTAAGGTCAAACGGAATTAACCCTAGCTTTTTGTGGAAACCCTAACTGAAGATGCAGCTGCTATATATTCAACAGGGCTGCTGTTTGGAAATTATCCCTTTTTTGACAGAAGATCTTTTAGAAGCTGTATAGTTTTAACTATTGTAATCCAAGCAAGTATCATTGTGATAAGTGACTTGGAATAGGTTTTAATTGTAAGGGTTTTGTATCACTCAAAGCTTTGAAGCAAGAGTGTTTTGTGTCTCTTGACTAAAGCTTTGAAGCAAAGTCAAGTTAGGTTTATGTATCACTCAAAGCTGTGAAGCAAGAGTGTTTATGTTGCTTGATTAAAAAACTGTAAAGCATAATCAAGTGTATGTATTGAAGAGTGTCTTCATTAAATCATTAGTCAATTGTTTTAAGTATCACTGCTGTGATTGAGGGGGAGTGAGTAGGAACTCAGGTTTAAGTTGTACTTAGATTGAAGTTGCATTGGGTAGGTCTTAAGTGAAGGAGATAAACTGGTTGGTTTATTCCTGAATTAATATCTCTTATAGTGGATTTCCTCCCTGGCTTGGTAGCCCCCAGAGTAGGTGTTGTTGCACACTGAACTGGGTAAACAATTGACTGTGTTCTTTACTGTTTTTGTATTTACTGTCTTATAGAAAGTCAGATACGGTGTCATAACATTGAACGTGACATTGAGTATCTGCAGCCAGAATTTCAATTGGCATCAGAGCAGGCACCCTGCCTGTATTACTGGGTGAGATCTAGGGATATCACTTTCTGGAACTATGGACAAAGAAGGAGTTTTTGGAAATAGACAACCCATTCTGGATGGAACAAATTATGACTACTGGAAACCTCGTATGATTGCCTTCTTAAAATCTCTGGACAAAAAGGCTTGGAGAGCTGCTGACAAAGGATGGAACCATCCCACCATAACTGAGAAAGATGGGACAATCAGTCTGAAGCATGAGGAAGATTGGAGTAAAGAAGAAGATGAGTTAGCCCTGGGAAATTCCAAAGCTTTAAATGCCTTGTTCAATGGAATTGATAGAAACATATTCCGACTAGTACATCAATATGAACTGGCCAAGGAAGTTTGGGACACTCTCAAAACTACCCATGAGGGCACTTCCAAAGTAAAAATGTCAAGGCTTCAGATGTTGACTACCAAGTTTGAGAATCTAAAAATGATGGAAGATGAAACCATTCATGAGTTTCACATGAACATCTTGGAGATTGCCAACACCTCAGGAGCACTGGGAGAAAAGATGTCAAAAGAAAAATTGGTGAGAAAGATTCTCAGATCCTTGCCTAAAATATTTGCAATGAAGGTAACTGCCATAGAGGAAGCCCAGGACATCAACAAGTTGAAAGTGGATGAACTTATTGGGTCTCTTCAGACTTTTGAGATGGGGATCACTGAAAATGGTGACAAGAAGAACAAGAGCATAGCACTTGTATCCAACACTGATGTTGAAAACAAGGAGGATGAAGAAGAAAATATTTCAGAAGCTATAGCCATGCTTGGAAGACAATTCAACAAACTTATCAAAAGAATAGATCCAAAGTCAAGGTCTAATGTTCATAATATTCCCTCTGACATTGACAGTTCCAGCAGAAGACTAAGGTCAGAAGAGAAGGGAAATCAAGGCAGAGGAATTCAATGCCATGGTTGTGAAGGATATGGGCATATTCGAGCTGAATGTCCTACCTTTCTTAAGAAACAAAAGAAAGGAATGACTGTTACTTGGTCTGACTGTGATTCAGAAAGTAATTCTGAAGAAGAATCTGCCAAACTAGTTACTGCTCTAACTGGTGTTTGTACCTCTGAAAGTGACACTAGTGATGAAGAAGTGACATTTGAAGAACTGGCTGATACTTACAAGAAATTGTGTATCAGAAGTACTGAAGTTTGTGTGCAGAATGAGAAACAATCAAAACTCATCATAAAGCTGGAGGCTGAAAAAAGGGCAGACCTTGAAACTATAAGTCATCTAGAAGGGGAAGTTCAATTGCTGAACTCACAACTGAACCAAATGACCAAATCTGTCAAGATGCTGACTAATGGAACAAACAAATTGGAAGAGATACTTCAGGTTGGACAAAATGTGGGAAACAAATCTGGACTAGGATTTGTGGCAGCAAAGAAATCAAGTGCAGACAAGAAGATCAGGTCTAATAAACAAATATCAAAGCAGATGTCTCAACATAACTCTCAACATCAGGAACAGAGACATATGAAGAAAAGGTACCAAAGATGGAGATGTCATCATTGTGGGAGGTATGGCCACATAAAGCCTTTCTGCTTCAGATTGCATGGATACCCTAATCAGAACTCAGGTGTCAAACCTAAGTCTAAAAAGGTACCACATACTCCTAAATGGAAGAAAAAGACTACTGCTCTGATAGCCCACACTTCCCCGAGGGTCTCTACAAAGGAAGACTGGTACTTTGACAGTGGGTGTTCTAGGCACAGGACTGGAATCAAGAACCTCCTCAATAATGTTAAACCTCACACCACTAGTTTTGTGACCTTTGGAGATGGTGCTAAAGGTGAAATCAAAGGAGTTGGTAATTTGGACTGCCCTGGAGTTCCAAACCTAAATTAAGTACTACTGGTAAAAGGCCTGACTGCTAATCTCAGTAGTATCAGTCAATTGTGTGATCTAGGATTCAAGGTCAATTTCTCAAAATCTGAATGTCTTGTAATTAATGAAAAACAAGAAGTTGTAATGAAAGGAGTCAGATCTAAAGACAACTGTTACTTGTGGGAGCCTGAGAACACTAATTTCTCCACTGTGTGTTCCATTGCAAAAGAAGAAAAAGAGGTGAAACTGTGGCACCAGAAACTTGGCCATCTTCATCTAAGAGGAATGAAAAGGATTATCTCTATGGAGGCAGTCAGAGGGATTCCAAGACTACAAATTGATGAAGGGAGAGTTTGTGGTGAATATCAGGTTGGTAAGCAGACTAGGATGTCACATCCAAAGTCAAGACATCTGACCACCTCTAAGGTTCTAGAACTTCTTCATATGGATCTGATGGGACCAATGCAGGTGGAGAGTCTTGGTGGAAAAAGATATGCCTATGTTGTTGTGGATGATTTTTCCAGATTCACCTGGATTAACTTCATTAGGGAAAAATCTGATGTATTTGAAGTTTTTAAAGAATTGTGCAAAAGAATTCAAAGAGAAAAAGAAGGGTGTATTGTCAGAATCAGAAGTGATCATGGCAAGGAATTTGAAAACAGCAAGTTTGATGAATTCTGTTCCTCAGAAGGAATTAGTCATGAATTTTCTTCTCCTATAACTCCTCAGCAAAATGGAGTTGTGGAAAGAAAAAACAGGACCATACAGGAATCTGCCAGAGCAATGATACATGTCAAAAGTCTTCCTATGTATTTTTGGGCTGAAGCTATGAATACAGCCTGCTATGTCCATAACAGGGTCACCTTGAGAAAGGGAACCTCATCCACCATATATGAACTCTGGAAAGGAAGAAAACCAACTGTGAAGTACTTCCATGTGTTTGGTAGCAAATGCTATATTCTGGCAGATCGTGAACAAAGAAGAAAACTGGACCCTAAAAGTGATGAAGGCATATTTCTAGGATACTCCTCAAACAGCAGAGCTTATAGGGTATTCAATTCCAGGACCAAAGCCATGATGGAATCAATAAATGTCATAATTGATGATTATCATGAGGAAACAGATGTCCCTTGTAATGTTGAGACATTCTTTGAGACTTCAACTCAACAGAATGATCTACCCAACACCACCACAGCAGAATCTGAATCAAAGGAAGCTAGCAAGATCCCTTCCATCAGAATTCAGAAGGATCATCCAAAAGAGCTCATCATAGGAGATCCCAACAGTGGAGTCATTACAAGATCTAGAGAAATCATCTCAAACTCTTGTTTTGTGTCTAAAATTGAACCAAGAAATGTCAAGGAAGCTTTAACTGATGAATACTGGATTGGAGCAATGCAAGATGAATTGAACCAATTCAAGCAACATGAAGTTTGGGAACAAGTTCCTAGACCTGAAGGAACTAACATCATTGGCACAAAATGGATTTTCAAGAACAAATCAGATGCTGAAGGAGTTGTCACCAGGAATAAGGCAAGACTTGTTGCTCAAGGATACACTCAGGTTGAAGGGGTTTATTTTGATGAAACCTTTGCACCTGTAGCCAGGCTGGAATCAATCAGACTCCTATTGTCAATTTCTTGTCTTCTGAAGTTCAAGTTATTTCAGATGGATGTGAAAAGTGCCTTTCTAAATGGGTACTTGAATGAGGAAGCTTATGTGGAACAGCCTAAAGGCTTTGTGGATCCAAACCACCCTGATCATGTCTACAAATTGAGAAAAGCTCTATATGGCCTGAAACAAGCTCCTAGAGCATGGTATGACAGGTTAACAAAATTTCTCTCAGACAAAGGATACAGAAAAGGAGGCTTGGACAAAACCCTCTTTGTCAAAACTTAAGGAGGGAAGTTGATGGTAGCCCAAATATATGTTGATGACATAGTGTTTGGAGGAATGTCAGAACCTATGGTTAAACATTTTGCTGACCAGATGCAGGCTGAATTCGAAATGAGTCTCATGGGAGAACTGACTTATTTTCTTGGACTACAAGTCTCACAGATGGAGGACTCAATCTTTTTATCTCAAAGCAAGTATGCAAAGAACATTGTAAAGAAGTTTGGTATGGAGAATGCCAGTCACAAAAGGACTTCTGCTCCTACTCACTTAAAGCTTTCCAAAGATTCAAGTGGGGTTAAGGTGGATCAAAGTCTGTACAGAAGCATGATAGGAAGCTTGCTGTACTTAACAGCCAGCAGACCTGACATTGCTTTTGCAGTTGGAGTTTGTGCAAGATACCAAGCTGATCCTAAAGTCAGTCATATCAACCAAGTGAAGAGAATTTTGAAGTATGTGAGTGGAACTTACAACTATGGTTTGCTATATTCTCATGGCTATGAACCAACTCTGACTGGTTATTGTGATGCTGATTGGGCTGGTAGTGCTGATGATAGAAAAATCACCTCTGGAGGATGTTTCTTCTTGGGAAATAATCTGGTTTCCTGGTTCAGCAAGAAACAGAATTGTGTGTCTCTCTCTACTGCTGAAGCTGAATACATTGCAGCTGGTAGTAGTTGTTCTCAAACGATCTGGATGAAACAGATGCTTACTGAGTATTATGTCACACAAGATGTTATGACATTGTACTATGACAATCTGAGTACAATCAACATTTCCAAGAATCCCATTCAGCATAGTAGGACCAAACATATTGACATAAGACATCACTTTATCAGAGACCTTGTAGAAGAGAAGACAATTAAATTGGAACATGTTGCCACTGAGCTACAGCTGGCTGACATTTTTACCAAGGCACTTGATGCAAATCAATTTGAAAACTTGAGGGGTAAGTTGGGTATTTACCAACATGAGGAATTGTAGCAATTAATTTTGCTTAAAACAAGGGTTGAAGGAGTTATGCTTGTTAAGTCTGTTCTGATTGGGTTAAACTTATATTTTCCCATTTCCTTCAATTCTTTTAAGAAGTTGAATAGACACTCCTTTTCTTCCTTCCCCTCTCGTCTCCGCATCAAAACCCAGTCTCTCAATCAGAATTTTCTCTCCAGTTGCTATTGGTCTTCTAAGACTATCAAAATGTCTCAAACACCATCATCATCCAATACGACTATTTCATCCTCTTCCTCTGATCAATATTCTAGGGCAATCTCATCTTGCCTGGATTCTGAAGTCCTGGAGATCGCTCCTCTTAGAGAAGTGGAAACTAACCCCACCAAGGTCAAAGAGCTAAGAACAAGGCATGCAGGAAGGTCCCAAGCTACTGCCTCTGGTAATCCCTCTCATCCTTCTTCTTCTGTTCCCTCTGAAATTGCAAATAGGGAAGGGTCAGACTATGTTCGTCAAGCAATAGCTAAAATTGTTATAAGAATTCTGAACGAGAACCACTTAGTTCCTGGCATTTCTGTTCCTTTAAATCAAGAAAGTTCAAATGTTGAAACAAATCCAGATGTCTCTAAGGATGTTGAGACATCAGACAAAGAGAAGAATGCTGATATTGCTCACAAGAAAAGGAAGAAGCCCGAACTTTATGAGTCTGATGACAGTGCTTAAAGGTTGGTGGAGTTGATGCTGGACCCTGGTGGAGTTTGCAAGTGTGTTCAGAGTTTAGTTGTTGTTTTTATTACTTTTGGGATGACTGTATAACTTTTAAGAACATGTATCTTTGGCCCATTTGTGGCTAAAGAGGGGGATATATTATTTTGTGGTCAATTACTTGATAGACATTCTATTTTTCTGCAGTCATATTTATTCTGCTGCTATCTATCTCTGATTGCTTAGGGGCTTTAGCCAAAAATCTGCCAAAGGGGGAGTTTGTAGTTGTTTAGTTATTGGCATGCATTTTTGGTAAAACCATGTGTGTGAATGTCATGACTGGTGTCATAACATTCTAGTTTATTAGGTACTGATTTATTAGGTACCTTTGCAGAAAAATATTGTCATACAGGTGCTGCTGTTTATGAGTGTGTATCTGAGCATTTTGCAAAAAGATCACATTTACCAAAATCAGTAGACAGGAATTCAGATGTCATAACAAATGTTAAGACATCCTGTTCTGAACTAACAGTTATGCAGTTTGGGTAATTCTGAGTTTTTTCAGGAAAATGACTCAGTCTTTCCAGAACAGAAAATCTCGTGGACTTGGGGTTAACCTAGCTCAACCCTAACCTGGTTGATAAAGTCCTGTGACCAAGTCTTAAGGTCAAACGGAATTAACCCTAGCTTTTTGTGGAAACCCTAACTGAAGATGCAGCTGCTATATATTCAACAGGGCTGCTGTTTGGAAATTATCCCTTTTTTGACATAAGATCTTTTAGAAGCTGTATAGTTTTAACTATTGTAATCCAAGCAAGTATCATTGTGATAAGTGACTTGGAATAGGTTTTAATTGTAAGGGTTTTGTATCACTCAAAGCTTTGAAGCAAGAGTGTTTTGTGTCTCTTGACTAAAGCTTTGAAGCAAAGTCAAGTTAGGTTTATGTATCACTCAAAGCTGTGAAGCAAGAGTGTTTGTGTTGCTTGATTAAAAAGCTGTGAAGCATAATCAAGTGTATGTATTGAAGAGTGTCTTCCTTAAATCATTAGTCAATTGTTTTAAGTATCACTGCTGTGATTGAGGGGGAGTGAGTAGGAACTCAGGTTTAAGTTGTACTTAGATTGAAGTTGCATTGGGTAGGTCTTAAGTGAAGGAGATAAACTGGTTGGTTTATTCCTGAATTAATATCTCTTATAGTGGATTTCCTCCCTGGCTTGGTAGCCCCCAGAGTAGGTGTTGTTGCACACTGAACTGGGTAAACAATTGACTGTGTTCTTTACTGTTTTTGTATTTACTGTCTTATAGAAAGTCAGATACGGTGTCATAACATTGAACGTGACATTGAGTATCTGCAGCCAGAATTTCATCATACTTAGTTGATTTTGTTTACAAGAGCAAGAAGAGTTATCTGTCGATGCATAGCAGCATTGTGTCGACACATAATAGCTCAAAATGCAATTTTTCTTTCTTTTTACACCGCCTTTACATTTTTCACAGATTTTCTTCATTATTGTCCAGCTAGTCGATATGGTTGAAATGATTAGAAATCTACTTCATCCCAATTTGGAAATTGTACCCCCACTCCCCTAATGATGTAATAGTGTAGGATTTTAATTTCCGCAAATTTATCGCTTTTCATATAATTGTTAGTAATTAGGGTGTGTATGGCAAGATAAAATCAACTGTAAGAAAACCCTAATCTCAAAGACAACGCATGCAATAAAACACACTACTCACACGTGCACCTCTAGGGTAACCTCGCTTGTTGCCTCGGAAAATAGTCATGTCCCTCGAATATGGGCATTTTAGCAAAGACCCTCAATAAAAAAGATCATAGTCCCTCGAAGTCCCTCAATGTTTCCTTCGGTAAACGATCTAGTCCCTTACAAAAATTGCTAAAACGTCTCTTAAGTTGCCTTCTATGACTATACGATTGACCAACCATAGGGTTTCTTATCAATCAATGGTAAGGTAGCCACATCTAAAGGAGGAGGAAAAGAACAACGACCTTTTTGAGTAGGTAGGATGCTCGTGGTTGCTCGCTCACAAACTAAAACCATTTCCACACTTACACTTTCAAAACATCTTCAAAAAACAAACATCTCTTTAAAATATTTTCAAAACCAACACTTTGTATGCATTCTTATAGAGACGAGAATCATTACAAAGTTTTCCGCAACAAAGGCATTTTCAAAACATTTTCAAACTTACACCAATCACAAACACATTTCAAACAAAACATTTTCAAGGTGATCAAGCAACTAAGAGTCCTTAGATAACTACGGATGAGAAGGGTGCTAATACCTTCCCTTTTCATAATCTACCCTCTGAACTCAAGAAAATATATCAAAAGGTCTTTCCTGTTCTTTTCACCCTTTCCTTTAATGGATAAAAGAAAAGTCGGTGGTGAATCTTGCTATCGGCAACATTTGTGATAAAACGTAAAACACCAAGTCAATTCTCCCACCGTATTACAGCATCGCATTGTAATCCTCCAGTAATGTTTCAAGATCAGACATATGAGATTCTTGTGACTCCTCAAAATGTTGGGATTGGTATTTGTAGAAGTAATTTAAGTGAGAGTGAGTTAGTGACGCATTGAAATCCCCCATTAGTATTTCGAGGTCATATTTATGGGATTCTTGTGATTCCTCGAAATACTGAGAATGGGAGTAGTAGAAAACATCTGGGTGATACATGGTAATTAAGTTTAGAAATCCTTAGTCTATACGCTGCAACAACGGAAATAAAAATATTGATTGTTGGTCCCCGGCAACAGCGCCAAAAAATTTATGTGTCTGCAAGTGCACGAAAATATCGAAGTAATATAAAAGATTGTCGAACCCACAGAAACCAATGTCAACCTACTGTAATCTATTATCGCTTTGGAAAGCTAAGGCTAATGTATGATTGATTAAGGGGAGACCAAGACGAAAATAAAGACAAATAATATTAAAGAAATATATAATAAAAGAGAGACTGGAATGTGTATTCCACGTACCTCGGGGACTCTATAACTCGTTGGCTTATACTGATGTTAAAAATGTGTTTAATAGAAAATATCAATTTAAAAACTAAACCTCAAACTCTCGTGGTTTTGAATAAAGCCACATTCCTTAACCATGAGGTTTTGCTCTCGCTCGACCATTTTAATTAAGGAATGTGTTTTGAAAATTGAACAAGTCCTAATTAATCCTAAAGCACTCTCGTTGTGTTTAGGATTAATGTCTAGTTTCTACTATTCGTTTCGACCCCCACACTCTCGCAGTGTCGGCTCGAACCTTCATTAATTTTCCACTCTCGTGGTAAAATCATGTTAAATAACCTCTCACTCTTATGACAAAGCTAATTAAATTAAGTTTATAAACAAATACCAAAATAGGATTTTCAAATTAAGATTTAAGCCAACATTGTTACCGAGTCTCGTCGAGAACGACTTTCCTCACATACCGGACTCAAGACAAATTAGTTAAACATGGAATTAAGTGTAAACCAACTAAAAATAAAGATAGTAATTAAGAACAGTATGGAAATTAAATTAAACAAACGAAACAATAGAAATGAGAAATGCGATAAAAAGAAACCTGTAAAATTTGAAATCAATGCAACTGGAATTACTCTTTAAATTATCATTGCGTACAATATCAAAAACTTGAATTTTGAATATGATGGCACGCTTGACAATCAGATACATAAATGAAATTAAAAACAGTTCCTAGGACTAGAGTTGTGATAGGTCTTCCACATCGGAAGAGCTATCACTTTTACATGTAAATTCACTACTTAAATTCTAAGAATGATACTTTAATTGGAAAACTAACCGCCTGGAAGTTGTGATAGACTGCCTTTTATAATCTCTGCTAAATTTTTCGTAACTCCCTTGGAGAAAAATCAGGACTCGTGACTTCATGGCCCAAAGTATTCAGACGACTCTGTAAGCTGGAGAAAAATCAGGGGATTTGTTTTGTTACGTGGATAAAACCATGCAACAAAATAAACAACATGACAAGCTGATAGAGTGTGGCGAGGGACACACATGCACGGCGAGGGCCATGCCCTTCTTACTTGCATGGCGAGGGCCATAGGACCAACTTTGTATTTTTTTTCAATCTTTTCTTCATTTCTTCTCTATTTCTTTCTCTTCTTCACATTAAGCCTCTTTGCTAGCATACACCTGTAATATAATTGAAATACTAGCATAATAGGACAAAAATAAATAAAAATGGTAACAAAATTCATGTGAGTCGAGTCGAACATGCAATGTTATTCTCTGTTATAACATATATGATTCAATGATGTTGCATTGCATTATATGTGACATTGCATAATGATTTATTAAGTAATGTTTATGATGTGATATCACTGATGTTTGGTGATAAATGTTGATGTGATGTTATAATGATATAATTGATGTGTATTGATGATGCGAACGTGTGAGTATGATATATGAAGTATGTTGATTTCTAGAATCCATGATGATTTTTTATTGTAGTACTATATCTATTCCATATATCTTTTATAATAATTTGTGATTACTCACCCTTTCTGCTCAGAAATATTGCCTGTATACGTGCGTAACTTATAGGTAATCAGGAATAGTTCATTGAAGCTTAGAGGATAACTTCAGAGTGCCTCATTTATTTCATGTTGAATAAAGTGCGTCTTTCTCTGATATGTAACATCAGGGTTGTGATTGTTTGATTAGATAAATTATGTTCTTTTAGTTATCTTGAGATTTGAACTATCTTTCATGGTATTTGTGTTATTTGAATTATGAATCATGAATGATGAAGTATCATGAAGCTTATATGAAGTATTTTAATAAAAGTGTTTTGAAACTATGAATTCCGCTGCATGTAGTTGAAATGTCATTATTGTTATTCATGAAGTGTTTGTTATAATTGATTTTCAAAATCCGTGTTACAGAGCAGGACGGTTTATATGAAGATGTGACACCCTTGTTGGTGGTTCTATTTGAATTATTTTCGTGAAATATATGCGAAATATATGTGGAATTAGAAGGTTGTTACATTAGTGGTATCAGAGCAGGTCGGTCCGTCCGACCAGGTTTTCTTATGTTATGCATGTCTTGTCGGTCGATTAGTGTGAGTACACCATCGATACGTTGTTTTCTGATGTTATTTTTATGTGTGTTGATTGCGACTTTAAGAGTCTATTGAGGGTAGTGACTGCAAGTGCACAGTCTGATCGCGTAGTTTTAAAAGATATCAAACCCACAAGGACTGAAAATCAAACTACTGTTATCTAAGGTCACTGTGTAAAGCTAAGGCTAATGATTAATCTTTGGGTTTTGGGTGAGAAGAAAAATAAACTTAGATTTAGATGAAATATTCGATAACGGGACACCGGTATGTAATATGTCGGACTTTCAGGATTAAGTAAGTCATTAGCATAGCTTTGAGTATTAAAACACTATTTCATTAGAAACTATCAATTTAAAAACCTTTATCTCATACTCTCATGATTATTGATTCGGACTATATTATTAAACTTAAATGCTTGCTCCCTCTGTCTCATTTAAAATCTAGAAATACTTTTTGAAAACAAATAGAATCTAATTAATCCTAAACCGCTCTCTCCGTATTTAAAACTAGTGTTCGATTACCACTATCCGGTTAAAATATCAAACTCTTGTTATATCGATCTTAACCTTTGTTTATCTTTTACTCTCATAACAAAATGGTTTTAATATTAAATATTGGAAACCAAACCAGAAAAGTATTTTATAAATGTTTATGCCAATTCATTACCGAACCCCTTCGGTTCTATGACCTTGCATACTGGTATCAGGGAAATTAACCAGACATGTTATTGAGTACCAACACAAAATTATAGTAAACAAACAATAACATAATAATGATTATTAAGTATAAAATAGTATATATAAATGAAATAAGAACCTGCAATTAATAAAGAAAACTGAAATTAATGCTAAACTTCTAGTGCCAAGTGCAATCCTCCACAATATGCCGGCAAGATTTGCTTTGCGGAAAGTAATAACTTGAATGCATAAAAAATATAAACTAAAACAAAGTTTGAAGGATGCGAATAAAATCTACTCGTGCAATAGCTCCCCAATGCAAAAAACTATTTCTGATTCAGATGGAGAAATATCTGCTTAAAATTTATAAAATAATGGTTCTGAACTATGAGAAAATCAAACAAAATCGTCTCCCCTTTTATCGGAAGACTCGACTTCTCCAAATAATCAGGGACGTGATCATCATGGAGTGGAGCATAATACTGACTCAGTTGTGGTTGAGAGAATATAGGAGCTTCGTTACAGACATGGAGAGAACAAGTGTGTGGCCTGCTGTATTAGAGTTGTGGCGAGGGGTATGCCTTGTGTGCTGTGGGGCACACAAGTCAAATTTGTGGCGACTGTAACACGTGTGTGCCGAGGGACACACATAATTCCAAGGTGTGGCGACCAGCAGAAGGCTGTAACGACCGTCACAGTCCTCTTTCATGCAGTTTCCTTATATTTTCTTCTACAGAGTCATTTTTAAATCATTTATTTATCATTTCTTTCTCTTTTCTCATGCAAGTCATTTGGAATGTAAATACCTAAAATGAAATAGAAATATCGGCATAACAAGATAAAAATGAATGAAACAAAACTAAAATGCATGCGAGTCAAGTTGAATATATGATTTAATTTCGTGTTATCATGTGTAGAATGGCTGGAAGAAACAATGTTGCGATTGATGATGTTTTGCAAGATGTTGCTCAGGCTATGCAACATCATCCTAATGCTTGCAGGAACGATGGATCTCGTGTCTTAGAGACGTTTCAGATGAACCATCCGCTTATTTTCAAGGGTATGTATAATCTTGATGGAGCACAAACTTATCTCAAGGAGATTGAAAGGATCTTTTGAGTCATGGATTGCTCAGAGGCACAGAAGGTGAGGTTTGGTATGCATATGCGGGAAGAGGAAGCCGGTGATTGGTGGGTTGCTACCCTTCAGAGAATGTAAGCAGTGGGTGAAGTCGTCACTTGGGCCATGTTCAATTGAGAAGTTTTGAGGAAGTACTTTCCCGAGGATGTATGCAGAAAGAAAGAGATTATGTTCCTAGAATTCAAACAAGGAAATTTGACTATGACTGAGTATGCTTCGAGGTTTGTGGAACTGGAAAAGTATTATCCATATTATAGTGAAGTGACTGCTGAATTCTTGAAGTGTATCAAGTTTGAGAATGGTTTGTGTCTGGAAATCAAGCGGGTAATTGGATATCAGTCGATCTGTAGGTTTCCGGAGTTGTTGAACAGCTTTAAGATCTATGAAGAAGATAGCAAAGCTCATTCAGCTCACTACAAGAGTCTGGATGAGAAGAGAGGAAAACAACATCAAGTTTGTAGGAAGTCTTATGATACTCTAGTTGATAAAGGGAAACAAAAGGTTTCTAATGGGAAAAGACAAGTGGGGGAGGAGCTCTCGCTCCTTTCAAGTGTTATAGGTGTGGGGAACAAGGTCATCATTCTAATGAATGTGAGAATAAGGTCCTGAGATGTTACAAATGTGGGAAGACGGGTCATCATGCTCCTGAGTACAAGAATTATGGTCCAACTTGTTTTAATTATGGAGAACATGGTTATATTTGTACCTAGTGTCAGAAGCCAAAGAATAATGTTGTTTTTGCTTCTGTCAATGGTAGAGTGTTCGCTCTGAGTGGAGTAGAGGATTCCAAGAAGGAAAACTATTGAATTGTTGTTATTATTGATATTGGTGCTACTCATTCATTTATTTCACGTGACTGTGCTAATATGTTGGGATTGAAGTTGTCTGGTATGAATGGTAGTATGGTAATAGACACTGTAACACCCCAGACTACCTTCGAGATTACCGACTGACCCCACAAACCAACACAGGTATTTTCAGTGTGTTTTATCCTCACTCACACGCTTTCCCAGAAAATTCCCAGAAGGTCACTCACACGCTTTCCCGGAAACTTCCCAGAAGGTCACCCATCCTAGAATTTCTCCAAGTCAAGCATGCTTAACTATGGAGTTCTTATGAATGAGCTACCAAAAAATAAGATGCATCTTGTTGGTATAGGTAGTATCAATTAATCATTATAAGCCTTCATTCAACCATGCAGTCCCATACCTGCATAGCCTTGTGATCCCTCTCATTCAAATGTGGTGACCACCTTTTCCCTCTTAGGCCTCGAGTGTTACATATGGAGCAACCACTCCTCGCCCTTTTCGGCCTCGAGTGTTACATGCCCACCAGCTTCTGTATGGTTCATCCTCGAACCACATCGTACTGGGAGAGGTATGGCTCTGATACCATTTGTAACGCCTTGGACTACCTTCGGGATTACTGACTAACCCTACAAACCAACACGGGTCTTTTCACCGTGTTTTATCCTTACTCACACGCTTTCCGGGAAACTTCCTAGAAGGTCACCCATCCTAGAATTTCTCCAAGCCAAGCACGCTTAATTGTGGAGTTCTTATAAATGAGCTACCGAAAAGAAGATGCATCTTGTTGGTATAGGTAGTACCAATTAATCATTATAAGCCTTCCTTCAACCGTGCAGTCCCATACCTGCATAGCCTCGGGATCCCTCTCATTCGGATGTGGAAACCACCTTTGCCCTCTTAGGCCTTGGGTGTTACATGCGGCGCAACCACTCCTCACCCTTTTCGGCCTCGAGTGTTACAGACACTCCTGCTATTGGTTCTATTACTACTACATATGTTTGTTCGGGATGTCCATTGACTATAATAGGCAAGAGTTTTATGATGGATTTGGTGTGTCTACCCTTACACCAAATTGATGTTATACTTGGTATGAACTGGTTGGAGTTCAACTATGTTCATATCAATTAGTATAATAAAACTTTGAGGTTCCCTAAGTTTTGTGATAATGGAGAACTGATGTTGTTGTCTACTAAGCAAGTTAATGTACTCCTGGAAGATGAAGCTTTGATGTTTGCAATGTTTTCATCTTTGCAAGTTGATCGTGAAGCTGCAAGCGTTGAATTACCCGTTGTCTGTGAATTTCCAGAGGTGTTCCTAGACGATATAAGTGATTTTCCTCCAGAACATGAAGTGGAGTTTTCTATAGAATTGGTGCCATGTACAAGTCTGGTGTCAATGGCTCCTTACAGAATGTCAGCTTCCGATCTAAGTGAGTTGAAGAAACAACTGGAAGAGATGCTTGAGAAGAAGTTCGTTTGACCGACTTTTTCTCCATAGGATGCACCTGTAGTGTTAGTTAAGAAGAAATATGGAAGTATGAGATTGTGTGTGGACTACAGACAGTTGAATAAAGTGACTATTAAAAATAAGTATCCATTTCCAAGGATTGATGATTTGATGGATCAGTTGGTGGGTGCTTGTGTTTTCATCAAGATTGAATTTAGGTTGGGTTATAATCAGATTCGTGTTAAACTAAATGATATTTCAAAGACGGCTTTTTGAACAAGGTATGGTCATTATAAGTACACAGTGATTTCGTTTGGATTATCTAATGTGCCAGGTGTTTTCATGAAGTATATGAATCGAATATTTCATTCGTATCTGGAAATATTTGTTGTAGTGTTCATTGATGATATTCTGATCTATTATGAATCAGAAGAAGAACATGTTAAGCATTTTTGAATTGTGTTTAAAGTGTTAAAAGAAAAGAATTTGTATGTAAAGTTGTCGAAGTACGAGATATTGTTGAAGGAAGTGAGTTTCCTTGGCCATGTAATTTCTAGTGATGGTATTGTCATGGATCCTTCTAAAGTTAATGTAGTGCTGCAATTGGAAACTCCAAAGTCTGCGACTGAGATTCAAAGTTTTCTTGGTTTGGGAGGTTATTATCGAAGGTTCATTGAGGGATTTTCTAGGTTGGCGTTACCATTAACTCAGTTGACTCGAAAGAGTCAAGGTTATGTTTGGGATGTTGCATGTGAAGAAAGTTTCATAAAATTGAAGAAGAAATTGACGTCTACTCCGATATTAATTTTTCCTAATTCGAGTGAGTCTTTTATGGTGTACTGTGATGCGTCTACGATGGGTCTTGGCATAGTGCTTATGCAAAATGGGCAGGTTATTAATGCTTACGCTTTTAGACAACTGAAAGTTCCTAAAAGGAATTATCCTACGCATGATTTAGAGTTAGCAGTTGTGGTGTTTGTGTTGAAGATTTGGAGACATTATCTTTCTGGCTCTAAATTTAAAGTGTTCAGTGATCACAAAAGCTTAAAGTACTTATGCAATCATAATGAATTGAATATGAGGCAGATAAAATGGCTTAATATTTTAAAAGATTTTGACTTTGATTTGAATTACCATCCTAGTAAGGCAAATGTGGTAGCTGATGCACCGAGTAGGAAGTCGTTGTATATGTTGATGCTTATGGTTCAGAGCTAGAAATGATCAAAAAATTCAGAGATATGAGCTTGGTGTTTGAAGAGACTCCTGATAGTGTGAAGTTGGGAATGTTGAAACTGACTAGTTGTATTTTAGAAGAAATCTGATAAGGTTAAAAGTATGGTTTGAAATTGATTGATCAGTTGACCTTGATTAACCAAGGTAAAAGAGGTAAGTTCCGAGTTGATGAGAATTGTGTGATAAGGTTCGGAAATAGAGTGTGTGTTCCGGATGTTCTAGAACTTAAGAAGATTATTCTTGAGGAAGGACATAGAAGTGGGTTTAGTATTCACCCCGGTGCTACGAAGATGTATCAAGACTTAAAGAAGTTGTTTTGGTGGCCTGGTATGAAGAAGGAAGTTGTTAAATTTGTATATGCTTATTTGACTTGTCAAAAGTGAAGATTGAGCATCAGAAGCCTGTAGGTCTACTGCAGCCGTTGAACATTCCACAATGGAAATAGGACAATCTTTCTATGGATTTTGTGTCGAATTTGCTGAAGACTGCTAAGGGCAATGATTTGATTTGGGTGATAGTGGATAGGTTGACTAAGTCGGCTCATTTCTCATCGGTGAAGATCAATCATAATATAGAGAAGCTAGCTGAGATTTATATTTAGGAGATTGTGAGGTTGCATGGGATACCTTCGAGTATCGTATCAGATAGAGATCTGAGGTTTACAATGATGTTTTGGGAAGGTTTGCAAAATGCTTTTGGTACTATGTTGAGGTTGAGTTCCGCATATCATCCACAGACGGACAGTCAGACAGAGGTGACTATTCTGTCTTTGGAGGATTTTTTAAGAGCTTGTGTGTTGAAACAAAGAAGTGCTTGGGACAACCACTTTCCATTGATTGAGTTTACATCCAACAATACTTTTTATGAGATTATTGGTATGGCGTTGTATGAAGCGTTTTATTGTATGAGATATAGAACTCCACCGTGTTGGTATGAGTCAGGTGAGAGAGTTATGCTCATACCTAAGATTGTGCATGAAACGACTGAGAAGATCAAGATGATCCAAGAGAGGATGAAAGCTTCTCAGAGTCGTCAAAATAGGTATCATGATAAGAGGATAAAGGCACTAGAGTTTCAAAAGGATGATCACGTGTTTATGAGACTTACTCAGATAACCGGTGTTCATAGAGCTTTGAATTCGAGAAAGCTTACACTGTGTTTTGTTGCTCCATATCAGATATCAGAGAAGATATGGGAGGTGGCTTATTGAATTACTTTATCATCGTCGCTTACGAATCTTCATGATGTGTTTCATGTGTCTCAGTTGAGGAGATACAATCTGGATCCTTAGCATATGATCCAAATGGATGATGTACATGTGAGAGATAACCTGACAGTTGAAGTATCACCTGTGTGGATAGAAGGTCGGTAAGTGAAGAAATTGTGGGGTAAAGGCATTGCCTTGGTGAATGTATTGTAGGGTTGACCAGCTGGTTAAAGTTGGACTTGGGAACGTGAGGATCAGATGAGAGAGTCTTATCTGATTTTGTTTCTGCAAGGTAATTTTTTAGGGCGAAAATTATTTTAGATGGGGGAGAGTTGTAACACCCTAAAATAATTAGAATATTTATTTAATTATTTAATCGATTTATGATAAGTATTTGTGATGTGTTTGTGAGTATATGTGAGTATATGTGACATTTTGATGAGTATGATATGTGATGTGATGCTTTGTGCGGTGTAGTGGAAATTAAGTGATATTGGGTGTTTTAATAATTTTAGATAGTTAGAGTAATTATTTAGAATTATTTTAATTAGAGAAATAAGATAATATATTGTGTAGAATTAATAAGGGCGAGGTGGTAATTAGTGAAGTGATAAGTGGGGGTAATATAGGAAGACCATAGAATGGGTCCAAGGGTTAAACACGAAAAAGTGAGTGTTAGTGTTTCATTATGTGTTAGGAAACCTTCATCTACCTTGTTTACAGGGATACTAGGGTTTATGTTTAAGGTTTAGGAATAGGGTTTTAATTTTTTAGTTAGGGGAATCGCTACAGTTTTTAAGTCGTATGTCTACGTATCCTCTTATGAGGAATCAGAGTCTCAATTCGTAGTTCGTACTATTGGTTGGTGTTTTTTATAGGATTGTGTAGAATTGATTTTGAATTATTCTTGAACCTTGTCTGGGTTGTAAGTTGAGTGATCGTAGACGCGGTTCACAGTTAATTTTGAAAGTAATTCTATTTAATCTTTTTTTAGAAAATGTCTTGGGTTTTATTATGTTAGTAGAAAAATGATTTGATCGTTGGTTAGCTATTTTAAGTGTTTCACTGATAAAGAGTATGGTAGGACACGAAGCGGGGTGAGGATATTAAGGGACCAAGTTCAGAAATTGAACTTGGCCCATTTACGCACAGAGGTGTAAAATTAAGACTAGATGGTGTATTAGAAGAAAATCTGGACCCAAAGATATTTTGAGTATAAATTGGTTGAGGGGTGAGTTTTGCAATAGGATAGTCAAATATGAGGGTCTGACAAGTGAGGGCCTAAGTTCAGATATTTAACTGGGCCCAAAATATAAGTGGGGTATAAACTTAGTTTAGTAGTAAAACACAAGAGTGTATAAGTAGTAGGGGCCCAAGTTCAGAAATTGAACTTAGCCTAATTAAGCAGCGAGATATAGTAATATCTTTGTAAAATATTAAATTAATTAGATTTGAAAAAGAAGTTTGATTTATGTATAGAAATACGATAGAGATTTATTTACAGATGGCAAATGTTTGGAATTAGTCGGAAGACCTATAACACTGAAGTTAACGTATAATTAGTCCAAAAACTTAATAAATAAATTAATCCTAATTATATGCCCTAAAATAAATAAATCTTTTTTTTAACTCTTTATCGGTTTTTCGCTTGTTATTTTTTTACAAATAAATGATATCACATTATTTTATATCTTAAATCTAAGCATATAAATAAAAGATTGTTTGTTGGCCTAACGTCATAAATAAAAAATAATCACTATAATATACTTTAACAAATAAGTAACTAACCTTATAGTTAAATATAATATAACAAAACTATATGTCATGAATAAGTTAAATGGGCTAGAAGAAAAAGAAACCAAATCTAACTTAAGCCCAAATGAGCTCTTCCATCAACCTGTACCCTAACCTAAAAACATGTCATTGTAATGTGACATTTTAATTAAAAAATAAAATTAAAAATATAAAATTGAAATCCATTGCACAAATATAAAGAGAGATGACAAAAGAAATGGCAACTTTCTCTTTCATTTTTATGAGAACAACACTAAGAAATAGAATGCAGCTAAACACACAATAACAATAACAAATAACAAGAAAATGGTATCGATTGGATGGTGATGTACGACAGACATGCGCTAGTTCCTCGGGCTGCAGTGGTGGTTTGCGGTTTATGGTGTGAGGAGATCGGAGGACGGACGAAGGATGATTCGTTCGTGGAGGTTGTGTGTGATAGTGTTAGAAAACTCGCCCTCCAATTGTGAGAAAAATTTAGGTGTTCTATTCAAAATCCTAAAATAATTGTTGATAAGATTTTTGATCTCCAAATGGTTGTTGATGGAGACTTCTGGGTTTCTTTGTTGTTGTTCTTCGATGTGAAGAGTAACAACTTTTAGGAGAACTCTAGTGAGTTGTTTATCTGCAAATGACTATTGATTCTCCAAATAGTTGCTGATGAAAAATAATGTAAAAGAGTGACCTATTTATAGTGATAATTAGGTCAATAAATTAGGAAATGAAGTTAATTGACAAATTAAATTTTCCTTGGTCACCAAGCTAATCAATCATAAGATGAGTATGACACAAATTGACACTGATTGACCAATACAAAACAATTAAATATAAAAGGAAATATTTTTGGTATTTATTATAATTTTTGCACTCAATTTTGATAAAAAAAAGTGCATAAAATCAAATAAATAATTATTTTTAAAAAAATGCATTAATTAAAAGTACGAAAATAATATTTAAATAATTAAAAAATGGTTTTTTGTGATTTTTTTAATATAAATGAAAATAATATTAGTAACATATAAACAGAAAAATATTCAAAGTGCACTAAGTGTGATTCAAATCCATGACCTTATGTTTGCACGCTTTATTCCTCACTGATTGTGCTATATTGCTTATTAGAAACAAAAACCCAATTGAAAGTATATGAAGACGAGCAAGTATTTGTTATTTTAAAAAATACAAATAAATTATTATGCATATTTTTAAATAATAAAAATAATTTAAAAATGATTATTTAAAATATCAAAGAATGTTAGTGTAAACGAACCAAAAGATTTTAAAACCTAATTTTGACAATAATTTTGACTGTAGCACTGAGGCGGACAAATTTGGGGTATGACAGTTGGGTACAACGAATGGATGTGAAGAAGAAATGAAAGGTATAATGGTTTGTAGTTAAATGGAGAGTTGAATGAGTAATGGTGGTGGAAATTTAAGAGCTATGGTGGAGGATTTAGTGATGGATGTAATGTATTAAGACCAAATTGGATATGAAAGGGTTTGGAGATGAATGCGTGAAAGAGAAGATAATGAGGAATATGGAAATATAATCTAAAACATGTTAAGATTCTACCTAATTGATACATGTGTCGATCTGTACATGTCATGAGTCGACACACTCGACACATGTGTCGATACATATTGTATCAAAATTGAAAAATTCAGAAACTTTATTTTATATGTCGACTTATATGAAACATGAATCGACACATGTGATACAAAAGGTGAAAATATGAAATATATGGTTTTGGATAGACTTTGAGTGACATAAATTGAAACATGCATGACCAATTATGGAAGATACATGCAAATGATCACTTTTTATGATGTAATGACAATTAACATGCTTATGCACATATAAGTAATCATAAAGAATCAACAAAAAGAATACATGAGAATATAGTATGATGAGGTCACTATAAGCATATAAGTTGAGAACACGTCATGGTAATCAATTGAGATTTTTGGAAATGAACACTCATAATATATATCATACACCAAGTATATCATGTACCATTGAAGTATAAACAGGTAAAAGAAAGTACTTACTTACAAATCAAAAACTAAAATGATATTACCCCACCATACACATGACGAAGGATTCACTTACATTTCACAAGAAACTCTCGAACAAAAGTTGAAACAAATGCAAAGAGTGTAACAAGATCTTTTGACATCAACGTTCTTACCATTTTTCTCTTTGTTAAACTACCTGATAGTATGATTTGTAGTGCATCAAAGAAAGTTATTAATTTAAGGATCATCCATTTTTTGTTGGACTTTCATCTTTGTCCTTTTCATGATTGTTATCTTGCTCATTTTCATGTTTCACCGATTTGGATTGATCAATTCCTTCTTCGGTGTTATTGAGTACGTATCTTGAAGATACACATACATCATAAAATGAAATACCTTCTCCTATAATTCTTGGATGAGAAACATTGAAAGTACTCTATATATCTTTTACCAATCAAATAACACTAGATGTTGTCTTCCTAGGTCACATATCCTTTGTTCATTGCCACAAAGTCAATGAACTAGGAAGATGTCACTAGCCATATGTCTTGAGCTACCACAAACGAGAACCCATATTCTCTTCATAGAGCCAAGATATTTTTCCTGCAAGATCAACAAGAAATACTAGGTACCTAATCTTCATTGGATCCTTGAGGATTAGTGAAACTTTGGTTGCATTTAGGCAACCATTGTAAAATACCTTTAGGGACTAGAAATCTCCTAAATTTGTATTTTTTAAGGTATGACCTTTCATACAACAATAGTGACAAGTCAAATTATGATGAGATTAAATTTTGTCATTTGATTCTTTTTCAACAAATTTATACCTTCTATAAGGATTATGAGAAGGAATTTTGTATTTTGTGGTATCAATAGCAAAAGTTACTTTTGGTTCTAGAGCCTTATTTAATTTTGCCTTTAGAGATTCAACCTCTTTTTTCCAAATGTGACAAGTCTCATAACCGAAATCAAACCAAGAGGATTCTTCATTATCATATTGTATTTTTTGAACGTCTACCATAGATTTCTTTAGAGCTTCCATTTGATTTTCGGTTTCTAAAACCTTAGCTTCTAAGTATGAAAAAATATTTTTATTTGAAGCTAACTTTTTAAAATCATTTACTGCTTCTCTATATAGATTTTCAAAAACTACTTGTAAATCGGAATGATACCATTTATCAATATGTTCATATTTAGAATGACTTGCATTCTTTTTCTTCTTGTCATGATAATAGGCCGAGAGACAAACATTTTTTGATTCTTTGCTATCACTTGAGCCTTCATGAATTGAGGAATCACTATCACTTTCCCAAGAAATATAAGCTCTTCTAGACTTACAAGAATTCTTGTGTTGACTCTTTCATTTATCTTTATCAATCCATGGATAATTTGGCTTATAATGATCATTTTTCCCGCAATTGTAACAAGATCATCTTGATTTTCCATTCTTGTTATCATCTTTCTTTAAGGATTTAAATTGTCTTTTAAATTTGATGATATTTTTTTCGGAGTGCCTTACACCATTTCTTTTGATGTACCTATTGTACCTTTTCACAAAAAGGAACATTTCTTCATTATCTGAATTCTAATTGTCACTTGTTTCACAATCACTTTGCTCATTTGTTGAAGACCTAGAACTAGAAGCCTTTAGAGCAATGGACTTATTTTCCATCTACTTTTCTTTACCTTTTCTACTTCTTTAGTTTCTTCTCATGCTTTTTCTCATGTTTTTCCAAAGTGAGTTCTTGCTCGTGTTCTTCAAGCTTACCAAACAATCTAGTGGAGTTAGTGTTGTAAGATCATTAGTTTCCTTGATCACGGTGACCTTAGGTTGTCATTCCCTATTAAGACACCTCAAAAATTTATTAGTATCAATTTCATTGAAAATCGGTTTCCCAAGTGCATTCAAATGTTAAATGAGATGAGTGAACCTTGTTTGCATGTCGTAAATGATTTCATCATGCTTCATGCGAAATAGTTTAAACTCTTGATTCAATTTATTGACTCTAGCTTGTTTGAATTCATTATTTCCCTCATGGACAACTTGCAACCCATCCCACGAAGCTTTACCAGTTTCACAATGGGAAACACGATAATATTCATCAACTCCTAATGCAAATAAGAGAATATTTTGTGCCTTCCAATCATGTGACCATAATTTCCTATCATTATCATCCCATTGTGCTTCAGGTTTAGGTACGACAACACCATCGGCATTGGTCACTGTAATTTGATTGTGACCATTGATGATGGTGTTCTATACACCCTTATCAACTAAGTCAATATGGATACACATACAAGCTTTCCAATAACCATAGTTTTCATCGGTGAAAATAGGCACTCTATTGTATGCCACTTTAGATTCATAAGTCATATTCTAATAAGTTTTTTTGAAGCATAGAGTGAACTGGAGCTCGTGATACCACTTGTTATATGAAGGCAACTTATATATAGAGGGTGAATAGATCTCCAAGTTGAAAATTATTTTTCAAAAACTAAGTTATAAAATTTTGATAACTATGGCAAGCAGAAAATACTGAGATTAACTATCGTCTAATCTGAATGTTATCGAAAAGCTCAAATATGCGTTAAACCAGTGTAATATGGAATTATAGTGATAATAAATTGAGACAATATATTTTCACAACCAACATGTTTGAATGTTAACACAACCAAAACATAATTCCAATGAAATCAAAATGATAAAACACAAATATGCAAATTATCAAACACTTGGTGTGCAATTTGACATTTCATACTTTCCTTTTAACTTTATTAATATAAAACTTAATTAAAATCCTAAGAATTATAATTTAATCAAGAAATCAATTTCAAGTTTGATACAAAGGATTTTTTATACGTTTTAATGTACGATCAATGAATTTAACAATTTGCGATAAAACATAAAATTGAGAAGTAAAGAGATAAAGAGAAAAAGAGGACACGGTGATTTATTTAGGAAGTTCACCAATCATCCTCGGTATAGCTACATCTTCCCCCAATTCCGTTCGGAATTGAGATAACCAATCTTACTTTGCAAAAAATTATTTACAATAAAAAGGTAGCAATCCAACCCTACAAATCCTATGTTTGATGTTGATCCTAACACTTTATCTTCCATTGATATGAGCTTTATCAAGTCACCCAACAATACCAATTTAATCCACCGTTTCATGTTACTCCTTTGCAAGAAACCATCATTCTTCAAAGGTTTCGCTCGGTCGAATCCAAATTGTGAATTATTGTCACCCAAGATTTCCAATCGATACACCATCTCACGCTACTCCTTTGCAAGAACCCTCATTCTTCAAAGCTTTCACTTGATCGAATCTGAATTGAAAAATCTTGTTAAAACCCCAAATCAAGACTTTTGATCTTGGTGGAAAACCCTCACAGTTTTTCATGGATGAACACCTTCAAAGATTCTCAACCCAATTTACCAGTACACAAACCTAAATTGGACGTTATCAACTCTAATTCTAGATGGAACCCAAACAAAGAATGATTATATGTAATTGGTTTGTGTGTATGCATAGAATATGAGAGATGAAGATGTAGCGCAATGCTTTGTATGTTTATAGTTTCATCAACTTTTAAATGATGCATGTATGAGGTATATATGTGTGTGTGTGTGTGTATGTATGTGTGTGTGTGTGTGTGCGTGTGTGTGCATGTGTGTGTGCAAGTTGGAGGCAAAAGGAAAATGAGAGGATTTAAAAAAGAATGCAAATTTTCATGATTTTTGATGCATGTGTTGACTCATGTAAGTCATATGTCGAAATATTTGACACATGAGTTGAACTGTATAGGTCAATGAGTCGGCACAGGCATTAGAGAAGTTACATGCATTAAAAATGAGTTACATGTGCTGACAAATAACTTGTATATGTCGAATCATGGAAGAATTTTATTCTATGTGTCAACCTGGAATGATGTATGTGTCGACCTGTGAGTTATAGAGGCTACAACCTTTAAAAATGCATTACATTCGTCAACTTAAAGCATGTATGTGTTGACACATGGACCAGTTTTTCACCCCAAAAAACTTGTTTTAATCCATGCAACCCTCTTTCCAGACCTTTTCTAAGTCCCCTAATACTAAGATGCGCACTTAGATTCAGAAGATACATACCAATATACATATATTCTAAAGATCCTAGTTTTTACATCATTTAAAACAATTTTAATTGGGAAGGTGCACTCGCACCTTTAAAAGGCACTATCATTCTATTTACCAATAAAATCCTTGAAAAAGCTTTGCATTAATAGCATGAAAGGTTACCCGTCATCCAGATGTCGGACGTCATGCATTCTAAGGGCGTTGAAGGGTAGGTCGTCATCAGGATGACGCACGCCAGGCTGATAAGGGCGTGTTTGGAACATTTAATTTCTCATTTTTCATTTTTTTTCAAACGCTAACGGGTTACCCTTCATATGCCTAACGCCCATCAGACTGTCAAAAGAGGCTTTTTTTAGCTCTTTTTATTGTTCTTCTTTTATTCTCATCATTAATCCCATTCTCCACTTAATTCCTTTTTCTTTCAAACTTCCGTCCATTCTCTATCCCCCCAACCTTTTAAAAACATGTGTTTTCTTTTCTTTTCTCACACTTACTTTCTTCTTCTCATCATTATTTTCTACACAACAACTCCACATACTCCATTAATCCTAAAACTTTTAGCAATACAAACTTTCTCATTTCTCAACTAAAGTACAATCTAAGACCACCATTCTTTTCTTCGTCATCCCCACTTTCATCTCAACCATTAAAAAAAACTTTCATCCTCCCCAAAAATCACAAATCCAAACTCCATCACTAATCACTTTATTTCTTCTTCCACCATGCCTCTGAGGAACCAAGTGGGCTTTATGGATATACCTTTCAAGGATTGAAATGATCAAAGATAGTGTTACATAACTCTGTACCAACATCAGATTACTCTAACGAGGCACCCGATGATTCCTGTTTGTATTTTTTAGGCTTGTTTGATAGTGTACATTGAATGTTCGGTAAAATATGGTGGGTTATTTTGTTAATTTACAACACCATACATATGAGCAACTTACACTTGATTTCCTCAAATCCACTCTTATGTCACAAATCCCCTAAGCCAATGATTGGTTTGGATTTTCAGATTTAGAATGTTTAATAGGGATTATGAGTTTGATCATATTCTTAACCCAGCTATACGTAAATTCCGATAAGTTGTTGCCCATTCTATATTTGGTTAGAATAATAACAGGAGTGTTAATTCTAAAAGATTATCTTTCATTGACTGCGTGTTCAAATCTACATTCGTCCGTTCTGCGAATTGTATTATCACATATATGTGTTTAGTGTCCAACGGAAAAAAGGGATATATCATTATTGAAGGAGTGATTACGTCCATTACTCATGCCCTGCATTTAGACGGTGAGTTAGCTATCCTTGTGTCTCTCACCAGCAGCACTACCCTAGACATCCATTTGTGTTTGGTGCAACACTTGATTAAATATAAGAGCGAGGGAATGTATAATCTCATGATTAATAACAAAAAGGTTAGGAGTATTATTTTACCATGCCCGACGTGCACTGATCTACATGTCGAAGTTAATTGGCTTTATGATTTATTTTCTAGCGAAGACACCAATGATGTTCCTATGGGTGTTGGTGTGGGTGGAGAGATTGATGATGAGATGGATTAGAGAGAGACACTCTCTTTCCCCTAATCAGCTTTCCTGCACCCCCTCTCCTAAGCATTCTACATCCCCGTGTCATTTCCTCTTATGCTAACTTTTCATTTGCACACACTGCACCATATTTCTCTAACACTTTTGTAATTACCTCTTTGGAGTAGCACACCGCTGAAGAGCATGATTATAATGCTTTTAGAAGTGAGATTGATGATCTATTCTATGAGATACGGACACGCTACCACCATGAGCCATGGCGCAATCAGTTATTCTATGATATGCATCAACAACAACACTATATGATGCAGTATATGCAGTCTATGTGTTCATCTTAGGCTTACATGACAACACAGATGCAGACTTTGCATTCTTCTCAGGCTCACATGACCATATAGATGCAAATTTCATAGGTTTCTCAAGCTCAGAGTCATGAGATAAACTTGACTCAACAAATAAATGGCATGCAGATAGAGATAAATGATAGGAAATCCATAGAAGATCAGTGAGATCATATGCATAATGAAATGATGGGGGATATGTTTTATTATTTGTATGGATTATGCATGCCACCATTTTAATGCAGGCCCCCATCGAGGCCAAGGTCGATGTTGATTCCTTCTTGTCGGGTTCTACCCTTCTTTATTGCTCTTTTTTCCTTACATTAAGGACAGTGTAGTATTTAAGTGTAGAGGAGGATTTTTACTGCTTTCGATGTTTATTTTTATTAGTTTAGTTTAGTTTATTTACTACATGTTTGATTTCATCTATTTTTGCTTGTTATTATAGTGTATCGAGTCATGTGCGTGTGTTGTCGAGTCACTTAGGCGTGGTTTAGGATCCATGGCTAGCTCTGAAAGTATATAGGTTCTAAATCAGGTGAGGCTAAGGTTGAGGAGACTTGGGAATATTTTTGCAAAATCGGTATTGCCCTGACACCTTAAGCCTCTCGGATATGGAAATCGATTTGATTACATGTTGTTTCATAACCTTAAGTTCTCGTTTCTTAGTAATCCTTAAGTGGTTTATATATGCAGTCGGCACCATCTATAATCACACACTAAGTAGTTTGGTCGATCAATATAAGTGAAGGATAATGTGTGTAATAAATGAATAAATAAAATTGGAATACACCTTTTAAGTTAGGTGACCCTTACCATGTCAGTTAGACTTATGGTGTTTAAACCTTCAAAAATACATATTTAAGCCAAAAATGTGTAAATTTAATGAGAAGTCGATCATAATCGTTAATCGGCTTGCCTGTCATGTGTGTGAAAACATAAAGGGATTAATGTGATTGCCCCAAATGAAAAAGGATGAAAATAAATAGGAGAGTTAATTTTTATACAACGGAACAATTTAGATTGGAATGTATAGGATGGGGGTTTTGATTGTGATATGTAGAATTGTGTCTTTACAATATCCTTGTTGTGTTGTTCTTACATGTTGAATCAACCATTAGCCGACCCGATTTAAGTGTACCACATATGAGTAGTTTTCTAGCTATGTTTTCCTTGGTTATTTTTGAAGATGTGAAAAAGACAAGAAGGGGGGTTGAATTGTAAAACTTTAAATCAAATGCAGACAACACTGTATTTTTATCCTGGTTCGTTTGATCTCAAACTACTCCAGTCCACCCGTCAAGGTGATTTCGCCTCTCTCCAACGAGGTCTTAATCCACTATAATCAACTGATTACACAACTACTTTAACAACTGTTAAAGCCTTCTTGAGTCTAACCACAGACCGGTTTATCTCAAGGAAATTCTCTTACAGATAATTGAACAAAAGTGTGTTTGATGTTTTCTAATAAAACTATATATCACAACTGTGATAATACACAATATTAAGCTTAGAATAAAACTAGACTGCTAATGCTTTTGAGTAGGCGTGGTTGAAAGCTTTAGCAAATTGTATGAGTGAGTTCGTTTACGTAGGCGTGTATATGCGTGAAGGTTATTAGCCTTTTCTTTTCTCACACAGTCTTGTATATATAGCCAAGGAAGAGATACGTTGTTGTCCATAAAGCCATTTCAATGCTAATAACGTTCTTTCCTTTTTGAGAAGATCTTGTCTTGGATAAAGCCGTTGGTAATTAATCTGTCTTGAATGCATAGTAACGCTTCAGAGTGTTCTGCTAATGATAATCAGATTATTCTTTGCTTTATGCTTATGCTGACGCTTTTGAGTGCTGATGACTTGGTTAGGATCTTGATCAGAGTCAGAGTATTTTATGCGCAGATTTTGGTCATCAGGCTTCAGCGTATGATCTGGTAACTGCAGTGTGTAGCACATGTTATTGATCTTCTGATGCTGATGTTGATATTGATCTTCTGATGCTGATTCCATCAGAGTTTCTGTAAATACAAAACATAATTTTAAGTAGCATATATGTCTTATATATAAATCTTACAATTTATTTATTCTTGTATTTTGTTATCATCAAAACTCTAATTAAGGGTTGTAGAATCAAACTATGTTCTAACAATCTCCCCCTTTTTGATGATGACAAAAACCAGATTTTTTCAATTAAAAATAAAGAATAAAAGGTATCAGAGATTAAAGATAAAGAATAAAAGGTATCAGAGATAAACAAATAAATAATAAACGGTATCAGAGATTAAAGATAAGGAATAAAAGGTATCAGAGCAACGAAGAGAAAAACTCCCCCTAAGTTGATTACTTCCCTTTAATTCCATGAGACTTTGAGCATCAGAACTTTATTGAACTTTCTTTGAGCATCAGAACTTTTATTGTATCAGAGTTCATCAGATTCATCAGAACTTTTGTACCTGTAAGCTTTTCAAAAGAAGGAAATTCAAATATATCATAATGTTAGAATGTTTGAGACTTATGTCTCAGTAATCCGTTATTGAAAAATATCATTCTTTCTCCCACTTTTTGTCAGTTATCAAAAAGCACAAATACTCAGAGTAAAAATGATCAGAGCTAAAAAGAGTTTATATTAAAAACAGAAGCAATGATAAGTTCAGAACATGTAAAAATATTACAGATAAGCAAGTTATAAAAACAACAAGGAAATCTCTAAGAAGGAGGAGGAAGTCGTGTGAACAAAGCCTCCAACATGCTCTTGATTTGGGTGCTGGTTTCCTGTTGCTGAGATAACATGTTCGCTATTGCATCAATCTTGGTGTCCTGCTTATCCATTCTTTCATTCATCAGCATATCAGATCTTTTCAAGTCCTCCAGAGTCTGCCTGTCAAGAGAGGAAGCTTGAGGATCTTCAGACACAGGATGCTTCTCAGAGCTTTCTTCAATATCTTCTTCTTGAACCTGTTCTTCAGCTGGAATCATCTGTTCTTCTGCAGGTTGAACTTTGGATACTGGACGTTGTTCAAACCAAGGAGCAATGTCCATATGGAGAACTTCTTCCTTAAGCAGCTTGCTCAGAACTGGACCTTCAATTTCTTTCAGCAGATTGCTGAAGTTCTATTGAGCCTGTCCATAGCTCTGGTCTTGCAACTTAAAGGTTTCAGCGCATACCCATCTTCTGAATTTTGTCCAGAGGCAGTCTGATACAGCAGGATCAACCAGTTCCAGACTTGCTTGTTTTAGAGAAGTGATCCACTTCTGTATATCTGTTTCAAAGTTCAATATGCTGGAACCAACATCTGGATGTTTTGGTTTTGGGATAGAAGTTTTGTGGTTGATGGAAGCAAGGCGTTCAAAGACTGTTAAATCAATGACAGTCTTGCTGTGGTCTTCTGACTTGGCTTTTGGTGAGGGAGTGGGAGAGTCAGGAATTATGATTGGACTTGATGGGGAATTTGGTGGAGTTATTTCTGGTGAAGAGGGAAGTTGAGGAATATTCACAGTGGTACCACAGGGCAATTGAATGGCCAAAGGTTGTGGTTCAGGGGATTCAGAGGGTTGAGCCTCAGAGGTTTGAGTCTCAGGTTGTAGAGATTGTTCAGGTTGAGGATAGGGTGGATTAATTTATGGTTGTGGGATTTCTGGTATTGGAGAGAGTGGAGTTTCTGGTATTGGTGAGAGGGGAATTTCTGGTTGTGGTTCTGTGGTAGTTTGAGGATTTGGATTTTCTGGAGTGGGAGCTGACGTGTGTTGGTCTATATTAGAAAGAACTTGTTCAAGTTCTTGTTCTGGTATGGCTTCAGTATTTGGATTTTATGGTTGGGAACGAGATCTTCTGAGGGTCAATGATTCAGAAGGGTCAAAGTCAAGGTCAAAATCATCGAAAGTTTGAGGTGTTGGGTTTTCAGATGGAGTTGGAATTGGAATTGGAATAGATGTTGATACAACAGTTGAATCTAAAACAGTTACAGAAGAAGGATTACCTCTCTTCTTGGGAGTCTGTTGAGATGATCCTTCTGCAGCAGCTTTTCTTTTCTTCGTCTTCTTCAGAACAACCTCTGGAACCTTCTGCTGAAGATCTTGAATATTCAGATTTGGTGTTGTACCATCAGCTTTACACGCATCCAGATATCTCAGAATGATTTCTGGTTTAGAGTCAATTTCTGAGAACAGAGGGAAGTTGTCCAGAGGGACTCTTCTGCTGGAGATTTCAGCAAAAGGAGTGACGCTGGGCTCCTTCTTAATGTTCTCTATCAACTTCATTTTCTTCAGATTTTTGGTATTCAGCTGCTTGCCAACAGTAGGTTCCAGAGTGCTGATTTCTTGAGCCTCTGTCAGATGATCAATCAGCCTATTCTCTGTAAGAATATCTGATATCAGTCTTCCCAAGGGTATCCAATCCCTTTCTGTACGTTCCTCTTCTCTTGTTTCCTTAACACTTGTTCTGAGATGGTTGAACAGAAGATGAGCTAGATTTATCTTGACCTTCTGAGAGATGAAATAGATCAGAAACTGCTGATCAATATTAATGTAATCAGGAGAGCTGGTAGGCTTCCTGTGGTTAAAGCAGCCCAGAATGATCTTGGCCCAAATTCTGTGTTTGTCTTTCAAATCCCTTATCTTGCTGGAGGGAAGCCCCAGAGTAAAGATTTCCCTTGCAATTAGGGCAGCATCTGCACACCTTTCTGCCATATCAATACAACAAACACCACCACCATTGTAGCCTATCAAGCGAGCAATGAGGTCTTCAGTAATAACAATCTTCTTCCCTATAATGTAAGACGTAACTTGATGATTTGAAGAAGAAGCGTGAATCCAAAATTCCTTTACCATAATAGGAAATGTTGGACCCACCAGCCTGTCAAAATACTTTTCCCAACCTTGAGCTTTAACCTCTTCAGATAGATCAAACCCATTCTCCTTAAGACTGTTGAAATCCACTATTAATTCTGACAGAACCTCTAGGTTTTTGACTGGTGTTAGAAGTGTTCTGAAGGGTACTTCATATTGTTCAGATGAAACAGTTTTCTGGGAACCTGAAGAAGGAATTCCATGACATGTGTCTCAATGCATCCAATCAGCGCTTTGCCTTTTCAGAAACGTGAACGCGTGTTCAGCCTCAGAAAATGGCTGATGATTGGATGACACTTGTTTGCTTGAGTGAACAGCACATTTCCATCCTTGAAATGAAGCGCTCAGATCTTCATGGATAGATTCTGATACAATCTACACTTCTAAAATTCTTAAGGAAGATTGATCAGTAGTTCACAGAAAATAAACAAAGTTCTGAAGGTTAATATATAAAATTAAAACAATTTCATTCTGGGCAGAGCTTCATTCTGAGATGTTTTAGAATGAAGTTGAACCTATCTTCAGAAAGGGGTTTTGTAAAAATATCAGCCCATTGATGGTCTGGGTTAATAAATTTAAAATTTAAAATCCCTTTCTGAATATAGTCCCTAATAAAATGATGTTTTATTTCTATATGCTTAGCCCTAGAATGTAAAATTGGATTTTTACTGAGACATATGGCAGAAGTATTGTCACAGAGGATAGGAATGTTACTCTCAAATATCTGGAAGTCCTCAAGTTGACTTTTCATCCAGAGCATTTGTGTGTTGCATCCAGCTGCTGCTATGTATTCAGCTTCTGCTGTAGATAGAGCAATTGTGGATTGTCTTTTGCTGGACCATGAGATCAGATTTTCTCCCAGAAACTGGCAGCTTCTAGAAGTCCTTTTACGCTCTACTCTATCTCTAGCAAAATCAGCATCACAGTATCCTACTAAGCTGTAATCACTTGATTTTCTATAAAACAAACCCAGATTAGTAGTACCTTTCAGATACTTGAAAATTCGCTTAACTGCTGTTAAGTGAGATTCTCTAGGATCTGATTGGAATCTAGCACAAATGCATACACTGAATAAAATATCAGGTCTTGAAGCTGTCAGATAAAGAAGAGAACCAATCATACCTCTGTAGACTTTTTTTTCTACCTTTTTGCTTACCTCTTCTCTTTCCAGAATGCACGTGGGATGCATTGGAATCTTTGATGGCTTACATTCTGAGAGATCAAATTTCTTCAGAAGTTCTCTGACATATTTTCTCTGATGAATGTAAGTTCCTTCTGGGGTTTGATTGATTTGAATGCCCAGAAAGAATTTCAGTTCCCCCATTAGGCTCATCTCAAATTTTGCCTGCATACACTTAGCAAACTTTCTTCCCAGAGAAGGTTTAGTATATCCAAAAATGATATCATCAACATAAATCTGACATACTGAAATGGCATTCTTAACTGTCTTACAGAATAAGGTTGTGTCCACTTTCCCTCTGGTGAATTCCTTTTCTAACAGGAAGTTACTTAGTCTTTCATACCAAGCTCTGGGAGCTTGTTTCAGACCATAGAGTGACTTCTTTAGTTTGAAAACATATTCTGGATTTTTGGAACTTTCAAAACCAGAGGGTTGGTGCACATATACCTCTTCTTCTATATAACCATTTAAGAATGCACTCTTAACATCCATCTGATACAGAGTGATGCCTTTATTAACAGCAAATGAAATTAAGAGTCTGATAGATTCTAACCTGGCGACTGGAGCAAAGGTTTATGTATAGTCTATCCCCTCTTGCTGACTATAACCTTGTGCTACCAATCGTGCTTTGTTTCTGATGACTTCACCTTGTTCATTCAGTTTGTTTCTGAACACCCATTTTGTTCCAATGACGTTGAATCCTTTTGGTTTGGGAACTAGATCCCATACGTCATTTCTTGTGAATTGATTCAGCTCCTCTTGCATTGCTAGAATCCATTCATTGTCTAGAAGTGCTTCATCAATTGATGATGGTTCAATTAGAGAAACAAGTCCCATGAGGGATTCTTCAGAGTTTCTGAAGTTAGATCTTGTTCTGATTGGATCTTCCTTTCTTCCTAAGATTGTTTCTTCTGGGTGATCCATGCTGCTTCTGGATGGTCTTTTCTGAAGTTGATCAACAGAAGGTGCTGGATTGCTTGCAGTGCCTCTTTCTGGTGTTGAGGGAGTGTCTCTGTTAAGAGCTTCTGATGACTTGTCTTCAGTGCCTGTGAATTCAACTTCCATACCTGCAAGGAAATCATTCTTCTTTGACTTTTGAGAGTCAAGCTTATCATCAAAACGAACACTGATTGATTCTTCCACAATCTGTGTTTCTGTATTGTATACTTTGTACCCTCTTGAGCGTTCAGAGTATCCTAACATAATACACTTTTGTGCTTTAGAGTCAAACTTGTTCAAATAATTTTTTTGTATTTAAAGTAAAACAAGTACATCCAAATGGATGAAAATATGAAATGTTGGGCTTTCTGTTCTTCCACAATTCATATGGAGTCTTTTCCAGAATAGGTCTTATGGAGATTCTATTCTGAATGTAACACGCTGTGTTTATTGCCTCTGCCCAGAAGATCTTAGCAACGTTAGTCTCGTTGATCATGGTTCTGGCCATTTCTTGCAATGTTCTGTTCTTTCGTTCTACAACTCCATTTTCCTGGGGAGTTCTAGGACAAGAGAAATCATGCAGAATTCCTTTGTCATTAAAGAATGACTCAAAATATTTGTTTTCAAATTCTCCACCATGATCACTTCTGACTTTGACGATTCTAAGATCCTTTCCATTCTGAACTTGGTTGCAGAAGGTGACAAACACAGAGTGTGACTCGTCCTTGTGTCTTAAGAACTTTACCCATGTCCATCTGCTATAGTCATCTACGATTACTAACCCATACTTCTTGCCACCGACTGAAGCAGTTTTAACTGGTACAAATAAGTCAATGTGCAGAAGTTCTAATGGCTTAGAGGTGGAAACAACGTTTTTAGATTTGAAAGCTGGTTTTGCAAACTTGCCTTTCTGACATGCTTCACACAGAGCATCTGAATTGAACTTCAGGTTAGGAAGTCCTCTGACCAGATTGAGTTTGTTAATCTGAGATATTCTTCTCATACTAACATGTCCTAATCTTCTGTGCCAGATCCATTGCTCGTTGTTAACAGACAGAAGACACTTTACATTCTGACTTTTCAGTTCAGAAAGTTTTATTTTATAAATGTTGTTTATCCTATTTCCATTAAATAGGATAGTCCCATCTTTCTGACTAACAGCTTTACATGAATTTTGATTAAAGATTATATCATAACCGTTATCACTTAATTGACTTATGGATAACAGGTTATGCATTAATTCATCTACTAATAACACATACTTATAGAGGGAAGATTTCCATTACCTACTGTTCCAGAGCCAATGATCTTTCCCCTCTGATTGCCTCCAAAACCTACGTGGCCTCCAGGCTTAAGTTCCAGGCTTTGGAACATATGCCTTCTTCCCGTCATGTGTCGTGAGCAGCCAGAGTCCAGGTACCATGATTGGTGTTTCTGCTTTGCTTCTAAAGATATCTGCCACATGTATTATTTTATCCTTAGGTACCCATATTTTCTTGGGTCCTGATTTGTTAGTTTTACCAAAACTCTGGTTGAATTTTGGTTTGATAGAATAATTACTACTTGTATATTTGATGTCATGTGTGTGCCCATATACAAAGTGTGAATCAAGTGAAGTGCGTTTTATAACTAAATCCATGGCATTCTTTGGTGTAGGTACCTTACCTTGGTATCCTATTCCTTTTCTGCCATTTCTACTAACTCCATAGATCATTGAAGCCATTTTGCTTCTATCTATGTTTTTAGCAAGAAACTTCTGAAAGTTGTGATCATACTCCTTGATGATCTCATCAGCACTGCTGGGAGTTTCAGGATTGTTTCCTTCTGAGAGTTTTGCAATAGATTTTCTAATTTTGAAATTTTATCTTTTAACTCAGAATTCTCCAATTTGAGACTCTCAGTCTTATCAGAGTCAGAAGCAAGATTCCTTTTCAGGTTTCTGAATTTGACTCTGATCTGCTGATATCTTTCCAGAATTTCATTAAGGCTTTCAGCTAGTTCAGCCTTAGTAAAGTTTATAGCAAATTCAGGGAATACCTCTTCTGTATCTGATTCAGAGTCTGACTCAGAAGCTTCATTGTCTTCTGTTATGTTTGTCATGAGAGCTATGTTTGCTCTTTCATCATCTAATTCTGAGTCAGCTTCAGATGTGTCAGAATCATCCCATGTAGCCATGAGACTTTTCTTCTTTTCCTTGCCAAACTTCTTTTTGGGTTTTTCCTTCTGAAGCTTTGGGCAATCACTTTTGTAGTGCCCTTGCTCGTTACATTCATAGAAGATGATGTCTTTGTTGTTTGGCTTTCTGCTTCCAGAAGAGCCTTCAGATCTTCTGTGTCTAGAGGAGGATTCTGACCTTCTGTATCTGGAGAAAGATTCATTCTGATTCTCTGATCTTCTGGGATTCCTGAACTTTCTTTGCCTCTGCTTCCACAATTGATTCACCCTTCTGGAGAGGAGAGACAATCCATCTTCTTCTGATGAAGACCCATAAGAGGTTTCTTCTACAGCCTGCAAAACCTTGGAGTCAAATTTTCTGTTAGATTTTAAAGCTAATGACTTACCTTGCTTTTGAGGTTCATCTGCTTCTAGCTCTATCTCGTGACTTCTGAGGGAGCTGACAAGTTCCTCCAGAGAGATTTTGTTGAGATCCTTGGCTAGCTTAAGCGCTGTGACCATTGGCCTCCACTGTTTTGGAAAGCTTCTGATGATCTTCTTGACATGATCAACAGTAGAATACCCTTTGTCAAGAACTTTGAGACCAGCAACCAGAATTTGAAATCTTGAGAACATCGTTTCTATTGATTCACTTTCTTCCATCTTGAATGCCTCATACTTCTGAATGAGTGCAAGGGCTTTGGTTTCTTTGACTTGAATGTTGCCTTCATGCGTCATTCTCAGAGAGTCAAACATATTCTTTGCAGTGTCTCTGTTTGATATCTTTTCATATTCAGAGTAAGAGATGGCGCTGAGAAGACTTGTTCTGGCCTTGTGATGATTTCTGAAATCACACTGTTGCTGATCAGCATTGCTTTCCTGTCAATCTTCTGACCACTTCCATCCACTGGGTGCGTGTATCCATTAATCACCATGTCCCACAAATCAGCATCATGGGCCAGAAAGAAGCTTTCAATTCTGTCTTTCCAGTAGTCAAAGTTCTCTCCATCAAAGACTGGAGGTTTGCCACTGAATCTGTCTCTTTCTTCATTGTTGTCATTGCTGATGTTTTGATGTGGTCCTGCCATTGTGTTTTTCTGACTCTGGATCTTGTACTGACACGGTTAAGTGTTATAAGCTCAGAACCAGGCGCTCTGATGCCAATTGAAGATGTGAAAAACACAAGAAGAGGGGTTGAATTGTAAAACTTTAAATCAAGTGCAGACAACACTATATTTTTATCCTGGTTCGTTTGATCTCAAACTACTCCAGTCCACCCGTCAAGGTGATTTCGCCTCTCTCCAACGAGGTCTTAATCCACTATAATCAACTGATTACACAACTACTTTAACAACTGTTAAAGCCTTCTTGAGTCTAACCACAGACCGGTTTATCTCAAGGAAATTCTCTTATAGATAATTGAACAAAAGTGTGTTTGATGTTTTCTAATAAAACTATATATCACAACTGTGATAATACACAATATTAAGCTTAGAATAAAACTAGACTGCTAATGCTTTTGAGTAGGCGTGGTTGAAAGCTTTAGCAAATTGTATGAGTGAGTTCGTTTACGTAGGCGTGTATATGCGTGAAGGTTATTAGCCTTTTCTTTTCTCACACAGTCTTGTATATATAGCCAAGGAAGAGATACGTTATTGTCCATAAAGCCATTTCAATGCTAATAACGTTCTTTCCTTTTTGAGAAGATCTTGTCTTGGATAAAGCCGTTGGTAATTAATCTGTCTTGAATGCATAATAACGCTTCAGAGTGTTCTGCTAATGATAATCAGATTGTTCTTTGCTTTATGCTTATGCTGACGCTTCTGAGTGATGATGACTTGGTTAGGATCTTGATCAGAGTCAGAGTATTTTATGCGCAGATTCTGGTCATCATGCTTCAGCGTATGATCTGGTAACTGCAGCGTGTAGCACATGTTATTGATCTTCTGATGCTGACATATCTTCTGATGTTGATGTTGATACTGATCTTCTGATGCTGATTCCATCAGAGTTTCTGTAAATACAAAACATAATTTTAAGTAGCATATATGTCTTATATATAAATCTTACAATTTATTTATTCTTGTATTTTGTTATCATCAAAACTCTAATTGAGGGTTGTAGAATTAAACTATGTTCTAACAATTTTTGCATCTATTTCCGCATTTTCACTGTTTTATCATGCTGGTCAGCTTGCTTGAGGACAACTCATAAAAGTGTCGTAATTTCGACTCGATTCACATGCTATTTTGTGTCATTTCTTTTTCCTTTTTATGGGTAGATAGTTGTGTTCATATTACTCTAACGAGGTACCCGATGATTCATGTTTGTATTTTTTAGGCTTGTTTGATAGTGTACATTGAATGTTCAGTAAAATATGGTTGGTTATTTTGTTAATTTACAACACCCTACGTATGAGCGACTCACACTTGAGTTCCTTAAATCCACTCTTATGTCACAAATCCCATGAGCCAATGATTGGTTTGGATTGTTAGATTTAGAATGTTTAATAGGTATTATGAGTTTGATCATAATCGAATTGTTGTCCTATTACGATTTCCACATGATATCGGTATCCCATGTGAGGTCCCTCAGTGGGGACTTTGGTTGAATGAGTTTGGCCGCTTATGGGAGCGGCTAAATGGGGAATTTACATCTGATATGAAAGGGAAGATATCTACCCATACTCATAACCCAGCTATATGTTACTTCCGGCAAGTTCTTGCCCATTCTATATTTGGTCAAGATAATAACCGGAGTTTTAATTCTAAAAAATTGTCTTTCATTAACTACGCATTCAAATCTTCATTCGTCTATTCTGTGAATTGTATTTTCACATATATGTGTTTAGTGTCCAACGAAAAAAAAGGGAGATATCATTATTGGAGGAGTGATTACATCCATTGCTCATGCCCTGCATCTAGACGGTGAGTTAGCTATCCTTGTGTCTCTCACCAGCAACACTACCCTAGACATACATTAGTGTCTGGTGCAACACTTGATTAAATATAAGAGCAAGGGAATGTACAATCTCATTATTAATAAAAAAAAGGTTATGAGCATTATTTTACCATGCCCGAAGTGCACTGATCTGCATGTCGAGGCTTTATGATTTATTTTCTAGAGAAGACACCAATGATGTTCCTATGGATGTTGGTGTGGGTGGAGAGACTGATGATGAGATGGATTAGAGATAGACACTCTCTTTCCCCTACTTAACTTACCCGCACCCCCTATCCTATACACCCTACATCCCCGTCTCATTTCCTCTTATGCTCACTTTTCATCTGCACACACTGCACCATATTTCTCTAACACTTTTACAAGTACCTTTTTGGAACAGCACACCGCTGAAGAGCATGATTATAATGATTTTAGAAGTCAGATTGATTATCTACGCTATGAGATACAGACACACTACCACTATGATCCATAGTGCAATTATTTGTTCTATGATATGCATCAACAACAACACAATATGATGCAGTATATGCGGTCTATGTGTGAATCTTAGGCTAACATGACAACACATATGCAGACTATGCAGGCTTCTCGGGCTCACATGACCACATAGATACAGAGTTTATAGGCTTCTCAAGCTCAGAGTCATGAGATGAACTTAAATCAACAAATAAATGACATGCCTAGATAGAGATAAGTGATAGAAAATCCATAGAAGATTAGCGAGATCATATGCACAAAGAAATGATGGGGGATATGCTTTATTATTTGTAGGGATTAGGCATGCCACCACTTTAGTGAAGGCCCCCATAGAGGCCAAGGCTGACATTGGTTCCTTCTTGTCGGGTTCTACCCTTCTTTCTTGATCTTATTTCCTTACATTGAGGACAATGTAGTATTTAAGTGTAAAGGAGGAGTTTACTGCTTTCGATATTTATTTTTCATTAGTTTAGTTTAGTTTATTTGCTACATGTTTGATTTCATCTATTTTTGCTTGTTATTATAGTGTATCGAGCCATGTGTATGTGTTGTCGAGTCCCTTATGCGTGATTTAGGATCCATGGCTAGCTCTGAAAGTATATAGGTTCTAAATCAGGTGAGGCTAAGGTTGAGGAGACTTGGGAATATTTTTGCAAAATCGGTATTGTCTTGACACCTCAAGCCTCTCAGATTTGGAAATCGATTTGATTACATGTTGTTTCATAACCTTAAGTTCTTGTTTCTTAGTAATCCTTAAGTAGTTTATATATGCAGTCGACACCATCTATAATCACACACTAAGTAGGTTGGTCGATGAATATAAGTGAAGGATAATGTGTGTAATAAATGAATAAATAAAATGGGAATACAACTTCTAAGTTAGGTGACCCTTACCATGTCACTTAGACTTATGGTGTTTAAACCTTCAAAAATACATATTTAAGCCAAAAATGTGTAAATTTAATGAGATGTCGATCATAATCGTTAATCGGCTTGTCTGTCATGTGTGTGAAAATATAAAGGGATTAATGTGATTGCCCCTGATGAAAAAGGATGAAAATAAATAGGAGAGTTAAGTTTTGATACAATGACATAATTTAGATTGGAATGTATAGGAGGAGGTTTTTGACTGTGATATGCAGAATTGTGTCTTTACAATATCCTTGTTGTGTTGTTCTTACATGTTGAATCAACCATTAGCCGACCCGATTTAAGTGTACCACGTATGAGTAGTTGTCTAGCTATGTTTTCCTTGGTCATTTTCGCATCTATTTACGTATTTTCACTGTTTCATCATGCTGGTCAGCTTGCTTGAGGACAACTAATAAAAGTATCGTACTTTTGACTCAATTCACATGCTATTTTCTGTCATTTCTTTTTCCTTTTTATGATTTTATGTTGGTACATTGTGTCTGTTTCAAGTATTTTACATGTAGGTGTCTTCGTGTGAGAAAACTGTGCGAAACGGCTAAAAACATGAGCAAAATACGCTTTCAGCATTATCATGATGAGTCCACTGCTAGTATGATGGTTGTCATGAGATGTCAAGGAGAAACTCGTCACAACCAAAGGACAACATGATAAGAACACATGGCCCAGTTGGATGACGGGTGGGTCGTGATCTGTATGACGCCCATCATCGCCCCTAGACTCATGACATACAGGTTGTCATCACCATGACGCCTGTCATGGTGTTAATGCCCATTTTTAGCCACGTTCTTAAACTCAACAAAAGGAGTTTTCCACAATTATATCCACTTTCTACTGCACGTTTCAAGGTCCTCCAGTACGAATTTAGGCATTATAAATAAAACATTTTAGTGTTAGAACTTTTATTATGTATTCTTCTGTTATAGCAGGTTCGTCTTTCTTTATTTTAGAGTTTTCTTTATTTTGTTTCATTACTTTACACGTGCATGTTTATTATTATAATATTAAATATGTCTAGCATAAATTTTAATTAAAGTATTTATTTTGTTTCAAACATGTTCAGCTAATTTTGTCAAGCCCAGAATGTGAGGACTGTTGTATCGACGGTACTCAAAATAAGTCGTAAAAATTATAATTAATTGAGATTGTTTGTTGGTATGAATTATTTTCTATTTAACTTAATTGTTTACTACGAAAATAGAAACATAGAGATATTGGTTCTGATTCAAAAGAACAGAACTTGTATTTGACTTAGGAAAATTAAGTTTTCAATTATTAACACTGAAATCATTTTCTAGTTGATTAGGAAAGATAAAGTTTTCAAAAAGGTGATTTTAAGAGTATAAGCATACACGTGAAAACGAGTGTTTATACACTTAAAATCTGGTACTGGGCGTTCAAAAGAATGCAGTACCTTTAAATTAAGTTTTCTACCTTATGCAACTTTTCAAGTAATTAAAAGTGATTAATTTTTAAAAAAGAGTTTTGCACTGTAACACGTTGTACACGCGAAAGCGGGCAATTAGATTATAGGCTAAAATTCGCTATCGGTTATGTAAAAGTGAATAATTCCTTAAAAAATAATTTTTTTCTACAAGAAAATATTGTCTTACTTTAATTATAATTAACAACTTTGTGAGCACTAACGGTCGATGAAATCCACATTTCGGTTTCCCATTTCCTAATTAATTCAAAACAGCTTAGTTCCTTTTATTTGCAAGATAAAACACTTATTTGTCGCCTTAGATAAATAAAGTAACAATAGAATAATATACTTGACATTGGCCTATGTGGGATTGATAATTTTTTATACTATAATTGATATTTCCATGCACTTGTGGACCTATCACTTATCTATCAAGATACTACATCCTATAAGATCTAGCATGTATACCCTAGCAGCTGCCTCATGCATAACCCTTATGCACTAGCTCTACATACCTATCCCAAAGCCAAGATAGGAAAAAGTGAGTGCCACTCTCAGTCTTAAAGTCCTCTATCACCTGATCCTCGGTAACCCCCAAATGTTTTACAGCATTCATACGTGCAACCTCTTGGCTAATGATAGAAACAATGAAGAAACTACCTATTAGGGGAAGATGGAACAGATTGGAGACATCATCCAACATAATCGTCCTCTCGCCAAATGGAATATAGAAGGAAGATATCTCCTTATGCCATCGCTCGACAAAACCGTCAAAAGTTGACTGTCAAGCATGACCTGAGAATATTCCGCCAATGAAATGAAACTGCACTCTTCGACAATTGCCTTGATCTCTGCTTGAATCTCGACATCCAAGAACTTCTCCGGCCTCAAACCATGTGTGAGCATATTCAAAACAATCAACAGTTAATTTCAACGTGTGAATAAATTGGGTGAAATCATTGGCATATCACAAAAATACCTCCCTCTTCCATAATCTAAATGTCACGTCATCGACATATATAGTGAGTAGAGAACAGTCACATGGCCCTCAAAGAAACCTTACATTGGTGTGTATGGAAGGCTTTGTCGAAGCAGGAGAAGTAACATATGTCTCAATTGGAAGAGTAACCTCATATGTATTAACTGGAGGAATAAACTCATATGTCTCAACCAAAAGAGTGACCTCGATATCATCTACAATGGACGCCTTAGTAACCACCTACGAAATAGGTGCCTAAATAGCCACCTGCAGATTAGGTTCCTCTGTAGTAGTCCGAGCCTCTGCCTCAAAAAAGATGGGGCATCTCTAACGCCTCAAAAGGATGTGGCAGCTCTTCTCTGCCGCCATCTGAATGGCATCCTGAACATCAAATGGCTCATCCAAAAGCAGTTCTAGGTACTCTACACTGGGTAGTGCATGGTGCCTGAAGCTGATCGGCCAACCGCCTCATTTGAGAATGGGTAGGGTCTACTCTCCCCTTCAGAAATGCAAAGCCTCCACGTCATTCCCCCTCCCATGAGCCCTATCATGCTGTCAGCCAGCAATCGTGTCATCTAATCCTTTATTCTTCATTGAAAAATAAATCAAAATTTTTTAACCTACCGCACTTTTCAAAAATCTGATACCATAATGCATGTTTCCAAATTTTTCAAAAAATATGAAGAAAAAAATGTATGCAGTGTTATCGTATTTTTCAAGAAGCCTGAAAAATTGTATGCGTTTTTTCCAAATATTCCAAATAATCTGGTAGAATGTATGAATATTTATCAGTTATTTTAAAAAATCTGGTAAAAATGTATAGGTTCTACCCGATATTTCAAAAAAAGCGGTAAAAATGCATGCAAAATATGTGATTTTAATGGATACTTCAAAAAGTGCGATAAAAATGCAGGAAACATATGTCATTATATCAGATGTTTTTGAAAAGTGAGGTTAAATTGCATGAAAAATCTGGTATAAATGTAAAAATGCGGTAAAAATGCATACTTACTACTCATAAAATTGAAATGTCTTATAGTCTACTTGAAATATCTGAAAATCGCCACAGGTTCCGAAAAATTCAAAATTGAACAATGCTTTTGTGAAATGTGCTTTTAAAATTGTACAGGATTAAAATGGTGTGGGGTGCCAAGTTTAACCTGGGAGGTGTCTGGATAAAACCTCTAACTTGTATGAGACTTTGCTTTGGAGGTGATTAGTCTAGTTTATAGATGTACTCTGACTCAGATATAGCTAGAGATATTGATTCCAAGAAGTCCACATTGGACTACATGATTAAATTTGCAAGGGAGGGTTGGAACTTGGTTGTTCGAATTGCAAAAATGTGTATCATTATCTACTATAGAGGTAGATTTCATTACCATTACTGGAGCATACAAAGAGTTGATACAGTTGTAGAAATTTTTGCAAGAACTTAGGTTTGTTCAAGACAAATATGTGTTATTTATTGATAAATAAAGTGTTATTCATCTTGGAAAGAATAAGACTTTTCATAATAGGTTCAAACATGTTGATGTGAAGTATCATTGGATGCATGATGTTGTGAATGCTAAGTTGTTAGAGTTAGCAAAAGTTGATACGAATGATAATGGTTCTGACATGAAGACTAAAGCGTTACGAGATAAGGAAGTTTGAAATTTGTTGTGATATCATCAATTTGAAAATTTAATCCACATAGTTATAGAGGGGAGATTTATTAGACTTGAACTCCCTTCCTACATGAAAGAATGCCTAAATATGTTAGCTCATTTGTGTCTCATTTATGTATTTATTTATTCGATTTATTGTCATATATTTATTATTGATCCTTATAAATTTTTACAAGTTTGTAGAATTTTATTTTCGATGCGTGTTGTTTGATTATTGTATTAATTTCCCATCTGGCCAATCTGAGTTATCAATATCAAAAGGCATAGTAAACCAAAATATAAAGTGGGTGTATATAGATGATAAACTCGAGATATCATACTTAGATATCACTATCAAAAGCCACAATAAACTGAGATATGTAGCAAGAAAAATATACTATTAGAGTAAAACTTGTATTATTATTATTGAGTGAGTGAAATATAGAAGTGAGTAAAATATTCTATTGGCATAAAAATGTAGGTAAAATACTCATTTTGGTACCTTAATTATATCCTTAGGTTCCGATTGGTCCCTTAATTATTTTTCGTGTCAACTTGATCCCTTAACTTTCAAAACGTTTTATTTTAGTCCTTTTTGTTTAATTAGCGACATAAAAAACTTAAAAATTGGTCGCTAAATTCGCCACTAATTAGAAAAAAATGTCTAAAATGAAACATTTTGAAAGTTAAGGGACCAAGTTGACACGAAAAAAAATTAAGAGACCAATCTGAACTCAAGGGTATATAGTTAAGGGATCAAAATGAGTATTTTGCCAAAAATGTATTACTATTATTATAATGAAATGAGTGGAATACAAGTGAGTGAAATATATTATTAACGTAAAACTAAATTATTATTATGGAGTGGGTGAAATACATAAGTGAGTGTGTTAGAAGATGGAATCCATATCAAACAAGAGAGAGAGAGAGAGAGAGAGAGAGAGAGAGAGAGAGAGAGAGAGAGAGAGAGAGAGAGAGAGAGAGAGAGAGAGAGAGAGAGAGAGAGAGAGAGAGATTATGTTATTGTTAGAGAATTCAGTTACATCAGTTTGTATAAATAGTTGGTTAATACACCAACTGATATCAAAATTTTGTTATAATGAGAGAGTATTAAACTACCCTTAGTATAACAACTAGTGTCTCTAATATCCCCCCCAAGTTCAAGGTGGTTGATTAAGTGACAACTTATCAACCATTCTTAACTTATTTTTGAGTTCAATAAATCTGGAAGTAGATAAGGGTTTAGTAAGAATGTCATCCCATTGACTGTGAGATGGTATGTGTGAGACAGTGAGGCTTTTGTTTATCATTTTTTCCTTGACAAAAAATATGTCTAATTCCATGTTCTTTGTCCTTGCATGAAGCACTGGGTTATGAGATTGTGCCACATCACTTAAATTGTCACATGGAATCCTTGGTACTTGGTGCTTGACCTTTAGTTCATTTAGAAGGGTTTGGAGCCATAGAATTTCAATAGTGGCATGTGCCGAACTCCTGTATTCTGCCTTCACACTCTACATGGCAATTAGTATTTGCTTCTTGGCCTACTAGGAAACTAAGTTATGCCCTAGGAAAATGCAGGCTCCAGATCTAGATCTTCTGTCATCTGGATCAGAAGCCCAATATGCATCACAAAACCTAGTAATGGTGATGGGAGTTGTAGGGGAAGCAAGAACCAGAAGAAAACAATGTTTCATGGTCCCTTGCAAATACCAAATACCTCAAGATTCTCTTAATAACCTTACAGTGATCTTTAAGAGGATTTGAGAGAAATTGACATACTTTGTTCATAGCAAAGGAGATTTTTGGCCTGGTTATAGTGGCATACTATAGAGCTCGTACTATAGACCTGAATTTTATTGGATCAGTGAAATTTTCTAAGCCAACTTTAGACAGTTTTGTGTTGGATGTCATGGGAGAGGAAATGCCTTTTGCAGAGGCCATGTTAGCCTTGATGAGAACATCCTTTAAATACTTGGTATGTGACAGCATAAGAGAGCCATTACTTAGACGTTGAACTTCTATTCCTAAGAAGTAATCTAGTTTCCCTAGATCTTTGCGAGAAAATGAGAGATTCAACTTAGTAATAAGTTGTTGAATGAAGGGCTTGGAGGTGCCTGTGATCATTATATCATCCACATAAACTAGAACCATTGTGCAATTATTGGGAGTGTGCAGCATAAACAAGGAGGGACCACACTTGCCAGCAGTAAAATTCAGAGAAAGGAGATCACTTTTTAACCTGTCAAACCAGGCCCTTGAGCCTGCTTAAGACCATATAAAGCTTTGTCTAACTTGCACACCAGTTTAGGATCATACTTTTTAAAGCCAGGACGCTGGACCATGTACACTTCCTCATTAAGAGTTCCATTTAGAAAGCCATTATTGATGCCAAGCTATTGAATATGCCACCCATGTGTGATAGCAAGAGTAAGAACAATTCTCACAGTTATATGTTTAACAACTGGTGTGAATGTTTCAGTGAAGTCAAAACCCTATATTTAGTGAAACCATTTGGCTACCGATCGGGCCTTGTATTTTTTTACAGTTCCATTTTCATTTTCATTTACTCTAATCACCCATTTGCAACCAATAGGTTGTCTATGAGCAGGTGGAGATAAAAGAGCCAAGGTATTTTTTTTGAGAAGTGCATCATATTCTTCTTGCATAGATGCATACCACTCAGGGATGGGCTAGGCTTATCTATAGAAAGTTGGTTCAACATGAGTGAGCAGCAAGGTTGGTTGAAGTTTGGGTTGAACTATGCCACTTTTGGTTCTGGTTTGCATGGGGTGGGTGTTAAGTGGGTGAATTGTGGGAGCAGGAAAAAGAGCAAGTGGAGGTGACGCACTATATAAGTCAGGTGAAATAGACATACTTGATGATGAAGGAACAGAATTATTGTTAGAGGCAGCCACCTGAATTTTAGTTTGGTCAGAAATATTAGGATCATTCAAGTGGAAAGGTGAAGAGGTGGAGGTTGAAGGTGTAGTGGTAGAAATTTTAAGACAAAGCCATTGGATTGACTTGACTTGTACAGATCAATATAAAAATCTCCACCGTGCTTTATTGTTTCCAAAAGAATGGGAAAAGAGCGAATAACCCAAAAAAGGGGGAAAAGATTCTAGGTAAGGGAGTTGGTTATGCAAATGGAAGGTATTAACACCCTAAACATCTACGGTACTCTGCAGGAACCTCTTTGTAAAATTTGTATATTTTGGCTATAAAATGTTGTATGTAAAATAGATTGTGGGGATGAAAAAAAGAAGTATATTTTTTATGATTTTTACACTCGCCGCAGTTGCGAACCTTTAGTGCCTACGTACCACCTTTCGTGCAATAGGGGATCAGGGTACGCGTAGTTCCTCTTAAAAAACTTTAAAGCACAAGTGTGTTGGTTAATTTTAGGAGACAAGACGTCATTGTCATTGTCCGTGTGGAAAACATACTTACTATCCACAATTATGAGAAAGGAGAATTTGCATCATCTCCAAATGGAGGATATGGCTTAGATTTTAAAATCAACAATGCCTCACTCAACACCCAAGTGGAAAATATCTCACTTCACTACATATTGTAGAAGTATAGTTGTTTGCATCACTACAAGGATTGACAAGAGTCTAATCTTTTGAGAAAATTTTTTAAAGATAAAAGCCAAAATGGCAAAAAAGTTTGAATGAGATTCATTAACTTTTAGTCTTCTCACAAAAAATGTCAAAGTATTGTTAAGTTGATTGAAATTTGATTAGGAAATAATTTTTGAAAATGCATGGATATAAGTCCAAGTTTATTATGAAAGTTGTTCAAGTTTTAAAATAAGAAGAATTTTCAAAAGGAGGGAGAAGATTTTTAAATTAAAGAATATGGGAGGAGATGAAGGGGCTATCCTAAAGCATATGGTAAAAGTTAGGGAAAAGAACCATCTAACCAACAAGAAGCCAACACTTGACACAATGAGTCAATGTAGAATTCCATCATTTGGATTTGAAACCAAACAAACAATTACAATAAACCTCTTTAAGAAAACCAAGCTCTAATTGCATTAAGTCTTCACAAAAATTGGGCAGAGTAACAGTTGTATACAGATGAATTCCATATCACAGACAAAGCATGTAATCACAATAACCTGCACACAAACAAACAACCCAATGTATTGGGGGTAAACCCTAAGAACTCCAGACAAAATAACAATTAAGGTTACAAGGTCTCAAGGTATGTCAAGTTATCTAATCCTAAGTCCAAGAAGTCCATCACTCCATAATGCCAAGGATAGTAACAAATTAGTCCAAGTAACATTAATTTTGTAGGGTTCAAGATGATTATTAGGTGTCTTTAAAAAGAAATGAAAATCTCAAGTGAGCAAATTAAAAATGACATGAATATAAAGGCTCAAGTGAGAAAAGATGAAAATAGCATGAAATGTAGATGCTAAGGAAAATGGTACATAAAGTAAAAGCATAAAATAAAAACATAAAATAAAATCAATTGTTAGAAGTTAATAGTTAGTTAGATGACCATCTTGAAACTTGCATTTGAAACTCATTAGAGGATAAAGTCTCTCAACAACAAGTTGTATTTTATTTTTGTCAAGTATACCGTCCATTTAAGAACTTCAAAGTAACACATTAATGATCAATGATGTTTAAGTGATCCATTTTGACCAAAATTGATGAAGTTTCATTAGAGGATTGGTAGAACCAAAGCCTCCTAACAATGGATCTCAAGTTTATTGGATCAAAGGGTTTAAATTAACATACTTGGGCTTGCAAATATAGGTTTGGACCACGAATGATCATTTTCTCAAATCCGGACAAATTTTAGCGCTATGTTAAGCAATCGTAAGTGGACTTATATAGAAGTTGCACCTATTTTGAGGCGGGTCAATAGCAATCTATGTACTTCATGTTTGGATAAATGATATAGAGATCATCATTCCATAACATGTAATACAATAAGAAATGGGTAAGATGAAGAGGGATGGGGAAAATGAACAAACCACATTTGAATCAAAATTTTAATCAAATTATTATTAAAATCATTAATCCATTTTTATGGAGTTAAACTCAACACCATGGATCCAATGATGTTAACAAAGCTCATGATCAAAAATTCAATCCAAGATCAGCCAGAAAATATACAAAAAGTAAAATTGTATTTAACTTATAAAAATAAAGGTTTTAAAAATGATTAAAAATGAAAATAAGAGAGAAAATGTTAACTATGTTAAAATTAATCAAATAAAATAAGTAAGACCATAGAAAAATCATAAATGAGCTCAAATATTTTCATAAAATTTTTGGTAATTTTTTAAAGTCGGAAACTATTTTTAAAATAAAAAGAAATAGGTAAAATAAACAAAAATGGTGAAAAATAATAAAGTCGGAAATAAAAAATAAATGAGGTCACCAATATTTGTCACAATGTCATTGGATCCTTCCCTATTTTTTTCAGAATTTAAAAATGCATAAAAGTATTTTTAAACATTTAAAACAATTCAAATAAAGTGAAAAATTATTTAAAAAAAATATCAAAACACAAATAAAAATATGAAAAAAATAAAAATCAGAAGGAGAAAAATCAAAAGTATTTTGCATTATATTTTTAGATTTTTTGGAGTTAAAATGAATTTCATATGAATTTTTGAATTTTAAAATAATTTAAATATAAAAATCAGAAATAAAAATAAAGTCAAAAAAAATATGGATCGATGGATGAGAGTCAAAACGCGTTAGTAAGCTAATCCAAGGATCATACGCGCTGTGCATATCATGGTATTTAATAAATATCACACCGGATCAAATATTTTTAAACTAAAACAACCTAAAATGTGGCGCGTTGGATGGAGTCAGACTCACAAAAGTAATCAGATCCAAAGACTTCTGAGGCACGCGCATGGTAAGGCAAGCATATTATATCCGTTTCAAAAAAATAATGTGGCTTCGTGTCTTCAACCTCCAGTCATCCCCAAATCGAATCCTTCAAACTGTAAAATTAGCAAACCAGACCAGTACCATTAGATTCGTCTCCTCAAGACGATTTTAATGGTACCATCGCGCCAAATTTATATAAATTGTGCAAGGCTTTGTTTGAGAAAAACCAGAAAAATAGCGAGCACGAAAATCTGGGATATCTCATTCAATTCTCAATGAAATTGCAAATTATAAAGAGCACGAGGATTAGAAGGATACAAGGAGTGGATTAGTATTTTATTTGAATCAATTTAGCCAAGAAATCTACCTGAACAAAGTAGTGAGAAGTTGCTCTGAAACTAGACTTCTATAGATCAATATAGGTCACAATTCTTGAAAGTGACCGTATGGTTAGCTTCAGAGAAGTTTAATGGAGCTAACTGAATGGAGCTTTTGGTGTTTGAAGGTGAGTGTGTAATAAATCAGAAATTCAAATTCAAAGTTCGTGTGGGATCTGAACAGGGGTCAATTGGCTATCCAAAGCTTGAGAAAATGAGTGAGGGATGATCCTTATTTATAGTTGATCATGATGCAAGGCTCAAGCGTGTGAATTGGAGGCAAAATCAGTGAAATCGTGTGGACCTGCTAAGTGTGAAAAGTGTGACTTCACATGGCCCAAAATGCAGCAAAATGGATGGTTTAAGGGTCGTTTCTTATTATGGCAAGTTCCTAAACATGATTAGACGCGAAATTGGTCCTTAAACATGCTTGTAATTGGATTTAAATTAATTTTCAAATATGACTGATCTTGAAATTTCCATTTCATGATGCTACCTTCATAACCATGGTGCCAACAATGTAGGGCACCATATGATGTGATTTTTGAAGCACTTGAAAGATAAAGTCACAAACTTTACAATGTGCAAGGAGTGAGATCAATTGGATACTTGAGAAAGAAGTTGTGTTGAGTCAAAGTTGGAAGAAAAAGACTGACTTTTCATACTTAGAAAATTTCTAAGTTTTTCTTCAAAAATGACTTATAATGTCTTATATCCAAACATGGTCTTCCACTTGGAATTTGTTCTTGACCAAAAAAGATGGCATGTATTAGATATATTGAATGTCATTTTGAGACTTGAACCATTCAAAATCTCCAAAAATTGAGAGAGTTATGACTTGTTGAAGTTGGCAAAAATTTATGAAATGATTTATACTCTTTTGCATCTTTAGGGAATATTCTTTTCATTTTCACACTTTGCACATAAAAGAAAGGTTAACGTTAACATATTCAAGATAATTATGGAAAAATAATGGCCTCAAGGAGATAAAAATTGATCAAGTTATGATCATTTGAATTCACATAAAGGAATTTGAGGGTTCATCTGGAGGACTTGTAATCTTTCTTCATCATCAAGTTCCTTACACACAAAATTTCCTTGAGAATTTTGAAGTGATTTGTTAATAACCCTTTGAAGAGAAGTATGCCTTTGGAGTCACTCAAAAATACCAAAATATGAGCAAGATATACCCCCTTTGAAGTTCAAAACCCTAGCTCCTAGAGCAAGAAAATGCCTTGGGAGACCTTTGCCATTTTGACCAACCTTTCTTTCACAAATACCTTTGTCATGTGAATATAAGTTGTTGAGGATGATAAGGAGAGATCATAGCAACCAAAACCATTTCCATATATTGAGAAATGAAGGAGATATGCACTTGTGACCAATGGAAACAAAGGCTTGTCCAACTATGTCAAACTTCTTCAATCAACCCTTGTACCTTTTAACTATTTTTGACAACTTGAAGTGTGATGAATCATAATAGGCTTTGTCATGATGTTACTCCAAACATCTTTAATGATGAGGCTTCAATCTCAATGAATCTTTGTTAAGGAAGATACAAAAAATGAATTTATGAGTCCAAAGTCAACTTTGATGGAATGCATTGTGCTTTCACCTACATCATCAACAATTAGGGCACACACATATTGTAATTTATTAGTTAAAGGATAATCAAAACATAGATGATCACAAGAATACAAGTCAAGGTGCTTGGTGATTCCTCACAGAGCAAAGCTAGAGATAGGGAGGAAAAGCAAACCCTAGTGTGTGATCTTGTTGTGATTGAATTGATATGATATGATGAAGGGGTCTTAGGGGCAAAAATTGGGGTACAACAGATGCCCTTATTTAAGTGTCTTCTATCTGGAGATATGAAGGTTAAAATCTTTGTGTCGACGCGATTGAAGATACTTAAATATAAAACAAGCCCTATTTTTGGCCCTAAGATGCCATGCAACGCTCATGATTATGGATGCAAATGAAAAAATACAAAAGGACGTAAGACCTCACTAGAAATATAGTAAATAAAACAGGATCAAAAGGAAAACTTGACCAGGAAAATAAATCATTGGTGAGAAAAATATTAGAATCTTTTGGGGGTAAAGCCCAAAGAGGAGATAAAGCGTCCTCAACTCAAAAATTGAGGAGAGAAAGTGAAGGATAACAGCGACCGACAGATGACTGTGAAACATCCACTCATTGAGGAGATAACAAAAAGGTAACGTCGAACCACCGGGGAAAGAAGCGATAAGATAATACCAATAAATTTCAATATTAAGGTAAGCAGTCAGTACTCATAACTGAAAACAGATGAACTTCTTTGGAGCAATAAAATCTCAACAACGAACTACCTTCCATAATGACAAGGCTACCATTCATCAGAAAAAGATCTCAGCAATGAACTACCTTCCATAAAGACAAGGCTACCATTCATTAGAGTAACAAAATCTCAACAACGAACTACCTTCCATAATGACAAGGCTACCATCCATTGGAGTAACAAAATCTCAACAACAAACTACCTTCCATAATGACAAGGCTACCATTCATTGGAGTACAAAATCTTAGCAACGAGCTACCTTCCATAATGCCAAGGCTACCATTCATTAGAGCACCAAATCTCAACAATGAACTACCTTCCATAATGACAAGGCTACCATCCATTGGAGTAACAAAATCTCAAAAACAAACTACCTTCCATGATGACAAGGCTACCATCCATTGGAGTAACAAAATATCAACAATGAAACCTTCCATAATGACAAGGCTACCATCCATTGGAGTAACAAAATCTCAACAACGAACTACCTTCCATAATGACAAGGATACCATCCATTGGAGTAACAAAATCTCAACAATGAACTACCTTCTATAATGACAAGGCTACCATTCATTGGAGTAACAAAATATGAATCTTCTCTGGGAGTTATCAGATCCACTGGGGGAAGTACAGGTTGCTCAAATAAAGATACCTGCCACTTGCTGCTATGAGGAGGAAATGCAATAAAGACTTTCCTGAAGGAGGAAATATGGCTTCCTGGGGAAAAAGATGGAACTCCTGGAGAAATGCCAATAAAATTCCTGCCGAGGGGATAAAAATGTTCTTGTGAAAAATAAATGCATATTCTCAAATTAAAGCTCAAAGCTTGCCAAAATCGGAATAATAATGTTGTTGAGGGTATCCACTCCAAACAGAAATAAACCGGAATGAAGCAGTCAACCAAAATACATCTCCTGAAAAATAAACTCAAGAGGGAATCCCATTCCATCCAGACAACGAGCTGAAAAGAAAGCTGAAACAAAAATTCTTCCACGAGGGATAACCCAGTGAGGAATTTGAAGGAATATACACTTTTTGCTTAAGGTTGACACTCTATTAGAGAGAGAGTAACATAACTCTGCAAAACAGGATGATATACCAACAAGTTATTTTAAAAAAAATGCGAGTGAGAAATGATTATGCATGATGCTGATATGAAGGTATGAATGTTATCATGTGTATGCTGACGAAACACTCACATAACATTGGGGATGCACACAAGACCAAAAATGGGTGCAATTAATACCCGGCTAAATCACACACAAGATAGAAATTCCATAACATAGTAAGCACCAACCGAGGAAACAAATTCTTATTCAATAGCTTAGCTTCGTTGGGGAGGCACAAGATTAAACAAAACAATGATGTAGAATCTTCCTCTGAGCTTCTACTAGGTAACCATACGAATTTCAGGGGAACAAAAATGTTTGAAATTCATACTTCCGCCAGGGTTGAATTCACTGGGGGAAAACAATATCACCTTATTGAGATATCAGTTGGGGATGACATACTGACTTCATAAGGAAGGATAATACTATATTGGCGAAGAATACTTCCAAATACATTCTCAATAATGAGAGTGATAATTGCACCAATTTCTCTGGGGAGGAAGTATGAAAACCTCACGGGGCAACAATTTCATAAAAATATATCGCCTCAACATCACCCGGGGAATTTAAAACACTATAGCAAGAAAAATTCTGGGGATTTTAAATACAATCCAGCACTCGGCGGGAGAAAACCCAAAAAGTTGATAACCATTTCAATACTTCTTTAATAAAACACTGTCCTTGCCATACCGTCGAGCAAACAAACAAATGTCAGTACTACCAAAGGGAGATGTTTTGGAAATGAGTCCAATCTCAGCATGTACAGAGAGGAAAAACTTTTACCACATGAGTGAAGCCTTCACTGGGGAGACTTGGATAGATTCCTCATTTTATACAAACCTTTGAATTTATCCGTCCCTGAAATCACTAATTTTATTTTCCTTGTATCACAAAATTAAAGTAATTTGTAAATTATTTTCAAAAATTATTTTGTTATTTAATCTGTTTGCTTTTATGATTACTATCAATAATAAATGAAATCTTTATAAGCTGAATAAAATAAGAATTTCAAAGAATTGGATAAAAGGCTCGAACTTTATTAATAGAATGGTAGTCCGCGAATGGAAAGACTCCATAGATGATTACAAAGTTTTTGAACATGGTAATATATATTGGAAAAGAAACATTGAATTACAATGACCGCTATTATCTCTAGCAACTTTGAATTCTTGAGCCGAAACCTTGGTCGAAGAGTAGCAAGATCCAAGCAGATTGTTGCTCCATTGATCAAGTCTTGTCTAATACAGTTACTTTCCAAAAAATCCCTAACTTTTTCCTAGGTTGCCCTTGCGGGTTTTCAAACTACCGGGAAAATTTTTTTTTTTTATGTCTCTAATTTTTTTCCTACACCGCCCTTTCGGGTTTTCGGCCTACCGAGACGCTCCTTTTTGCCTAAGCCGCCCTTTCGGGTTTTCGTCTTAGCGAGTTGTTATTTTATTTTTCTAGGAAAAGTATTTCTTGACTGCATCAACATTCACAGGACAGGGGAACTCCTCGCCATCCATCATTTCAAGAATCAGTGCACCACCAGAGAAGTATTTCCTGACAACATACGGGCTTTCAAAACTTGGGAGTCCACTTTCCCCTAGAATCAGCGTTAAAAGACATTATTTTCCTGAGCACGAGGTCGCCTTCTCTGAATTCACGAGGTTTGACCTTCTTATCAAAAGCTTTCTTCATTCTCTTTTGGTATAATTGGCCGTGACACAAAGCCGTCATTATTTTCTCTTCTATCAAATTCAATTGGTCAAACCTGTTCTGGACCCATTCAGCTTCTGACAACTTGGCTTCCATTATTACATGCAAAGAGGGAATGTCGACTTCAATGGAGAGCATTTCTTTCATACCGTATACAAGAGAGAATGGGGTTCCCCCTGTTAAAGTATGCACAGATGTTTGATACCCATGTGTTGTACCCCAAAATTTTCCCTCCCATATTCTTCAAAGTTTTGACAAGCATCATCTTCAAATGCTTCAAGATCTCTCAAGGGCTACACAGTCAACCACCCTCATAAGCCAGTCAAATTAGGGTTTTGGTTCTTGCAAGGAAGTTGAGGTTTTCAAGGGCTCAGTCAAGTCCCACATGCTCATATACATTGTCAAGCACCTACATGTCAAGTTTCAAGACTCAAAAGGTCAAGTTGCACAGTCAAAAGTCCCATTTGCTCAACAGTCAATTGTAGGGGCAAAATGGTCATTTGGCAGTCAAAAGTCAAAATATTTGGTCAACATATTATTTTGAAGCCACAATCATCATTTGATCAATTCTTGATCATGATTTCACGAGAATGGCTCAAAAATCATCAAGGTGTCAAAAGTTTCTATTTTTGGACAGCTGAAAAGTCAACTGTAACTTGACCAAGGCATAACTTTTTCATGGTTAATCAGAAAAATCCCATCCAATGCTCCTCTTGAAGGGGAGGACATTTCCTAAAACTCATCTTCACATTCCAAGTCCAAGAAATGCTCTCACAAAAAGTTATCAATTTCAACATTATAGGTCATTTTCAAAAGTCAACAAAAGGGACTTTAAGTCAAAGACCATAACTTGAGATTGGTAAATCAAAATGACATGGGACCAAATACATTGGTTATAGGACTTCAAGACCTTTCCAAAATGTCCAAGAACATGTTCATAGCTTTAAAATTGAGCAAGATATGCATTGGAGAAGTTGGGAAATTTTTGTGAAATGGCCAAAGTCAATTATCCTTGAAACTTCATTTTTGACAAAAGGGGCCCACTTTTTCCACTTGTTTCAGCTTGGCCATGCTTCCCACGTGTCCCACAATTTATTTCAAGATTTAAAATTAATTTTTCCATTTTTATTTAATTTTATTTGATTTAATTCATTTTAAATCTTTTAAAATCAAATAAAAATCAAAGAAATTAATGGAGGGATATATTTTGTGATGATTAGCTTTGATACACCTTAAAACACATTCCAAATTCGTGCAAGGGCCTATTCCAAGCAAGAATTCAAATTTGACATAAAAATGGAAAGTTGTTTCAATGGAGTTCATGGCATAATCTTAAACATGAATGAAAAGGCTTAATGACCATTATTTGGATTGATACACATTTCATTACTATATATACAAGCCTTCCCAACCTCATTCAAAAAAGAGTGTGTGCAGAAACGGCCAAGAGCAAAACCAAAAATTATTCAAAAAGTGAGAGTTCTAAAACATAGTTGCGAGCATCTTCAGATCAAAACAAGCACGTGGTTCTATTCCTTGCCACACCCTAAAGCTAAAGCAACCTTTGCCAAGTCCTGAGGCTCATACCGCGCTGTAAGTTCTTCCCAGGTCCCCTATAATTTCCATATCATTTTTTTCATTACTTTCATGTGCAGATTCTCAAAGGAGGAACACCATAAACCTCATATCCCAGCGCTCCAAGTGTCATCAACGCAGATCCAAAGGACAAAAAGTGTAGCACACCATACTCTGGAGTCAAGCGTGCTGCAGGCAATCATGAAAGTCAAACGTGGCTTAGATTTCAGTGGGCTTGGATTGCTTCAATAAACCTCCTATTTGGCCCACACCCCCCTTGGTTTTTACTTTCTTTTTTTTTATTTTGTTTTATCATTTTCTCTTATTTTTAATTGCTAACCTTTTAATTATTTTTATTATTAACAATTAACTTAATTAACGCATTTTCATAAAAAACCAAAAAATAGAATTAACATTATTATTATTATTATTATTTTATTTTGTAAATAAATATTAACCAAAATAGTTTAATTAGGCAATTTTAATTCCTTTTCTTAAATAATTAAAATAAATCTAGAATTAGGTAAAAGTTAACTTTTAATTTTATTCCATTTCTTTTATTTCATAAAAACATAAAAAACATAAAAAACAAAAAAAATATTTTCTTTTAATTAATTAGTTTAATTATTTAATTAATTGCATTTAATTGACAAAAAGACAAAAAATCAATTTCTTTTCTAAAAAGGGTCAACACCCTTAAGACGTTCCCGATTATTTTATTCGCGCGCATTTACTTTATTTGATTATTATGTAATTGCCTTCAAGAATGTAATAGTTAAATAGGTTTATCGCTTTATTTAATTTCCGTACTTATTTACTAAAAAACGGGTCTTTGTAATTTTTGGCGATGTATAGACCCGCGCCTTGTAATAGCGTAGGATTTATTTTTCCGCAATTTACTTTCTACACCCCTTAACTGCTAAACTTGCATGAACGAATGTATGTAAATAAAAACAACTCGTAGCTCACTAATTACAAAGACAAACATAACATGAATACAACACACAATGCACACACCACTTCTAGGGTACGCCTCACTCGTTGCCTTCGAAACGTGGTCGTCAAGTATAGGACGTCTTAGCGGTCCTTATGTCCATGATCCAGTTGCCTCGAAACAGTTGCCTCGAAACAGTTGCCTCGGAACAGTTGCCTCGAAAACGGTTGCCTCGGATTAAAAAAGGATCAAGGACATAAGGGTAGCTTCTAAGGTGTCCTACTGTTGCTTCGGTGACCACACTGTCCCTACACTCGAATTGACCCGAACACCTCCAACGATGGTGCTACCTACCTCTCAATGGTGGGATGGCACTACCTTAAGGACTTCTACACAGCTTAATTCCTTAGGGTAGGTAGATGACTCATGGATACTTGCTCTCTAAAAAACCAAATCAAAAATCTTTTCACACTGACACTTTCAAAATCTTTCAAAACAATTTTTCAAACACTCTTGAGGACTGATACAAGAGTTATTCAGAAATCTTTCAAAGAAACTTTTGCAAAACCCACTCACATTTTGAAAAGCAAATATTTTGAAAACATAAGAGCAAGTATCTAAGAGCCCATGGATAACCATGGATAGAAAGGGTGCTAACACCTTCCCTTTCTATAAATCTACCTCCCGAACCGAGAAACTATCTCATAAGGAATTTTGTTGTGCTTTTGTCCTGTCCATGTTGGAGAAAATAAAAGACGGTGGCGACTCTTGCTTCCGCGACATTTCGCAAACCAGCATTAAATAGTCAGTTCTAAATCCACCGATCACAGAACTGGCGACTATGCTGGGGACTTATAAAAGTGAGGTGTACCTTAGGATTAGATCATACTTATGTTTTCAATTGCTTTGCTTTGATTGCATTATATTTGTGGGCTTTGCATCGGAGTTTCATAGATCCTAACCCGGATCTGGGGATACCCTTTTAGGTAGCATAAGCTGTGAGGGACCTGTCCGGCGTAGACCGACACGGGTGAAGCAGTGGCTACGTTGGTGTGGCACCTTGGTCTGTACCGATATCCCTTGTGTTGCAACGAGGAGAATATGGGTCTTCTGAGGAGTCATTAAGCACCAACCGACTTTAGAACCCTAATGTGACCCAACTTGGCCATAGAACAGTAGCAGTATGCTACACCAATTGAGGCTAAACTCTCGCGATGGTTCTGGCCGCAAGAAAAGATTGCGACGCTGGAGTTATGACCGATTGAGGGTAGTCAGTGATATTGGGATCCTCTAGAACCCGGTTACTTTTGATAGGACATGTCTTAACCAACGAAACTGAAAGAGGGTAGTACCCCAAACTTCATGCTGGCCTGAACTCTAAGGGTTGACTTGTGTGACTTGTGTGCTTTCAAACTTGACTACTTGCATGCTTGTTATCTAACACATGAGTTTCTTGCAGGGTTTGTTTACAGTCCTTAATCTGGACTCATAACAGGGTTTACCTACATTACTCCACGCATAGCATAACATCATGCCATCATACCATTGCATACATCCTGCATAAAGACTAATCCATTCCAAGGATCTCAAGGACTTGTGATGCAGGTCATGATGAATCAAAGTGTCTAGCAAGGGGCAAAGGGGATTTATTTTCCTCTAGCCGAGGTTGTCAGGGGCTATGACCCACTCGATATGGTGAGCCTTGACTCTTGAAGAAGGATTCTCAATAACATGAAGTTCCTTCAATCAAGCTACCCAAATTCAAATTCTAACAAGTTTCTCTGTTTACCCCGCGAGATCCTTGAAAACATCGCATGCATACATACATATCATTGCATTATAGGTACTCCTTTGACAGGTCACTTACCATCTTCACTGTTTATTTCAGCAATGGCTTCCCAACAAAACAACCAGGATCTTCATGCTCAAGAGACTCGGTTCGGGGAGATCCTCCTAAATCTATCCAAGGGGCAGGAAGAGCTGAGAACACTCCTCATGGGGACTTTGGTCAGGAACAGTCCCGAAGATGATAAGGACGAACAGCTGAAACGTCTGCAAGCTGAGGTAGATGCAATGAGGACTCAGATGCTGGGGCAGATGGCCCTTATCCAAAGTTTGGCTCGGGAGCAAGAAGAGTTGAAAGCCATGGTCAACCAGCTTCATCAAGACAGATACAACATGAAGCAACCAGTCCAAGTCAAGAACCAGGTCACTGATCAGCTTCCGAGAGGACAAGGGTCTGGTATGGTGAAGAATAGACCTCTCCAAATTGCTACCACTTCACAGGTCCAACCACAACCTCGCCCAGAGCAACGGGTTGATCAGAGCAAGCCTAGAAGGCAATTCACCCAGCTTAACACGTCGTTGTCCCAAGCTTTGCAACGCCTGTTGAAGTTGAATCTGGTGACGTTGATAGGAGCTCACCCTAATCCTAAGACTTCTTCACCCAACTATAATCCTGGGGCCAGGTGCGCATACCATTCTAACGGCCCAGGGCATGATACTGATGACTGTTGGAAGTTGAGGTACAAAATCCAAAGCCTGGTTGATGAAGGAGCTGTGGAATTCACCCCAGATGGTCAGGTCGAGTTCTTCTACTATCCCTGCGAGGTTCACCATTTGAAGTGACAAGCCCTGAGACTAGAAGACTTTTGTTCATTCGAATGTTCAAGTTGTAATTTTCTTTTGATTGTTCAAACAATTATCATGTCAAACGTTGTTATTTCATTAATGCATCACATATGTCTGTTTTTGAATTAATCTAATTATTTTCACTATATTCAAATTGCTTTCATATTTTTTGATGATCAACACTCGGTTAATAATTCTAAGCTTCTTGAGGGAGGATGACGAAAACGATACCACGATTTACAGTATGCTTTTGAACAGACCCCGCTGATGAGGTACAAGCATTATTTCAATTCCTAAACACCGGAGTTATAAGGAAGATAATCCCTCGTCAACCCCTTCGAGCCAAAGAAGTAGGAGTTTTTCTTTTCGAAAATTAAAACCCTTAATCATAACCTGGGGCAGGGTAGTTCTCTTAGTTGATCCAAGTGCACAACGAATAGCACCAAAGAGGTCATCACAAAAAAAAAGACAGTAATGGTTCCAAATAATCATAAAGACAGACAGTCATTATCCCTCAAAATAAACGCCCATTAAGTCAAAACCTATGAAGGAGACTTACAAAACTGGGGCATCCCGCTGACTGTAATCACAAAAGAAACAGTTCAGGCAAAAATAGGGATAATAAAATAAAAAAAAAGAGGTCCTACAAACCCTCAACACAAAAGGAAATGACTGCCTATTCAAAATAAACTGTCAGTATCCGAACCATCACTGGTATATCAAAGCAAAGACTCAAACAAGGTCTAACGCATGATCAGCTGAGCTTAGGTTTGAAGAACATCACGAAGAGCGGGTGGGTACAGATAAATTTGAGCCTTTATCCTTTGTTTCTTAAACCGTGATCCAGGCCACGTTACAACCCTTAAAAGTCCTAGTTGAAGCATGAGTTGGTTCGAAAGCATACTGTTACAAAGGTATCCTGACTCCTTAAGGCTCGCTGTGAAATAACGAGTTGACATCATAGTTTACAAAAAAAGTTTCACTTGTTTTTATGAAAAAAATGCATTTTCAAAAACTTCGAGACAGACATAAGCTTTGCATTTTTAATATAACATTGCTTGCATATGACTATTTGTTTGAACAGCATAGAAGTTCGCACGACGAATGTCTAATGAACAAAAGCACCTCCAATTAAGGGGCAGACGTGATCATTGTCCATCATCTGGGGCAGTTAAGTCAAGATTCGGAGAATCTCTCAAAAGGCCAACCATCTTGGGGCAAATCTCCATCTGGATCACTTGGGGCATTGGACGATCAAACGAAGATCTTGTGGTAGTAGGGCAACGCAACACTACGGACAGGGGCACCTCCCTACATCCTGAGAGCGTGGACATAGTCGGAAAAAAAATACTATGCATGATCAAAGACCCGCTAGGTTGACACACCTAGGTAAAAATAAGGGCTTTCCGGCGAACCAAAAGGGTTCGGGCAAAAATAAGGGATGAAATGAAAAATCTGTACACCCGGTAAGTCGAAAACCTGAAAAGGCGGCTTGGGCAAAAATGGGTATCTCGTTGGATTGAAAACCCGAAAGGGCGGTCCAGGAAAAAGTTAGGGATTAAAGCGTACGACTATGTCCCGTCATCTCGTCACTTGCCTACCGGAAGAAGATTTGTCAATCGGCAGTTATCTAGCACCTCCACAAGGTATCTTCTTCTCCCATAGCAGAAACAGGGGCAATAATGAGTTGTCCAAGCGATCTAGTTGCCCTGTCAACCAAGGTACCAAGGTAGGTTCGGCTGAAGAACATAACCAAGAGGCCTCCGCTCCCCGGGAGTAAAACCGGGTTTCAGCAATGCTCTCCCCAAGCAGAGTTGGTCTCTCATCAACCCCGAAGAGGCGCAGTATCCCTAGCAAGTCAGCAACGCTCTCCCCAAGCAGAGTTAGGCTACTGTCAGCCCTAAGGAAGTTGGGTACCCCCAGAAAATCTCAATATTCCCCATCGGAGTATACAGATGTTCCTAAGCAAGCATCCCCAGCAGTCTTGATCTAAGATTGTTCCCTGGCGGAATACCAGACACCCCGGTGGAGCCACTTCCCCAATACAACCTTAAAAGTCTCCCCAGGAGAGTTGGATCAATCTCTCCAGTAGGAAGCTTATCCCCAGTAGATTCTGGAAGCTTATCCCCTGCAGAGCACGAACACGTCTCCCGGACTTTATTCAAAGGTTATTCCCCACCAGGGCTTATAACTGGGTTATCCTCAGCTAAAAACCACGGAAAGATCGTCCTCGGCGAAGTTCTTCCTATCCCCAGCGGAGTTCATCAAATTCCTTAACAAAGCTCATCAACGGTATCCCCAGCGGAGTTATCGTCAAAACCTCAGCGAAGCATCTCTTCCCACAGAGCAATTCCCAGCAGAGTATCTCTCCAACAAGTTTATTCACCAACGGAGTCATCTTCCCCTACCGGTGTATTCTTGCAACCACCATCCCCAGCGGAAACAAAGAACGCTACTCTTCCAACATCAACCCAGGATCCAATTTCCCGGCATTCGTCAAGGATTTACTTCCCTAGACGAAAATACATTCATAAACATATCACCTTTCATACATCTTGCTTACATACACAATGCATGCACATACGCATCATATCACACAATCTCATTTCTCCCTAAGAACATCATGACATCATGCATTGCACAACTGATGTTTTGCCTTTTTCAGGAAAAAGGTCATTCCAAAGACGATTACTATCAACTGTTGCAATTCCATATTCGATACCTGCATCTAGCCAGGGCATATCTGTGAGCGATTGATTGTGGATTCGATACCTGTATCTAGCCAGGGCATATCTACATTAAAGAGATTAAAGAGATAGCTGGGAAATGCTCCAGATATGGATACTGTTCTTTTGCTTATTCAGATTTTCTCTTCAGAGATGGCTTAGAAATGCTCCAGAGATGGACACTATTCTGTTGCTTATTCAGATTTCCTGCTCATAAATAGTTTAGAGATGCTCCAACCACGGATGCTATTCTATTGTTTATTCAGAGATTCCTTCTAGAGTTAGTTCAGATGTGACCCAGGCATGGCGACGTTCTGATAATTATTCCAGATTTCCTTTCAGAGATAGCTTGGAAATGCTCCAGATATGGATGCTGTTCTTTTGCCTATTCAAGACTCTTTCTAGAGATAGTTCAGATGTGACCCAGACATGGAGACGTTCTGATACTTATTCCAGATTTCCTTTCAGAGATAGCTTGGAAATGCTCCAGATATGGATGCTGTTCTTTTGCTTATTCAAGACTCTTTCTAGAGATAGTTCAGATGTGACCCAAGCATGGCGACGTTCTGATACTCATTCCAGATTTCCTTTCAGAGATAGCTTGGAAATGCTCCAGATGTGGATGTTGTTCTTTTGCTTATTCAATACTCCTTCTAGAGATAGTTCAGATGTGACCCAGGCATGGCGACGTTCTGATACTTATTCCAGATTTCCTTTCAGAGATAGCTTGGAAACGCTCCAGATATGGATGTTGTTCTTTTGCTTATTCGAGACTCCTCCTAGAGATAGTTCAGATGTGACCCAGGCATGGCGACGTTCTGATACTTATTCCATATTTCCTTTGAAATATAGCTCAGAGATGCTCCTGACCCAGACGCTATTCTACTGCTTATTCAGATCCCAACTTCTAAAAGACAACCTAGAGATGCCCCATCCCGGAAGCTATTTTATTTCTTATTCAGATTCAACTATCCATTACAGTTCCAAATGGCATCTATAAGCCCATTTCCGACAAGGTTCTGTCACACCTCCAGATGGCATCTGTAAGCCCATCCTCTTATCTATCAGTCTCCAAATGGTATCTATAAGCCCATTCCCGCTATCACACTGCTGATACTCTACTATGTGAGTGCAAATTTCTGGGCACTCTAGTGTTCAATCATCTTCCACCCTCGGATCACGAAAGGCACACAAGCCAATCTACATCCTCAGGTCTAAGAAGATTGAACAGGGGCAACTGTTGTACCCCAAAATTTTCCCTCCCATATTCTTCAAAGTTTTGACAAGCATCATCTTCAAATGCTTCAAGATCTCTCAAGGGCTACACAGTCAACCACCCTCATAAGCCAGCCAAATTAGGGTTTTGGTTCTTGCAAGGAAGTTGAGGTTTTCAAGGGCTCAGTCAAGTCCCACATGCTCATATACATTGTCAAGCACCTACATGTCAAGTTTCAAGGCTCACAAGGTCAAGTTGCACAGTCAAAAGTCCCATTTGCTCAACAGTCAACTGTATGGGCAAAATGGTCATTTGGCAGTCAAAAGTCAAAAAATTTGGTCAACATCTTATTTTGAAGCCACAATCATCATTTGATCAATTCTTGATCATGATTTCACAAGAATGGCTCAAAAATCATCAAGGTGTCAAAAGTTTCTATTTTTGGACAGCTGAAAAGTCAACTGTAACTTGACCAAGGCATAACTTTTTCATGGTTCATCAGAAAAATCCCATCCAATGCTCATCTTGAAGGGGAGGACATTTCCTACAACTCATCTTCACATTCCAAGTCCAAGAAATGCTCTCACAAAAAGTTATCAATTTCAACATTATAGGTCATTTTCAAAAGTCAACAAAAGGGACTTTAAGTCAAAGACCATAACTTGAGATTGGTAAATCAAAATGACATGGGACAAAAGACATTGGTTAGAGGACTTCAAGACCTTTCCAAAATGTCCAAGAACATGTTCATAGCTTTAAAATTGAGCAAGATATGCATTGGAGAAGTTGGGAAATTTTTGTGAAATGGCCAAAGTCAATTATCCTTGAAACTTCATTTTTGACAAAAGGGGCCCACTTTTTCCACTTGTTTCAGCTTGCCATGCTTCCCACGTGTCCCATAATTTATTTCAAGATTTAAAATTAATTTTTCCATTTTTATTTAATTTTATTTGATTTAATTCATTTTAAATCTTTTAAAATCAAATAAAAATCAAAGAAATTAATGGAGGGATATATTTTGTGATGATTAGCTTTGATACACCTTAAAACACATTCCAAATTCGTGCAAGGGCCTATTCCAAGCAAGAATTCAAATTTGACACAAAAATGGAAAGTTGTTTCAATGGAGTTCATGGCATAATCTTAAACATGAATGCAAAGGCTTAATGACCATTATTTGGATTGATACACATTTCATTACTATATATACAAGCCTTCCCAACCTCATTCAAAAAAGAGTGTGTGCAGAAACGGCCAGGAGCAAAACCAAAAATTATTCAAAAAGTGAGAGTTCTAAAACATAGTTGCGAGCATCTTCAGATCAAAACAAGCACGTGGTTCTATTCCTTGCCACACCCTGAAGCTAAAGCAACCTTTACCAAGTCCTGAGGCTCATACCGCGCTGTAAGTTCTTCCCAGGTCCCCTATAATTTCCATATCATTTTTTTCATTACTTTCATGTGCAGATTCTCAAAGGAGGAACACCATAAACCTCATATCCCAGCGCTCCAAGTGTCATCAATGCAGATCCAAAGGACAAAAAGTGTAGCACACCATACTCTGGAGTCAAGCGTGCTGCAGGCAATCATGAAAGTCAAACGTGGCTTAGATTTCAGTGGGCTTGGATTGCTTCAATAAACCTCCTATTTGGCCCACACCCCCCTTGGTTTTTACTTTCTTTTTTTTTATTTTGTTTTATCATTTTCTCTTATTTTTAATTGCTAACCTTTTAATTATTTTTATTATTAACAATTAACTTAATTAACGCATTTTCATAAAAAACCAAAAAATAGAATTAACATTATTATTATTATTATTATTTTATTTTGTAAATAAATATTAACCAAAATAGTTTAATTAGGCAATTTTAATTCCTTTTCTTAAATAATTAAAATAAATCTAGAATTAGGTAAAAGTTAACTTTTAATTTTATTCCATTTCTTTTATTTCATAAAAACATAAAAAACATAAAAAACAAAAAAAATATTTTCTTTTAATTAATTAGTTTAATTATTTAATTAATTGCATTTAATTGACAAAAAGACAAAAAATCAATTTCTTTTCTAAAAAGGGTCAACACCCTTAAGACGTTCCCGATTATTTTATTCGCGCGCATTTACTTTATTTGATTATTATGTAATTGCCTTCAAGAATGTAATAGTTAAATAGGTTTATCGCTTTATTTAATTTCCGTACTTATTTACTAAAAAACGGGTCTTTGTAATTTTTGGCGATGTATAGACCCGCGCCTTGTAATAGCGTAGGATTTATTTTTCCGCAATTTACTTTCTGCACCCCTTAACTGCTAAACTTGCATGAAAGAATGTATGTAAATAAAAATAACTCGTAGCTCACTAATTACAAAGACAAACATAACATGAATACAACACACAATGCACACACCACTTCTAGGGTACGCCTCACTCGTTGCCTTCGAAACATGGTCGTCAAGTATAGGATGTCTTAGCGGTCCTTATGTCCATGATCCAGTTGCCTCGAAACAGTTGCCTCGAAACAGTTGCCTCGAAACAGTTGCCTCGGAACAGTTGCCTCGAAAACGGTTGCCTCGGATTAAAAAAGGATCAAGGACATAAGGGTAGCTTCTAAGGTGTCCTACTGTTGCTTCGGTGACCACACTGTCCCTACACTCGAATTGACCCGAGCACCTCCAACGGTGGTGCTACCTACCTCTCAATGGTGGGATGGCACTACCTTAAGGACTTCTACACAACTTAATTCCTTAGGGTAGGTAGATGACTCATGGATACTTGCTCTCTAAAAAACCAAATCAAAAATCTTTTCACACTGACACTTTCAAAATCTTTCAAAACAATTTTTCAAACACTCTTGAGGACTGATACAAGAGTTATTCAGAAATCTTTCAAAGAAACTTTTGCAAAACCCACTCACATTTTGAAAAGCAAATATTTTGAAAACATAAGAGCAAGTATCTAAGAGCCCATGGATAACCATGGATAGAAAGGGTGCTAACACCTTCCCTTTCTATAAATTTACCTCCCGAACCGAGAAACTATCTCATAAGGAATTTTGCTGTGCTTTTGTCCTGTCCATGTTGGAGAAAATAAAAGACGGTGGCGACTCTTGCTTCCGCGACATTTCGCGAACCAGCGTTAAACAGTCAGTTCTAAATCCACCGATCACACCATGCAGAGCAAAAGGGAGAATTTCATGCCAATCTTTATAAGTAACAACCATTTTCTGGATGATCTTCTTGATGTTCTTATTGGCCGCTTCAACAGCCTCATTCATCTTTGTCCTGTAGGGAGATGAATTATGATAGACAATCTTAAATTCCTTACAAAGTTCAGACATCATTTTGTTATTCGGATTTGAGCCATTGTCGGTGATAATCCTGCTTGGCACACCATACCGACATATGAGGTTGTTCTTGATGAAGCGTACTACCACATGTTTGGTGACATTAGCATATGAATCTACCTCCACCCATTTGGTGAAGTAGTCAATTACCACTAAGATGATGATGCCCATTTGACACCCTCGGTTCAATCATTCTGATCATGTCAATACACCACATAGAGAAAGGCCATGGGGAGGAAATAACATTGAGGAGTGTCGGAGGTACATGAATTTTATCAGTATAAATTTGGCATTTATAGCATTTCTTAGAAAATTTGTAACAGTATGATTCCATTGTCAGCCAATAGTAACCTGCCCTAATCATCTTTTTTACCATTGAATGTCCATTGGCATGGGTACCAAATGAACCTTCATGAATCTCATGCATCAACATGTCTGCTTTATGTCTATCCACGCATCTGAGAAAAACCATGTCATGATTTCTCTTATACAGTACATCTTCACTAAGGAAAAAGATGCCTGCCAACCTTCTCAATGTCTTTTTATCTTTATTTGATGTACCAATTGGGTATTTCTGGGTTCGAAGAAAATGCTTGATATCAGAATACCAAGGTTTTTAATTTACCATATCCTCTGCTATAAACACATGAGCTGGTCTATCTAAACTTTGTACCGTAATACGAGGCACATCATTCCAAGTATTAACCTAATACATAGAAGCCAGAGTTGCCAAAGCATCTGCCATCTGATTTTCATCTCTTGGAATATGATGGAAATCAACTTTATTGAATAAAGGTAATAGTCTTCTAGCATAATCTTTGTAAGGCATCAAGCCAGGGTGACGAGTATCCCATTCTCCTTTAATCTGGTTAACAACCAAAGCCAAGTTGTCATATACATCTAGAATCTTGATTCTGAGATCAATGGCCTCCTCGAGACCCCTAATGCAAGCCTCATACTCCTCCATATTATTAGTATAATCAAATGTCAACCTTGCAGTAAAAGGAATGTGTGATTCATGTGGAGTGATGATCATGCACCAATTCCTTTTCCATAAGCATTCACTGCTCCATCAAATACCATGCCCCAACGAGATTCATGATCTGGACCTTCTCCAGGTAAAGGCTCATCATAATCTTTTGCTTTCACGAACATCACATCCTCATCAGGAAAATCAAACTTGACAGATTGATAGTCATCTATCGGTTGGTGAGCCAGATAATCCGCCAGCACACTGATTTTTATGGACTTTTGAGTGTGGTACTCAATGTCATATTCAGACAATAACATTTGCCAGCGGGAAATTCTCCCTGTGAGAGCAGGCTTTTCAAAAATATACTTAATTGGATCCATTTTGGAAATAAACCAAGTAGTATTATTCAACATATATTATCGCAACCGCTTCGCCGGCCAAGCCAAAGCGCAACATGTCTTCTCCAACATAGAATACCGTGACTCACAATCAGTAAATTTCTTACTGAGGTAGTATATGGCATATTCTTTCTTTCCTGTTTCATCTTGTTCTCCTAAAATACAGCCCATAGAACTATCCAACAATGTTAGATACATGATCAATGGTCTTCCTTTAATGGGAGGGAGCAAAATAGGAGGTTCAAGCAGATATTATTTGATACTTTCAAATGCCCTTTGGCAATCCTCTGTCCATACACAACCCTGATATTTCTTTAGCAACTTAAAGATCGGTTCACATGTTGCGGTCATGTGGGAGATGAATCTAGAAATATAATTCAGGCCCCCAAGGAAACCTCTAACTTGCTTCTCAGTCCTTGGCGCATGCATTTCTTGGATCGCTTTGACCTTATCTGGGTCCACTTCAATCCATTTCTGGCTGACAATGAAACCCAATAACTTCCCTGATCAGACACCAAAGGTGCACTTATTTGGATTCAAGTGAAGACGATACTTCCTCAAACGTTGGAATAAATTCAAAAAATCTTCCACATGCCCTTCTTTGGTCTGTGATTTGGCAATCATGTCATCAACATATACCTCAATTTCCATGTGCATCAGATCATGGAATAGGGTTGTTATAGCCCTCTGGTACGTTGAACCAGCGTTCTTCAACCCGAAGGGCATCACTCTATAACAGAATGTTCCCTAGGGTGTGATAAACGTTGTTTTTTCCATGTCCTCAGGAGCCATTCTTATTTGATTATATCCAGAAAATTCGTCCATGAACGAGAATACTTTGAATTTTGTTGTACTATCAACTAGCATATCAATGTGCGGCAATGGGAAATCATCTTTTGGACTAGATTTATTTAGATCTCTGTGATCTACGCTGTTGCACCCCAAAATTTGCCCTCCCATATTCTTTAAGAAATTGCCAAGCCAAGTCACAAAATTCCCCAAGGGTTGTGCAGTCAAGAGCCTCCTATACAGTCAAAACTAGGGTTTGTGTTCTGAGCAAGAAAAGGAAGTTTTCAAAGGCCCAATCGAGTCTCACATGCTTACAAAGATGGTCAAGTATCCTCATATCAAGTTTCAAGGTATTCAGCTCAAAATTGCACAGTCAAAACCCTAAATTGCACTACAGTCAACTGTAGGGGCAAAATGGTCATTTGACAGTCAAAAGTTCAAATTTTTGGTCAACATATCATTTTGAAGCCACAGACACCATTTGATCAATGCTTGATCATGATTCTCAAAATTTGGCTCAGAAATCATCAAAGATGCAAAAGTTACTATATTTGGACAGTTGAAAAAGTCAACTGAAATTGACCAGGGCATAACTTTCACATGGATTATCAGAAAAATCCCATCCAAAGCTCATTTTGAAGAGAAAGACATTTCCTACAATTCATCTTCATATTCCAAGTCCAAGAAATGCTCTCACAAAAAGTTATCAATTTCAACATTATAGATCATTTTCAAAAGTCAACAAAAAGGGACTTTAAGTCAAAGGCCATAACTTGAGATTGGTAAATCAAAATGACATGGGACCAAAGGCATTGGTTAGAGGACGCAAAGACCTTTCCAAAATGTCAAAGAACATGTGAAAAGCTTAAAAATTGAGCAAGTTATGCCTTGTGGAAGTTGGGAAATTTTTGGATATTTTGAAAAGTCAACAATGCTTCAAATGACCTAAAATGCTAATGGGCCCATTTTTCTTCCATGATTCATCATTCCAAGCATATGCACGACCACTTGGCCCAAAGGGAAGTATTTTCTCATTTTTTAATTATTTATTTGAATTTTTATTCATATTAATTCACTTAAATTATTTAAATACATGAAAAATATTTAACCTAACAAAACCAATCTTTTTATACATGTTTTGGCTTCTATAATTCGTGCATATGCCAATTAGGAAAGATTTGGTGTGATTTGAGCATGATTGAACAAAATAACACATGAAAAAAAGATATGGAAGATCTTGGAAAATCAAATATGCAAAATCATCAATGCCATGGATTTTATTCAATTTTCTTAACCTAATTGCCTCACTACAAAGCCAGGAATCAAACCCTAATGCTCACACACTAAAAGCTGCGCAGAAGAACAAGATAAAAACTTGAAAATTTGGCTTAAGAACAAAAATCTGAAATCAACTTTAGGAGGTGATTCAAGGCACAACAACGATCCCAATAGCATCCTCAAGTCTCACTGAACGATTCTCACTCATTAACCACCATCAAAACTCCAAGAATTGGTAGATTGAACGTAAACTGCATCAAGAAACTTGCTTAATCGTATTTTAATTTTGAAGCATAATCATTGCATTTTTGTTATGGATTGTTACTCATTGATGTTTTCTGATGCTAACCGTACCATTTGATTGTGTTTTTGCGCTCTCAATATGATTCTACCATGTTAGCTTTTCTAGGGTTTTCAGGAGGAGAAATTAGGGTTTTTAAGACTAAGTAAAATTAGCCCTCAAGACTATGACGGTTGTAACCAGCATGCTCCAACGAACAAGAAACACCATTCGCGATCAATTTATAGACGTCACAGCCCTATTCGCTATTTTCCAATAGCCTGCCTTCTGCAACGCGTTGAAAACCGTTGCTATTGCGTTTTGTTTTACAGGGGTGGTGGAGACGATGAAGCGTGGCAACCAGTGATTCGTTGGTTTAAAAGTTCGCGCGTTTTCCAGCACTAACGCGTTGTTTCTTTTATTATATTGATTGTATGTTTAATTAACAAATACGTATAGTGGCTCAGCTGGCAGTTGGTGATTGCAATAACGTCAAAGACCTGGGTTCGAGTCCCAGGTCTGTATAATTCCAATATTATTTTTCCACGTTAATTCCTATGTAGGCACAACGTTGATGTACACCATGCTCCACCGTCATCCAAGCGTCCACGCGTCTAGCATGCTCAGATCAAGGGCATAGGTGGGAGGAACATCCTAAAACCTCAGTCAACGTGCCACATAATGCCTGGAAAGTCAACAAATTCTGAAGGTCATTGGGCCAGATTTGCTAAGTCCACACCTCCATATTGGGGACATCCACCCCCCCTGGTTTGCATCTTTGCTTTATATTTTGTTTTATTTATTTTATTGCTTTAATTTGATTAATTACTTTTTTTTTACAAATTATAAAATACACAAAAAAATCAGAAAAAGAGTAAAATATAATATTTATTTTAATTATTTTTATAAGCATTTTCACATGTAAATATTTAGTTTTAATTAGGATATAATTTTAATTCTTTTAATAAATAAAAATCCAAAAGTAGAATTAGGTTTAAGTGATAATTTTTATTTCCTTTTAATTTTTCTTTCACAATAATAATATTTATTTTATTTATTTTCATAATTAAAAATGCATGTAAATTAACTTAGATTTAAATTAGGTTAAAATTTAATATTTTCACAATAAATTTAAAAGCTATTAGAATTAGGGTTTGCCTTTTAATTTTAATTTTGGTTAATTCTCTTTTTCCATTAAATCTTAAAAAACACTAAAAATACCAAAAACATTCTTTTTTTAATTTCTAATTTTAATTCCTTATTAACTTTAATTTTTTGCAAAAGGGTCCAACGCCCTCGTTCGTAATTTATTTAATCCGCACATTTATTTTGTGTCGCTTAATTCATTATGTATCTCTCCCAAAGCGTTGTAACTTAAACTTTTCGCACTTTTATTTTATTTGCTTTATTTACTTTCCGTCAAATCGGGTCCGGTTTAATTTTGGCGATGTGGACCCGCGCCATTTGTAATAACTGTAGATTTACTTTTTCCCGCACTTTTTTAACTGTTAACAAAAAGCATGAAAGAATGTATGGACCTTAATTAAAATCAAGCGTAGATCACAATGAACATGACAAGACAAATATCAATGAACATGACACACGAATCGCACACACCACCCCTAGGGTACGCTTCACTGTTGCCTTGCCTTTCGAAAGGTGGTCGTCGAGTAGAGGATGTCTTAGTAAGTCCTCATGATCCGGGAACCTGGCATGAGGGTAGCTTCTAAGGTGTCTTCCCATTGCTCTGGTGATCACCATGTCCCGAACCTCGAATTGACCCGAACACCTCCAACGGTGGTGCTACCTACCTCTCAATGGTGGGATGGCACTACTTTAAAGGACATTTACACAGACGAATTCCTTAGGGTAGGTAGGTTCTCAAGGATACTTGCTCTAATTTCAAACAAAAATACTTTTCACACCAACACTTTTCAAAAGCTTTCAAAGCAAATTTTTCAAACACTCTGACGTACGAGTCGAACTGAAATTTTTCAAAGAAACTTTTTAAAAAACCCACATTGAAAAGCAAACAAACAATTTTGAAAACACAAATGAGCAAGTATCTAAGAGCCCATGGATAACCATGGATAGAAAGGGTGCTAACACCTTCCCTTTCTATAACCTACCTCCCGAACCGAGAGCAATCTCTTTAAGGAATTTTTCTGTGCTTTTGTCCTTTCCATTTGGAGAAAATAAAAGACGGTGGCGACTCTTGCTTCCGCGACATTTCGCGAACCAGCGTTAAACAGTCAGTTCCAGATCCACCGATCACAGAACTGGCGACTCTGCTGGGGAATAATCTTAAAGTGAGGTGTACCTTAGGGCTAGTTCATAACTGTGTTTTTAATTGTATTGATTTGCTTACTTTACTATTGTGGGTTGCATGGGAGTTACATAGATCCTAACCCGGGTCTGGGGATACCCTGTTTAGGTAGCATAAGCTGTGAGGGACCTGTCCGGCGTAGACCGACACGGGTGAAGCAGTGGCTACGTTGGTGTGGCACCTTGGTCTGTACCGATATCCCTTGTGTTGCAATGAGGAGAATATGGGTCTTCTGAGGAGTCATTAAGCACCAACAACCTTAGAACCTTAAATGACACAACTTGGCCATTAGAACAGTAGCAGTATGCTACGCCCATTGAGGCTAAACTCTCGTGATGGTTCTGGCCGCAAGAAAAGATTGCGATGCTGGAGTTATGACCGATTGAGGGTAGTCAATGATATTGGGATCCTCTAAGAACCCGGTTACTTTGATAGGACAGGTATGAACCAACCAACTGAAAGAGGGTAATACCCAGACCTCATGCTGGCCTAAACCTTAAGGGCTGCTCTTGTGTGACTTGTGTGCCTTCGTACTTGACTATATGCATGCTTGTTACCTAACACGTGTTTCTTGCAGGTTTTGTTTTGGTCCTTAACTGGGATTCATGACAAGTTTTACTTGTTTCTTGTAGGGTGTGGTTTGCAGTCCTTAATTGGGACTCACAACCGGGTTACATACATTACCCCATGCATAGCATAACATCATACCATTGCATACATCCTAACCCATTTCAAGGATTTCAAGGGCTTGTGATGCAGGTCGTGATGAATCAAACACCCAGCAAGGGGCAAAGGGGATTTATTTTCCTCTAGCCAAGGGTGTCAGGGGCTATGACCCACTGGATATGGTGAGCCTTTGACCCTTGAAGAAGGACTCTCAACAACAGGAAGTACCTTCAATCAAGTTACCGGTTTTCAACTCTAACAAGTTTCTCTGTTTACCCCGCGAGGTCCTTGAAATCATGGCATGCATGTCATACATATCATTGCATAACAGGTACCCTTTCTCTGCAGGTTACTTACCTTCTTCGCTGTTTATTTCAGCCGATCGCCATGAATCCTGAATCATCAGCTGAGCAGTCTATCAAGGCCCTCCAGGCTCAGAATGCCCAATTCCAAGGGCTAATCATGAACTTGACCCAGGGGCAGCAAGATCTGAAGGCTCTGCTCTTGAAGAAGGAAAAGAAGAAGAAGAGGACTGTCTTGTTCAGCCCTAGACGCAGATCTGGGAACACCCTGCAGGACCAAGCTGAGAGGACAACTCCATCTGTGGGGAAAAGTAGTCATCAAGAAGAAAGGATTCCCAGCCCAGTGGTCTCCGACAATGAGACAGATTTCAACAATGAACAGTACCCTCCGGCTGAGGACAGGTACAAACAGTTGGAAGACCGGCTCAGTGCTATGGAGATACAAAAGGTGCCTGGCCTGGACTTCGAGGATCTAGGTCTGTCTTCTGGGGTAGTGATCCCGCGCAAATTCAAAGTACCCGCCTTTGCTAAATACGATGGGGCATCCTGTCCTAAGTTGCATCTCAGGGCCTACACAAGGAGGATCCAACCCTATACAGCTGACAAAAACTTATGGATCCATTTCTTCCAAGAGAGTCTTTCAGGGACTCAGCTCGAGTGGTTTTATCAATTGAATGGAGCCAACATCCGTACCTGGGAAGACTTAGCCACTGCTTTCTACAAGCATTACCAGTACAATGCCGACCTTGCTCCCACACGCACTCAGCTTCAGGGAATGTCTATAGGTGCAGGCGAAGGCTTCAAAGAGTATGCACAGAAATGGAGAGACCTTGCTGGAAGGGTACAACCTCCATTAACTGACCGGGAACTCGTTGATATGTTCTTGGGGACCCTATCCGGGCCATTCTTCAACCACCTGATTGGCAATTCATCTGCTGGATTCACTGACCTCATCCTGACCGGCGAAAGAATTGAAGCTGGTATCAAGAGTGGGAAAATTCAAGAGGCCACACCTTCTGATATTCATAAAAAGCCTTACACGGGAAAGAAGGAATCTAATGCTGCATACAATCAAAAGAGTCGTCGTGATCAACATGCAGGGGCAGTCATGATCTCTGGTTCTGCACCACGCCGCCAACCACAAAGGGGAAACCAGCAAAGGCCGGACGGGCCTAAAAGGCAGTTCACCAACATTAACATGCCATGGTCGCAAGCACTGCAACATATGTTGAAGATGAACCTGATTGCAGTGATCAACCCTCCTGCCAATCCTAAGACCTCCTCTCCTAGCTACAATCCAGAAGCCAGATGCGCTTATCATTCCGATAGCCCGGGGCACGATACTGAGGACTGTTGGGCACTAAAGTACAAGATTCAGAACATGATCGACGCCAAAGAGATCGAGTTCGAGCCTGCCGAGACTCCCAACGTGATCACTGCTCCATTGCCCAAACATGGCTAGGATTGAGAAATTTTTTGTTCATTTGAATTCAAGTTGTATTTTCCTTTCTTGTTCAGATAAACGATTATCATGTTAAACTCTTTTATTTCATGAATGCATTACACATGTCTGTCTTGATTTAATTATGTTTACTATGCTTAAAACTGCTTTCATATTTTTGCAATGGTCAACTCTTAATTGAAAATTCTAAACCTCTTGAGGGAGGATGACGAAAACGATACCATAATTTACAGTATGCTTTTGAACAAACCCCGCTGATGAGGTACAGGCATTGTTTCAACCCCTAAACACTGGAGTTATAAGGATGATAATCCCTCGTCAACCCATCAGAGCCAAAGAAGTAGGAGTTTTTATTTTCGAAAATCAAAACCCTTAATCATAACCTGGGGCAGGGTAGTCTCTCAGTTGATCCACGTGCATAACGAATGGCACTAAAGAAGTCCTTACAAAACAAAAGACAGTGATGGTTCTGAATAAATCACAAGGACAGGCAGTCATTACCAAAAAAAAATCATAAATGAAAAGCCCAAAAAGTCAAAACCAATAAAGAAGACTTACCAAACTGGGGCATCCCGCTGACTGTAATCCCAAAAAGGAAACAGTTCAGGCAAAAAAGAAAGGGATAACAAAAATCAAGCAAGAGGTCTCACAACCAAAGCAAAAATGACTGCCTATTCAAAAGAAATCATCAACATCCGAATCATCACCAGAAAATCAAAACAAAGACTCAAACAAGGTCTAACGCACGATCAACTGAGTTTAGGTTTGGAGAACATCACGAAGAGCGGGTGGGTATAAATAATTTGAGCCTTTATCCTTTGTTTCTTAAACCGTGAACCAGGCCACGATATAACCCTTAAAAGTCCTAGCTGAAGCATGGGTTAGTTCGAAAGCATACTGTTACGAAGGTATCCTGACTCCTGAAGGTTTGCTGTAAAATATTGAGTTGATATCGCACTGTATTACAAAAAATGCATTTTCAAAATTCAAGACAGACATAGACTTTTGCATTCTTAAAATAACCTTGTTTGCATATGACTATTTGTTTGAACAATAGGGAAATTCGCACGATGAACACCTTGTGAACAGAAGTACCTCCAGTCAAGGGGCACAGTAGGAGCATTGCCCATTATCTGGGGCATGGCAAAATACTTCCAACAGGGGCAACTCCCTACATTCTGAGAGCGTGGACATAGTCGAAGAAAATACTGCGCCTAATCAAAGACCCGCTAGGTTGACACACCTAGGCAAAAATAAGGGCTTCCCGGCGAACCAAAAGGGTTCGGGCAAAAACAAGGGATGAAATGAAAAAAACCGCACACCCGGCAAGTCGAAAACCTGAAAAGGCGGCTTGGGCAAAAATGGGTATCCCGGTGGACTGAAAACCCGAAAGGGCGGTCCAGGCAAAAGTTAGGGATCAAAGCGTATGACTATGTCCCGGTATCTCGTCACTTGTCTACCCGAGGATTTTTCAATCACCCACACAGGTATCCTCTTCCCTCACCTCCGAAGCAGGGGCAATAATGAGTTATCCAGGCGATCCAATTGCTCTGTCAACCAAAGTACAAAGGACAGATCAACATAAGAATGATTACCATCTACCTTTACAAATTCCAGATCGTGGGCTAACGTCCGAGACCAAACAGGACAATCATCCACTTAATCAAAATCATGCAACCCAACACCGGTTTCTTCTCAACCTTCAGACAAAATCATACACAGACTCCTCCTCCACAAGATGACCTAACCCCGGTTCATCAAGAAGTTTTTACACAAACTTATCCAGGTAACCTAACCCTGGTTCCTCCAGAAGTCTTACATGGATTTAGCTCAAGATGACCTAACCCCGGTTCATCAAAAAAATTTTACACAAACTCGTCAAGTAACCTTACCCCGGTTCGTCAAGAAATCTCACATGGATTTACCCCAAGGTAACCTAACCCCGGTTCCTCCTGAAGTCTTACATGGACCTATCTCAAGATGACCTAACCCCGGTTCATCAAGAAGTTTTTACACAAACTTATCCAGGTAACCTAACCCCGGTTCCTCCAGAAGTCTTACATGGATTTAGCTCAAGATGACCTAACCCCGGTTCATCAAAAAGTTTTTACACAAACTCATCAAGTAACCTCACCCCGGTTCCTCTAGAAATCTTACATGGGTTTATCTCAAGCAACCTTACCCCGGTTCATCCAGAAGTTTACACGAACTTATCCCGAAGCAACCTTACCCCGGTTCGTCAAGAAATCTCACACGGATCTATCTCAAAGTAACCTAACCCCGGTTCCCCCAGAAGTCTCACATGGACTCGTCTCCAGTAACCTTACCCCGGTTCGTCAAGAAATCTCACATGGATTTACCCCAAGGTAACCTAACCCCGGTTCCTCCAGAAGTCTTACATGGATTTAGTTCAAGATAACCTCACCCCGGTTCATCAAGAAGTTTTACATGAACTTACCTCACCAAGCAACCCTACACCGGTTCCCCCTCGTCAAGATGCAGTTTTACATGGACTCGTCACCCAGAAACCCTACATAGGTTCTCCCTTTCCAAAAAACGAAGTCTTACACAAACTCGACATCAAGCAACCCTACATAGGTTCCCTCTTTCAACTTACAACATTACAGTCCAAAACTTCCCCAGAAGAGTCCAATCCAATCTCCCCAGGAAGGATGGAATTCATATCCCCAAGCAACAAGCTTATCCCCTCACAAAGCACGAACGCGCCCGGTTTTATTCAAAGAGTTGTTTCCTTAACGGGATATAACTGGGTTATCCTCAGCCAAAAGCCATGGAAAGAGCGTCGTCAACGCAGTTCTATCATCCCCAGCGGAAGTAAAAGCTTATTCTTCAACATCAGCCCAGGATAGGACTTCCCGGCACCCGTCAAAGAGTTTACTTTCCTAGACGAAAAACACACTCATAAAACATCACATACATCATTATAGCATGCATAGACGCATCATATCATACAAATCTCATTTATGTTGAGAACATCATTGCTTGATCCATATCATGCATTGCATATGACTGACCTTTACCTTTCAGGAAAGACGCAGTTGAAATTCTCAAAACATATTTCAAGGCCTTCTCTAGTCCAGCTAAATCGACTCCCAACAGATTTTTCTGATAAAGACTCAGTAGAAGTTATCCCAGATGGTCCCCTCTCCGACAAGTGCGTGAGGTGGTAATTCCTTTTTCAGATGTTTCCCTCTCCGACGATGAGTGTGAGGTGATAGTCTCTTATGGTTCCCTCTCCGACGGTGTGTGAGGTGGTAAGTCCTTTTCAGATGTTTCCCTCTCCGACGATGAGTGTGAGGTGATAGTCTCTTATGGTTCCCTCTCCGACGGTGTGTGAGGTGGTAAGTCCTTTTCAGATGTTTCCCTCTCTGACGATGAGTGTGAGGTGATAGTCTCTTATGGTTCCCTCTCCGACGGTGTGTGAGGTGGTAAGTCCTTTTCAGATGTTTCCCTCTCCAACGATGAGTGTGAGGTGATAGTCTCTTATGGTTCCCTCTCCGACGGTGTGTGAGGTGGTAAGTCCTTTTCAGATATTTCCCTCTCCGACGTTGAGTGAGGTGATCATTCCTTTCAGATTATAATTGCCTATGGTTCTCTGCCCAATACTGCGAAGATAATAATTCCCATCAAGATTTTCTCAACGAGCGTTGTTGAAGTTAAAATCGCCCAAGGTTCTCTTATCATTCATGCTAAGGCAGTAACCATCCCTGGTTCATTCATCGCCGTTTGAAGCTCCAGACTCAGCTCCTGTAACCAGTCAGGACACATCTATACCAAGCATCTGAAAACCAGTTCCTGCAACGTGTCAGGTACTCATTTTTCTTTTGCAGGTATGCAGGTTCTCGCTAAGGAATCTCCTACGCAATCAATATTCAGATGGCATCCATAAGCCCATCATCCTATCCAGCAATCTCCAAATGGCATCTATAAGCCCATTCCCACCACACTGCCAACATGTGAGCGCAAATTTCTGGGCACTCTAGTGTCCAATCATCTTCTACCCTCGGATTACGAAAGGCACGTCAGCCAATCTGCATCCTCAGGTCTAAGAAGATTGAACAGGGGCAACTGTTGCACCCCAAAATTTTCCCTCCCATATTCTTTAAGAAATTGCCAAGCCAAGTCACAAAATTCCCCAAGGGTTGTGCAGTCAAGAGCCTCCTATACAGTCAAAACTAGGGTTTGTGTTCTGAGCAAGAAAAGGAAGTTTTCAAAGGCCCAATCGAGTCTCACATGCTTACAAAGATGGTCAAGTATCCTCATATCAAGTTTCAAGGTATTCAGCTCAAAATTGCACAGTCAAAACCCTAAATTGCACTACAGTCAACTGTAGGGGCAAAATGGTCATTTGACAGTCAAAAGTTCAAATTTTTGGTCAACATATCATTTTGAAGCCACAGACATCATTTGATCAATGCTTGATCATGATTCTCAAAATTTGGCTCAGAAATCATCAAAGATGCAAAAGTTACTATATTTGGACAGTTGAAAAAGTCAACTGAAATTGACCAGGGCATAACTTTCACATGGATTATCAGAAAAATCCCATCCAAAGCTCATTTTGAAGAGAAAGACATTTCCTACAATTCATCTTCATATTCCAAGTCCAAGAAATGCTCTCACAAAAAGTTATCAATTTCAACATTATAGGTCATTTTCAAAAGTCAACAAAAAGGGACTTTAAGTCAAAGGCCATAACTTGAGATTGGTAAATCAAAATGACATGGGACCAAAGGCATTGGTTAGAGGACTCAAAGACCTTTCCAAAATGTCAAAGAACATGTGAAAAGCTTAAACATTAAGCAAGTAATGCCTTGTGGAAGTTGGGAAATTTTTGGATATTTTGAAAAGTCAACAATGCTTCAAATGACCTAAAAATGCTAATGGGCCCATTTTTCTTCCATGATTCATCATTCCAAGCATATGCACGACCACTTGGCCCAAAGGGAAGTATTTTCTCATTTTTTAATTATTTATTTGAATTTTTATTCATATTAATTCACTTAAATTATTTAAATACATGAAAAATATTTAACCTAACAAAACCAATCTTTTTATACATGTTTTGGCTTCTATAATTCGTGCATATGCCAATTAGGAAAGATTTGGTGTGATTTGAGCATGATTGAACAAAATAACACATGAAAAAAAGATATGGAAGATCTTGGAAAATCAAATATGCAAAATCATCAATGCCATGGATTTTATTCAATTTTCTTAACCTAATTGCCTCACTACAAAGCCAGGAATCAAACCCTAATGCTCACACACTAAAAGCTGCGCAGAAGAACAAGATAAAAACTTGAAAATTTGGCTTAAGAACAAAAATCTGAAATCAACTTTAGGAGGTGATTCAAGGCACAACAACGATCCCAATAGCATCCTCAAGTCTCACTGAACGATTCTCACTCATTAACCACCATCAAAACTCCAAGAATTGGTAGATTGAACGTAAACTGCATCAAGAAACTTGCTTAATCGTATTTTAATTTTGAAGCATAATCATTGCATTTTTGTTATGGATTGTTACTCATTGATGTTTTCTGATGCTAACCGTACCATTTGATTGTGTTTTTGCGCTCTCAATATGATTCTACCATGTTAGCTTTTCTAGGGTTTTCAGGAGGAGAAATTAGGGTTTTTAAGACTAAGTAAAATTAGCCCTCAAGACTATGACGGTTGTAACCAGCATGCTCCAACGAACAAGAAACACCATTCGCGATCAATTTATAGACGTCACAGCCCTATTCGCTATTTTCCAATAGCCTGCCTTCTGCAACGCGTTGAAAACCGTTGCTATTGTGTTTTGTTTTACAGGGGTGGTGGAGACGATGAAGCGTGGCAACCAGTGATTCGTTGGTTTAAAAGTTCGCGCGTTTTCCAGCACTAACGCGTTGTTTCTTTTATTATATTGATTGTATGTTTAATTAACAAATACGTATAGTGGCTCAGCTGGCAGTTGGTGATTGCAATAACGTCAAAGACCTGGGTTCGAGTCCCAGGTCTGTATAATTCCAATATTATTTTTCCACGTTAATTCCTATGTAGGCACAACGTTGATGTACACCATGCTCCACCGTCATCCAAGCGTCCACGCGTCTAGCATGCTCAGATCAAGGGCATAGGTGGGAGGAACATCCTAAAACCTCAGTCAACGTGCCACATAATGCCTGGAAAGTCAACAAATTCTGAAGGTCATTGGGCCAGATTTGCTAAGTCCACACCTCCATATTGGGGACATCCACCCCCCCTGGTTTGCATCTTTGCTTTATATTTTGTTTTATTTATTTTATTGCTTTAATTTGATTAATTACTTTTTTTTTACAAATTATAAAATACACAAAAAAATCAGAAAAAGAGTAAAATATAATATTTATTTTAATTATTTTTATAAGCATTTTCACATGTAAATATTTAGTTTTAATTAGGATATAATTTTAATTCTTTTAATAAATAAAAATCCAAAAGTAGAATTAGGTTTAAGTGATAATTTTTATTTCCTTTTAATTTTTCTTTCACAATAATAATATTTATTTTATTTATTTTCATAATTAAAAATGCATGTAAATTAACTTAGATTTAAATTAGGTTAAAATTTAATATTTTCACAATAAATTTAAAAGCTATTAGAATTAGGGTTTGCCTTTTAATTTTAATTTTGGTTAATTCTCTTTTTCCATTAAATCTTAAAAAACACTAAAAATACCAAAAACATTCTTTTTTTAATTTCTAATTTTAATTCCTTATTAACTTTAATTTTTTGCAAAAGGGTCCAACGCCCTCGTTCGTAATTTATTTAATCCGCACATTTATTTTGTGTCGCTTAATTCATTATGTATCTCTCCCAAAGCGTTGTAACTTAAACTTTTCGCACTTTTATTTTATTTGCTTTATTTACTTTCCGTCAAATCGGGTCCGGTTTAATTTTGGCGATGTGGACCCGCGCCATTTGTAATAACTGTAGATTTACTTTTTCCCGCACTTTTTTAACTGTTAACAAAAAGCATGAAAGAATGTATGGACCTTAATTAAAATCAAGCGTAGATCACAATGAACATGACAAGACAAATATCAATGAACATGACACACGAATCGCACACACCACCCCTAGGGTACGCTTCACTGTTGCCTTGCCTTTCGAAAGGTGGTCGTCGAGTAGAGGATGTCTTAGTAAGTCCTCATGATCCGGGAACCTGGCATGAGGGTAGCTTCTAAGGTGTCTTCCCATTGCTCTGGTGATCACCATGTCCCGAACCTCGAATTGACCCGAACACCTCCAACGGTGGTGCTACCTACCTCTCAATGGTGGGATGGCACTACTTTAAAGGACATTTACACAGACGAATTCCTTAGGGTAGGTAGGTTCTCAAGGATACTTGCTCTAATTTCAAACAAAAATACTTTTCACACCAACACTTTTCAAAAGCTTTCAAAGCAAATTTTTCAAACACTCTGACGTACGAGTCGAACTGAAATTTTTCAAAGAAACTTTTTTAAAAACCCACATTGAAAAGCAAACAAACAATTTTGAAAACACAAATGAGCAAGTATCTAAGAGCCCATGGATAACCATGGATAGAAAGGGTGCTAACACCTTCCCTTTCTATAACCTACCTCCCGAACCGAGAGCAATCTCTTTAAGGAATTTTTCTGTGCTTTTGTCCTTTCCATTTGGAGAAAATAAAAGACGGTGGCGACTCTTTCTTTCGCGACATTTCGCGAACCAGCGTTAAACAGTCAGTTCCAGATCCACCGATCACATACGCACATGTGGAATTTTCCATCTTTATTTTGTATAGGAACAATGTTGGCTATCCATTGAGGATACACTGATGTCACAAGAAAGTTAGTGTTTATCTGTTTTAAGACTTCTTCTTTGATTTTTACTGCCATATCAAGGTGAGTTCTTCTTAACTTCTTCCTGTAGGCGAGCACTCTGGCTTCAAAGGCAAATGATGCTCCACTATATCAGTATCTAGACCTGGCATATCTTGGTAAGACCAAGCAAAGATGTCCACATACTCTTTCAATAGCTCAACCAACCTGCTCTTCACATCAGGATGCAAAGATGCTCCAATCTTGACTTCCTTTAGCTCTTCTTCTGAATCCAAATTGATTGTTTCCAATGACTCTTTATACGGATGAATGGTACTTTCCTCGTTCTATAGCAACCGTGAAACCTCTTCTGGAATCTCATCATATTCTTCTTCTTCCATCCTAAACACAGGATATTCAAAGTTGGGATAGGGTGCAGGTTCATTGTATTCAACATGTTTATTAATTAATCTGCACATGTGATTTGTGATTGCTTTTAGAAACTGACACATATATCAAGTAATTATGCAGATTTATTTTCAATTATTATTCTATTCAAAAGGGTTTTTTATTATTACCATTTTCCATGAAAAAGCAGAAAAATAAAAGACACAATTTTGAGAATCAAAGACAACTTTTATTACGATTTTAATAATCAAAGCAAACAGATAAGCCCATATAATATTAACTTTCATCTTGGGCAGAACGAAAGCTTTTTGCAACAAAAAAAATTACTTTGAGACATGGATGCAAGAGGGAACATCATAAGTGACACAGTTCTGGATTTTGACTCCAGGCATCACATAATTCGGCATTTCCTGATCTTCTTCATCCTCCTTGTGATGCAGTAGGAGAACTGACTTGAGGTTTTGTGTTTAATCGCAAATGTTGCGGTTAGCAAGAGTCGCCACCGACTTTTCTTTTTTCCAAAAGGAAAGGTGAAAAAGCACAGGAAAGACCTTTGAGATTGTTTCTTGAGTTCGGGGGGTAGATTATGAAAAGGGAAGGTATTAGCGCCATTTTCATCAATGGTTTTCCATGGGCTCTTAGTTACCTTCTAGATCACTTGCTTTTGTTTGAAATTATGCTTTGTGTGGTTTTTGAAAGTGATTTGTAAAGACGCCATTGTTTAGGAAAACTTTGTAATGATTCTCGTTCGTAAGAATGTATACAAAGTGTTGATATTTTGAAAATGTTTTCAAGGTGAGAGTGTTGGTGTATAGAATTTTTTTTGTTATGAGAAAGAAAGCAACTAGGAGCGAATCTACCTACTCAAAAGGTCTTAGATGTTCTTTTCCTCCTCCTTTGGACGTTGCTATCTTACCATTATTTTGGTAAGAAGCCCCATCATTGGATGTGAAGGGATGAGTGTAAGACATTTGTATAGTCATAGAAGGCAACTTATGAGACGTTTTAGCAATGTTGTTTAGGGACTAGATTGTTTACCGAAGGCAACATCGAGGGTCATCGAGGGACTACGATCTTTTATCGAAGGTCTTTGCTAAAACGCCCATGTTCGAGGGACATGACTATATTTCTGATAAGCAACAAGGTGGGATTACCCTAAGGGTGCTAGTGTGTGACTGTGTTTGATTGCATGCATTTTTAGTCTTGATTAGGGTGATCTATTTGTTTATTTCATTTCTTGCCATACACACCCTAATTACTAGCATTTACATTCAAAACCGATAAAATTGCAGAAATATAAAGTCCTACGCTATTACAATATTTTAGGGATGGGGGTACATATTTATGAATGGGGGTTGCAAATAAAATTAAGTCCCAAGTTACTATTACAACCATATTGAAATGGATAAGAATGTACAACAAATGTAAAATGAACTTGTTTTATTTTAGAAAAGAGATAAGTTTGGTTTAAGAATATATTTTTGATCTTTTTGTTTTAAGAAATAAAATAAAGCATGTAAAAAATAATAAATAAATAAAAAATGTTTTTGGTGTTTTTTGATTAATGAAATAAGAAGTGATAGCAAAAATAGTGAGGAAAAAGAAAGTAGAATCAGCGTATTGTTGACTAAAGGAGATCAGAAGTTCTGACTCTGGCGTACTGCAAAACAGATATCCTATTAGTGAAAAATAGGTAAAGTCAGAAGTTCTGGATTCGCTGGGAACAAAGAAGATTTCAGAAGTTCTGATACCACTGGCAGAACTTGGTCTCCCTCTCCATGCTAGTCAGAACATCTGCAACTTGGTCATTTCTCAACAAAACAGAAGATGCGCATGTAACAGTTATGGCAGGTTTCATAGTGTTTCAGAAACAAGAAATATCATAACTATAAATTAGAGGCAAGCATGAATTTGTTAATCCTAATTCTGAGTTCTAATTTCTTCAAGAAGTTCTGAACTGATTTACTCCATACTTAGGCAGACAAATACGTGAAACCTCAGAATATGTACAACATCAGAAATATGATGTCTACATTGTATTTTTGAACATGCAAATCTGGTAATGCTTAAGTAATGTGATGAGAGTCAGCAGAAGCTTACCTTGCAGTTGGAGAAGATTTTGTGAACTAGAGGTTGGTCCTGAACTCTGGTGATGTTCTGAGCAACTTCTTCGCGTATTCAGCAGGTTGGAAGTTTTCAACTTCTGGAATAGCCAAGGGGTGATATTCTGACTTCTTTGAGGTGAAGGTGGATGGAGAGTGTATTGCAGTATGAACTCGGAAGTTAGGATAGCTTCTAATATGTGAATAAGAAACTGTGTGGATGGTTTTAGTCAAGAAACACTTGAGAATAAATGGAGTTTAAATGCAAGGAATCAAAAGTTACAGGTTTTGTATGTTGTGTTTGTAGTTTTTTGGACTCTTGGAATTTTAGCAGGGGTTCAGGGCTTTTCTTTCTCAAATTTTTGACCACTTTTACAGTTGCAAATGTAGTTCAATTTATAGGCAAGGATTTAGTAGCTTGGAGAAATCAAAGGTACGACCATCATATGCTAGGCGCTGACTTGTTCTTGAAGAAAGTTCAAACAAGTATGGTTCAAGGCACAAAGTAAGGTGGTTAGCAGCTTTTAGCCGTGCCTAATCTGGATTTGTAAGCATGAATCAAGGAAAAGTACCCTCAAAAGCAAAAGCGAAGCATGGGCCCAGCATAAACTTTGTACAAAATCTGCTTTTCAAGGACAACAATGGTACTTCTATGCCACACGTCGAGAAATCCTTTGGATAAAGACTAAAAAGTAGTTGTGAGCATTAAATGAGCATTAAAAGATGATGAGATTTATCAAATCAGAAATCCTGAAATGTGAGATTTTGCATCATTGCTTGATTCTGGGTCAGAGGTTCAGCTTCAGCATAATTTAGAGCAAACATCCAACTTTTGATCTTTGTATCTCCTTGCTCCAGCATGTTCTGAAGAAACTCTCAGACTTTCTAGGAAGCTTGTAGCATGCTTTGTGTCCTTCTTTGAATTACCCTTGTAAACTCTGACTGAACCTTTATGAAAACGGGCCCAGAAGTTCTGACCCAACTCTGTCTTGAAAGTGTCCAGAATTTGCTGAGTGCTTTAGTTTCATGGACGTGCCTTTGAACATTTATAACTTGAAATTCCAGCATTTCCAGGAGAAGTTCTGTTCTGCAATATTTTAGATCTTATTAAAATCTATAACTTCAGTGTCAGAAGTTCTTCCAGAATCAGCTTGCATCATGGTAATAATCTGAGGGTCTAGGTTGATCCTTTGAGAAATGAGAGGGAAACTTTTGGGGTACAACAGCTGCCCCCTGTTCAATCTTCTTAAGCCTGAGGATGTAGATTGGCTGGTTTGTCTTTCGTGATCTAAAGGTGGAAGATGATTGAACACTAGAGTGCCTAGAAATTTGCACTCGCATGAAGTAATGCTGACTGGTGATGTCGGGAATGGGCTTACAGATGCCATTTGGAAGGTGACAGGGAATCATCGGAGATGGGCTTGAAGATGACATCCAGAAAAGATCGGTTGCATAAGAGATTCCTTGGCGAGAATTCCTGTACCTGCTGTGGAGGAGGACTTTACCGAGGAATGTTGATTTATGCCCTGGGAAGTAAGATCTAGGAGCTTTGGTTGTCCATTACTCTACTGGGGAGCTAGCTCTTGATTGAGGGAGTGAAAGTAGAATGTATACCTAGTTGGGGTCTAGGCTGTACAGTGACTTACTGGGGAAATATGAAACCGACTGTATCTAGTTGGGTCTGGGCCCTTCAGTGTTGTAAATTGTTGTCTGGAGATAAGGGAGAAGGAACCTGGATAGTAGGGTTACTTCGAGACGAAAGCCTGGATAGTAGGGTTGGCGGATTTTCCATTCGGAGAAATGATGGATAGTTGTTGGAGATGGGCTTAAAAGATACCATCCAAAAGTGATTATTGGTTCTGTAATTTGTAAGCTGTAAGAATGAATATCAGAATGTCGTCCATGTCTGGAGTGTATCCGAACTGTATCTGAAGTCGTCTTTGAATGAGTATCAGAATGGCGTTCATATCTGGTGCGTATCTGAAGGTTAAATTTGAATGAATATCAGAATGGCATCCGCATCTGGTGCACATCTGAACTGTATCTGAAGTTGTTATTCGAATGAGTATCAGAATGGCATTTGTATCTGGTGCGTATCTGAACTGTATCTGAAAGTTGTTTTTGAATGAGTATCAGAATGGTATCCGTGTCTGGAGCGTATCCGAACTGTATCAAAAGTTGTATCCGAATGAGTATCAGAATGGCGTCCATATCTGGTGCGTATCTAAACTGTAAGTTAAACATGGTTAATGGTAGCTATTAATCTTATCCTAAAACAGGTAAAATGTTAGCTAAGATGCCAATTCATGAAATGTATGCATAATGGGATTATGTTGTATGCATTCGTGTTTATCAATGCTTATGATATATGGATGTGATGTATGCGTATGTGAGCCGATTTGTTGCACTATTATTAGATTAGGAAAAATAAATTCCTGGCTGCTGCTGAGGACATGTGAGTCTCTATGTCTTGAAGTTGAAGTATTGGTGAATTTTGCCGAGAGGAATAAACTCTTGTTGTAAGGGTAATACCATGTACTGCTTTTAAAATCTGTTGGGGGAATCCTGAGAAATTTGATGACTTCTATTGGGGATCAATAATTTGACACTTTGTTCTGCTGGGGGTTTAAACGACATACTGCAGGGGATTACCTATGGAATAGTCTAGAGACATTTTCCTATCCTTTCAACCTATCAGTAATTGTCTTTCCTATTTTGTTTTATTTGTAAACAGTAATTATGTTCAAATGCATATGTTCAACAATGAATCATTGGACGTTTTTATAAACAAAACACAAGTGTAAAGAAAAGACAAATAGTTTTTGCACTTTCAAAGGAATATTTTTGTATTGACTTTGAGTAAGTATTTTAGTATAAGGAGACAAACATTCTAGTAAGAGAATGATGTCGTAAATAAAGGAAATTTTGATACAAAGAAAAGATAGCTATGTGTGACAATCCCATGGGGTTTCCATTCTGCTATAGCCTTCATATCTCCGAGCATCTTGTCTATTGGTTGCCTCGTCCGAAGCTGATTGAATTGATCAGAAACTCTGAGTTTGCCAGTGGAGGCCAAAGGTTGTCCGTAAAGTGATCCAACGGGACATAGTCATATGCTTTAATTCCCTAACTTTTTCCTGGACCGCCCTTTCGGGTTTTCAGTCCACCGGGAAACCCTTTTTTGCCCAAGTCGCCCTTTCGGGTTTTCAACTTGCCGGGTGTACAGATTTTTTTTGCTTTATCCCTAATTTTTTGCCCGAACCTTTTTGGTTCGCCGGGATGCCCTCGTTTTTCCTAGGCGTGTCAACCTAGAGGGTCTCTTATGCGTAGTATCTTTTGACTATGTCTGTGTTTGCAGGGTGCGACAGATCATCGCCATCCATGGTGGTCAAGATCATAGCACCACCAGAGAAAATATTTTTGGTTACAAACGGTCCTTCATAGGTAGGAGTCCATTTTCCCCTGGGATCACCTTGTGGCAAGATGATGCGTTTGATCACTAGATCCCCAACTTGATACACTTGGCGTCTGACTTTCTTGTTGAAAGCCTTGATCATCTGTTTTTGATACATTTGACCATGGTGTTGTACCCCAAAATTTGCCCTCTCATTCTTCAAGGCCTTTCTCACAAGGATTCTCAAGGTTCAAGCTTGCACAAGTGCATTGGGATTTTCCAGTACCAAAATTAAAAGGAAACTGTCAAAAAGGGAGAAAACAGATAAAAATAACATTTTGACAAATTTGGAGGAAAACAGGTCTCCTTCGATTCAGCACCCTTTGATTGACTCTTGGCCTCCTTCGAATGCAACTTGGATTACATCCTTCGTTTTGAGCAAGAGCCTCCTTCGAATGCAACTTGGGAATAACCTTCGACTTAGAAGCCATGAACTTCCCTCATGCTAAAAGGCAATGACTCCATTTATGTTTGTTTCGACCCAAGCTTCGATTGGGAAATATGCTTCCTTCGAGCATGAGCTTTCGATTTGGAAATATGTTTTCTTCGATACAAGCTTCGACTGGGCATTAGCTTGTTTCGACCACAAGGCTTTGACAAAACATTGACTTGGTTTGTACTAGCTTCGACTGGACAACATTTCTCTTTAGTCTGCTGCATTTCCATCCTTGACAAACTACATCACATGGTTGATGGCCCCTTCAAAATACATATAGTGGTGAACTTGAGGGGCATACATATGAGTTCCTGTCGAAGGGTACGCCTGACTAGTCCATTCGAAGGACACATTTGGCCCTTTTCAGAGAAGCATACATGATCCATTCAAGGGACACGTCTCGGAATCCCATTCGAAGGACATGCTTGAGGTCCCATTCGAAGGATTTACAAAGCCCCACCTTAAGACACATTTGGCCCCTTCAAACGATGCACAAAGGTGATTCGTTCAAAGGACACTTGTTGGAAGAAAGTCAAACAATATGTTGGAAGAAGAATCTGGTCGAAGGAGGGTCAAAATGAAAGGATGAAATATTCAAAGATGCTTGCTGCCAAGTTCAGGCATGATACACTGGCAAAAACTGCTGCACAGCAGTCTTGAAACACTGCCCCATTCTTGCACCGAAATAGCATACAAGCACTGTCCCTCAAAGGCTACAAAGAGCATTTTACTCAAATTGTTCAAATTATTTTGTTTTCCCTCCAAAAGCTTCAGCCAACTTTGCCTATAAATAAGAGGCTCCAACACATGTTTGAGGAGGATTTTTGGACCAGAGGAACGAATCTCCCAAATTTTCTCAAACACAGTAAAACTCTCAAGTTCATCAACACTTGAGAAATCAAAAAACCAGAATCCCAAACACTCACCTCTTTCGATTCTGAAGAACACCCCACACATAGAAGTTTGTTCAAACTCAAAGACAACCTTCTGTGAAAACTCTTCGAACTAAAAGCGAACCCCCTGTGACTACTCTTCGAATTCCAGAAACGTCCAGGTAGCAGTTCAAGTTCGAAACCCACCTCCATTCAAGACCTGAAGCAAGGTAAGTTATTCTTACCTTTGAACTTTTCGTTTCATGGCATAGTAATTTTCCCTTTCGTTTGAAACATGTACATACCATTGTTCCTTTCGTTTCCACCCTTTTTAACATATTTTTTAGAGCTAAGCCTTTCGTTTTGCTTTCTGTTTACCTGAACTTGCTTTAGCTATTAAACTGTTTACAAGACAAATACTAGCATGGCCTCAGGCCATGTTGCCATTTAATGCTTGAAATGAAAGAAACAAGAAACAGGAAATAGGAAACGAAGCTTCTGGCTTCTACCCTCTTTCTCCAGGTCAAACAAAAGAGACAACCAGGAGGAAAACCATGTTGACTTCTAGGCCCAAACGAAAAGCATGCCTTCACTGATTCCAGGCTCAGTCGAAAGGCATTCCCTCACTGCTTTCAACCTCCAGTCGAAGAAGACAACAAGGCAGAACCAGAAGGCTTCTCCATACATTGACTTCCAGGCCAATCGAAGGCCAGGACCTCACTGGTGCTAGCCCCAATCGAAGGAGGCCAACAGAATGCAAGTCGAAGGATGCTACTGCCTGGGTCGAAGGAGCTATTTTTTTAATTTCTTTTTATCTTATTTTTACCTTTACATTTCTATGCACTTCAATATGGTTGTAATAGTGTAGGATTTATTTTTTGCACTTTTTATTACTTTTGTACAAATGTTAGTAACTAGGGAATGTATGGCAGGATAAAATCAACAAGTAGACAACCCCTAATCAAATACCAAATGCATGTAAATCAAACACACTATGCACACTTACACCCTTAGGGTAATTCCACTTGTTGCCTCGGAAAATGCAATCATGTCCCTCGAGTATGAGATACTCTAGCAATTGTCCTTTCGATAAACAAAGATCGTAGTCCCTCGATGACCCTCGATGTTGCTTTCGATAAAACGATCTCGTCCCTTACAAAATTGCTAGAGCGTCTCTTAAGTCGCCTTCAATGATTGCATACGATGACCCGCGCCCGTCCCGTTCAACATCCTAATGCAAGGTTGTTCATCAAATACAATGGTGAAACAACACTGTTAAAAGGGTTAAAACACAAGAAAATCTTTGAGTAAAATAGGGTAGACAACTCTTAGTTACTTGATCAAAAATCTTGCAAAACATCCTTGCCATTTTTCAAACACACTTCACAACACAACTTCAAAAACAATTTCCAAACAACTTTCAAAAAACATTGAATTATCTTTTCAAAAAGACATACACCTTTGTATATATTCAAACAAGAATCATTACAAAGGTTGCCTAGACAAGGCATCTTTTTTTAAAGCATTTTCAAAACCACACACACAAAGCATCATTTTCAAACAATTGAAAAGCAAAGGCAAGTGATCTAAAACAAGTAACTAAGAGCCCATGGATAACCATGGATGAAAAGGGTGCTAGCACCTTCCCTTTTCATAATCTACCCCCCGAACCCACGAAAACATCTCAAAGGTCTTTCCTGTGCTTTTTGACCTTTCCTTAGGATAAAATAAAAAGTCGGTGGCGACTCTTGCTAAACCGCAACATTTGCAAACATAAACGCAAAACAACATAAAGTCAGTTCTCCCACCGTATCACAGAACTGGAGACTCTGCTGGGGAGTAAATTTGAAAGTGGGGTTATCTTAGGGTTTTAGATCACCTATACATGCTTACTTTGATTGCTTTGATTGCTTTACTTTTTGGGTTCCTTGTTTGGGTTTGTTGTAAATCCTACACCCGGATTTGGGGGCATCTTTTTAGGTAAGTAGCAATAAACTGTGAGGGAACTGTGCGGGGTATACCGACATGGTTGAAGCAGTAGCTATGTTAGTGTGACATATTTGTGGGTACCGGTAGCCTTTGAGTTAATCAAAGAGAATACGGGGCCGCTGAGTGATGTCATGAAGCACTAACGAACTCTTAGAACCTTACTTGACCATCTTGGCCTTTTTAGGGGTAGTGAGATGATTGACTTTGCTGCAGTCCGAAGTTGGTAGATACTCGATACTACACTCATTGAGGATTATTTTCTTAAAATATTTTGGTCGCCAGTTAAGTGGCTAAACCAAAACAATGAACATAGAAAATAATCCAATGATTTTGAGCTCCTTAGAACCCGGTTTCTATTTTACGACAGGTTGAGCCAACTAACTTCAAGAGGGTACTTACCTACAAACCCCATGCAAGCCTAAACCTAAGGACTTGTCTGCTTTGTGTGAATATGATTACCTGTATATACACTTGTTTACTTTTGCATACATGTACATAACATCATAACATCATGCCATAAGCATTTTTTCAATAACCATTTCAAGGATCTTGAGGGTCTTTTGATGCAGGGTCACGTTGAACCAGACATCTACCAAAGGGCAAGAGGGTTCCCCTCTAAACAAACACCGTCAAAGATCAAGTGCAACAACTTGAATCAGGGGCTATGACCCACTTGACATGGTGAGCTTGATTCTCGTGGAAAGACATCCACCGATACAAAGTTCTCCAATCAAAGATGTTGATCAAAATTCGACCTCTAACATTTTCTTGTGTTTACCCCGAGAGATCCTTAAAAACATGTATCCACATATCATGCATTGCATCATGACAGGTTTCTACCATACAGGTCTCTTTATATTCCTACTGTTTATTTCAGTAAGATGGATATGGAACAAACGGTGAAAGATCTCCAAGCTCAAAACGCTCAATTCCAACAAATGCTTCTGACTATGGGTAAAGGGCAAGAGGATCTGAAAGCTTTCCTTCTCAAAGACAAGAAGAAGAAGTCCAAGAAGGCAGTGGGCATCCTGAACTTGAAAAGAAGACCTAAAACCCTAGATCTTTCAACTCCATCCAACATAGGGGATAGTCTTGAAGAAGACCACAATTTGGAGATCGATGATGTTGAAGCTGACTACTCCGAAGAACAATATCCTCCCGCTGATGACAAGTAAAAACAGTTGGAGGATCGCCTCAATGCTATGGAGATTCAACAAATACCTGGCTTGGATTTAGGAGACATGGGTTTAGTTTCTGGGTTGGTCATCCCGCCAAAGTTCAAAGTCCCTATCTTTTCCCTCTACGATGGAGTCTCTTGCCCTAAGATGCATCTAAAGTCTTATGTCCGCAAAATTCAACCATACACAAATGATCCAAAGCTTTAGATCCATTTCTTCCAAGAAAGCCTAGTAGGGACTCAACTCGGGTGGTTTTATCAATTGGAGAGTTCTCGCATCCACACTTGGGAGGATTTAGCTGCTGCTTTTTACAAATAGTATCAGTACAATGCTGATCTTGCACCAACTCGTGTGCAATTGCTGAACATGACCATGAGTTCCAACGAAAACTTCAAAGGATACGCCCAAAAGTGGAGAGATTTGGCTGGTAGGGTGCAACCCCCTTTAACTGACTGGGAGCTGATTGACATCTTCATGGGAACATTGACAGGGCCTTTCTTCAAACACTTGATCGGAAGCTCTTCAGCCGGGTTCACCGAGCTAATACTGACCAGCGAAAGGGTCGAAGTTGGCATCAAAAGTTGGAAGATTCAAGAAGCTACACCTTCTGATGCTCAGAAAAAGCCCTACAATGGGAAGAAAGAGTCCAATGCTGTGTATGGTTAAAAGAGTCATCATGACCAACACGTAGGAGAAATCTTGATCTCTAATCCTACGCCTGCTCAACAAAGACAGGGGCATCAGCGTAAGGAGGTCGCGCCTAAAAGACATTTCACTAAGATCAACATGTCACTGACTCAAGCACTACAATGCGTGTTGAAGGCAGAGCTGATTACATTAAAGGCTCCCCTCCGGAACCCAAATACTTCCGCTCCTACCTATCATCCCAATGAAAGGTGTGCATACCACTCTGACAGTCCGGGACATGACACAAATAACTGTTAGGCTCTGAAGAACAAGGTCCAAGACATGATTGATGCCAAGGAGATCGAGTTTGACACTCTAAACATAATCACTGCTCCTATGACGAATCATTAAAAGCTTTTGTTCATTTGAATTTTCAAGTTGTAATCTCTTTGTTATTCAAACAATTATCTATTAATGTCAAACTCTGTTTCATTAATGCATTGCATATGTTTGTCTTGATTTGATCCACTCATTTTCATTACATTTAAACTATGTTTTTTTTACTCACTTTATGACATTCAACTCTTGCTAAAAGTTATAAGCCTTTAGAGGGAGGATGACGAAAACAATGCCATAATCTCATACAGTATGCTTTTTAACAGACCTTGCTGATGATGTACATGCATTTCTTTCAAATCCTAAACACCGGAGTTATAAGGAAGATAACCCCTAGTCAACCCCTTCGAGCCAAAGAAGTAGAAGTTTTCTATTTTAACACAAATTGAAACCTTTAATCAAAACCTGGGGCAGAGTAGTCTCTCAGTTAATTCAAATGCGCTTTAAGTCGCAAACACTCAGTTCATAATACAACGAACGACATCAAAAGCATTCCTCTGGAATCAAAAGACAGTGGTGGTTCCTTATCTCATAGGCAGTCAATCTCTCAAAAGAGAAAAGCCCACTGAGCCAAAACCTATAAAGGAGGCTTAAGAAAGCTGGGGCATCCCGCTGACTGTAATCTCGAAAACAGGAACAGTCAGGCAAAAGTTAGGGATAACAAATCAAAAGAACGAGGTCGCTACAAATCCTCGACAACATGAAAAATGTTGCAAAAATGACTGCCTTCCAACAAATTCAACTTGTGTGAACCATCATCAAAAACGTCGTTCCAGACTCATTTGGAGTTCAAATGCACAATTAACTGAGTTTAGGATTGAAGAACATCACGAAGAGAGGGTGGGTACAAATATACTTTGAGCCTTTATCCTTTGCTTCTTAAAACCGTGAACCAAGCCACGTTACAATCCTTCAAAAGTCCTAACTGAAGCATGGGTTAGTTCGAAAGCATACTGTTACAAAAGGTATCCTGACTCCTATAAGGCTCTGCTCTAAATCCTGAGTTTGAATTTTCTTAGCAAAATTTCTTTACTCGCTAAAACACATTTTCAAAAAACTTCAAGACAAACATAAACTTTGCATTACTTGAATATCATTGTTTGCATATGGCTATTTGTTTAACAGCGGAGAAATTCACACAATGAATATCCAGTGAACAAAAGCTCTCTCAGTGAACAAAATCAATTCAAGAAGGATGACACTTCCATTGACGAATCTCCTATCAACAAGGGGACTTAACATGTCACTATCCAGCATACCTGGGACAGTCCAGTCAAGATTTCAAGAAATCTCTGAAGAAGTGCAGAGTAACCAGGGGAAAGTCTCCATCTCCGTCACTTGGGGCATTGAACGTCAACCCCGACAAAGGGTTACATACAATCAAACTTTTTGGCAATGCCACAAACATTCGCTACTAGGGGCAATGACAAGTCTCCCCAAAGTCCTTCTCATAGGATGATTCCCCAGCAAGAGTATAATCTCTGACCCCCTTTCCCTAGTTGAATCAACCTCAAGAATCCTCGAGGACTTCCCCCAACGAAGATGTCACCTCTCTAGCAGACTGACGACAGGGTTTATTTCCCCAACAACACCAGGATTCCCCAGCTTGAGTTTGCCTCTCCGACTAATACAAATCAAAGGACCACAACTCCTCTTCCCTAGTAGACTACTCTACAATCCCCAGCAAGTTACTGGGAAACCTAAACCCGACCAGATATCAGTTCAACTTCGACTCCCCAGTAGAGCAACAGGCGACTAAGACTCCTAAACTCTTTTCCCAAGCAGAAATAAACATACTCCCTACAGAGTTTTCAATATCCCCCAGCGGAGTTCTCCTCAAACAACAAAGCAGGGATCCCCGGTGGAAACATTTTGAGCAAAGTCCAAGACAAAATTACACTTCAACAACATTCATAACATATGCATACAAAATACATATGACACAAATCTCATTTTATTTTGAGAACATCATTACACAATGCATACATCATGACATTGCATACAACTAACTCTTTACCTTTTCAGGAAAGATCAATCAACAGGAAAAGATCATCATCTTCTGAGATCCCTTCTAGAGACAGTTCAAATGCGATCCAGATATGGCTGACATTCTGATACTTATTCCCGATTCCTTCTAGAGACAGTTCAGATGCGATCCATATATGGCTGACATTCTGATACTTATTCTAAATTCCTTCTAGAGACAGTTCAGATGCAATCCAGATATGGTTGACATTCTGATACTTATTCCAAACTCCTTCTAGAGACAGTTCAGATGCGATCCAGATATGGCTGACATTCTGATACTTATTCCAGATTCCTTCTAGAGATAGTTCAGATGCGATCCAGATATGGCTGACATTCTGATACTTGTTCCAGATTCCTTCTAGAGACAGTTCAGATGCGATCCAGATATGGATGGCATTCTGATACTTATTCCAGATCCCTTCTAGAGACAGTTCAGATGCGATCCAGATATGGCTGACATTCTGATACTTATTCCAGATTCCTTCTAGAGACAGTTCAGATGTGATCCAGATATGGCTGACATTCTGATACTTATTCCAAACTCCTTCTAGAGACAGTTCAGATGCGATCCAGATATGGTTGACATTCTGATACTTATTCCAGATTCCTTCTAGAGACAGTTCAGATGCGATCCAGATATGGCTGACATTCTGATACTTATTCCAGATCCCTTCTAGAGACTGTTCAGATGCGATCCAGGTATGGCTGACATTCTGATACTTATTCTAGATTCATTCAAAATACAGTCCAGATACGATCCAGATTCAGATGTCATTCTGTCACTCATTCAAAATATAGTCCAGATACGATCCAAATTCAGATGTCATTTTGTCACTCATTCAAAATACAGTCCAGATACGATCCAAATTCGGATGTCATTTTGTCACTCATTCAAATACCTTCCAGATGCGCTCCAGACACGGACGCCATTATGGCAATCATCCAGTTCCAGCTTATAGATACAGTCCAGCAATCACTTCTGGATGGCATCTTTAAGCCCATCTCCAACAACTATCCATTACCTCTCCAAATGGCATCTTTAAGCCCATTCCCCACATAATCAACTAACACATCTTCGAGTGCAAATTTTCTGGGAACTCTAATGTTCAATCATCTTCCACCTTCAAAGTCACGAATGGAGGATCCGCCAATCTACCTCTTCAGGTTCAAGAAGATTGAACAGGGGAAGCTGTTGTATCCCAAAATTTGCCCTCTCATACTTCAAGGCCTTTCTCACAAGGATTCTCAAGGTTCAAGCTTGCACAAGTGCATTGGGATTTTCCAGTACCAAAATTAAAAGGAAACTGTCAAAAAGGGAGAAAACAGATAAAAATAACATTTTGACAAATTTGGAGGAAAACAGGTCTCCTTCGATTCAGCACCCTTCGATTGACTCTTGGCCTCCTTCGAATGTAACTTGGATTACATCCTTCGTTTTGAGCAAGAGCCTCCTTCGAATGCAACTTGGGAATACCCTTCGACTTAGAAGCCAGGAACTTCCCTCATGCTAAAAGGCCATGACTCCCTTTATGTTTGTTTCGACCCAAGCTTCGATTGGGAAATATGCTTCCTTCGAGCATGAGCTTTCAATTTGGCAATATGTTTTCTTCGATATAAGCTTCGACTGGCCATAACTTGTTTCGACCACAAGGCTTCGATAAAACATTGACTACGTTTGTACTAGCTTCGACTGGACAACATTTCTCTTTAGTCTGTTGCATTTCCATCCTTGACAAACTACAGCACATGGTTGATGGCCCCTTCAAAATACATATAGTGGTGGACTTGAGGGGCATACATATGAGTCCCTGTCGAAGGGTACGCCTGACTAGTCCATTTGAAGGACACATTTGGCCCTTTTTAGAGAAGCATACATGATCCATTCAAGGGACACGTCTCGGAATCCCATTCGAAGGACATGCTTGAGGTCCCATTCGAAGGATTTACAAAGCCCCACCTTAAGACACATTTGGCCCCTTCAAACGATGCACAAAGGTGATTCGTTCGAAGGACACTTGTTGGAAGAAAGTCAAACAATATGTTGGAAGAAGAATCTGGTCGAAGGAGGGTCAAAATGAAAGGATAAAATATTCAAAGATGCTTGCTGCCAAGTTCAGGCATGATACACTGGCCAAAACTGCTGCACAGCAATCTTGAAACACTGCCCCATTCTTGCACTGAAATAGCATACAAGCACTGTCCCTCAAAGGCTACAAAGAGCAGTTTACTCAAATTGTTCAAATTATTTTGTTTTCCCTCCAAAAGCTTCAGCCAACTTTGCCTATAAATAAGAGGCTCCAACACATGTTTGAGGAGGATTTTTGGACCAGAGGAACGAATCTCCCAAATTTTCTCAAACACAGTAAAACTCTCAAGTTCATCAACACTTGAGAAATCAAAAAACCAGAATCCCAAACACTCACCTCTTTCGATTCTGAAGAACACCCCACACATAGAAGTTTGTTCAAACTCAAAGACAACCTTCTGTGAAAACTCTTCGAACTAAAAGCGAACCCCCTGTGACTACTCTTCGAATTCCAGAAACGTCCAGGTAGCAGTTCAAGTTCGAAACCCACCTCCATTCAAGACCTGAAGCAAGGTAAGTTATTCTTACCTTTGAACTTTTCGTTTCATGGCATAGTAATTTTCCCTTTCGTTTGAAACATGTACATACCATTGTTCCTTTCGTTTCCACCCTTTTTAACATATTTTTTAGAGCTAAGCCTTTCGTTTTGCTTTATGTTTACCTGAACTTGCTTTAGCTATTAAACTGTTTACAAGACAAATACTAGCATGGCCTCAGGCCATGTTGCCATTTAATGCATGAAATGAAAGAAACAGGAAACAGGAAATAGGAAACGAAGCTTCTGGCTTCTACCCTCTTTCTCCAGGTCAAACAAAAGAGACAACCAGGAGGAAAACCATGTTGACTTCTAGGCCCAAACGAAAAGCATGCCTTCACTGATTCCAAGATCAGTCGAAAGGCATTCCCTCACTGCTTTCAACCTCCAGTCGAAGAAGACAACAAGGCAGAACCAGAAGGCTTCGCCATACATTGACTTCCAGGCCAATCGAAGGCCAAGACCTCACTGGTGCTAGCCCCAATCGAAGGAGGCCAACAGAATGCAAGTCGAAGGATGCTACTGCCTGGGTCGAAGGAGCTATTTTTTTTATTTCTTTTTATCTTATTTTTACCTGTACATTTCTATGCACTTCAATATGGTTGTAATAGTGTAGGATTTATTGTTTACACTTTTTATTACTTTTGTACAAATGTTAGTAACTAGGGAATGTATGGCAGGATAAAATCAACAAGTAGACAACCCCTAATCAAATACTAAATGCATGCAAATCAAACACACTATGCACACTTACACCCTTAGGGTAATTCCACTTGTTGCCTCGAAAAATGCAATCATGTCCCTCGAGTATGAGACACTCTAGCAATTGTCCTTTCGATAAACAAAGATCTTAGTCCCTCGATGACCCTCGATGTTGCCTTCGATAAAACGATCTCGTCCCTTACAAAATTGCTAGAGCGTCTCACAAGTTGCCTTCAATGATTGCATACGATGACCTGCGCCCGTCCCGTTCAACATCCTAACGCAAGGTTGTTCATCAAACACAATGGTGAAACAACACTGTTAAAAGGGTTAAAACACAAGAAAATCTTTGAGTAAAATAGGGTAGACAACTCTTAGTTACTTGATCAAAAATCTTGCAAAACATCCTTGCCATTTTTCAAACACACTTCACAACACAACTTCAAAAACAATTTCCAAACAACTTTCAAAAAACATTGAATTATCTTTTCAAAAATACATACACCTTTGTATATATTCAAACAAGAATCATTACAAAGCTTGCCTAGACAAGGCATCTTTTTTTAAAGCATTTTCAAAACCACACACACAAAGCATCATTTTCAAACAATTGAAAAGCAAAGGCAAGTGATCTAAAACAAGTAACTAAGAGCCCATGGATAACCATGGATGAAAAGGGTGCTAGCACCTTCCCTTTTCATAATCTACCCCCCGAACCCACAAAAATATCTCAAAGGTCTTTCCTGTGCTTTTTGACCTTTCCTTAGGATAAAATAAAAATTCGGTGGCGACTCTTGCTAAACCGCAACATTTGCGAACACAAACGCAAAACAACATAAAGTCAGTTCTCCCACCCTTTTTTTGACCCCGCAACATTTCCTAATAAAGTCAGTTTTGACCCTTTTTTTGAGAAAGAAAGAGATTTTTATTATTTATGAATTAAAGGGAATTAAGTCTAATATTAAAAAATGGAATTAATTAATTAAAAGAAAATATTTTTTTGTTTTTTTGATTTTATTAGGAAATAAAAATAAAGATGATTAAAATTTATTAAAAACCCTAATTCTATATTAATTTTAATTTATTGTGAAAATATTAAAATTAACCTAATTAAAACTAAACAAATTATGTTAATATTTATTTACAAAAAAAACTAATTAAATATAATAAAAATATTATATTTTTTTAGTTTTCTGATTTTATTATGAAAATATTAATTTGTTAGTGATATAAATAATAATTATAAAAATAATTAAATGAAAGAAGAAAGAAAAAATAAAAAAAAAAGAAAGGAAAAGAAATAAACTTGAAAGGGGGGTGCTGGGCTTAATTCTGGAGTGACAAGAGCAATTCTGAAGCCCATTAACAATTCCAGCCTCGTTGACTTTCTGAATTATCCACACGCTTGTTGACTAAGGACCATGATAGTCCTTCCATCTAGACCCTTGGATCAGGTCTGAGGCCACTTGGACAACATCTGGATGAGGGCGTATGATGGGCCCTGCTTGGAGTGCTGCATAGAATTGCCTGAAACAAAATAACACAAATGTTTTGGGGGACCTGGGATTCGAACCCAGGTCCCAATGAACTATGCTTCAATGCCTTTGCCAACTGAACTGTAAAGCGCTTTTGTTAAATGGATAGATAGAGAATATTATATACAAAAAACAAACAATATGTTGTAAACAAAAAATAACGCGCGCGTTTTTCAAACACACGAATCAGATGCCAACACCTCATCATATTCAACCTTTGTTCTGTGTAAACAGAATCAAATAGCGGGGGTTTTTAACCTCCACTACCTCCTGCAAGGAAAAATAGCGAATAGAAATATAGCAAACATAAATATTTCGCGAGGTATGGGTTCCCATCGTCTTGGCCTCACGAATTCAACCATGTACCTCATTGGTTCCAATTTTTCCTGGTTTGGAAAGCCCTAATTTAAAGCTTGAAAACCCTAGAAATTCAATCATGGCATATCTCGATTCAGGGCACTATGGTTCAATTCAATCATTCCATTAGCTTTGTATGATCTCTAGCAATGCAAATCAGTCACAAAAACATGTTAAATGCGCATGAATTAAGAGATACAGTTTTGAATGGAAAGTGCAAACCGTGAGATGGTAGGTAGCGATTCCTTGAGCTTTGATGCTTGAATTTGATTGCAAATCAATCCTAGTGCTTCCTGCAATGTGTTTGGATGGACAAAACACCTTGAATTGGCCTAGAATGCAAGAACCAGTTTTGAGTTTTCTTGAAAATTCTTGAAATTGATATGGCCGTTTCTGCAGCTTTCAATTGTGTATTAGGTTATAGTTGGCTTGCTTATGTATAAGGCAATCAAATTAGGTCAAGAGCTGGGCCAATATCCATGTGCATTGATGATTGAATCCTTGATTGATAAATCAAATATTCTTGATTTTCATGATTGAACAAGTTGCCAAAATTGGATCTTTTTGCATCTTTTAGCTTGTGCACGAATTGGTCAGCATATTTTAATCATATTTGGTTCACAAATTGATTTAAAAATCAAATCTTGTATTTTCTTATGATTTAAATTAATTAAATGAATTAATATGTATTAAAAATCCGTTTAATCAATAAATTTAAGAAAATAAATCCCATTTAACTTGGTGGGTCGTGCATAGGTCATGGGTGAAGTTTCAAGAAGAGATTTGAGGCCCATTAGCAAAAAGAAGGTGTTTTGAGCAAAGTTGACTTTTGCAAATTCATGAAAATTTCCCAACTTCTCCAATGCACAACTTGCTCAATTTTGATCATATGACCATGTTCTTGGACATTTTGGAAAGCTTTTGAAGTCCTCTAACCAATGCCTTTGGTCCCATGTCATTTGGATTTACCAATCTCAAGTTATGGCCTTTGACTCAAAGTGTACTTTTGTTGACTTTTGAAATTGATCTATAATGTAAAAATTTGTAACTTGGTGTGAGAGTATTTCTTGATCTTGGAGTGTGAAGATGGATTGTAGGAAATTGCATCCTCTTCAAAATGAGCCTTGGATGGGATTTTTCTGATAAACCATGAAAGAGTTATGCCCTTGTCAAAGTACAGTTGACTTTTCTACTGTCCAAAAATAGTAACTTTTGCATCTTTGATGATTTTTGAGCTATTCTTGTGGACTCATGATCAAGACTTGATCAAATTATGATTGTGAACTCAAAATAAGATGTTGACCAAGAATTCTGACTTTTGACTGCAAAATGACCATTTTGCCCTTGCAGTTGACTGTAGATCAAATGGAGTTTTTGACTGTGCAAATTGGCACTGTGAGTCTTGAAACTTGGCATGTAGGTGCTTGAGGATGTATATAGGCCTATGAGACTTGATTGAACCATTGAGAACCCCAAATTCCTTGAGAGAACCAAAACCCTAATTTTGAATTGACTGCCTAAGGAGGTGTTTTGACTGTACAACCCTTGAGCAACCTTGATCAATTTGGAGATGATTCTTGATATATCTTGAGGAATATGGGAGGGAAAATTTTGGGGTACAACAATGTTCAATGGTCTTCCCTCGACTGGTGGCATCAACACAAGAGGTTCTTGCAAGTATTCTTTGATTTTGTCAAAAGCAACTTGGCACTCGTCGTTCCATTCGACTACTTGATTTTTCTTCAATAGTTTGAAGATTGGCTCACAAGTAGCTGTCAGATGGGAGATGAATCTGGAAATATAGTTAAGACGTCCTAAGAATCCTCTGACTTCCTTCTCGGTACAAGGAGCAGGCATCTCTTGTATTGCTTTAACTTTGGAAGGATCGACTTTGATACCTTTGTTGCTGACGATAAAGCCTAGGAGCTTACCAGACCGTACCCCGAATGTGCACTTGTTTGGATTCAACCTCAACTTGTACTTCTTCAGTCTCTCAAACAGTTTTTGTAAGTGATCAAGATGCTCTTCCTATGTTTAAGATCTGGCTATCATATCGTCCACGTAGACCTCTATTTCATGATGTATCATGTCGTGAAATAAAGCTACCATGGCACGTTGATAGGTTGCCCCAACATTCTTCAGTCCGAATAGCATCACCTTGTAGTAGAAAGTGCCCCACTGCATGACAAAGGTTGTTTTCTCCATGTCCTCAGGTGCCATTTTTATTTGGTTGTAACCTGAGAATCTGTCCATGAAGGAAAACACTTTGTGTTGTGCCGTATTTTCAACTAGGATATCAATGTGGGGGAGTGGAAAATCATCCTTAGGGATTGCCCTATTCAAATCTTGGTAGTCCACACACATTCGCACTTTGCCTTCCTTTTTGGGCACGACAACAACATTGGAAACCCATTAGGGGTAAGAGGTGACAGCCAAGAATCCAGCATTAAATTGCTTCATGACATCTGCCTTAATCTTTTCTGACATATCAGGCCTCATTCGACGTACCTTTTGCTTTACTGGCGGACAATCTTCTCTTGTAGGCAGACGATGTACCACAATATCTTCATCAAGTCCTGGCATGTCTTCATATGACTAGGAAAAGACTTCGACATAATCATGCAACAACTAAATCAAACGCTTCTTGATACTGGGTTCCAGATTGGCACCCACTTTGACCTCCTTTTTATCTTCTTCGGTACCTAGGTTGATCGTATCCACGGGCTCCTCGTGAGGCTGAATGGTTCTCTTTTCTTGTTGTAGCAATCTGGAAAGTTCCCCTGGTACTTCACAATCTTCCTCACCTTCATCTTCGGCTTGGTAGATCAGATTCTCAGAGTCACAAAAGGTCATAGCAGTATCGTTCTCATGGGATCCAGAATGGATGAATACCTGCATTATGAGTGGGTGTGTGTGTAAGTGTATAGCTATCTTTGAAAGAAAGTAAAATGTAAAAGAAAAACAATGAGCATAAAAGTTTGAATCTGAAAACGTCCATGATTCATTGATGTCATATGAAAAATGAGATAATAACCCTTACAAATGGACCATTGTGCCTCGGGTAAGACACACGGTTTTTTAAGAGTGCGAATTGTTTTGAATATTATAGATCCAACAAAATGTAAAGATAAATTACTGAGGGATGAAAGTGATTGGGATGAAGTCTCTAGCCTCCCAATTGTTGAGCCCTCCATTGACAGTCGAAAAGATCCATTCCTCCAGGTTGCAACCCTCTTCATTATCTTCTTCCGTGTTGACCTCACGGTTGTTGATCTTCAAGGGTGGCCCTCCAACACGGGCGCGGCGTGCAGCCTTTTGAGCACTTGAAGTGAAACCTAAGCCAAACTTGTCAACCTTATATGGGATATCTTGGAGTTGTCCCTAGATAGTGCATCCTCCTTCTTCCACCACTGCTTTAGCATCTTTTAGTGACGACATACGGAGTGGAGGCCTTGTAATCTTGGGAATAGCCTTGGTTACTGCTACTTCTTGCGGGACCTCTTCGAAGTGTTGAAATGGAGTTTCAATGAATTCGCCGTCCAATTCCACGTATCTGAAGGAATTGAGATGGCGAATCATGTATTCTTCCTCTCCATATACGGTGATAATCTTCCCTTGAACCAGATACTTCAGCATCTGGTGCAGTGTAAAGGTAATAGCGCCGGCATTATGGATCCATGGACAGCCTAGCAAGTAGGAATATGAAGGGCGGATGTCCATCACATAAAAAGTTGAATTGAAAGTTTGGGTTCCAACCTTTATGGGAATGTCTACCTCCCCATGTACCATCCTCTTTGAACCGTCAAAAGCCATTACCACTATGTTGCTTGGCTTCAAAGTCAACCCGTCACAGTCGAGTATGTCAAGAGCTTTTTTGGGTAATACATTCAAAGATGATCCAATATCCACCAAAACATGCGCCAGAGTGGTGCCCCTACATTCCACTGAGACATGCAACGCCTCATTATGCTTTCTTCCCCTTGGCATCAGATCAGCATCTGAAAAACCTAAACCATTGTCCGTAGTTAGGCTGGCCACGCAGTCTTGAAATTGATCAACAGATGTCTCTTGTGGTACATGGGTTGTTTTTAAGAACTTCACCAAGGCTTTTGCATGTGCCTCGGAACACAGTAGTAATGCCAGCATGGAGATCTTAGAGGGAGTTTGCCCCAATTGTTAAACTACATTGTAGTGGCTCCTCTTTATAATTTTTAAGATCTCCTTCATTTCCTTCTTGGAGGTCTCAGGGATAGTCAATGACTGAGCCTTCATCCAGACAGGCTCAACCATAACACCTTTTCCTCGAGTCTCGGTTAACTCGGTAGCAAGAGTGTCAGTAAGAATGATTACAGGGGTTGTAACGGCTTTGTCAATTGGAGTATTTGCAGAGATGATTATAGGTATAGGAGCAACCTTTGGAGTAGCCATAGGGATAATCACGGGTCCAAAAACTGCTTTTGGGGGAGCAATTTCTGGAGAAAAGATCCTACCACTTCGGGTAATTTTGTTGGTTCCGGCAATATTGTTGATGTCAGAATCTTCTTCTTCGGAATTTATCTCTTCAGTGGCCGGCCAATCTTGCTTAATACCATGGTAATAGACATCCCCTCCATAATTCCATGGTATGGTTTTGTCTTATGTATATGGGACTGGCCCAGGCATTGTGATTATTAGAGGAGCTACTTTCGGAACTGATGTAATTCTAACGGGTCTTTTGGTGGAGACCCTGGAAGAATTGGTGGAAATGGTAATGATAGAAACATCTTCAAAAGGAACAGGTGTAACATGAGTCTTTTCAAATAAAATCTCTTTGTTATCCATCAGGCACTGAGTGCCTACTTTCAACAAAGTACAGCTAGTCGGTGAGGATAAACAGAAACGACAATCTTTATCACAACCCGGGAACATACCGGCATTCAACAAATTCATTTTAATAGCCAAAAGTGGGGTCATGAGCTCATCAACTGAGGTGACAAACAAGTCTTCTTCAATGGCATTGGTATTGTGGCCATGTTTGGGCATAGGAGCAGAAATGACATTTGGCTTCTCGGGCGCATCAAACTCAATTTCTTTTGCTTCAATGAGGTCTTGTATTTTGTTCTTCAAGGCCCAACAGTTATTAGTATCGTGACCAAGACTTTCAAAGTGATATGCACAACGGGCATTGGGATGATAATGTGGAGATGTTGTATTGGGGTTTTTCGGAGCTTCTTTCAAGGTTGCCAAATTGGATCTTAGTAAATGAGGTAATACTTGAGACGGAGTCATGTTGATTCTGGTGAACTGCCTGACTAGCCTTTCTACCCTTGGTTGATTATTTCTTTGCTGATCAGACGCAGGCTTAGGAATCATAACAGCTCCTACCATTGGTCGGCGTTCAGCCCTACCTTGGTTTCTTTGCGGGTATATGGCAGCCACCTCTTTCTTTCCGATGAAAGGCTTCCTTACAGTTGTAGAGGAAGATGTATCTTTCTGAATCTTCCCACTCTTAATACCGGCTTCTACCCTCTCGCCGATCAGTATTAGTTCAGTAAAACCTGTAGATGAACTTCCAATTAAATGATTGAAGAAGGGACCAGACAAGGTGCCCAAGAACATGTCCATTAATTCTCTCTCAGATAGAGGGGGTTGAACTCTTCCAGCCAAATCTCTCCATTTTTATACATAGTCCTTGAAACCTTCATTGGACACCATGGCCATAATCTGGAGTTGAGTACGGGTAGGTGCCTATTGTACCCCAAAATTTGCCCTCCCTTTTCTCATTAATTTCTCACCACAAAACCTTTGAAGATCAAGATCCAGTTAGGGTTTCATCTGCTCAAGACTTCTCCTTGCACTGTTGACCCAAATTAGGGTTTGTGTTTGCACCAAGATGTTTTGACCTAAAATGCCTAAGATGACTTTCTTGCTTCATATTGGACTCCCAAGTTTATCCACATCAAGTTTCAAGTCTTGATTCCAAGTTTTGCACAGTCAATTGGACAGTTGACCTAGAAATCAGCTGTATTGGGGAAAAAGTCAACTGTGGCCAATTTACAGTCAAACCTCATTATTTTTGATCCACATCAACATTATGAACTCATATGAACCATTTGATCAAGTTTGGATCACAATTCCACAAGAAATTTGATCAGATCACCAAAAGGGCAAAATGGTCATTTTTAGGGTTTTGACTGCACAGAGGAAATTTTTGACTGTTTGACCTAGCCAATGGCAAACCAAGCTCATATATGGACTCAAGGACCCCATGGAATTATCTTGACATGCTCAACAAGCTCAAAAGATCCCAAGTACACAAGATTGACAGTTGAATTTCCCAGTCAATTGATCAATTTTGATTGTATACTGAAAAGTCAAACTTTGACTTTTTGGTCAAAATCAAAAGTCAAGATTCATTTTTCATCAAAATATTCCAAATCATGAAACTTGTTCACCAAGAAATCACAAAATGCAAATTAGGGTTAGAAATTAGAATTTTTCATAACTTAGAATTTTTCTAAGTTATGAAAAACCCTAATTTTTTCCCAACTTTGCCCCACTTTCTCACCAAGATCCATTTGGATTCAAACAAAAGTCAAAACATGAAAGTTGTAGCTTGTTGCATAATCTACAACTTTGATTCACAAAGTTTTCCCATTTGAGTCTTGTATCTCAAGTTACAAATTTTTGAATAAGGGCACTAAACCATTCTTAACTTAGTAAATTTTTGACCTATTTTGACAAGGTTTTCTACCCCACTTCAAGGCCATTTTCCATACACTTCCACTTGGAATTTCAATTTGCATTTCAAAGATGGATTGTATTACACATTCCAAGATTTCCAAAATGTCCAAGAACTTCTCAAACAACCTCATAACTTGAGAGAATCGAATTTCACAATATGGCAAAAATTCACTTTTGTTCTTGACCAAAACATGTTCATAACTTAGGCCATTTTCAAGTCAGCTTAGTTTGTGCTAAATTACAGGTCCTAAAACCCTTTGACACTCAAAAATTAAATGCTAAACCATTGTGCCAAGATGTTATTCTATGCATTTGGTCATTACATGGAAGTTTAATCCTTATTTGGAAAAAGCATTTTAGCCATTTTGATAAAGCATGACTTTATGTCAAAACATGATTCAAAGAAGTACAAAGTATATCTTTTGGGCACAAGATTATGGACTAATCACACTGATCAAGAGGGATTGTTGCAGCATGTTTAGGGGGCCTGCATAAGCCTAGAAACCAACTTGCCAAACTTTGCTTAAGATAGAAGAAACATTGCATAACTCACAACAACTCTCATATCAGCTTACAAACCCTTAAGTGGACTTATCAAACATACTCAAGACATCTCAACCAAGCTTTTGCACGACCCTAACACCTCTCAAACACTCCCAATCTCAGAATCATCTTCAAACTGCAAAAACAGGGTCAGGCCTGCAGTTTGAGTGCCATCTTCCATTTCCCTCAAGCTCTCTTACCCAAACCAGTTCACATACATTCCCTAGCATCTATGCAAGCTAACCATGACTTGAAACACGACCTGTAATCCCTCTAACCACTTCCACCATTTTCAGTTTCTTGTTTTGCAGGTGAAGTGCTCTAGCACGATTCAGAAGCTTTCAAGACAAAGTAAACATTGGAATAGCATCCCTGGACCTCAAGGAAGCTTTTCCAATCATCACCTTGCACTAAAAGCTCCCTCATTGCCAGATAGAACTTCAGCTGAACAGGTATCTTGGTGAACTTCTATCTCTCTTATCAAGCATCATTAACTCTAAGTTTGTGAATAAACAATGTCCTACTCATGCCACTGAACATGTACATGTTTTTACTTTTCATTTCTTTTACTTGAGCTGTGAGAATTTGAGGTTTGAAAATGGCAGAAAATCTAGGTTAGGATTTGGGGGAGAAGAAATTCTCCCTCATCTTAGAGAGTTAGATCAAGTTCTGCATATGGTTAGATTCGTCTCTTGATGCTGAACATTTTTCATGTTATGAGTTTTCATTAATAAGCCAGGAATCAGGAGTTGGAAGATGAAGAACAGGGCGCGCATTTTTTGAATATTGTTGTTCAGAGGTTGAAGAAAGGTCTTCATGGGCTGGGCTTATGTTGACTTTCCTTTTTGCACCACCTTTTTGGTTTTACACCCCCTGAGCCCATTTGCTTTATTTTTAATGTTCTTTGACTTTTTCTTTTTTTAATTGACTCATTTATTTTTTCTCAGCATATTAAAAATATAAAAATATTTTTTCTCATCATTTTTGAATTTATTAGGTATTTATTTGATATTTTCTTTTAGTTTATACATAAATGAATAAATATATACCTTTTGTTTAAAAATACAAAAATAGCACAAATATATTTTTTATACAGTTTTATCTTATTTTTACTTCCTGAAAATATTTTATAGAAAAATACTTTTTTTTATTTAAATATTAAATATTATTAATTAATATATATAAAACATAGTTTGTAAATAATATAAATAGATAGAAATATATTAATATACTTAGAATATAAATGCCAAAAAAATGTACATATGATATTTTTTAATATTTAATACTAAAAAAATACATTTTTTACAAATATACTATATTTTATTTTATTTTGTATGTAAATAGTAAATATTATATAAATTAAATGATTAATACCCCTTTTTTTGATTAAAATTAGGGTTTTGCCCTAAAATTAAAAATACTCCAAAAATAATCTTTTTTTATTTCTCTTTTTATTTCACATAAATAATATTCTTTTTTTATACACATAAAAATTCTTTTTACATTTTGCATATTTATTTCAATTTCCATTTAATTATACATTTATTTGTCTTGTAAATATTCAAAGAAAATGATGTAATAGCTAGGTTTAAATTCTTGTCTAAATAATTCCCATTTGAAATATTTGTACCCCCCTCCCCATATTATTGTGTTGTAATAGCGTAGGAATTTAAATTTCGCACTTTATCGCTTTCTAAATATACTATGCTAGAATTAGGGTTTGCATGCGAATAAAATGAACAAAAAATAGTTTGACCTAATACAAGACAAAAAAGCATGAAAATGGACAACACATTTCACACTTGCACCCCTAGGGTATTCCACCTTGTTGCCTTCAAATAAATTGGGCCATATTGTATGTTGAACTTCTTTGGGTAAAACAAACAAATCAAATGATCATAAGTCCCTCGATGACGCTTTCGAAAAGTTGCCTAAAATGATCAAGTCCCTTTCAAAGAGAAATTGACCAAAGACATTTAACCCTATTGCAATTATGGTCCAAACGATGACCCGCGCCCGTCCCTTTCACCTCCTAAGACAAGATTGTCCACCAAATGCAATGGTGGAACAAAATTGTCAAAAGGTTTAAAACATGACAAAAATCTTTGAGAAAACTTTAGGGTAGATAACTCTTAAGTACTTGTCAATTTGCCAAGAAAACACTTGCCTAATTTCAAACCCACTTCACAAACACTTTCAAAACCAACTTTCAAAAAACCTTGAAACATCTTTTCTAAAGACAAAACACCTTTTGTAAAACATTCGAGTAAAGAATTGTTACAAGGGTAGCCTATACAAGGCATCTTTTCAAAACATTTTCAAAAACCACACACCAAGCACCATTTCAAACAATTGAAAACCAAGGCAAGTTGATCTAAGCAAGTACCTAAGAGCCCATGGATAACCATGGATAGAAAGGGTGCTAATACCTTCCCTTTCTATAATCTACTCCCCGAACCCAAGAAAAATCTCAAAGGTTTTTGCTGTGCTTTTTAAACCTTTCCTTAGGATAAAATAAAAAGTCAGTGGCGACTCTTGCTCAACCGAAACATTTTCGAAAAACAAACGCAAAACCATAGTCAGTTCTCCCACCGTACCACAGAACTGGCGACTCTGCTGGGGAAAATTTAAAAGTGGAGTAACCTTAGGGTTTAGATCACCCTCTTGCATGACTAATTGTTTGATTTGTTTGCTTTATACTTTGGCTCTATTGTTTGGGTTTGCAAATCCTACACCCGGATTTTGGGAAACATTCATAGATAGCAATACGTTGTGGAAACTGTGCGGGGTATATCGACACGGTCGAAGCAATAGCTATATTAGTGCGACATATTTGTGAGTACCGGTAACCCTTGAGTTCAATCAAGGAGAGTACGGGGCCGCTGAGTGATGTCACTAAGCACTAATGACCTAGAACCTTACTTGACCATCTTGGCCTTTTATTAGGGGTAGTGAGATGACCGGCTTTGGTGCAGTCCGAAGTTGGTAGATACTCGATACTACACTCATTGAGGGTTGTTTTCTTGGAATATTTTGGTCGCTAGTTAAGTGGCTAAACCGAAACCATGAACAATGAAAACAATCCAGTGATATTGAGCTCCTTAGAACCCGGTTACTATTTATAAGACAGGTTTTTAAGCCAACTACACTCAAGAGGGTACTTACCTATGAAACCCCATGCAAGCCTGAAACTAGGGTTTGGTGTGAATTGCTTGTACATATGTTTTGTGCATACATCATAAACATCATAAAACATCATATGCATTCACTAACCATTTCAAGGGTTTGGATCTTCATCTTTGTTCCTATTTTGTAGGTCATGGAAATCCCTCGCAGAAACACCATTCAAGTCAACCTTGTGAGAATCTCTCCTCAACTCAAGGAGCTCACCTCAAGAATTCCGGAAAACTCATCCTTCAGGGAAAGACATGGTAGACTGCTCATCCTAGTCAACACCAACATTGAAGAAGACATGATGAAAGTGCTATTCCAGTTCTTTGACCCTCTTCACCACTGCTTCACTTTCCCTGATTATCAGTTGGTACCCACTTTGTAGGAGTTTTCTCAACTCCTAAGAATCCCTATCCTTAATCAACTACCATTCAACGGTACGGAGAAGGAACCAAAGCCGGAAGATGTTGCTCGAGCATTACATCTACAACCATCCGATATCAAGGGGCATTGGGAAACCAGAAGCGGCGTCAAAGGATTCTTAGCAAAATTCTTGTTCGAGAAGGCACAAGAATGTTGGAACTCATTGGACCTACAAGCCTTTGAAGAGATTGTGGCACTTCTTATCTATGGGTTGGTCTTGTTCCCAAATCCTGACCAATTGGTAGATGTCAACGCCGTCAAAATCTTCTTGTCCAGAAATCCAATACCAACATTGCTTGGGGACATTCTTCACTCATTTCACACACGAACAATGAGAAAGAGGGGTGTTCTCATGTGCTGTACTCCTATCCTTGCAATGTGGTTTATTTCGCACCTTCCACAATCTGTCTTGAAGAATGACCAAGGTACAAGGTGGTCCCAACGGTTGATGACTCTTACTCATTCTGATGTGCATTGGTGTTCCCGGTCCAGAGAAAATGTCATCATTGTCGATCGTTGCGGAGAATTTCCTAATGTTCCTTTACTTGGAATTAGAGGAGGTATCACCTACAACCCTTGCCTAGCTTTGAGGCAATTTGGATATGCACGGAGGGATGGCCCTCATGATATGTTGATTCCTGACCTAATTTTTGACTTCAACAACGATGCGCAAGGACTTCGCCAAAGATTCATCAGAGCTTGGGGAAAACTCAACAAGGTTGATAGCAAGACTCTGGGACACAAGAACTCCATCCCTCTTGAGCCTTATCTCAAGTGGGTACGAGCCCGAGCCTAAAGTCTAATGATGCCTTATCCTTATGTACTCCCAGTGATTAAAGAGCCCTTCAATGAAGGAGAGGTTCCCTACACCATCCTACATCCAGACATGCCTACATCGTGGGAGGAAATGCAGAAAAGTTGGATTCAGCTCAAGGAAGAACGGAATACTTTTGAAGCTAGCTTCTACGCCAGTGAGAAGAAGGTTCTAGAGCTTACCCGCCGACTCCATGAGCAAGAGGCCCTCAACACCTACATCGCACCAAAGAGGATGTGCAATGTCTTTCTGCCTTAAGAAGTTTATTTTGTAATATCTGGCCCATGGGGCATTTATGTACTAACAAATTTCTTCTTATTAATATGACGTGCGTTCTTCTTTGTCTGAAACAATTTTGAATGTCCTGAATCCTTGAATGCATTGCATACATAAGCATACCATTCATCATGTGCATAAGCAGGTCTCACTCCAGGTTTCCTTATCTGTCTGCTGTTTATTTCAGTAGGATGGATCTCGAGCAAACAATCAAAGACCTACAGGCTCAGAATGCACAATTCCAGCAACTCCTGATGACCTTGGCTAAGGGTCAGGAGGATATCAAGACTCAATTGGGGAATAAGGACCCAGTGAAGAAGAAGAAAAAGAGGATTGGGGTAGCTACTTTGGGGAGAAGATTTGACGGGGAGGCTCGAAGAGTGCTTGAATTTCCTCCTACTTCTGATGAAGGGACTAGTAAGAGAGATGGAGTTGCGGTGCCTTCCGAGTCTGATGCGGAAGAAGAAGAGGTCGAAGAGGATGAAGATTATTCTGACCAGCAATACCCTCCAGCTGATGATAAATACAAGGGTTTAGAAGACAGATTGACTGCCATGGAATTACAAAGAGTATCGGGCTTGGACTTTGAAGACTTGGGCTTGGTTGCCGGGATTGTGATTCCCCCAAAATTCAAGGTGCCAATGTTTGTGAGGTATGATGGGCTGTCCTGTCCCAAAATGCATCTCAGATCCTATGTAAGAAAGATTCAACCCTATACGGCAGATAAAAACCTCTGGATTCATTTCTTTCAAGACAGCCTTTCGGGAGCTCAGTTGGAGTGGTTTTATCAGCTAGAGGGAACCAGCGTCAGGAATTGGGAAGACTTGGCCACCGCTTTTTACAAACAATACCAATACAATTCTGATCTTGCTCCTACTCGTACCCAACTTCAGGGTATGTCATTAGGAACAAGTGAGGGATTCAAAGAATATGCACAAAAATGGAGGGATTTGGCTGGCAGGGTGCAGCCCCCTTTAACCGATCGCGAGCTCGTTGATATGTTTCTTGGGACCCTATCTGGGCCATTTTTCAATCATCTAATTGGTAACTCTTCCGCGGGGTTTACCGATTTGATCTTAGCAGGCGAAAGAATAGAAGCTGGCATCAAGTCAGGAAAGATTCAGAAGGGTGTTGCTGCTAGTGTTGAGAAGAAGCCTTTTAAGAAGGAAACAGCTGTGGTATATTCTCAGAGAAGAGCAGGGAAGATGGAGCGTCGGCCAACTGTGGGGGCCGTAATGATTCAAAACACTCCTAGTGAGCAGCCTCGCTATAACCAGTCCAGACCAAATCAGCAACGGGTGGAACGGCCACAACGGCAGTTCACCCGCATTAATATGACTCCAGCGCAAGTGCTTCCCCATCTACTGAAGTTGAACCTCACCACCATCAAGGAGGCACCAAAGAATGTGAATACATCCTCTCCGCATTATCATGCCAATGCTAAATGCGCCTACCATTCAGACAGTGTTGGACACGACACCAATGATTGCTGGGCACTCAAGCATAAAATCCAAGACCTGATAGAGGCTAAGGAGGTGGAGGTTGACGCTCTAGAGAAGCCTAATGTGATATCTGCACCCATGCCGAAGCACGGCCGAAATGTCAATGCCATTGAAGAAGATTTGTATGTTGCTGATGTCAGTGATCTGACTACTCCACTGCTAACTATTAAGTTGAATCTGTTGAGGGCCGGGATCTTCCCGGGATGTAAGGAAGACTGCTACTGTTGTTACTCTCTGCCGTTTGATTGTCCTCTATTGAAGAAAGGCATCCAAGGCCTTATGGATAGCCGACAAATTTTGTTTGAAAAAGTTTCTGCTGTTCCAGTTCATACTGAAGATGTCTCAATCATAACCATTCACGCCAATCTTTCCAAGGCCGTCAAAAAGCCTGTTAAGATTACACCAGCTGCGAAATCTGTTCCTTTGAAGATAACAATGCCAGGGCCTGTTCCCTATGTTTCTGAGAAGTCGATACCTTGGAACTATGGCGGTGACGTCTACTACCATGGTATCAAGCAAATGGAAATAATCGAAGAAAGTTCGGATGATGATGAAGCCAGCATTAGTAACATTGCAGGCACTAGCAAAATCACCAGGAGCGGGAGAATATTTTCTCCAGAGATTGCCCCTCCAAGAGCAGTCTTTGGACCCTCATCAGCTAACGAGGTCATCCCTGCACCAATAAAACTCTCTGCTAGAACCCCTTTGATTGAGGATGTTGTTGTTCCTAGTGCTGTCTCTCCTACTGCTGCTGACAAAGGTAAGGGAATCCAAGATGAGCCCGTCAGGACGAGGGCTCAACCCTTGGTAATCCCGGAGACCTCCAAGAAGGAAATGGATGAGATTTTAAGGATAATCAAGAGAAGTGATTACGATGTGGTGGAACAGTTGGGGCAAACCCCCTCCAAGATCTCCATGCTGGCACTACTACTTTGCTCAGAAGCGCACGCTAAAGCCCTGATAAAGTTTCTGAAGGCAGCTCATGTGCCCCAAGAAACCTCTACGGATCAATTTCAGAATTGCGTGGCTAGCCTGACTGCGGATAATGGATTAGGTTTTTCTGATGCCGACCTAACTCCTAAAGGTAGAAATCACAATGATGCTTTGCACATTTTAGTCGAGTGTCGAGGAACCACTCTTGCACACGTCTTAGTTGATACTGGTTCGTCGCTGAATGTTTTGCCCAAGAAGGCCTTGGACCGACTAGATTGTGAAGGATTGGATCTGAAGCCAAGTGATATTGTTGTCAGAGCTTTCGATGGTTCGAAGAGAATGGTCCGTGGAGAGGTTGAAATTCCCATCAAGATAGGCACCGAGGTGTTTAAATCCACTTTCTATGTGATGGACATCCGTCCATCATACTCTTGCCTACTGGGTAGACCTTGGATACACCATGCTGGGGCAGTCACCTCCTCCTTACATCAGATGTTGAAGTATCCTGTCAAGGGAAAGATCATCACTGTCCATGGCGAAGAAGAGTACATGATTAGCCACTTAAATTATTTCCGGTATGTGGAGGTTGAAGGAGAGTTTATTGAGACACCGTTTCAACATTTCGAAGAAGTCCTTCCTGAAATAGCAGTAGCGAAGTTGGCAGCTGAGACACCGAGACAGATGGCCAGGATGGCATCTTTGGAGGACGCAAGGGCCGCGATAAAAGAAGGGAAGAATTCAGCATGGGGGCAGTTACCCGACTTTCCGCATAAGACTGACAAGTTTGGGTTAGGGTTCACAGCCGCCGGCCAGAAAGCTATGCGCCGTGCAAAGATCGAAAGGGCGCCAGTCAAAATTTCTCCCTACGGAATCAACGCTTTGGAGGATGAAGACAAAGAGAGCAGCATTGAAGAGTGGATTTATCCAACTGTCAAAGGAGGATTGAGCAATTGGGAGGCTAAGGACTTTGTCCCCATCACTTTTATTCATCAGTAATTTATCTATTAAACATTTCCTATTTTGGTCTGTAATATTTACTTTCAAACAATCCGTACACTATCTTTTCACCTCATGCCTTGCCCGGGGCATGTAGGTCCACTTGTAAGGGTTTGATTATTTTTCATATCCATATGCCATGTTTAATGATTCATTGGACGTTTTTCATTTGATAAACTGCTTATGTTCATTTTCTTTCCTTTTGCATTTTCTTAAGGATGGCTATCCCTTACACACACCCACACTCACCAATGCAGGTACCCATCCACTCCGGATTCCATGGGTGACTATTCTGTTATATCTTTCAATAACTCTAAAGATCTGGTTAATCTAGCCGAGTATGAAGATGACGAAGGTTGTGAAGTACCCGGGGAACTAGCCAGACTTCTGCAACAAGAGGAAAGGGCCATCTTACCGCATGAAGAGCCATTGGAAACTGTTAACTTGGGAACCGAGGAGGACCGGAAGGAGGTGCAAGTGGGTGCCAATCTGGAGCCGAGAGTCAAGGAGCGCCTGGTACAGTTGTTGAATGAGTATGTTGAGATCTTCGCTTGGTCTTATGAAGACATGCCAGGTTTAGACACAGACATTGTGGTCCACCGTCTCCCCACAAGAGAGGATTGTCCACCGATCAAGCAAAAAGTTCGCCGAATGAGGCCTGACATGTCTGAAAAGATCAAAGCAGAAGTAATGAAGCAATTCGATGCTGGCTTTCTGGCTGTTACGTCCTATCCTCAATGGGTCGCTAACATTGTGCCAGTACCTAAGAAAGATGGCAAAGTCAGGATGTGTGTGGACTACCGGGATTTGAATAGGGCCAGTCCCAAAGATGATTTTCCGCTACCTCACATTGACATCTTGATCGACAATACAGCTCAGCATAAAGTGTTTTCTTTCATGGATGGATTCTCGGGCTACAATCAAATCAAAATGGCCCCCGAGGATATGGAGAAAACAACTTTTGTCACGCAATGGGGCACTTTCTGTTACAAGGTGATGCCGTTAAGGCTGAAGAACGCAGGGGCAACTTATCAACGCGCCATGGTGGCTTTATTTCATGATATGATACATCATGAGATTGAAGTTTACGTAGACGATATGATAGCTCGGTCACAAACAGAGGAAGAGCACCTTGAACATCTGGAGAAGCTGTTTGCCAGATTGAAAGAATACAAGCTCAGGCTGAATCCAAGTAAATGCATTTTTGGAGTTAGGTCTGGTAAACTCCTGGGATTCATTGTAAGCAACAAAGGCATTGAAGTCGATCTCGCAAAAGTAAAATCAATACAAGAGATGCCTGCTCCCCGTACTGAGAAGGAAGTTAGAGGATTCTTGGGGCGCTTAAACTATATTGCCAGATTCATCTCACATCTAACTTCCACCTGTGAGCCAATTTTCAAACTTTTGAAAAAAGATCAGGTAGTCGAGTGGAACGACGACTGCCAAGCTGCTTTTGATAGAATCAAGGAGTATTTGCTAGAACCTCCTATTCTGATGCCACCCTTCGAAGGAAGACCATTGATCATGTATTTGACCGTCTTGGATAATTCTATGGGGTGTGTTTTGGGCCAGCATGACGAGTCTGGTCGAAAAGAGCATGCTATTTATTACCTTAGCAAAAAGTTTACCGACTGTGAGACTCGCTACTCGCTGCTCGAGAAAACTTGTTGCGCTTTGGTATGGGCTGCTCGCCGACTAAGACAGTATATGTTGACTCATACTACCTTGTTGATTTCCAAGATGGATCCTATCAAGTATATTTTCGAAAAGCCCGCTTTATCTGGAAGGATAGCTAGATGGCAAATGATCTTAACTGAGTATGACATCCAGTACACCACCCAAAAAGCTATAAAAGGGAGTGTACTAGCTGACCATCTGGCTCATCAGGCTATCGAAGATTATCAACCCATGAGATTTGATTTCCCGGACGAGGACATCATGAATTTAGACAACATTAAAGGTAACGGACCGTATGACGAACCTGAAAAGGGATCCCGATGGACCCTGTACTTTGATGGTGCTTCAAATGCACTTGGAAATGGTATTGGCGCGGTACTCATTTCTCCGGAAGGTTGTCACACTCCTTTCACAGCCCGACTTTGCTTCAGCTGCACAAACAACATGGCTGAGTATGAAGCCTGCATCTTTGGTCTCAAGGCTGCTATAGACTTGGGGATCAAATCTTTGATCGTATTTGGGGACTCGGCTTTGGTTATCAGTCAAATCAAAGGAGAGTGGGATACCAAACATCCTAATCTTATCCCATACAAAGAACATGTCCTGACATTGTTGCCTCATTTCGAGCAAATTACCTTCGAGCATTTCCCGCGAGAAGAGAATCAGCTAGCAGATGCTCTAGCCACAATGTCCTCCATGTTTAAACTCAACTGGGATAACGAGGCTCCCCAAATCACCATCGAGCGAATGGATGAACCAGCACATTGCCACGAGATTAATACCGAAGAAGTAGTGGAACAACCTTGGTTCCATGAAATCAAAAGGTATCTCAAGACCAGAGATTATCCTGAAGGAGCTTCCGTAAATGACAAGAAGTTCTTAAGGAAATTTGCTGCTAAGTTCTTCCTGAGCAACGGCATCCTTTACAAACGAAGCCACGATTGTGTATTACTCTGATGCGTAGATAAAGCTGAAGCAGAGTTGATCATGACTGATATACATAGCGGCACATTTGGCACTCACTTGAGCGGGCATACAATGGCTAAGAAGATCCTAAGGGCAGGCTATTACTGGTCTACCATGGAGGCTGACTGCCATCAACATTCCCGTACTTGCCACAAGTGTCAAGTCTATGCTGACAAAGTTCATATCCCTCCGGTTCCTCTCAACGTCCTGACTGCTCCGTGGCCCTTTGCAATATGGGGCATTGATATGATTGGAGAGATCAAGCCCACGGCCTCCAACGGACATCGTTTCATCCTGGTTGCCATTGACTACTTCACTAAATGGGTCGAAGCAGCTTCCTTCGCCTTTGTTACTAAAAATGTGGTTGCCCGCTTTATCAAGCAAAATCTCATATGTCGGTATGGTGTTCCAGACAGGATCATCACAGACAACGGTACAAATCTGAATAACACAATGATCACTGCATTGTGTGAACAGTTCAAGATTTATCATCACAATTCATCTCCCTATCGGCCGAAGATGAACGGTGTTGTTGAAGCTGCGAACAAAAACATTAAGAAGATCATTCAGAAAATGACAATCACTTACAAAGACTGGCATGAGATGTTACCGTTTGCTCTGCATGGATACCGTACGACGATACGTACTTCAACCGGGGCAACCCCATTTTCTTTGGTTTACTGCATGGAAGTTGTTTTGCCCATGGAAGTCCAGATCCCTTCTCTAAGGATTATGAAGGATGCAGGTTTGAATGAAGATGATTGGATGCAGACCCGACTTGATCAACTCAATCTGATCGACGAAAAGTGACTTGCTGCTATATGCCATGGTCAGACGTATCAAAAGCGGATGATCAAGGCCTTCAATAAGAAAGTCATACGTCAAGTATATCAAGTCGGAGACCTCGTAATCAAGCGGATTATCTTACCGCAAAGTGATCCCAGGGGCAAATGGACTCCTACATATGAAGGACCATTTGTGATCAAGAGCATATTTTCTGGTGGTGCAATGATTCTGACCACCATGGACGGTGACGATTTGCCGCACCCTGCGAACGCAGACATAGTCAAAAGATACTACGCATAAAATAACCCGACAAGTCGAAAACCCGAAAGGGCGGCTTGGGCAAAAATGGGCATCCCGGTGAACCGAAAACCCGAAAGGGCGGTTCAGGAAAAAGTTAGGGATAAAAATATTAAAAAATCTGTACACCCGGCAAGTCGAAAACCCGAAAGGGCGGCTTGGGCAAAAAGGGGTTTCCCGGTGGATCGAAAACCCGAAAGGGCGATTCAGGCAAAAGTTAGGGAATTAAAGCGTATGACTATGTCTCGTCGGATCACTTCAAAGACAATCTCTTCATCAACCGGTTCCAGGCTTCTGATCAATCCAGTCGTCATCAAACGAAGCACTGAATGGACAGATATTCAGAGTTGTGAAAGCCATAGCGGAATGGAATCCCATGGAATTATTTCACATAGCCATCTTTATTTTTGTAAATTTTTCAAATATTTACGACAAAATCCTCTTACTAGGATGATCGTCTCCTTTGTACAAATATACCCATAGAGAATCAATACAAATACTTTTCCCAATAATTTGTGTCATTTCCTTTTCTTTTCTCTTGCACTATTTGTTTATTTTTGAGAAACGTCCAATGTTTTGTTAAATAGGCATATGCATTTGGAACATAATCATTTCCTTATAAACCAAGAAAGAGGATTACTGATAAGTCGAAGGTACAGTTGGATAACCCGATACCCTTTCAAAGGAAACCCCCGGGAGATTTGGAAATCATATCCCTAGCAAGTCTTGAAGCTCGTCCCCAGTAGATTCTGGAAGCTTATTCCCCGCAGAGTACGGACGTCTCTCCCGAATTTTATTCAAAAGATATTCCTCGCAAGGCCTTATAACTGGGTTATCCTCAGCTAACAACCACGGAAGATCGCACTCGTCAAAATTCTCCCTATCACCAGCGGAGTTCATCAAAATTCCCCAGCAGTAACTTATCTTTACAATCCTCCAGCCAGAGAATCCTCCAGAACTCATTTCCCCTCAGAATTTAAGTTATCTATTCCCCAGCAGAGCCAGACTAATGAACCTTCTCCCCACAGAGTTTTAGGAGAATAAATTTTGAGTTCCCCAGTGAAGTCGCCAGAGATACTTCCCTCCAAGTTGAAGATTCTCAGTCTTACCTCCCCAGCATGAATCTATTAGGATTGGTACTCCCCAGTAGAAGTCATCAGGATTTCCCCAGAGGTTTGGTATACAACCTAAGCTCCTTGTTCCCCAGCAACAGCCAAGGAACTATTCTTCCCGGCAGCAGTCAAGATGCTTTTATCTTCGGTCATCCAGGATTCATCTATCCCCAGCAAGACAGCTCATCAGCTTACATGCGCATTCATTGCATTCATATCACAAACATTCATATAACACATATTGCATCATACATTTCATGCAACATAATTTTGTGCTAGCTATCATTTTTTGTCCTTTTCAGGATAAGAACAAAAAGCTATCATTAACAGTTTCAGATGCAGTTTTACACGGGCTCATCACCAGGCAACCCTACACCGGTTCCTCCTCAAATTTCAAGACTTCTGAAAACAGTTTATAGATTCTTCCCAACAACGGATGTTAATCTATCACTTGTTCAGATGCAACCTTTGAAAACAGTTTACGGACGCTTCCCAACAACGGATGCTGCTCTATTGCTTATTCAACTTCAAGATTTTTGAAAACAGTTTACGGGTTCTCCAAGTAACAGATGTTAACCTATCGCTTGTTCAGTTTCTTCTCCAGACTTCTGAAAACAGTCTATAGATTCTTCCCAACAACGGATGTTAATCTATCACTTGTTCAGATGCAACCTTTGAAAACAGTTTACGGACGCTTCCCAACAACGGATGCTGCTCCATTGCTTATTCAACTTCAAGATTTCTGAAAACAGTTCACGAGTTCTCCAAGTAACGGATGTTAACCTATCGCTTGTTCAGACTCTTCTCAAACTTCTGAAAACAGTTTACGGATTCCTCCCAACAACGGATGTCAATCTATTTCTTATTCAGACCCTCAGTTCAGAAATGGTCCAAAGCATAGACACCTTTTTGATGCTCAGTCCAGATGGCATCTCTAAGCCCATCCCCGACAAGTTTCTGTCACTCTTCCAGATGGCATCGTTAAGCCCATCTCCAAATGGCATCTCTAAGCCCATTCCTGCATCCATTGCTTTGACGAGTGCAAATTTCCGGGCACTCTAGTGTCCAATCTCCTTTTACCCTCGAGTCACGAAAGGAAAACCTGCCAATCTAACTCTTCGGATTCAAGAAGATTGAACAGGGGCAACTGTTGTACCCCAAAATTTGCCCTCCCTTTTCTCATTAATTTCTCACCACAAAACCTTTGAAGATCAAGATCCAGTTAGGGTTTCATCTGCTCAAGACTTCTCCTTGCACTGTTGACCCAAATTAGGGTTTGTGTTTGCACCAAGATGTTTTGACCTAAAATGCCTAAGATGACTTTCTTGCTTCATATTGGACTCCCAAGTTTATCCACATCAAGTTTCAAGTCTTGATTCCAAGTTTTGCCCAGTCAATTGGACAGTTGACCTAGAAATCAGCTGTATTGGGGAAAAAGTCAACTGTGGCCAATTTACAGTCAAACCTCATTATTTTTGATCCACATCAACATTATGAACTCATATGAACCATTTGATCAAGTTTGGATCACAATTCCACAAGAAATTTGATCAGATCACCAAAAGGGCAAAATGGTCATTTTTAGGGTTTTGACTGCACAGAGGAAATTTTTGACTGTTTGACCTAGCCAATGGCAAACCAAGCTCATATATGGACTCAAGGACCCCATGGAATTATCTTGACATGCTCAACAAGCTCAAAAGATCCCAAGTACACAAGATTGACAGTTGAATTTCCCAGTCAATTGATCAATTTTGATTGTATACTGAAAAGTCAAACTTTGACTTTTTGGTCAAAATCAAAAGTCAAGATTCATTTTTCATCAAAATATGCCAAATCATGAAACTTGTTCACCAAGAAATCACAAAATGCAAATTAGGGTTAGAAATTAGAATTTTTCATAACTTAGAATTTTTCTAAGTTATGAAAAACCCTAATTTTTTCCCAACTTTGCCCCACTTTCTCACCAAGATCCATTTGGATTCAAACAAAAGTCAAAACATGAAAGTTGTAGCTTGTTGCATAATCTACAACTTTGATTCACAAAGTTTTCCCATTTGAGGCTTGTATCTCAAGTTACAAATTTTTGAATAAGGGCACTAAACCATTCTTAACTTAGTAAATTTTTGACCTATTTTGACAAGGTTTTCTATCCCACTTCAAGGCCATTTTCCATACACTTCCACTTGGAATTTCAATTTGAATTTCAAAGATGGATTGTAGTACACATTCCAAGCTTTCCAAAATGTCCAAGAACTTCTCAAACAACCTCATAACTTGAGAGAATCGAATTTCACAATATGGCAAAAATTCACTTTTGTTCTTGACCAAAACATGTTCATAACTTAGGCCATTTTCAAGTCAGCTTAGTTTGTGCTAAATTACAGGTCCTAAAACCCTTTGACACTCAAAAATTAAATGCTAAACCATTGTGCCAAGATGTTATTCTATGCATTTGGTCATTACATGGAAGTTTAATCCTTATTTGGAAAAAGCATTTTAGCCATTTTGATAAAGCATGACTTTATGTCAAAACATGATTCAAAGAAGTACAAAGCATATCTTTTGGGCACAAGATTCTGGACTAATCACACTGATCAAGAGGGATTGTTGCAGCATGTTTAGGGGGCTTGCATAAGCCTAGAAACCAACTTGCCAAACTTTGCTTAAGATAGAAGAAACATTGCATAACTCACAACAACTCTCATATCAGCTTACAAACCCTTAAGTGAACTTATCAAACATACTCAAAACATCTCAACCAAGCTTTTGCACGACCCTAACACCTCTCAAACACTCCCAATCTCAGAATCATCTTCAAACTGCAAAAACAGGGTCAGGCCTGCAGTTTAAGTGCCATCTTCCATTTCCCTCAAGCTCTCTTGCCCAAACCAGTTCACATACATTCCCTAGCATCTATGCAATCTAACCATGACTTGAAACACGACCTGTAATCCCTCTAACCACTTCCACCATTTTCAATTTCTTGTTTTGCAGGTGAAGTGCTCTAGCACGATTCAGAAGCTTTCAAGACAAAGTAAACATTGGAATAGCATCCCTGGACCTCAAGGAAGCTTTTCCAATCATCACCTTGCACTAAAAGCTCCCTCATTGCCAGATAGAACTTCAGCTGAACATGTATCTTGGTGAACTTCTATCTCTCTTATCAAGCATCATTAACTCTAAGTTTGTGAATAAACAATGTCCTACTCATGCCACTGAACATGTACATGTTTTTACTTTTCATTTCTTTTACTTGAGCTGTGAGAATTTGAGGTTTGAAAATGGCAGAAAATCTAGGTTAGGATTTGGGGGAGAAGAAATTCTCCCTCATCTTAGAGAGTTAGATCAAGTTCTGCATATGGTTAGATTCGTCTCTTGATGCTGAACATTTTTCATGTTATGAGTTTTCATTAATAAGCCAGGAATCAGGAGTTGGAAGATGAAGAACAGGGCGCGCGTTTTTTGAATATTGTTGTTCAGAGGTTGAAGAAAGGTCTTCATGGGCTGGGCTTATGTTGACTTTCCTTTTTGCACCACCTTTTTGGTTTTACACCCCCTGAGCCCATTTGCTTTATTTTTAATGTTCTTTGACTTTTTCTTTTTTTAATTGACTCATTTATTTTTTCTCAGCATATTAAAAATATAAAAATATTTGTTCTCATCATTTTTGAATTTATTAGGTATTTATTTGATATTTTATTTTAGTTTATACATAAATGAATAAATATATACCTTTTGTTTAAAAATACAAAAATAGCACAAATATATTTTTTTTACACTTTTATCTTATTTTTACTTCCTGAAAATATTTTATAGAAAAATACTTTTTTTTATTTAAATATTAAATATTATTAATTAATATATATAAAACATAGTTTGTAAATAATATAAATAGATAGAAATATATTAATATACTTAGAATATAAATGCCAAAAAAATGTACATATGATATTTTTTAATATTTAATACTAAAAAAATACATTTTTTACAAATATACTATATTTTCTTTTATTTTGTATGTAAATAGTAAATATTATATAAATTAAATGATTAATACCCCTTTTTTGATTAAAATTAGGGTTTTGCCCTAAAATTGAAAATACTCCAAAAATAATCTTTTTTTATTTCTCTTTTTATTTCACATAAATAATATTCTTTTTTTATACACATAAAAATTCTTTTTACATTTTGCATATTTATTTCAATTTCCATTTAATTATACATTTATTTGTCTTGTAAATATTCAAAGAAAATGATGTAATAGCTAGGTTTAAATTCTTGTCTAAATAATCCCCATTTGAAATATTTGTACCCCCCCTCCCCATATTATTGTGTTGTAATAGCGTAGGAATTTAAATTTCGCACTTTATCGCTTTTTAAATATACTATGCTATAATTAGGGTTTGCATGCGAATAAAATGAACAAAAAATAGTTTGACCTAATACAAGACAAAAAAGCATGAAAATGGACAACACATTTCACACTTGCACCCCTAGGGTATTCCACCTTGTTGCCTTCAAATAAATTGGGCCATATTGTATGTTGAACTTCTTTGGGTAAAACAAACAAATCAAATGATCATAAGTCCCTCGATGACGCTTTCGAAAAGTTGCCTAAAATGATCAAGTCCCTTTCAAAGAGAAATTGCCCAAAGACATTTAACCCTATTGCAATTATGGTCCAAACGATGACCCGCGCCCGTCCCTTTCACCTCCTAAGACAAGATTGTCCACCAAATGCAATGGTGGAACAAAATTGTCAAAAGGTTTAAAACATGACAAAAATCTTTGAGAAAACTTTAGGGTAGATAACTCTTAAGTACTTGTCAATTTGCCAAGAAAACACTTGCCTAATTTCAAACCCACTTCACAAACACTTTCAAAACCAACTTTCAAAAAACCTTGAAACATCTTTTCTAAAGACAAAACACCTTTTGTAAAACATTCGAGTAAAGAATTGTTACAAGGGTAGCCTATACAAGGCATCTTTTCAAAACATTTTCAAAAACCACACACCAAGCACCATTTCAAACAATTGAAAACCAAGGCAAGTTGATCTAAGTAAGTACCTAAGAGACAATGGATAACCATGGATAAAAATGGTGCTAATACCTTCCCTTTCTATAATCTACTCCCCGAACCCAAGAAAAATCTCAAAGGTTTTTGCTGTGCTTTTTAAACCTTTCCTTAGGATAAAATAAAAAGTCGGTGGCGACTCTTGCTCAACCGAAACATTTGCGAAAAACAAACGCAAAACCATAGTCAGTTCTCCCACCGTACCACAGTGCCAAATCAGCATTGTATTGGTATTGATTGTAGAAAGCTGCAGCAAGATCTTCCCAATTGTTAATGTTGGCTCTTTCTAGTTGGTAAAACCAGTCGAGTTGAGTTCCAGACAAACTGTCTCAGAAGAAGTGCACCCATAAGTCTTTATCAGCAGTATGGGGTTGAATTTTCCTCACATATGACCGGAGATGCATTTTAGGGCATGAAATTCCGTCATATTTGGCAAATATAGGTGCTTTGAATTTTGGAGGGATCACAATCCCTGACACCAAACCCAATTCCTCAAAATCCAAGCCAGACACCCTTTGGATTTCCATTGCGCTCAACCGCTCTTCGAGATGTTTGTACTTGTCATCTGCTGGAGGGTATTGCTCTTCCGAGTAGTCCTCTTCTTTCTCTGATTCTGATGGGACAACCGTTTCCTTGCCTTTACCCTCTTGGTTTTCTCTTTCCATGGATGTTGTTGCAAAGTCCAAGGTCCTCCTTGTCTGTCCATGAAATCTTCTCCCCATGTTTAAGACTCTGGTTACCTTCTTTGTTTTCTTTTTCCTCTCTTCGGCCAACAGAGTCTTCAACTCTTCTTGCCCCTTGGCTACGATCATGAGTAACTATTGAAACTGCGAATTATGAGCTTGAATATCTTTCACTGTTTACTCAAGATCCATCTTACTTAAATAAACAGTAGAGAGATGAGGAGACTTGTTGCAAAAGACCTGTTTATGTTATGATGAATGATATGTGCATATGCAATGTTTTCAAGGATTTCAAAGACTCAAATTTGTTTTAGACAAAAAAGAAGCACACGTTATATTAATAAGATAAAATTTGAGTACATCAATGCCTCTTGGGCAAAATAATGCAAAAAATCTAAGATAGAAAAGTAATGCGCATCCTCTTTGGTGCAATGTAGGCATTCAGAGTCTTCTCCTCGTGAAGTAGCCTAGTGAGTTCCAAAACCTTCTTCTCGCTTGCATAGAATTGGGCTTTGAAAGTATCTCGCTCTCCTTTGAGTTGTATCCAATCCCTTTGGAGGTCTTTAAGATATGTGGGCATGTCAGGATATAGGATAGTGTATGGAACGTCTCCCTCCATGACAGGCTCAATGATTACCGGGAGAATGGAGGGGTAAGGCATCATAAGATTTTGAGTGAGAGTTTGTACCCATTTGAGGTAAGGCTCAAGAGGGATGGAATTATTATGCCATAAAGTCTTGTTATCCACCTTGTTTAACATCCTCCAAGCTCGGATAAATCTCTGGCGAAGACCTTGATTATTGTTGTCGTAGTCGAATACCAAACCTTGAATCAGCATCTCGTGCGGGCCATCCCTTCGGGCATAACCAAACTGCCTTAAGGCTAAGCATGGGTTGTAGGTGATTCCTCCCCTAATTCCAAGTAAAGGGACATTATGGAATTCTCCACAACGGTCGACAATGATAACATTCTCTTTGGATTGGGAGCACCAATGAATTTCTGAATGTTTGAGCATCATCAACCTTTGTGACCACCTTGAACCTTGCTCATTCTTTAAGACTGATTGGGGGATATGAGAAATAAACCATCTTGCCAAGAGAGGAGTGCAACATATAAGGACACCTTTTTTCCTCATTGTGCGAGTGTGAAAAGAGTGTAGGATATCCCCTAGCAATATAGGCATTGGGTTGCGTGATATGAAGAGTTTGACAGCGTTCACATCTATGAGTTGGTCAGGGTTTGGAAACAAAACCATACCATAGATGAGGGGAGCCACAATTTCCTCAAAGGCTTGCAAGTCTAGGGAATTCCAATAGCTTTGGGCTTTCTCAAACAGGAACTTTGCTAGGAAACCTTTGACACCACTCCTTGTTTCCCAATGAGTTATGATATCAGATGAGTGCAAGTGTAAAGCTTGAGCAAACTCTTCTGGCTTTGGATCTCTTTTCGTACCATTGAAAGGTAGTTAATTGAGAATGGAAATTCTCAAGAGTTGGGAGAATTCTTCCAAAGTAGGTACAAGTTGATAGTCGGGAAATGTAAAGCAATGGTGCAAAGGATCAAAGAACTGAAAGAGCACCTTCATCATATCCTCATATGTGTTGGAGATGACCAAGTTGAGTAGACAACCATGTCTCTCGGTGAATGGAGAGTTCTCAGGAATCTTTGAAGCTAGCTCCTTAAGTTGTGGAGGAATTCTCACAAGGTTGACTTGAATAGTTTTCCTGCGAAGTGAATCCATTTCCTACATAACAAGAACAAAGATGAATCCTAAAATCCTTGAAATGGTTAGTGGATGTATATGATGTTCATGATGTCCATGATGTTATGTACAAGTATTCATATACAAGCAAAGCAAACAAGTCCTTAGTTTAGGCTTGCATGGAGTTTTATAGGTAAGTACCTTCTTGAAGTTTAGTTGGCTTAAACCTGTCCTAGTATTAGTAACCGGGTTTTAAGGAGCTCAATATCACCGGATTATTTCCTTGGTCATTGTTAAAGCTCAAGCCTCTTTAATGGCGACCGAAATATCCCAAGAAACCAACCCTCAATGAGTGTAGTATCGAGTATCTACCAACTTCGGACTGCACCAAAGCCGGTCATCTCACTACGTCCTAATGGCCAAGTTGGTCATCTCACTACGTCCTAAAAGTCAGTTAGTGCTTCATGACATCACTCAGCGGCCCTGTATTCTCCTTGACTACTCAAGGGCTACCGGAAACCACAAATATGTCGCACTAACATAGCTATTTCTTAGACCATGTCGGTATACCCCCACACAGTTTCCACAACGTATTGCTACTTACCTATAATGTATCCCAAATCTGGGTAGAGGATTCAAACCAAAACAAAGAACCATAATGTAAAGCATACAAATCAAACAATGTAAGCAAGTAAATGTGATCTAACCCTAAGGTAACCCCACTTTTAGAATTTTCCCCAGCAGAGTCGCCAGTTCTATGATGCGGTGGGAGAACTGACTTGAGGTTTTGCGTTTGATCGCAAATGTTGCGGTTAGCAAAAGTCGCCACCAACTTTTCTTTTATCCAAAAGGAAAGGTGAAAAAGCACAGGAAAGACCTTTGAGATGGTTTCTTGAGTTCGGGGGGTAGATTATGAAAAGGGAAGGTATTAGCGCCTTTTTCATCCATGGTTTTCCATGGGCTCTTAGTTACTTGCTAGATCACTTGCTTTTGTTTAAAATTGTGCTTTGTGTGGTTTTTGAAAGTGATTTGTAAAGACGCCATTGTTTAGGAAAACTTTGTAATAATTCTCGTTCGTAAGAATGTATACAAAGTGTTGATCTTTTGAAAATGTTTTCAAGGTGAGAGTGTTGGTGTATAGAATGTTTTTTGTTATGAGCAAGCAAGCAACTAGGAGCGAATCTACCTACTCAAAAGGTTTTAGATGTTCTTTTCCTCCTCCTTTAGACGTTGCTATCTTACCATTATTTTGGTAAGAAGCCCCATTGTTGGATGTGAAGGGACGAGTGTGAGACGTTTGTATAATCATAGAAGGCAACTTATGAGACTTTTTAGCAATGTTGTTTAGGGACTAGATCGTTTACCGAAGGAAACATCGAGGTTCGTCGAGGGACTACGATCTTTTATCGAAGGTCTTTGCTAAAACACCCATGTTCGAGGGACATGACTATATTTCCGATAGGCAACAAGGTGGGATTACCCTAAGGGTGCTAGTGTGCGAGTGTGTTTGATTTCATGCATTTTTAGTCTTGATTAGGGTGATCTATTTGTTGATTTCATGTCTTGTCATACACACCCGAATTACTAGCATTTACATTCAAAAGCGATAAGATTGTAGAAATATAAAGTCCTACGCTATTAAAATATTTTAGGGATGGGGGTACATATTTATGAATGGGGGTTGCAAATAAAATTAAATCCTAAGTTACTATTACAACCATATTGAAATGGATAAGAATGTACAACAAATGTAAAATGAACTTGTTTTATTTTAGAAAAGAGATAAGTTTGGTTTAAGAAAATATATTTGATCTTTTTGTTTTAAGAAATAAAATAAAGCATGTAAAAAATAATAAATTAAAATAAAATTTGGTGTTTTTTGATTAATGAAATAAGAAGTGATAGCAAAAATAGTGAGGAAAAAGAAAGTAGAATCAGCGTATTGCTGATTAAAGGAGATCAGAAGTTCTGACTCTGGCATACTGCAAAACAGATATTCTATTAGTGAAAAATAGGTAAAGTCAGAAGTTCTGGATCCGCTGGGAACAAAGAAGATTTCAGAAGTTCTGATACCACTGGAAGAACTTGGTCTCCCTCTCCATGCTAGTCAGAACATCTACAACTTGGTCATTTCTCAACAAAATAGAAGACGCGCATGTGACAGTTATGGCAGGTTTCATAGTGTTTCAGAAACAAGAAATATCAGAACTATAAAGCAGAGGCAAGCATGAATTTGCTAATCCTAATTCTGAGTTCTAATTTCTTCAAGAAGTTTTGAACTGATTTACTCCATACTTAGGCAGACAAATACGTGAAACCTCAGAATATGTACAACATCAGAAATATGATGTCTACATTGTATTTTTGAACATGCAAATCTGGTAATGCTTAAGTAATGTGATGAGAGTCAGCAGAAGCTTACCTTGCAGCTGGATAATATTTTGTGAACTAGAGGTTGATCCTGAACTCTGGTGATGTTCTGAGCAACTTCTTCGCGTATTTAGCAGGTTGGAAGTGTTCAGCTTCTCGAATAGCCAAGGGGCGATGTTCTGACTTCTTTGAGGTGGAGGTGGATGGAGAGTGTATTACAGTATGAACTCGGAAGTTAGGATAACTTCTAATATGTGAATCAGAAACTGTGTGGATGGTTTTATTCAAGAAACACTTGAGAATAAATGGAGTTTGAATGCAAGGAATCAAAAGTTAACAGGTTTTGTATGTTTTATTTGCATTTTTTTGGACTCTTAGAATTTTAGCAGGGGTTCAGGGCTTTCTTTCTCAAATTTCTGACCACTTTTACAGTTGCAAATGTAGTTCAATTTATAGGCAAGGATTTAGTAGCTTGGAGAAATCAAAGGTACAGCCATCATATGCTAGGCGCTGACTTATTCTTGATGCAAGTTCAAACAAGTATGGTTTAAGGCACAAAGTAAGGTGCTTAGCAGCTTTTAGCCGTGCCTAATCTGGATTTGTAAGCATGAATCAAGGAAAAGTACCCTCAGAAGCAAAAGCGAAGCATGGGCCCAGCATAAACTTTGTACAAAATCTGCTTTTCAAGGACAGCAATGGTACTTCTATGCCACACGTGGGGAAATCCTTTGGATAAAGACTCAAAAGTAGTTGTCAGCATTAAATGAGCATTAAACAGTGATGAGATTTATCAAATCAGAAATCTTGCAATGTGAGATTTTGCAATATTGCTTGATTCTGGGTCAGAGGTTCAGCTTCAGCATAATTTAGAGCAAACATCCAACTTCTGATCTTTGTATCTCCTTGCTCCAGCATGTTCTGAAGAAACTCTCAGACTTTCTAGGAAGCTTGTAGCATGCTTTGTGGTCTTCTTTGAATTACCCTTGTAAACTCTGACTGAACCTTTATGAAAGCTGGCCCAGAAGTTCTGACCCAACTCTGTCTTAAAAGTGTCCAGAATTTGCTGAGTGCTTTAGTTTCTTGGACGTGCCTTTGTACATTTATAACTTGAAATTCCAACATTTCCAGGAGAAGTTTGGTTCTGCAATATTTTAGATCTTATTGAAATCTATAACTTCTGTGTCATAAGTTCTTACAGAATCAGCTTGCATCATGGTAATAATTTGAGGGTCCAGGTTGATCCTTTGAGAAATGAGAGGTAAAATTTTGGGGTACAACACTCCTCAATAACATTAACTCCAAAAACAGTTGGATGGAGATAGCCTCCGCTACAGACGACATCATGATAGATGGTCATAGTAGACTTTGGCTTCAGACTTTTCCTTTTCCATTCTTGGCAGAGAATCTTAAACCAGCCTTGTTCTTGTTTACTGGAGGATTAACGACCTGTCCCCATACTTTACTTGGACCATTATGTACAACCTTCTGAGCATCCTTGAATGAAGTCATAGAGTTCTCATTCCCTCTTAAATTATCAATAGACAGAGCCTGGAATTGCATCCCCACAGCAGCTTCATCTTCCTCCACAACACTGAAAGATGATAGATGAGATATCAGTAATGCTTGCTCTCCGTTTATAATAACCACTTTACCTTCAAGCACAGATTTCAATTTTTGGTGCATAGTGGAGGTAACAGCCCCTGCTTCATGTATCCATGGTCTTCCCAGTAGACAACTATATGCGGGCATAATATCCACGACTTGGAAAGTGATTTGGAACAGATGCAGGCCTATATGAATAGGCAGATCGACCTTCCCAATAACCAACTTCCTTGACCTATCGAAATCTTTGACAATAATACCACTTGGGCGCATAAGAGCCCTTTGATATTTCAACTTCATCAGCATACTTCTCGGTATCACATTCAAGGAGGATCCATTATCAACCAGCACTTTTGATAACGAATTACTTTTATAGTTCATGGATATATGGAGAGCCAAATTGTGATTTCTCCCCTCGTCAGGAAATTCATCATCGCAAAAGCTTAGTTTATTACACGATGTAATATTACCTACCACGCTACTGAATTGATCTATCGGTATGTCATACTCCACGAAGGCCTGGTCCAACACCCTCATTAAAGATTCTCTATGGGAAGCAAAATTCATTAATAATGCCAAGATAGATACTTTTTAAAGAGTCTGTAATAACTGATCCATAATTTGGTAGTTACTCATCTTTATTATCTTTAAAATATCATCCACCTCTTTCTCCAGAGTAGCACCACTGGATTCACCTGTAGCCTTCTTTTCTTCAACATTTTCCACAACCTTCTTTCGAGTACTAACATCTCCGCGAACAACGGTGCAAAAATATGTCTGTTGCGGGTCACTCTGCTAGTCTCAATAATATTCTCAATATTAGACAATGGCTGGATGGGAATTTCCACACCATCCTCTAAAATTGTAGTGTTATACTTGTACAATACAACTTTGTCTGACTCGTAAGAAATGGGCCCTGGTAAGCAAATCACCACAGGGGCAACAACTGGCTTACTACAGTATTCAATTTCAATAGGAGCAGAATCATTGAAACATGGCACAATCACATTCACACCTTTTTCAGAAAACTCTGCCATTAAAGAATCATCACCAGAAAACATATCCTCATCTGAATAAAAGAATTCATCTACAGAAGCATATTCATCATTGTGATACGGTGGCAGAACTGACTGTTATACTGGTTTTGCGTTTGTGTTCACAAATGTTGCGGTAACCAAGAGTCGCCATCGAATTTTCTTTTATCCAACAAAGGAAAGGGTGAAAAGAACATAAAAAGACCTTTCGAGAGTCTTCTGAGTAAGGGGGGTAGGTTATGGAAAGGGAAGGTGTTAGCACCCTTTCCATCCGTAGTTTTCTACGGGCTCTTAGATGCTTAGCTCATTTTGAAACACCTTGTGCTTTGTGTGTTTTTGAAAGTATTTTTGAAATGCCAATAGTAAGGCAGCTCGCTTTATGATAACTCTTGTATCAGTCCTCAAGAGTGTTGATAAAGCGTTTTTGAAAATGTTTTTGAAAGTTGTTTTGTGTAAGTGTAAGAATTTGTTTGAGCATAGCATCTAGGAACTATCTACTTTTACGCAAAAGGTTCTTCTTTTCCTCTTTTTCTTTAGACCGTGCTATCCTACTATTAGTGAGTAGGTAGCCCTATTCGTTGGATGTTTTTGAGGGACATTCGGAGGGACGTTTATAGTCACAAAGGCAACTGGGCAAGAAATCTTAGTAACTACCCTAGGGTTTTAAGATCATTTTTACCGAGGCAACATTGAGAGGGTCATTGAGGGACTTAAGATATTTTAAACCGGAGGGTAGCCACTAAAATCTCTCATGTTTCAAGAGTTGTGACTGTTTTCTGAAGGCAGCCAAAGTGGGGGTACCCTAGAGGTGCACATGTGCAATTGTATTGTTTTCAGTTATTTTAGTCTTTGCATTAGGTTTGCTAGCGTTTTGTTTTATTCTTGCCATACAATCCTAGTTAGCATACATCTTAGTTAATAATTTGCATAAATTAAAAGTGCATAAATGTAAAATCCTAACTATTACATGGCTTCGGGAGGGGGAATTTACAAGTTCAAAATGGGAAAAAATAAAAAGTAGTAAAAGTAAAGTCCTAGTTAAGTCTATTACATCCCAGTAAGCAGATACAATAATAGGCAAAAGTGAGAAAGTAAAAGTAAACGCGGGAGTTGAAAATACGTCTACAACCCTAAGAAGAAAAATCTTTTTGTTTGTTTTTGTTTTATATTATTAAGAAAATGTTTAAGTTAACAAGTTAATTAATTAACCTAGAAAAAGATATTAATTATTGAAAAAAAATGTGAAATTTAAAACAAAGAAAACAAACCTAAGCTTTTTTTGGTATTTTTGTTATGAAAAGAAATTAAAATCTAAGTCTGTTTAATTTTAATTTTAATAAAATACTAAGGTGATTAATTAATTAATTTACCAAAAAAACTAACCTAATTTTTGTGATTTTTATTTGATTTTATATTGTAATAAAAAAAATTAAACAAATAAATAGAAAAAGAGGAAAAAGGTAAATGGGCCAGGGCATCAATAGAAATATGGGGGGTATGACTTGCAAAACGCAGGCCTAAGATAGAAGGAGCCCAACTCTACCTTGTGATCCAGTGAGGACAGCCTCTGAGTTCCCATGGTGATCTGCGCACTTGGATACGTTGATCTGGATCAGATGAGATCTCCTGGTGTTGACCATGTGGTGTATGATATGCATACACTGGCTGGATACACTGAATCTACATGTAAAGCATTAGAAAAAATGAAAATACAAGACCTGGGTATCGAACCCAGGTCCTTTCCATTGTACACGTTCCCCTTCACCAACTGAGCTAGATGTCCATTCGTTGATACAAACGAAACTATAATATTATATTAGGAAAACAAGTTAGATATATTTGGAAAAAAAAATAAAGCGTGCGATGTGTGAAGTGGACCAGTAACAAGGTGACGTTTGGCAGCTGGAGTCAGCCCACCGGAGTCAACTCTCTGGTTATCTTCTCCGGTGGGCTCAAAATCTAACCTGTAAAAATAGCAAATTACAAAGATTTAAACCTACCCTACCCCCTAATTCGAACCCCCTGATCTTAAGTCCAAGCTTAGTTTGGCTTGAAACAACCTAAATCCAGAGATTCGAAGGAAATCTCAGATCGTGCCCTAGAAATGGCACGACCTCATTCTTATGTCTTATCCTGCATGTAGCACGTGAGACCTGTACTATCAATAGTCTTGAACATGAATCAAACGGTTAAAAGTATTAATATGCCATGAAAATGCAGTTTTGGTTTTGCAAACCCTTACCAATCGGAGATGCGTGGATCTGTGGCTTTGGGTGTAGAAATGCTTGCTTAAGGGCCTGGTTGTCTTCCTGGGAATCTCAGGAGGAAGATAGGATGCTTGGTTTAGAGTGATAGTGGTTGTAACTTGCTGTTTGAATTTTGACAACTTAGAGACTTTTTGAAATTTTTGGGAGCTTGTTGTGAGGCAATGTCTGTGTCTGTGTAGGTAATGTGTGTGTGTGTATTTACAAGGGTGTGGTGGTGAACAAAAATGGCATGAATCAGCCATTAACCATGGCTTTAAAAGCAAAATCGAAAGATTAAAAAGTTGCCATTTTGAGATATTTTCTACCATTTTGGACTTTGAGTGAACCTGGACAGGTTTCATCCCACTAGGTGTTCGTTTCAACTTTTCATATCTTGATTATTTCGAATGCTCCCAAACTTTGTTCTTTTCGATGGCTCTTAGTCCCAATTCAATTTGTTCAAGGCCTCATCATATTGGCTTCTTCAATTGAGTCACCATCTACATTGGTTGCTTGATCAGGAAAACTCTCATACCCAATCAGCCTAGTCGAACATTTTTTGTTCCCTTCGATCTCCTGACCAATTGAAGTATCACCTCTTCATCTTGCCTTGTCGAAGCTTCATTCTATTATTTCCTTCGAACAAAGTTGTGACAGTTGTGACTCTTTGATTTAACCAGTCGAAGTATCAACTCTTCAGTTTGGCTTGTCGAAGCTTCGTTCTATTCTTTCCTTCGAACACAGTTGTGACTGTGTCTTCGACTCTAATCTCACCCTTTTCTTTTGTCTACAAGACTATCTTTACTGATCACTAGTTTATCTTCGATTGGTGAATACAGCTTGTATGCACCAATCGAAAGGTAACCTATAAGCATCAGGATTTCACTTTGATCATCCAATTTCTTCCTCGCCTGCCCAAGTACATGCATGTCCTTTGAACCATGATATCAAAGCTTTCGAATTCAACATCTTTTTCTTTTCGAAGCGCCAATTTAACCAACGTGGCAATCGAAGTGTGCCTTCCTTGTAATGCTTCGAATAACTTACATTTCCATGGTTCGAAAACAAACCCTTCAATGACGCCATGTTTGAAAGTTGCATGTCTTTTGAACCATTAGACTTTTTAGTGTTACTTTGGATAAGATCGAAGCCTTTGAATTAAAAATCTTCTTCTTTTCGAAGCGCCAACATGTCAGTCGAAGTGTCTTTCTTGTAATGCTTCGAATAGCTTATATTTTGAATGGTTCAAAAATGAACCCTTCGATGACGCTCTTTACTAGCTCTTCATGAATCAAAGACTTCACAAAAGACTCCTCACACTTTTTTTGGAACTATCATTCCTTTGATCCTAGTGCTTCGTGGGGCATCAAAATAGACTGCATACTGCTGCTGAAACTGCTTCAACCCAAAAGCTCTTAGGTATATTTTCAGATTTCGACCTACACCTTGTTATGTACATTTCTTTTCTTTTTTTTTAGTTGCGCCATTATACTAAGGCATATAGGGTTCCATGGAAATCATTTGAAGCTTCTTGAGCAATTGAGGACCTCAATGAGCATGTCTTGAGTAAAAATGGGAGGGAAAATTTTGGGGTACAACAATCATCATATGATTCTTCCTCGGCCAAGCAAACTTCAATCTCATTTACTTCATGGTAATCGTCTATTTTCCCTGAAACCTTGATAGTTCCATTATCGAATAACAATTGAATACCTTTCCTTACAATTGAACATCCTTGGGAATTCCTACAGCAAACCCGGCAAGATCCATAGTTGTGCTCTACCTGACCAGCCATGTGGCCGAAAGTAGCATGTAATTGTACGAGATCATCATTCATATGTTCTACATCAAAGATTATGAACTCTCCAGGACATCCATAAACCATGTTTACTTCCTCTTCATACTCTACTCTAGGCCTGATTATATGGATAAGGCCCTCATCCATCATCTCCTGCAAATCAGCCTTTATCTTATCACAACCTTGTATATTACTACTACAGATACCATAACCAGCATGGTCATGAGTATAGTAACTAAAGTCGCAAAGGTCTGCATGCATCTTTACCAAGTCTCCTCTTACCATGTTAATATCATATATTCGGAAGTCCCCTCGACAACCAGGAATCATGTTAACAGCATTCGCTCCTCCATGTTTTGGGAGAGGGTTATATTTTACATTAGGGCTAACATCTTTGAAAGACAAAAGGCCAGATCTAACCATTTTATGTACCTCAGACTTCAGAGGATAACAGTTTTCCATATTATGCCCTGGTGCACCCTGATGGAAAGCGCATGTCTGATCTTCCTTATAGTACCAAGGTAAAGGGGATGGTACAGCAGGAGGTGGTCTAATATGGACCAACTTTTTCTAGATCAACGCTAGAAGTAGCTCTGCATAACTCATAGGGATGGAGTCAAAAGGTTATCTTCTCTGATTCTTCCCTGGACTTCCCTGAGGGGCTAGTCTTTGGTAAGCAACTGTAGTCGGAGCCGCATTTACAATCGGAGTTACCGAGGCAACCTGTTGATGACGTTGATGAATTCTTCTAGAAGGATTAACCCTTCTCTCTTGAATAATAGGATTTGTTTCCCCTTCTTTCTTCTTAAAAAATCCATACGACGGCTTCTTCACATTACTGGAACTTTCACTTTTTGTGAGATGACCTTCTCTCACAGCTTCTTCCAAACGGACACCCATTCCCACCATTTCAGTAAAATCACTGGGTGCACTCGCTAGCCTTCTCTCATAATAGAATACGCCTAGTGTTTTCAGGAAAATCTTTGTCATTTATTTTTCTTCCATTGGAGGAATCACTTGGGCGGCTACCTCATGCCATCTTTATGCATATTCCTTAAATGATTCCTTGTCCTTCTGGACCATGGCCCTGAGTTGATCCAGCTGTTGTTCAAAATCGTATTCCTCTGGGATATCCTTGGGGAATGCCGGAGAACTTTATGCCAGAAGGTTTTAATCAGGATCCTCAGATTGCTCCGCTTTCTCATACTTTCGCTGCTTCTACACCTTCTGTGGTGCATATTACTCCCGCCAATAGAAATGAGATTCACTATGTTTCACCTCCTTCGGTAAATGTGGTCCCGTTTGCAAATGATGATGTGTATCATCCAATTCCTCCACCAAGTGAAATCTTGGGTTTTTATGATAGAATGGATGATTTTCAAGACCAGTTTGACAAAATGTAGAAAGAGTTGAAGGCCCTCAGAGGAAAAGAGCTGTTTGGGCAGAATGTGAATGATATGTGATTGGTTCCCAATGTAAAGATACCTTAAAAGTTTAAAGTACCTGAGTTTGAAAAATACAAGGGCAACACTTGTCCTTGTACTCACTTGGTGATATATATAAGAAGAATTTCTACTCATACAGATGATCAGCGCCTGCTGATTCATTTCTTTAAAGATAGTTTAACTGGTGCAGTGTTGAAATGGTATATGAGCCTGGACAATGCCAGTATTCATTCTTTTAATGACTTAGGTGAAGCATTTATCAGACAATACAAATACAATGTAGACATGGTGCCCAAGTTATATCGGCGGGATTCCTTAGAGGAGCCTTTAACATAATCAATCTTGCCTTCAACATGTGTTGTAATTCTTGAGCTAGTGACATGTTGATTTTGGTGAATTATCTCTTATGCGCGACCTCCTTACGTTGATTCCCTTGTTGATATTGTTGCATAGGAGTAGGATCAAAGACCAGTACTGCCCCCACAGATGGGTTGTGGTTACCTCTAGCACGTCCCTCCTGGCCATATACAGCATTAGCTTCCTTCTTTCCACCAAATGGCTTTTTCTCAGCATTAGAAGGTGCAGCCACTGGAATCTTTCCACTCTTAATACTGCTTTTGACTCTTTCACCTGTCAGTATCCGCTCGATGAACCCGGCCGAAGAACTTCCAATCAATTGGTTGAAGAATGGACCAGACAAAGTTCCCAAGAACATGTCTACCAGCTCTCTATCAGACAGAGGAGGTTGGACTCTCCCTGCAAGATCCCTCCATTTCTGGGCGTAATCTTTGAAACCCTCGCCATAACCCATAGACATACTTTGCAATTGTGTATGGGTTGAAGAGAGGTTAGCATTATATTGGTACTTCCTGTAGAAAGCAGCAGCCAAGTCTTCCCAGGTATGAATGTATGTTCCTTCTAACTGGTAGAACCACTCCAGTTGAGTGTCAGCCAAACTTTCTTGGAAGAAATGGACCCATAACTTTCGATCAGCAGTGTGAGGCTCGATCTTTCTAACGTATGATCTCAAGTGAAGTTTAGGACAAGAGACCCTGTCATAGTTAGCAAATGTGGGAACCTTGAATTTTGGTGGGATGACAACTCCAGAAACCAGCCCTAATTCTTCAAAGTCCAAGCCAGGTATCTGCTGAATCTTCATAGCATTGAGACGATCCTCCAGTTTTTGTATTTATCATCAGCGGGAGGATATTGTTCCTCAGAGTAATCAGCTTCATCTTCATCAGTCCCTGGGTTGTCATCATCTTCATGATTATCCCCCTCATTTGATAGAGTTGAGAGATCTAGAGCTCGCTTGATCGGTCCTCTAAGTCTTCTTCCCATATTCAAGACACCAGTCAGTTTCTTTTCCTTCTTATTTCTCTTAAATGACAAGAGCTTTTAGTTCTTCCTTCCCCTTAGCCAAAGCCAGGAACATTTGTTAGAACTGAGCGTTTTGAGTTTGGAGGTCTTTTACTGTCTGTTCAAGAGCCATTTCTTTTGCTGAAATAAACAGCGAAAAGATAAGAAACCTATCTTGAAATACCTGCTATGCAATGACATGTATGGTATGCTTATGCGATGTTTTCAAGGATCTCGTGGGGTAAACACAAGAAGATGTTAGAATCCAATTGCAGCTTTGATTGAAGAACTTTTATATCATTGAAGGTCCTTCTAATAGAATCATGCTCACCATGTCAAGTGAGTCATAGCCCATGACTCAAGTTATTGTGTTTTGAAGGTGTTGGCTAGAGGAAAATAAATCCCCTTGCCCCTTGCTAGGTGTCTGGTTCATCATAACCTACATCACAGGCCCTTGAGATCCTTGAAATGGTTAAGGAAATGTTATGGTATGATGCTATAATGTGTATGTTATGCATCAAGCAAAAATGTAGGGTGATGAAGACAAGTATGTCTTGCAGGAAATCCAAGTTATTGGATAAAGACCACAAACAAGTTCTGCAAGGAGTACAAATAAAGCCCTGCAATGAGTTCCAGTTGTTAGACAGTGAAAGCAAACTAGTCACACAAGTAGCCTTAAGTTCAGGCTTGCATGGGGTTTGTAGGTAAGTACCCTCTTGAAGTTTAGTTGGTTTAACCTGTCCTAGTAATAGTAACCGGGTTCTAGGGGATCTCAATATCACTGATCTTTCTTCATCGGACATTATTTCAGCGCGAGCCTCTTTATTGGCGACTGAAATATCCTGGAATTCATATCTCAATGAGTGTAGTTCGAGTATCAACCAACTTTAGACTGCACCAAAGCCAGCTATCTCACTACTTCCTAATGGCTAAGTTGTTCAATTAAAGGTTCTAAGGTCAGTTGATGCTTCATGACACCACACTGCAGCCTTGTATTCTCCTTGACTACTCAAGGGCTACTGGTACCAACAAATGTGTCACATCAACATAGTTATCACTTCAACCGTGTCGGTATACCCCGCACAGTCCCCATGATCTATTGCTACTTACCTAAAAGGTGTTCCAGATTCGGGTGTAGGATCTTTACAAGTAAACCCAAGCAAAACCCTCAAAGATAAAGCAAGCAAATTATACAAGGAAAGAAATTTAAAATGATGAATTAAACTCTAAGGTAACCCCACTTTATAATTCCCTAGCAGAGTCGCCAGTTCTGTGATACGGTGGTAGAACCGACTGTTATACGGGTTTAGCGTTTGTATTCGCAAATGTTGCGGTAAGCAAGAGTCGCCACTGACTTTTCTTTTATCCAACAAAGGAAAGGGTGAAAAGAATAGAAAAATACCTTTCGATATTTGTTTCTGAGTAAGGGGGTAGATTATAGAAAGGGAAGGTGTTAGCACCCCTTTCATCTATAGTTATCTACGGGCTCTTAGATGCTTAGCTCATTTTGAAATACCTTGTGCTTTGTGTATTTTGAAAAGTATTTTTGAAAGCGCCTTAGTGCGGTGAACTTTGTAATGTTTCTCGGAATGGTAGAGAACGTATACAAAGTGTTTGAAAATGTTTTTGAAAGAAGTTTTGTGTAAATGTAAAAATTGTTTGAGCAAGCATCTAACAACTATCTACTTTACTCGAAGGGTTGTTCTTTTCCTCTTTTCCTTTAGACAGTGCTATCCTACTATTAGTGAGTAGGTAGCCCTAGTCGTTGGATGTTTGAGGGACATTCGAAGGGACATTTATACAGTCACAAAGGCAATTGGGCAAGAAAATTTAGTGACTACCCTAGGGTTTTTAAGATCATACCGAGGCAACGTCAATAGGGTCATCGAGGGGTTTATAATCTTTAAACTGGAGGGTAGCCACTAAAATCTCTCACATTTCGAGAGATGTGACTGTTTTTCTGAAGGCAACCAAAGTGGGATACCCTAGAGGTGTATATGTGAGAGTGTATTGTATTCAGTTCTTTTTATCTTATGTTAGGTTTTCTAGTGTTTGATTTTATGTTCTTTCCATACAATCCTATTAGTCATGCATCTAGACAGTTAATAGTTTGCAGAAATTTAAAATGCAGAAAGATAAAACCTAACTATTACAAGGGTTCGGGGAGGGGGATTAATTACATGTCTAAAACTTGGGGAATAAAGCAATAAAATAAAGTCCTAGTTATAGCTATTACATCCAGTAGACAGATACAATAATATGAAAATAGAATAAAAAATGTAAACGCGCGCGAAATAGAAAAGAACGTCTAAAACCCTAAGTGAAAGGAAATCTTTTTGTTTGTTTTTGTTTTAATTTATGAAAATGGTTTAAGTTAAAAAATAATTGATCTAGATCTATATTTAAAGAAAATAAGGTAAGTTATTAAAGAAACGTGAAATTTAAAATAAATAAAAAATTAATTTTATGTTTTTTTTTTGTATTTTTGTTATGAAAATGAAAATGTATTTAAATGAAACTAAACCTAATTTCTAATAATTTTAATTTAAAATTAATGTTAAAGTGATTAGTTAATTAATTTACCAAAATTAAAATTTAATTAAGAAAAATATTAAATCTATTTTTATGTGATTTTTATATTTGTTTATTGATTATAAAAAAAAGGAATTAAAAGAAATAAATAAAATGAACAAAAGAAGAAAATAAATATGGGCCTAGTAGAAAAAATAAACAGGGGGTGCAATCATCAGAAATCCCTAGGCCCGAATCTTTGAAAGCTACATGCCCTAACCATGGTGTTTTCGGATTCTTGCGTGGAACCTCTGATTCAACCATCCATAAATGTTCTATATAAACTCAAACAAAGGTTAGCATGCCATGAAATGTGATTAAAATTATAGATTCAATGTTTAAAATTTTACTAAACCGGTGTTGTCAAATGGGGGCGTGCTAGGCGTGTGATGGACTGCTCTTGGGCCTTGAAAGACTCTTGGGGACTTCAGGAGGATAGTTTGAGGCTTGGTGTCAATCGAGAGAGACTGGAACCTTGATATATGACTTGCACCAATTCTTTGATTTTTGGAGAGCTTTTGAAGAGCTTTTGGAGAGCTTTTTGGAGAGGAATTTCGTGCTCCCTTAGGCTTGTAATGTTATGTATTTATAGAGGGAAGATATGAGTGAACAAACATGGTAAAGAATCAATGCATTCATGGCCTTGGAGACAAGGATAAAACACATTGAAAAATGTCCATATTTGTGATATCTTTGCCTCTTTGATCACTTGCATGAACTTGGTCCCTTTGGATGTATCTTGCACGAAAATATGGGCCTTCTAATAGACCAAATCAAAAACAAATGTCATGGCCCATTATTCTTTGTATTTTATTTGATTTAATTCATATTTAAATGAATAAAAAATAAAAATAAATAAAAATGCATGGATAGATTTAGAGGTCCTTGGAAACACCATGAACATATTTGAACTCCAAAATGTTAGGCCCAATAACTTAAAATCAAAAATTTGCTCAAGTGAGATTTCATGCATTTCTTTTGAAATTTTCCCAACTTGTGCAATCCATAACTTGCTTAATTGCTATCTGATGATGATGATCTTGGACTTTTTGGAAAGCCCAAGATGTCAAATTCATCCCTCTTTTGATCAATTTTGCATTTGAAGACTTTATCTTGATGTAAATGGTCTTGATAAAAAGTGTCTTTTGTTGACTTTCTGAAAATGACCTGTAATGTATGAGCTTGTATCTTCCAAATAGTGCGTTTCTTGGACTTGAGGTTAAAAGATAAGTTGTAAGGAATTGGATTCTCTTAAAAATGAGCTTTGGTTGGGGGAAAATGGATGATGTATGTGAAATTTATGCCTGGTCAAAGTTCAGTTTACTTTTCCTCTGAAGATTATTCAAGACTTTCCTCTGGTTCAGTTAAATTGACACTAAGATTTTTCTGATTTCTATTCCAGTTGAAGTTGAAGACAACCCAAGATCTTTTTCTGGTTCAGTTAAATCGATACTAAGATTTTTCTGATTTCTATTCCAGTCAAAGTTAATTCAAGACCTTCCTCTGGTTCAGCTAAATCGATACTAATATTTTCCTGATTTCTATTCCAGTTGAAGACAACTCAAGACCTTTCTCTGGTTCAGTTAAATCGACACTAAGATTTTTCTGATTTCTATTCCAGTTAAAGAAACTGCAAAGCCTGGAGTCCAATCAGATAGAAGTTAATTTCATGTTTCCCCATTAAGTTACTGTGAAGCCTGGAATATGACCAGATAGCAGTCAGCCTTATTATCCTCAACAAGTTACTGTGAAGCCTGGATCCTGACCAAATAGCAGTTCACTTTCGTCTCTTAAATCAAGAGATACTCCCCAGTAGAGTGAGGGATAATTGAAGCTCCTAAACTCTATTTCCCAAGACAAAGACCAACATTCCTCAGCGGAGTCCTCCCCAATAACAGGAATAGGAATCCCCACAAAGGAATATCTCATAAAATCAATATTGTTCTAGATGGCATCTTTAAGCCCATCTCCGACGACTCTCCATCATACTCTGGATGGCATCTTTGATCCCATCTCTGATGATCTTATATCATCTTCTCGAAATTGCATCTATAATCCCATCCCCGATATTATCTACACAGTCAAGTATCATTTCAGACGAGTGCAAATTTCTGGGCACTCTAGTGTTCAATCATCTTCCACCTTCAGATTACGAAAGGCAGGCCAGCCAATCTATATCCTCAGGTTTAAGAAGATTGAACAGGGGAAGTTGTTGTACCCCAAAATTTTCCCTCTCATTCTACTCAAGACATGTCCATTGAGATCCCTAACTTGCCCTAGGATGACTAAGAATTAACCAGACAAATTCTCCTCCTAAGACAATAAACCTCTAACTAGGGTTTCAGTTTTCATCAAGGTGTGTGAGCTCCAAGGGTCCCAAATGTTTTACATGGCCCTAATATGTCCTCAAGATCATCCATGCCAAATTTCATGCCCTACACAACAAGTTTGCCCAGTCAACTGCTCAAATGCCTGAAAATCAACTATATTAGGTCAAAAGTCAACTGTGGCCTATATACAGTCAAACTTCAAGATTTATGGTCAACATAAACATTTTGAAGTAATATCCATCATTTTATCAAGGTTTGATCATGATTCCTCAAGAAATGCTCCTAACTCATCAAAAGTCAAAAATGGCAAATTAGGGTTTCTATAGGAAAAGTCAACCAAACTTTGACCAGGCATAACTTTCTCATACTTTATCAGAAATTTTTCCACCAAATCTCATTTTGAAGATAATCCAGATCCATATAACTTCTATTCATCCCTCAAGATCAATAAATGCCTCAGTTAAAAGATACAAACTCAGACATTATAGGTCCTTTCAAAAAGTCAACAAAAACACCTTTTGGGTCAAAGCTCCTTACATGAACATGGAAGATCCAATTGAAATTAAACCAAAAGGGTTGTTTAAATGACATACTAAGCTCTCTAAAAAGTCAAAGAACACCCACTTAGGGTTAAAAGTGAGAGAGATATGAATTGCTAAAGTTGACCAATTTTTGGGAAAATGCATGAAGCCAATATTGACGAAACTTGAAATTTTTCCAAATGGGTCCATCTTCTCATGCTTGAAACTTGTTTCTAACATGGCCCACGACCTTTGAGCTCATTCATACACTATTTTATTATTTATACTATTTATTTTGATATTTTATCCATTAAAATACAAAATTAAATAAATAAATAAAAGAAATAATGGAAGATATGATTTGGGAATCTTTTTCTCATCAAATAAAGAACAAGATAGGCTGGCATATCAAGGCAAAAACGCATGGGACAAAAGGAGAAGGAAATCTTCTTGTTTTAGAAAGTTTTGAATCAAATCCTTATGCTTTAAAAACATGATTATAGTTGATTCTTTTGGTTTTTGTTTTAACCTAATATGATTCACTATATATACATGATCATATGCCAAGCCAAAAGGACACGCAGCTGCCTCCAAAAACCTTGAGATCTTTTCCAAAAATCAAAAGAAAATGTGAAACTCATATCAAACGATCTCAACCATTTCCAAGGAAAACTAAGCACCCCATCCCACTCCTGAAGGTCCCGGGAGTTCAACCTTGTCAATCTATAGGCTTGTAACACTCCCAAACGCCCAGACCACACATCACCGAATTAGGTATTTTTCTTGAATTCAAAAGTATTGCATACTCTAATATAAATCGTTTCTATGTTCATATCCATGTTTACACTGATGATTGTGAATGTTTAGAGTCATTGCATGGTTAGTTTAACGCAGGAATGAAGCTTTTCCATTTGTTAGGGAAAAGTTTCAGACGAGCTTCGTATCTCCCTGTACAAGGACTTTCAGACCAAACGAACACCACCATTGGATTTGCAGCTCATGATTTAGGGGGGGGTAGATCAAGTTTCTGGACTGGAAGCATGTTACTTTGCAGGTTCCAGTTTTGATAGCGCCAGAGACGATGGTGGTCAACCACCGTGGGGGTGGTTTGACCATCCCTGCGCTGGCATGGATGGATAGCTTTCTTTAATTGGCTCATTTAAAATCTAGGGTCCCACTGAAGATGCGCGTGCTGACAACTCAGCAATAATGTTGATTTAATATTATATTGTTTTGGTTTGATTATATTAACGAATGTGAAGTATGGTCCAATGGCAAGAACAAAGGGGTTAAGGCATTATGTGTGTGGGAGGTCAGGGGTTCAACCCTTGCCTCCTGCATATTATTTTTCTGATTTGTACGTGCAGATCCAGCGCTTCTAGCTCCAGCATGCACACCATAGACCCTAAAACTCATGCCATCAGATCCCAGTGGCTTGGATCCAGCGTCTCCAAGCTTGCAGCCCCATGATGGACCTTCCAGAAGCAGCAACATGGGATCACACGTTGTATGGGCCACCAGATCTGGGCCCTAACAATAATTCCAGCCAGCACCCCCTAATTTGGTTTTCTCACCCCAGGCCCATTCTTTTTTTTTTGTTACTTTATTTTCTTTTTTTTAGTTTATATTTTTTTAAAAATTATTTTTTAATCAGAAAATCAGAAAATCATGAAAAATAGAACTTAGGTTTTTTTTATTAAAATTAATCCTTGCAAATTAATTAAATTAAATTTTAACTTGTTTTCTTTAATTAAAATTAATTAGAAATTAGGTCAAATTTCAAGTTTTTTTCATAAAATACCAAAAAAATATTTTCATTAAGCAATTAGATTTTTAGGGTTTTGAACTTATTCTCGTCTCAATTTTTGCGCGTTATTATTTTTCGTACTATTATTCTTGATATTATGTAACTGTTCCCGGTTTGTAATAGCCTAATTAGGGTTTTAATTTCCGCATTTTACATTTTCAGTCAGATATAATTGTAATTGTCCCGAAGCTTTGTAATAGCCGTAGGTTTTACTTTTCGCACTATATTATAAGCTTGTATATAAACTACTAGTAAATTAGGTCTGTATGGCAAAAACTAATCAATTAATCTTAGATCACTAACATCAAGATAAAAATATCTGAAAAAGCACACTATTGCACACTTTCACCCCTAGGGTATTTCCCACTTTGGTTGCCTTTGGAAATGGTCATGTCCCTCGAACGTAGGGATACTCTTAGGAAAGACCCTCGGTTTAAAAGTCATCATAAAGATCATAGTCCCTTAAATATCCCTCGAGTTGCCTACGAGAAATGATCTTGTCCCTCGATGTTGCCTACGAATATGATGATAGTCCCTTCGAGCTGCTAAGGTATCCTTACATGTTGCCTTCAATGACCATAAACGCCCCTTACGATAGTCCCTCAACATTCGACGATAAGGATGCCTACTCACTAATAGTAGGATAGCACTATCTAAAGTAAAGGAGGAAAAGAACGCCCTTTTTCGAGTAGGTAGATAATTCTTAAGTACTTGCTCAAATCTAATTCACTTTCACACCACACTTTCAAAAATCTTTTCAAAAAACGCTTTATCACACTCTTGAGGAATGATACAAGACTTATCGTAAAGCAAACAAAAACTTTTCAAAACACACAAACACGAAAGCAATTTTCAAAAATGAGCAAGTACCTAAGAGCCCGTGGGAAAACCACGGATGAAAAGGGTGCTAACACATTCCCTTTCCATAATCTACCCCCTTAGTCAAAAAATATCGAAAAAGGTCTTTTTTTGTTCTTTTCACCCTTTCCTTTGTTGGATAAAAGAAAAGTCGATGGCGACTCTTGCTTACCGCAACATTTGCGAACACCAATGGAAAACCAGTATTAAACAGTCGATTCTTCCACCGTATAACATGAGCCTTTAGTGCCTACATACCACCTTCTGTGCAATAGGGGATCAGGGTACACGTAGTTCCTCTTTAAAAAATTTAAAGCACAAGTGTGTTGGTTAATTTTAGGAGACGAGACGTCATTGTCATTGTCCGTGTGGAAAACATACTTACTAACCACAATTATGAGAAAGGAGAATTTGCATCATCTCAAAGTGGAAGATATGGCTTGGATTTTAAAATCAACAATGCCTCACTTAACACCCAAGTGGAAAATATCTCACTTCACTACATATTGTAGAAGTATAGTTGTTTGAATCACTACAAGGATTGACAAGAGTCTAATCTTTTGAGAAAAGTTTTTAAAGATAAAAGCCAAAATGGAAAAAAAGTTTGAATGAGATTCATTAACTTTTAGTCTTCTCACAAAAAATGTCAAAGTATTGTTAAGTTGATTGAAATTTGATTAGGAAATAATTTTTGAAAATGCATGGACATAAGTCCAAGTTTATTATGAAAGTGGTTCAAGTTTTAAAACAAGAAGAATTTTCAAAAGGAGGGAGAAGATTTTGAAATTAAAGAATATGGGAGGAGATAAAGGGGCTACCCTAAAGCATAAGGTAAAAGTTATGGAAAAGAACCATCTAACTAAGAAGAAGCCAACACTTGACACAATGAGTCAATGTAGAATTCCATCCTTTGGATTTAAAACCAAACAAAAAATTACAATAGGTCTTTAAGAAAACCAAGCTCCAATTGCATTAAGTCTTCACAAAAATTAGGTAGAGTAACAGCTGTATACAGATGAATTCTAGATCATAGATAAAGCATGTAATCACAATAACCTGCACACAAACAAACAACCTAATGTCTTAGGGGTAAACCCCAAGAACTCCAGACAAAATAACAATTAAGGTTACAAGATCTAAAGGTATGTCAAGGTCTCTAATCCTAAGTCCAAGAAGTCCATCACTCCATAATGTCAAGGATAGTAACCAAGTAGTCCAAGTAACATTAAAGTTTTTTAGGGTTCAAGTTGATTATTAGGTGTCTTCAAAAAGAAATGAAAAGCTCAAGTGAGCAAATTAAAAATGACATGAATATAAAGGCTCAAGTGAGCAAAGATGAAAATAGCATGAAATGTAGATGCTAAGGTAAATGGTATATAAAGTAAAAGCATAAAATAAAAACAAACAATAAAGTCAATTGTTAGAAGTTAATGGTTAGTTGGATGACCATCTTGAAACTTGCAGTTGGAACTCATTAGAGGATTGGTAGAACCAAAGCCTCTCAACAACAAGTTGCATTTGCTTTTTGTCAAGTATATCATCCATTTAAGAACTTCAAAGTAACACTTAATGATCAATGATGTTTAAGTGATCCATTTTGACCAAAATAGATGAAGTTCCATTAGAGAATTGGTAGAACCGAAGCCTCCTAACAATGGATCTCAAGGTTATTGGATCCAAGGGTTCAAATTAACATACTTGGGCTTGCAAACATAGGTTTGGGCCACGAATGATCATTTTCTCAAATCGGGACAAAATTTAGCGTTGTGTTAAGCAGTTGTAAGTGGACTTATATAGAAGTCGCACCTATTTTGAGGTCGGTAAATAGAAATCTATGTACTTCATGTTTAGATAAATGATATAGAGATCATCATCCCATAACATGTAATACAATAAGAAAGGGGTAATATGAAGAGGGGTGGGCAAAATGAACAAACCATATTTGAATCAAAATTTTAATCAAACTATTATTAAAATCATTCATCCATTTTTATGGAGTTAGACTCAATATTATGGATCCAATGATGTTAACAAAGCTTATGACAAAAAATTCTATCCAAGATCAGCCAGAAAATATACAAAAAATAAAATTGTATTCAACTTATAAAAATAAAGGTTTTAAAAATGATTAAAAATGAAAATAAGAGAGAGAAATGTTATATATGTTCAAATTAATCAAGAAAAAACAAGACCATAGAAAAATCAGAAATGAACTCAAATATTTTTATAAAATTTTTGGTAATTTTTTAAAGTCAGAAACTATTTTTAAAATCAAAAGAAATAGGTAAAATAAACAAAAATGGTAAAAAATAATAAAGTCAGAAATAAAAAATAAATGAGGTCACCAATATTTGTCAAAATATCATTGGATCCTTCTCTGTTTTTTTCAGAATTTAAAAATGCATAAAAGTATTTTTAAACATTTAAAACAATTCAAATAAAGTGAAAACTTATAAAAAATATCAAAACACAAAATAAAAATGTGAAAAGATAAAAATCAGAAGGACAAAAATCAAAAGTATTTTCCATAATTTTTTTAGATTTTTGGAGTTAAAATGAATTTCCTATGAATTTTTTAAGTTTAAAATAATTTAAATATAAAAATCAGAAATAAAAGTAAAGTCAAAAAAATGTAGACCAATAGATGAGAGTCAAAACGCGTTAGTAAGCTAATCCAATGGATCAAACGCGCTGTGCATGTCATGGTCTTTAATAAATATCACATCGGATCAAATATTTTTAAACTAAAACAACTTAAAATGTGGCGTGTTGGATGGAGATTGACTCATAAAAGTAATCAGATCCAAGGGCTCCTGGGGCACGCGCATGGTAAGGCAAGCGTATTATATCTATTTCAAAAAAATAATGTGGCTTTGTGTCATTGGTTGAAGACGGACATGTCATCGTCTTTAACCTCCAACCATCCCCAAATCGAATCCTTCAAACTATAAAATTAGCAAACCAGACTGGTACCATTAGATTTGTCTCTTCAAGACGATTCTAATGGTACCATTGTGCCAAATTTATATAAATTGTGCAAGGCTGTGTTTGAGAAAAACTAGAAAAAATAGCGAGCACGAAAATCTGGGATATCTCACTCAATTCTCAATGAAATTGCAAATTATAAAGAGCACGAGGATCAGAAGGATACTAGGAATGGATTAGTCTTTTATCTGAATCAATTTGGCCAAGAAATCTACCTGAATGAAGTAGTGAGAAGTTGATCTGAAATTGGACTTCTATAGATCAATATAGGTCACGATTCTTGAAAGTAACCGTATGGTTAGCTTCAGAGAAGTTCAATGGAGCTAACTGAAGGGAGCTTTTGGTGTTTAAAGGTGAGAATGTAAGAAATTAGAAATTCAAATTCAGAGTTTGTGCTGGATCTGAACAGGGGTCAATTGGCTATCCAAATCTAGAGAAAATGAGTGAGGGATGATCCTTATTTATAATTGATCGTGATGCAAGGCTCAAGCGTGTGAATTAGAGGCAAAATTAGGGAAATCGTGCGGACCTGCTAAGTCTGAAAAGTGTGACTTCACATGGCTCAAAACGCAGTAAAATGGATGGTTTAAGGGTCATTTCTTGTTATGGCAAGTTCCTAAACATGATTAGATGCGAAATTGATCCTTAAACAGGCTTGTAATTGGATTTAAACTAATTTTCAAATCTGACTGATGTTGAAATTTCCATTTCATGATGCTACCTTCATAACCATGGTGCCAACAATGTAGGGCACTATATGATGTGATTTTTGAAGCGCTTAAAAGATAAAGTCACAAACTTTACAATATGCAAGAAGTGATATCAATTGGATGCTTGAGCAAGAAGTTATGTTGAGTCAAAGTTGGAAGAAAGGGCTGACTTTTCATACTTAGAAAATTTCTAAGTTTTTCTTCAAAAATGACTTATAATGTCTTGTATCCAATCATGGTCTTCCACTTGGAATTTGTTCTTGACCAAAAAATATGGAATGAAGTAGATCTCTTGAATTTAATTTTGAGACTTCAAACATTCAAAATCTCCAACAACTGAGAGAGTTATGACTTGTTGAAGTTGGCAAAAATTCATGAAATTACCTATAATCTTTTGCATCCTTAGGGAATCTTCTTTCCATTTTCACACTTTGAACATAAAAGAAAGGTTGAAGTTCACATCTTCAAGATCATTGTGGAACATTAATGGGCTCAAGGTGATAAAAATTTATCAATTTATGATCATTTGAAGTCACATAAAGGAATTTGAGGGTTCGTCTGGGGGACTTGTAATCTTTCTTCATCATCAAGTTTCTTACACATAAAATTTCCTTGAGACTTTTGAAGTGACTTGTTAATAACCCTTTTAGGAGAAGGATTACTTTGGAATCACTCAAATATACCAAAATATGAACAAGATATACCCCTTTGAAGTTCAAAACCTTATCTCCTAGAGCAAGAAAATGCCTTGGGAAACCTTTGCCATTTTGACCAACCTTCTTGCACAAATACCTTTGTCATGTGAATATAATTTGTTGAGGATGATAAGGAGAGATCATATCAAACAAAACCATTTCCATATCTTGATAAGTGAAGGAGATATGCACTTGTGATCAATGGAAACAAAGGTTTGTCCAACTATGACAAACTTCTTCAATCAACCTTGTACCTTTGAACTATTTTTGACAACTTGAAGTGTGATGAATCATAATAGGATTTTCAATGATGTTACTTAAAACATCTTTAATGTGGAAGCTTGAATCTCAATGAATCTTTGTTAAGGAAGATAGAAAGAATAAATTTATGAGTCCAAAGATCAACTTTGATGGAATGCATTGTGCTTTCACCTACATAATCAACAATTAGGGCACACATATATTGTATTTTATTAGTTAAAGGATAATCAAAACATAGATAATCACAAAAATACAAGTCAAAGTTCTTGGTGATTCCTACAGAGAAAAGCTAAATATAGGGAGGAAAATCAAGCCCTAGTGTTTGATCTTGTTGTGATTGAATTGATATGATAGATGAAGGGATCTTAGGGGCAAAAATTTGGGTACAACAGAAGGCATGGGTGTAGGTGGAGATATTGTTGGAGAATGGGAATATGGCTCAGATATAGGTGAAGATGAGTGAGGGTATGAAGCTTATGACTCAACAGATGATATTGGGGTAGGAGAAATTGTGGGAGTTTGAGGCAATGCTATTGAGTGAGTGGGAATAGTTTGCATGAAATCAATATTCTCAGATTGATCAATCCCAACCATCAAATCTACCAGTTTCACATCCAACATTTGAGCTTCTCTGATACTGTCTAAAAATTCATTATTAATATTCAACATACCCAACATAACACTTTGCGGAGTAACCTCACAAACTAAGCTCATATCTCTGAACTGCTCAATCAATTCCAACTCTTTAATCATCATTGCTGACATGTGTAAAGTCTTTCGACTCAATGCATCAGCTACCACAATCGCCTTTCCTGGATGATAATTCAAACCGAAATCATAATCCTTAAACAATTCCAACCATCTTCGTTGCCTCATATTCAACTCTTTCTGATCGAACAAATACTTTAAGCTCTTATGGTCACTAAACACTTCAAATCTAGAACCATAAAGATAATGCCTCCAAATCTTCAACACAAAAACAAATGCAGCAAGCTCTAAATCATGCGTAGGATAGTTCTTCTCATGAGTCCTTAACTGCCTCAACGCATAAGCAACTACCTTACCATTTTGCATAAGCACACCTCCTAAACCCATCTTAGAAGCATCACAATACACCACAAAAGGCTCTCCTGAATTAGGCAACGTCAAAATCGGATCCAACATCAACCTCTTCTTTAATTCTATAAAACTTTCTTCGCATTGAACATCCCATACAAACGCTCTACCTTTACAAGTCAACTTAGTCAACGGAAGTGACAACTTAGAAAATCTTTCGATAAACCTTCTATAATAACCAGCTAACCCCAAGAAACTTCTAATCTCAGTAGCTGACTTAGGAGTTTGCCATTGCAACACAGCATCAACCTTCGATGGATCTACAGCAATGCCACTACCTGAAATCACATGACCAAGAAAACTAACCTCTTTTAACCAAAATTCACACTTGGACAGTTTTGCATATAACTTCTTCTCTTTCAAAACTTGCAATACTACTCTTAAATGTTCAGCATTCTCTTCTTCTGACTTAGAGTAAATCAAAATATCATCAATGAACACCACTACGAACCAATCCAAATAAGTATGAAAGATATGATTCATATATTCCATGAATACTCCCGGCGCATTAGTAACACCGAAAGGCATCACCAAAAACTCGTAATGTCCATAACGCATTCTGAAAGCCGTCTTCTGAATATCTTCATCCTTCACTTTAATCTGATGGTAACCCGACCTCAAATCAATCTTACTAAACACACGGGAATCCACCAATTGGTCCATCAAGTCATCTATTCTTGGAAGCGGATACTTGTTCTTAATTGTCACATTGTTCAACTGTCTATAATCAACACAAAGCCTCATACTTCCATCTTTCTTCTTTACTAACAACACTGGAGCTCCCCATGGCGATACACTTGGTCTTACAAACCTCTTCTCAAGTAACTCTTCCAATTGCTTCTTCAATTCCGACAACTCGGACGCAGACATCATGTATGGTGCCATAGACACAGGTTTGGTACCAGGTACAAGATCAATTGCAAATTCAACTTCCCTCTCTGGCGGTACATCAGGAATCTCATCAGGGAAAACTTCAGGAAATTCACACAACACCTACAATTCCTCAATTATAACTTGAGTCTCTACAGATAGCGACGCCATCAACAAAAACATATGTGCTTCCTCTTGCATCAACTTTCTCAACTGTCTAGCAGACAATAGACCATCTTCTTCTGCTTCAGGAGTAGAAAACTTCACCGACTTGTCATAACAGTTAATATGAACACAGTTGTGCTCTAACCAGTTCATACCAAGAATCATATCCAAACCTCTTAACGGTAAACAAACCAAATCAACAACAAAGTCTTTGTCGAAGATCGACAAGGGACACTTAGCACACACAAAAGAAGTAGTCACCGACCCCTTGGCTGGAGTATCGACGACCATTTCTCCATTCAAAGAAGACGACACAAGACCCAATCTTTCAACACAATCAGCAGCAATAAAACAATGCGTAGCACCAGTATCAATAATAGTGATTAAAGGAGTACTATTAATGAAACATGTACCTCTAATAAGTCCATCCTCAGCAGCTGTCTGATCCTCAACCAAAGCAAACACTTTACCACTTTACTGAGCCCTCTTCGGTTTCGGACATTGACTACCAATGTGCCCTTCTTCTTTACAGTTGAAACAAACCACAATCTTGTGTTCACACTCAGATACAACATGTCCGTTCTTGCCACAACGGAAACACCTCTTCACCTCAGTAGTGCACACATTCCTCATGTGTCCAGGTCTCCCACACTTAAAGCAAATCACACCAGCAAGAGTATCTCCCCCACTAGTCCTCTGACCATGAGCAACTCTCTGCTTAGCCTTACCAGCTGGGGCATCATAAGGCTTACCACGACTCTGTGGGTGCTTACCCCTCTTCTCACTAATAATCTTGTAATGAGCATTATTATCCTCCTCATAAATCCTGCATCTATCAACCAAATCAGCAAAGACACGGATCTTCTAGTATCCAACTGCCTTCTTAATCTTCGGGCGCAACCCATTCTCAAACTTAATACACTTCGAAAATTCAGCATTTTCCTCAATGTAATGCAGATAGAACTTGGCCAACTCGGCAAACTTGGCAACATACTCAACAACAGACAAATTCCCTTTCTTCAACTCAAGGAACTCAATTTCCTTCTTACCACGGACATCTTTAGGAAAATACTTTCTCAAAAACTCCCTACGGAACACGGCCCAAGTGTCATTCTCACCTGCAGCTTCCAACTTCTGGCAAGCCTCTAGCCACCAGTCATCAGCCTCGACTGCTAGCATATGAGTCCCATAACGAACCTTCTGTGTTGGAGTGCAGTCCATTACGCAAAAGATCCTCTCTATCTCTTTCAACCATTCCAATACTCCGTCAGGATCATACTTTCCCTTGAACGTAGGTGGATTCTCTCTTTGGAAAGTCGCCAAGCTACGAGATCCAGCATTCTCGTCAGCATTCGGCTGATTTTCCATCGCATGAGAAATTGCTTCTAAAGCAGCAACAAGAGCAGCATCATTCCTTCCAGCCATCTCAACTTATCACTACAACACGAACAACGATTAGAACTCAAATAAAAATACTCAATTGTTAGACAACTACGACTCGACGACAAGGTCCAACCAACCTTTTTCTCTGATACCAACTTTGTAACACCCCAATTCTACCCCGGTAAATTATATAAAATAAAATCAGAGTTATAAAATTTCAATCATACAAATGAATCGGGACGTCACAAATTCTTCTAACAAATTCATTGCATTCATCATGGATATATAACACTTTCAAAACATCGGATGAACCATCATCATAACATCTTTAATAAAATAATTCAACATCTACGCAGCGGAATTCTTCAATAACATCTTTAAATAAAAACAACAACTTCGAAACATCTCATATTTAATAATCATTAATTCAAAATTCAGCAACTGAAAATCAACAATCAAAAATCAACAAGCGTTCATCCCCCCGAGTGTTACATATTAGAGCAATGACATCGACTCGAACTATTGAAGGTATACAGCCTTCACTCGCGATTACCTGCACGTTACCAACATAAGGGCAACATTCAAACAGAAGGGGTGAGATATCTAACAATATAATAAAGCGCTTGTTAATTAATATATTAAATTAGATCACTAATATCACCACTTCTCATCTCATAATCAACAATAATTACAGCATATATACTCATTCATCAACATCAAATACACTTTATTATTCAATCATATAATGCGACTCCAAAACTATGCAAATGCATGTGGTACCATTGGACAGAACTCCCATCTCAAAAATCTGCCAATTAATAGAGGCATCAACAAGGCATAGCCTTCATCTCAAAATTTGCCAATCCAGGCCATCTCAACGAGCATAAGCTCCATCTCAAAAATGCAATGTATGCGGCTCATCATGAATGTAATAACAACACCCAAGTTAACAACATTTCAAATCATCTCAAAACAATAACATCTCAATCATCTCAAAACATCCCAATCATCTCAAAACAACAACATCTCAATCATCTCAAAACATCTTAATTAACAACATCTCATAATTTATTAAACATCATTTATCATCACAAAATCATCGAACACAACTTCATTAATAAAATCTCACCAATACTCAACTGTATATGAATAGTATAGTAATCCATCCTATTATTCTGCTAATTTATATCGTTACTGTCACTAATCATATTGTCATAAATCTAACACCAGCCTCTAAACATCTAATATTCATCGTTCTGTCCAAAAATCAGCACAACGATCATCTACGGGAATTAATTCTAAATCATGCATTATATGGTAGGATTACACTTCTTATCCATCATTTAATCATCTAGAATAAAGCACATCGCGTTAGATAATCAATGCTTCGAACAGCATATCAAACAGCACCCTAAAACTCAAGTTACAGCAATTAAAAGCCAATTCTATCAAAAACCAGACATTATGTATCGACACAAAACCTTATGGATCGACTCATCCTACTTCATATGTACACTATGAGTCGACACATCCTCCTTATGGATCGACTCATCCTGGCTTTAAATCACAGCATGTATCGACACATGCACCTTACCGGTCGACTCATCCTGAGTCTTGCAACTTCCATGCATCGACGCAAGCCCTTCTTGTATCGACTCATCCTGAGTCTATCATTGCCTATGTATCGACACATTCAGTTTGGGGTCGACACATCCTGCTACAGTCTGCATAATTTCTACGTTTTGTTCTGTAATCTCACTACGGGAATTATGTTACAGTCCTACAAACCTATAATCATGGAAATTCATCACCTAACGTTATACCCTATTACTCCATTGATCAAACAACATAATAACATCATTATCCATCAAGAATTCATCAATATTCACCATACATCATTATATACATATACAATTCAAGAACAAAACAGCAATCCTCCAACCCCACATATCAAACATCATGAACCCAATTATAAAGTCAGAACCCCACCCTTACCTTGGATTGAAGGTTTCTCTATAATTTACGGGTTGAATCTTCGTTCTTGCCGTTTTCCACTTTTTCCAGCAGCTTCGCGTTCTCTTCCAAATCCTTATTTTCTTCTACTGCTTCTTTCTTCTCTTCCTTCTCACATATAATAAAATAACCTAATATTCTGTTATTCCTTATTGGGCTTAAAACTTACACCCCCTTATTACTTCTACTCTCTCAAAGTAAGCCCACATTAATAATATTAACTTCTAATATTATTTCACCACATAATATTATATCTCTAATATTATTTCTCCACTTAATAAAATAAATCCAATTTAATTATAACACATCTTCACAAATATTCCAAAAATAATTTGATTAAATAATTAATTAAATTACGGGCGTTACAACTCTCCCCCACTTAGAATATTTTCGTCCTCGAAAATTTACCTCAAGCAAACAATTCAGGATAGGAGTCTCGCATCTTGCTCTCCAACTCCCAAGTCATGCTTTCTCCTGCAGCTCCTAACCAAACCACTTTAACCAAGGCAATCTCTTTGCCCCTCAGAGTCTTCACTTCACGATCCGTGATCCGTACAGGCATCGTCTCCACCGTAAGATTATCTCGTACTTGCACATCGTCCATATGAATCACATGAGATGGATCTGAAATATACTTCTGAAGTTGCGACATATGAAACACATCATGCAAATTCGAAAGATTAGGCGGTAAATCCACTTTATAAGCAACATTCCCCACTCTCTCTGAAATCTGATACGGTCCAATAAAACGAGAAGTGAGCTTCTTAGACTTCAATGCTCGCCCAACACCAGTCATAGGGTTAACTCTCAAAAACACATGATCACCAGCTTGGAATTCTAAATCCTTCCTTCGCTTGTCATGATAACTCTTCTGTCTATTGTGTGAAGCTTTCATCTTTTCTCGAATCAACTTCACCTTCTCGGTATTCTCACGAACAAGTTCAGGTCCAAGTATTACACCCTCACCAGATTCATGCCAACATAGTGGAGTTCTACATCTTCTACCATACAACGCTTCAAAAGGTGCCATCCCAATACTAGAATGGTAACTTTTATTAGACGTGAACTCTATCAAAGGAACATAAGTATCCCACGAACCTCCCTGCTCAAGAACACATGCCCTCAACAAGTCTTCCAACGATTGAATCGTCCGTTCAGTCTGACCATCTGTCTGAGGATGATACGCTGAACTCAACCTCAACTTAGAACCCAACGCTTCTTGCAAAATTTTCCAAAAATCAGAAGTAAATCTTAGGTCTCTATCTGACACAATGCACAAAGGAACACCATGCAGCTTCACAATCACACTAATATAAATCTCAGCCAACTTTGGCACTGGAAAACTGATGTTAATAGGAACAAAATGAGCTGACTTTGTAAGCCTATCGACAATCACCCAAATCGAATCATGTCCTCTTAAAGTACTAGGCAACCCTATCACAAAGTCCATTTAAATGCTATCCCATTTCCATTCTGGAACTTCCAACGGTTGCATCAATCCTGCAGGCTTCTGATGTTCAACTTTCAACTTCTGACAAGTCAAACATGCATACACAAACCGAGCCACATCACTCTTCATCCCAGGCCACCAAAACAAACCTTTCAAATCTTGATACATCTTTGTAGCTTCTTGATGAATACTCAACTTACTTATATGACTCTCTTCAAGTATCACTTTCTTCATCTCAGCATCATCAGGAATATAAATCCGGTTACGAAACTTCAACACACCTTGCTCATCTAACTTGAAATCACTATTCTCATATTGATCAATCCCAACCGTCAAATCTACCATTTTCACATCCAACTTCTGAGCTTCTCTAATACTGTCTAAAAATTCATTATTAATATTCAACATACCCAACATAACACTTTGTGGAGTAACCTCGCAAACTAAGCTCATATCTCTGAACTACTCAATCAATTCCAACTCTTTAATCATCATTGCTGACATGTGTAAAGTCTTTCGACTCAATGCATCAGCTACCACATTCGCCTTTCCTGGATGATAATTCAAACCGAAATCATAATCCTTTAACAATTCCAACCATCTTCGTTGCCTCATATTCAACTCTTTCTGATCAAACAAATACTTTAAGCTCTTATGGTCACTAAACACTTCAAATCTAGAACCATAAAGATAATGCCTCCAAATCTTCAACACAAAAACAACTGCAGCAAGCTCTAAATCATGCGTAGGATAGTTCTTCTCATGAGTCCTTAACTGCCTCGACGCATAAGCAACTACCTTACCATTCTGCATAAGCACACCTCCTAAACCCATCTTAGAAGCATCACAATACACCACAAAAGGCTCTCCTGGATTAGGCAACGTCAAAATCAGAGCCGACGTCAACCTCTTCTTTAATTCTGTAAAACTTTCTTCACATTGAACATCCCATACAAACGCTCTACCTTTACAAGTCAACTTAGTCAACGGAAGTGACAACTTAGAAAATCTTTCGATAAACCTTCTATAATAACCAGCTAACCCCAAGAAACTTCTAATCTCAGTAGCTGACTTTGGAGTTTCCCATTGCAACACAGCATCAACCTTCGATGGATCTACAGCAATGCCACTACCTGAAATCACATGACCAAGAAAACTAACCTCTTTTAACCAAAATTCACACTTGGACAGTTTTGCATATAACTTCTTCTCTTTCAAAACTTGCAATACTACTCTTAAATGTTCAGCATTCTCTTCTTCTGACTTAGAGTAAATCAAAATATCATCAATGAACACCACTACGAACCAATCCAAATAAGTATGAAAGATATGATTCATATATTCCATGAATACTCCCGGCGCATTAGTAACACCGAAAGGCATCACCAAAAACTCGTAATGTCCATAACGCATTCTGAAAGCCGTCTTCTGAATATCTTCATCCTTCACTTTAATCTGATGGTAACCCGACCTCAAATCAATCTTACTAAACACACGGGCATCCACCAATTGGTCCATCAAGTCATCTATTCTTGGAAGCGGATACTTGTTCTTAATTGTCACATTGTTCAACTGTCTATAATCAACACAAAGCCTCATACTTCCATCTTTCTTCTTTACTAACAACACTGGAGCTCCCCATGGCGATACACTTGGTCTTACAAACCTCTTCTCAAGTAACTCTTCCAATTGCTTCTTCAATTCCGACAACTCGGACGCAGACATCATGTATGGTGCCATAGACACAGGTTTGGTACCAGGTACAAGATCAATTGCAAATTCAACTTCCCTCTCTGGCGGTACATCAGGAATCTCATCAGGGAAAACTTCAGGAAATTCACACAACACCTACAATTCCTCAATTATAACTTGAGTCTCTACAGATAGCAACGCCATCAACAAAAACATATGTGCTTCCTCTTGCATCAACTTTCTCAACTGTCTAGCAGACAATAGACCATCTTCTTCTGCTTCAGGAGTAGAAAACTTCACCGACTTGTCATAACAGTTAATATGAACACAGTTATGCTCTAACCAGTTCATACCAAGAATCATATCCAAACCTCTTAACGGTAAACAAACCAAATCAACAACAAAGTCTTTGTCGAAGATCGACAAGGGACACTTAGCACACACAAAAGAAGTAGTCACCGACCCCTTGGCTGGAGTATCGACGACCATTTCTCCATTCAAAGAAGACGACACAAGACCCAATCTTTCAACACAATCAGCAGCAATAAAACAATGCGTAGCACCAGTATCAATAATAGTGATTAAAGGAGTACTATTAATGAAACATGTACCTCTAATAAGTCCATCCTCAGCAGCTGTCTGATCCTCAACCAAAGCAAACACTTTACCACTTTACTGAGCCCTCTTCGGTTTCGGACATTGACTACCAATGTGCCCTTCTTCTTTACAGTTGAAACAAACCACAATCTTGTGTTCACACTCAGATACAACATGTCCGTTCTTGCCACAACGGAAACACCTCTTCACCTCAGTAGTGCACACATTCCTCATGTGTCCAGGTCTCCCACACTTAAAGCAAATCACACCAGCAAGAGTATCTCCCCCACTAGTCCTCTGACCATGAGCAACTCTCTGCTTAGCCTTACCAGCTGGGGCATCATAAGGCTTACCACGACTCTGTGGGTGCTTACCCCTCTTCTCACTAATAATCTTGTAATGAGCATTATTATCCTCCTCATAAATCCTGCATCTATCAACCAAATCAGCAAAGACACGGATCTTCTAGTATCCAACTGCCTTCTTAATCTTCGGGCGCAACCCATTCTCAAACTTAATACACTTCGAAAATTCAGCATTTTCCTCAATGTAATGCAGATAGAACTTGGCCAACTCAGCAAACTTGGCAGCATACTCAACAACAGACAAATTCCCTTTCTTCAACTCAAGGAACTCAATTTCCTTCTTACCACGGACATCTTTAGGAAAATACTTTCTCAAAAACTCCCTACGGAACACGGCCCAAGTGTCATTCTCACCTGCAGCTTCCAACTTCTGGCAAGCCTCTAGCCACCAGTCATCAGCCTCGACTGCTAGCATATGAGTCCCATAACGAACCTTCTGTGTTGGAGTGCAGTCCATTACGCAAAAGATCCTCTCTATCTCTTTCAACCATTCCAATACTCCGTCAGGATCATACTTCCCCTTGAACGTAGGTGGATTCTCTCTTTGGAAAGTCGCCAAGCTACGAGATCCAGCATTCTCGTCAGCATTCGGCTGATTTTCCATCGCATGAGCAATTGCTTCTAAAGCAGCAACAAGAGCAGCATCATTCCTTCCAGCCATCTCAACTTATCACTACAACACGAACAACGATTAGAACTCAAATAACAATACTCAATTGTTAGACAACTACGACTCGACGACAAGGTCCAACCAACCTTTTTCTCTGATACCAACTTTGTAACACCCCAATTCTACCCCGGTAAATTATATAAAATAAAATCAGAGTTATAAAATTTCAATCATACAAATGAATCGGGACGTCACAAATTCTTCTAACAAATTCATTGCATTCATCATGGATATATAACACTTTCAAAACATCGGATGAACCATCATCATAACATCTTTAATAAAATAATTCAACATCTACGCAGCGGAATTCTTCAATAACATCTTTAAATAAAAACAACAACTTCGAAACATCTCATATTTAATAATCATTAATTCAAAATTCAGCAACTGAAAATCAACAATCAAAAATCAACAAGCGTTCATCCCCCCGAGTGTTACATATTAGAGCAATGACATCGACTCGAACTATTGAAGGTATACAGCCTTCACTCGCGATTACCTGCACGTTACCAACATAAGGGCAACATTCAAACGGAAGGGGTGAGATATCTAACAATATAATAAAGCGCTTGTTAATTAATATATTAAATTAGATCACTAATATCACCACTTCTCATCTCATAATCAACAATAATTACAGCATATATACTCATTCATCAACATCAAATACACTTTATTATTCAATCATATAATGCGACTCCAAAACTATGCAAATGCATGTGGTACCATTGGACAGAACTCCCATCTCAAAAATCTGCCAATTAATAGAGGCATCAACAAGGCATAGCCTTCATCTCAAAATTTGCCAATCCAGGCCATCTCAACGAGCATAAGCTCCATCTCAAAAATGCAATGTATGCGGCTCATCATGAATGTAATAACAACACCCAAGTTAACAACATTTCAAATCATCTCAAAACAATAACATCTCAATCATCTCAAAACATCCCAATCATCTCAAAACAACAACATCTCAATCATCTCAAAACATCTTAATTAACAACATCTCATAATTTATTAAACATCATTTATCATCACAAAATCATCGAACACAACTTCATTAATAAAATCTCACCAATACTCAACTGTATATGAATAGTATAGTAATCCATCCTATTATTCTGCTAATTTATATCGTTACTGTCACTAATCATATTGTCATAAATCTAACACCAGCCTCTAAACATCTAATATTCATCGTTCTGTCCAAAAATCAGCACAACGATCATCTACGGGAATTAATTCTAAATCATGCATTATATGGTAGGATTACACTTCTTATCCATCATTTAATCATCTAGAATAAAGCACATCGCGTTAGATAATCAATGCTTCGAACAGCATATCAAACAGCATCCTAAAACTCAAGTTACAGCAATTAAAAGCCAATTCTATCAAAAACCAGACATTATGTATCGACACAAAACCTTATGGATCGACTCATCCTACTTCATATGTACACTATGAGTCGACACATCCTCCTTATGGATCGACTCATCCTGGCTTTAAATCACAGCATGTATCGACACATGCACCTTACCGGTCGACTCATCCTGAGTCTTGCAACTTCCATGCATCGACGCAAGCCCTTCTTGTATCGACTCATCCTGAGTCTATCATTGCCTATGTATCGACACATTCAGTTTGGGGTCGACACATCCTGCTACAGTCTGCATAATTTCTACGTTTTGTTCTGTAATCTCACTACGGGAATTATGTTACAGTCCTACAAACCTATAATCATGGAAATTCATCACCTAACGTTATACCCTATTACTCCATTGATCAAACAACATAATAACATCATTATCCATCAAGAATTCATCAATATTCACCATACATCATTATATACATATACAATTCAAGAACAAAACAGCAATCCTCCAACCCCACATATCAAACATCATGAACCCAATTATAAAGTCAGAACCCCACCCTTACCTTGGATTGAAGGTTTCTCTATAATTTACGGGTTGAATCTTCGTTCTTGCCGTTTTCCACTTTTTCCAGCAGCTTCGCGTTCTCTTCCAAATCCTTATTTTCTTCTACTGCTTCTTTCTTCTCTTCCTTCTCACATATAATAAAATAACCTAATATTCTATTATTCCTTATTGGGCTTAAAACTTACACCCCCTTATTACTTCTACTCTCTCAAAGTAAGCCCACATTAATAATATTAACTTCTAATATTATTTCACCACATAATATTATATCTCTAATATTATTTCTCCACTTAATAAAATAAATCCAATTTAATTATAACACATCTTCACAAATATTCTAAAAATAATTTGATTAAATAATTAATTAAATTACGGGCGTTACAACTCTCCCCCACTTAGAATATTTTCGTCCTCGAAAATTTACCTCAAGCAAACAATTCAGGATAGGAGTCTCGCATCTTGCTCTCCAACTCCCAAGTCATGCTTTCTCCTGCAGCTCCTAACCAAACCACTTTAACCAAGGCAATCTCTTTGCCCCTCAGAGTCTTCACTTCACGATCCGTGATCCGTACAGGCATCGTCTCCACCGTAAGATTATCTCGTACTTGCACATCGTCCATATGAATCACATGAGATGGATCTGAAATATACTTCTGAAGTTGCGACATATGAAACACATCATGCAAATTCGAAAGATTAGGCGGTAAATCCACTTTATAAGCAACATTCCCCACTCTCTCTGAAATCTGATACGGTCCAATAAAACGAGAAGTGAGCTTCTTAGACTTCAATGCTCGCCCAACACCAGTCATAGGGTTAACTCTCAAAAACACATGATCACCAGCTTGGAATTCTAAATCCTTCCTTCGCTTGTCATGATAACTCTTCTGTCTATTGTGTGAAGCTTTCATCTTTTCTCGAATCAACTTCACCTTCTCGGTATTCTCACGAACAAGTTCAGGTCCAAGTATTACACCCTCACCAGATTCATGCCAACATAGTGGAGTTCTACATCTTCTACCATACAACGCTTCAAAAGGTGCCATCCCAATACTAGAATGGTAACTTTTATTAGACGTGAACTCTATCAAAGGAACATAAGTATCCCACGAACCTCCCTGCTCAAGAACACATGCCCTCAACAAGTCTTCCAACGATTGAATCGTCCGTTCAGTCTGACCATCTGTCTGAGGATGATACGCTGAACTCAACCTCAACTTAGAACCCAACGCTTCTTGCAAAATTTTCCAAAAATCAGAAGTAAATCTTAGGTCTCTATCTGACACAATGCACAAAGGAACACCATGCAGCTTCACAATCACACTAATATAAATCTCAGCCAACTTTGGCACTGGAAAACTGATGTTAATAGGAACAAAATGAGCTGACTTTGTAAGCCTATCGACAATCACCCAAATCGAATCATGTCCTCTTAAAGTACTAGGCAACCCTATCACAAAGTCCATTTAAATGCTATCCCATTTCCATTCTGGAACTTCCAACGGTTGCATCAATCCTGCAGGCTTCTGATGTTCAACTTTCAACTTCTGACAAGTCAAACATGCATACACAAACCGAGCCACATCACTCTTCATCCCAGGCCACCAAAACAAACCTTTCAAATCTTGATACATCTTTGTAGCTCCTTGATGAATACTCAACTTACTTATATGACTCTCTTCAAGTATCACTTTCTTCATCTCAGCATCATCAGGAATACAAATCCGGTTACGAAACTTCAACACACCTTGCTCATCTAACTTGAAATCACTATTCTCATATTGATCAATCCCAACCGTCAAATCTACCATTTTCACATCCAACTTCTGAGCTTCTCTAATACTGTCTAAAAATTCATTATTAATATTCAACATACCCAACATAACACTTTGTGGAGTAACCTCGCAAACTAAGCTCATATCTCTGAACTACTCAATCAATTCCAACTCTTTAATCATCATTGCTGACATGTGTAAAGTCTTTCGACTCAATGCATCAGCTACCACATTCGCCTTTCCTGGATGATAATTCAAACCGAAATCATAATCCTTTAACAATTCCAACCATCTTCGTTGCCTCATATTCAACTCTTTCTGATCAAACAAATACTTTAAGCTCTTATGGTCACTAAACACTTCAAATCTAGAACCATAAAGATAATGCCTCCAAATCTTCAACACAAAAACAACTGCAGCAAGCTCTAAATCATGCGTAGGATAGTTCTTCTCATGAGTCCTTAACTGCCTCGACGCATAAGCAACTACCTTGCCATTCTGCATAAGCACACCTCCTAAACCCATCTTAGAAGCATCACAATACACCACAAAAGGCTCTCCTGGATTAGGCAACGTCAAAATCAGAGCCGACGTCAACCTCTTCTTTAATTCTGTAAAACTTTCTTCACATTGAACATCCCATACAAACGCTCTACCTTTACAAGTCAACTTAGTCAATGGAAGTGACAACTTAGAAAATCCTTCGATAAACCTTCTATAATAACCAGCTAATCCCAAGAAGCTTCTAATCTCAGTAGCTGACTTTGGAGTTTCCCATTACAACAAAGCATCAACCTTCGATGGATCTACAGCAATGCCACTACCTGAAATCACATGACCAAGAAAATTAACCTCTTTTAACCAAAATTCACACTTGGACAGATTTGCATACAACTTATTCTCTTTCAAAACTTGCAATACTACTCTTAAATATTTAGCATGCTCTTCTTCTGACTTAGAGTAAATCAAAATATCATCAATGAACACCACTACAAATCGATCCAAATAAGTATGAAAGATACGATTCATATATTCCATGAATACTCCCGGTGCATTAGTAACACCGAAAGGCATCACCAAATACTCGTAATGTCCATAACGCGTTATGAAGCCGTCTTCTGAATATCTTCATCCTTCACTTTAATCTGATGGTAACCCGACCTCAAATCAATCTTACTAAACACACGGGCATCCACCAATTGGTCCATCAAGTCATCTATTCTTGGAAGCGGATACTTGTTCTTAATTGTCACCTTGTTCAATTGTCTATAATCAACACAAAGCCTCATACTTCCATATTTCTTCTTTACTAACAACACTGGAGCTCCCCACGGCGATACACTTGGTCTTATAAACCTCTTCTCAAGTAACTCTTCCAATTGCTTCTTCAATTCCGACAACTCGGACGCAAACATCATGTATGGTGCCATAGACACAGGTTTGGTACCAGGTACAAGATTAATTGCAAATTCAACTTCCCTCTCTGGAAGTACATCAGGAATCTCATCAGGGAAAACTTCAGGAAATTCACACACCACCTGCAATTCCTCAATTATAGCTTGAGTCTCTACAGATAGCGACGCCATCAACGAACCATATGTGCTTCCTCTTGCATCAACTTTCTCAACTGTCTAGCAGACAACAGACCATCTTCTTCTGCTTCAGGAGTAGAAAACTTCACTGACCTGTCATAACAGTTAATATGAACACAATTATGCTCTAACCAGTTCATACCAAGAAACACATCCAAACCTCTTAACGGTAAACAAACCAAATCAACAACAAAGTCTCTGTCGAAGATCGACAAGGGACACTTAGCACACACAAAAGAAGCAGTCACCGACCCCTTGGGTGGAGTATCGACGACCATTTCTCCATTCAAAGAAGACGACACAAGACCCAATCTTTCAACACAATCAACATTAATAAAACAATGCATAGCACCAGTATCAATAATAGTGATTAAAGGAGTACTATTAATGAAACATGTACCTCTAATAAGTTCGTCCTCAATAGCTGTCTGATCCTCAACCAAAGCAAACACTTTACCACTTAACCGAGCCCTCTTCGGTTTTGGACACTGACTACCAATGTGCCCTTCTTCTTTACAGTTGAAACAAACCACACTCTTGTGTTCACACTCTGATACAACATGTCCGTTCTTGCCACAACAGAAACACCTCTTCACCTCAGTAGTGCACACATTACTCTTGTGTCCAGGTCTCCCACACTTAAAGCAAATCACACCAGCAGGAGTATCTCCCCCACTAGTCCTCTGACCATGAGCAACTCTCTGCTTACCCTTACCAGCTGGGGCATCATAAGGCTTACCACGACTCTGTGGGTGCTTACCCCTCTTCTCACTAATAATATTGTAATGAGCATTATTATCCTCCTCATAAATCCTGCAGCTATCAACCAAATCAGCAAAGACACGGATCTTCTGGTATCCAACTGCCTTCTTAATCTTTGGGCGCAACCCGTTCTCAAACTTATACACTTCGAAAATTCAGCATTTTCCTCAGCGTAATGCGGATAGAACTTGGCCAACTCGGCAAACTTGGCAGCATACTCAACAACAGACAAATTCCCTTGCTTCAACTCAAGGAACTCAATTTCCTTCTAACCACGGACATCTTCAGGAAAATACTTTCTCAAAAACTCCCTACGGAACACGGCCCAAGTGACATTCTCACCTGCAACTTCCAACTTCTGGCAAGTCTCTAGCCACCAGTCATCAGCCTCGACTGCTAGCATATGAGTCCCATAACGAACCATCTGCGTTGGAGTGCAGTCCATTACACGAAAGATCCTCTCTATCTCTTTCAACCATTCCAATGCTCCGTCGGGATCATACTTTCCCTTGAACGTAGGTGGATTCTCTCTCTGGAAAGTCGCCAAGCTACGAGATCCAGCATTCCCGTTAGTATTCGGCTGATTTTCCATTGCATGAGCCACTTCTTCTAAAGCAGCAGCAAGAGCAGCATCATTCCTTCCAGCCATCTCAACTTATCACTACAACAGGAACAACGATTAGAACTCAAATAACAATACTCAATTGTTAGACAACTACGACTCGACGACAAGGTCGGACCAACCTTTTGCTCTGATACCAACTTTGTAACACCCCAATTCTACCCCGGTAAATTATATAAAATAAAATCAGAATTATAAAATTTCAATCATACAAATGAATCGGGACGTCACAAATTCTTCTAACAAATTCATTGCATTCATCGTGGATATATAACACTTTCAAAACATCGGATGAACCATCGTCATAACATATTTAATAAAATAATTCAACATCTACGCAGCGGAATTCTTCAATAACATCTTTAAATAAAAACAACAACTTCGAAACATCTCATATTTAATAATCATTAATTCAAAATTCAGCAACTGAAAATCAACAATCAAAAATCAGCAAGCAATCATCCCCCTGAGTGGTACATATCATAGCAATGACTTCGACTCGAACTATTGAAGGTATACGGCCTTCACTCGCGATTACCTGCACATTACCAACATAAGGGCAACATTCAAACAGAAGGGGTGAGATATCTAACAATATAATAAAGCGCATGATAATTAATATATTAAATTAGATAACTAATATCACTACTTCTCATCTCATAATCAACAATAATTACAGCATATATACTCATTCATCAACATCAAATACACTTCATTATTCAATCATATAATGTGACTCAAAAACTATGCAAATGCATGTGGTACCATTGGAGCAGAACTCCCATCTCAAAAATCTGCCAATTAATAGAGGCATCAACAAGGCATAGCCTTCATCTCAAAATTTGCCAATCCAGGCCATCTCAACGAGCATAAGCTCCATCTCAAAAATGCAATGTATGCGACTCATCATGAATGTAATAACAACACCCAAGTTAACAACATTTCAAATCATCTCAAAACAACAACATCTTAATCATCTCAAAACAAAAACATCTCAATCATCTCAAAACATCTCAATTAACAACATCTCATAATTTATTAAACATTATTTATCATCACAAAATCATCAAACACAACTTCATCAATAACATCTCACCAATACTCAACTGTATATGAATAGTACAGTAATCCATCCTGTTATTCTGCTAATTTATATTGTTACTGTCACTAATCTTACTGTCATAATTCTAACACCAGCCTCTAAACATCTACTATGCATCGTTCTGTCCAAAAATCAGCACAACGATCATCTACGGGAATTAATTCTAAATCATGCATTATATTATAGGATTACACTTCTTATCCATCATTTAATCATCTATAATAAAGCTCATTGCATTAGCTAATCAACGCTTCGAACGGCATATCAAACAGCATCCTAAAACTCAAGTTACAGCAATTAAAAGCCAATTCTGTCAAAAACTAGACATTATGTATCGACATAAAACCTTATGGATCGACTCATCCTGCTTCATCTGTACACTATGAGTCAACACATCCTCCTTATGGATCGACTCGTCCTGGCTTTAAATCACAGCATGTATCAACACATTCACCTTACCGGTCGACTCATCTTGAGTCTTGTAACTTCCATGCATCGATGCAAGCCCTTCTTATATCGACTCATCCTGAGTCTATCATTGCCTATGTATCAACACATTCAGTTTGGGGTCGACACATCCTGCTACAGTCTGCATAATTTCTGCGTTTTCTTCTGTAATCTCACTACGGGAATTATGTTACAGTCCTACAAACCTTAATATAATCTAGGAAATTCATCACCTAACGTTATACCCTATTACTCCATCGATCAAACAACATAATAACATCATTATCCATCAAGAATTCATCAATATTCACCATACATCATTATATACATATCCAATTCAAGAACAAAACAACAATCCTCTAACCCCACATATCAAACATCATGAACCCAATTATAAAGTCAGAACCCCACCCTTACCTTGGATTGAAAGTCGCTCTACAATTTTCGGGTTGAATCTTCGTTCTTGTCATTTTCCACTTTTTCCAGCAGCTTCACGTTCTCTTCCAAATCCTTATTTTCTTCTACTGCTTCTTTCTTCTCTTCCTTCTCACAAATAATAAAATAACCTAATATTCTATTATTCCTTAATGGGCTTAAAACTTACACCCCCTTATTACTTCTACTCTATCAAAGTAAGCCCACATTAATAATATTAACTTCTAATATTATTTCACCACATAATATTATATCTCTAATATTATTTCTCCACTTAATAAAATAAATCCAATTTAATTATAACACATCTTCACAAGTATTCCAAAAATAATTTGATTAAATAATTAATTAAATTACGGGCGTTACAACATACTACAAAGCTCCTACTATAGACCTGTATTTTATTGGATCAATGACATTTTCTAAGCCAACTTTAGACAGTTTTGTGATGGATGCCATGGGAGAGGCAATGCCTTTTGCAGAGGCCATGTTAGCCTTGATGAGAACATCCTTTAAATACTTGGTATGTGACAACATAAGAGAGCCATTAGTTAGACGTTGAACTTCTATTCCTAAGAAGTAATCTAGTTGCCCTAGATCTTTGTGAGAAAATGAGAGACTCACTTAGTAATAAGTTGTTGAATGAAGGGCTTGGAGGTGCCTGTGATCATTATATCATCCATATAAACTAGAACCATTGTGCAATTGTTGGGAGTGTGTAGCATAAACAAGTAGGTATCACACTTGCCAGCAGTAAAATTCAGAGAAAGGAGATCACTTTTTAACATGTCAAACCAGACCCTTGGAGCCTGCTTAAGACCATATAAAGCTTTGTCTAACTTGGACACCAGTTTAGGATTAGACTTTTTAAAGCCAGGAGGTTGGACCATGTACACTTCCTCATTAAGAGTTCCATTTAGAAAGGAATTATTAATGTCAAGTTGTTGAATAGGCCAGCCATGTCTGATAGCAAGAGTAAGAACAACTCTCACAGTTATAGGCTTAACAAATGGTTTAAATGTTTCAGTGAAGTAAAAACCCTCTATTTAATGAAACCCTTTGGCTACCGATCGGGCCTTGTATTTTTTTACAGTTCTATTTGCATTTTCCTTTACTCTAAACACCCATTTGCAACCAATGTGTTGTCTATGAGAAGGTGGAGATATAAGAGCCTAGGCATTGTTCTTGAGAAGTGCATCATATTCTTCTTGCATAGATGTAGACCACTCAGGGACGACCTAGGCTTATCTATAGAAAGTTGGTTCAACATGAGAGAGCAGCAAGGTTGGTTGAAGTTTGGGTTGAACTATGCCACTTTTGGCTCTGGTTTGCATAGGGTGGGTGTTAAGTGGGTGAATTATGGGAGCAGGCAGAAGAGCAAGTGGAGGTGAGGCACTATATAAGTCAGGTGAAATAGACATACTTGATGATGAAGGAACAAAATTGTTGTTAGAGGCAGCCACCTGAATTTTAGTTTGGTCTGAAACATTAGGATCATTCAAGTGGGAAGGTGAAGAGGTGAGGTTGAAGGCAAGGGTGTAGGTGGGAATATTATTGGAGAATGGGAATATGGCTCAGATATAGGTGAAGATGAGTGAGGGTATGATACTTATGACTCAACAGATGATATTGGGGTAGGAGAAACTGTGGCAATTTGAGGTAATGCTATTGAGTGAGTGAGAATAGTTTGCAGGAAATTTTGAAAGTTATGGGTAGAGGAGACGTGACTACTTGGGCCAGTAGGGGAGTGTGAAGAAGATGAAAACAGTTTAGTATAAGGGAACCTATTCTCATTGAAAATAACATCTTTAGTATAGTGCCTCGAAAAAATTATTATTTAATTCAATGAAGTCTCCATCTAACTTTATTTACTCCTAAAAGGAAAGGGAAAATATAGAGAAAACCTAAGAAATAAATGAAATGGTCGTCGAAATCAAAGAGCGGACTTGAGAGTTGGTTATGCAAGGAGAAAGTATTAGCACCCCTCACATCCATCGTAGTCGATTGGAACCATTTAGTTCAAGTGTGTTTGTGTGTTAGAAAGTAAATTTGCAATCTTTTATCATGCGAGAAAAGAGAAAAGAAATGAGAAATGTTTTTTAGTTTTTCGAAAGTGGGCTCGCCTTGGTTTCACAATCGTGTGCCTGTGTATTCTCCTAGTGCGATGGAAAAGTCAGAGCTTACGTAGTTCTTGATAGACTAAAATTTTTGTTGGTTAGTTGATTTTATTTATGAAAATAGGAGCTTAATGGTACGTGGACGATAAGACTCACTATGTGGTTCGCATGTGAGAATTTTTTTGAAAAATGACTTGCACGTGGGCAAGGTTTGATGAGTTTGAATTGATTTTATAGGACTCGAGTGTTTGAATGTCCAAAGTAGTTACTTGAGACCCGCACACTTAGGAAAAGAGTAGGTAGGTACCTAACTAATCCATTTAATATTTTTTATGAAAAGGGTGAGAGTCAATACAAGTTAGGTAACTTGTCCTTGATTAACTTAGGAAGAGGGAAGATATGTGTATATCCCTTCCATTTAAGAGTGTTTTAGTTGGTTCATAATTAACCAATACAAATCAGGTGACTTGTCCTTGATTAATTTCGAGAGAATAGACATGTGTCTACCCCCCCTACTATTCAACCCTTATTTATTTGAGAAAAGAAAGTCACTTGATGTTGGATTGAGGTTTGATACTTTATCATGAAAGTGTTTTGAAGATGAGGATCACTTGGCGTTGAACCAAGGTTTATTGTAAAAATATTTGAGGGAAGTGAAAAATTATGAATAATTACAAGCATGAAAGTAGAGCAAGTAAATAAATTATTAAAATCCCATACAAGGTGGGTCACACAAATGATAAGGAAATTAAAATTATGTAAATGCGTGTACGAAATAAATTTAATCGATTAATTAAAATGAAGTTTAATCAATCGACTAAAGCTCCATTGTGAGTTTAAGGAGAAGCGTGGTGTGTGCAATATGTGTGGTCGTTATGACGCTTAAAAGCTTTGTCAACTCAATGTATGAAAATGGCTTGCAATCAAAAATTAGTTCCTTTGAAAAAGTTTTGTGCAAGTGATGAATAGCTAAATAAAATAAAACAATAAAATAGTTAACTAACTATTACATCACATGGGGAGTAGGGTACTGTAGTGGTAGAAATGTTCAAGACTAAGCCATTGGATTGCCTAGACTTTATACAAATCAAAATAAAAATCGCCACCATGCTTTATTGTTTCCAAAGGAATGGGAAAAGAGCGAATGACCCAAAAAGAGGGGGAAAGATTCAAGGTGAGGGGGTTGGTTATGCAAAGGGAAGGTATTAGCACCCTAAACATCTACGGTACTCCGCGGGAACCTCTTTGTAAAAATTTGTATATTTTGGCTATAAAAACGGTTATATAAAATGGATGGTGGAGGTGAGAAAAGAAATATATATTTTATGATTTTTGCACCCGCCGCGGTTGCGAACCTTTAGTGCCTACGTACCACCTTTCGTGAAATAGGGGATCATGGTACACATAGTTCCTTTTTTAAAAAAAATTTAAAACACAAGTGTGTTAGTCAATTTTATGAGATAAAACATCATTGTCATTGTCCATGTGGAAAACACACCTACTACCCACAATCATGAGAAAGAGAATTTGCATCATCTCAAAGCGGAGGATATGGCTTGGATTTTAAAATCAAAAATGCCCCACTCAACACCCAAGTCGAAAATATCTCTCTTCACTATATATTGTAGAAGTATAATTGTTTGCATCACTACAAGGATTGACAAGAGTTTAATATTTTAAGAAAAGTTTTAAAGTTAAAAAGCCAAAGTGGCAAAATGGTTTGAAATGAGATTGATTGACTTTTAGTCTTCTCAAAAAAAATGCTAAGGTATTATTAAGTTGATTGGAGTTTATTTATGAAAATGTTTTGAAAATGCATGGGCATAAGTCCAAGTTTATTATGAAAATGGTTCAAGTTCAAAAACAAGAAGAGTTTTCAAAAAGGGAAAGAAAATTTTTGAAATTAAAGAAGATGAGAGGAGAAGAAGGGACTATCCTAAAGCACAAGGTAAAAGCTAGAGATAGGAACCATCTAACCAACAAGAAGCCAATACTTGACATTATGAGCCAAGATAGAATTCTCATTCCTTGGATTTAAACCAAGCAAGCAAAAATACTATACCTCTTGAGAGAACCAAACTTCAAGTGTATTAAGTCTTCATAAAAATTGGGCTGAGTAACGGCTGTATACGGGTGAATTCCATATTACAAACAAAGGGTGTAATCACAATAACCCGCACATAAAACAAACAAACAACCCAATGTCTTGAGGCAAACCTCAAGAGCTCCAGACAAAATAATCAGATAAGATCACAAGGTCTCCAAGATAGGCCAAGGTTTCTAAATCCTAAGTTCAAGAAAAGTCCCATGCTCCATAATGCCAAGGATAGTAGCCAAATAGCCCAAGTACCATTAAAGATTTTTTAGAGTTTATGTTGATTATTAAGTATCTTAAGAAAGGAAAAGAAAAGCTCAAGTGAGCAAAGTACAAAATGGCAAGAAAATAAATGCTCAAATGAGCAAAGATGAAAATGGCATGAAATGTAAATGCTAAAAGTAAATAGTACATAAATCATAAGAAAGAATAAAACATAAGGTAAAACAAGTAAATAATTAGTTGTTAGTTGGATGACCATCTTGAAGCTTGCATTTGGAACTCATTAGAGGATTGGTAGAACCAAAACCTCCACACAACAAGTTGCATTTTATTTTTGTCAAGTATATCATCCATTTGGAATTCTCATAAGTACCATTTAATGATCAACGATGTTTAAGTGATCCACGTTGACCAAAGGTGTTGTAGATCCATTAGAGGATTGGTAGAACCAAAGCCTCCACACAATGAATCTCAAGGTTATTGGATCAAAGAGATCAAATTAACATACTTGGGCTTGCAATCATAAGTTTGGGCCACGAATGATCATTTATTAGAATCAGGACAAAATTTAGCACTATGTTAAGCAATCGTAAGTGGAGTTATATAGAAGTCGCACCTATTTTGAGGTCGGTCAGTAGCAATTTATGCACCATTTGTTTTGAGATATGATATAGAGATCATGCTCCAATAACACCTAGTGCAATAAGAAGGGGATGAGATGAAGAGGGATAGGGAAAAAATATACAAACCACATTTGAATTAAATTTTAATCAAACTATTATTAAAATCATTCATTCATTTTTGTAGAGTTAAACTCAACACCATGGATCCAATGATGTTAATAAAGTTCATGATCCAAAATCTAACCCAAGATCAAACAGAAAATAGTCACAAAATAATATCACATTTTAATATTTAAAAAAGGGTTAAAAAATAATGTTTAAAAATAGAAAATAAAGAGAAAAAATACCAACTATGTTCAAATTAATCAAAAAATAAAAAGTAAGACCATAGAAAAATCAGAAATGGATCCAAATATTTTTATAAATTTTTTGGTAATTTTTAAAAGTCAGAAACTATTTTTAAACTATTTAAAATTGCTCAAACAAATAGAAAATAGGTCAAGAATAGTAAACCTCAATATAAAATTCCATAAAATTTTCAAAAAGTCAAAAATATGCAAAAAAAATATTTATGAATTTTTTCAGAATTAAAAAATGTCAGAAAGTATTTTTTTTAAGTAATTAAAAGAAACAAATGATTCAAAAATACAAAAAAAAATATAAAATATCAAAATAAAAATATAAAAAAATATTCATGAAATCATAAATAATTCAAAGTATTTTTGTGAATTTTTTCATGATTTTTGGATAAAAAATAAAAGAGTTATGAATTTTTTTAAATTTAATAAATAAAAAATATAAAATCTGAAAATAAAATAAAACCAAAAAGATGTGGACCATCAGATCATAGTCAAAACGCGTTAGTAAGCTGATCCAGTGGACCAGACGTGTTGTGCTTGATATGGACCTTTGTGAGATACACATAGGATCAGAAAAAGGGCAACCAATGAAATTAAAACGTTTGGCATGCTATCATTGGCTGAGACGAGACATGTCATCGTCTTCAACCTCCATACACCCTGCAATGGGGATTTTGTGAGATCCTTCAAATGGAAAACGTAGGATCCCAGGCTAGTATCATTGAACTCGTCTCTTCAAGACGATTCTAACACCACCATCGCGCCAAATTTATATAAGGTATGGAGAGAGATATGAATCAAAAACCCAGAAAATAGCAAGCACCTTCAATTTGAGATTTCTCTCTCAATTCTCAATGGATTTAAAAATTGTAAGCAGCATTAGAATCAGGAGAAGGAGTAGAATAGATTAGTGCTTGAATTGGATCCAAAAGGTGGAGAATTCTACCTTTACAAAGTTCAAGGAAGAAGCTCTGAAATTGGACTTTTGTAGCTTGAAATATGGCTCGTTTTGATCGGTTTAAGTGCTGGAGAGTTTGTATGATGCTTAAGGATGATGAATGCGCAAAGAATTTTGGAAAAGGAGCTTAAATCTCAGAAACTGAATTCAAAAAAGATGGGTTCGTGTGAGGTTTTGACAGGGTGTTTTTGGCTCTCAAAGCTTGAAGAAATAAATGGGGGTGACCCTCTATTTATAGGGAAGTGAATGGGAATAAAAATTGGAAGAAACAAGCAAGTTTGGAGGGAAATTGAATGAAGGTCGAGCACGAGTGAAGTGTGACTTCATTTCCATCAAAACTCAACCAAATTTTGCGTTTTGGGGTGCTAATCACTTCTGGAAAGTTTTCTAATCAAGTTTAAACCAAAAACATGCATAAATATTGTGTTTAGAAGTCACATTATGGATTTCAAAATTCTGACTTTGTGGAAAATTCAGTTTCAAGTTACCAAATTCAAATCCATGGCATTTCCAACTCAAGGGGTCTTAGGGCATGATTCTTGATGCTTTAGAAAGATGAGATTACAAGATTTTCAATAGAAAAAGAATGGAATAAAATGGATGCTTGAGATGAAACTTGCATTGAGTCAAAGTTGAAGAAAAAGGGTTGACTATCCATACTTAGAAATATTTCAAATTCTTCTTTAAAAATGACCTATAATCTTTTGCATCCAAACATGGCCTTCCACTTGAAATTTTCTCTTAACCAAAAAATATGGAATGAAGTAGATCTCTTGAATGACATTTTTAAACTTGAACCACTCAAAAACTCCAAAAATTGAGCAAGTTATGACTTGTTGAAGTTGGCCAAAAATCATGAAATGGCCTATAATCTTTTTCATATTTAAGGCAACCTCCATCCATTTTCCCACTTTTCACATAAAAGAAGGCATAAAGTTCACATATTTAATATCATTATGGAAAAATAATGGGCTCAAGGTGATAAAAATTGACCAAGTTATGATCATTTGAAGTCACAGATGGAAAAATGGTGATTCATCTGAAGGACTTGTAATATTTATTCTTCATCAAGTTTCTTCCACATGAAAAATCCTTTGAAATTTTGAATTGATTTGTTGATAACCCTTTTAAGAGAAGGATTTCTTTTAAATCATTCAAAAATACCAAAAGATGAGCAAGATATACTCCTTTGAAGTTCAAAACCCTAGCTTCTAGATCAAGAAAATGCCTTGAGGAACTTTGACAAGTTTGAACAAACTTCTTGTACCAATATTATTTCTTTGTGAATAGAAGTTGTTGAGGATGATAATGATAAATCTTAGCCACCAAAATCACTTCCATATCTTGAAATTTGATATAACTATGCCCTTGTGACCAATATGAACAAGGCCTTGTCCAAGCATAAAAGCTTCTCCAATCATCCCCTTGTACTTTTGAATAAATCTTGATAACTTTGAAATGTGGTGAACCAAAATAAACCTTGCCATACCATTTCTTCCAAAACAACTTCAATCATAAGGTTTGAACTTCTCAAGCTTTTATTGGCTAGGGTATGGAAATAAACTCATGAATCCATGGAGTAATTTGTTAAATCTCATTGCCCTTACGTGCATGGACAACAAGCAAGACAAGCCAACATTGTATTTTATTAGTTAAGTAAAGAAAACAAAACAATATTAATTATCACAAAAGGAACATAAGTCAAGGTGCTTGGTAATTCCTCAAAAGGAGCAAAGCTCAAAGTAGGGAGGGGAACTAATAATCCTAGTGTGATCTTATTGTGACTGAATCAACATGGTATGATGAATGGATCTTAGGGGGAATATTGGGGTACAACAGCTGCCCTTATTTAAGTTTCTTCTATCCAGAGATACGAAGGTTAAAAATCTTGGTGTCGACGCGATCGAAGATACTTAAATATAAAACAAACCCTATTTTTGGCCCTAAGATACCATGCAAATGCTTATGATCATGAATGCATATGAACAGGACCAAAGAGACACGAAAATAACACTGGGGACGCAACAATAAAGAAACAAGGGAGCACCCCTCCACCAGGAAAATAAATCACTGGTGGACCAAAAGAACTGAATCAAAGAGGATGGTAGGATGGCACACCAACTTCTACTGAAGGCGAAGCTACCAACATTTACTAAAGGCAGAGAGAAAGATAACAAACATCGACGTTCACTGCCGATGGTCTACCAAATTTCACTGAAGGTAGAAGGAGAATATATATCACCGTCGTTCACTGACGATGAACTACCCACGTTCACTGAAGATAGCAAAAAGATAATAAGCACCGACGTTCACTGCTGATGGTCTACCACCTTTCACTGAAGGTAGAAAGAGAATATATCATATCATTATCGTTCACTGACGATGAACTATCAACATTCACTGAAGATAGCAACAAGATTACAAACATCTACGTTCACTGCCGATGGTCTACCAACTTTCACTGAAAGTAGAAATAAAATATATCATATCACTGCTGTTCACTGATGATGAACTATCAACGTTCACTGTAGATAGCAACAAGATAACAAACATCGACGTTTGTTGTACCCCAAAATTTACCCTCTCACTTATCAAGAATTTTCTCACAAGATCTCATTGGGCTCAAGACTACACTAGGGTTTGATCAGCTCAAGACACCTCTTTATGCATTGATGACCAAAATTAGGGTTTGAGTTTGTACAAGGATTTTTGGACTATCCATGCTTCATATGACTTTCAAGGATCATTAGGGATCCCCAAGATTTCTCATGTCAAGTTTCAAGCCTTGGATCACACTTTTGATCAGTCAATTGAACAGTTGGCCTAAAAATCAGCTGTATTGGGGGGAAAAGTCAACCATGGCCAATTTACAGTCAAACTTCATAAATTTTGATCCACATCAACATTTTAAACCCATATGTATCATTTGATCAAGTTTGGACCATAACTTCTCAAGAAATTTAATCAAATCATCAAAAGGGCAAAATGGTCAAAATTAGGGTTTTGACTGGGAAAGGGCAATTTCTGGTTTTTGACCTAGAAAATGATCAATTAAGTTAAGGCTTGATCTCAAGAGTCCAATTGCATCACTTTGACCTAATAACATGGTTCAAAACACTACAAGTCCATTGGATTGATAGATGAATTTTTCAGTCAACTGATCAAAAGTCAATTGTATACTGAAAAGTCAAACTTTGACTTTTTTGTCAAAATCAAATGTCAAAGATCATAATTCATCAAAACATGTCAAAATATGAAACTTGTTCGTCAAGAAATCAAGAATTCAAGATTTTATTTGGAAAAGATGAAATTTCTTAACTTAGAAATTTTTCTAAGTATAGACAATTTCTTAATTTTTCACAACTTTGAGCCATGTTTTAACCATGATGCAAGATGATTCAAAGAAAAATTCCAACATGAAAGTTGTATATCTCCATGAAATATACAACTTTTCTTCACACAACTTCTCCTAAAAATTCTTGGATCTCAAGTTATAATTTTGTAAACACATGCTCATGAACTAAAAATGACTTAGTGAAATTTTGCCCTAGTTAGGCAGATTTTTTACCTAACTTCATGGAAATTTTTCACATAGTTCCAAGGGGAATCTTCAAAATAAATTCAAAGATGAGTTGTATAGAACATTGCAAGCTTTCCAAAATGTCCAAGAACTCTTTGAGATCATTCTTGAGTATGGAAAATCGAAGAGATGAAGTTGGTGTTTTGTCACTTAGATTACAAGTCATTTTGTGAAGAACATTGGATCCAATCCTCAAGCATGCTGTACAAATCCAACTTTGCAGGCTGCTAAATTGACTTTCACTCCATAATTAAATTTTTGCACAGCTGTTGGAAGCTTTAATCCAAGCATTCAATGCATTGTACAAACTTAATTCCATTTTGGGAAGAAAGGCAACATTGCCATTTTAGAAAAGTAAGCTTTATGCAAAGTCAGCTTGCATTGAGCCTTGAATTTGTTCTTTCTGCACAAACACACTCCACACAATCAGAACAAGTGTGTTTAAAGGTCTCATCCCCCCTACAAGCTTTGTACTTCACCTTGAAACCATGCTTGCTAGCTTTGCTTCAAAAAAAAGTAACCAAGCAAAACATGTGAGTTTTTGAAATCTAAGTTGTTACAAGTCTTAAAACCTCTTGCTTATAAGTAGACACACTATTTTCAAGTTTACACACGAATGTTATTGCCCTGAAACTGCCTCAAACATTCAAAAACCAAAAACCTGTTCAAGAACACCATTAACATACAGTTCTGAACCAAAACTCATGATCTTCATTTCCACTCGTGCGTTTTGAAAACTAATCACTCAAACACCTTATATACATCATACCAAAGCAATCCAGGCCCCTGTTTCAAGACTGTAGCTCCTCCATCACTATCCACCATTTTCAAATATCAAGCTTGCAGGTTGACTTGAGTAGAAATATTCAGGGAATTTTAAGGCAAAGTAAGAGTTGAAATACACTCAAGGAAGTCCAGGAAAGCTAAACAGATCCTCAGGCCATCTCAAAAGTTGCTCAAACTCCATTCACGACTCCAGCTGCAAGAGGTAAAAACTAAAACTTATATCTCCTCATACAAGCATCATTTGATCCTGATTTGTGAAAATAAAATGTAGATATCCTTGCTCTAAAGCTAACCATGTTCATAGTTTCCATTTATATTGATTGTGTATAGAGAATTTTGGATTTCAAATTTCGAAAATTAGGTTTCAATTTAGGGCCAGTAAAATTATATTTTATCTTTGACTTTTAGTTTACATAAGTTATATGGTTGAATTCGTGGGAAGAAACACCACAACTTTAATGTTTGAACTTTTCATTTTTGTGGAGAAATGAGGAAGATACAGGTGGTTCAGCCATGGCTCAAGGTTGAAGATGAAGTTGCCTTCAGAAAGCAGTTTCTAATATATATGTATGCTTTGATTATATGATCGGGTGAAACAGCCACCCAAGTGGCAAGCGCGCGCGTACTAAGGCATATGCTACCTAAAGGGTGAGGGTTCGAACCAATGTTAAACCCCCCCCCCCTTTTGCATTTTCCATTTTTCTGATTTTTGCTAACACCTTTTTTGCAGGCGCTGGGCCCTTTGGGCCTGGCAGTTTTTTTTGTTTTTGCTAGCATACGCCATGTTTACTTGTGACACCACCCTGGCCCATTTTATTTTTATTTATTTATTTATTTCTTTTTCTTTTAAATATATTTTCTAAAATACCAAAAAAAAATCATAAAATGTATAAAAATAATAGATTTATATTTTGACATAATTTAAATATTTTTTCACATAAATAAAAAATTATTTATATTCATTATACTTTATTTACTCTTATTAATTTCTTTGTAAATTAAAACTAGATTATTACTTATTTAAATACACTTAGTTTTAATATAAAAAGGACCAAAAATATTTCATGGCACCACATATTATTTTCAAGACAAAATATAAAAATACAAAAAAAAATACTTTTTTCTTTAAACTTATTTTCTTTTAATCAACTAAAATAGATTTAGGGTTTTATTTAAAAATTCTCTTCTTAATTAAAATATTTTCTTAAATAATTTATTTTATTAACTTAAGTTAATTTAACTTAATTACTCTTTTTTTTTAATTAGGTTTAGGTTAAAACCTCTTTCATACAAAAATCCAAACACAAAAATCATTTCTTTCAATTTGCATTTTGTACTTTATATATTTCTTCAAATTATTTGTACAATATTCAATTTAGTTGTAATAGATTAATTAGATTTACATTATTGCAATCCCCATTCATAAATTGTATACCCCCTCCCACAAATGTTGTAATAGCGTAGTAACTTTAAATTTCGCAATTTATCGCTTTTACATAATATGCTAGTAATTAGGGTTTGTATGGAAAAAATAAAATCAATCAAATAGAAAACCCTAATCCAAGACAAAACTAAGCATGAAAATAACACACTTGCACACAAGCATCCCTAGGGTAAAATCCACTTGGTTGCCTTATAAAATGGCCATATTACGCATGTAAGGTATCTTAACAAAAAAAAACAAATACAAGATCATAGTCCCTCGATGACGCTATTCAAAGTTGCCTTACAAAATGATCTTAGTCCCTCAAAAAGAATGCTAAGATACCTCGCAACATTGCTAATCATGTCTATACGATGACCCAGGCCCGTCCCATTTACATCCAAAGATAGGGTTGCTTACCAAATCAATGGTAAGACAACAATGTCAAGAAAAAAAATGAACAAGAAAGACTTTTGAGTAGGAAGATTGCTCCTAAATTACTTGCTCCATTTCAAAACAAACATCCTTGCTATTTTCAAAACAATCACATACACTTTCAAAACATCTTACGAAAATTGAAAACATTTTCAAAAGATCAAACATCTTTGTATACATTCTTACGAATGAGAATCATTACAAAGATTTCCTAAACAATGGCCTCTTTACAAAATACTTTCAAAAACCACACAAAGCACAATTTCAAACAAAAGCAAGTGATCTAACAAGTAACCAAGATCCCATGGAAAACCATGGATAAAAAGGGTTCTAATACCTTCCCTTTTTATAATCTACCCCCTGAACCCAAGAAACAATCTCAAAGGTCTTACATGTGCTTTTTCACCTTTCCTTTTGGATAAAAGAAAAGTTGGTGGCGACATTTGCGATCAAAAGCAAAACCCTCAAGTCAGTTCTCCCACCGCATCACAGAACTGGCGACTCTGCTGGGGAAAATTCTAAAAAGTGGGGTTACCTTAGGGAGTAGATCACATTTATTTGCTTACATTGTTTGACTTGTATGCTTTACATTATGGTTCTTTGTTTGGGTTTGAATCCTCTACCCTGATTTGAGATACCTTATAGGTAAGTAGCAATACGTTGTGGAAACTGTGCGGGGTATACCGACATGGTCTAAGCAATAGCTATGTTAGTGTGACATATTTGTGGGTACAGGTAGCCTTTGAGTTAATCAAAGAGAATACGGGGCTGCTGAGTGATGTCATGAAGCACTAATGAACTTCTAGAACCTTTACTTGACCAACTTGGCCTTTAGGACGTAGTGAGATGACCGACTTTGGTGGAATCCGAAGTTGGTAGATACTCGATACTACACTCATTGAGGTTTGGTTTCTTGGGATATTTCGGTCGCCATTAAATAGGATTGTGATGAAACAATGACCAAGGAAACAAACCAATGATATTGAGCTCCTTAAAACCCGGTTACTATTACTAGGACAGGTTTGAGCCAACTAAACTTCAAGAGGGTACTTACCTATAAAACTCCATGCGAGCCTAAACCTAAGGACTGCTTTGTTTGTATATGCATACTTGTGCATAACATCATGAACATCATGAACATCATATACATCCACTAACCATTTCATGGATCTTTGGATTCATCTTTGTTCTTGTTTTGTAGGTTATGGATTCGCTTCGCAAGAAAACTATTCAAGTCAACCTTGTAAGGATCCCTCCACAACTTAAGGAGCTAGTTTCAAGGATTCTTGAAAACTCTCCATTCACCGAGAGACATGGTCGCCTACTCAACTTGGTCACCTCCAACACAGATGAGGACATGATGAAAGTGCTTTTTCAGTTCTTTGATCCTTTACACCATTGCTTCACATTTCCCGACTATCAACTTGTGGCTACATTGGAAGAATTCTCCCAACTCTTGAGGATTCCCATTCTCAATCAACTACCTTTCAACGGTACAGAAAGAGACCCAAAGCCAGAAGAGATTGCTCAAGCTCTACACTTGTACTCATCTGATGTCACAACTCATTGGGAAACAAGGAGTGGTGTCAAAGGCTTCCTAGCAAAGTTCTTGTTTGAGAAAGCCCAAAGCTATTGGAATTCCTTAGACTTGCAAGCCTTTGAGGAAATTGTGGCTATCCTCATCTATGGGATGGTTTTATTTCCAAATCTTGACCAACTCAAAGATGTGAACGCCTTCAAAATCTTCATATCACACAACCCGGTGCCTACATTGCTAGGGGATATCCTACACTCTTTTCACACTCGCACAATGAGGAAAAGAGGTATCCTTATGTGTTGTACTCCTCTCTTGTCAAGATGGTTTATTTCTCATCTTCCCCAATATGTATTAAAGAATGAGCAAGGTTCAATGTGGTCACAAAGGTTGATGACGCTCAAACATTCAGACATTCATTGATGCTCCCGATCCAAAGAGAATATTATCATTGTCGATCATTGTGGAGAATTTCCTAATGTCCCTTTACTTGGCATTAGGGGAGGTATCACCTACAACCCTTGTTTAGCCTTAAGACAGTTTGGTTATGCCCGAAGGGATGGCCCGCACGAGATAATGATTCAAGGTTTGGTATTTGACTACGACAACGACGATCAAGGTCTTCGCCAGAGATTTATCCGAGCTTGGAGGATGTTGAACAAGGTGGATAGAAAGACTTTGGGGCACAATAATTCCATCCCTCTTGAGTCTTACCTCAAATGGGTACAAACTCGTGCTCAGAGTCTTATGATGCCTTACCCCTCCATTCTCCCGATAATCATTGAGCCTGTCATGGAGGGAGATGTTCCATACACTATCCTACATCCTGACATGCCCACATCTCTTGAAGACCTACAAAGGGATTGGATACAACTCAAAGGAGAGCGAGATACTTTCTAAGCCCAACTCTACGCGAGCGAGAAGAAGGTTTTGGAACTCACTAGGCTACTTCATGAGGAGCATACTCTGAATGCCTATATTGCACCTAAGAGGATGCGCACTACCTTTCTATCTTAGATTTTTTTGTATTATTTTGCCCAAGGGGCATTGATGTACTCAAGTTTTATCTTATTAATATAACGTGTGTTTCCTTTTTTTCTAAAACAAATTTGAATCTTTGAAATCCTTGAAAACATTGCATATGCATATACCATTCATCATAATACACAGTTGGATGGATCTTGAGAAAACATTGAAAGATCTCCAAGCTCAGAATACACAGTTTCAATAGTTGCTCTTGACCCTAGCCAGGGGACAAGAAGAATTGAAGACTTTTCTGGCTGAAGAGAGGAAAAAGAAAACAAAGAAGGTGACCGGAGTCTTAAACATGGGAAAAAGATTTCATGGGCAGACGAGAAGGACTTTGCAACAACATCCGGTGAAAGAGACAACCAAGATGGTAAAGGAAAGGAAACAGTTGTCTCGATAGAATTGGAGGAGGAAGAGGAAGAAAAGGACTACTCTGAAGAACAATACCCTCCAGCTGATGACAAGTATAAACATCTCGAAGAGCGTTTGAGCGCAATGGAAATCCAAAAGGTGCCTGGCTTTGACTTTGAGGAATTGGGTTTGGTATCGGGGATTGTGATTCCTCTGAAATTCAAAGCACCTATATTCGCCAAATATGACGGATTTTCATGCACTAAAATGCATCTTCGGTCATATGTAAGGAAAATTCAACCCCAAACCGCTGATAAAGACTTATGGGTGCACTTCTTCCAAGACAGACTGTCTGGAACTCAACTTGACTAGTTTTACCAACTAGAAAGAGCCAACATTCATAATTGGGAAGATCTTGTTGCAGCTTTCTACAAACAATATCAATACAATGCTGATCTGGCACCTACTCGTACTTAACTCCAGAGTATGGCCATCGTTTCCAATGAAGGTATCAAAGACTATGCACAAAAATGGAGAGATTTGGCTGGAAGAGTTCAACCCCCTCTATTTGAGAGAGAATTGGTAGACATGTTCTTGGGCACCTTGTCTGGTCCGTTCTTCAATCATTTAATCGAAAGTTCATCTGCAGGCTTTACTGAACTAATATTGACCGGAGAGAGGATAGAAGCCGGTATAAAGAATGGAAAGATTCAGAAAGACACATCTTCTTCTACAGCTGTAAGTAAGCCCTTCATCAGAAAGAAAGAGGTCGTTGCTATATATCCGCAAAGAAACCAAGATAGGGCCGAACGTCGACCAATGGTGGGATCTGTTATGATTCCTAAGCCTGCATTTGATCAGCAAAGAAATAATCAAACAAGGATGGAAAGGCCAGTCAGGAAGTTCACCAGAATCAACATGACCCCATCTTAAGTATTATCGCGTCTACTAAGATCAAACTTGGTGACCTTAAAAGAAGCTCCGAAAAACCCCAATACAACATCTCCTCATTATCATCCCAATGCCCGTTGCACATATCACTCTGAAAGTCCTGGTCACGATACTAATAACTGTTAGGCTCTAAAGAACAAAATACAAGACCTCATTGAGCAAAAGAAATTGAGTTTGATGCGCCTGAAAAGCCAAATGTCATTTTCGCCCCTATGCCCAGACATGGCCACAATACCAATGCCATTGAAGAAGGATTGTTTGTTACTTCAATTGATGAACTCATGACCCCACTTCTGACCATTAAAATGAATTTGTTGAATGCCGATGTGTTCCTGGGTTGTGGTGAAGTTTGCCATCTCTGTTTGTCCTCCCCAACCAGTTGTCCTTTGTTGAAAGTAGGCGTTCAGTGCCTAATAGATAACAAAGAAATTTTATTCGAGAAGACTTATGTTTCACTTGTTCCTTTTGAAGATGTTTCTATCATTACCATTTCCGCCAATTCTTCCAGGGTCTCCACCAAAAGACCCATTAGAATTACATCAGTTCCGAAAGTAGATCCTTTAATAATCACAATGCCTGGACCAGTCTCATATACATCGAACAAAACCATACCATGGAATTATGGAGGGGATGTCTATTACCATGGTATCAAGCAGGACTGGCCAGCTGCCAAAGATTCAAGCTCCGAGAAAGTTAATTTCGACATCAGTAACATTGCAGGAACTAGCAAAATTATCCGAAGTGGTAGGGTCTTTTCTCCAGAAATTGCTCCCCCAAAAGCAGTTTCTGGACCCGTAATCATCCCTGTGGTTGCTCCAAAGGTTACTCCCACATCCATAATCATCTTTGCAAATGCTCTAATTGACAAAGCCGTTACAACCCCTGTAATCATTCCTACTGACACTCCTGCTACCGAGTCAACTGAGACTCGAGGAAAAGGTGTTATGATTAAGCCTGTCCGGACGAAGGCTCAGTCATTGACCATCCCTAAGACCTCCAAGAAAGAAATGGAGGAGATCTGGAAAATTATAAAGAGAAGCGACTACGATGTAGTTGAACAACTGGGGAAAACTCCCTCTAAAATCTCTATGCTGGCATTGCTGCTCTGTTCCGAGGCACATCTGAAAGCCTTGGTAAAGTTCTTAAAAACCGCCCATGTACCTCAAGATACATCTGCTGATCAGTTTCAAGACTGCGTAGCCAGCCTAACTGCGGACAATGGTTTAGGTTTTTCAGATGCTGATCTGACGTCGGGGGGAAGGAAGCATAATGAGGCATTGCATGTCTTAGTGGAATATAGGGGCACAACTCTGGCTCATGTCTTGGTGGACATTGACTCATCTCTGAATGTACTACCCGAAAAATCCCTTGATAGACTTGACTGTGAGGGGTTGACTTTGAAGCCAAGCAACATAGTTGTAAGGGCTTTTGACGGCTCGAAGAGGATGGTGCACGGGGAAGTGGATATCCCCATAAAAGTTGGAACCCAAACTTTCAATTCAACGTTTTATGTAATGGACATTTTCCCTTCATACTCCTGCTTGTTAGGCCGACCATGGATCCACAATGTTGGTGCTATTACTTCTACGTTGCACCAAATGTTGAAGTATCCAGTTCAAGAGAATATTATCACCGTTCATGGAGAGGAAGAATACATGATCATCCATCTCAATTCCTTCAGATATGTGGAATTAGATGGTGAACTCATTGAAACTCCATTTCAACACTTTGAAGAGGTCCCTCGAGATGTGGCAATGACCTAGGTTGTTCCCAAGATTACAAGGCCTCCACTCCAAATGTCATCACTGAAGGATGCCAAAGCAGTGGTAGAAGAAGGAGGGTGTACTATCTAGGGACAACTCCCAGATATCCCATATAAGTCTGACAAGTTTGGCATGGGTTTCACTTCAAGTGCTCAAAAGATTGTATGTCGTGCTCGTGCTGGAGGACCACCCTTGAAGATCAGCAACCGTGAAGTCAATGCAGTAGAAGATGGTGAATATGGCTGCAACCTGGAGGATTGGATCTTCCCAACTGTCAATGGAGGGCTCAGCAATTGGGAGGCTAGAGACTTTGTCCCGATCACTTTTATCCCACGGTAATTTTCTTTACATTTTGTTAGATCTGTAATATTCAAAACAATTCGCACTCTTAAAACCTTGTGTCTTACCCGAGGCACAATGGTCCATTTGTAAGGGTTATTATCTCATTTTCATATGACATCAATGAATCATGGACGTTTTCGCATACAAACTTTTGCGCTCATTGTTTTTCTTTTACACTTTTATTCTCTTTCAAAGATAGTTATGCCCTTACACACACCCACACTCATAATGCAGGTATAGATCCATTCAGGATCCCATGGGTAACGATACTGCTATGGCCTTTTGTGACTCTGAGAATCTAATCTACCAAGCCTAAGACGAAGGTGAGGAAGATTGTGAAGTACCAGGGGAACTTTCCAGACTACTACAACAAGAAGAGAGAACCATTCAGCCTCACGAGGAACCCGTGGATACAATCAACCTAGGTACTAAAGAAGATAAAAAAGAGGTCAAGGTGGGTGCCAATCTGGAACCCAGTATCAAGAAGCGTCTGATTCAGTTGTTACACGATTATGTTGAAGTCTTTGCCTGGTCGTATGAAGACATGCCGGGACTTGATGAAGATATTGTGGTACATCGTCTGCCTACAAGAGAGGATTGTCCGCCAGTAAAGCAATAGGTTCGCCGCATGAGGTCTGATATGTCAGAAAAGATTAAAGCAGAGGTCATGAAGCAATTCAACACTGGATTCTTGGTTGTCACCTCATATCCCCAATGGGTTTTCAATGTTGTTCCCGTGCCCAAAAAGGACGGCAAAGTGCGAATGTGTGTGGACTACAGAGATTTGAATAGGGAAAGCCCTAAGGATGATTTTCCACTCCCCCACATTGATATCCTAGTTGACAATACGGCATAACACAAAGTGTTTTCCTTCATGGACGGACTCTCTAGTTACAACCAAATCAAAATGGCGCTTGAGGACATGGAGAAAACAACCTTTGTCGCGCAGTGGGGCACTTTCTGCTATAAGGTAATTCCATTCGGACTAATGAACATTGGGGCAACCTATCAGCGTGCCATGGTAGCTCTATTTCACGACATGATACATCACGAAATAGAAGTCTATGTGGACGATATGATAGCCAGATCTCAAACAGAGGAAGAACATCTTGATCACTTACAAAAACTATTCGAGAGACTGAAGAAGTACAAGCTGAGGTTGAATCCTAACAAATGCACATTTGGGGTACGGTCTGGTAAGCTCCTAGGCTTTATCGTTAGCAACAAAGGTATCGAGGTCGATCCTGCCAAAGTTAAAGCAATACAAGAAATGCCTACTCCTCGTACTGAGAAGGAAGTCAGAGGATTCTTGGGACGTTTGAACTATATTGCCAGATTCATTTCTCACCTGACAGCTACTTGTGAGCCAATCTTCAAACTATTGAAGAAATATCAAGTAGTCAAATGGAATGATAAATGTCAAGTTGCTTTTGACAAAATCAAAGAATACTTACAAGAGCCTCCTGTATTGATGCCACCAATCGAGGGAAGGCCTTTGATCATGTATCTAACTGTTTTAGAAAACTCAATGGGGTGTGTATTGGGACAGCATGACGAGTCTGGCCAAAAAGAGCATGCTATTTACTACCTGAGCAAAAAGTTTACCGACTGTGAAACCAGATATTCACTGCTCGAGAAAACTTGTTGCGCTCTGGCATGGGCTGCTCGCCGGCTAAGGTAGTATATGCTGACTCATACTACTTTGTTGATATCTAAAATGGATCCGATAAAATACATCTTCGAGAAGCCTGCTCTTTCTGGGAGAATAGCGAGATGGCAGATGATCTTGACAGAATATGACATACAGTATACTACCCAGAAAGCTATAAAGGGTAGTGTAGTAGCCGATCACCTTGCTCACCAAGCTGTAGAAGACTACCAGTCCATGAATTCAAATTTCCTGATGAAGACATCATGACATTAGACAACTGTGAGGAATTCAGGCCATATGATGGACCTGAACAAGGATCCCGATGGACCCTGTTTTTTGATGGAGTGTCCAATACACTTGGCAATGGTATCGGTGTTGTACTCATATCTCTGGAAGGGTGTCATACTCCCTTTACTGCCAGACTTTTCTTCAATTGTACAAACAACATGGCGGAATACGAAGCGTGCATCTTTGGTCTCAAAGCTGCCATAGACTTGCGAATCAAATCCTTGGATGTATTCAAAGACTTAGCTCTGGTTATCACCCAGATCAAAGGGGAATGGGACACCAAACACCAAAACCTTATCCCTTACAAAGAACATGTTTTGACATTGCTACCACATTTTGAGAAGATTACCTTCGAGCATTTCCCGCGAGAAGAAAATCAGCTAGCAGATGCTCTTGCCACAATGTCATCTATGTTTAAACATAATTGGGATAACGAGGCTCCCATATCACCATTGAACGAATGGAGGAACAAGCGCACTGTCACGAGATTAATACTGAAGAAGTAGTAGACCAGCCTTGGTTTCACGAAGTCAAGAGGTATCTCGAGACCCAAGAATACCCAGAAGGAGCTTTAATCAATGACAAGAAGTTCTTAAGGAGATTCTCTGCTAAGTTCTCCCTTAGTAACGGCATCCTGTATAAACGTAATCATGACTCTGTATTACTTTGGTGCATAGATAAGTTTGAAGCTGAAAGGATCATAACTGAATTACATGAAAGCACTTTTGGTACCCATTCCAGTGGGAATACGATGGCAAAGAAAATCCTGCGGGCAGGCTATTATTGGTCTACCATGGAAGCAGATTGCTATCAACACTCTCGAACCTACCATAAATGCCAGATTTTTGCTGACAAAGTACATGTACCTCTGGTTCCTATAAATGTCTTGATGGCTCCTTGGCCCTTTGCTATATGGGGAATTGATATGATTGGGGAAATCAAGTCGACAGCCTCCAATGGACACCTCTTCATCCTAGTGGCCATTGTCTATTTTACAAAATGGGTGGAGGCAGCTTCTTTCGCTTCCGTTACCAAGTATGTTGTTGGTCGTCTCATCAAGAAAAATCTCATTTGCCAGTACAGTATCCCCGAAAGGATCATCACTAACAATGGTACAAATCTCAACAACACTATGATCACCTCCTTGTGCGAACAATTCAAGATTCAGCATCACAATTCTTCTCCCTATCAGCCAAAGATGAATGGTGTTGTCGAAGCTACAAATAAAAACATTAAAAAGATCATACAGAAAATGACAGTCACATACAAAGACTGGCATGAGATGCTACCTGTTGTACCCCAAAATTTTCCCTCCCATATTTCTCAAGACATGTCAAGAAGAATCCCCAAGTGGCTCAAGTTAGCTCAAGAGTTGGACAGTCAAATCATCTCCTAAGGCAGTCAATTCAAAATTAGGGTTTTGTGTTGCATCAAGTTCCTTACATCCAATGACCTATAGTACTTACCAATGTCCTAATATGTTCTCAAGATCATCCATGTCAAATTTCAAGCCTTGCAGAGAAAGTTTGGTCAGTCAATTGCTCAAGGGGTCCAAAAATCGACTATGTTAGGGCAAAAGTCAACTGTGGCCTACAAACAGTCAAACCTCGAGATTTTTTGTCAACATTCTCATTTTGAAGGATAATTCATCATTTGATCAAGGGTTGATCATGATTCATCAAGGATTGCTCAAGATTCATCAAGATTCAAAAGTTGCTAAATTAGGGTTTTGTAGGAAAAGTCAACTCAACTTTGACCAAGCATAACTTTCACATACTTTATGAGAAATTACCCATCCAAAGCTCATTTTAAATAGGATGCAATTTCCTACAATCCATATTCACACCCCAAGATCATTAAATGCACTCACAAGAAGTTACAAATTTGGACATTATAGGTCATTTTTGAAAGTCGACAAAAACACCTTTTTTTCCAAAGCTTATTTATTAATAATGGAATATCAAAATGAGATGATACCAAACGGGATGGTTAGAGGACATCTCAAGGTTTCTAAAAAGTCCAAGAACACTTCCAAATGTTCAAAATTGAAGAAGTTATGCATTGTTGAAGTTGGGCATTTTTCCAAAATTGCCAAAAGTCAACTATCTCCAAAACTTCAAATTTTTCCAAATGGGCCCACTTTTTTCCACTTGATTTGATCTTGTCACACCACACACGTGTCATATATTCAGTCTTGTGCCAGTTTATTAATTTTTCTATTTTATTTGATTTTTATTGATTTAATTCATTTTTAATCAATTTAAATCCAAATAAAATCCAAATCTTAATCGATTGAAATATTTTTGATCATTACAGGTCTTTAATATCATTACGGACATGACCAAATTAGAATCAAGGAATATCATGAACAAATATTGGATTTTTTGACAAATATGGAAGCTTATTCATGGAAGATCAAATCATATCTTAATTCATCAATTCACATGGATTCAAGGCCCAACTTTTTACCTAATTCATTCCTTATTACTCATACAAGGCAAAGACATCAGGTGCACGACCTAGAGGCTTCTAAAATCACAATACCAAAACTAAAAAAAAGCTTGAAAAAGTTGGAGATCGAAATCAGTCTTGGAGTCCAATTCAAGGCAAAAGAGCAACGTAGCCTTCTTGCCTGACGTCCACTGAAGCTAAAGCAACCATTCACAAGCCCTGAAACCTAATCAAACACACTGTAAGTCGTCCTGAACATAGCCCTGTACACGAAATTACAACCTCATATTCTTGCATCTTTTTGACAAAACGTTGGTATAATCATGCTTATCATTAAATTCTTAAACTTTCTGCATCATTTGATTTTGTTTTCGTGAGCTATAGTGCCACACCCGAATCTAGGGTTTTGGAGTTTCATTTTTGGGCGTTTGCTTTGCAGGGAAAATCAAGGCTAACCATGGGTATAGACGTGCTCAGGAAGGAGAGACGAAGCGAACCATGGCTTTGGATTGTATTTCTACAGCCTAGAATTGATTTTAGGACAAACCTAGGAATTTAGCTGCGGATAAAATCCGCATGTAAATATCCAGGTTTTTCAACGAAGAAGACGATGATGCGTCCTCTTCTTATTGGTTGATTTTGAATTTCGCGCTTTTTATTTTTTTATTCCAGGCATATTGAATGTTTTCCAATATAATATTGTCCACTTATTTCATTAACAATAAAACATAATGGCTCAGTTGATGAAGGCGCTAGTGGATTGTCCATTGGGACCTGGGTTCGAATCCCAGGTCCCCCAAATGCTTATTATTATTTTGTTCCAGGAGATCCAGTGCAAAGCTAAGGACGTGGTCTATCATGCTCCTCCAGATCTCAGATGCCAGATGGCCTCCAGGCCAAATCTGAAGGCCAAAATTGAACGCCCATCATGTTCTCCAGTCAACACACGCGTGGGTAATCTGGAAAGTCAAAGCAGGCTAGCAACTATGGGGCCAAAGAATTGCTCTTCTCACCATAATCTGGGCCCAACACCCCCCCTCCCATGAGTATTTCTTTTTATTTTTATTTTGCTTTCCTTATTTATTTTAATATTATTATTTTAATTAATCCCCAACCAATTAATAATTTTTCCTCAAAAAAATCAGAAAACAAATAAAAATATTTTTTTTATTTATTAAATTTAAATTTGACTATATTTTTGTAAATAAATATTAATTAATTAACTTAGTTTTAAATAGGTTTAACTTTTAATATTTTTTCGCAATAATTAAAATCAATTTAGAATATTAGGTTTTTATTAACATTAATCCATTTTATTTTATTTCCTTAAATATTCAAAAACCCAAAAATATTTTTATTAATTTATTAATTTATTTTGACCTAATTTAATTTCCATTTAATTAAAAAAAATAACAAAAAACATGCTTTCTTTCCAAAAGGGTCAAAACCCTAAAAAATACGCCGATTTAATTTCTTGCACGCGATCCATTTGATTCTAATATTGTAATTGCTCCCGGTATGTAATAGCTTTTAATTAGGACTTTAATTATTTATCACTTTATTTTACTTTCCGCAATTTAAATTAAAGGGTTTGTTTTTGGCGATGTAAATACCCGACGCCTTGTAATAGTTTAGATTTAATTTCCGCAATTTTATTTCCGCAACTATACACTGTTAGATGTTTGATAATAGGGAATGCATGACAATATCAAATCTTTAACCTAAAATCAACATAGCTCACCCATGACATGTACAAAGATAAATTAACCGAAATAACACACTTGCACATGCCACTCTTAGGATACACCTCACTCGGTTGCCTTCGAAAGTGGTCATTGAGTATAGGAAGTTTTAGAGGTCGCCCTCTTGTCCAAAGATCATAGTTTCCTCGAAACGGTTGCCTCGGAAAAATGATCTAAGACATTAGGGTTACCACTAAGGTGTCCTAACATTGCTTTAGTGACCACACGTCCCTTAATCGAATTGACCCTTAAAACTCCAACGACGGTGCTACCTACTCCTCAATAGTGTGATAGCATTGTCTAAAGGACATTTGTACAGATTAATTCCTTTTTCGAGTAGGTAGATGGTTCTTAAGTACTTGCTCATTCTAAAACAAAACAAAACTTTTCGCACTTACACTCCTTTCAAACAAAAACTATTTTCAAACCCACAAACACAAAGAAAAGCAAATTTTGAAAACACTTTGAGCAAGTACCTAAGAGCCCGTGGATAACCACTGATAGAAAGGGTGCTAACACCTTCCCTTTATATAATCTACCTCCCGAACCCGAGAAACATCTCGAAAAAGGAATTTTTCTGCGCTTTTGTCCTTTCCCTGTTGGATAAAATAAAAGACGGTGGCGACTCTTGCTTACCGCGACATTTTACGAAAACAAACGCAAAACGCGAACCAGCATTCCAAAAACAGTCAGTTCTCTTCCCACCGTATCACAGAACTGGCGACTCTGCTGGGGAAGTTATGAGTGAGGTGTACCTTAGGATTAGATCATTGTATTTTCAATTGTATGCTTTGTATGATTTACATTTGTGGGCTTGTATCGGAGTTCTATAGATCCTAACCCAGATCTGGGGTACCCTTTAGGTAAGTAGCAATAAACTGTGAGGGAACTGTCCGGCGTAGACCGACACGGTTGAAGCAGTAGCTACGTTGGTGTGGCACTTTAGTCTGTACCGATATCCCTTGTGTTGGAACGAGGAGAATATGGGTCTTCTGAGGGGTCATTAAGCACCAACTGACCTTAGAACCTTAAATTGACCAACTTGGCCATAGAATAGTAGCGGTATGCTACACTCATTAAGACTAAACTCTCGCGATGATTCTGGCCGCAAGAAAAGGTTGCTAAACTGGAATTATGACTGATCAAGGGTAGTCAGTGATATTGAGATCCTCTAGAACCCGGTTACTATTTTTAGGACAGGTTTAAACCAACTGAACTGAAAGAGGGTAGTACCTAAGCTCCTTGCTAGCCTGAAATCTAAGGGCTCTCTGTGTGACTTGTGTGCCTTTACCATGTTTGCTATTTGTGGATACTTGTGGTGTGCTTACTATCATGACATCATGACATCATAACATTGCATACATCTTGCATTGGACTAACCTATTTCAAAGACAGGAGGGATTCATCTTTGCTCTGTTTTGTACGTCATCATGATGCCCATGCGTAGGAATACCATCCGGATTAACTTTGTCCAAGTCCCCACCTTGCTTAAAGAGTTGGTTGCCAAGATGCCTGACACTACTTCCTTCATCAGGAGGCATGGTTCTCTTCTCAGTTTGGTCACCTCCAAATTGGACGAGCAGATGATGAGTGTCCTGGTCCAATTTTATGATCTGTTGTACCATTGTTTTACTTTCCAGGACTTCCAGATGGTTCCTACCCTAGAAGAGTTCTCTGAGCTGCTCGGTATCTCTGTTCTGGAGCAGACCCCGTTTACTGGTTGGGAGAAGACCCTTAGGCCCGAAGAGATTGTTGCAGCCCTTCATTTGACTAAAGAGGAGGTAATGGCTAATTGGGAGACTAGAAGTGGAGAAAAGGGCTTTCTGACTAAGTTCTTGGTTGGTAAGGCTAACTATTTCTGGGATAGCCTAGACTTCAAGGCATTCGAGGATATTCTGGCTCTTTTGATATATGGCTTGGTATTGTTTCCGAATCCTGACACTTTTGTTGATGTTAATGCGGTAAAGATCTTCATCTCTCAGAACCCTGTACCCACTCTCTTGGGTGACATCCTTCATCAGCTCTATGCTCGTACTACCCGAAAGTGGGGAACCTTGATGTGCTGTGCTCCTTTGTTGTCGAGGTGGTTTATTTCGCACCTCCCTAAGTCAATACTGAAGAATAAAGAAGGAATGAGTTGGGGCCAAAAACTTCACTTCTGATGGAGCCATATCTCATATGGGTCCGTATTCGTTCCCAAAAGCTGGGTATGCCATATGAAGTCGTCTGGCCTGTCACTCTTGAAGTTGCTAATGAAGAAGGGGTTCTTCCAACCATCCTCCATCCTTATATGCCCACTGACATTGGGGAACTGAAAAGGTCTTGGATGCAGCTGAGGGATGAACGGGATTCTTACCGAGAGAAGTTCAACGAGCAAGAACAGAAGATCCAGAAGCTGACTAGGCAACTGGAGAACAAGCGAATTCTCAACGACTATGTCCGCATTGAGAAGAAGAGACCATGGGAGCATTGATGGGCCTTTGATGATTTCCTTTCCATTTTTATTTTTACTTTTCAGTATTTCTTTTCATGTAACGCCTTAATGGCATCAGTTGAACAATTTGAATTCTAAAGTTTATCTAATAAAGTGTGTTTCCTTTCTTGTTTACAAATTTGAATCTCTCAATTGTCTTTGAAATCATAGTCATACGCATTTCATCCCATGCACTTCATAAACAGGTACCCTTTATAGGTCTCTTATCTTCTTCACTGTTTATTTCAGCACTCACTCATCATGTCTGCTGAACCTTCAACTGAGCAAGCTATCAAGGCCCTCCAGGCCCAGAATGCCCAATTTCAAGAGCTGTTCATGAATCTTGCTAAGGGTCAGCAAGACCTGAAGACCCTGATTTTGAAAGAGAAGAAGAAGAAGAAGAAGAAGAAGAAGAAGAAGAAGAAGAAGAGGACAGTCCTGTTTAACACAGGTCATAGGTTTGGAAACAGGCTTCAGAATGAAGTTGATCTGACCACCTCATCTGGAGGGAAAGATAGTCAAGAAGAAAGGAGGGCTCCTAGCCCTGTGGTCTCCGACAACAAGACGGACTTCGATGAAGAACAGTATCCTCCTGCTGAGGACAGATACAAGCAACTGGAATACCGGTTGAGTGCTATGGAAGTTCGAAAAGTGCCTGGTCTAGACTTTGGTGATCTGGGTTTATCATCTGGGGTAGTGATTCACCACAAATTTAAGGCACCAGCCTTTGCTAAGTATGACGGAGTTTCTTGTCCGAAGCTGCACCTCCGGTCATATGTAAGGAAGATTCAGCCTTACACTGCTGATAAGAACCTATGGATCCACTTCTTCCAAGATAGTCTCTCAGGGACTCAGCTTGAGTGGTTCTATTAGTTGGACGGAGCCAGTATTCGCAGTTGGGAAGATTTGGCTACTGCATTCTACAGGAAGTATCAGTATAACTCCGACCTCGCTCCTACGTGTACCCAACTTCAGGGTATGTCAATGGGAACGGGTGAAGGATTCAAAGATTATGATCAGAAGTGGAGGGGCCTCGCCGGTAGAGTGCAACCACCCTTGGCTGATCGGGAGCTTGTGGACATGTTTCTGGGGACCCTGTCTGGTCCATTTTTCAACCATCTAATTGGAAGCTCTTCGTCTGGGTTTATAGAGCTTATTTTGACCGGTGAAAGGATAGAAGCTGGTATTAAGGCTGGTAAGATATAGAAGGGTGCCTCGTCAAGCACCGAGAAGAAGCCATTCAAGAAAGATTTCAGTGTTGTCTACAGTTTAAGAAACCAGAATAGACCTGAATGCCGTCAAGCTGTGAATGCGGTTGTTATTTCAAAACCTGCTGGTGCTCCTCAGCATAGCAATCAACAAAAGGATGAGAGACCTCGAAGGAAATTCACTCGTCTCAGCATGACCTTATCTCAGATTCTGCCACAGTTGCTGAAGACTAATCTGGTGGTTCTAAAGGAAGCCCCGAAGAATCCAAATACCATATCACCGAGGTATAAACCTAATGCCCGCTGTGCTTTTCACTCTGATAGCCTGGGGCATAATACGGATGATTGTTGGGTTTTGAAGAACAAGGTACAAGACTTAATTGATGTGAAGGAGATTGAGTTTGAGGCGCCCGAGAGGCCTAATGTTGTGACTGCTCCTATGCCCAAGCATGGAGCAAATGCTATAGAAGAAGATTCGTTTGTGGTTTCTGTGGATGACATTGTTACCCCTCTGAAGACTATAAAGAAGAACCTTTTGCTAGCTGGTTTATTTTCGGGCTGTGACGAAGGCTGCCATGTGTGTTCTGTTCTACCTACTGGTTGTCCGCTTTTGAAATCAGGTATCCAACACCTGATGGATAGTAGAGAAATTATGTTTGAGAAGACTGTTGTTCCCGTAATTCATTCTGAAGAAGTTTCCATCATTACCATTTTCGACAATTCTTCCAAGGCTCCCTCGAGGAAGCCTGTTAGGATTACATCTGTTCCAAGAATCGCACCTGTGATCATCACTGTTCCGGGGCCCATCCCCTATACCTCTGATAAAGCTGTCCCTTGGCACTATGGGGCTGATATTTATTTTCATGGAGTTAAGCAAGAGTTGGATGTTGATACTGACATCAGTAACATTGTTGGACCTGCTAAAGTCACCCGCAGCGGAAGACTTTTCTCACCTGATATCTCTCCACCAACTGCCCGAAAACCTGTTGTTATTACACCTGCCAGTGTACCTGCCATTCCTGTTCAAGTTCCTATCCTTACCCCTGTAGCCGAGTCATCTGACCCTCGGGGAAAAGGGATCACCACTGATGTGTCTGCCCAGACGGAGGCGCCGAAGACGATTACTGTTGAAGCTTCTAAACAAGAGATGGAAGAGATCCTGAAGATCATCAAAAAGAGTGACTTTAATGTAGTTAAACAGCTGGGGCAAACCCCATCCAAGATTTCTATGTTGTCATTGTTGTTGTGCTCAGAGGCCCATGCCAAGGCCCTGATTACCTTCTTGAAGACTTCCCACGTGCCACAAGAGACATCAGCTGATCATTTTACAGACTGCATGGCCAATTTGACTGCTGATAATGGGTTGGGTTTCTCTGACGCCGATTTGACCGCTAAAGGGAAGAATCACAACGATACCCTGCATGTCTCCATTGAATGCAGGGGCACTACTCTCGCTCATGTATTGGTGGATATTGGTTCTTCGTTGAACGTCTTGCCTAAGAAAGCTCTAGACTGGTTGGATTGCGAAGGGTTGGAGTTGAAACCAAGCAACATTGTTGTCAGGGCCTTTGATGGGTCTAAGAGGATGGTGCACGGAGAAGTTGATATCCCGATCAAGGTTGGTTCTCAGGTCTACAACTCTACATTCTATGTGATGGACATCAAGCCATCTTATTCTTGTTTGCTGGGTCGTCCATGGATCCACAAAGTCGGAGCCGTAACCTCAACGCTCCACCAGAAGCTAAAGTACCCGGTCAAATGGAAGATTGTGACAGTACAAGGAGAGGAAGAGTACATGGTTAGCCACCTCAACTCGTTCCTATATGTAGAAATGGATGGGGAGTTCATTGAGACCCCATTCCAGCATTTTGAAGAGGTTCCCCAGACACTGGCGTCAGCTGAGACTGTTGTTGAAGATTCTCCTATGAGGATGGCTTCCTTAAAGGATGCCCGGGCTGCTATTGAGAAGGGTGAGTGTGCAAATTGGGGCCGACTCCTTGATTTTACACATAAGACTAACAAGTTTGGTTTGGGTTTCACTGCAGAAGCTCAAAGGGCTGTTCGGAATGCACGAATCGGAAGACCTTCCGTGTTCATCAGAAACTCAGGAGTGAATGCCATTGAAGATGATATGGAAGAGTCTGAATTCGACAGCTGGATCTATCCTATGACCGACGGTGGACCAAGCAACTGGACCGCAAAGGATTTCATCCCTATTACTTTTGCTACCTAGTAATGAAACTTTTGTTTTGAATTTGTAACAGACAATGTTTTAAACTTTACGGCCCGGTGTCTTACCCGGGGCGTTGTGGCTTCATTTGTGAGGGCTTTATGTGTGTCATTTTCATATATCATTAACAAAAGCATTGGACGTTTCTTGCATTTCAAATTTTGCGCTCCTTGTTTTTCTTTATTATATATTGCAAAACAGCTATTTTACACACACTCACATATACAGGTCCACATCCACTATGGGTCTTACTGGTAACGACTCTGCTACTGCCGGTTATAACTTCGAAAATCCTATTAACTTAGCCGAAGACGAAGGTGAAGATGATTGCGAAGTGCCTGGTGAACTTGCAAGATTGTTACTTCAAGAAGAGAGGGCCATTCAACCACATGAAGAGCCAGTGGAAACAGTGAATCTGGGTACCGAGACAGATAAGAAAGAGGTCAAGATCGGTGCAAATCTGGAAGCTAGTGTGAAACAACGGTTGATTCAAATGCTGCATGACTATGTTGAGATCTTTTCCTGGTCTTACGAAGATATGCCTGGTTTAGATACCGATATTGTGGTTCACCGCCTGCCTACCAAGGAAAACTGTCCTCCAGTGAAACAGAAGGTTCGCCGTATGCGCCCAGAGATGTCTGAGAAAATCAAGGATGAAGTTATGAAACAGTTTGATGCCGGTTTTCTAGCAGTTACTTCTTACCCTCAGTGGGTGACCAATATGGTTCCAGTGCCGAAGAAAGATGGTAAGGTCCGAATGTGTGTTGACTACAGGGATTTGAACAGGGTGAGCCCTAAGGATGACTTCCCTCTACCTCATATTTACGTTCTGGTTGACAACACCACTCAGCACAAGGTCTTCTCCTTCATGGATGGCTTCTCCGGTTATAACCATATTAAAATGGCTCCCGAAGACATGGAGTAGACAACTTTTGTTACTCAGTGGGGTACCTTTTTCTACAAGGTCATGCCTTTTGGTTGAAGAATGTTGGGGCAACATATCAGCGTGCCATGGTTGCTTTGTTTCATAACATGATCCATCATGAGATTGAAGTATACGTCGATGATATGATTGCAAGATCCCATACTGAGGAAGAACACCTTGACCATCTACAGAAACTGTTTGACAGGTTGAAGTTGTACAAGCTGAGGTTAAACCCGAACAAGTGCACCTTCGGGGTGAGATCTGGTAAATTACTGGGTTTCGTCGTAAGCGAAAAAGGTATTCAAGTGGATCCGGAAAAAGTGAAAGCTATACAGGAGATGCCAGCTCCCAGAACAGAGAAAGAAGTCAGAGGCTTTCTGGGACGTCTGAATTACATTGCCCGATTCATCTCGCACCTAACTGCTACTTGTGAGCCAATCTTCAAGTTGCTGAAGAAAGATCAAGTAGTATGTTGGAACGATGAATGTCAGGCCGTTTTCGAAAGGATTAAAGATTATCTCCAAGAGCCACCTATTCTGATGCCACCAGTTGAAGGGAGACCTCTAATCTTATACTTAACAGTACTCGACAACTCAATGGGGTGTGTGCTGGGGCAGCATGACGAGTCTGGCCGAAAAGAGCATGCTATTTATTACCTTAGCAAAAAGTTTACCGACTACGAGACCCGATACTCACTGCTCGAGAAAACTTGCTGTGCTTTGGCATGGGCTGCTCGCCGGCTAAGACAGTATATGTTGACTCACACTACTTTGTTGATATCGAAGATGGATCTAATCAAGTATATCTTCGAAAAGCCTGCCTTGTCCAGAAGAATAGCAAGATGGAAGATGATCTTGACTGAGTATGACATCCAATACACGACTCAAAAGGCAATCAAGGGAAGTGTGTTGGCAGACCATTTGGCACATCAGGCAGTGGATGATTACCAATCTATGAACTTTGAATTTCTGGACGAGAATATCATGTTGGTAATTGATTATGAGACACCTGGACCGGATGAAGGACCTGAGGAAGGATCCTGATGGTCTATGTACTTCGATGGAGCTTCAAACGCTTTGGGTAATGGCATTGGCGTCGTGATCATATCTCCTAAAGGCTCTCATACTCCATTCACCGCCCGACTATGTTTCAACTGCACCAACAATATGGCGGAGTATGAAGCATGCATTATGGGTCTTCGAGCAGAAATTGACCTAAGGATTAAGTTTCTAAGTGTCTTTGGAGATTCCGCTCTTGTGATCAGTCAGATCAAAGGCGAGTGGGATACGAAACACCCAAATCTTATTCCTTACAAGGAGTATGTGTTGACATTGCTTCCCCATTTTGAGGAGATAACCTTTGAACACTTCCCTAGAGAGGAGAATCAGTTGGCGGATGCGCTAGCTACGATGTCTTCTATGTTCAAAGTCAATTGGGACAACGAGGCTCCCTGGATTATCATTGAAAGGCTGGACGAAACTGCACATTGCTGTGATATTGAGACTGAAGAGGTGACAGAAAAACCCTGGTTTCATGAGGTGAAAAGGTATCTTGAGACTCAGAAATACCCCAAGGGGGCATCTGTTAATGACAAGAAGTTTCTGAGGAGGTTTGCAGCAAAGTTCTTCATCAGCAATGACATCCTTTACAAGTGTAACCATGATTCAACCTTACTGCGTTGTGTGGATAAGAATGAAGCAGAAAGGATCATGGCATAGTTACATGAAGGTACCTTTGGAACCCATTCCAGTGGACATACCATGGCAAAGAAAATCCTATGGGCAGGATATTATTGGTCCACAATGGAAGCTGACTATTATCAGTATTCTCGGACATGTCACAAGTGCCAGGTCTATGCTGATAAGGTGCACATACCTCCAGTTCCTCTGAATGTCTTGACGGCACCTTGTCCTTTTGCAATGTGGGGCATTGATATGATCGGCGAGATCAGACCTGCAGCATCCAACGATCATCGTTTCATCCTGGTAGCGATCGATTACTTTACGAAGTGGGTTGAAGCGGCTTCATTTGCTACTGTAACCAAGAACATTGTGGCACGGTTTATTCGGCACAATCTGATATGTCGATACGGTGTACCAAAGAGGATCATTAAGGACAACGGTACCAATCTTAATAACAAGATGATCACTGAGCTCTGCGAGCAATTCAAGATACAGCATCACAACTCTTCTCCCTACCGGCCAAAGATGAATGGGGTTGTAGAAGCAGCTAATAAGAACATTAAGAAGATTGTGCAGAAGATGACAATGACATACAAATACTGGCACGAGATGTTGTCATTTGCTCTCCATGGGTACCGTACCTCAGCACGGACGTCAACAGGGGCAACACCCTATTCCTTAGTTTATGGCATGGAGGCAGTCTTGCCCATTGAAGTTCAGATACCCTCTCTTCGGATCATGAAGGATGCAGGTTTGAGTGAAGATGACTGGATTCAGACCCGACTTGATCAGCTGAACCTAATCAATGAAAAGAGACTTACTGCTATTTGTCATGGTCAGACGTGCCAAAAACGGATGATAAAAGCATTTAACAAGAAAGTTAGACGACAAGAGTATCAAGTTGGGGATCTGGTAATCAAGCGCATTATTCTACCTCAAGGTGATCCCAGGGGCAAATGGACCCCTACTTACGAAGGGCCATTTGTGGTTAAGAACATTTTCTCAGGAGGAGCTATGATTCTAACCACCAGGGATGGTGACGACCTTCCTCACCCCGTCAATGCAGACATAGTGAAAAGATACTACGCCTAATCAAAGACCCGCTAGGTTGACTGGCCTAGGCAAAAATAAGGGCTTCCCGGTGAACCAAAAGGGTTCGGGCAAAAATAAGGGATGAAAATGAAAAAAAATTGTACACTCGGCAAGTCGAAAACCTGAAAAGGCGGCTTGGGCAAAAAAGGGTATCCCGGTGGACTGAAAATCCGAAAGGGTGGTCCAGGCAAAAGTTAGGGATCAAAGCATAACACTATGTCTCATTGGATCACCTTGCATCCAGACTTTGGTATCAACTATCAAGCTCGGACGACGCTAATCAATCTGATTCATCTTCAACTAGTAGTAAAGTGATGAGATGCTCGAGGACATAAGGGCAATAGCAGAGTTGGAACCCAGTGGAATTGTTCACATATCTGTTTTGTTTTCTTTTCACAAATTGTATAAATTCTATTTGTTCGGCGGCGTTCTCTTACTAGGACGTCAGTCTCTTGTACAAAAAACGCCTATTTACAGGCCAAACTTCAAAATCAATACAAATTCATTTTCAGAAATTTCAAACTGTTTTTCCTTTATCTGTTTTGTTTTGCAAAGAACCTCCAAGATTCATTTTTGATATATGCATTTGACATTAATTGTTGCTCATAAATACTTACATGCAAAACAAAAGATGAATTACTGGTAATATCAGAAGCAGGGGCATAAGAAGTGTCCAAGTTGTACAGTTGCCCTGTCCACCAGGTACCAAGGTAGATTCAACTGAAGAATATGGCTAAGATACTTTCACTCCCCGCAGAATAAGACAGTAATGGTAGCTCTCCCAGCTAAGACTTGCAACCATGAACAAATCAGCAATACTCTCCCCAAGCAGAGTTGGTCTACCATCAGCCCTAAAAAGGCTGGATATCCCCAGAAGATCTTAATATTCCCCAGCGAAGTATAAAGATATTCCTCAGCAAGTATAAGAGTATCCCCGGCAGTCTTAATATTCCTCAACAGAGTATAAGAATGTTCCCCGGCAGAATACAAGATACCCCAGTGGAGTCAATATTTCCCAGCACGGTCTGAAAAAACTTCCCCAACGGAGTTGAAGCATCATCCCCAGTAAACTCTGGAAGTTTATCCCCAGCAGAGTTTATCAGCGGAATCCCCAGCGAAGTTCTTTCCTTTCACAAACAGGAATTCAATCCTCAACAGATTCAATATCACCAGCAACGGTAATCCATCCCCATCGGAGTTTATCATTGAAATCCCCAGCGGAGTTTATCAGCGGAATCCCCAGCGGAGTTTATCGTTAAAATCATCAGCAAAACATCTCTCCCCCACAGAGTAATTCCCCTTGGAGTAATCTATTCATCAGTTTATTCCCCAACGGAGTTCTTTTCTCCTGCAGATTTATTCTCACAATCATCTTCGTTCATCATCCCCAGCGGAAACGAAGAACTCAACTCTATTCTCCAGCAGCTCCGAGATTTATTTTCCCCAGCTAAAACATTATATTCCCATACATCATGATACATGCATATACGCATCATACGAATACAATCTCATTTATTTTGAGAACATCATTGCCTGATCCATATCATGCATTACATATGACTGACCTTTACCTTTCAGGAAAGATACAGTTAAAGTTCTCAGTTACGTCGAAGACCTGACCGGTTCTTAAATCTCAATTGAATTATCCTTGGTTGAATTTCAGATAAGGTTCTCAATCTCGACAGTTTCCCTACGTCAAAGTGTGGACGAGTGCTATAACCTCAACGATATACTACGTTGAATACTAGTCAGTTCCTAGATCTTGATGTTTTCCTCCGTCAAAGTGTGGACGAGTTCTACAATCTCAACGGTATACTACGTTGAAGACCAAACAGTTCCTAGACCTTGATGAAGATGTTTCCCTATGTCAAAGTATGGACGAGTGTTATAACCTCAACGGTATACTACGTTGAATACTAGTCAGTTCCTAGATCTTGATGTTTTCCTTCGTCAAAGTGTGGACGAGTTCTACAATCTCAACGGTATACTACGTTGAAGACCAGACAATTCCTATATCTTGATGAAGATGTTTCCCTATGTCAAAGTGTGAACGAGTGCTATAACCTCAACGGTATACTACGTTGAATACTAGTCAGTTCCTAGATCTTGATGTTTTCCTCTGTCAAAGTGTGGACGAGTTCTACAATCTCAACGGTATACTACGTTGAAGACCAGACAGTTCCTAGATCTTGATGAAGATGTTTCCCTACGTCATAGTGTGGGCGAGTTCTCTAATTTCAACGGTATACTACGTTGAAGACCAGACAGTTCCTAGATCTTGATGTTTTCCTCCGTCAAAGTGTGGACGAGTTCTACAATCTCAACGGTATACTACGTTGAAGACCAAACAGTTCCTAGATCTTGATGAAGATGTTTCCCTATGTCATAGTGTGGACGAGTGCTATAACCTTAACGGTATACTACGTTGAATACTAGTCAGTTCCTAGATCTTGATGTTTTCCTCTGTCAAAGTGTGGACGAGTTCTACAATCTCAACGGTATACTACGTTGAAGACCAGACAGTTCCTAGATCTTGATGAAGATGTTTCCCTACGTCATAGTGTGGACGAGTTCTCTAATTTCAACGGTATACTACGTTGAAGACCAGACAGTTCCTAGATCTTGATGTTTTCCTCTGTCAAAGTATGGACGAGTTCTACAATCTCAACGGTATACTACATTGAAGACCAGACAGTTCCTAGATCTTGATGAAGATGTTTCCCTACGTCATAGTGTGGGCGAGTGCTATAACCTCAACGGTATACTACGTTGAATACTAGTCAGTTCCTAGATCTTGATGTTTTCCTCCGTCAAAGTGTGGACGAGTTCTACAATCTCAATGGGATACTACGTTGAAGACCAGACAGTTCCTAGATCTTGATGAAGATGTTTCCCTATGTCATAGTGTGGACGAGTGATATAACCTCAACGATATACTACGTTGAACACTAGTCAGTTCCTAGATCTTGATGTTTTCCTCCGTCAAAGTGTGGACGAGTTCTACAATCTCAACGGTATACTACGTTGAAGACCAGACAGTTCCTAGATCTTGATGAAGATGTTTCCCTACGTCAAAGTGTGGACGAGTGCTATATTCTCAATGGTATACTACGTTGAATACTAGTCAGTTCCTAGATCTTGATGTTTTCACTCATCAAAGGAGACAACCCGTCAAAGGAGATAACCCGTCAAAAGTGACAACCCATCAAAAGAGACAACCCGTCAAAAGAGACAACCCGTCAATGGAGAAAACCCGTCAAAGGAGACAACCCGTCAATGGAGACAACCCGTCACAGAAGACAATACAGTCAAAGAAGACAAAACCACCTACCAACAATCACAAAATGGCATCTATAATCCCATTCCCGGCATCACAATGCTGATACCACTTCGTGCGAGTGCAAATTTCTGGGCACTCTAGTGTTCAATCATCTTCCACCTTCGGATCACGAAAGGCCCGAAAGCCAATCTACATCCTCAGCTTTAAGAAGATTGAACAGGGGCAACTGTTGTACCCCAAAATTTTCCCTCCCATATTTCTCAAGACATGTCAAGAAGAATCCCCAAGTGGCTCAAGTTAGCTCAAGAGTTGGACAGTCAAATCATCTCCTAAGGCAGTCAATTCAAAATTAGGGTTTTGTGTTGCATCAAGGTCCTTACATCAAAATGACCTCAAGTGCTTACCAATGTCCTAATATGTTCTCAAGATCATCCATGTCAAATTTCAAGCCTTGCAGAGAAATTTTGGTCAGTCAATTGCTCAAGGGGTCCAAAAATCGACTGTGCTAGGGCAAAAGTCAATTGTGGCCTACAAACAGTCAAACCTCAAGATATTTTGTCAACATTCTCATTTTTAAGGATAATTCACATTTTATCAAGGGTTGATCATGATTCATCAAGGATTGCTCAAGATACATCAAGATTCAAAAGTTGTTAAATTAGGGTTTTGTAGGAAAAGTCAACTCAACTTTGACCAAGCATAACTTTCTCATAATTTATGAGAAATGACCCATCCAAATCTCATTTTGAAGAGGATGAAATTTCCTACAATCCATATTCACACCCCAAGATTAATAAATGCACTCACAAGAAATTATAAATTTGGACATTATAGGTCATTTTTGAAAGTAGACAAAAACACCTTTTTTTCCAAAGCTTATAACTTAAGCATGGAATATCAAAATGAGATGATACCAAAAGGGTTGGTTAGAGGACATCTCAAGGTTTCTAAAAAGTCCAAGAAAACTTCCAAAAGTTCAAAATTGAAGAAGTTATGCATTGTTGAAGTTGGGCATTTTTCCAAAATTGCCAAAAGTCAACTATCTCCAAAACTTCAAATTTTGCCAAATGGGCCCACTTTTTTCCACTTTATTTGATCTTGTCACACCACACACGTGTCATATCTTTAGTCTTGTGCCAATTTATTAATATTTCTATTTTATTTGATTTTTATTGATTTAATTCATTTTTAATCAATTTAAATCCAAATAAAATCCAAATCTTAATCGATTGAAATCTTTTTGATCATTACAGGTCTTTAATATCATTATGGACATGACCAAATTCGAATCAAGGCATATCATGAACAAATATTGGATTTTTTGACAAATATGGAAGCTTGTTCATGGAAGATCAAATCATATCTTAATTCATCAATTCACATGGATTCAAGGCCCAACTTTTAACCTAATTCATTCCTTATTACTCATACAAGGCAAAGACATCAGGGACACGACCTAGAGGCTGCTAAAATCACAATACCAAAACTGAAAAAAGCTTGAAAAAGTTGGAGATCGAAATCAGTCTTGGAGTCCAATTCAAGGCAAAAGAGCAACGTAGCCTTCTTGCCTGACGTCCACTGAAGCTAAAGCAACCATTCACAAGCCCTGAAACCTCATCAAATGCACTGTAAGTTGTCCTGAACATAGCCCTGTACACGAAATTACAACCTCCTATTCTTGCATCTTTTGGACAAAACATTGGTATAATCATGATTATCATTAAATTCTTAAACTTTCTGCATCATTTGATTTTGTTTTTGTGGGCTATAGCGCCACACCCGAATCTAGGGTTTTGGAGTTTCGTTTTTGGGCGTTTGCTTTACAGGGAAAATCAGGGCTAACCATAGGTATAGACGTGCTCAGGAAGGAGAGGCGAAGCGAACCATGGCTTTGGATTGTACTTCTACAGCCTAGAACTGATTTTAGGACGAACCTAGGAATTTAGCTGCGGATAAAATCCGCAGGTAAATATCCAGGTTTTTCAACGAAGAAGACGATGATGCGTCCTCTTCTTATTGGTTGATTTTGAATTTCGCGCTTTTTATTTTTTTATTCCAGGCATATTGAATGTTTTCCAATATAATATTGTCCACTTATTTCATTAACAATAAAACATAATGGCTCAGTTGACGAAGGCGCTAGTGGATTGTCCATTGGGACCTGGGTTCGAATCCCAGGTCCCCCAAATGCTTATTATTATTTTGTTCCAGGAGATCCAGTGCAAAGCTAAGGACGTGGTCTATCATGCTCCTCCAGATCTCATATGCCAGATGGCCTCCAGGCCAAAATTGAACGCCCATCATGTTCTCCAGTCAACACACGCGTGGGTAATCTGGAAAGTCAAAGCAGGCTAGCAACTATGGGGCCAAAGAATTGCTCTTCTCACCATAATCTGGGCCCAACACCCCCCCCCCCCATGAGTATTTCTTTTTATTTTTATTTTGCTTTCCTTATTTATTTTAATATTATTTTATTAATTAATCCCTAACCAATTAATAATTTTTCCTCAAAAAAATCAGAAAACAAATAAAAATATTTTTTTTATTTTTTAAATTTAAATTTGACTATATTTTTGTATATAAATATTAATTAATTAACTTAGTTTTAAATAGGTTTAACTTTTAATATTTTTTCGCAATAATTAAAATCAATTTAGAATATTAGGTTTTTATTAACATTAATCCATTTTATTTTATTTCCTTAAATATTCAAAAACCCAAAAATATTTTTATTAATTAATTAATTTATTTTGACCTAATTTAATTTCCATTTAATTCAAAAAATAATAATAACAAAAAACATGCTTTCTTTCAAAAAGGGTCAAAACCCTAAAAAATGCGCCGATTTAATTTCTTGCACGCGATCCATTTGATTCCAATATTGTAATTGCTTCCGGTATGTAATAGCTTTTAATTAGGACTTTAATTATTTATCGCTTTATTTTACTTTCCACAATTTAAATTAAAGGGTTTATTTTTGGCGATGTAAATACCCGACGCCTTGTAATAGTTTAGATTTAATTTCCGCAATTTTATTTCCACAACTATACACTGTTAGATGTTTGATAATAGGGAATGCATGATAAGATCAAATCTTTAACCTGAAATCAACATAGCTCACCCATGACATGTACAAAGATAAATTAACTGAAATAACACACTTGCACATGCCACTCTTAGGGTACACCTCACTCGGTTGCCTTCGAACGTGGTCATTGAGTATAGGAAATTTTAGAGGTCGCCCTCTTGTCCAAAGATCATAGTTACCTCGAAATGGTTGCCTCGGAAAAATGATCTAAGACATTAGGGTTACCGCTAAGGCGTCCTAACATTGCTTTAGTGACCACACATCCCTTAATCGAATTGACCCTTAAAACTCCAACGACGGTGCTACCTACTCCTCAATAGTGGGATAGCATTGTCTAAAGGACATTTGTACAGATTAATTCCTTTTTCGAGTAGGTAGATGGTTCTTAAGTACTTGCTCATTCTAAAACAAAACAAAACTTTTCGCACTTACACTCCTTTCAAACAAAAACTCTTTTCAAACCCACAAACACAAAGAAAAGCAAATTATGAAAACACTTTGAGCAAGTACCTAAGAGCCCGTGGATAACCACGGATAGAAAGGGTGCTAACACCTTCCCTTTCTATAATTTACCTCCCGAACCCGAGAAACATCTCGAAAAAGGAACTTTTCTGTGCTTTTTTCCTTTCCTTGTTGGATAAAATAAAAGATGGTGGCGACTCTTGCTTACCGCGACATTTTGCGAAAACAAACGCAAAACGCAAACCAGCATTCCAAAAACAGTCAGTTCTCTTCCCACCGTATCACACTACCATTTTCTCTCCACGGTTATCGTACCACGGCTCGCACATCAATCGGGGCAACACCTTATTCTCTTGTTTACAGCATGGAAGTTGTCTTGCCTATCGAGGTCCAGATCCCCTCTCTGAGGATTATGAAGTATGCAGGGCTGAACGAAGACGACTGGATCCAGACTCGACTTGATCAACTGAACTTGATTGATGAGAAGAGACTTACTTATATTTTCCATAGTCAAATGTATCAAAAATGGATGATCAATGCTTTCAACAAAAAGTTCAGACGCCAAGCGTATCAAGTTGGAGATTTGGTGATCAAACGCATCATACTGCCACAAGGTGATCCTAGGGGCAAGTGGACTCCTACCTATGAAGGACCATTTGTAATCAAAAACATTTTCTATGGTGGGGCAATGATCTTGACCCCCATGGATGGTGACGACCTGCCGCATCCTGCGAACGCGGATATAGTCAAAAGATACTACGCATAAAAGACCCGCTAGGTTGACATACCTAGGCAAAACAATGGCATCCCGGCGAACCAAAAGGGTTCGGGAAAAATTAGGGATAAAACAAAAAAAATTGTACACCCGGCAAGTTGAAAACCCGGAAGGGCAACTTGGGCAAAAAAGGGTTTCCCGGTGGACTGAAAACCCGAAAGGACGGTCCAGGCAAAAGTTAGGGAATTAAAGTGTATGACTATGTCCCGTTGGATCACTTTATGGACAAACTTTGGCTTCCACTGACAAACTCGGGGTTTCTGATCAATTAAAATATCTTCAAACAAGGCAACAAATAGACAAGATGCTCAAAGATACGAAGTCTATAGCAGAATGGAAACCCCATGGGATTTTTACACATAGCTATCTTTTCTTTGTATCAAAATTTTCATTTTTTTACGACGATGTTCTCTTACTAGAATGTTTGTCTCCTTGTACAAAAAAAATCTTACTCAAAGTCAATACAAAGATATCTCTTTGAAAGTACAAAAACTATCTGTTTTTTCTTTACGCTTGTATTTTGTTTGCAAAAAACGTCCAATGATTCATTGTTGAACATATGCATTTGAACATAATTACTGTTTACAAATAAACAAAATGAAAAAAAGGCAATTACTGATGGTTTGAATGGATAGGGAAATACCTCTAGGCTATTCCATAAGAAATCCCCAGGGAACAAACAAATCGGCGATCCCCAGTAGAAGTCGTCAAATTTCTCAAGATTCCCCAACGAGATTTTATAGGAAATACATGGCATTTCCCTTACGACAGAGTTTATTTCTCTAAACAAAAATTCATCAATGCTTCAACTTCAAGACATGAAAACTCCATATCCTCAGCAGCAGTCAGGGATTTATTTCCCCTAATTCAACAGCATTACAGCAAATTGGCTCACCTGCGCATACATTGCATCCATATATCATCAACATTGATAAAACAAATACATTATATCATACATTTCATGCAAACGTGACTCTGTATTTTAGCTAACATTTTACCCTTTTCAGGATAAGACTAACAGCTACCGTTAACAAATGTTCAGAGTTTTTCAGATACAGTTTGGATATGCTCCAGACACGGATGCCATTCTGATACTCATTCAGACTCAACTTTCAGATGCAATTCAGATACGCTCCAGACACGGATGCCACTCTGATACTCATTCAGACTCAACTATCAGATACAGTTCAGATACGCACCAGACACGGATGCCATTCTGATACTCATTCAGATTTAATCTTCAGATACAGTACAGATACGCACCAGACACTGATGCCATTATGATACTCATTCAGACTCACTCATCCAGATACAGTTCAGATACGCTCCAGACACGGATGCCATCCTGACACTCATTCAGACTCAATCTTCAGATACAGTTTAGATACGCACCCGACACGGATGCCATTCTGATACTCATTAGACTCACTCATCCGGATACAGTTCAGATACGCTCCAGATACGGACGCCATTCTAATACTCATTCAGATTCAGACTCCAGATACAGCTCAGATACGCTCCAGACACGGACGCCATTCTAATACTCATTCTTTCAGTTTACAAATTACAATTTAACTATCACTTTTAGATGGCAGCTACGAGCCCATCTCCAGCAACTTTCTAGTACCTCTCCAAATGGCATATTTAAGCCCATTCCCTTGACTCTCACATCACCGAGTGCAAATTTCTGGGCACTCTAGTGTCCAATCATCTTCCACCTTCGAGTCACGACTGGAAAAGCATGCCAATCTAACTCTTCAGGCTTAAGAAGATTGAACAGGGGCAGTTGTTGTACCCCAAAATTTTCCCTCTCACTTATCAAGAATTTTCTCATAAGATCTCATTGGGCTCAAGACTGCACTAGGGTTTGATCAGCTCAAGACACCTCCTTATGCACTAACGACCAAAATTAGGGTTTGAGTTTGTACAAGGATTTTTGGACTATCCATGCTTCATATGACTTTCAAGGATCATTAGGGATCCCCAAGATTACTCATGTCAAGTTTCAAGCCTTGGATCACACTTTTGATCAGTCAATTGAGCAGTTAACCTAAAAATCAACTGTATTGGGAAAAAAGTCAACCATGGCCAATTTACAGTAAAACTTCATAAATTTTGATCCACATCAACATTTTAAACCTATATGTATCATTTGATCAAGTTTGGACCACAAATCCTCAAGAAATTTGATCAAATCATCAAAAGGGCAAAATGGTCAAAATTAGGGTTTTGACTGGGAAAGGGCAATTTCTGGTTTTTGACCTAGCAAATGATCAATTAAGTTAAGGCATGATCTCAAGAGTCCAATTGAATCACTTTTACCTAATAACATGGTTGAAAACACTACAAGTCCATTGGATTGACAGATGAATTTTTCAGTCAACTGATCAAAAGTCAACTGCATACTGAAAAGTCAAACTTTGACTTTTTGGACAAAATCAAATGCCAAAGATCATAATTCATCAAAACATGTCAAAATATGAAAAAATTTCATCAAGAAATCAAGAATTTAAGATTTTATTTGGAAAAGATGAAATTTCTTAACTTAGAAATTTTTCTAAGTATAGAAAATTTCTTAATTTTTCACAACTTTGAGCCAAGTTTTAACCATGATGAAAGATGATTCAAAGGAAACTTCCAACATGAAAGTTGTAGATATCCATGAAATCTACAGCTTTTCTTCATATAACCTCTCCTAAAAATGCTTGGATCTCAAGTTATAATTTTGTGAATACATGCTCATGAACTAAAAATGACTTAGTGAAATTTTGCCCTAGTTAGGCAGATTTTTTACCTAACTTCATGGCAACTTTTCACATAGTTCCAAGGGGAATATTCAAAATCAATTCAAAGATGAGTTGTAGAGCACATTTCAAGCTTTCCAAAATGTCCAAGAACTCAAAGATGAGTTGAAGTAATCAATTGCTACTAAGATAAAACGGTGTCCATTCGAAGCTTTGGGTTCTATCATCCCAATCATGTCAATACCCCACATAGAGAAAGGCCACGGGGAAGAAATCACATTGGGAAGTGTCGGAGGAACATGGACCTTGTCTTCATAAATCTGGCATTTATGACACTTCTTTGCAAATTTGTAACAGTCAGACTCCATTTTCAGCCAATAATAACTTGCCCTTAGCATCTTTTTAGCCATCGAATGTCCATTGGCATGAGTCCCAAATGAACCTTCATGAATCTCATGCATCAACATGTCTGCTTCGTGTCAATCCATGCATCTGAGCAAGACCGTGTCATAATTTCTCTTGTATAACACATTTTCACTGAGGAAGAAACTGCATGCCAATCTTCTCAATATTTTTCTCTTTCTTCGACGCATCAATCAGGTATTCTGGATTCTAAAGAAATAGGTTGATATCATAATACCAGGGTTTTTCATCTGCTACCTCCTCTACTGTAAACACATGAGCGGGCCTATCCATTCGTCGAACCGTAATTCGGGGTATATCATTCCAAGTATTCACTTGGTATATAGAAGCCAGAGTTGCTAGAGCATCCGCCATTTGATTTTCGTCTCTAGGGATGTGATGGAATTCAACTTTATTGAAGAATGGAAATAATCTTCTAGCATAATCTTTGTAAGGGATCAATCTGGGGTGAGGAGTGTCTCATTCTCCTTTAATCGGATTTATTACCAAAGCTGAATCACCATACACATCTAGAATTTTAATTCTGAGATCAATAGCTTCTTCGAGACCCATGATGCAAGCCTCGTATTCTACCATATTATTAGTGCAATCAAATGTTAACCTTGAAGTAAAAGGAATGTGTGATCCATGAGGAGTGACAATCACAGCACCAATTCCTTTACCATAAGCATTCACAGCTCCATTAAATATCATACTCCAACGAGATTCAGGGTCAGGACCTTCCTCAAGTAATGGTTCATCACAATCTTTTACTTTCAAGAACATCACATCCTCATCGGGGAATTCATATTCTACAGACTGGTGATCTTCCACTGGTTGGTGAGCAAGATAATCTGCCAACACACTACTTTTAATAGCCTTCTGAGTGCGGTATTCGATATCATATTCAGATAACAACATCTGTCAGCGGGAAATTCTCCCAGTAAGAGAAGGCTTTTCGAAAATGTACTTGATTGGATCCATTTTGGAGATCAACCAAGTGGTGTGATTCAACATATACTGCCGCAAACACTTTGCCACCCAGGCCAAAGCACAACATGTTTTTTCCAACATGGAATACCGCGACTCACAATTAGTGAATTTTTTACTGAGATAATAGATGGCGAACTCCTTCTTCCCTGTTTCATCCTGTTGTCCCAGAATACAACCCATGGATTCATCTAACACTGTCAGATACATAATCAACGGTCTTCCTTCTATGGGAGGGAGCAAGATAGGACGTTCAAGCAGATATTCTTTAATACTCTCAAATTCCCTTTGGCAGTCATCCGTCCATACACAACCTTGATATTTCTTTAACAACTTAAATATCGGTTCGCATGTTGCAGTCATGTGGGAAATGAATCTGGAAATATAATTCAAACGCCCGAGGAAACCTCTGACTTGCTTTTCAGTTCTTGGTGCTGGCATTTCTTGAATTGCTTTGACTTTATTAGGGTAAAATTCAATTCCTTTCTGGCTAACAATGAAACTTAACAATTTCCCCGATTAAACATCGAAGGTGCATTTATTTGGATACAGGCGGAGACGATACTTCCTCAAACGCTGAAACAACTTCAACAAATCATCTATATGCCCCCTTTTAGTCTGGGATTTGGCAATCATATCATCAACATATACTTCGATTTCCTTGTGCATCAGATCATGGAATAAGGTTGTCATAGCCCTCTGGTACGTTGCATCGGCGTTCTTCAACCCGAAGGGCATCACTCTGTAAGAGAATGTTCCCCAGGGTGTGATAAACGTTGTTTTTTCCATGTCCTCTGGAGCCACTCTTATTTGATTATATCCGTAAAATCCGTCCATGAACGAGAATACTTTGAATTTTGTTGTGCTATCCACTAACATGTCGATATGCGGTAATGGAAAATCATCTTTTGGAATAGCTTTATTTAGATCTCTGTAATCTACGCACATGCGGACTTTTCCGTCTTTTTTCGGTATTGGGAAAATATTGGCAATCCATTGAGGATACACTGACGTCACAAGAAAACCAGCATTAATCTGCTTTAGAACCTCCTCTTTGATCTTTACTGCCATATCTGGGTGAGTTGTTCTCAACTTTTGTTTAATTGGTGGACACTCTAGCTTCAACGGAAAACGGTGCTCGACAATATTTGTATCTAGACCAGGCATATCTTGGTAAGACCAAGAAAAAATATCCATATATTCTTTCAACAACTCAATCAACCTTCTCTTCACATCGGGATGCAACGATGCTCCAATCTTAACTTCCTTCGGATCTTCTTCTGATTCCAAATTGATCACTTCCAAAGGCTCTTTATATGGCTGAATGGTATTTTCCTCGTGCTCAAGCAACCGTGAGACCTCTTCTGGAATCTCGTCATAATCTTCTTCATCCCCAAACACATGACATTCAAAGTTGGGAGAGGGTGCAGGTTCATTGTATTCAACGGGTTTTTTAATTAATTTGCACATATGATTTATGATTGCTTTTTAGAAACTAACACATATAACAAGTGATCATGCAGATTGAATTTCAGTTATTATTTATTTTGAAAGGGTTTTTTTATTACCATTTCCAAGAAAAAGAAACAAAAAAATAAAAACACAATTTGGGAAACAAAGTCAACTTTTATTAATGATCTTAAAAGTCACAGCAAACAGATAAGCCCTACAATATTAATACCTCCACCTTGGGCAGAGTGAAAGCCTTTCAAGACAAAAAAGATTAATCAAATCAAATTACTTTGAAATATATGTGCAAGAGGGAATATCAATGGTGACCTAGTTCTGAACCCTGACTCCATGCGTCACATAATTCGGCATTTACTACTCTGCTTCATCCTCTTCAACAACATTAATGTCAGAATCGGTTGGATTGAGGTAACCTCCACTGCGAAAAACATCATGATAGCTGCTCATAGTAGACTTTGACTTCAAACCTTCGACTCTTCCATTCTTCAAAGAGAAAACCAAACCAGTTATGTTCTTGTTCACGGGTGGATCCACAATTCGCCCCCAAACTGCATTATGACAATTACGCACAACCTGATGCGCGTCCTTCAGTGAAACCATGGAATTCTCATTTCTCCTTATGTTGTCAAAGGATAGGGCTTGGAACTGGGTTCCAACAGCAGCCTCATTCGCTTCTACAATACTGAAGGAGGACAAATGAGATATCAATAATGCCTGCTCCCCACTTATAATCACCACCTTCCCTTCACGCACAAATTTTAGCTTATGATGTAAAGTTGAAGTGATAGCCCCTGATTCATGTATCCATGGTCGTCCTAACAAACAACTATATGCGGGAATAATGTCCATGACCTGGAAGGTTATCTGGAAAAAATGTGGTCCTATATGGATGGGTAAGTCCACTTCACCGATGACAGATTTCCTCGACCCATCAAATACTTTCATAATGATGCCACTCGGGCGCATAGGTGTTCCTTGATATTTCAACTTCATGAGAGTACTCCTCAGTATAACATTTAGCGTGGATCCATTATCAATTAGCACATTGGATAGTGAAACATTCTTGCAGTTCATAGATATGTGGAGGGCCAGGTTTTGATTCCTCCCTTCATCTGGTAATTCATTATCATAGACACTCAAGTTATTACATGATGTAATGTTTCCAATTACATTGCCGAATTGATCTATTGGCATGTCGCTCTCCACAAAAGCTTGGTCCAGTACTCTCATCAGGGATTCTCTATGAGAAGAGGAGTTCATTAATAAAGCTAAGATAGATATCTTTGAAGGAGTCTGCAGTAGCTGATCTACAATTCTGTAGTCACTCATCTTAATTATCTTCAAAATAGCATCCACTTCTTTCTCTAGCGTAGCTCCACTGGTCTCTCCTGTAGCCTTCTTAGGTTCATCATTCTCAGCAATTTTCTTTCCAGCAGCAACATCTCTCCGAACAACCGGCGCAAACACACGACTGCTACGGGTCACCCTACTATTTTCAGCTATATTCCCAACATCGGGCATTGGCTGGATGGGAATTTCCACCCCGTCTTCTAAGATTGTAGCGTTGTATTTGTAAGGCACAACCTTATCTGACTTGTAGGGGATAGGACCTGGAAAACTAATTACCAATGGGGTAAGAGCTGGCTTGCTATGATGCTCCACCTCAAAATGAGCGGGTGCACCAAAACAAGGCACAATGAAGTTTACCCCTTCTTTAACACAACCAGTCGTCAATAACTCATTTCTGGAAAACAAATCTTCGTCTGAAGAAAAATACTCATCCGCGGAAGCATACTCTTCCTCTGGCTCTTCTTCTGTTAAACAAACTTCAACCATACCAACCTCATGATAATCATCCCTCTAACCCGTGATCTTGATAGTTCCATTGTCTAACAGCAATTGAACACCTTCCTTCACGATTGAACATCCTCGGGGATTTCGACAGAAAACTAGGCAAGATCCATATTGGTGCTCCACCTGACCAGCCGTATGGTTGAAGGTAGCGTGCAACTGCAGGAGGTCCTCATTCAAATCCTCCACATCAAAAATTCTGAGTTCACCAGGACATCTGGAAACCATGTTCACTTCCTCTTCATACTCTGCCATGGGCCTGATTATGTGGATGAGGCCCTCATCCATCATCTCCTGTAAATCAGCCTTTATCTTATCACAACCCTGTATATTTGTACTGCAAATAGAACAACTAAAATGGTCATGGGTGTAGTAGCTAAATTCACAGAGGTCTGCGTGTATCTTCACCAAATCTCCTCAAACCAGATTAATGTCAAAAATCTGGAAGTCGCCTGGACAACCAGACACCATATTTATAGCATTTACTCCCCCATGCTTGGGTAGAGGATTATCTTTCACATTAGGTCCCATGTACTTGAAATATAGAACACCAGAATTTACCAATTTCTGCCCCTCATTCTTCAAAGGATAATAATTCTCAACATTATGCCCTGGTGCTCCCTGATGAAAAGCACATGTTTGGTCTGCTTCGTAATACCAAGGCAATGGTGACGGTACGGCGGGAGGTGGTTGTGTTTGGACCAACTTTTTATGAATCAAGGCCGATAGTAAATCTGTATAGGTCATGGGAATAGGGTTATAATTCTCCCATCTCTGATTATACCCTTGATTCCCTTGCTGGGACGATCTCTGATAAGCAACGGTAGTTGGAGCAGCATTCATAATAGGAGTAACTGAGGCGACTTGCTGATGACGCTGATAATTCCTTCTAGGAGCGTTTACCCTCCTCTCTTGTATAACAACATTTGCATCTCCTTCTTTCTTCTTTATAAACCTATAAGATGGATTTTTTACACCTCCAGATCCTTCACTCTTCGTCAAACGGCCTTCTCTTACAGCCTCTTCCAAGCGGATACCCATTCATACCATTTCAGTAAAGTCACTTGGCGCGCTTGCTACCATCCTCTCGTAGTAGAAAGCACCTAGCATCTTTAAGAAAATCTTAATCATCTCCTTCTCTTCCATGGGAGGAATCACTTGGGAGGCTACCTCACGCCACCTTTGCACATACTCTTTGAACGATTCCATGTCTTTCTGAACCATGGCCCTAAGTTGATCACAGTCAGGCGCCATGTCCACGTTGTACTTGTATTGTTTGATGAATGCTTCTCCTAAATCATTAAAAGTATGGATATTAGCGCTGTCCAAACTCATATACCACTTCAACGCAGCACCAGTCAAACTATCCTGAAAAAAGTGAATCAGCAGACGCTGATCGTCAGTATGGGTAGACATTCTTCTCATGTACATCACCAGGTGAGCACGAGGACAAGTGTTGCCCTTATACTTCTCAAATTCCCGGACCTTAAACTTAGCAGGTATCTTAACATTTGGGACTAAACATAGCTCATTCACATTCTGCCCAAATAGCTCTTTTCCTCTGAGGGCCTTCATCTCTCTTTGCATCTTGTCAAACTGCTCTTGAAAATCATCCATTCTGTCATAAAGACCCAAGTCTTCACTTGGTGGAGGGAAAGGATGACACACATCATCATTAACAAACGGAACCATATTCATCGAAGGACGTGCAGCAGGAACAGCATGCACCACAGGAGGTGCCAGAGTAACAATAGTCTGAACCACTAGAGTATCAAGATGGAAACCTTTAGGTGATAAATTCTCTGGCATTCCCCATGGATAATGTTGCACCCCAAAATTTACCCTCTTGATTTGGGCTTATGTTTCATCATGAACATCATAGTGCATTGCATTCATACATTGTGATAGGATCAAAGTGCTTTGATTATCAGGTTTTCCTCAAGCTTTGAAGGTTGATTGCATTGACAATTCTCCCAAGAGATATCTTACCATCCAAATCTCTGGATCTTTTGATCTCTAAGGTTATGGCATATCTCAAGATGTTTTTACCAATCTCTTTGGATCACCAGAAGATTGGAGCTTGTGTTTGATCACAAGTGGACCCACTCTTTGGATTCATCAGTCAAATTAGGGTTTGCTTGAGCAAGGCTATTGGCCAAGTCACAAGTCTTGATTTTGGAAACAACAACATTTCTTTGATATTTGAAAGGTCTTTGTACAAAAAATTGGTCAAGATGCCCAGAGGATTGGAAGTTTTGAAGATGATTCATCAGCCTCCTAATGGTTGATCAGAATTAGGGTTTGGGATTTCATCAATATTTCTTGAGACTTTTGTAGTGAAACTTTGCACATGGCCTTTATATGTTTGTAAGATCACATGTTTGAAGTTTTAATCATCAATTTTGAAGGCAAGTGGATCAATTGATTCAGAAGGGCAAAATGGTCATTTTGGTCAAAATCAGTCAAAGTCAAGGTTGACCAGGTGAATTTTTGGCCAACCATCAATTCAAGTATGTAATTTTCATATTTCAAGTCCATTTTGGTCATTGGATTAAAGAGATTGAAGTTTGGGTTGAAACTTATCCTTGAGGAAATCCTAAAAGTTACTAATTTTGGAAAATAAGGACCTAATTTCAAAAAATCATGTTTTATTCATCCTTGATCAAGAAGATGCAAATGAAGTATGCTTGGAAAGCTAAGAGAATGATATTTCACCTCCTTTTGGTCTCATGTCCAAATTGGCAAGGAATCAAGAGTTATGGGCTTTTGAAGTTACAAAATTATAGGTCATTTTCAAAATTAGTGAATTTCAAGCCAAATTTTGAGGACCTTAATGGATTAATTTGCAAAAACTCAAAACTAGGGGATTGTAGGTATTTTCAATACCTTTCCAAATTGTGTTCATTTGTGCCAAAATTCAATAGTATGAGCAAGTTATGAGTTTTGAAATTTTGGGGCATTTCATTGAAATTTGGCAAATATGCAAAATGGCCATTTCTTGCAAACTCAAGTTTTAGCCATTCCTATTATTTCTAATCAAGCCCATTGGTAATTTGTGGCATGTTGAGGCCCATCATGCCAAAGTTTGAGCTGTACATGGGCAAATGAAAAAGGAATTCGTGGTTTTGCAAAAAATGGCATGAAGTTGCCTAATCACCAACACTAGGTTAATGCAAGGATTTAAGCCCTAATATTGTTGCTAATATCTTTCTGGGGACAAATGGATTAAAATGCATGCAAAAAACAAGCCAACGCACGAGGAATTTGAGGGGTGTATGTGCATACTTGATTTTGGCCAAAAGAAGATTTCTTTGATTCCAAGAGCTTTCAGCACGAAAAACCTATCCTACCCCCCTCCTGATGCTCTATATATTGAGAAGCAAGCCTCAGTGAGAAGGGTTCGTGCTTCATTTCATCAATCAAATTCAGAAACTCCATAGCTTGTTGCTCTGCATTTTTCTTCGATTCTTCCATCTCCCTTGTGCGTTTTGGCCAATTCTTCTTGCATTCTCTTCTCCAAGTGATAAGGATTGTAGATCGAGGCTTGGATTGCAACTGGAGTGAAGGAGACAGTAGATCCATTTTTTCTCAAAGGTTTGAATTCTCAACTTTGAATTCTGATTTCTAGCCATGCCTCGTGGGATTTAAGTTCATAATCATGTTATTTGAAGTCTATGGAATGATTCTGAAGCTTTATAGCGTTTAATTTGATGAATTATGCATGTTTGGATGTTCTGAAACTCGCGATCCAGAGTGATTTTATTCATATTCATGGCTTGATTGTAGACAGTGTGGTTGATGATTTGACTTGATTCCAATTGCAATTTGTAGTATGAAATGCTAGCTTTGATTTGCCTTTGATTTCATCAAAAATGATGCAAAATTGAGCATGTTATGTTGATCTGAAAGTGACCCCCAAGCCTGAGATATGCGTGCGTTTTTTGAATGTCTAGAGGTTGAAGATGATGTGGTGGCACATCATGATTGGTCTATTTGAAATTTTTGGATTATTTGAATTTTTATTTTATTTGACATTTTGTTTAATTTTGTTTCCTTATCAAAACACATTCAAATATTCCAAAAAATTACCATAGGTCAATTTCATTTTCTAGTATTTGTCACTTCTTTTTTTTTTGGATTTTTTTAAAATAATTTGATTGGTTTAAAAAACTGTTAGGTTTAATTAATTCATTGAACAAAGTTTATTTTTATTTTAATAGTTCTATTGACCTAAAAAATCCACAAAAATTATTTGAGAACCACAAGATAATGTGAAAATTAATTCTGACTTTGGTTCATCATTTTTCTTATTTTTAATTAAAAATTTAATTTCAAAAGGTTATTTGTAATATTTGTTTGTTTTTTTTATTTTTAATACTTCTATTAATTCAAAAATTCCAAAAAAAATCATGTAATCTTGTTTTTAATCATATAATCTGAATATATTTTTACTTTGACCATCCCATGATTTTTGGTTATAATTTGTATTTTCTTGCCCTTTAAATAATGATTCAATTAATAATTGTTTGTTTTTTTGTTTTTTTATATTTTCCTTTAATTCAAAAAAATCTACAAAAATTCAGGGATGTATGTTTTTAGTCCCAATATTTGAATATAATTTTTTTGGGCATTTTTCTAACTTTTTGATTTAAATATCATTTTGACATGTGAATATTTGTTAATTGCATAATTGTTTGAATATTAATTTCTTTCTTGACTTTCCCTAATTCAAAAAATATGAAAAAATATATTTCTTGACATTTAGGGTTTCCTGATGATTGGCATGATCTTGATTTAATTTGTTTGAATTTTGATCTCATTTAATCAATATTTGAGATAAAAAGTCAAAAATTAGGGTTTTGTTGCTTATGGTGCAAGTTTTATTTTCAAAACCACTTTGCCCTGGATTTTCTATAGGATTCAAGTCTTGATCATGGTTCATTAATGTGTTGGGAATTTGAAAACCATTTTTCTTGAATTATTTGACTTGGTTTGACATTTTTCCACAAATAATTTTGAAAACTTGTCTAGTTTGATGGTTTTGCCAACTAGTCTTAAACTTTGAACTTCACTTGGCCTCTTCCTCAATCATTCATTAACTTAGGGCTTTCATTCTGACTTCTAAACACTTCCAAGGTGTTAAGATATTTTTGGTTTGAATTATGGATCCTTGTTTCTTTTTTTGGTATAATTTTGAAGTGAAGGTACCCAATTATGTTTGCATGTTTTGTTACAATTTGTTTGATGCCAATGAACTTGAGTGAGGCCTATAATTGGGAACCTAATGATCATGTTGGTTCTGACTTTTCCATTTTATCTCAAGCCATTTCTCTTAGAAGCCTCATGTTTGAATATTTTGAACCATCTAATGCCTTATGTAGGTTTCATCTCCCATTGTATTCATGAAGTTGTGTTTGAATCAATTGTGCATGACTGAAATGTGTTTGTTACTGACTTTCATGGTCTTTGTTCATATTATTCTCAAGCTCTTATGATCCTTGATTGACATTCAATTGTCAATTCAACATGGTGATAGAAAGGAGCAACATTCCCTGCTTTTCTTGACCTAATATGTGCATATGCTTGTTTCTTCTTATCATGTCTAAATCCATCATGTTTGTTCTCACTTTTTCACCTTATGGAATACTAACTTGGTTGTTGAATGTGTGAGGTACTCTGAGCAAGTTTCCACTTTTGGCTTGGGGCTTTTCTATGTTTCACTTTATTTGTGAAACACGGTCTATTATACTGGCATTGTTTTATGCTTGGCATGTTTGATGGTTTATGCAGGATATATATACATATGATTGTGAATGACATACATTTCCCCTGGGAGTTGTTCATATCTGATAGATTCCTGACTCAATTTGTTTACTGATGCCAACTTGCTTGAAGTTTCTCTGGGTTTCTTTTATTCTTGCTCGATTGCTACACATAGTTATCTGTTTGGTATTGTACCATTTCCTTTCTCCCATTTTCATTTTGCATAATTCTCTGATTGTATGATGGGATCTATGTTGTTCATATATGTCAGGAGGCCCTCTGTTTTTTTTTTATCTGATGCATGTATTGTGTTATTGATCGATGAGTCACTCAATTTAGATATTGAGATCACGACTTCACTCTCATTGCATGTTCCCTATAGGATGTTTGTTGCTTTTCTTTTTTTAATTGTTGATCGATGAGTCACTCAATTTAGATATTGAGATCACGACTTAGCTCTCATTGCATGTTCCCTATAGGATGTTTGTTGCTTTTCTTTTTTTAACTATTGACCGATGAGTCACTCAATTTAGAAATTGAGATCACGACTTCGCTCTCATTGCATGTTCCCTATAGGATGTTTGTTGCTTTTCTTTTTTTAATTGTTGATCGATGAGTCACTCAATTTAGAAATTGAGATCACGACTTTGCTCTCATTGCATGTTCCCTATAGGATGTTTGTTGCTTTTCTTTTTTTAACTGTTGATCGATGAGTCACTCAATTTAGATATTGAGATCACGACTTCGCTCTCATTGCATGTTCCCTATAGGATAGTTTTGTTAAGCTTTCTTTGACATGCTGATTAAGGTAGGAATCCATGTATGCTAACATAGGATAGGACTTTCCTTTATCCTAAACCTTAGGGTCAACCCTTGTATGATAACACTAGGGATAGTACTAGGTTAGTTTCCCTTAGTTGTTTTCCCTTTCTATGCATTCTGCATCCTAAAACAAAAATTTGTTTCTTGGCAAATCATAAGACATTTCTAATGAACCCAAACTCTTCTTCAAAGTAAAAGATACAAACCAATCTTACTTTGTCTGTGTTATCTTTCAAGCCGATGTTTTGTCATCGCACATGTTTGTTATCCTACATTGATTCTCAATATCATTGTTAGGTGTGATGTTTCGTCATCTGTTTCATTAATGTGTTGCCATCTCTACCATGTTATCTCTTAGCCGATGTTTCGCCATCACACATTTATTTGAAGTCGATGTTTTGCCATCGCACATGTTTTGTTATCTTGCTTTGATTCTCAATATCATTGTTAGGTGTGATGTTTTGTCATCTGTTTTATCGATATTTCGCCATCTTTTCCATGATATCTTGTTATCTCTTAGCCGATGTTTCTCCATCGCACATTTGTTTAAAGCTGATGTTTCTCCATCGCACATTTATATGAAGCCGATGTGTCGCCATCGCACATGTTTTGTTATCCTACTTTGATTCTCAATATCATTGTTAGATGTGATGTTTTGTCATCCTACTTATAGATGTTTTGCCATCTTTGCCATGATTTTTTTTGTTATCCTTAAGCCGATGTTTCGCCATCGCACATTTGTTTGAAGCTGATGTTTCGCCATCGCACACGTTTGTTATCCTACTTTGATTCTCAATATCATTGTTAGGTGTGATGTTTTTTCATCTGTTTTACTAATGTTTTGTCATCTTTGTCATGATATATTTGTTACCTCTTGGCCGATGTTTCGCCATCGCACATTTGTTTGAAGGCGGTGTTTCACCATCGCACATGTTTGATTATCTAACTTTGATTCTCAATGTCACTGTTAGGTGTTTTATTTTACCATTTGATGTCTCACCATCTTTGACGTGTTACTTTGTTATTATTCAACCAATGTTTTACCATCTCATTCAATTGTTGTTTTATTTGATGTTTTTCCATCCTGACTGTTTTTGTTGTCTTAACTAAAAAACACAAACCAACCAAAACATATAAGCCGAACTACGGCTGCTCTGATTCCTTAAAAGGGATACGTAGGCATTGGGGTAGGGCCCAACCGAGCACAACTTTTATTTTCCCTACATTATTTTCTTTTTCTTTCGTATGAACTCCCTTTTCAGTTTTAAGCCATAAACATAGGATTTGACCACACCCATTAGATTAGACAACAAGAGTGGATACCGTAGAGTACTACGGGCGTGTGGGGTGCTAATACCTTCCCCTCGCGTAACAGACTCCCTTACCCGATCTCTCGGTCGAAAGACCGTGATTTCTCCATTTTCAGGTTTTCTCGATGTTTACCTTTCCCTTTCGGTGGGATAAAAGACGTTCGGTGGCGACTTCATTGATGTTTCATTAACATTCAGATGACAGGTTTCGGCCGTGTAGTTTCAGATAACCTTGAGGCATGCGATTCTGAACAACAGCCAGAGTAGCAGATACGGGAACAGTCGGAGCTTCAGTAGATTCCTTTGTTGGTTAAGGTTGAACTCTCGGTGGCTGATTCTGAGCAGCCACCAGAGCTTCCATCAGAGTAGTCAGATTGCCCATGCAGGCCCTCAAAGAAGAAACTTCTTCGCGCAGCTTGCGGTTCTCTTATTCTAAGTTGTCCATCTTCTTCTTAAAATTAGCGCGAGTATTGTAGTGATGAGTCAGCTTGCTGAATGAAGTAAAGAAGCTTGGTAAGACACCTGGGTATGCATAATAAATGCAAGAAATATGTGAAATATGATGCATGGTATGTAATGCATATGATTATTTTTACTTCATTATTTAATATTTCAAGGGATTTAAGGTTTATAGACATATTGCAAAAATCAAAGTAATAAAGCTTTTGAAATACTGAAAAAAATTTATTATAATAACTCCAAAATGGATTACAAGTTTCAATGATCTCAAGTACAAGATGAAAATACAATCTAAAATCCTGAGAAAAAGAACTTATGGAGATCACTCTATACACTGGCACTTCCCCGTGAGCCTGGCAATCTGAGCCTCCAAACTCTGGTTTTCTTCCATATGTCTGATGGCAATCTCCTTCCAATCATCTGAATCAGGAAGTAAGTGATCAGCACCTAATTGAGGCTTAGGAGAAAATAAATCCCCTTGCCTCTCCATATACTCTATCGCCTGACTCTCAAGGATCTCAATCAAGTTGTCTTTCTCCTTCAGGTCTGCTCTGTAGGAACTCTCTAAAGTCTGGAACTTGTTCTTCCAAGCATCCCTTTCTTGTTGCATCCTAACCAAAGCAAGTTGCAGCTCTTCCAAATCATCTAATAAGGGAGGAGTGGTCTTCACAAATAGATTAGGCATAGGTGTCTCCTGGGTATACGACATTTTTAACTGGATGGCTCTTGATCGGATCCACTAAAGATATGGCTCCAAAGAAACAACACCCCTAGGTCTCAAATCCTTCCTACCCTTCTTATGAATGTGACGCCAGGCCTTTGCAATCTGCTCCCTAGATTCCCTATGGTCTTCCCCTTCCTTCAGAAAGAAACTACTCAAATGAATACTATTCGATTTATCCCTCATCGGATAACTAAGTTTCCGCCGTGCAAGAACAGGGTTATAGTTAATTCCTCCCTTTGTACCAAGAAGAGGCACATTGGGGAAACTACCACAACTGTCAATAATATCTACATCCTGGTAAGCTCGATGATACCAATCAATATCTGAGTGAGTAAGTGTCATGATCTTAGGAACCCAACGGGGTTCCTTCTTGACATCCCAAAAAGCATCAGACTGAGGCATATGAGAGATAAACCACAGGTACAACAGAGGCATGCAACAGATAATCATTCCCCCATGATAAGAATTCAGAATATGAATAGAGTAATAAGCATCACCCAACAGTGTAGGAACTAGGTTTCCAATCATGAAAATTATGATATCGTTAATGTCGACAAACTTATCCACATTAGGAAATAAGAACAACCCGTAAGCAAGTAGAGCAAAGATGGCCTCAAAAGCAATTGTACTTTTTATTCTGGCAAAGTAACGAGCTTTCTCCAATAAGAACTGAGCTGGTAATCCTCTAATCCCTTCTTTAGTAGTCATATGGGCTTCCACCTCAGACTTCCCCAGATGAATCAAGGCAGCAATCTCATGTGGTTTTGGCTCACCCTCCAAACCAGTAAAAGGAACACGATCAGTAACAGGTAAATCCAATAGATAAGAATACTCCTCTAGTGTAGGCATCAACTGATAGTCGGGAAAATTAAAGTGTTGTACCCCAAAATTTGCCCTCTCATTTCATCAATGTTTCTCATCACAAGACTCTTGGAACTCAAGATCAAGCTAGGGTTTGCTCTGCTCAAGACACCTCCTTACACTGTTGACTTAAATTAGGGTTTGAGTTTGTACAGGGATGTTTTGACCTACAATTCCCAAAGTGACTTTCATACTTCATGTTGGACTCACAAGTTTTTCCATACCAAGTTTCAAGCCTTGAATCAAATTTTTGCCCAGTCAATTGGACAGTTGACCTAGAAATCAACTGTATTGGGGAAAAAGTCAACTGTGGCCAATTGACAGTCAAACCTCATGAATTTTGACCCACATCAACATTATGAACTCAAATGAACCATTTGATCAATTTTGGATCACAATTCCACAAGAAATTTGATCAGATCACCAAAAGGGCAAAATGGTCATTTTTAGGGTTTTGACTGTACAAAGGCAATTTTTGATTGTTTGAACTAGCCAATGGCAAATCAAGCTTAACCATGGACTCAAGGACTCAATGGCATCATCTTGACCTATTCAACAAGTTCAAAAGATCTCAAATGCATAGGATTGACAAATGAATTTTTCAGTCAACTCATCAAAATTTGACTGTATACTAAAAAGTCAAACTTTGACTTTTTGGTCAAAATCAAGTGCCAAGGGTCATTTTTCATCAAGACATGTCAAATTATGAAACTTATTCATCAAGAAACCCAAAATTTCAAATTAGGGTTTAAAATGGAAATTTTTCATAACTTCAAAAATTTTCTAAGTTATAAAATTTTCTTATTTTTTCCTAACTTTGTCCCATTTTTTCACCAAGATGAAAATGGATTCAAACAAAACTTACAACATGAAAGTTGTAGTCCATCACAAAGTCTACAACTTTTATTCACAAAGTTTTCTCAAAAGGGGCTTGGATCTCAAGTTATGCTTTTTGGAACAAGGGTACCTAAAACTCTAACTTAGAGAAATTTTGCCCTAGTTTAGGCAGGATTTTGACCCATCTTCTTGGACATTTTTCACATAGTTAAACTTGGAGTCTCAAGTTTCATTTCAAATATGGATTATAGTACATGTTGCAAGCTTTCCAAATTGTCCAAGAACTCCTCAAACACCTTTGTGGTTAGGGAGAATCGAATGCTTGAAGTTGGCAAAAACTCACTTTGTAACCATGGCCAATACATGTTCATACCACTTGCCAAATCTGACCAAACTAGCTTAGTACATAATTACAGGCCTCTAAACGAACTTACACTCAAAAATTGAATGCAAATACATTGGACATTGGCATTGTTCTGATCAAGAGAGCATTGTACAATGAACATTTCCATTTTGAGCATAAAGGTCACACTTCCATTTTCATAAAGGAAACTTTATGTCAAATTGCATTTTCTTGAGCCTTGGACTTTTTTCCTTGCAGGAAACAAGTTCCCTAATCTCAGGCATAGTACACCAACTTAAGCATGCTTGTAACTAGCCTGTACAGGCCATAGCTTGGTCACTTCACATCTTTGCTTTCAAAACAAGTCAAATGGCCAAAAGCTCATAACTCACACATCTGATATATTGAACAAAAGAAAAGTTTTCAAACAAGTTTCTCAGATCCTCGTAAGCCAGAAACACGAGTCTTTGACCTCTCAAACCCCCTTGTGCACCAAATCTTCATTTCTGCCCAAAACAGGGTAAGTTCTGCAAATCACAAGCCACAATCAAATCCCCTCGTGCGTTTTGTCCCAAATCACTTCAAACACATTCTAAACAATACACATAAGCTGTCAAGATCATTCACAAGCTACTGTAACTCGATTAACACACATCACCATTTTTGTTTGGAAGCTTTGCAGGTTGAGTTTTGTAGCACGATTCAGGCCACTTCAAAACAAACTAAGCATTGGGAAAGGTTCAGGGGACATCAAGCAAGCTCAAAAGAACCTCAGGCCCCATTGAAAGTTGTTGCATTATCCAGCTCGAACTCAACTAAAACAGGTATTTCATGAACTTCTATCTCTCTATTTAGGAACATTTAGACTTAGGTTTGTGAATGAAAGATGTTGTATTCATTGCCCTAAAACCATACATGTGCTTAGTTTTCATTTATATTAATCATGTTAGGAGAATTTCATCCATGAACTTTCTGAAAAAACTAGGTTAGAAATTAGGGCCAGAGAAATTCTCTCTGGTCTTTGAGAGTTAGATTTAATGTTTTATATGGTTGAAATCGTTGTTTGATATTCTACAAGTTTCATGTTTTGAGTTTTGTCAAAAAAGCACTAAAACAGGAGATACAAGTTTGAACTGGCCATGCGCGCGTTTCTGTTGGACAGAGGAAGAAGATGAAGTAGCTGGGTTGGGCCTGGCTATTTCCTACTTTTGACACCCCCATTTTCAGTTTCACACCCCCCTGGCCCATTTCTTTGTATATTTATTATTTTTGCATTTTAATTTCATTTCTGACTTTATTATTTTATTTCCAAACATAAAAAATGCCTAAAAAATACTTTCATAAATTTTTACATTTTATTTGGTATTTATTTTAATTATTTCCAACATTAAAATGTTTAAATACTTTATATTATTTTGTTTAAACTTAAAAATAATGTAAAAAAATACTTTTATTTTCATTTATTATTTTTATTCACATTTGAAAATATTTTCTTGAAATATATACATTTTTGCAAATAATTTATTTTATTTCTTACACACTTAATATATTTAATATATATATGCATATATACCTTATTTTATTAAAAGCATAGAATAAAAAAACACAAAAATAATACATTTTTATTTTTTTACTAAAAATATACATTTTTTCAATATACTTTTATTTTTGTACATATTGATATATTTTTGTATATAAATAATAAATAATACCATTTCTTTAAGGAATTAGGGTTTACCCTAAAAATAATTAAAATTAACTTTTTATTTTATTTATTTCTTTACATTTCTTTCCATTTAAAGATACTTTACATACATAAAAAACCTTTTTTTGCATAATACATTTTATCTAATATTTATTTATTGTATTTTATTTAAATATTGTACATTTAAATATTATGCCTTGCAAATTCAATTTGGTTGTAATAATTTAGGGTTTAATTTCTTGCAAAATAATCCCCTATTCAAATTTGTACCCCCCCTCCCTATATCATGTTGTAATAGTTTAGGACTTAAATTCTCGCACCTTTAAGCTTTCAATTATGCCATGATTAGAGAATTAGGGTTTGTATGCAAAATCAAAACCAACAAATAGTTTGACCTAATCAAAGACAAAAATGCATGAAAAAACAAACACAATGCACACTTGCAACCCTAGGGTTACAATTCACTTGTTGCCTTCAAAAATGGGTCATGGTATGCATGTTAAGTACTTTGGCAAAATAAAAACAAAACAAAAGATCATAGTCCCTCGATGACGCTATCTGAGTTGCCTAAACAAAATGATCAAGTCCCTCAAGAAAATTGCCAAAAATACTTGACACAATTGCTATCATGGTCTATACGATGACCTGCGCCTGTCCCGTTTAAACATCCTAACACAAGTTTGTTCACCAAATACAATGGTGAAGCAACACTGTTAAAATGGTTAAAAACATAAGAAAAATCTTTGAGTAAAATAGGGTAGATAACTCTTAGATACTTGATCAAAAGCTTGCAAAACATCCTTGCTATTTTCAAAACACACTTCACCACACAATTTCAAAATCCTACTTTCAAACATTGAAAACTTTTCAAAAGACGAAAACACCTTTGTATACATTCAAACAAGAATCATTATAAAGGTTACCACAATGATGGCCTCTTTTCAAAACATCTTTCAAAACCACACACAAAGCACCATTTCAAACAATTGAAGAGGACCATTTCAAACAATTGAAAAGCAAAGCAAGTGATCTAAACAAGTAACTAAGAGCCCATGGATAACCATGGATAGAAAGGGTGCTAAAACCTTCCTTTTCTATAATCTACTCCCCGAACCTAAGAAAACATCTCAAAGGCCTTTCCTGTGCTTTTTGACCTTTCCTTAGGATAAAATAAAAATTCAGTGGCGACTCTTGCTAAACCGAAACATTTGCGAACACAAACGCAAAATCCCAAGTCAGTTCTCCCACCGTATCACAGAACTGGCGACTCTGCTGGGGAAGAATTTAAAAGTGGAGTAACCTTAGGGTTTAGATCACCTTTGCACATTTATCTTGATTGCTTTACATTTGGTTCTCTTGTTTGAGCTTGAAATCTTTTACCCGGATTTGGGAAACATTCATAGGTAAATAGCAATACGTTGTGGAAAATGTGTGGGGGTATACCGACATGGTTGAAGCAATAGCTATATTAGTGCGACATATTTGTGAGTATCGGTAGCCTTTGAGTCAATCAAAGAGAATACAGGGCCGCTGAGTGATGTCATGAAGCACTAATGAACTCTTAGAACCTTACTTGACCATCTTGGCCTTTTGTTAGGGGTAGTGAGATGACCGACTTTGGTACAGTCCGAAGTTGGTAGATACTCGATACTACACTCATTGAGGGTTATTTTCTTGGAATATTTTGGTCTCTAGTTAAGTGGCTAAACCAAAACAATAAACACAGAAAACAATCCAGTGATATTGAGCTCCTTAGAACATGGTTACTATTTATAGGACAGGTTTGAGCCAACTAAACTCAAGAGGGTATTTACCTATGAAACCTCATGCAAGCCTGAAACTAGGGTTTTGTGTGACTTGTTTGTGCATTTGTTTGTGCATGCATCATGAACATCATTAAGCATCATATGCATCCACTAACCATTTCAAGGGTTTGGATCTTCACCTTTGTTCTTGTTTTGTAGGTCATGGAATCTCTTCGCAGGAAAACAATTCAAGTCAACCTTGTGAGGATCCCTGCTCAACTTAAGGAGCTTACTTCCAAAATTCCAGAGAATTCTCTCTTCAGTGAAAGACATGGTAGACTTCTCAACTTGGTCAACTCCAACATTGAAGAAGACTTGGTGAAAGTTCTCTTCCAGTTCTTTGACCCCCTACACCACTGTTTCACATTCCCTGATTACCAACTAGTACCCACTTTGGAGGAATTTTCTCAACTTCTGAGAATTCCTATTCTTCATCAACTACCCTACAATGGTATGGAAAAAGAACCAAAGCCTGAAGATGTTGCTCAGGCATTACACTTTCAACCATCTGACATCAAAGGACATTGGGAAACCAGAAGTGGTGTCAAGGGTTTCTTGGCAAAGTTTCTATTTGAGAAGGCACAAGACTGCTAAAATTCTCTAGATCTACAAGCCTTTGAAGAGATTGTGGCACTCCTCATCTATGGGTTGGTCTTGTTCCCAAACCCTGATCAGCTTATAGATGTGAATGCTGTCAAGATTTTCATATCCCGGAATCTTGTACCTACATTGCTTGGGGGCATCCTACACTCATTGAAATATGGTTTCTTCAAAAGATGCTTATGAGTGTATGGATGCATGATGCAACAATCACACACAAGATCACACATATAGGGTTCATAGGTTCAACTTCACGAGCATGAGGTCGAAGGTACTACCCATAAGGTGTTGGTCTAAAGTTATCACCTTCCGAAAAAGGTTTTAGAGGTTCCCATAGTCTACATCCTTCCTTAGTATATTATCAACTTCTCGACTAACTCGGTAATTAGTAATATTCTCAATAAAGACTCGTCCGAGCGTAGTATCGCGTGACAACTATTGACGGATTACTCCGTCATAGCTTTTGCACTACACCTAAAAGGCCAAGATGGGTTTGGTATTCTACAGTCCTCAGTTTCAGCATGCTCCCAAGTCGAAAGCAGTACGTCTTCCTGATTACTCGGTAAACGACACTACAATCAAAGGGGCCTCCACTGAGTGGGGGATCTCATGCCTCCTTTTTTGGGATTAATCCCTCAAAGTTAACATGACTATACCGCCCGTCCTATCTTAAAGTTTGCTCAAGTCCGGGTATAGGACTTATGAGTAATCACCAAGCACCCTAAAAACCATGAAAATCCAGACAAACATACATATAACATATAACACAAAAAATAGTAATAACACATATACATATATAAACAAATATAGGCTTAACCCACTTAGGGATGGACCAGCAAGAGGTCAATCTTTCCCCAGTGAATTCGCCATTTTTCTGTAGTGGTAGAAATGTTCAAGACTAAGCCATTGGATTGACTAGACTTTATACTAATCACAATAAAAATCACCACCGCGCTTTATTGTTTCCAAAGGAATGGGAAAAGAGCGAATAACCCAAAAAGAGGGGGAAAGATTCAAGGTAAGGGGGTTGGTTATGCAAAGGGAAGGTATTATCAACCTAAACATCTACGGTACTCCGTAGGAGCCTCTTTGTAAAAATCTATATATTTTGGCTATAAAAATTGTCATATAAAATGGATGGTGTAGGTGAGAAAAGAAATATATATTTTATGATTTTTGCACCCGCCGTGGTTGCGAACCTTTAGTGCCTACGTACCACCTTTCGCGCAATAGGGGATCAGGGTACACGTAGTTCCTTTTTTTTTAATTTAAAACACAAGTGTGTTAGTCAATTTTATGAGATAAAACATCATCGTCATTGTCCGTGTAGAAAACACACCTACTACCCACAATCATGAGAAAGGAGAATTTGCATCATCTCAAAGCGGAGGATATGGCTTGGATTTTAAAATCAACAATGCCTCACTCAACACCCAAGTGGAAAATATCTCTTTTCACTGTATATTGTAGAATTATAGTTGTTTGCATCACTACAAGGATTGACAAGAGTTTAATCTTTTAAGAAAAGTTTTAAAGGTAAAAAGCCAAAGTGGCAAAATGGTTTGAAATGAGATTGATTGACTTTTAGTCTTCTCACAAATAAACTTCAAGGTATTATTAAGTTGATTGGAGTTTATTTATGAAAATATTTTGAAAATGCATGGACATAAGTCCAAGTTTATTATGAAAATGGTTCAAGTTCAAAAACAAGGAGAGTTTTCAAAAAGGGAAAGAAGATTTTTGAAATTAAAGAAGATGGGAGGAGAAGAAGGGACTATCCTAAAGTACAAGGTAAAATCTAGAGATAGGAACCATCTAACCAACAAGAAGCCAATACTTGACATTATGAGCCAAGATAGAATTCCCATTCCTTGGATTGAAACCAAGCAAGCAAAAATACTAGACCTCTTGAGAGAACCAAACTTCAAGTGTATTAAGTCTTCATAAAAATTGGGCAGAGTAACGGTTATATACGGGTGAATTCCAGATTACAAACAAAGGGTATAATCACAATAACCTGCACACAAAACAAACAAACAACCCAATGTCTTGAGGAAAACCTCAAGAGCTCCAGAAAAAATAACCAGATAAGATCACAAGGTCTCTAAGATAGGCCAAGGTTTCTAATCCTAAGTTCAAGAAAAGTCCCATGCTCCATAATGCCAAGGATAGTAGCCAAATAGTCCAAGAACCATTAAAGATTTTTTAGAGTTTATGTTGATTATTAAGTATCTTAAGAAAGGAAAAGAAAAGCTCAAGTGAGCAAAGTATAAAATGGTAAGAAAATAAATTCTCAAATGAGCAAAGTTGAAAATGGCATGAAATGTAAATGCTAAAAGTAAATAGTACATAAAGCATAAGAAAGAATAAAACATAAGGTAAAACAAGTCAATAATTAGTGGTTAGTTGGATGACCATCTTGAAGCTTACATTTGGAACTCATTAGAGGATTGGTAGAACCAAAGCCTCCACACAACAAGTTGCATTTGCTTTTTGTCAAGTATATCATCCATTTGGAATTCTCATAAGTACCATTTAATGATCAACGATGTTTAAGTGATCTGCGTTGACCAAAGGTGTTGTATATCCATTAGAGGATTAGTAGAACCAAAGCCTTCACAAAATGAATCTCAAGGTTATTGGATCAAAGAGATCAAATTAACATACTTGGGCTTGCAATCATAAGTTTGGGCCATGAATGATCATTTATTCGAATCGGGACAAAGTTTAACGCTATGTTAAGCAATCGTAAGTGGACTTATATAGAAGTCGCACCTATTTTGAGGCCGGTCAATAGCAATTTATGCACCATTTGTTTTGAGACATGATATAGAGATCATGCTCCAATAACACCTAGTACAATAAGAAGGGGATGAGATGAAGAGGCATGGGGAAAAAATATACAAACCACAATTGAATTAAATTTTAATCAAACTATTATTAAAATCATTCATCCATTTTTGTGGAGTTAAACTCAACACCATGGATCCAATGATGTTACTAAAGTTCATGATCCAAAATCTAACCCAAGATCAACCAGAAAATAGTCACAAAATAATATCACATTTTAATATATACAAAAGGGTTAAAAAATAATGTTTAAAAATAGAAAATAAAGAGAAAAAATACCAACTATGTTCAAATTAATAAAAATAAATAAAAAGTAAGACCATAGAAAAATAAGAAATGGATCCAAGTATTTTTATAAAAATTTTGGTAATTTTTAAAAGTCAGAAACTATTTTTAAACTATTTAAAATTGCTCAAACAAATAGAAAATAGGTCAAAAATAGTAAACCTCAATATAAAATTGTATAAAATTTCAAAAAGTCAAAAATATGCAAAATAATATTTATGAATTTTTTTCAGAATTAAAAAATGTCAGAAAGTATTTTTTAAGTAATTAAAAGAAAGCAAATGATTCAAAAATACAAAAAAAAATATCAAATATCAAAATAAAAATATGAAAAAATAGTCATGAGATCAGAAAAAATTCAAAGTATTTGTGTGAATTTTTTCATAATTTTTGGATAAAAAATAAAAGAGTTATGAATTTTTGAAATTTTAATAAATAAAAAATATAAAATCAGAAAATAAAATAAAACTAAAAAGATGTGGACCATCAGATCATAGTCAAAACGCGTTAGTAAGCTGATCCAGTGGACCAGACGCGTTGTGCTTGATATGGACCTTAGTGAGATACACATAGGATCAGAAAAAGGCAACCAATGAAATTAAAACGTTTGGCACGCTATCATTGGCTAAGAAGAGATATGTCATCGTCTTCAACCTCTAGACACCCTGCAATGGGGATTTTGTGAGATCCTTCAAATGGAAAAAGTAGGATCCCAGGCTAGTATCATTGAACTCGTCTCTTCAAGACGATTCCAACACCACCATCGCGCCAAATTTATATAAGGTATGGAGAGAGATATGAATCAAAAACCCATAAAATAGCGAGCACCTTCAATTTGAGATTTCTCTCTCAATTCTCAATAGATTTAAAAATTGTAAGCAGCATTAGAATCAGGAGAAGGAGTAGAATAGATTAGTGCTTGATTTGGATCCAAATGGTGGAGAATTATACCTTTTCGAAGTTCAAGGAAGAAGCTCTGAAACTGGACTTCTGTAGCTTGAATTATGGCTCGTTTTGATTGGTTTAAGTCCTGGAGAGTTTGTATGATGCTTAAGGATGATGAATGCGCAAAGAATTTTGGAAAAGGGAGCTTAAATCTCATAAACTGAATTCAAAAAAGATGGATTCGTGTGAGGTTTTGGCAAGGTGTTTTTGGCTCTCAAAGCTTGAAGAAATGAATGGGGGTGACCCTCTATTTATAGGGAAGTGAATGGGAATGAAAATTGGAAGAAATAAGCAAGTTTGGAGGGAAATTGAATGAAGGTCGAGCACGAGTGAAGTGTGGCTTCATTTCCATCAAAACTCAACCAAATCTTGCGTTTTAGGGTGCTAATCACTTCTGGCAAGTTTGCTAATCAAGTTTAAACAAAAAACACGCATAAATCTTGTGTTTAGAAGTCACATTATGGATTTCAAAATTCTGACTTTGTGGAAAATTCAGTTTCAAGTTACCAAATTCAAATCCATGGCATTTCCAACTCAAGGGGTCTTAGGGTATGATTCTTGATTCTTTAGAAAGATGAGGTTACAAGATTTGCAATGGAAAAAGAATGGAATCAAATGGATGCTTGAGCTAAAAGTTTCATTGAGTAAAAGTTGAAGAAAAAGGTTTGACTTTCCATACTTAGAAATATTTCAAATTCTTCATTAAAAATGACCTATAATCTTTTGCATCCAAACATGGCCTTCCACTTGAAATTTTCTCTTGACCAAAAAATATGGAATGAAGTAGATCTCTTGAATGACATTTTGAAACTTGAACCACTCAAAATCTCCAAAAATTGAGCAAGTTATGACTTGTTGAAGTTGGGGAAAAAATCATGTAATGACCTATAATCTTTTGCATATTTAAGGCAACCTCCATCCATTATCCCACTTTGCACATAAAATAAGGCATAAATTTAACATATTCAAGATCATTATGGAAAAAGAATGGGCTCAAGGTGATAAAAAATGACCAAGTTATGATCATTTGAAGTCACACATGGAAAATTGGGGATTCATCTGAAGGACTTGTAACCTTTCTTCTTCATCAAGTTTCTTCCACATGAAAAATCCTTGGAACTTTTGAAGTGATTTGTTGATAACCATTTGAAGAGAAGGATGTATTTGAAATCATTCAAAAATACCAAAAGATGAGCAAGATATACTCCTTTGAAGTTCAAAACCCTAGCTTCTAGATCAAGAAAATGCCTTGAGGAACTTTGAAAAGTTTGAACAAACTTCTTGTACCAATATTCTTGCTTTGTGAATAGAAGTTGTTGAGGATGATAATGAGAACTCTTAGCCACAAAAACCACTTCCATATCTTGAAATTTTAGAGAAATATGCCCTTGTGACCAATATGAACAAGTCTTTGTCCAAACATAACAGCTTCTCCAATCAACCCCTTGTACTTTTGAATAAATCTTGATACCTTTGAAATGTGGTGAACCAAAATAAACCTTGTCATACCATTTCTTCCAAAACAACTTCAATGATAAGGTTTGAACTTCTCAAGCTTTTATTGGCTAGGTCATGGAAATAAACTCATGAACCCATGGAGTAATTTGTTAAATCTCATTGCCCTTACCTGCATGGACAACAAGCAAGACAAGCCAACATTGTATTTTATTAGTTAAGTGAAAAAAAAACAATATTAATGATCACAAAAGGAACATAAGTCAAGGTGCTTGGTAATTCATCAAAAGGAGCAAAGCTCAAAGTAGGGAAGGGAACCAAGAATCCTAGTGTGATCTTATTGTGAGTGAATCAACATAGTATGATGAATGGATCTTAGGGGCAAAAATTGGGGTACAACAGGTACAACATTACAAACGGGGGATTATGCTTAGAAAAATGTTGGGCTGTTGGAAGTAAAAAAACAAATGTGAATGGGCCGATGTTTATTGACTTGGTGTGATGGCCCAAAGAGATTTAACAAAATGGACCAAAAACAAAGAATTGGTCGGAGCGGGTTGACCCGGATCCTCCCTGCGAACCACACGAGACTGGGTTAAAAGAACCCTAATCATTTACGCTTCTTCTTATTTTCCATGGGAACAAAGTTTCTTCGAAACACAATCACGAAGGAAAAAACCTCAACCCAACAGTCCCCAACCCCATGATTGTATTATGATACGCGGATTTTACAAGTTACAGGGATGATGATAAAAAAATGTAAATGGAAAAGAAAATGCGTAAACGAAACAAAAATGATTTAGAGACTACATCTTAAACCGTGTTTCCTCCGGGTAAGTGTCTGATTCTACAGCTTTGTTTGCTTCTAAAGTTCTCCTTCTTATCCTCTGTTATGATATGTATGTCACTCTGTTTGTGTTTGTAGGTGGATTTTAGTGGTATGGTCCGTTATGTTGTTGTGGTTGTCGGTGTTGAGGGGTTCTGAGAAATTTGCATTAATGCAGGTCTGGGGGGGTTAGAATAAGATTGTTGGGTGCGGATTGTAAGTAGGTTTGACAGGTTTGTGAGGCAGAGGTCAGGGTCTAATATTTTGCGTGTTATTTTGTGAGGTTTAAAGCAATTTTTGCATAGTTTTCAGGGAGTATTGTACATTTGTGTACTGGTTTTGATTCTGATATTTGTATTTGTAGGTTGTCGGTTGTATAAATGAAGAATATGGCAAGGAGGTGAATTGGATGGAAATTGAAACCTTGACCTGCTGCAAACTGCTTTTTTGCTCTTTTGAATTGCACACTAACTGTAATAGTAGAATACTATATTTTCTTTACTTTACTGTATATACATAACCCCTTTGTGTAACGTAACGTGTATGAACAAAACCTTTTTTTTGTATTTTCTGTTCTATTCTTACTGGTGTGAATGTAAAGAAAGACCAAACCGTTTGCTATTTTATTTATCTCTAATTCTATTTTTATTCAACCCAAAAATCAAATTTATTAAAACTTATACTAAAATCTTTATTATCAGACAAAAATAATAAATAATTAAAACAGAAAAAGTGCAAGTGGATAAGTGGACATTTGAATATTGAAAAATTAAAATGGATTGATAGGCTTGAAAAAAATGGATTAGATATTAGTTAATAAAAATGGTTTGCAAAAAAATGCAAATCATAATAGCAATAAAAAAATGCAAAATTTTAATGTAAATATGCAAATATATCTAAAAATGATTTTGATTTGAAAAACAAATTTAATTACTAAAACAGAAATCAAACAGGACAATTGAATTTATTATGAATTAAATGGTGTAGATAAAAATTTTAGAGCAAAATTTAGGGTGTGACACTTAAAAGTGACATTTAGAGATAAAAATTTTGCCACTAAGATCAAGGCCCTTGTGCCCTCTATATTTGGGAGAGTAGTCAAGAAACTGTTCACCGTGTTTTCTGGTAAACAACCGCTGATCTTCTAAAAAGAGTAACTTTTTAGTTACTCGCAGGATCGATCAGTTTGATCCTAGGACATATGCTAATTTGTGATGTTGTTTGGACACAAACGTTAATGTGGGTGAAGAACGCGCGTTCGACCGGGAAAGGGATGAGTTTGAGTGCAAAAAGTAAATAGAACAAAGGGGTCGAGGAGAGTTTAGGTACAGGAATCTGGGTGAAAAATGCAGATAAAGTGAAAACAAGATAAAAGGGCAAGAAATATAAAGAGAGAAATAAAAGACTTTGATTGTAAAATGTGGTGTTTCAAACGTACATTTTTCAGTATTCTTTCTCACACAGCGGGTACTTGAATAGTATTGAATAATTTGTACGATCAGTTAAACACACGGAAATCTACATAAATTCCTATATTTATACTAAAACTAGGTAACCGTCGAGGAGTTGCCTTGCTCTAGGATGAAGACAAGTGTCTTCTACATGTGCTTCGACTCCTATTTTCATGCCACATTGCTTTCCTAAACTGCTAAGCGAACTTCTTTTCCCTCCTTTCTTCAGATTCAAAATCTTCTGGGGCAGATACGAAGTTCTCTTCTGGTCGAAGACCTTGGAGTTTCTTCAGTCGAAGGGATTGAGGACCTTTTGGTCGAAGACTCAATTTAACTTAGAATTTCTCTAAGTACTTTTCTGCTTTGTAGAAGCCTTTCCAACTTAGACTTGTTCAATCTAGTTTTGGACCATAAGGCCAACTTGTTGTAGGTGTCGAATTTAGGAGCTAACAAATTGCCCCCCAAGAATATCAGTTTTGACGCAAGGAGAGATGATTATTCTTTGAGATTCCCATTCGACACTTGTATTTCTCTTTGACCACAGAAATTGCTTGTGTGCTTTTCTCCTTCTACCAACCCCTGCTGGTATTCAAAGTCATCATTACCTTTTTCTCAATATGTCGTTGTTAATCAGCCGTTACCATGCTGCCATGATGGCCATTATCCCTACAACCTAGGAAAGTATGGAAAACGTTTTCATTTCTCGTACGATAACTGCTTTAATGTTCGCCACGTGCCCCACTAACTCTGCAGCATTAAATGGTCTTGGGATAAACATTATTTCCTGAACACTATAAATAGACGAATCCTCTTTGGGGAATTCTTTTAAAACTCCTAGTATTATTCACTCTCTTGCAAAGAAAAAACCTTACCAACTCCATCTTCTTCGCTCTTTCACTACTACTTTCAGTCATGGTTTTCCTTTCCAATGCACCCAACAACCCAAAAACTAAGAACGTTTCTGATCTCCAAAGACAACCAGAGGTTTTCTTCACTAACCATGTACCTATTTAGATTGGAGAACGAAGGGTCGTATCTGAGCCCATGGACAAAGAGTGGCGTGATGCTTATAACTCCCAGTTGCTTATCCCTATTAGGTATTCTAGGCAGATGTATGCTATGTCTGGCCCATTGTCTAAGTGTTTCTAGAATCCAAAACAAAATAGCAACGTCTTTCCAACTCACCCTAGGCTCGGGCCTATAGGTTGTGCGAAGAAACTTAGGGATGATCCTGAAGATGCAACTCCCGCAAACCAGCAACATTCTCAGACAAAGGAAGATATCAACCTTCAGTTCATGAACAAGGGAAATAGGATCTTTCGATCTTTCCCTAGTCTTACTTCATAATACTTAGAATGGCTGAGCAAAATGAAAAAAGTACAATCCAAAATCTGGAAAGATATGGGGATCTATGACTTGATCATGCTGTCGAAAACTGGGTTAGCTTATTGCCCTCTCATGTTGGTGGCTTCATTGTATTTCTGGGACAGCACACAATTTACCTTCCATTTGCCTTATGGAATGGTAACTCCAACCATCTTCGATATAGCCGCCATCACTGGTCTTCGACCAATGGGTGACTACTTCGACCCTGAGGATCTGTCTGAAGATTCTATCGGGTTTTTAGCCACGAAGCCCACGTATACCATCTTCATTAATCATTTCCATGAAAAATCGAGTACCATTGTCTCTGAAGTGGAACACATAGCTTTTTTGGCTTTATGGTTATCTCATTTTGTTTTTTGCACCAAGTCACTTCAAGTGACTAAGAAAATGCTTACTCTTGCAACACAGCTTCACCATGGTTATCCTCTCTGTCTGGCTGAGTTGATTCTAGCCAACATGTATGAGTCCATCAGCAATAGTGTGACTCAACTTAAGGTTATTGGAGATAAGGCGAGTTTACTCCTTTCTGGCCCCTTTTGGCTTTTGCAACTTTCGCTAAATGACACTTTTGAATCTTTTCTTCCGCAGAAGAATAAGATTAATGAGAGGGCTCCAGAGGTCCTGAATAGAAGGGTCGAAGGGACTAGACTAATCCTGTTAACTCCAACTGACGAAGGTTAACAATTCAAAAAGGCGTTTACCATCTTTGTAAGGATGTTTGCAAAGTGGAAGGAATTTGTTTCGACCATGGCTCCCTTTGCTAGTAGAAAGGTTGGCCCGAAATGGTTCATCCGACCATATCCCTCGTCTGACAAATATGACCATGTGGATGAATGTGTAGCTATCTGGGAGTCGTTTCTTCGACCAAGAATCATTCTTATGAGATTCAAGAGTTAGAAGAATCAACTTAGCTTAATTTCTTATTAACTGAACCTTGTCTCTCGATAATTTGGTATTATCTAGACGCTCCCTTCACCAATCTACTCTCGAGAAAAGCTTTTGTTGTTTTACAATGCAGACTACTCAGAGGATGCTGCTACCAGGCATATTGGTAGGTACGTTGGTCGAACCGTACTAACTCTGTTCGACTTAAATCTCAATTTCCTGTGTTCGCCTCTTTTTAAGGACTGGTGGAAGCAGTATTACAATGAAAAAAATTTCAACGAAAAAGACTTTGTTGCTCACCTTCAAGAGGCGTTTTTGCTAGTCTCTGACAAGATAAAAAAGGGTAATATTCTTTCTCAAACGAATGTCTTTATCATCTTCAATCTAATCATTTGACACCTAATTTATCTTTGTTCATTTTCTAGCGGTCAAGAGGACCGTCACCAAGAAAGTCGCTGAAAGCGTAAAAGGAGCAGACCCTTCTGTGAAACCTTCTCCCAAGGTAAACATTTTCTGTTGTTATATCTTTCTTTCTGACATATTACTTTTGACGCTAATTCTTTCGACTCCTTTCTTTCTGGGCATTTGAAATCAATCTGCAGAAAAGGAAAGTTCAAGAAATTGAAGTTTCCAGTGATGAAGAGGCGGAATCTCCTCCTGTTCCCTTAAAAGGAAAAAGTTAAAGAAAGCAGCCCCTGTTCCTGAGCCTCGTCCAAAACCAAAGTCAAGTTTAAAGTCATTGGGTCAAGACCTCCTCTTTTCGTCATCAGAGAACCAACGGAGCAGGAGATAGCTGCTAGGCTAAAAAATCCCAATGAGAGCGACAACTCAAGTCTTGGCGCTGAAATTCCACCTAAGGTAATTACTTCGACCCTTCATGATTGTTTGCTGACTTTGACTTCTTTTTCCTTTTTCAATAGTTCTGATAACCATCCTATAATCTTCAGGACACTGCTGGTACTTCAAAGCAGAACCTCGTTGAAGAATATGTCACCTTGAAAAATAGTAAGGGTGATCCTACTTACAGGCCAAAAGGGATCTTTTGTGAGTTCTGCTAGCGAATTGAACCAACCTTCTGGGCACGAAGCCGTTGGGAAGCCCAATGAAGAAGTTCCTAGTGAAGAGCATGTGAATCCTAGGACTCCGCAAGCTAATGATGATGAACAGAAGGATGGGGAAGAGGAGGTTGCTGACGATGTGATCGAAACGAAAAAGGAAAACATGCCAGCAGGAGGAAATCGGACTGAAGATATTTCGGCGACTGATGAGAGGGAAGACCTCACATGGGGAGACGGAAACTCTGTGTATGTTGAAGATGTCCTTATGCAGATGCCTGTCGAAGCCGATGTGGCTCGTATTGTAAACGAGAGGGTTACTTCGACAGGGTCTCATACCAAGGAAGATTTGGCATTGCTGAAATGGAAAAATCCTCTTGGCTACCTGACTGTCATCCTTGAGGGTAGAGAAAGTTCTTCTGATCAGAGTGTTTCGACTGCGTCTATAAAATCCACTTCAACATCTCCTCTTAAAGAAGCACTTCAAAAGGTTAAAGCACAGCTTTTCAAAAGAGATTTAATGCTGACCTTAGAGGGGGAACCTACAACTCCTTCCTTTTTGAAGACTACTTTAAGAGCTGTCGACCTTCTTATTGCTTCGCCTGACATTGCCAGTGTTATCTTGGATCTGATTTCCATCATCGATCAGATTTCAGCTGACTACAATCGTCGAAGGACTCTTACTCGTGAAACTGAGGAGGCCAATGGCCATGTAGCTGCTGCCTGGGGTGCTACTGCTGAATCAGCTTCGAAGTTGAAGGAGCTGTTGATGGAACAAGAAGCTAGGAAGAAAGAAGTGGAAGAACTTGATCAAAATACAGCCAGTATGAAGGCTCAGATCAGAGAGTTAGAAGCCAAGATTGTTGCCAACAATAAACGAAAGGAATAACTTCTCACTGTCAACACTGATTCAGAGAGTCAAGAGGAACTCAACGAGGGATTAGCATATGCCGAACAAGCCCAAGCATTGGATGTCAAGATCGAGGCTCTTCATCAATCAAAAGCCCTGTGCAGAAGACGCTTGGAGTTGCAGAAGATAAAATACCTCCAAATCAAGGCCAACCTCCCGTTTTGACTTCGACTTTATTTTTCCGTTGTATGCTTATTTATTTTGTAATGACTTTCAGCCATTTTGGCTTTATAATATATTTTCCATCTTGGCTTTTTAACTTGATTAAGATCAAGTATTGGTTACTCTAACCTCTTGAAGTGCAGGTCTATACTTTTTCAAGTATTTACCATTTACTCTCAAGAGCCTTTGGTCTTCATTTAATTCTTCAACCTCATATGCGCCATCAGATAATGCTTGGATGATCTTAAAAGGTCCTTCCCATTTAAGAGATCATTTTCCCATATTTCTATCTTTCCGATCCATTGGAAGGATTACTTTCCATACCAGATCTTCAGGCATGAATTCCTTGGGTTTTACTCTTTTATTGTAAGATCTTTCCACTCTCCTCTTTTGTGACCTTAAGAGATCCAAAGCTCTCAATCTTTCTTCGTCCAAATCAATCAATTCGTCTAACATCATATTCCAATAAACTTCAGAAGGGATGTCTTGATGTTTCTGAATTCTTGTTGACCGTAGACAGATTTCTACTGGCAATACTGCGTCATGGCCATAAGTTAGTCGAAAAGGCATTGTTCCGGTAGCTTTCTTAGGAGACGTTCGACAAGCCCATAAAATTTGATCTAAAGTCTTGTGCTAATTTTTTGGCTTCTTTCCTACATGCTTCTTTATTAAGTTGATTATTACCTTATTTTCCGCTTCGACTTGACCATTTGCTTGTGCATAATAAGGCGTAAACATTAATAATTTGAACCCCATTTCTGCAGCGAACTCTTGCATTTTTCGACCAATAAAGACTGACCCTTGATCAGTTGTTATTGTCTCAGGGATTCCAAACATATATATAATGTGCTTTTGAATGAATTCAATGACATTTTCCTGGTCTACATGGACTAAAGGAATTGCTTCAATCCACTTAGTAAAATAATCAATGCCCACCAATATATACTTCTGGCTTTTAGATGACGCTGGTCGAATCTCTCCAATAAGATCCAAGGCCCATCCCCTAAAAGGACAAGGTTTCACAATTGAGTGAAGTTTGCTTGCAGGTACGTATTAGACACTTGTATGTACTTGACATTCCTGACATCCTTTTGCGAACTCAACACAATCTTTCAATATAGTGGGTCAATATAGTCCTTGTCGAAACAATAACCATTTCATTTTATGGCCCACTTGGTGTGCTCCATATACCCCAGCATGTGTAGTTGAAAGGGCTATGTATGCCTCTGTTTCATTTAGGCAATTTAATAGCACCCCTTCAGGCGTCTTTTTAAATAACTCATTTCCCATTAGGGTATAACTCAGCACCCTGTACTTTATCTTTCGTTCTGTTGAAGCTACGAGATTTTTCAAATTATCCACTATAGGCTTTCTCCAATCTTGTTTTGTTAGATTATCTATGAACGTAATTTTGAAGTTTTCATGATCAGCGTACCCCAACTTTGTTGTTTTCAAATTTGTTGGAGACAACTTGGTTGATGTCACTCTTCCTCTAACTTCGATTACCTGTTGTAATTTCTCTTTTGAAATTTTGTATCCGGATGCAATATGTGCTAAGTTATTAGATACTTGATTCTCCAGTCTTGGTATATGTCAGATGTTGATCTTTTCAAAGTTTTCCAACAAACGATTGACTATTAAAAAATACATGATAAGATTTTCTCTTATACATTTATATTCTTTTGTAACTTGTTTTATAACTAACTTTGAGTCTCCCATTAGTTCGACTCGAATTTTCCCCAATTCCAATAATATTTCAAGGCCTAAGATTAGAGCTTCGTATTCAGCCTCATTGTTCGAACAAGAACCTTCGCTCTTGTACTTGAATGTTGTCGGAATTTTGTTTGGAGAAATAATTAGAACCCCTACCCCAGTTCCGTCTTTATGACTAGAACTGTCAAAGTATAACTTCCAAGGTTCGATCTCCAAGTTGTTGATTGATTCCTCATTTATTGAGTGGTCAACTATAAAATCTACTACCACTTGACCTTTCACAGCCTTAAGAGGCGTAAAAGTTAATGAATACTCAGTTAATGCAAGTGCCCATTTGCCAATTCAACTGTGCAAGATGGGTTTCGACAACATATATTTGAAAACATCAAAATGAGACGAAACAAAAACATCAACTGGTTTAATATATTGCTTGAGCTTTGTACATGAGAAGTAAAGACATAAACATAGTTTTTCAAATTTGTTATATCTAGTTTCTGCATCGTTTAAAACTCTACTGAGATAATAAATAGGTCTTTCGACACCATTCTCATCCTCTTGAGCTAACATGCTTCCTAAAGTTTTATCGAATGCAGCTATGTCCAATTTCATACTTCTATTTCTACAAGGAGGTGCCATAATGGGAGGTTTGGCGAGGTATTCTTTGATCTTGTCGAAAGCCTTTTGTTGTTCTTGCACCCACTTGAAACCTCCTTTGTTGAGTCAAAGTTGTGGTGAGAAGGCTTGCGTTTTCCCACTTAAGTTGGAAATAAATCTCCTCAAGAAATTTATCTTACCAAGCAGAGATTGCAATTCCTTCTTGTTAGTTGGCGCTTTCGCTTCCAAAATGGCTTTGATCTTGTTCTGGTTTACTTCAATTCCCTTCTTGTGCTGCTTTTACGTCGAAAGCACATTTTATAGGATTCATTTTCAGACCATAGCGTCTCATCCTTTCGAAGGATTATCGAAGATGGTCTATATGAGTCTTCCCTAAAACAGATTTAACAACAATATCATCAATATAAATCTGCATAAAAGTGTCGATGAAATCATGGAAGATTGAGTTCATTGCTCTTTGATATGTTGCCCCTGCGTTTTTTAGGCTAAAAGGCATCACTACCCATTCGTAAGTGCCTAAAGCTCCAGGGCATCGAAAGGTTGTTTTCGACACATCTTCTTCAGCAATGAAAATTTTATTATACCCTGAGTATCCATCAAGCATACTTATGTATTCGAAGCCAGCGGCAGAACCGACAAGCATTTTTGCCACAGGCATTGGATATTCATCTTTGGGTGTTGCAGTGTTTAAATCTCTAAAATCGATGCACACCCTTAAGGTACCATTTTTCTTTATAACGGGTACAATATTTGCAATCCATTCGACATACCTGGTTGTTCGGATGAACTTGCATCTCGGCAGTCTTTCGAATTCTATCTTGATCTTCGACAAGATCTCTGGTGCAAAATGCATTGGAGTTTGCTTGACAGGCTTTTTCCCAGGTCTTATTGGTAGTTGAAGCTCTACCATTTCCCTGTCGATACCAGGCATTTCATCATAATCCCATGCGAAGCAATCTTTGAATTCCTTCAACAATTGGATTATTTCGATCTTGAGCTCTGGATCCATATTCGTGCTAACGTATGTTGGACTTTTTGCCAATCCTTCGCCCAGATCTATTTCTTCTAAAGGATCTTGCGCTAGCATTTTAACGTTTTTTGCTAACGGATCTTTTTCAAAACCTAGAGGCTCGTCATCATAAATAGCATCTAGCCTCTGGTTTTGCACTTCTTCCTCCTTTGCGTCAGGTGGTTCTGGATCGAAGTCCTTCCCATGACCCTCTGGAAGAAATACTTGTTAATTGGCTTCAATAGCCATGTATTTGACTTTAGCCTCTAAGGTCGCTATCATTCTACTTTCGGCTACATATACCGAAATATTTTGTAAGGCTTGTGATTCAGTCATCATCACCAAATTCACTTCCCCAACCAGTTGGTCGTATGTCATCAACTCCTCCATAGTCAATGTTTGATAAGTCTTCTCTATCCCACTGGAAACCATGGTCAGAATGCAAGTAGAGGGAGCAGAAGGCATTTGGTGCTGGTGCCAAATCGAACTCCGGAGGATTGCATGGCCCTATATGAGCCAAGTTTTTGCCGAAGCTATTTTTCCAACGTTATTAACTTCACCCAAGTAATAACTTTGGTCAGCTTCTATATTCTCTACAATGCCATCAGGGCGCCAAATCGTGACCCGTTGATGCATCGAAGATGGCACTGCACCTATGACATGTATCCACTCTCTACCTAAGAGTAGATTGTAGTTGGGCTTCATTGAGATGACCATGAACATATTTGGTCGAAGGATTGTTCCCACCTTGAGGTCTAATTGTATCACCCCTATAGTGGTTCCAATACCTCTTTCATAGTTCGACAGAACCATGTTGTAGGGTTGGATATCCCCATCTCCTTTGCCCAATTTCCTTAGCATGGATTGGGGAATTATGTTGATTGTAGCTCCACAATCAACCAGAATTTTGTTGATTGTTATTTCCCATATCTTTGCTCTAATGAACAAGGGTTTTAGGTGATTTTTCATCGCCTCTGTAGGTGGCTCGAAAAATGAATTTTTCTCCTCGACGCAACCATTGTTCATTACATAATAGCACATTGGCCTATGTTTGGCCATTTATTGTTCGACTTCCCAGTCGGTCTCTTCGACTTCGACTTGGTGGTCGTATTCTCTGGGTAGCACTGATACTACATTTACCATAATGTCTAAAGTAGCATCAGATTCAGAGTTACCTTCGTCATCTGATTCATCTCGATCTGGACACTCCAACCTTCTGGCAATTGGTTTCCTTTCTAAAGGATTTTGTTGTCTGCCTTTGTCCATTTTTTGTGGCACGTTAGTACTTGACTCTAGTTAAGGCTCTTCTGTAGCCTCCCTTTCGGCTTTTCGTCGTCTTTGGAATCTCCTCCACTGGGAGCGAGACATGGGGTTTTTCCCCTTATAGTTGCTAGATACATGAGCCACTTTGTTTGTAGTCGTAGTTTGGGATTCTTTCATATATGCCAAGGATGGCCCTCTTGGCACATCGAATGATCGCCATTTCTCTTCACTTGGCCTTTTCCTGTTTGCTGTCTTTAGCCAAGTATCCACGGGGACATTAGTTAGAAGCCTGAAAGTTGATGGCCTCTTCGCCTGGTTCATTGATCCTATTTTGGGATCATATCTAACTTCAGGAACCATGTGGGGTTATGCCCTGTATGTGTTCTGCATCCTTTTTGTCGAAGATGGAGCTGCATATTAGACATAACATAACTTCAGACTTTTTCTTTTGGCATCGTTGTAGAAAGTCAGCCAGATCCTCATTTTCTTTTGGAAATGCAGTTTTATTCACTTCCTCTTGTCTAATGGCTTCCTCTGAAGCCTTTGCCTCATATACTTAGACCATGTTGACTTGCACGTTGCGCTTGGCAGCGAGATTCATTTTTTGCATTTTACCCTTAAGTTCCTCTGTCGAACCCTTGACAGCAGCTACATAAAAACTTACATTAGTCCTTTTGCTGGAGTCTTCAGCAACTCCTTTGTTTAGGCCTTCAGTAGCCTTTTTGTTTAGGCCTTCAGTGGTCTTTCTAACAACTTTTGCAGTCTTTCTGGAGATGTTCCCAGTAAAACTGCTGAAGACTGGCATATTGACGAAGTCTTTAGAAGTTTTGACCATATTAATGCATGCTGGTTCAGCATAGTGGGCATCAGCTCTCAGTGGGTCTGCATCAATTTTCATTTGGGGTTTCTCAGCAAATTTGAGTCTGGCTTCTTTGGTTGCTCCTTGAACGAGATCCCTGAAAAGAAAATATTGTGAAGTTTTATGGCCCAAAAAATTATGATACTTACAAAAACCTCTTTTCTTTCTTTTTTCTAAAGGAGGCATTTTTTCCCCTGGGGGCACTATCATTTGGCCATCTTTCACTAATAAGTCGAATATCTCATCATATTTTGTGACGTCGAAGTTATACGTTTTCTTTGGGAATTTATCGTTGTTCTTTCTAGACTCAGTAGGATTCTTCTCGTTTGAGGGTAGTAACACTCTGCAAGATTATGGAGGCCCATGTTTTAACTCTTCTAAATCTATTTCGCTCTCTTCGACGGCTATAGGATTACTAGATATATCTGGACCATTATCATCCATTTAGACATAGGCCACCTTTTCTCATCGATGAGTCTTAGTTGCTTTAGCTTTTTCAATTTTAAGACGTTCTACCTGTCGAACTCTATCGGCCAATTGGGCCATGTCCTTCAGATATTGGGTATCTAGTTTCTTCCTAATAGAATAGTCTAGGCCCGCTACAGCCATTTCGACCAATTCATGCTCAGGCACTTGTGTAAAGCATCTGGATTTGAGTAGTCAAAACCTATTTAGATATTCGTTTATTGGCTCGGTGAATCTTCTTTTCACGCTTTCCAGTTCTTTCAGACTTATTTTGGTCTGCCCCATGTAAAATTGTTCATGGAACAATCTCTCCAATTGATTCCAATTGTGGATCGAATTGGCTGGGAGGGTGGTAAATCAAGTAAAAGCATTTTTTGTTAGAAAACTTGGGAAATATTTAATCCTAAGGCTCTCATTATTTGATATTTCCCCAGCTTCTATCAAATATCTCTCTATATGTTCGACAGTTGACTTCGTCGTATCCTCTAAAAACTTAGTGAACTTTGGAACCTTCCACCTAGGGGGTAAATCTATTTGCAAGATATATTATGACAGTGGGGATGTAAAGTTTGGCCTGCGAAAGCCAACGTTCATTCCATTTTGTATCATGACCCTTTCGATCATGGCTGTCACATTATTTTTGTGCCATAATTATGGTGTCGAACTTGCTGTATCAGTTCGTCAGCATTTTGATTTCTATTTACCATCATTACACCTTGATCACCATCTCTAAGGATTTGTGGAGGAAGTCTGGGTATTTCGACCCTAGGTTGTGTGACCCTTTGGTTAATAGTTACATCTTCTTTTAATACTACACCTTGATCCTCTCTCATAGGAGCTCTCTGGAGTTGTCGAATAGGTTGTGGAACCCCAAAAAATTCAGTCATGCGCGCCATTTGCACTGTCATTTGTTGGTTTGACTGAGTGGTATTTTGTATTAGAGGGTTCAATATTGTACTTAGAGTTTGGGCCAAAATTTTCACCATGTCATGGTTTCTTTCATCCATTTGTTGCCTCAAAATTATTGTGGAAGCGTTTGTGAGGCTTGGCATTGCATGGGATGTCCCTCCTAACAGTTGGTTCCTACCCATACCAGTTCCAGATCCTTGTAATGGTGAAGATGCACTTACCAAAGGTTCTGAAAATGTAGACGCGGCATTCATAAGACTAGCCATTTCAATAGTTGGCATGCCATAAGGTTGGTCTCAACCCATCCAGACTGTTGAAAACCCAGGGGGAGCGTGTGGTCGAAATCCTGGATTCACCCTTGGTGGGGGTGTTCTTGTTGGACCTCTGGGACCTGCATATGAAAGTATTGGTCCCGTTTGGGTTCTTGTCAACGTTGGTATCGAACCAACAGTTGACGAGACTATTTCACTAACGGTTGGTATTACCGTTGTTTCCGTAGTAATTGGTGGAGGTATCTCTCTATTATTTGGTTGATTATCCATATTGCTCTCACTATTTATCTTTCTAGTTGTACACTCGTTGGTGGTTATTTTACCACTTCTTAATAGCATGGAAAACTTTGTAAAAGAAAGAAAATCATGCGAAGCATTTATATTAAGATTAATAAGCAAAAACGGAAGACAATAAATAAAACAACAGTAATTAGCAACTTTCCACCAGGTGTGCCAATTTGTTCACCGTGTTTTCTGGTAAACAACCGCTGATCTTCCAAAAAGTGTAACTTTTTGGTTACTCGCAGGATCGATCAGTTTGATCCTAGGACATATGCTAATTTGTGATTTTGTTTGGACACAAACGTTAATGTGGGTGAAGAACGCACGTTCGACTGGGAAAGGGATGAGTTTGAGTGCAAAAAGTAAATAGAACAAAGAGGTCGAGGAGAGTTTAGGTACAGGAATCTGGGTGAAAAGTACAGATAAAGTGCAAACAAGATAAAAGGGCAAGAAATGTAAAGAGAGAAATAAAAGACTTTGATTGTAAAATGTGGTGTTTCAAACGTACATTTTTCAGTATTCTTTCTCACACAGCGGGTACTTGAATAGTATTGAATAATTTGTACGATCAGTTGAACACACAGAAATCTACATAAACTTCTTATATTTATACTAAAACTAGGTAACCGTCGAGGAGTTGCCTTGCTCTAAGATGAAGACAAGTGTCTTCTGCATGTGCTTCGACCCTATTTTCACGCCACGTTGCTTTCCTCAACTGCCAAGCGAACTGCTTTTCCCTCCTTTCTTCAGATTCAAAATTTTCTGTGGCAGATACAAAGTTCTCTTCTAGCCGAAGACCTTGGAGTTTCTTAAGTCAAAGGGATTGAGGACCTTCTGGTCGAAGACTCAATTTAACTTAGAATTTCTCTAAGTACTTTTCTGCTTTGTCGAAGCATTTCCAACTTAGACTTGTTCAATCTATTTTTGGCCCATAAGACCAACTTGTTATAGGTGTCGAATTTAGGAGCTAACAGAAACACACATTCTTTTGAGTTCATATCGAGCTTGTGTGAGTTATAGGGCTTTAGCAAGGGAAGCATGCACAACCAAAGGGTTTTAGAAACTTCTAATCAGACAATTGTAGGTGTAAAATGAAAAAGGATGAGTTATTATTTTGGACAATAGAGTGTAGTCTAATGATGAGGTAGGTGGCTGTCAAAAATCCATGATCTCAAAATTTTAGAGGAAAGTTAGTTTGGGTAAGGAGGGTTTAATCAGTTTCAACAATGTGTCTGTGTTTCCTCTCCACTGAGCCATTTTGGTAGGGAGTGTAAAGATAGGTTAGTCTATGAGTTATGGTAGGGAGTGTAAAGATAGGTTAGTCTATGAGTTATGCCTAGACTGGATAGGTATTGAGTGAGAGGCCTAAACTCTCATCCACTATCTGTTTGTATAGCTTTTAGTTTGTGATTTAACATTAGTTTAACTAAGACTTTGAATTGTTTGAAAGTTTCAACAGTGTGGGATTTAAGTTTGAGTGGATATATCCAAGTGTGCCCACTAAAAGCATTAACACACGTAAGGAAATAGGTGTATCCACATGATGAGGTGATAGTGGTAGGACCCCAAAGATCACAAAAGACTAATTCTAGAGGCTTAGTATAGTTAGTATTTTAAGCGTGAGAGGGAAGTCTATGAGCTTTTCCTAGACAGCATGCATTACAGAAATCAAGAAGATTTTTATTAGGCATAAGAATATTAAAAACAGTAAGAACATGTTTAAGAGTCTCATGGAGGGAATGTCCCAACCTACAGTGCCAAATTTGATACAAACTAGGAGATGTATTACATTGAAAGGGCGCGGTATTGCCTAGAATCTAAGCTAGAGCTAGAAACATGAAGAGCTTGAGGTGAGACTTAATCTAAGATAGAGATAGAAACATGAAGAGCTTGAGGTGGGACTTGATCTATGCTAGAGCTAGAAACATGAAGAGCTTGAGGTGAGACTTGAGGTATGACTGGATTCAAACTGTCAAATTTGTAGATGCCATCATTCCCAAGTAAGCCTCTTAACAGGATCTTAGGAGAAGCCTGACATTTCAAATGCATTTATTAGCATGGAATTCAAAATATACATAATTATCTTTGGCAAATTTACTCACACTTACAAGATTTTTGGTAATGACTGGGACAAGTAAAAGTTTGTTTAGTTTTAGGGAGGTGTTAGGGTAGTAAGGGGAGTTAAAAGATAAGGAACCAGGGGATTTTATAGACAAACCTTGACTATTTCCTATTTGGACACTGTTTGAACTTGGAAAAGAGATGGCATCATCCATAAGATTGGTTGGGTTTGGTGTTACATGGTGAGTGGCTCCAGAATCAGGATATCAAGCCTAATTGTAAAAGGGATTGCTAGCATTTGTTACTGTGACAAGAGTTTGAGGCTTGGTTGCACCTAGTTGATTGTTGTAGAGAGCTTGAGAAGGCCTTTGAGATCTCATTTATTGTGGTGCAGGAGGGAAAAAGCTAGGGTGGTTCCAAAATTTTGGTTGCAACCTGCCATAACTAGCATAAGGTGAAGGAATTCCATAATAGCATAAGGATCGCGTGAATGGCGATAGTAGCAGTAGCTAGCCTCGTAACCTGTTTTATAGCAAATTTGGCACTGAGTTCCCAAAGCAGCCATTGTGTCCTATGAATCATCTACCATGAAAACCTCCTCTACCACAAAAACCACCATGTCCACCAACATGAGATTATATGTATCATTACCTCAAGCTTCATGGATGTTTTGTTGAGAATTGGAGAACGGAGGAGTACCATGAGGAAGGTTGACAGCAACAGTCTCAGTAACTTCCTTCTTTGCTCTATCAATCCAAGCTTCATGAGCAAGAAGAGAGATTAAAGCTTATCAAGAGAGGTGAAATCAGACCTAGGATTCACTGCAACAACGACAGAATCATATTCAATAGGTAATGCCTCAAGAATCAATTCAACTTGATCGCGAAGAAGAACAAGATCACCGATAGACATGAGTACTCACAATCGTGCGAACACGCGCCAAAAACTCAATGATGGTGCACGTGCCTTTGGAATGTGATCGGAGAACGAATTGAGACAGAAGCGCGTCATAAATAGTAGAAAGAAGCCATGTGCATAACAACGCATTTTGTTCCTCCCAACTGACATAAGCATGATTCTCTGTTTGTGAATCACAATTTGCTACTGATAAAAATCGTTCAGGAATCTAAGGATAAACAACGAATCTCACCATCTTACCTTTGACTTGTTGCAGCCATTGACGATAGTTTGATTCGTCCAATTTACAAAGATTTTATGTTTGAAGGTAGTTGCGACAGCGAAGAGCACTTGTTTATGTGCTGAATTCGCAGATTACGGTGTAGGTGACACCATGGAAGAAGAAAGTTGAACCACGCTTGTGAATTAAAAAAAAAAGAAGGCACTATCATGTTAGAAGATGAAATTCATAACAAACAAGGAAAAGGAAGAAAAAGAATGAGAGAGAGAGAGAGTTCCATTAATACACCAACTGATAACAAATTTTCTTATGATGAGAGAGTACTCAACTACTCTTAGTATAACAACTAGTGTCTCTAATACCAAATTTGAGCTCATTTTGAAGGAATTGGAGCCATAAAATTTCAGTAGTGACATGTGCCAAACTCCTGTATTTTGCCTCCGTACTCGACTTGGCAATTAGTGTTTGCTTCTTAACCCACCAGAAAACTAAGTTACGCCCTAGGAAAATGCAGGCTCTTGATGTGGACCTTCTATCATCTGGATCATAAGCCTAATATGCCTCACAAAATCTAATAATGGTGATGGAAGTTGTAAGAGAAGCAAGAACCAAAAGAATACAGTATTGTTAGAGAATTTGTATATATGGTTGGTTAATACACCAACTGATAACAGAATTCTGTTATGATGAGAGAGTATTACAACTAATATCTCTAATAGAGTGAAACATAAGTTCATATATTTTGACTTTTTTTATAAATAAACTTTATAGTGTTTTAAAAAATTTATAAATATCTAATTTGAATAATTATTCTTAAAATATTATTTTAAATATTTAATCATCAAACATTTTTTAATTATTAAATTTAAAAAAAAAATACTTAATCATAAACTTATTTCAAATACCTCCGTCTCAAAGTGTCACATATTAAAATTTGTCCTAAAATATTGGTCATTTTACATTATATTTAATCTATCAGTTATATTTTCGAATAACTACCATTTATTATTTTTTTCAATTAACATTAATATTAATTTAAATAAACATATAATTAATAAAAATAATTTAATAAAATCTTTATTCTCTCTTTTATTTATTAGTATTTTTTAATCTAAGTGGACAAATAATGGTAGTAGTTTTTTATAAAAAGCATTTTTACAATACATTATTTTCATAAATTGCTATCTCAACTATATTTTAATTTTCAATGTAAACATAGTTCGTTTAATTTAGAAAAAACGAATTTAAAAACTTAAAATATTCTGAAAAAAAAAATGTAAATATCATTTTTTTTAAAATCCATTTTCTTAAAACTAAAACAGACACTACTATGATTATAGTGTATGGATTATGGAGAACAACTAAGCCATTTTTTACAGCTATTTTATGCACAAACTCAAGCAGCCAAGAATTTACTATAAATCAGATCTAAATAACTTAATTATGAAGAGGGGATATATTTTTAGACATTTTGCAAGCTATCATAAATCATTTTGGTTTCATTCATTAAATAAAATCATAATAAAAAAAAAATTTAATATTGCAACCGTGTCTAATCTTCAAACTCACCACTAACATGCAACCAAAATTGTCAAGGGTGTGTCTTTCTCTTGCTATGCACATTTGATGCTTACCTTAAGTTCACATCCATATCCATGCACTCTTTGTGATGCAGAAAACCAATTAGCACTATTATTTAGTGTTATTGTACAGAGTTATAGAGTTAGTGAGGAACATAATGCGTCTTTGGATATACAGCCGAGTTATAGCTAGATTCAAAAATGACAGCAAGCAGGGAGCAGGGAATACAGCCGAGATTTTAAATCAATTCATAGTACTCTCAACATATTCCATTGCCTTCCTCTTCACAGATTCGATTCGTTCTTCATCACCTTGTAACTTCTCATAATTAAGATACTTTTTAAATAAGAACTGCAAATCAAGACAGCAAAGTCCCAAATAAGTTTTAACAGAATACAATATCAACAAAACCAGTGATATATATATATATATATATATATATATATATATATATATATATATATATATATATATATATATATATGCACATACCTTGATTTTTTTAGGTGGGAGGCTCAGACTGATTGCCCTTTCAAAAAGTGCCCGAATCAAGTCCTTATCTTTACGTTGAATCTCCTGTCAGGAACACAAGCACGTCATTATCATTTGTGCAAACGGTCATTTGTGCAAAAGGAAAACAAAGTAACTACAGTGGCAAAATGAGTACTTGATCAAGATAAACACTCCACAGGTCTGTTCTCTTCGGGTATTCCCGTAGAACTTTTTCAAACAAAGATCGCCCCCTGTCGGGAAGCCCAGTCTTGAATTCAAGAATTGCTGTTTGAGATATGAACTTGATATGCTTTCGTTGTGGAAGGCTTAACAAAGCACGTTCAACAACTGGAACATCATCTTTCTTTTGCAACAAATGATTTTGTACTCGCCTTAGCCAAACCTACAGTCCATTGTAAAGTAAGTTCCATATTACATATACATGCATAGGTACGATATATATTTATAAGTTGAAGTAATACTTTGCAAGAATGCTTGAACTTCTTTGTCATTTTATTTAGAAGTTCATCGGCTAAACTATGCTGCTCAGTCCTCTCAAACATTCCCAAAAGTGCTAGATGAACTTTTTTGGGATCATTGCACTGTAAGGCCCTCTGGAATACTTTCATAACAGCCTCCTACACAAACATTCAGAATAAGTAATACTCAACATTACAAGAATAGTGGCAAGCAAAACTTCAAACAACATTTTCTTATTATTATTACCTCCTTAGGGTTTCCATACTTATTTTCCAAATTAAAGTAGGCCTTCCAGATGTTGAACTTCTCATTCTCTTCTCGGATATTTATTGTCCTCAAAGCCCTTCAAATTCAAGAGAGCAGGAGGATAAAGAGTTATTTGATATTCACAAAGATTGAATACTTGTAAGTTAAGGGTAAAAAGAATCTGATGGAACAGGGGAAAAAACTTCTGTCTTTTGACTTTTAAAAGTAAGGATACAGTGCATGAAAGAATGTTCTAAAAATAACTGAAGAAAAATCAATTAACTTCACTGTCATATGAATAATTAATTCCAAGAACTTCTTAACTGACATATGATTTTAATGTTAGAACTTGGTGTACAAAATTACAGACTTAAATAATACAGTTCTCTGTTTCCAACTGCTGAAGGTTTAATATTCAAACATAAAATGACCAAACCAATGGCAAAAATAAACAAATATGCAAAAATCAAGAGCCTTGTTTTGGCCAAGGATTAGCTTTAAAATGGCATCGAGAGTATGGGCCCTCTTTGGCCCCGGGCCGTGGTGCTGTTTCTATTATTTTCTGTTGGGGGGAAAATCAACTTCAGTCTCTCTGTCTCTCTCTAATTCAATCAAATTCTATATTCAAGAAATAATACTATGGGATTACATTTGCACATGTTCAGATTAGTATCAACAAGTCAAGCTTTCATTTCATGATTTAAGCATCCTCCAAACTCAAAATCATAATTCTTTAAGATGTACCTTTCAGCAATTGAGCGGGCTTTCTCAACATCAGCCAAAGAAATCATGAAATCCATGTATTTTATCCAGTTGAAACTACTATTGGGAGAGCTTCTAACAAGCTTTTCAAACTCATCAGCAGTCCTTGGTACAGCATCCTCCAGTAGTCTTTCCTCATCATCCCTTATTTGTTTCTCCCTGTACAAGTATAATTGTGTTATATTTTAGCAACAATAATTTTACAGAACAAAGGCAAAATAAATACAAGCATCATATATCAACCTTTCCTCCTTTGCCTTTTTCTTTTCGCGCCTTATCTGCTTTTCATTTAGAGCGTCTTTTTTATTTCCACCTTCTTCACTGGTACTATTTGTGTTATTTTCTTCAAGTTGATCAAAGTCATCAAGGACAACGTCAAGTGGAGGAATGCATGCCCTTTCTTCTGCTTGTGAAAGAATTGGGAGTTGATCAGTTTCATATTCAACTTCTATATTTAAGGGTCCAAGCAAACTACAATTTGTAGTAGACATAGATTTCATTCCATCTCCATTGGGTTCATTGGACCCTTCATCTAAAGGTATTTGGACAACAGTTTCTCCCATCAAATACGAATTCTTCATTCCCAAAGAAACCCTGTGTTTTTCTGCATCTACCTGATAGCACATATTAGAAAAATGCAAGTAATTAGTAATTTAGGAAGACAATTAAGAATTCAAGATAATGATCCATTAAAGAGATAAAATATTAACACATTACTGTAATGTTTTATAAGGGACAGTGAAAATACACTAAATAATAACTCCTTTGTTCAACGAACTTGCACTTCAGCAAATAATTTCCTCTTGCAGAGATAATATAAAGCAGTAAAATAATGAACACGTTGCACTAGAATTACCTTCAATACTATTGCATTTACTTTCTCTCCAGCTCCAAACTTTGCTTCAATGTTTTCTATACGATTATCAGAAATCTCCGAAACATGGCACAATCCAACCTATGCAATTGAAAAATTCATATTAATCAAGTGAGCTCACTGAATCAAATTCAGATTTGCGAGGCAGATTCACAGAAAATTATAATATTATATAAATACAGCAGAAGAAGCTGGAACAACTATTTGAGCCATACAAACTCAGAAATAGGTAAAACCATGAAATTAAAGGAATTCATAATGAATAAACCATAGAAAGTTAAAATTTAAAAGTACATAAAAACGTATAAGTCTTCTTTTGATAAAGAAACATGGTTTATCCAATGGCTTCAAAGGATGTAAAATTACCATGTTTGTGTTGTCAATTGCAATGAATAAACCAAATGATTCAACCCGCTTAATCCTGCCACTTATCACATCTCCAACATGAAATTTACCCAAATCAGAGATCTCAGATTTTGATGTACTAGAAACAGTTGATGTCTTCAATGTAACTTCAACACGATTTGAGAGAGGCTCCACACTTAGAACCCTGTTACTTACTTCCTTAGTACATATTTTGAATTAGCTCATTAAAAAATGAAGAGAAACAGTAGAATGATGGTTACCTGCCAATTACAAGTTTTCCAACAGGAAATTCTGCCACAAGATCTGTAACAAATTGATCACATAGATTCGAAAGAAGAACTCTTGCTTCAATCTTCCGTGAGAGCAAAATGAAGCATCCTTTAGGTGAGACGATTTTAACATAACCCTGTCAAAAGAATATGAGCTTAAATAAATACAAACAATCAAAATCCCATAATTAAATGGGGAATAAAACGAAAAAGATAAATGCCACTAATGCATTGCAGGACAGCTTGTTAAAATATATGTGATGAATGTGATGCTTTAATAACAGTTCAACTCTATCTAACATCCCTAACATCCCAGTATGTACAGACCTCACATTTTGGAAGCTTTTGTAAAACCGAAACAACAATGGTAACTGAAGAAAAATAAGCAAGTACCTTTACAACCATATCAGGGTGAAGATCCTCAATCTTCTCCACACATTTGTCAATAGCACGCCTAAAAAAATCAATAATTAAAATCTTGTTTATAAATAAACCATTGGGTATAACAAAGACACAATCATACTAATGTATAATACAATCTAAAGGTTATAAATCAGTCAGCTAAACTATAAATTCAATGCAATGAAAATAAATAAAAAAGCAAAGAAAAAAGAGACTTCTTAGAATTTGAGTTGGGCCAATTCATCTTTACAAAACCGATTAGGACATATCACATTCAAAGTTGGAAGTTAGAATATTAGAAAATATCTTATTTCTCATAATATATTAATGTTTTGCTTCAATATCTTAAATTTATCTAGGATTCCGCTATCAAGCCATCTACCATTTATATCCATGCACCAAGCCCAAGAGAGTACGTGAGGGACTGTGTTAAGTGTCTTGAACAATGTATGCCATGAACATATATTTATAAGTGGGGACAATCCTCACTTTACAAGCCGGGATTGTAGGGATGAGTTATGTCTAACTACAGTTCTAAGTTTATTTATATTATGATATAGTATCTTAGTCTATCTCGTAATATCAATTTGTAACGTTAGTACATTTGATTATCTCTTATGATTAGTTTAGGCTAATATTATGGCGGTGCAATACTTGAAGGCTGGCTGTAGGGATGAGTTATGTCGGGATTGTAGGGATGAGTTATGTCTAACTACAGTTCTAAGTTTATTTATATTATGATATAGTGTCTTAGTCTATCTCGTAATATCAATTTGTAACGTTAGTACATTTGATTATCTCTTATGATTAGTTTAGGCTAATATTAAGGCGGTGCAATTCTTGAAGACTGGCTGTAATGTCCTATCTTTCAAAGGGTATATTTCCAACAAGATTATTAAAGCATACTAATATTTAGCTTGGGGGGGAGTGTTAGAATAGTACAATTTTTCTTATAATACATTTATGTTGTGTTATAAAGAATTGCCCACAACAATGTTATTCACAGGCAACAAAGTCCAACCAAAAGACATGATTGGTTGGCTGAATAAGAATGGGGAATATTGATGTTTCAAATCAGCCCAATAATAATTAAACAGTACAACTTAAATATGGTAAAAACATTTCAGGAATTTTTTCAATTCTTGGAAACAGTTGTGTCAAGTCTCAGTGTCACACGTGATAAGATGTTAAAAACTAGGGAACATTCTAGATATTAATTAATAGCAATACGTATTAAGGCTTAATAATGTGAGTAAAATAGCAACTGTACATGAGTAAAAATAGTAGTATGGCCTACGTGTACGACTTGTATATAGATCAATCAATATGTATCAGTACTTACACGTTGCTGTGAACATCTGATGAATTCTTCAAAGACCTTACATTTGAAGAACGTAATGACAAGTCAACATGAACAGTACCCCTGACAGTGTTGCTAACTTCAAGAACAACAGATTTGACAAACTGCCCTTCATGATATCCAGACAACGGATCAGGCACCCATTTCTCTGTAAGTTCAGTAAAATGCACTTTTCCATATGTATGAGGACCAATTTGTACAAGCAGTCCTCCAACACCAGGAAGTATTTTACTAATCCTTCCTCCTAAAATATCTCCTTCACGAATATGTGCTGTCAACTCCTTATTCACAAGGTTAGTTTGTGGCTCTTCATCAGTTCTGAGAGGGAGAGTAGAGAAGGGGCGTAGAACCAACCGCAAGAGCTTCTTCTCCAAGTTGAAACTCAGAACATGACCAGAAACAAGTCTTCCAACATGATATCGATTTTGGAAATCCTCAAGCTCATTGGGTTCAGTAGAACTATCAAGAATATGTAGCTGAGCTTTAACATTTCGAGAAACTGCTAACCAGACCCATTCACTTTCGACTTTATATATATAACCAGCCACACATTGCCCAATCTTAAAGTCCAGTTTCTCTGATATATTGTCTCCTATGTCACTGGAACCTGAATTCAAATTGATTTTCATAATGAACAAGTAATACCGTCATGATAAAATTAAAATATTTTGATGATTTTCATTAGTAAAGCAAAGTTAGGAAAGCTAGGACAAACCGAACATAAATGAATACTTAAATGAAGTTCATTCAATTAGTGATTTCTTTTATCAAACATTTTTATTTTTAAAATTTAACTATATATTTAACAACCCTTGTTACAACCCTTGTTCATAATGAACATATATTTTAACAAGCCTTGTTTCTAATGAACGTATATTTTGTCAATTTATAATTAGAATAAAAGATTTAACAGTAAAAATAACTCTGAATGTGAACTTATCTATTTAATCTAGTCCCAAGCGCATCAAACAAACAATGTGTAATGTACAATCCATAGCTACAAACTTATTAATCAAATTACCGATCTACACCATTCACCAGTCTTTCTGTACATGCATCTCAACGTATAAATTACGAGTATCATTAAAATCTTGCTTGATCTAGTAGTGTCCTTTACCTGTAACCATTTCAGGTCGGACTGAAAGCTCCCACCGTGATCCATTTCTGCTGCTATCAGCATCATTAGGCTTTGAAACTATTCTTGCCGTCACTGTTTGCCCAATTTTGTAGCCAGAAAATGGATTTTCCAAATCATTTGCATCATGTACCTGTCAATAAGTAGGTACCAAACTATTGAGGAACATGTTAAAATAGTTAAATAGACAAAATAAAAGAGATAGGCATTGCTGCATTATTAAGGTTACGGCCATGTGGCCTTGGCCACAACTTCCTGCTCCAGAAAAAGCACATCATATCAGAGTAAGGCCGCATATAAACAACAGAGCCTGCTCATTTTATACATCAAATCTACAACTTAAAATGCTAGTTCAAATATTGGCAGCAGTAGATGCAGTAGAGTTACCTCTGTTATGTGAACCCTGCCGTGTAAGCCAAATCCAAACTTCAGTTTCAGCTCAAAAGTTTTTATGTCAGTAATCTGGACAAAATCAAGAATAAAATCCAAGAAACAAGGTCAATAGTGCATATTAGTTTTCAGATGTAAGTTCTCATAAAAACTATTATATCAACAAGAGTAGGAAAAAATTAACAAGCTCTACAATCGGGAGACATTGTGTTATCTTAAAGAAAAAGCAGCAGTGAGAAACCTTGCATGTTCTACAATGTCACATTCATAAAAAACAAACAATAAATAAAAAATATAGATTGAAATTAATGATAGTTCTAAATTGCCTTGCATGTTCCAGTAAAAAAAACTGTGCATGTTACATGTACAAGACCTTCTAATAAATAAAAACTCACACAGCCATTAACACAGATATACATATACATTATAAAATGTACCATATAAACCCACATACCTCTGCCTCAACCAGTGATCCCACTTTATAGCTAGACTTCTTGGTTCTTTTAGAACTAGATGTCCTGTTGACCTCATTCAGATGTAAAAGTAACCTTCCTGATGTTTCAAGGCTTGGAAGAGCCATAACAGATGCAACAACACTGACCAAGTAAAACACAGTCTGTAAGCCCAATGTATGCAATGACTTGAGGAAAACAAGGCCACTATAAATTTTTTAAAACAATTATCTACTTCAAAATGAAAATGATATTTATTACAAGAAAAAGAAGTAAAAAGTATAATTCATAAACATGAAATATCTGCCAACTTGTAACAAAAAAAGGATTTCCAATTAAAAATCTTTCCCAAAAGGAAAATATAATAAGTCAATACAATCAACTCTATAACATACTAAAGAAAGAATTCTAGTCTAAGGAAGGAATCACATAGGTGGCACAGGTCTGGCAGCTTCCGGGTACTAGCTGTTCTACAGAGTGGTATTAATGAACATTGGCATTCTTTGATACCATATTACTTAGACCCAACCTTTGAGTAAAAGGCTTGGCGATATGAGATGAAATAAATGTGAGAAGCAAGGCAAATACTTTTGATAAGTTAATTTTTTGTTCACCTCTGTCCATTTAGATATTGTTTCCGCGGAAATCTTTGAGTATTATAGTCAGATAATTGTGCATATCCTAGGGTGTAATTATTCTCAGGAATAGATACAACCTGCATCACAGACAAGGTAAAAAGATGTTAAATATGTGTACAAAAATGTTATACAAACAGGTGGCTAAACTGAAAAAATATCAACACTTGCCAAGTAGTTCTCTTTCACAATTTCCACTACTGCATTCACTGTCTGATGCAGCACCAAGCCCTTCAGAGCATCCCTTTGACGTTTCTGGAACCAAGATATGAAATTGATTAGGTCACAATGGTTCAAGAACGAAAGCTGGTGTAAGCCGAATTCACAATGGCATCCCCTTCTTAATACAAGAATGAATGCCCAGAATAAATCCTTAACCATAACACAAGGCCATCCTTCTTAAGAGCAGATTGAATGCCAGGAATAAACCCTTAACCATAACATAATAAAATTTCCAATTTTTGCTTTGATTAGAAAATGAAAGTATCTTAGAGTGGAAAATAAAAGATTGAAATAAGATAATACCCAACAATTAATTCCTTAACTACTAAATTTAAAGCTAGTGTACACAGATTAAAAATAATAAATAAATCTGTAGTCCAACTAAAATATCCTTATTTAGTTTACTACAATCTACCATTGATTACAGATTTTTTAGGGTATACTTGGGGAAAAAACATTAATTAAACAGAAACACTAAATCATAAATAGTTTTTAAACAAATAATATAGGTTAAAACTGTAAAGCAGCAACAGTTGGGTAATAGAGGGTGTAATTAAAAATGCAGCTCCATGACATATGATCTGTGTGTGTGAGTGAGTGTGTTTGTATGCCATGCAGGAAAGAAATGATCAACCTTTTTCTTGGTATGACTCATGGAACTTCTTTCTCTAGATATATTAATGAACTCTGGTTTTAGAGTTAAATCAACAAGCCGGCAACAGTTGGGTAATAGAGGGTGTAATTAAAAATGCAGCTCCATGACATATGATCTGTGTGTGTGAGTGAGTGTGTTTGTATGCCATGCAGGAAAGAAATGATCAACCTTTTTCTTGGTATGACTCATGGAACTTCTTTCTCTAGATATATTAATGAACTCTGGTTTTAGAGTTAAATCAACAAGCCGTTCTGCCTTTGCAAAATCAAGAACAAATGCTTCCACTAGAGATCCTTTCTCCACAACAGTTCCACCTACTGAGGGATCACATCACAATGAGAATTAATACTTGCACTTGAGTAAGCATCACCCCAACATATTTATTAATAGTTAAATGACACATGAGGAGATAACTTACACTGGTAATTAGTAATAAAACCAAAAACATCATTGTACTTCTCAAAGCAAACAACAATTCCAACATCCTTAATTTCCTCAACTCTCCCTTCAGTAAGTGTGCCAATGTTGAATTTTTCATCCCATTTCAAATCAGATTCACTGGGGCTCTTGTATTGCAACTTAGCAATCTAGATTCAAAGATTTACAGAAGTTCAGAAGTGACAAAAAAACAAGATGATAAAATGAGAATTAATAGAGGATAATAGGAGGGTAACAGTAACAGAATACACACAAAAATGATTAAAAAAATTATACATGTCCATCTTTATTGAATAATACAATTATATTTCTTGCAGCCATAAGAAAAATTGCCAGAAATTTCCAAAATTTAATAGGGCTTGTTAGATGATTAAAGGGTAACAATAAAGATCTATAGATCTGGTTTTGTAATGATGGATATACATCACTTTTCAAAAATACCATATAAAAGTAGGTGGTATAACCAAATGATAACGTCAACCCTTTATATAATTGCGGAACAAAGTAATCCCTATACAATTTTCTAATTAGAATAAATGAACCAAATGAAAGAGATATTCCAAGGCAATGGGCCATTTAGAAAATAAGTAAGCCAACAACTTGCTAACAAGTTTACATGGCATATGATGATCATCCTAGTGGCCTCTCCTTTTTATTGTTAGCAAAGTACAAGGATAGATATTCCCGTGTGCATGCATCCAATATTTAAGGCATAAACAAAATTAGTAGACGGATGAAAATTAGAATATCAAATATATATACTTATTTGATAATCGCCTGTACCTTTTCATCCATAAGAAAGTACTCATTAATAAATGATGCATCTGCTGAAGAACAAGATGTCTGCTTTAGAGAGACTGTTACTCTGCCAGTTTCACCGCTAATCTGTCGGGGGGAAATGAGTTTAAATTTGTTTCAACCTGAACTGTGCAATCACATTTAAAATTTACAAGCTGAAAATATACTAACATTGGATACATTACAGCGAACAGATTGCCCAATGAAATAGGCTTCCAAGATATTGGTTTTCTGGTCATCTGCAGCCTATTCAAGAGTATGATTATACCATATTAAATAATGTGCCTAACATGAAGCAAGATAACGTAAAGAGAGAAAGGTGTGGAGCACTGATAATATGGAAAAAAATGAAATACCTTATTTCTTGGAGAAAAGCCAGTTAATTGACCAAGGAAACGAACAAAGCATCCTGTCTCAATTAAGTTACATATATAACCCTGTTCCACACACAATTTTTACATCAAGAGAAAAGAATAAAGATACAACAGTAGTATCACACTCACAGGCAACAAACAATACTCCCTCAGTCTCACAATGAGTGACCCAGCACACCATTTCACACAGATTAAGAAAAGTGTATAAAAGTAAGAGAGAGAATAATATTTTTACTATAATACTCTTATCATGTATTTGAAATGATGAAATTTTTATTAATTAAAGGGTAGAATTGGAAAAAGTGTATTGGAAATTGAAATGGGTCATTCATTTTGAGACATTATTTTATTCCAAATAGGTCGGTCATTATGGGACAGAGGGAGTAATAAATAATAGGATGTGTGCTCCATCAATAAAGTACTGGAAGCATTTCATATATGTTTGATGTCATCACTTACATGTACAACTGAGTTAGGATGCATCTGACTAATCTCTGAAGGAATCTGCTGAGCATATTTGATAAGCGAACTTTTGGCAGACAGAATCATATTGTTCCCCTTAAAATCTACAAATATTAAAATAAGAAATTTATGTATGACTGAGAAAAAAAAAAACACAATGAGATAATAATGAGATGAAACCTTGCAGTTATCAAGGAAATAGAATCAAAGAAACCATGCATTTCTTGGTGAAACCGGTTCAAATTAAACAGGATTAGATGGAAGAAATAAAATTCGGAATAATTTGAAGCCTTGACATAAAACACTGCTGTCTCACTTTATTTTTAACACTCTAGGTCTAGTACATAAGTTTAGTACAAAAAGGAAGCATGTCTATAATTATGATCCCAGTAATGGAATCCAGAGTGGTCTTAGCTGCTCTGGAGCATAGTATTGTATTGGAGTTGTAGCATTGAATAGCAAGTAATCTTGGCTACTACAAATATTGTAATAGTCTAAATCCAAATGCATTGCCCGCTGGTCCCTGACTGAATTAGTTAATTAGCATCCCTGGTATATCTATATGTACGAGGCACTTCTTGCATTGTAGATAATGAACATAATTGGAAAGTACAAGGGAAAAAGTAAAGTCTCAAATGCCAATAAAAAGGATGGCCAAACAGATAATTACTAAAAAAAACACCCCTATGTAACAGCATTGCATATGTATCGCGTTCTTGAACGTTTCAGGTAATAAGAGTTAAAATGCATGATGAATAAACTCTACAATGCTAGTGGGTGATTGGTGTGGTAAAGGTAAATTAAACGAGATAGCTGTTTGCTGATATGCATGTTAATAGAACAACTAACAAACAAAATTGTGACAAAGTATCGGGACATGTAAGCAAACACAGAGGGATAGTGTACAGAAAGAAGCAGGATCAATTAACAGTCATTTTTAAATATAAGGTAGGGGTGATTAGATACATGCACAATGAGAGCAGACTGAATGTATTAGAATGTACCTAGAACCAGTAGTTGATCAAAATTATAACCAGGTTTCAATACTGACTTCATCAGAGTAGCTTGCCCTGCATGTAAGTGGCTACAATTAGCCATTCCATTAAGGGGAAGCAACAATAGGACAGGTTTAATCAAACATAATGGAATTTTTACCATGATGATCTGCCAGATGCTCCATAGATATTGTACCCCTGGAGAAACCACTGCTATCGATATAAACAACTACAGCATTAGATGTTACTCTGTCAACAATTCCAGAAACAATGCTACCCAGTGTAACCATGTCATCTTCAGAAACCCTGTCATAGACAATGGATTAGCATAACTTCTAACAAATGTACAAATCATCTTCAGAAACCCTATCTCAACCCTACTAGTTGTTTCGTTTTATTTACCATCTTCAAATATTTGTATAGGATACAGCAAAAACACTAAAGAAAGTGATTTTGGTACTTCCCGGACAAATCTTTGAAAACAATGTCTTAGTTCTAAAATTAAAAGTGAAAATAAAAAATAGAAACAAAACACTATTATCTCAAACTAAACAACGCCTAAGATATCCAACCATAAAAAGCCCTCAAATGAGTTATACACTAAAATCTTTAGCAACAATTTAAAGGTTCAGGAAACAAGCAAGACAGAAAATAAAAAATAAGCAAACCTTGTAGGCTTTATAATTAAACTAAGGTTGATCCTCCGGGAAGCGGGAATGGAACTAACGACCCGGCATTTTACCACTTGTCCAACATTATACACTGCACCTGGATCACCACCAGGCTCTAGTCCGAGTTCAGATCTGCTCTTAAATCAAAACAATAAATAAATAAGTTAGTTCTAGCGAGGTTTGTAAGAATAGAAAGTAGAATCATAAATGAATTGATAATACCAATAACGTTCAAATCAACTGTGGAATGTAGTCAAACATGTTACATTAAATAGGTTTTTAAAACGCCAAATAGAAATGGAGCATAATGCATGCAAAGGATAAAGAAGAAAAACGAGCTGAAATAGATGGGGATTCTTCCACTTTATAATTGAGCCCACCAAAAATGCAAGAAAGTCACCCAGTTAACAATGGAGAAGAAGAATACTATTGTTAGCACTAAAGTGGAAGTACTCAACTTCATACATCATAACAAAAACAATAAATTAGTTTGTCAACATTCCCTCATTACACAAGACATCTATACAAAAAATTCAATTTAAACACAGTTGTTAAATTTCCCCAAGAGAACTCATAAGCAGAATAGAGCAGAAGTATAGCACTAACTACAAAAAGAAGTTCATAACTTAAGCAAACATCAAATATAATTGGGATCATGACATAATTATTAATAGTTACAGATTTTTTGAACAAACAACTTAGACTTGCCTGGGAGCAAATCCTTGGACACCATTGTAAAACCGTACAAAGCACCCATGATCTTCAATTTTTGTTATCCATCCATGTGTAATCAAACCATCGGTCACATCTATGAACGAGCTAATAATATCTAGTTTAGATTTCACCTGAAAAAATAGCATATATCTGGTTCAATATTTACTATGGAACAAAATGTGAGAAAAAACAATAATAAATACTCTCAAAAAATATTATTCAACGAGGGCAATCAAGAGAGGCAAAAAAAAAACATATTCAAAGATAATTGAAAAAAAATCTTTAAAAATACTCTCAATTATTCACATGTAAATGTTGAATAAACTGGAGAAAAAGAAGTTAGCATGTAGAAACATACAAGGGTTTTCTTGTGTGTAACTGTCACTCTTTTTGACTTGCATCCAAGCACGCGGAACACCAATTCAGCTCCCACCTGTTATACAATCCAGCAAAGACTTCAGTCATGAAGTATCTCACCAGTCTCATCTCAGACTTGAGACAAAACAAGTCAATGGACTATACTAACAAAAACCTGACAATCCTAAGATGCACATGAGTATAACCTGGAATTTTTTCCCGGGCTTTGCGATTTCCAATTCAGACATATGTCGAAGAGGACAAAGTGCCTTCACACCACCAGGAATTTGTACAATAGCACCAAAGCTGTCAACTGAAAGAATCTTAGCCTTCACCACCATCCCAGGTTTGACATCAGAATGAGTAAACACTGCCTCTTCTAAAGCACTAGCCTGTATGATGTGAAAACAGAGAGATAATGAAATGAAAGCATCCTACAAAGCTATGTAAGCATCCTACTAAGCTATGTAGTCAATGGTGGAGCGCAGGGGGTAGCGGTATAGTGGCTGTGCCGACATTTAGGGAAACAATACTAGAAATTTATACCATATTCATATAAAAGCTCTTAAACAGAATACACAAAATTAAAGACATGTTCAAAGACAATAATCAAAGTTCAATGTTACCAATATCCAAGTCCAATATAAATCAAATAATTTTAGCCTCGAATGAATACAAATGAATTCACAAATGACTCATTATATGGTCAGCATGGTCCCTTTTTCTTTTTTGCTACCTAGTGAATGTTTCTAAAGGGGGGGGCGTGGAAATGTCGGACAAGGGCAGACTGAAAGCCACACAAGATGATGAAGGGAGACAAAGCTGTTGGGTTTAGGAGAGGAGACAGAGCCATTTTTATGAAAATGAAGAAACGAGGCGACATGAGAGCCCTCTTTCGTTTTCATTCAGAGTTTTACGGTGAGGAGGCTATATGTGTCTTCTATTTGGAGTCTATTCACAACCGCAGACTAAGAGCCGCTATTGAAAATAAAGATAATAAGTCTACAATATTCTAGAGGAAATCTCCCTTAACATAATATCCTCACAAAATATTAGTATAGATACAACTTGTTTTCATTTTGTTTCTTGTTTTCAAAGTTTTGTACAGGGAACAATGACACCATTTTTTTTGTTTCATTTTTCATATGCAAAGTTTTGGAAATAAGATTCAAAATAAATGCAAGGCGACTTTTTTTCTAATTATAGGTGAAAATGTGAAATGAAAACAAATAATGATTTCAGAAACAAAACAAACCATAAGTGCAGAAAATGAATGAAAAGGCTGGCGGCAATCAAACATAGGATTATAAAAAAAACGTGTTGTTCATTGAAAAAATCAACTTTGAAAAGAAATGATATGGAGCAGATTCATTTTAGCACATAGAGAGCACTAAAATAACTTGCAGAGGCAGGCATCAACATTAACAATTAACTACTTAGATTTCCATAAGAGATTAGTATAATGTGCAGCTATTTCCAAATGCTTGTGACGATAAAAATAATTCAACCAGCAGTCAAGAGGGGGTATAGTATAAAAAGAATGCCCATATTCCCTATAATACCAAGCTACTAGAAGTTTGAATGCCTATAAACAAACTAAAAACATATTTATATAAGCTTGATAGTGTTTTTATATAATAGATAATAAAACAGTTGGGTATATACTAAAGGTGGTCGGGCAACAAAAGTGTGCGCAGCAAATGTAATACTCCCTCCGGTCCTTTTTATAAGAAACATTTAACCTTTCTAAATTCATTGAATAATTAATGTATTTGGTCTGTAAACAGTCCAGATACATTAATTATTATTCAATGAATCTAGAAAGGTGAAACGTCTCTTATAAAAAGGATCGGAGGGAGTATTATAATATAAAAAAAGCTTATGGCAATTATCATCTTTACAAAATTGATTTAAACTAAATTAAATCAACTTAAATGGAAGTACAGTTACAACCTTCAAAACTCCTGTAGCAAGTCCTTCCAAATGCCTTAACCCAAGAATCCGAACACGGACTTGATTTCCTTCCTTGTACTTTTTCTCAAGCTTTTGAATCTCCTCTTCAGCAATATCAGATATCTGTCACCAATAAACTCAATAATCATTCTCATTTGTACTGGGTAAGGCTCGACTGATATTGTAGACCATTCAAATTTCACATATAAATTTCTGACATTAAGAGTTATCCAGAAGCTACATACACTGACAAAAGCTGGAGTTGACTCTGGAATTGATGGAACCTCGAGCAATAGTCCTGATCCTTTATCCACCCTAACAACTTTCGAATTCTCATATATATCTCCAATTTTAACATGCTGCACAACAAAGTTGATTCCTCAAACTAAAATGGCATACATGATGTCATGATTATAAACTTAGGTAAACAGAATACCGCCTTAACCAAATATTCAACAAACAGTTGTTGAATAGAGTGAGAGAAACCTTAAAAAAAACCTTATGTCAAAGAAACTAGCAAACTTAGCAACGCAGAACTAAATTACTGCTTATAACAGAGCAGCTAAGCCTAACAAAAACCAAGAAAATAAATTTTCGCATAGACTTTCATCTTACAATGAAAACACCAGTGGAATGTTTTCACACCAGTATAGTAGAGTGCATTAGTGCTAATCCTACTTCTATTACCATAGGATCAATAAGATTTATTCAGTTAAAATAACAGAATGCAAACTAATTAAATTGTTGGAATTCCTATATGTGTATATGATAATTAAAATCAGAATCTCTGTAAGACACAATAATATTTTACTAGACACCACTTATCTGAGAGCTCATCCTTTTAGGCTCCCAGTGACTTAACAGAAAGAGTTGAGACTTTATCGTTAGTACTTGTGTGCAAGGAATTTATGTATTGCATAAACTGGTTCAAGGGATATGACATACTGTTGTAATAGAGATTTGTGCAAGGAATCCATCTAAAGCATTGGAGAATTTCCTTCAGCTAATACAATTTAGGTCATATTATTAATTTCTGTTTTTTGCTAACAGGAGTTTCTCCAAATCATATTCAACAACAATCTAACTTCAGAAGCATTATACACAGGATATGCATAAATGTAGTCATAATTAATGGTTACTACTGAGAACAAAAGTAAGAAAGACATATCTATTTCAAGGGATGAAATATCCCAAACTTAGAGCAGTAACAATTTAATACAACCAAACTTACTGAAGGAGGGGCCCTGTTCTGAACAAGATGTGGATTTAGCGTCAAACCAACAGCTCTACTTGATGGATCAATGAATAATATCCGACAAACAACCTAGATAACATGAAAGGAGCTTAAAACATAGAAATGTAACTTGTTTACAAACATAAAAATCAAAACCCACATAATAGCACAAAAGACAGCATCAGCTGAGAAGACATGAACAGTATCTCAAACTCAATGAGTGAACATCTGTCAAGGGTACAGAAATTAATGCAAAGGTAAAAACAACACAATCTACATAGTACAGAAATTAAATTGCTAAATTGTAACCCAAAAAAAAAAAAGCTAAATAGTACATGAAGAGTTTGAACCAAAAGTATTAAGGTGCATCAAGCAAATAACTAGGACAATTAGTGAGATAGGATTTCCAACATTGAGTGTGGTGCGGGTTGTTGCATCAACGGTACCTTTTGAGATTCAATGTACTTATCCTTCCAGTTTGCTGCAGGATATATATTTTGCAAATGAAACAGATCAACCTGCAATTAGAAGACCCAGAAATTAGTTGTGAGCATGTTTGGTTTGCTAGAAGAAATTATTTACTCAAACTGTCTAACACAGGCGCATACTTGAAAAAAGAAGAATGGGCTGAAGTATAGTGGGCTAAGAGGAAACACTGGGTCATGTAAGAAAGGGCTGAGGTATAGTGGGCTAAGAGGAAACACTGGGTCATGTAAGAAAGGGAGAGTGAGAAATGGTTTGGGGAGAAAGAGTAGAAGGTCGTAAGATGGACAACTACATGTGCCGAGTGAAAAACTGAAATATGTTATAATGCTAGAATTGAGAATTGAAGATACAGAAATGAAAAAAGAGTGGAGAAAGGCAGGAGGGGAAAACCTATAGTAAGGAATGTGGTGGGTGGAACTATTCTTTTCACTGTAGAATAATAGCACATGCATGGTTATGTTCTAGCAATCTGGCTATATGTTCTTCTGTAGTTTACATTAACAAGGGCTAACTCTGCATGTAAGGAGCTTGATGTCTCAGTTCCTAATATAGTCTCTAGTTTTTACAACTATCCTGTATGAACCCCTACTAATAGAATTGCAGGGAGCACTTACCGTTCCAGTGAAGTATGTGAGAAATGATAACATAACACCATTCTCAAGGATTGACTTCACACGGGCATTAACCATCATTCCTGGAACTAGAAGATCAATAGACATGCCCTTGAGATCCTTTGTCTGTACCAAATGCACAAAGAAAATGACCAATCAAAATGGAAAATGAGAACCATAAAAGAGACACCATTAGACGACATAATTAATAGAAAGAAATCATACCACACTATTGGACATTTTATCAGAGTTGGAACTCAAGTAAACCACTTTATGATCTTTATCAACACTCTTGACCAATCCCTGCACGTGTTGCCCAATTCTAACTTCTCCATTCCAGCCTTCTGCAAGTATTTACACGATAAAAAGGAAAAGAAAATCATATAATAAGCCCATGCAAAGCATGATGAATCAACAACAATTTGCAACAGTTCACTGATGTTTAGTTGTAGAGCTACCTTTAGGTAAAAATCCCGTGAAAGAAGGCAAACCAAAATGAAGAATGAAACCATGATCCTCGATGCTTTTCACATATGCAGCAAGGACCTGAATATGCATTACATAGTACAACAAATCAAAAATCGCATTTCTCACCAAGTCCTAATGACACTCAGGCAGCTGAAAATGGCATATGAATCATAAGCAACATCAAATTATATTATTAAATAAATGCATAGCAATTATCATTATGAATAAAAATAACATAATAGAATGAATAAGATACGGACAGGACAGCAGAGAAGTTTTTAACGGTATTGTTAGAATGTAAAAAGCTGATTTAGAAGTACAGAATATGTTGGAGCCTTGGACCTCAGTACACATAACTTGCATATTACCTTAAATTAGCAAAACCGTAGTATAACTGCTTCAAAGGGGGTTTTTCAGAAAGAAACATCAAACTCATATTTTTCAGCCAAAACTTATTTTGTGGAGCAAACAGGAGCACTATAGAGAAGACAACACAATAAATTATGAATACACATAACCTACAATAAATAAATCATGACATACGAGCATGCACTGTGTTAAATCCTAGATCCATAGAAACTAAAACATTTCCATCAGTATATTAGATATACAAATACAGATGGCCTTATAAAAAAAAAATATAGGAGTTTTAATATTGGAGACTAGAATACAATTTGTCTCTAATATACTCAAAAATACAAGCTGAAAGGTCAGCATAGGATTTCGCAAATGTCATTGAGAACATTCTTAAACATAAAATTTTAATAGCCTTTTTCCTAGTAGCTATGCCATAATTAACCACAACAACCCAAGCATTATCCCACAAATTAGAGTCAGCTACATGGATCAAACAACAGTTTAATGCTCTATCATAAATCACATTAATAGCAAAATCGTTGACCTCCTCTAAGTATTTCTTAATAAACTCTCCGTAATTTTTCTTGGCTTTTCTCTACTTTTAGTGATTGGGCTACCATCCATCTGATCAATTCTAGAGTTAATGCAACCCCGACTCTCTAACTTTATCATTACTAATCCTATCTCGTCTAGTATTTCCACTCGTCCAATTATCATCTCTACTACAAGGTGATTATTCTTGTCTTGGCTTTTTAGTACACGACACTCCCTTTCATACAACATTATAGGTCTTACATTTGTAGAGAGAAAAAATAGAAGTAAAGTGAATTACAATATATAAATAGTTTGAAACATATAATAATAACATACCATGCCTTCTTGAACAACATCTAAGTTGAAGTTCTTGTGCAACAATGAAAGACGCAAAGAAAGCCAAACTTTCCTGTGTCCTTTCTCTTTCTTGTCATCGTCCAATCTAAGCACAATGCAAGAAACTAGCTGTCCAACAGAAAATACACTAGAAAGAAAACTTTCTCCAATCTGATGATACAGAGAGAGAAACAAAGAGGTAAGCTAAAGCATACGCATACAAATACAAGAAACATTATTGCAAAGTTAGGCAATTTTACAAAAAAGCTCATTACACACCTCAGTTTTGTCATTCAAAATAGGATCCAGTGCATCTGAAGCATTAACAATACCACGTAAACCCCCTGGTAAACTAACTACAAGGTCTTTATTATTTACTTCAGCAACAACTCCCCACAGCTTCATTCCAGGAGTTAAATTCTGGCATTCATGAATAAGCAAAAACTTTAAGCATGGCACACATGCACTCAAAGAATCTCAAGGTATGACGTCAACAACCTAAATAAATAAGATGACAAGCACTCAAGGTAATGTAAATCCGTTTTAAACATTTTGGCTTGTAAAACTAGAATAAAACCATTGTTTAATGGCTAATTTGATTTAGAATAACATAAATAAGTATACAAACTAATGACTCAACCATGAAAAGTAAAATCTCTTAATTTCCAAATTCCTATTAGTGATCCCCTGTTTGTACTACATTACACGTTACAATATTTCAGTGTATTTTTGTATTTCTTTGTTATTAACTTATCACACTTAAAGTCTTAAAATATACTAATAGGAGCATAATTACAGCTTTTGTTTGGATAATCTATAGAACTAGATTATCATAAGAATGCTGCATTAGCAATCTAGCATGTATATAAATCATTGTTCCTCTTCTAATTTAAATTTTGTTAAACTTTGAAACATTTATTGAAGAAAAGGAAATAAATAATACACCCAACACACTTATGTTGTGCATTGCAATCTTCTTACTATGAAATGGTATTCACTTCAAAATATCCACTGCCAAACTTTTGCAGTAAAAAAATGTTTCCTATCAATTACCCTTTGAAGTGAAAATTTTATTTGCATATAATTACAGCTTTTGTTTGGATAATCTATAGAACTAGATTATCATAAGAATGCTGCATTAGCAATCTAGCATGTATATAAATCATTGTTCCTCTTCTAATTTAAATTTTGTTAAACTTCGAAACATTTATTGAAGAAAAGGAAATAAATAATACACCCAACACACTTATGTTGTGCATTGCAATCTTCTTACTATGAAATGGTATTCACTTCAAAATATCCACTGCCAAACTTTTGCAGTAAAAAAATGTTTCCTATCAATTACCCTTTGAAGTGAAAATTTTATTTGCATATAAATGTATTCCACAATTTACACCTACATTTATCCAAAACAAATTTAAAACTATTCTCTCTATAAATTTGTTCCCGTGCAACACACTGGTCATATATCTAGTGTTATTAACTAGAAGTTCCTTATTAAATTTCAAATTTACAAATGTAACCACTTACCAACAATATTCAAAATTCAACAAAACTGATAATCAAAATTCAACAAAACTGATAATCAAAATTCAAAAGCCACACCCTCCATTATACAAATCACTAAACTTTACCTTGAGAGTAACTCTATTAACACGCCGTGGCAATTTTCCGGTGATACCAGCACCGAAAAGCAAGCCCCAATCACTTTCGGCATCTTCACTCTTACTAACCACTTTCCTCCCTTTCTTATTATTCTTCCACACTTTCTTCAACGGATCCTCATCGCCAAATTTCTCATAATCATTACTACTTCGCTTCACAGAAAATTCTCCACCTAAAAACAACAATAACAAATTCAAATTAAAACTCAATCAAATACAAATAATTACGATTGAGTTGAAATTAACCTAACGCAAGAAGGAACATTGCTTACCTCGGGGAAAATCGGGAACCTCGTCTTCGAGCTGCAAAGCGAGTGATTCTGATTTCACGGAGGCGCCGTTGTGTTCCCGTTTTGGTTTGGATATTTTCTTAGAAGCTTTATCGATTTTAGGTTTGTCGTTGTTTTTGCTCTTCTGCGATTTTTCTGAACGAGGCGCCATGATTGTGTTGATGCTTAGTTCTTATCTTGTTATGGTAAGAAGGTGGATTCGCTTCGGTTGAGTTGAGGCTGGTTGAAGAAGAAGCAGGGTTTACAAGGGTTTTAGGTTGGGAAGTGAAGAAGGACGTTAACTAAATGAGTGGTGAACAATGGGCTAGATTTGTTGCGGGCTCAATAATGTAGGTTGAATATTAGGGGATATTTGCACCCTCCGATTTTACTTATTCAAAGTTAAAGATCACTTCCCCATCTACATACGATTTTGTTCAAGGGTATTCATTGGGACAGACAAACTCGAATTAAATAGAAATCCAAATTAACTATAGTTTTTGGGTTAGATATTTTTTATTTCAGGCAAAATCAAACCAAATTAATAAAATATGATATTTGCATATAACTCCTCAAGTTTGGTCTAAAGAGAGCTAACATGAGTCGTCGAACTCATATGATTCAAAACATTATCATCTATCCATTGATGAATATAACCAAAAACTTGTATATGCAACAAAGTATATTCTACATCACTTTTTTATATCGGATTTTTCATTAGAAAAAACTGACAAGTGAAATCATTTCACATAAAGCAAATTTTTTATTTTCCTTTCCAAACATTATGGTTGGGACCACTCGAACTCACCATCCTATATGTGTTCGTCTTCATCGTTACACAAATCAAACAACGGCTTTAGATACCACTTGTTGGGAGAAAACCACAAACATAACAGAATAAATCAACAACACAATCTCTCTCAAATACTAAATACAACGACAATCAATAAAAACACACCAAACAACACAACACAATTTTAGCGGAGAAAAACCTCTATTATTAACTAGAAGTGAAAAATCAAGGGACCCGTAGGCCACTTAATATCTCCATTATAATCAACAATGGATACAAGCAAGATTTTCTATAGTTATAGGCATACATAAACATGTTCAAAATCTACAATCAATCTTGGAATACAACAAGAATCAAGAGAGACAAAAAAACTTAAAAAAAACATCAAGAAGTTCACATCTTACAAATAAACTCGACAGACAAACTTATAAAGCTCATAATCTAATCTTCGTCATTCAGAATGTACTCCTATGAATGACGAACATTGTGCCAAAACTATGATGTTGTGGGACTGGTCGGAGCTGAAAACAGATTGCGAGAACTGGTGTGGCTAATGTGTTTTTCACTCTTCTCTCTTATTTTCTTTTGTTATTTTTCACACCTTAACCATATTCCTCTTTGTTGGATAATAACAAAGACTTACACACACATGAATCACTAACCCACGTCTATTTTGTTCACTCCAAATATGAGGGATAGTCTAACACCTTTAAACATTAACCCTTGTGTCATATAACTCTTAGTGGTATCAACAACATTGGTGTTATAATGAGAAAGAAAATGGTGGTTAATTCTAACTTAAGTGTTGGGTATTCAAATGGAATAATCACTCTCAAGTGTGGGCATAGGTTGTGGATGAAAGTTGTTAGTCTCAAAGTCTATTGCAAATCCAAGAAGAAAATACTAGAAGTGCAAGTATTTTAGGGTAGTTTTATTATGGATTTCTTTAATTCTCTCTCTTCATTTTGTATGGTTAATCAATTCATAATATGGAATTTTACGGAGGAATTTTTTTTTTGCATAAAGAGGAAGATTTTGAACGATTTCATTAGATGATGAATTGTTTGGTGAAATGATAGAAGAAATGTTTCATCCAAAGATGATGTTAGGATGTAATAGGTGTACATGATGATAGATTACTTGAAGCGATTTGGAAATGTTTTCGAAAAATAATTTGGCAAAGAGAAGTGTTCAAAAGAGATTGTGAAGTTAAAGAAGAAGATTGATAGTGTAACAAAGAAGATTCATTTTCTCGCACTAGTTGTTATTTGTTCTTTAATTTTTTGTTCTATTTTGTAACTGTATGTGGACTGGGTGTGAGTACAAACTTCGTCGTCAAATGTTTTGAATGATGTCAAAATTGGAAAAGGCTTTCACTTCTGATTATTGGATAGTATCCTTATATTTTGTGGTACTCCTCTGCATTAGAGGTCTTAAGAACCATTAAAAAGCATCTTGAAATTGATCCAAGTCATTAAAAATAGTTTTTGCATGATTTTTCACTGCATGTGTCGACACATCCGTATTTTCGATCGACACGTATAACCCATTATTAAAGTATGTAGCCTTTATAAGTCTTAGGTCGACACATGCATGATTCAGGTCGACACATACTGAAGCTTTTCTGAAATTACATAAATTCTTATTTTATGAGTCGACGCATCCATTTTTCAGGTCGACACATTTAGTATCATTTTAAAGCATGTAGCTTCTGACTTGTTTCGTTCGATACATGGCTTCTCATAGGTCGACACATACAGTTTGAAATTTATGTATGTGTCGACACATACGATATATAGGACGACACATACTATTATGTTTGGTTAATTTCTTTAAATCTTTTTATTTTGAATTTAGCCCTTTTGCCCTAAAAGTTTCAAAACTATAAATACTCTTTCATGCATCATTCATAAGATGTTGAAAACCGTAAAATTAGCTTATTTCTCTCTTCATCTTCAACCTTCAATCTATGCATAGATACTGATATTACATTGTAACGATGTTTCGTTAGAGTGTCATCTAGACGAGGATTGCTATTGTCCAATTGTGTATTGGATGGAGTTTTTTTTTTGGTTTCATCCAGAAAAAACCTCGAGTTTATCCTCCAAGATTATTGGTTGATTTGGGGGTTTTCGTGTAAGACGTTCGAGAGGTACTTATGATAAAGTGAACAACTTTTGAGTGCTTAAAATCATTGCAGGGAACCTTGGAGTGTTTTAAATCTTTGCAAGGAAGTAACTCGGAGTACCGGATAGAATTGAAGTATTGTGTTGCAATAGTTTGAAATTGACGGTGCGCGAAATATTTGGAGATAAAGAATGCAAAGGAGTAGCAAAATATAAATAGTCATTTTTCATCTATTGTCTTTTTGTCTCTCTCAAGATCAAACGTGGAGAAGGGGTTGAATCAACAACAAGCTTAGGGTTTATGGAGTTGCTCTTGAACACTTATCGTGTATCAATAATTTTGCATAGTAAGAATTATCCTAATTCCATTAGATTAGGCACAGACGTATCCACACGCGGGGACAATAGTGGGGAACTGTGAAAACAAATTCCTTCTGTCGCTTTTATTTTTGCTTTTTACTTGCTTTGGCACTCATTAATCAATTTGTCAAATAGCATTGTGTTATCATTTGAATTGTAAGAATTTTCCTAATCAATTTTGATTTTACCTCAAGTGTTGATATAATTTATAATAACTTTTGATTATAAGTGGTTTTGTGTATCAACACAATCAAAGGAAAAATTCTGAAAATTCACTTGCACAACAAGTGTTTGATAAATTGACTAAACTAGTTCTTTTAACATTACCATTGGAAATAGCCTTACTAAGTGAAAGTGATTAAACAATAAATAAGTTTCAAGTGATTCAAGCTTATTAATTCTATTATCATTCATATTCTATATTGAATTTTGTTTTACAATTTACATATCTGAGCTTCCTAATAACGTTCGTATCGACGACAATTTGAAAAACCTTATGTGTCGTGCTTTGATAAACTTTTTCAAAACCAAATTTATTTGGAATTTTTCAAATGGGTATCTATTCACCCCATTCTATATATGTTGCCATCGTCTAACACTAGGATAATCTTATTGGGATCGAGAGAATAACAGTGCATGGTCTAAACAACCCCAATGAAAATGTAAAAGGGAGTGTGTTCCTGGGTCGCTCGATTGGGACTTGGGTCGTCTGATCTGAATTTATCATCTACTATTCCATCTCACTAATATGTGGCATGTGAGATATCCAATAAATCAGTTGATTTTAATCATACCTACAAAGGAGGAATATCTTTCTCCATTCAAGGAGGAACAATAGTTCATTCCATTACTCCCACGTATTTGTTGGGAGGTTAAGGGAAGACTATTTCTTTCCCATTACCTGACTCATAAATTATCTATAAAAATTACAATGTCTAGGATTAGGAAAATTAATCACTATTTCACATATTCAATTTATATATAGCTTATTATATCCATACACACAAGCAGGTTGACCTTATTGTATTTTACGAGTACAATATGTACAAGAGGAAATAATCGATGAATGTAATTTGATTCCACTCTTTTAAATGTTCAATTAATGTTCCATGAATGAGATATCACATGTTTGTGTTGTGAAATATGTCTTTGGTTTTTATATTATATGTTTTATCAGTATTTTGATATCGCTATATGCTTTTATAATTATTTTGACAAATAAAGTTCAACATATACCAATAGCAAAATTAACAAGTAAAATTGCATTATAATTATCTGCATTTTTTAGATGTGATGTTGTTATAATAATGATGCATTTATTTGCAAACTTTTTATATAATTGTTTGTGCATCAGATTCAAAATTAGAACATACAGTGCATGAGTAGCAAAGTTACAACCAAAATAAGCACATATAATTTATTGAGTAGCAAACATAAAACAAAAATAAGCATATAGAGTATGCATTAAGTAACAAGACATAACACAAAATTATAATTAACTGATTTTGACTAAACTACAAAGCATAATACATTATTTTAGCTTTCATCTTGAGTAAGTTGTCTTAAAATTTCTTCTCATGATTCATGTTACAGACATATGCCTAGCTTAGGAATGTCTTAAGTCATAACAATTGCATATTTAGTTATCATAATTGTAGGTTTAGTCATCACAATTACATATTGAATCATGATGTATCTAAATTGAGTCATCATAAGTTCAAATCGAGTCATTCCACCATCCTTTGGTTTATTCTTAATTTATAATGATTCATCTGCACTTGAACCAGGGCCCTTGATTCGTTTAGCTCTCCAAATTATTTATGGTCTCTCACTATTCCTCGTTAGAATCTTAGGGTTTTTTACAAATTTTGTTTTGTTGGCCTTAGTAAGTTTTTTTCTTGGCTATAGTAGATTTTGGATCCACTTCAAATGTGTAGTGATAAGCTCGTCAATTGCAACATTTATGTCAAGATTTTCAAACACATTTTGCTTTGTGGTTTCATTATTGCATTTATTCCTTCAACATCTGTAACATTTTTAAATTTACTCTTTTTTGCGATTTTTCTCTATACCAAAATAAATAGAGACCAATTAATCACATAAAAAATGATAATTTATTAGTCAGTTTAAAACAACAAAACAACTATAATTTACCTTTCTTTTCAAACATATGGTATTTTTATTCCTTTTACATTTTCTTGAGTTTTAACCAAAACTATAATATTTGGTACATGTATAATCTACATCAAGCATCATCATCCTTTACACATTTTCATCATATTCTTTGTACCTTAACTTCCTAGGTCTACATGGATCTTTCTTACATGTTGGTGGTAGCATATCTTCAATTGTAGAAATTTGTAGCAAATGATATTTGAAACACTAAAATGATTGTAAAAAATGATATTTAAAACACTTAAATATTTGTGGAAAACAATATTATATCTGAAACACTAAAATAATTGTAGAAAAAAGAAAAAGGGGGTAAAAGAGTACCTTAAATAACACTTTACATAGTAATATGGATAAATTGTAGAAAATGATATTTGAAACACTGAAATAACATAGGAAATAAGATGAAGGAGAATAGACAAATATAAACAATTTTAAGAGTTACTTTTTAATTTTATGTAATTACAAAAATCACAAAAGTATGAGTAATTTAGTATTTTCAACTATTTTTAGGTCATTTTTCAGTTTTTCGTCCATTTTAGCGCGAAAAGGATTTCGGAGTAAAACCCATGCAAAATGTCATTTTCTTCACCTCTTATATTTGTTCAAATTACGATTATAAACCACTAACTCGGTCCAAGCCAGCTAAAAACAAAATTAAAAGGGAATGGGTGGTTTGAAATAGTTAAACAGGCCCACATGTGCAAAATCTGGTTTTGGGAGTTGTAATGGGTACGCCGGATAAGAATGACAGAACGATGAGTACTCATACCCGCCCGTACCAATTAGTTGCTTGACGAATTCATTTTTTAAGCCTCTAGGTATTACCCTAATGTTCATTCATTTCAGCTTTCACCACCAACTCCAACAAATCTCTCTCACTCTCGTCTCTCACCATATGAAACCCTAGTAGAGCTAGGTCTCTTTCACCAATAACCATCTCTCTCACCAACCATTGTGACTCACCATCACCGCCACCACCAGTCATCATCTCTCTCACCAACCGCCATCTCTGTCACCAACCACCAATACTCCTTTTCTCACCGACCTTCACGAACACATTGAATATTTTGTTGTTTTGAAAATGAATCAACACGATTTTGTTGCAAGGTAACCTTTTTGATTCATTTTTTCAATTTTGTTTTGTTAGTGTTTTGAATCCCCACTTTGTTATTTCGAATTCTAACTTAGTGGTTTTGATTAAGACTTTGTTGTTTTATTTTGTTGATAGGTTAATATTTTATTGAGTTCAAGGGTGATTTAGGTTCTTTAAGGGCGATTAAGGTTGTGATTTTGACTTTGTTGTTTTATTGATGAAGCAATGTTATTAAAAACTCCTTTGTTAGACCTTTAGCACTTTAACTCTCATCCACCCCAACTTTTTCTACATATGTAATAGTAGACTCTCAAGATTCAAAACTTGTAAGGTCTCTTCAACACTACTCGCCATGTGATTATGAGTGATATTACCTTTTTAATGGTTGTTAATTAATCATAAATATGGATAGTTGATTTTGTATACCTTCAGGAACCTCTTAAAGGTTTTCCACATTTACTAGGCTATGTTTCGTGTATGGCTCACTTTGCCAGAGTTACTAGAATATATTTCATGTATAGCTCACTTTGCATATCTTAACTCCACAATCTACATGATAAACAATAGAAAGAAATTGTTTTGCATCTTTCTAAAATACTGTTTCAAAATCAATCAGGCCAACACATTGCTAGAAACATGCTTTATTTATCAATAGAACATATTTGTAAATTAATTATGTATATTGTTTTAAAATAATCAATTTAGAAGTTTTAAATTGTTGTTAGGTGAATGTGAAACTTGTTAAGTCCATTTTGAAGTGGCCACAAAAGGAATTTGAATCATGTAACATGATCCTAATGAGTTTTGTTTATTTTTTTTTACATTTCATTTTAGATCGATTCATTTCTTATAAAATGGTTTGGTGTTGACTTCAAAAAATACATATATATATCGTGTTAGAGCATCTAGCCATATGAAGAACGTTTGGTTGCTCGGGGAGCCTTACAACCTTCAGTATTTGAATCAAAAAATGCTTGAACTTAGTGCTTTTGGCCACTTGTCCATCTCTGCATTAGGCTTTCTAATAGGTATGGAAGTTCATTTCATGAAGGTGTACTATTATTTTAAGCTTATATCTCTTTCATTCAATTTTTTTCTTTCCAGTTTTGAATTTTGATATTTATCACAAGTAGGTAAATTGAAAATTTCCCCCCGTCAGGATGACTTAATTTATAAGATGTTTTACAATTGGAAATTTTTAGGTGGATTCTCAATAGGTTGAATATTACAAGTATAGAAAATGGTATATCTAAGATCAATTATAAAGTAAATAACTACCATTGCCAACTAACGGTTATGGTGATGTTTTTGGTGACATTGGGTATATTATGAGGTGTGAGTGGTGCATTAGTAAAAGCTAAATTCAAGTATGGTGGCAGTTTTGATGAGTTGTGATTTTCTTGCATTGTTAAGATTATAGGTGTATAGATTAGATGGTTCTTAGCAAGTCTTAATGGGTTTGGGTTATGAAAGAAAGGTTAATGGTCAACTTCACTACAGACCGTACCAAACTATTGTACTACGGGGCTGAATTTGCCAAAGCAAGCTCTCGAAGATTGCTTAAGACCATAAAGAGACATGTGTATCCTACAAACCATATTCGATGACTATCACTTTTTTAGAGAGAAGATTTAATTTGGAGACATCGTTACAAGCTTTGTCAACTCTAATGATCAATTGACAAATGTGTTTACAAAATCTCTGCGAAGTTCCATAACTAATTATATATGTGGCAAGCTTGGGCATTTGACTTATATGCTCCAGCTTGAGGGGGAGTGTTGATATTTGTAAATATATAGTGTTAAGAATATTTGTATATAGAATAGTATCACATCGATTATATCATGTAATTAGCTGTAATCTCTCTATATATAATAAAGTCCCCGTAGTACTTTTCAAAACACACGGTTTAACCTAAATGTCTCTAAGTCTCTCCTAATTCAATAATTTCAATGGATGCCATTTGGAACTCTAATTATGAATGTATCACTTGCTTATGTTATGGCTACGCTTTCTACTATAAAGAATGCAAAAAGTATCTTTGTCATCGTTCATTTTATAGTCTTCATTGCTTGACTTTCATTGTTTAATCTTTAAATTGCTAGTATATTAATCACTTACATTGGATATACCCACAATAATTGTTCAAAATTAATAATGAAAAGGTTTAAACTTATTATATTATTCTTGATGATTACTCAAGTGTGCATGCTTTAAATGATTTCTTTTATGATTCAATCAATTTTCATCCTGTCAAATTATGATTCTTGATTTCTTTTAACAAAAATAAACTTTGTAGCATTCAATTGGTCTTGCTAGAAAGATCTATTTTCGTCCTACACTATTGGATGTTTTAAAATTTCCTCCATATGTAAGTTAGGGTTAAAAAAATGGATCGTGACCCTCCAGGCCGACCCTCATGTAATGCCCAATATTTAATTAATTATTTAATTAAATATTTTCAAATATTTTTTGATTAAATTTTCGAAGTTGTGAAATGTTGATTTAAGTTGTGTCGTTCTTAGTTAAATTAATTAGTTGATTAAGTTGTAGGATTAATATTGAATAATACAATTATTATTTATGTGAGCCTATTTTAATGTTAGAAGCAATAGAAAGGGAGGTGTAGGAATTTAATCCCAATAAAACATAATGAGAATAATAGTATAGTAGTTATATTATAATAGATGTTTAAATTTAAAAGGAAAAATAGGAGTATCAGTAGAAAGAAAAGAGGAGAAATAATAGGTTTTGGCAGAAGAAGAAATAAGGGTTTTGGAAGAGATATATAGAAGTGCAAAGAGGAGGCAAAGCTAGGTGCAACGGGAGAGTTAAAGCAACCTTAAATCCAAGGTAAGGGTGAGGTTCTGACTCTATAATAGGGTATGTGATGAATGGTATGTATGATTGGATTGTAAAATTGTTTCTGTTTGTGTTTAAAATTGATATATTGGTGAAATTGAGAGATAAATTAAGAAACCAATATTCTATTAATAGAATGGATGAATTGGATAGATAACAATTTAATATTTTTATATTGTAGTGTTACTATAGTGTAGTGTTAAACCAAAGAAATCATACCATGTGTTGTACCCCAAAATTTGCCATCTCTTTTCTCAAGGTATTTCTCACAAGGATTCTCAAGAATTCAAGCTTACACAAGTACAATTGGATTTTTAAAATCAAGTTAAAGAGGAAACTGTTAAAAAAGGGGAAAACAGATAAAAATGATCTTTTTGACAAAATTGGAGAAAAAGTAAGTCTTCTTCGATTCACATCCTTCTATTGGACTTTTGGCCTTCTTCGATGCAAGCTTGGCTTGCATTCTTCGATTAGGTGTTGGTCTCTGACAAGTTGGCTTTGATTCACAAGGCATGAGCTTCTTGTATGCAACCTTCGATTGCATCTTTGGCCTCACATGGTTCACAATGCAATGGTTGCCTATATGCCTGCTTCGATTGGACGTTTGATGCTTGCATGCCTATGTTAATTAGACAAATAATTCCCTCCATGCTTGCTTTGATTCACAATGTGATGGCTAGCTGCATACAACTTTCGATTGAGCAATAACTTCCTTCTTGAATGCAAGAGGCGTCCACCAGGCCAGCAGGCACAAGGAAAAAAGCCTCATGTAGCCTCCTTCGATTCCAAGACAAAAAGCCTTTTGCTGATATCCTTCAATTGCATAATTTGCTTCCTGCATGCCTCTTTCGTTTGGGCATGTGACCCTCCTTTGATACAAGCCTTGCATGCCTCTTTCGTTTGGGCATGTGGCCCCCTTTGTTGTAAGCTTCGTCTGGGCATTTAGACCTCATGCATGCATCTTTCGTTTGGGGCGTGTGGCCCCCTTCACTGCAAGCTTTGGTTACACCCTTCGTTTGGGCATATGGCTCCCTTCATGCAAGCTTTCCTTTGAGCAAATACCTCTTACGTGTTTGCTTGAAGTCACAAAGCAATGGCCTCCTATAGCTCTCCTTCGACTCAGAAGCCATTGGTTCTCCATGTTTGCCTTTGACACCACAAAGCCAGTATTTCCTTCATGCCAGCAGACACAAGGCGGGGACCTCCTGCATACAACCTTTCGTTTAGCCATGTGACCTCTGGCAGGAAAGCTATCGATTGGACAAGAGCCACATTCACACAAAGCTTCGATTGGAGTTTTGATTCCCTTCTGATCAGCATAATTCGAACCCAACTCTGGACCATTCGAAGCAAGTTTGTTTGAAGAATTTTGAGCAAATATCATAGCCTTATCCTCTAAATCCTACTTGTCAGGCTATGTTGCTTCCAAATATTTACATAATCAGAGGCGTACACAAAGGTTTAAAGCTTTTTCTACTGGATAAAGAGCAATTTAATCACAAAATAACCTCCCAATCTGATTTGTGTCTGAATGAAAGTAGTGCCAAAGGCATACGTTCAATCTACTGCCAACAGGCCCCCACTTGTACTTGAAACTTGGGATTAATGAAAGGGGTCAAGTTTTTTTCCGTTTCAACTAAACCATGGTTTGTTATCCTACAAACCTGGTTACTTCAGCAATTCTAACCCTTTCTCTATAAATAGAGAAACATTTGCAAGCTAAAGGGGACTTTTATTTTGAGGGAGGTGGAACGAATCTTCAAGAAATCATCAAACTCTCAAAAACTCTTAAGATTCCCAAACATTAAACACAAACCCAGAATCTAAACACTTGTTTCTTTCGAATCTGAAGTAATCCCCACACTTTGTTTTCTTTCAAATCCAGTAGAAAGAACACCACACCTTTTCTTCTCCTTCAAATCCAGCATTAGAAACGTCACCTTAGTTTCTTCTCTTCAAATCCAGAAGCATCTAAGGCAGCCAATCAAGGTCAAACACACGTTTCATCTTCAAGCAAGGTAAGTCATTCTGACCTTAAACTCTTTGTTTGAAGCATGTACATAACATTTGTTTCCTTTTCGTTTCCACCCTTTTAGTTTGTTTTCATTGCTAATCCTTTTGGTTTTGTTTCTTGGTTTATTAAATATGCTTTAAGAACTAACCTGGCCATAAGACAATGCTAGCATGGCCTCAGGTCATGTTGTTATTTAAAATCCCAAACGAAAGAAACAGGAGGAAGGAAGTATGAAATGAAGCCTTAGGCTTCCACACTGACTTCCTGGCCCAGTCGAAAGCAGCAGCCAGAAGGGAGAAATGAAAGTTGTCCATATTGACTGCCAAGCCCAATCAAAGAAGGCAACAAGGAGCTTGGGGTGAAGAGTGCACTTCGTGCTTATTCCAAGCTTAGTTGAAGGAAGCAAAAAGGCAGAATCGAAGGCTGCATCTCAGGCTTCAGGCTAAGCCCAAATCAAAGGGCGCGTCCTCACTACTTCCAGGCCAAATCGAAGGAAGCCAAGAAGAGCAGAATCGAAGGGTTCTGCTGCCCAAAATGAAAGCTCGTTTTTTCCTCCTTTTATTTTGTTTTGTCTTTACATTTTCTTTCTATTTAATATAGTTGTAATAGTATATGATTTATTTTCTGCATTTTTATTGCTTTTGTACAAATGTTAGTAATTAGGATGTATGGTAAGATAAAAATCAACAAGTAGACAATCTAAAATTCAAAGACAAAATGCATGCAAATCAAACACATTATTCACACACATGCACCCTGTTGTACCCCAAAATTTGCCCTCCCATATTCTTCAAGAAATTGCCAAGTCAAAATGCAAAAGTTCCCCAAGGGTTGCACAGTGCAAAGATCTCCTACACAGTCAAAACTAGGGTTTGTGTTCTGATCAAGAAAATGAAATTTCCAAAGGTCCATTCAAGTCTCACATGCCTACAAATATGGTCAAGCATCCTCATATCAAGTTTCAAGGCATTCAGCACAAAATTGCACAGTCAAAAACCCTAATTGCACTACAGTCAACTGTAGGGGCAAAATGGTCATTTGACAGTCAGAAGTTCAAATTTTTGGTCAACATATCATTTTGAAGCCACAAACATCATTTGATCAATGCTTGATCATGATTCTCAAAGTTTGGCTCAAAAATCATCAAGATGCAAAAGTTTCCTTATTTGGACAGTTGAAAAAGTCAACTGAAATTGACCAGGGCATAACTTTCACATGGATTATCAGAAAAATTCCATCCAAAGCTCATTTTGAAGAGAACGAAATTTCCTACAACTCATCTTCATACTTCAAGTCCAAGAAATTCTCTCACAAAAAGTTATCAATTTCAACATTATAGGTCATTTTCAAAAGTCAACAAAAAGGGACTTTAAGTCAAAGGCCATAACTTGAGATTGGTAAATCAAAATGACATGGGACCAAAGACATTGGTTAGAGGACTCAAAGACCTTTCCAAAATGTCCAAGAACATGAGAAAAGCTTAAAAATTGAGCAAATTATGCCTTGTGGAAGTTGGGAAATTTTTGGATATTTTGAAAAGTCAACATTGATTCAAATGACCTAAAATTGCTAATGGGCCCATTTTTCCTCCATAATTCATCATCCATGGCATGTGCACGACCACTTGGCCCAAAGGGAAGTATTTTATCATTTTTTATTTATTTATTTGAATTTTTATTTATAATAATTCACTTAAATCAATTAAATATGTGAAAAATATTTAACTTAACCTAACAAATCTTTTTGTACATGTTTTAGCCTCAAGATTTCGTGCATATGCAGATAAGGAAAGATTTGGAGAGATTGGAGATGATTTGAAGCAAAAACACATGAGAAAAGATTGAAAAAATCTTAGAAAATCAAATTTCCAAAATCAATGAATGCAATGGATTTGATTGATTTTTCTTGACCTAATGGACTCAATACAAAAGCCTGAATACAACCCTAGTGCAAGAACACACAGAGCTGCGCAGAAAGGCATCAAAAGAACTTGAAATTTTCTCTAAAAAAGTCAAAACTGAAAGTTCACTTCCAGGGCGATTCAAGACATAATTCTTGTTCCATCAGCTTCCTTGAAGGTCACTGGACATATTCCAATCAAAAACAACCATCCAAACGCAAGGAATTGGTATACAACATTCAAGATATTTCATGGAAAATTCATAATCGTACTTTGAAATCTATGCATTTTTATGGTATCTCAATTATTGATTCTTATTCCTCATTTGATGCTGAAGCTAACCCATGTATTCAATTGTGTTTTTGAGCTATACACGCGATTATGCCATTGTTGATATTTAGGGTTCTTCAACCTTAGAATTAGGGCTTTTGAAATAAGGCAAAATTGGAGGCTGAGACCAAGGCCAGTGGATTCAACGCGTTTGGACGAATCGAAACCAACACTCGCGCTCAATTTATGAACACTATAGGCCTAATCGCGATTTTCCCAAAAACGGCCTAAGAGAACGTCATGAAAACCGTTGCCTGTTCTTTTATGTTTTCAGGAACATGAAGAAGATGAAGTCGTGGCAAAACGTGATAAGCTGGTTTGAATTTTCGCGCGTGGATCCACTAACCTTTTGTTTTATTTTTATAATGATTGTTAGTTGCTTATTAATCAAACGCGTTAGTTGGCACAGTTGGTAAGCGAGAACGTTGGCAATGTATATGACCTGGGTTCGAGCCCCAGGTCTACGTTATTTCCATATTATTTTGCAATACATGTTCATATGCAGTTTCGAAAGTGGAGCGCACCGTACATCTTCCTGAATAAAGCGTCCACGTGCCCAGCTTCAACAATCACAAGGCTAAGAATTGAGGAACATGGTGGATCCCAGTCAACGCCTCTACACGTGAATAAAAAAGTCCACAAGGCCAGGAATTGAATTGGGCTCAAAATGCTTGGACTTAACCTCCATGTTGGGGACTGACACCCCCCTAGGTTTGCTTTTTTTTAATATTTCTTCTTTGCATTATTTCTATTCTTATTAATAATTGTTTTGTTTAATTAAATTAATTATTTTCACAAAATATAAAAATACACATAAAAATCAGAAAAGAGAAAAAATAATAAAATATTATTTATTTTAGTATTTTCATAAGCAAAGTTCCATGTAAATAAAATTAGTCTTAAATTAGGAGTTAATTTTAATTCTTTTAATAATAAATTAAAAAATGTAGAACTAGGGTTTAATTAACAATTTTTCATCCTTTTTATTTTTCTTTTATAATAATTAAAATAATTAAATATTTATTTTCATGAATTAAATTGAATATAAAAATTAGGTTTAATTTAGGTTAAATTTTAACGTCTTCTTAATAAATTAAAATAAAATAGAATTAGGGTTAGCGTTTAATTGCAATTAATTTTTTCTATTAAATCTTAAAATACTAAAAAACACCAAAAAACAAATTCTTTCTCTTTTAATTAATTAACTCCGTTATTAATTTAGTTTTGCAAAAGGGTCCAACGCCCTCGTTAGTAATTTCTTATTTCTTTGCATACTTATTTTATGTCATTTAAATAATTATGTACCTCTCCCGAAGCCTTATAATTACTTCTCGCACTTTTAATTCCTTTATTTATTTTCTGTCAAATCGGGTCCTGGTTAATTTTGGCGATGTGGACCCGCGCCTTTTGTAATAGCTTTAGATCTTTACTTTCCCGCAACTTTTTAACTGTTAATCAAAAGCATGAAAGAATGTATGGACAAAATAAAAACAAGCGTAGAACACCAATAACATGACAAGATAAATGCAAATGAACACGGCACACAAATCACACACACCACCCCTAGGGTACGCCTCACTGTTGCCTTGCCCTCGAAAGGTGATCGTCGAGTAGAGGATGTCTTAGTAAGTCCTCATGATCCGGGAACCTGGCATGAGGGTAGCTTTTAAGGTGTCTTCCCATTGCTCTGGTGATCACCATGTCCCGAACCTCGAATTGACCCGAACACCTCCAATGGTGGTGCTACCTACCTCTCAATGGTGGGATGGCACTACTTTAAAGGACATCTACACAGACGAATTCCTTAGGGTAGGTAGACGACTTTAGATACTTGCTCTAATTTCAAAACAAATCAAAAAATACTTTTCACGTCGACACCTTTTCAAAAAGCTTTTGAAAGCAACTTTTCAAACACTCTTGAGGACCGATACAAGAGTCGAACTGGAATTTTCAAAGAAACTTTTTAAAACCCACAGTTGAAAAGCAAACAAACCATTTTTGAAAACACAAATGAGCAAGTATCTAAGAGCCCATGGATAACCATGGATAGAAAGGGTGCTAACACCTTCCCTTTCTATAACCTACCTCCCGAACCGAGAGCAATCTCTATAAGGAATTTTTCTGTGCTTTTGTCCTTTCCATTTGGAGAAAATAAAAGACGGTGGCGACTCTTGCTTCCGCGACATTTCGCGAACCAGCGTTAAACAGTCAGTTCCAGATCCACCGATCACTGAACTGGCGACTCTGCTGGGGATAAACTTAAAGTGAGGTGTACCTTAGGGTTAGTTCATAACTGTGTTTTCAATTGTATTGATTTGCTTGCTTTACTATTGTGGGTTGCATGGGAGTTACATAGATCCTAACCCGGATCTGGGGATACCCTGTTTAGGTAGCATAAGCTGTGAGGGACCTGTCCGGCGTAGACCGACACAGGTGAAACAGTGGCTACGTTGGTGTGGCACCTTGGGCTGTACCGATATCCCTCGTGTTGAAACGGGGAGAATATGGGTCTTCCAAGGAGTCATTAAGCACCAACAGACCTTAGAACCCTAAATGACACAACTTGGCCATTAGAACAGTAGCAGTATGCTACGCCCATTAAGGCTAAACTCTCGTGATGGTTCTGGCCGCAAGAAAAGATTGCGATGCTGGAGTTATGACCGATTGAGGGTAGTCAATGATATTGGGATCCTCTAAGAACCCGGTTACTTTTGATTAGGACAGGTATGAACCCACCAACTTCAAGAGGGTACTACCCAGACCCCATGCTGACCTTAAATTCTAAGGGCTTCTCTTGTGTGACTTGTGTGCCTTCGTACTTGCCTACTTGCATGCTTGTTATCTGACACATGAACTACTTGCAGGTTTTGTTTATAGTCCTTAACTGGGACTCATAACAGGGTTTACTGAGTGTTTTGCAGGTTTTATTTAGTCCTTAATAAGGGCTCCTAACAGGGTTTACCCACATCATTCTATGCATAGCATAACATCATACCATTGCATACATCCTAACCCATTTCGAGGATCTCAAGGGCTTGTGATGCAGGTCATGATGAATCAAACATCTAGCAAGGGGCAAAGAGGATTTATTTTCCTCTAGCCAAGATTGTCAGAGGCTATGACCCACTGGATATGGTGAGCCTTTGACCCTTGAAGAAGAATTCTCAATAACATGGGTTTCCTTCAATCAAGCTACCGGACCCAAATTCTAACAAATTTTCTTGTTTACCCCGCGAGGTCCTTGAAAACATTGCATATGCATACATACACATCATTACATAACAGGTATCTTTGTTGCAGGGCACTTACCTTTCTCGCTGTTTATTTCAGCAATGGCCGTCCAACCAGATAACCAGGACCTTCTTGCTCAAGAGACTCGGTTCGGGGAAATCCTCCTGAATCTATCCAGGGGGCAGGAGGAGCTAAGGACACTTCTCATGGGAACCTTTGTCAGGAACAGTGCTGAGGATGAAAGGCTGAAACACCTACAAGCTGAGATGGATGCAATGAAAGCCCAAATGCCGGGGAAGAGGAATGCCATTCAAGGTTTAGCTCAAAGACAAGATGAGCTCCGGTTTCTCGTCAACCAACTGCTTCAGGGTAACCAACTGGGGCAAACATCTAAGGGTAAAAAGCCAGTCATCGTTCGACCATCTTTGAGACAAAGAGGCAAGGAGAAAGCTCCTCATATGGCTTCAGTATCACCAATTCAGTATCAACCTCACCAGCTTCAACCAGACAAACCCCAAAGGCAATTCACCGAGCTCAACGTGTCGCTGCCTCAAGCCTTACAACAACTTCTGAGGTTGAACTTAGTAACTCGAAAGGATCCTCCTAAGAATCCCAACAAGACACCTTCAAGGTATAACCCCAATGCTCACTGCGCTTATCATTCTGACAGCCCAGGGCATGCTACAGAGGATTGTTGGACTTTGAAGAATAAGATCCAAGACCTAATTGAGGAAGGAGCTGTGGAATTCACCCAAGATGGCCAGGCTGAGTGCTCCTACCATCCCTACAGGAGGCACCATTTGAAGTAACAAGCCCTGAGATGAGAAGACTTTTGTTCGTTAGGATTTTCAAGTTGTAACTTCTTTCTGTTCAAACATTTACTCATGTTAAACATTGTTATTTAATTAATGCATCGCATATGTCTGTTTGGAAGCAATATATTCGTATTCACTATACGCAAATTATTTTCATATTTTTTCTGATGATCAACTCTTGGTTAATAATGCTAAGCCTCTTGAGGGAGGATGACGAAAACGATACCACAATCTACAGTATGCTTTTTGAATAGACCCCGCTGATGAGGTACAGGCATTGTTTCAAATCCTAAACACTGGAGTTATAAGGAAGATAATCCCTCGTCAACCCCTCTGAGCCAAAGAAGTAGGAGTTTTTATTTTCGAAAATTGAAACCCTTTATCATAACCTGGGGCAAGGTAGTCTCTCAGTTGATCCAAGTGCACAATGAATGGCACCAAATGAGTCTTTCCAAGCAAAGAAAGACAGTGATGGTTCCGAATAATCAATAAAGAAAGGCAGTCATTACCAAAATAAAAAAAAAGCCCATTAAGTCAAAACCTGAAAAAGGAGACTTACAAAACTGGGGCATCCCGCTGACTGTAATCACAAAAGAAACAGTTCAGGCAAAATTTAGGGATAACAAAAATCAAAGAGAAAGAGGTCATACAAACCCTCAACAAAAACAAAGATGACTTCCTATTCGAAATAAATTATCAACATCCGAATCATCACCGGAAAATTAGAGCAAAGACTCAAACAAGGTCTAACGTATAATCAACTGAGTTTAGGTTTGGAGAACATCACGAAGAGCGGGTGGGTACAAATAAAATTCGAGCCTTTATCCTTTGTTTCTTAAACCGTGAACCAGGCCACATTATAACCCTCAAAAGTCCTAGCTGAAGCGTGGGTTAGTTCGAAAGCATACTGTTACGAAAGGTATCCTGACTCCTTAAGGCTCGCAATAAAATGACGAGTTGACATCACGTTTTACAAACAATCACTTGTTTTATGAGAAAGAATGCGTTTTCAAAATCTTCAAGACAGACATAAGCTTTGCATTTTTGATATAACATTATTTGCATATGACTATTTGTTTGAACAGCATAGAAGTTCGCACGAAGAATGCCTAATGAACAAAAGCACTTCCAATCAAGGGGCATGGCATGAGCATGGTCCATCATCTGGGGCAATCCAATCAAGATTCGGAGAATCTCTCAAAGGCCAAATAGCTTGGGGCAAATCTATGCCTGAATCACTTGGGGCATTCCAACAATGAATCTTGCCTGATTAAACATCCTCTGGTGGCATGACAAAAATACTTCTAAACAGGGGCAACTCCCTACATTCTGAAAACATGGACATAGCCGAAAAATACTATGCAAAATCAAAGACCCGCTAGGTTGACATACCTAGGCAAAAATCAGGGCTTCCCGGCGAACCAAAAGGGTTCGGGCAAAAATAAGGGATGAAAATGAAAAATCTGTACACCCGGCAAGTCGAAAACCTGAAAAGGCGGCTTGGGCAAAAATGGGTATCCCGGTGGACTGAAAACCCGAAAGGGCGGTCCAGGCAAAAGTTAGGGATCAAAGCGTACGACTATGTCCTGTCATCTTATCACCTGCCTACCAGAAGAGGGTTTGTCCATCAACAACTATCAGCACCTCACGGGTCTTCTTCTCCCACCTCAGAAACAGGGGCAATAAAGAGTTGTCCAAGCGATCTAATTGTTCTGTCCTCCAAGGTATCAAGGTAGGTTCAGCTGAAGAACACAACCAGGTATCTTAATTCCCCAGAGAGTGAGCCAGCAAGCAGTATACTCTCCTCAAGCAAAGCAGTTATCAACCTTAAGGAAGTTGGGTATCCTCCCGCAGATCTCAACCTTCCCCAGCAGCATACAGTCTTAACAAGCATCCCCGACAGTCTTGGTCTAAAGATTGTTCCCCGGCGTTCTATAAACATTCAATGGAGCTACTTCCCCAGCATATCAAATAAACTTCCCCAGGAGAGTCCAATCCAGTTCCCTAGGAAAGTTGGAATCCATCTCCCCAAGTAGTTAAGCTTATCCCCAGTAGATTCTGGAAGCTTATCCTCACAGAGCACGAACACGTCGTCCGGCTTTATTCAAAGAGTTATGCCCTTACCAGGATATAACTGGGTTATCCTCAGCCAAAAGCCACGAAAAGAGCGTTCTCGACGAAGTCTTCTTACCCCAGCGAAGTCCATCAACACTTCCAACAACAAGGGTATCCCTAGCAAATTATTATCAGCACTCGGCAAGGCATCCCTCTTCCCACAGAGTATTGCTTCCCAGCATGGTCGCTAGAGTATCTTTTCTCCCCGCAGAATCTTCCATTTGCCAAGTTTATTCCGCAACGGAGTCATCTTCTCCTACCGGTATTCTTGCAGTTATCATCCCCAGCGGAAGCAAAATCTATTCTTCAACATCAGCCCAGGATATGACTTCCCGGCACCCGTCAAGGATTTACTTTCCTAGACGAAAACATACATTCATAAAACATCACATACATCATTATAGCATGCATAGACACATTATATCATACAAATCTCATTTATGTTGAGAACATCATTGCTTGACCCATATCATGCATTGCATATGACTGACCTTTACCTTTCAGGAAAGATGCAGATAAATTCTCAATCATATTTCAAGACCTAGACCGGTTCAGTTAATCACCTCCAAAGATTTCTTATCCAGTCCAAGGCCTTCTCTAGTCCAGCCAAATCGACTCCCAACAGATTTTTCTGATAAAGACTCAGTAGAAGTTATCCCAGGTTATATTTTCCTGATGGTTCCCTCTCCGACGGTGAGTGAGGTGATAATTCCTAATGGTTCCCTCTCCGACGGTGAGTGAGGTGATAATTCCTTTTCAGATGGTTCCCTCTCCGACAGTGAGTGAGGTGATAATTCCTTTTCAGATGGTTCCCTCTCCGACGGTGAGTGAGGTGATAATCTCCTATGGTTCCCTCTCCGACGGTGAGTGAGGTGATAATTCCTTTTCAGATGGTTCCCTCTCCGACGGTGAGTGAGGTGATAATCTCCTATGGTTCCCTCTCCGACGGTGAGTGAGGTGATAATTCCTTTTCAGATGGTTCCCTCTCCGACGGTGAGTGAGGTGATAATCTCCTATGGTTCCCTCTCCGACAGTGAGTGAGGTGATAATTCCTTTTCAGATGGTTCCCTCTCCGACGGTGAGTGAGGTGATAATCTCCTATGGTTCCCTCTCCGACGGTGAGTGAGGTGATAATTCCTTTTCAGATGGTTCCCTCTCCGACGGTGAGTGAGGTGATAATTCCTTTCCTTATGGTTCCCTCTCCGACGGTGAGTGAGGTGTTAATTCCTTTTCAAGATGGTTCCCTCTCCGACGGTGAGTGATGTGTTAATTCCTTTTCAGATGGTTCCCTCTCCGATGGTGAGTGAGGTGATAATTCCTTTCAGATTATAATTTCCTAGGGTTCCCTCTCCGACGGTGAGTGAGGTGATAATACCTTTCAGATTATAATTGCCTATGGTTCTCTTCCCGATACTGCGAAGACGGTAATTCCCACCAAGATTTTTCTCAACAAGCATTGTTGAAGTTAAAGTCACCCAAGGCTCTCTTACCGTTCGTGCTAAGGTAGTAACCATCCCTGGTTCATTCATCATCTTGTGAAGCTCCAGATTCAACTCCTGTGACCAGTCAGGACATATCTATACCAAACATCTGAAAACCAGTTCTTGCAACGTGTCAGGTACTCGTTTTTTCTTTTGCAGGTATGCAGGTTCTCGCTAAGGAATCTCTTACACGATCAACATCCAGATGGCATCTATAAGCCCATCATCCTATTCATCAACCTCTAAATGGCATCCAAAAGCCCATTCCCATCATCACACCGTTACTATGTGAGCACAAATTTCTGGGCACTCTAGTGTTCAATCATCTTCTACCCTCGGATTACGAAAGACACGTCAGCCAATCTGCATCCTCAGGTCTAAGAAGATTGAACAGGGGCAACTGTTGTACCCCAAAATTTGCCCTCCCATATTCTTCAAGAAATTGCCAAGTCAAAATGCAAAAGTTCCCCAAGGGTTGCACAGTGCAAAGATCTCCTACACAGTCAAAACTAGGGTTTGTGTTCTGATCAAGAAAATGAAATTTCCAAAGGTCCATTCAAGTCTCACATGCCTACAAATATGGTCAAGCATCCTCATATCAAGTTTCAAGGCATTCAGCACAAAATTGCACAGTCAAAAACCCTAATTGCACTACAGTCAACTGTAGGGGCAAAATGGTCATTTGACAGTCAGAAGTTCAAATTTTTGGTCAACATATCATTTTGAAGCCACAAACATCATTTGATCAATGCTTGATCATGATTCTCAAAGTTTGGCTCAAAAATCATCAAGATGCAAAAGTTTCCTTATTTGGACAGTTGAAAAAGTCAACTGAAATTGACCAGGGCATAACTTTCACATGGATTATCAGAAAAATTCCATCCAAAGCTCATTTTGAAGAGAACGACATTTCCTACAACTCATCTTCATACTTCAAGTCCAAGAAATGCTCTCACAAAAAGTTATCAATTTCAACATTATAGGTCATTTTCAAAAGTCAACAAAAAGGGACTTTAAGTCAAAGGCCATAACTTGAGATTGGTAAATCAAAATGACATGGGACCAAAGACATTGGTTAGAGGACTCAAAGACCTTTCCAAAATGTCCAAGAACATGAGAAAAGCTTAAAAATTGAGCAAATTATGCCTTGTGGAAGTTGGGAAATTTTTGGATATTTTGAAAAGTCAACATTGATTCAAATGACCTAAAATTGCTAATGGGCCCATTTTTCCTCCATAATTCATCATCCATGGCATGTGCACGACCACTTGGCCCAAAGGGAAGTATTTTATCATTTTTTATTTATTTATTTGAATTTTTATTTATAATAATTCACTTAAATCAATTAAATATGTGAAAAATATTTAACTTAACCTAACAAATCTTTTTGTACATGTTTTAGCCTCAAGATTTCGTGCATATGCAGATAAGGAAAGATTTGGAGAGATTGGAGATGATTTGAAGCAAAAACACATGAAAAAAGATTGAAAAAATCTTAGAAAATCAAATTTCCAAAATCAATGAATGCAATGGATTTGATTGATTTTTCTTGACCTAATGGACTCAATACAAAAGCCTGAATACAACCCTAGTGCAAGAACACACAGAGCTGCGCAGAAAGGCATCAAAAGAACTTGAAATTTTCTCTAAAAAAGTCAAAACTGAAAGTTCACTTCTAGGGCGATTCAAGACATAATTCTTGTTCCATCAGCTTCCTTGAAGGTCACTGGACATATTCCAATCAAAAACAACCATCCAAACGCAAGGAATTGGTATACAACATTCAAGATATTTCATGGAAAATTCATAATCGTACTTTGAAATCTATGCATTTTTATGGCATCTCAATTATTGATTCTTATTCCTCATTTGATGCTGAAGCTAACCCATGTATTCAATTGTGTTTTTGAGCTATACACGCGATTATGCCATTGTTGATATTTAGGGTTCTTCAACCTTAGAATTAGGGCTTTTGAAATAAGGCAAAATTGGAGGCTGAGACCAAGGCCAGTGGATTCAACGCGTTTGGACGAATCGAAACCAACACTCGCGCTCAATTTATGAACACTATAGGCCTAATCGCGATTTTCCCAAAAACGGCCTAAGAGAACGTCATGAAAACCGTTGCCTGTTCTTTTATGTTTTCAGGAACATGAAGAAGATGAAGTCGTGGCAAAACGTGATAAGCTGGTTTGAATTTTCGCGCGTGGATCCACTAACCTTTTGTTTTATTTTTATAATGATTGTTAGTTGCTTATTAATCAAACGCGTTAGTTGGCACAGTTGGTAAGCGAGAACGTTGGCAATGTATATGACCTGGGTTCGAGCCCCAGGTCTACGTTATTTCCATATTATTTTGCAATACATGTTCATATGCAGTTTCGAAAGTGGAGCGCACCGTACATCTTCCTGAATAAAGCGTCCACGTGCCCAGCTTCAACAATCACAAGGCTAAGAATTGAGGAACATGGTGGATCCCAGTCAACGCCTCTACACGTGAATAAAAAAGTCCACAAGGCCAGGAATTGAATTGGGCTCAAAATGCTTGGACTTAACCTCCATGTTGGGGACTGACACCCCCCTAGGTTTGCTTTTTTTTTAATATTTCTTCTTTGCATTATTTCTATTCTTATTAATAATTGTTTTGTTTAATTAAATTAATTATTTTCACAAAATATAAAAATACACATAAAAATCAGAAAAGAGAAAAAATAATAAAATATTATTTATTTTAGTATTTTCATAAGCAAAGTTCCATGTAAATAAAATTAGTCTTAAATTAGGAGTTAATTTTAATTCTTTTAATAATAAATCAAAAAATGTAGAACTAGGGTTTAATTAACAATTTTTCATCCTTTTTATTTTTCTTTTATAATAATTAAAATAATTAAATATTTATTTTCATGAATTAAATTGAATATAAAAATTAGGTTTAATTTAGGTTAAATTTTAACGTCTTCTTAATAAATTAAAATAAAATAGAATTAGGGTTAGCGTTTAATTGCAATTAATTTTTTCTATTAAATCTTAAAATACTAAAAAACACCAAAAAACAAATTCTTTCTCTTTTAATTAATTAACTCCGTTATTAATTTAGTTTTGCAAAAGGGTCCAACGCCCTCGTTCGTAATTTCTTATTTCTTTGCATACTTATTTTATGTCATTTAAATAATTATGTACCTCTCCCGAAGCCTTATAATTACTTCTCGCACTTTTAATTCCTTTATTTATTTTCTGTCAAATCGGGTCCTGGTTAATTTTGGCGATGTGGACCCGCGCCTTTTGTAATAGCTTTAGATCTTTACTTTCCCGCAACTTTTTAACTGTTAATCAAAAGCATGAAAGAATGTATGGACAAAATAAAAACAAGCGTAGAACACCAATAACATGACAAGATAAATGCAAATGAACACGGCACACAAATCGCACACACCACCCCTAGGGTACACCTCACTGTTGCCTTGCCCTCGAAAGGTGATCGTCGAGTAGAGGATGTCTTAGTAAGTCCTCATGATCCGGGAACCTGGCATGAGGGTAGCTTTTAAGGTGTCTTCCCATTGCTCTGGTGATCACCATGTCCCGAACCTCGAATTGACCCGAACACCTCCAATGGTGGTGCTACCTACCTCTCAATGGTGGGATGGCACTACTTTAAAGGACATCTACACAGACGAATTCCTTAGGGTAGGTAGACGACTTTAGATACTTGCTCTAATTTCAAAACAAATCAAAAAATACTTTTCACGTCGACACCTTTTCAAAAAGCTTTTGAAAGCAACTTTTCAAACACTCTTGAGGACCGATACAAGAGTCGAACTGGAATTTTCAAAGAAACTTTTTAAAACCCACAGTTGAAAAGCAAACAAACCATTTTTGAAAACACAAATGAGCAAGTATCTAAGAGCCCATGGATAACCATGGATAGAAAGGGTGCTAACACCTTCCCTTTCTATAACCTACCTTCCGAACCGAGAGCAATCTCTATAAGGAATTTTTCTGTGCTTTTGTCCTTTCCATTTGGAGAAAATAAAAGACGGTGGCGACTCTTGCTTCCGCGACATTTCGCGAACCAGCGTTAAACAGTCAGTTCCAGATCCACCGATCACACACCCCTAGGTTAAACTCACTTGTTGCCTCGAAAAAATAGTCATGTCCCTCGAATATGGGCATTTTAGCAAAGACCCTCGATAAAAGATCGTAGTCCCTCAATGACCCTCAATGTTGCCTCTGGTAAATGATTTAGTCCCTAAACGACATTGCTAAAACATCACATAAGTTACCTTCTATGACTATATAAATAACCCACGCCCGTCCCTTCACATCCAACGATGGGGCTTCTTACCAAATCAATGGTAAGATAGCAACATTTAAAGGAGGAGGAAAAGAACATAGACCTTTTGAGTAGGTAGGTTGCTCCTAATTGCTCACTTACTCACAACAAAAACATTTTATACACCAACACTTTCATTTGAAACATTTTCAAAAGACAAAGCTCTTTGTACCCATTCTTATAGAAACGAGAGTCATTACAAAGACACTTTTCAAAATCACTTTCAAAAATACATTCCACAAACACCTCTTTGAACTATTTTCAAAAATTAACACTTTGTACACGTTCTTATAGAACCGAGAACCATTACAAAGACGTTTTTAAAATAATTTCAAAACCCACACCACAAACACATTTTCAAACAAAAGCAAGTGATCTAGCAAGCAACTAAGAGCCCGTGGATAACTACGAATGAAAAGGGTGTTAAAACCTTCCCTTTTCATAACCTACCCCCCGAACTCAAGAAACAATCTCGAAAGGTCTTTCCTCTTCTTTTCACCCTTTCCTTATTGGATAGAAGAAAAGTCGGTGGCAACTCTTGCTATCCGCAACAATTGCAATCAAACGCAAAACACCCAAGTCAGTTCTCCCATAGTGTTACAGAATTGAAGACTCTGTTGGGGAATTACTTAAAAGTGGGGTTACCTTAGGGCTAGATCACCTTTACTTGATTTCCTTGTTTGACTTGCATGCTTTACATTGGGTCCTTGTTTGGGTTTGTTTTTTATCCTCTACCCGGATCTGGGGCACCTTTTAAGCAAGTAGCAATAGATTGTGGAAACTGTGCAGGGTATACCAACATGGTTGACGCAATAGCTATGTTAGTGTGACACATTTGTTGGTACCGGTAGCCCTTGAGTAGTCAAGGAGAATACGGGGCTGTTGTGTGGTGTCATGAAGCACTAACTGACCTTAGAACCTTAATTGAACAACTTGTCCATTAGGAAGTAGTGAGATAGTCGGCTTTGGTGCAGTCTAGAGTTGGTTGATACTCGATGCTACGCTCATTGAGATCGGACTTTCAGGATATTTTGGTCGCCATTAAAGAGGCTTACGCTGAAACAATGTCCGATGAAGAAAGATCAATGATATTGAGATCCCCTAAAACCCAGTTACTATTACTAGGACAGGTTGAGCCAACTAAACTTCAAGAGGGTACTTACCTACAAACGTCATACAAGCCTATACCTAAGGACTTGTCTGCTTTGTGTGTATATGACTATTTGTACATAACAACTTACTTGCTTTGCATACTTATACATAACATCATAAACATCATAACATCATAATCATTCTCACTAACCATTTCAAGGATTTCAGAATTTATCTTTGTTTTATTTTGTAGGCCATGACTCCCATCCAAAGGAATACCATACGAATCAGCTTCATGAAAACACACCCTCAACTCCAAGAATTAGCATGAAGGGTGCCTAGAGATTCTCCCTTTACCAAGAAATATGGTCTTCTCAGCTTGGCTACCTCCAATTTTCAAGAAGAAATTATGTGTGTACATTTCCAATTCTTTGATCCCATGCATCATTGCTTCACCTTTCTTGACTATCAGTTGGTGCGTACACTAGAAGAGTTCTCTCAACTTTTAGGAGTGCCTGTGCTTGATCAAATACCATTCACCGGTTTAGAGGAGACTCCAAAGCCTGAGGTCATTTCCAAAGCCCTTCATCTGAAGAGAGCCGACATTATAGCAAATTGGGAGAGAAGAAGCGGAGTTAAGGGTTTCCTAGCCAAGTTTCTGTTGGAGAAGGCTCGTTCATTCTGGGAAGATATGGATTTTCAAGCCTTTGAAGATGTCTTGGCCCTTCTAATCTATGGTTTGGTTCTATTTCCCAATTCGGACCAATTCATAGATGTGAATGCCATCAAGGTCTTCCTCTCTCGTAATCCTGTACCTACCTTGCTTGGAGACATTTTACATTGTTTCCACACTCGCACCATGAAGAAAAGAGGTACTCTCTTGTGTTGCATTCCCCTACTCGTCAAGTGGTTTACTTTACACCTACCTCGACCAACATTGAAGAGCGGGCAAGGTTTTACATGGTCTCAAAGGATGATTTCCCTCACACACTCTGACATTTATTGGTGTTCTCAATCCTTGGAGGATACTACTATCATTGACCGTTGCGGGGAATTCCCTAATTGTTAGAACAAAGTTTGGTTTTAATCATATCTTAGAGTTTTGATGATAACAATGAAATAAATTTTGTATAATATATTTTATACTCTGATGTGCATGTTTTCTAATTCAGATGATGTTCTGACTCAAGCATTCTCAAAAGTGAAACATCATTCTACGCTGAGCAGAAAAAGGATAAAGAAGTTCCTAAGAAACTTTATGTAAATGCAAGTCTAAAGCAAACTCTGAAGGAAGCACTCCAAGGCAAACTTTGATAAAAAGTAATCTTAAGCAACCTCTTATAAAGCTAGCTGAAGCAAAGATTTGAAAGAAGCACGCTGAAAGAAATATCTGATAATGCAAGCTGAAGCAAACTCTGATGAACATAAAATGAAGAAAACTCTGATAGAAGTAGTGATATAGCAAACTCTGATAGAAGAAAAGTTAAATAAAACTCTGATGTTGCAACGCTGCAAGCAAACTCTTAAACTTCCAGAGGCAAGCTCTGAAAGTACCATTGATCATTTAATGCTAAGACGACTAACGCACTCAAGCGGTACTACGCACGAGAGCATTGGAAACATAAAGATCAAGCTAACACGCATCATTAATGCATACTCTCTCTTCAAGGCAGTAACAATTAAAATTTAAGCTATATATAGAAGACCATTTGTTTCAAAGCAAGGTTACTGATCCATGCAAAATATACTGAAGCTCACTATTTTCATCCTTGTAAACTCTTTGTATATAGTGGATAATTCTTAAGTTCTGGGCTAAAATCTTAGTGATAAATCACAGTTTGTGATATAGCTTATTAGAAGCATTATGATTCACTACTGTTAAGAGAATCTTTATAATTGTTCCTTGAGAAACCAGTTGGGTCAGATTTCTCAAGAGGGTTAGGACTAGTTGAGTCTTAGAGGTGTTAGTCACAATAGTTTGGTTGTGCATTGTAATTGTTCCTTGAGATACCAGTTGGGTCAGATTTCTCAAGAGGGCTAGGACTAGTTGAGTCTTAGAGGTGTTAGTCACAACAGTTTGGTTGTGCATTGTAATTGTTCCTTGAGAGACCAGTTGGGTCAGATTTCTCAAGAGGGCTAGGACTAGTTGAGTCTTAGAGGTGTTAGTCACTTGTAGTTGGCTTGTGCATTGTATTGTTAGTCACAACAGTTTGGTTGTGCATTTGTAATCAGTTTTGATTATAGCGGATTAAGTCCTCGTTGAGAGAGGCGAAATCATCTTGGCGGGTGGACTGGAGTAGTTTGAGTTTCAAACAAACCAGGATAAAATCACCTATGTCCTTCCATTATTATTGCGCAAGAAAAAGGAAAAACTTATTCAACCCCCCGCCCTCTTTCTAAGTGTTTTCTCACCCTTCAATTGGCATCAGAGCTCTAGTTCTGGGTGCAAACACCTAACAGTGTCAGAAAAAGATCCAAAAGGAAAACACTATGGCAACTCAATAAAACAACAAATGCACCAAACCTATTGTGTTTGATAGAGAATACTTTGAATACTGGAAGGATAGACTAGAAAGTTTCTTTCTAGGTCATGATGCTGATTTATGGGATATGGTCCTAGATGGTTACACACATCCACAAGACAAAGATGGAAACAAGATTGACAGAAAGAACATGGATAAACAACATAAATTAGATTTCAAAAATCACCACAGAGCCAGAAATATCTTTCTAAATGCTATCTCTAAAACAGAATATGAGAAAATCACCAATAGAGATACAACACATGACATGTTTGAGTCTCTCAAAATGACTCATGAAGGAAATGCTCAAGTAAAAGAGACAAAAGCTATGGCTCTCATCCAGAAGTATGAAGCCTTCAAAATGGAAGAAAATGAGTCCATTGAAGTTATGTTCTCAATATTCCAAACTCTGACCGCTGGCCTAAGAGTTCTGAACAAAGGATACAACAAGGCAGACCATGTTAAGAAAATTATCATAAGTTTACCCAGAAGATGGGCACCTATGGTTACTGCATTCAAAGTGTCAAAAGATTTGAATAATGTATCTCTTGAAGAACTTATCAGTGCATTAAGAAGTCACGAGATAAAACTTGATGAACATGAGCCTCAGAAGAAAGGTAAGTCTATCGCCCTTAAATCTATTAAAAAATGTGAAACAAATGCTTTTTAGGCAGAAGAAGGAAACTTTAAAGACTCTACATCAGAAAAAGATGATTTATCTCTGCTCTCCAGAAGGATCAACCAGATGTGGAAGCACAGACAAAAGAAGTTCAGAAACTACAAGAGGTAAGAAGATGAACCAGAATCTTCTGGATATAAGAAGTCAAGCATAAGAGATATAGTCTGCTATGAATGTAAAGAACCAGGACACTACATAAGTGATTGTCCTAATCTACAAAGAGAAAGACCAAAGAAAAGGTTTGGAAGAAAGAAAGGCATGATGGCCACCTAGGATGATTCATAATCTTCTGAAGCTGAATCTGACTCAGAAGATGAGCACGTTAACCTAGCATTTATGGCTACCACATCAGATGATGATGAATTGGACTCTGGTTCAGAACAGAAAGAGGTATTCTTTGAATTCTCTAGATCTGAACTTGTAGAAAGCTTATCGGAACTTCTTGAAAACTACAGACAACTCAAAATCAAATACAAGAAACTCAAAAAGAATCTTGCATCTGATTTTGAGAAACTTGAAACAGAAAACTTTGAACTTAAAGAAAACAATTTTAAAACCAAAGAGGAAGTTCAAAAAGTTCAAAAGATTTCTATTTCAAATTCTGCTTCAAGTTCAAGAGATATTCTTAAAGAATATGACTCTAGTTTTTCAAACATTTCTTGCTAAAAGCATAGATAAAAGCAAAATGACTTCAATGATCTATGGTGTTAGTGGAAATAACAGAAGAGGAATTGGATATGAAACTCCCAATGGGAAAGAAACATATAAACTTAAACCTGTTGAGGAAATGGTTATCACATATAAACCACTGCACAAACAATTTATTTTTGGGCACACACATGATATCAAATACACATCTCACTCTAAAAACTTTTATGTTAAATCAAAGTTCAAACAGAACTTTAAAAACTCTAACCAAAAAGGACCCAAAAAGATATGGGTACCTAAGGAGAAAATAATATATGTTGCAAATGTCATTAACAACACAATTAAAACACCAGTCATGGTACCTGGACTGTGGATGCACTACTACAAAAAAGGGAAAAGACAACGCTTTTTAGGCTTTTAACAGCGCTTTAACGTGCTGCCTAAAGCAACACTGCTAAAAGAAAATACATCACTTTTTTCAATGTAAAAACGTTGTCTTATGCCAACTTTAGATAACGTTTTTAGAATAGACAACGCTGTTTTATATACCTCTTTAGTAACACTTTGTTATTTTTTTAAGACAGGCTTTAGACAGCGCTGTCTATCCCCCACTTTAGACAGCGCTTTCAGACTTTAGGCAACGCTTTTTTTTTAAAGTTTTTACAATGCTTTTCTCCTAAAGCGTTGTCTATTGTTTACAATTTTTTAAAATAAATTATCTATTTTGACTTACAAAAGCACTGTCCAATATATATAATGCATTTTAATCAGAATTTTAACCATATTTGATCCAGATTTTCACCATATTATGCACCATATTTGGTAGCTTCATTCCAATAAAATATACATATATAAAAATTACACACATATATATATATATATATATATATATATATATATATATATATATATATATATATATATATATATATATAAATTGATGATATATACAACAACAATTACAAAATTTATGATACAAGTTAAAATTCTACAAGTTAAAATGCCTAAAATTCAAAATTGAATTTACATCTATACATCTTTCTATCTTCGAGAATTCTCATGAAACAACAACAACATGAATATCTTAGCTCTATCTTCTACACATGTACCTATAAACCTGGAAAAAAAACCAAATGATCGAAATTAATAACATGATAATATTAACGTTGCACTTTATTCGAATTTAATTTATACTCAAAACTCGAAAGTTCTCATCAAAAGAAATAAGACAATATACCTTAGCTTATACAATTCTCAACCCGATAATAAACTGACACCATTCCTCCATAAGTTAATCCAATTGATCTTTTGAGTAATATGCACAATTGAATTCCTCAAAGTACTACATATATAATAATATAACATAGTATCTGATTTAGTTAAAACAATATGTCATTTTATGAAAAACACAAAATATGAAAATAGTATGTAATTCCTAAGTTAGAAATCCATACCGTGGATAGAATCTCTAATCGATCCAAAAGAATAGTTTCTTTCATAAACCTCAACATAAAATAGCCACAATCTATACCGTTACGCTGGCGAGGACACTACACATGGAAAGAAAATACAAATATATATCAGGATATACCCCTTAAATTATTTTATCAAGTACCATCACTAATGTAATCAAAACTAAATATCTCTTTGTGAAAATATACCTCCACTCTGATCCATATAACGTTGTTGGCTCTACTTTTTTGTACTTGAATATCTCTTTGGGAGCGAAAAGCAAGTAGAACGCTATAATAAAATATAAATGACTGTTTAGAACAATCTCACATAGAAACATAAACATAAACACAAATCCAGATATGTTGACCATAAACATAAACATAAACATAAACATAAACATAAACATAAACATAAACATAAACATAAACATAAACATAAACATAAACATAAACATAAACATAAACATAAACATAAACATAAACATAAACATAAACATAAACATAAACATAAACATAAACTTGCATATCTCTTTGGGAGCGAAACACTTACGTGTCAATCATCTGTTTCAAATCTGGATATGTTGACCAATCATTGTATAACGAGTCCAGATAATACACAGTTTCTCTCATAGGATTAATCGCAACCAATAACCAGTGTCCACTGTAAGATTAAACAATGGCCAAAAACTGAAAATTATAATAGATCAAGTTAGGATGAAAATCTAACCCGTTGCCAGTATTATATGGCAAAAAGAACAACTTCTCAGTATCTTTACTGGCCACGAATAAACCTAGTACATATGCTATGACATTATTTGGTCTCGACAGTGTTGGGAGCTAAGAAGTCAAATCTTGCTTCTAATCCACGCGGGCGCACAATGTTGTCATACATAAACCTTAAACTAAAACATGATTAACATTATACTATATTCATTAAAATGAGGGATTAAATTGTTTATTTAATTAAACAAAGTTGATCGGAGTGTACCTGATGTATATTGCTTGAGCTTTGTACATGATAAGTAAAGACATAAACATAGTTTTTCAACTTCGCTATATCTAGTTTCTGCATCGTTTAAAACTCTACTGAGATAATAAATAGGTATTTCGACACGATTCTCATCCTCTTGAGCTAACATGCTTCCTAAAGTTTTATTGAATGCAGCCATGTACAATCTCATACTTCTATTTCTACAAGGAGGTACCATAATGGGAGGTTTGGCAAGGTATTCTTTGATCTTGTCGAAAGCCTCTTGTTGTTCTTGCCCCCACTCGAAACATCCTTTGTTGAGTCGAAGTTGTGGTGATAAGGCTTGCATTTTCCCACTTAAGTTGGAAATAAATCTCCTCAGGAAATTTATCTTACCAAGCAGAGATTGCAACTCCTTCTTGTTAGTTGGCGCTTTCGCTTCCAAAATGGCTTTGGTCTTGTTCTGGTTTACTTCAATTCCCTTCTTGTGCACCACAAATCCTAAGAAATCCCCTGCTTTTACACCGAAAGCACATTTTAGAGGATTCATTTTCAGACTATAGCATCTCATCCTTTCGAAGGATTGTCGAAGATGGTCTATATGAGTCTTCCCTGAAACAGATTTAACAACAATATCATCAATATAAATCTGCATAAAAGTGTCGATGAAATAATGGAAGATTGAGTTCATTTCTCTTTGATATGTTTCCCCTGCGTTTTTTAGGCTAAAAGGCATCATTACCCATTCGTAAGTGCCTAAAGCTCCAGGGCATTGAAAGGCTGTTTTTGATACATCTTCTTCAGCAATGAAAATTTGATTATACCCTGAGTATCCATCAAGCATACTCATGTATTCAAAGCCAGCGGCAGAATCGACAAGCATTTCCGCTACAGGCATTGGATATTCATCTTTGGGTGCTGCAATGTTTAAATCTCTAAAATCGCTGCACACCCTTAAGGTGCCATTTTTCTTTATAAGAGGTACTATATTTGCAATCCATTAGACATACCTGGTTGTTCGGATGAACTTGCATCTCGACAGTCTTTCGAATTTCGTCTTGATCTTCGATAAGATCTCTAGTGCAAAATGCATTGGAGTTTGCTTGACAGGCTTTTTCCCAGGTCTTATTGGTAGTTGAAGCTCTACCACTTCCCTGTCGAGACCAGACATTTCATCATAATCCCATGCGAAGCAATCTTTGAATTCCTTCAACAATTAGATTATTTCGATCTTGAGCTCTGGATCTATCTTCCCGCTAACGTATGTTGGACTTTTCGCCAATCCTTCGCCCAGATCTATTTCTTCTAAAGGATCTTGCGCTAGCATTTTAACGTTGTTTGCTAACGGATCCTTTTCAAAACCTAGAGGCTCATCATCATAAATAGCATCGAAGTCCTTCCCAGGACCCTCTGGAAGAAATACCTTTTCATTGGCTTTAATAGCCATGTATTTGACTTCATCCTCTAAGGCCGCTATCATTCTACTTTCGGCTACATATTCCGAAATATTTTGTAAGGCTTGTGATTCAGTCATCATCACCAAATTCACTTCCCCATCCAGTTGGTCGTATGTCATCAACTCCTCCATAGTAAATGTTTGATAAGTCTTCTCTATCCCACTGGAAACCATGGTCAGAATGCAGGTAGAGGGAGCAGAAGGCATTTGGTGTTGGTGCCAAATCGAACTCCGGAGGATTGCATGGCCCTATATGAGCCAAGTTTCAGTCGAATCTATTTTTCCAACGTTATTAACTTCACCCAAGTAATAACTTTGGTCAGCTTCTATATTCTCTACAATGCCATCAGGGCGCCAAATAGTGACCCGTTGATGCATCGAAGATGGCACTGCACCTATGTCATGTATCCACTCTCTACCTAAGAGTATATTGTAGTTGGGCTTCACTGAGATGACCATGAACATAGTTGGTCGAAGGATTGTTCCTACCTTGAGGTCTAATTGTATCACCCCTATAGTGGTTCCAATACCTCCTTCATAGTTCGACAGAACCACGTTGTGCGGTTGGATATCCCCATCTCCTTTGCCCAATTTCCTTAGCATAGATTGGGGAATTATGTTAATTGTAGCTCCACAATCAACCATAATTTTATTGATTGTTATTTCCCATATCTTTGCTCTAATGAACAAGGGTTTTAGGTGATTTTTCATCGCCTCTGTAGGTGGCTCGAAGAATGCATTTTGCTCCTCGACGCTACCATTGTTCATTACATAATAGCACATTGGCATATGTTTGGCCATTTCTTGTTCGACTTCCTAGTCGGTCTCTTTGACTTCGACTTGGCGGCCGTATTCTCTGGGTAGCACTGATACTACATTTACCATAATGTCTAAAGTAGCATCAGATTCAGAGTTACCTTCGTCATCTGATTCATCTCGATCTGGACACTCCAACCTTCTGGCAATTGGTTTCCTTTCTAAAGGCTTTCGTTGTCTTCCTTTGTCCATTTTTTTGTGGCACGTTGATACTTGACTCTGGTTGAGGCTCTTCTGTAGCCTCCCTTTCGGCTTTTCGTCGTCTTTGGAATCTCCTCCACTGGGAGAGAGACATGGGGTTCTTCCCCTTATAGTTGCTCGATACATGAGCCACTTTGTTTGTAGTCGTAGTTTGGGATTCTTTCATATATGCCAAGGATGGCCCTCTTGGCACATCGAATGATCGCAATTTCTCTTCACTTGGCCTTTTCCTGTTTGTTGTCTTTAGCCAAGTATCCACGGGGACATTAGTTGGAGGCCTTAAAGTTGATGGCCTCTTCACCTAGTTCATTGGTCCTCTTCTGGGATCATATCTAACTTCAGGAACCATGTGGGGTTGGGCATTGGTTGCCCTTTTCTCTTTCATTACCCTTATGCCCTGTATGTGTTCTGCAATCTTTTTATCGAAGATGGAGCTGCATCTTGGACATAACATAACTTCAGACTTTTTCTTTTAGCATCGTTGCATAAAGTCAGACAGATCCTCATTTTCTTTTGGAAATGCAGTTTTATTCACTTCCTCTTGTCTAATGGCTTCCTCTGAAGCCTTTGCCTCAGATACTTCGACCATGTTGACTTGCACGTTGCTCTTGGCAGCGAGATTCATTTTTTGCATTTTGGCCTCAAGTTCCTCTGTCGAACCCTTGACAGCAGCCACATAAGAACTTACAGTAGTCCTTTTGTTGGAGTCTTCAGCAACTCCTTTGTTTAGGCCTTCAGTAGCCTTTTTGTTTAAGCCTTCAGTGGTCTTTCTAACCGCTTCTGCAGTATTTCTGGAGATGTTCCCAGTAAAACTGCCAAAGACTGGCATATTGACGAAGTCTTTAGAAGTTTTGACCATATTAATGCCTGTTGGTTCAGCATAGTGGGCATCAGCTCTCAGTGGGTCTGCATCAATTTTCATTTGGGGTTTGTCAGCAAATTTGAGTTTGGCTTCTTTGATTGCTCCTTGAACGAGATCCCTGAAAAGAAAACATTGTGAAGTTTTATGGCCCAAAAAATTATGATACTTACAAAAACCTCTTTTCTTTCTTTGTTCTAAAGGAGGCATTTTTCCCCTGGGGGCACTATCATTTGGCCATCTTTCACTAATAAGTCGAATATCTCATCATATTTTGTGACGTCGAAGCTATACGTTTTCTTTGGGAATCTATCGCTGTTCTTTCCAGACTCAGTAGGATTCTTCTCGTCTGAGGGCAGTAACACTCTGCAAGAGTATGGAGGTCCGTGTTTTAACTCTGCTAAATCTATTTCGCTCTCTTCGACGGCTATAGGATTACTAGATGTCTCTACATCATTATCATCCATTTCGACATAGGCCACCTTTTCTCATCGATGAGTCTTAGTTGCTTTATCTTTTTCAATTTTAAGACGTTCTACCTGTCGAACTCTATCGGCCAATTGGGCCATGTCCTTCAGATATTGGGTATCTAGTTTCTTCCTAAGAGAATAGTCTAGGCCTCCTACAACCATTTTGACCAATTCATGCTTAGGCACTTGTGTAAAGCATCTGGATTTGAGCAGTCGAAACCTATTTAGATATTCGTCTATTGGCTCGGTGAATCTTCTTTTCACGCTTTCCAGTTCTTTCAGACTTATTTTGGTCTGCCCCATGTAAAATTGTTCATGGAACAATCTCTCCAATTGATTCCAATTGTGGATCAAATTGGATGGGAGGGCGGTAAACCAAGTAAAAGCATTTTTTGTTAGAGAACTTGGGAAATATTTAATCCTAAGGCTCTCATTATTTGATATTTCCCTATCTTCTATCAAACATCTCGCTATATGTTTGATAGTTGACTCCGTCGTATCCCCTGAAAACTTAGTGAACTTTGGAACCTTCCACCTAGGGGGTAAATCTGTTTGCAAGATATATTCTGACAATGAGGATGTAAAGTTTGGCTTGCGGAAGCCAATGTTCATTCCATTTTGTGTCATGATCCTTTCGATCATGGCTGTCAAATTATTTTCTGTGCCATAATTATGGTGTCGAACTTGCTGTATCAGTTCATCAGCATTTTGATTTCTATTCACCATCATTACACTTTGATCACCATCTCTAAGGATTTGTGGGGGAAGTATGGGTATTTCGACCCTAGGTTTTTCGACCCTTTGGTTAATAGTTACATCTTCTTCTAATACTACACCTTGATCCTCTCTCATAGGAGCTCTCTGGGGTTGTCGAATAGGTTATGAAACCCCAAAAAATTCAGTCATGCGCGCCATTTGGACTGTAATTTGTTGGTTTGACTGAGTGGTATTTTGTATTAGAGGGTTAAATACTGTACTTAGAGTTTGGGCCAAAATTTGCACCATGTCATGGTTGCTTTCATCCATTTGTTTCCTCAAAATTATTGTGGAAGCGTTTGTGAGGCTTGGCATTGCATGGGATGTCCCTCCTAACATTTGGTTCCTACCCATACCAGTTCTAGATCCCTATAATGGTGAAGATGCACTTACCAAAGGTTCTGAAAATATAGATGCAACATTCATAAGGCTAGCCATTTCAGTAGTTGGCATGCCATAAGGCTGGTCTCAACCCATCCAGGCTGTCGAAAACCCATGGGGAGCGTATGGTCGAAATCCTGGATTCACCCTTGGTGGGGGTGTTCCCATTGGACCTCTGGGACCTGCATATGAAAGTATTGGTCCTGTTTGGGTTGTTGTCAACGTTGGTATCGAACCAACAGTTGACGAGACTATTTCACTAACGGTTGGTATTACCGTTGTTTCCGTAGTAATTGGTTGAGGTATCTCTCCATTATTTGTCTGATTAGCCATATTGCTTTCCCTATTTATCTTTCTAGTTGTACACTCGTTGGTGGTTATTTTACCACTTCTTAATAGCATGGAAAACTTTGTAAAAGAAAGAAAATCATGTGAAGCATTTATATTAAGATTAATAAGCAAAAACGAAAGACAAAATAAATAAAACAACAGTAATTAGCAACATCCCACCAGGTGTGCCAATTTGTTCACCGTGTTTTCTGGTAAACAATCGCTGATCTTCCAAAAAGGGTAACTTTTTGGTTACTCGCAAGATCGATCAGTTTGATCCTAGGACATATGCTAATTTGTGATGTTGTTTGGACACAAACGTTAATGTGGGTGAAGAACGCACGCTCGACTGGGAAAGGGATGAGTTTAAGTGCAAAAAGTAAATAGAACAAAGGGGTCGAGGAGAGTTTAGGTACAGGAATCTGGGCGAAAAGTGCAGATAAAGTGCAAACAAGATAAAAGGGCAAGAAATGTAAAGAGAGAAATAAAAGACTTTGATTGTAAAATGTGGTGTTTCAAACGTACATTTTTCAGTATTCTTTCTCACACAGCGGGTACTTGAATAGTATTGAATAATTTATACGATCAGTTGAACACATAGAAATCTACATAAACTTCCTATATTTATACTAAAACTAGGTAACCGTCGAGGAGTTGCCTTGCTCTAAGATGAAGACAAGTGTCTTCTGCATATGCTTCGACCCCTATTTTCACGCCACGTTGCTTTCCTCAATTGCCAAGCGAACTGCTTTTCCCTCCTTTCTTCAGATTCAAAATCTTCTGTGGCAGATACAAAGTTCTCTTCTAGTCGAAGACCTTGGAGTTTCTTCAGTCGAAGGGATTGAGGACCTTCTGGTCGAAGACTCAATTTAACTTAGAATTTCTCTAAGTACTTTTATGCTTTGTCGAAGCCTTTTCAACTTAGACTTGTTCAATCTATTTTTGGCCCATAAGGCCAACTTGTTGTAGGTGTCGAATTTAGGAGCTAACAGAAACACACATTCTTTTGAGTTCATATCGAGCTTGTGTGATTTATAGGGCTTTAGCAAGGGAAGCATACACAACCAAAGGGTTTGAGAAACTTCCAATCAGATAATTGTAGGTGTAAAGTGAAAAAGGATGAGTTATTATTTTGGAAAATAGAGTGTAGTCTAATGATGAGGTAGGTGGCTGTCAAAAATGCATGATCCCAGAATTTTAGAGGAAAGTTAGTTTGGGTAAGGAGGGTTTAATCAGTTTTAACAATGTGTCTGTGTTTCCTCTCCACTGAGCCATTTTGGTAGGGAGTGTAAAGACATGTTAGTTTATGAGTTATGCCTAGACTAGATATGTATTGAGTGAGAGGCCTAAACTCTCATCCACCATCTGTTTGTATAGCTTTTAGTTTGTGATTTAACATTAGTTTAACTAAGACTTTGAATTGTTTGAAAGATTCAACAGTGTGGGATTTAAGTTTGAGTGGATATATCCAAGTTTGCCCACTGAAAGCATTAACACACGTAAGGAAATAGGTGTATCCACATGATGAGGTGACAGTGGAAGGACCCCAAAGATCACAAAAGACTAATTCTAGAGGCTTAGTATAGTTAGTATTTTAAGCGTGAGAGGGAAGTCTATGAGCTTTTCCTAGACAAGATGCATTACAGAAAACAAGAAGATTTTTATTAGGCATAAGAATATTAAAAACAGTAAGAACATGTTTAAGAGTCTCTTGGAGGGAATGTCCCAACCTACAATGCCAAATTTGATACAAACTAGGAGATGTATTACATTGAAAGGGAATAGTATTGCCTAGAATCTAAGCTAGAGCTAAAAACATGAAGAGCTTGAGGTGAGACTTAGTCTAAGATAGAGATAGAAACATGAAGAGCTTGAGGTGATAATTGATCTATATGAAGAGCTTGAGGTGAGACTTGAGGTATGACTGGATCCAAACTGTCAAATTTGTAGATGCCATCATTCCCAAGTAAGCCTCTTAACAGGATCTTAGGAGAAGCCTGGCATTTCACAAAGCATTTATTAGCATGGAATTCAAAATATACATAATCATCTTTGGAAAATTGACTCACACTTACAAGATTTTTGGTAATGACCGGGACAAGTAAAAGTTTGTTTAGTTTTAGGGAGGTGTTAGGGTAGTAAGGGGAGTTAAAAGATAAGGAACTAGGGGATTTTATAGACAAACCTTGACTATTTCCTATTTGGACATTGTTTGAACTTGGAAAAGAGAGCATTGGAAACATAAAGATCAAGCTAACACGCATCATTAATGCATACTCTCTCTTCAAGGCAGTAATAGTTAAAATTTAAGCTATATATAGAAGACCATTTGTTTCAAAGCAAGGTTACTGATCCATGCAAAATATACTGAAGCTCACTATTTTCATCCTTGTAAACTCTTTGTATATAGTGGGTAATTCTTAAGTACTGGGCTAAAATCTTAGTGATAAATCACAATTTGTGATATAGCTTATTTAGAAGCATTATGATTCACTACTGTTAAGAGAATCTTTGTAATTATTCCTTGAGAAACCAGTTGGGTCAGATTTCTCAAGAGGGTTAGAACTAGTTGAGTCTTAGAGGTGTTAGTCATAATAGTTTGGTTGTGCATTGTAATTGTTCCTTGAGAGACCAGTTGGGTCAGATTTCTCAAGAGGGCTAGGACTAGTTGAGTCTTAGAGGTGTTAGTCACAACAGTTTGGTTGTGCATTGTAATTGTTCCTTGAGAGACCAGTTGGGTCAGATTTCTCAAGAGGGCTAGGACTAGTTGAGTATTAGAGGTGTTAGTCACTTGTAGTTGGCTTGTGCATTGTATTGTTAGTCACAACAATTTGGTTGTGCATTTGTAATCAGTTTTGATTATAGTGGATTAAGTCCTCGTTGAGAGAGGCGAAATCACCTTGGCGGGTGGACTGGAGTAGTTTGAGTTTCAAACAAACCAGGATAAAATCACCTATGTCCTTCCATTATTATTGCGCGAGAAAAAGGAAAAACTTATTCAACCCCCCGCCCCCTTTCTAAGTGTTTTCTCACCCTTCAATTGGCATCAGAGCTCTAGTTCTGGGTGCAAACACCTAACAGTGTCAGAAAAAGATCCAGAAGGAAAACACTATGGCAACTGAACAAAACAACAAATGCACCAAACCTCTTGTGTTTGATGGAGAAGACTTTGAATACTGGAAGGATAGACTAGAAAGTTTCTTTCTAGGTCATGATGCTGATTTATGGGATATGGTCCTAGATGGTTACACACATCCATAAGACAAAGATGAAAACAAGATTGACAGAAAGAACATGGATAAACAACAGAAATTAGATTTCAAAAATCACCACAGAGCCAGAAATATCTTTCTAAACGCTATCTCTAAAATGGAATATGAGAAAATCACCAACAAAGATACAACACATGACATGTTTGAGTCTCTCAAAATGACTCATGAAGGCAATGCTCAAGTAAAAGATACAAAAGCTATGGCTCTCATCCAGAAGTATGAAGCCTTCAAAATGGAAGAAAATGAGTCCATTGAAGTTATGTTCTCAATATTCCAAACTCTGACCGCTGGCCTGAGAGTTCTGAACAAAGGATACAACAAGGCAGACCATGTTAAGAAAATTATCAGAAGTTTACCCAGAAGATGGGCACCTATGGTTACTGCATTCAAAGTGTCAAAAGATTTGAATGATGTATCTCTTGAAGAACTTATCAGTGCATTAAGAAGTCACGAGATAAAACTTGATGAACATGAGCCTCAGAAGAAAGGTAAGTCTGTCGCCCTTAAATCTATTAAAAAATGTGAAACTAACGCTTTTCACGAAGAAGAAGGAAACTTTAAAGACTTTACATCAGAAGAAGATGAGTTATCTCTGCTCTCCAGAAGGATCAACCAGATGTGGAAGCACAGACAAAAGAAGTTCAGAAACTACAAGAAGTAAGAAGATGAACCAGAATCTTCTGGATATAAGAAGTCAAACAAAAGAGATATAGTCTGCTATGAATGTAAAGAACCAGGACACTACATAAGTGATTGTCCTAATCTACAAAGAGAAAGACCAAAGAAAAGGTTTGGAAGAAAGAAAGGCATGATGGCCACCTGGGATGATTCATAATCTTCTGAAGTCGAATCTGACTCAGAAGATGAGCACGTTAACCTAGCAATTATGGCTACCACATCAGATGACGATGAATCAGACTCTGGTTCAAAATAGAAAGAGGTATTCTCTGAATTCTCTAGATCCAAACTTGTAGAAAGCTTATCAGAACTTCTTGAAAACTACAGACAACTCAAAATCAAATACAAGAAACTCAAAAAGAATCTTGCATCTGATTTTGAGAAACTTGAAACAGAAAACTCTGAACTTAAAGAAAACAATTTTAAACTCAAAGAGGAAGTTCAAAAAGTTCAAAAGATTTCTATTTCAGATTCTACTTCAAGTTCAAGATATATTCTTAAAGAATATGACTCTAGTTTTTCAAACATTTCTTGCTAAAAGCATAAATAGAAGCAAAATGACCTCAATGATCTATGGTGTTAGTGGAAATAACAGAAGAGGAATTGGATATGAAACTCCCAAAGGGAAAGAAACATATAAACCTAAACATGTTGAGGAAATGGTTATCACATATAAACCACTGCACAAACAATTTATTTTTGGGCACACACATGATATCAAATACAAATCTCACTCTGAAAACTTTTTTGTTAAATCAAAGTTCAAATAGAACTTTAGAAACTCTAACAAAAAAGGACCCAAAATGATATGGGTACCTAAGGAGAAAATAATATATGTTGCAAATATCCTTAACAACACAATTGAAACACCAGTCATGGTACCTGGACTCTGGATGCACTACTACAAAAAAGGGAAAAGACAACGCTTTTTTAGGCTTTTAACAGCGCTTTAAAGCGTTGCCTAAAGCAACAATGTTAAAAGAAAATACATCACTTTTTTTCAATGTAAAAGCGTTGTCTTATGCCAACTTTAGATAACGCTTTTAGAATAGACAGCGCTTTTTTATATACCTCTTTAGCAGCACTTTGTTATTTTTTTAAGACAGGCTTTAGACAGCGCTTTCAAACTTTAGGCAGCGCTTTTTTTTACGTTTTTACAACGCTTTTCTCCTAAAGCGTTGTCTATTATTCTCAATTTTTTTAAATAAATTATCTATTTTGACTTACAAAAGTGCTGTCTAATATATATAATGCATTTTAATCAGAATTTTAACCATATTTGATCCAGGTTTTCACCATATTTGGTAGCTTCATTCCAATAAAATATACATATATAAAAATTACACATATATATAAATTGATGATATATACAACAACAATTACAAAATTTATGATACAAGTTAAAATTCTACAAGTTAAAATGCCTAAAATTCAAAATTGAATTTACATCTATACATCTTTCTATCTTCGAGAATTCTCATGAAACAACAACAACATGAATATCTTAGCTCTATCTTCTACACATGTACCTATAAACCTGGAAAAAAAACCAAATGATCGAAATTAATAACATGATAATATTAACGTTGCACTTTATTCGAATTTAATTTATACTCAAAACTCGAAAGTTCTCATCAAAGGAAATAAGACAATATACCTTAGCTTATACAATTCTTAACCCGATAATAAACTGACACCATTCCTCCATAAGTTAATCCAATTGATCTTTTGAGTAATATGCACAATTGAATTCCTCAAAGTACTACATATATAATAATATAACATAGTATGTGATTTAGTTAAAACAATATGTCATTTTATGAAAAACACAAAATATGAAAATAGTATGTAATTCCTAAGTTAGAAATCCATACCGTGGATGGAATCTCTAATCGATCCAAAAGAATAGTTTCTTTCATAAACCTCAACATAAAATAGCCACAATCTATACCGTTACGCTGGCGAGGACACTACACATGGAAAGAAAATACAAATATATATCAGGATATACCCCTTAAATTGTTTTATCTACTTTTTTGTACTTGAATATCTCTTTGGGAGCGAAAAGCAAGTAGAACGCTATAATAAAATATAAACGACTGTTTAGAACAATCTCACATAGAAACATAAACATAAACACAAATTCAGATATGTTGGCCATAAACATAAACATAAACATAAACTTGAATATCTCTTTGGGAGCGAAACACTTACGTGTCAATCATCTGTTTCAAATCTGGATATGTTGACCAATCATTGTATAACGAGTCCAGATAATACACAGTTTCTCTCATAGGATTAATCGCAACCAATAACCAGTGTCCACTGTAAGATTAAACAAAGATTAAACAATGGCCAAAAACTGAAAATTATAATAGATCAAGTTAGGATGAAAATCTAACCCGTTGCCAGTATTATATGGCAAAAAGAACAACTTCTCAGTATCTAATCCACACGGGCACACAATGTTGTCATACATAAACCTTAAATTAAAACATGATTAACATTATACTATATTCATTGAAATGAGGGATTAAATTGTTCATTTAATTAAACAAAGTTGATCGGAGTGTACCTGATGTATATACTGATAACACCGAGGCCTAATTCCAAATGCCTAAAAACTTGCTCCATATCCTCTCTACCAATTACTTCAAGATATTCAAAATCAAAGATGTATGCACTCATAGGTATAAGGCGGGTACCACCATCCGGAATATCTGTAATTCCTAAATATGTTCGAAGGCACGACCTGAACTGAGCAGTAGTTTTCTTGCTAGCCACAGTCTTCTTAGCAACATTCTTTTTTTGTGTGGAAATATTGCTAATTTCAGGCGCCTTACCCCTACTGACTTGTGCAGTCTCTTTAGCATGAATCTAGTTATTATATAATTAGTTAGGGGAAGTATAAAATCATAAATTAGCATTTCTCATAGCATAAATGTCATATAATTGTGTTACCTCAAATGATGCAATTGACTCAGTCTCCCGCCTAATCCCCTTATCTTTTGGAATGGATTTTATTGGAGTCTAACATTACCATGTAAACAAAATGTAAGTATAATTGCCATAAAAAATTTGAATAGTAAACGATTTTAAGCATACCTTATTATCTACGCAAAGGAGGCTTGACGACCATGCAACAAATGATCCTATTGCATCTGCCACCAATGTTGTATCCACCACATCGTCAGGTAGTGGTAACAACACCCCCCCTTTAAAACGACATCGACCGATACTTTCAAAAATCCATCTGGGAGCGGTCTATGGTGAAGCATTTCTCCCGAAGTATTATACACTTTCCCTTGCCAACCATCCGATAAGTCGGTGCCGACAAATAGAGTGGACACCGGGAAATTCCCTATAATTTAATAAATATGGTTATATAATTAATAAACATGGTTATATAATTAATAAACATGGTTTTATAATTTATAAAGATGGTATATAATTACCTCGGGAATATTTTGTCCAAAGTTACCATTGATACTACATTTGTCACTAGTATCTTTAAAGCCTGTAGCTTGATCAATTTCCTTTTCCTTTCTCAGCTCATATACTTCTTGTTGTAACTTTTCCAACTTCTCCTGAAGTTCTTTATTGCTTGGAGATTTTGTCTTTGATTTTTTTTCAAGGATGTTGGAGTGATCCCAAATCCCTTACCCCTCACCCGACCAGAATACTCATGAATATCTAATGCTCGTGAGAGTATTCTCCTGCAATCATTATCTTCATCTGGAGGTATAGACTGGGAAAGACTCTCCTGAAATTGATATAAATATTATAATTAAAGAGTGATATGTTAATAAAAGAATGATGTAATTAAATAAATAAAATTATGATGTAATTAAATCAATAATGTTATACTTACACATCTCTCGAAAATTTGTTGAACTTTTTCTTCAACAGCTTCATCCTTACACACACGGGCTTCCTTCCACAAAATGTGTTCCAGAAGAGATGTTTCATAACTATTCTCTTTTTTTAGCTACACATTAAGCAAAAAAACATGATCAAATATAAGCGTGTATATATTATAGATACTTTGCAATTTATAGATACTTACAATAGATTGTTGTAAGCGTGCATATCTCATACGGCCTTTTCTGTATGGATATGCTGGACTTGATGCTTGTTGTTTATTTACAACACTTAAGCTCTCAAATTTTTGGGTATTTCTTTTCGATTTAAAAGTTTTCCATTCTTCAGCTGTAATCAAATCAACATATTTCTTTTGAAGCTCTGCATCAACAAAAAATTTATCCGCATCCCTTAGAAACTTGTTTGACAAGAAAGCTCTAAACCCTCTATGTAGTTTCTCGGCCAATTTAAGAATATAATCTCTCCTCATATCCTCAATGATGAACGACCTCTACGAAAATCATACACAAAGTGCGTTAGTATAAGTAATTTAGAGACATAATCGTCATTAAAAACAATTAACATCACATATGGTATCTGTATCTCACTCCATATTTTATCTTTAGTGTCGTCCAACACTCTTGCTCTCCAATCTTCACATGTGATTGGAATTTCTCTTCTTAACACTGAACTGAGACAACTCGTCAATGTTGAACCGTTAGGCTCAATGAGTTAGCCTTCTTGGCTCCAATGCACATCATACTTTATGCCTTGGTCTCTATCCCAAATTATTCTCTTCATTATTATTATTCCTCTTCTATATTCCATTTCTGTTTTACTAACGGCCTTATCTCCATCATGCACAAAATCATCACGTGGGTGATCGTAGTTAGTAGCCATCTAACCTGTAATAAACATAAACATAAACCCAATATAAAATTCCATAGTCATTGTGATACGGTGGGAGAACTGACTTGAGATTTTGCATTTGTATTCGCACTTGTTCGGTTTAGCAAGAGTCGCCACCGACTTTTTATTTTATCCTAATGGAAAGGTTAAAAAGCACAGGAAAAACCTTTGAGATGTTTTTGTGGGTTCGGGGGGTAGATTATGAAAAGGGAAGGTGCTAGCACCCTTTTCATCCATGGTTATCCATGGGCTCTTAGTTACTTGTTTTAGATCACTTGCCTTTGATTTTCAATTGCTTGAAATGGTGTTTGTATGTGTGTGGTTTTGAAAATGCTTTGAAAAAGATGCCTTGTCTAGGCAACCGTTGTAACAATTCTTTACTCGAATGTTTTACAAAGGTGTTTGTCTTTTTGAAAAGATGTTTCAAGGTTTTGAAAGTTGTTTTGAAAGTTGTGTTGTGGAGTGTGTTTTGAAAGTAGGCAAGTGCGTTTTGCAAGTTTGATCAAGTAACTAAGAGTTGTATACCCCTAAATTTACTCAAAGATTTTTCTCATGTTTTAACCCTTTTAACAGTATTGTTCCACCATTGTATTTGGTGGACAATCTTGGGTTAGGATGTTAACGGGACGGGCGCGGGTCATCGTTTAGACCATGAATGCAATAGTGCCAAGTGTCTTTGGCAATTTTTCCTTTAAGGGACTATGATCATTTTGTTTAGGCAACTTCGAAAGCGTCATCGAGGGACTATGATCATTTGAATTGTTTTTGTTTTGCCAAAGAAACTCAACATGCAAACATGGCCCATTATTGAAGGCAACAAGCGGGATTACCCTAGGGGTGCAAGTGTGAATTGTGTATTTGATTATCATGCATTTGTCTTGTATTAGGTTATCTAGCGGTTGATTTTGAATCTTCGCATACAAACCCTAATTACTATACAGTATATAGAAAGCGATAAATTGCGGGAATTTAAAGTCTAAGCTATTACAAATAAGTATCCGGGAGTGGGGGTACAAATATTTACAAATGGGGATGAGTCTTATCAGAATAGTAGTGTCCAAATAATATTTACAACAAAATCGAATTGCATTCTCAATGTAAAATGTAGCAATGTATAAGAATAAAAGCAATGTATCAAAAGTATTTGTGAAAATGTATGTGATTATTTACAAGTGAGAGAAATAATGTTAACCTAATGCAATATTAAGTATTTATTTATTATTGGGTTTTTGTTGATTATGTATAAACAAATGTTTTAGTGAAAAGAAAAGAAAAATGTTTTAGGTTTAGAGAGAACTAACATTTATACATTTTAGTTAATGTTTTTATGTACAAGAAGAGATTTATTGAAAAAAGAGTTTTAAGACCAAAAATCTATTAACCTAATTAATCCAATATTTACATATTTTTGGTATAAGAAAAGTATTGTTAAAATAAATTTATTATGAAAAATTAATGTATTATTTATTTAACAAAAAAAAAGAGAGTTAAGTTATATAAAAAGAAAATAAAGGGATATAATGAAAAAAGGATATTAGTTTGTAAAAAAGGAAAAAAGGTTAAGTGGGCTCTAGAGGAATATACATGGCCCAAAATAAACTGAAGATGGATTAGGAAAGGGGGTGTGCACGCCAGTTTTCATACGGGCTTAGGCTTTTTGTGAGGGAACCGACCCAACGTGTTTAACAACATTTTCTAAGGGTTTGTTTCATTTTGTCTCAGATTAGGGTTACAGAGGCTAGAGCGGCGTCGTTCCCTTCATCGTCTTCTTCGTCTTTCTTAAGCAAGTTTTCTGAGCAAACCTCCGCTCATGGCCACCAGGCGCCACCGTCCGTCTCCTCCTCCCTCCATGGTCAAGCAAGGCGATGTTGTAAGGTAATGATTTCCCATTTCAGTCCGTCTTACGCTCTAGGGTTTCAAGTTTCGCATGTTTTTTGATCTTTGACAAATTCTGATCTTTGTGTTATTATTGTTGTGTGAGGTGTGAAAGAAAAGGGAAGAAGAATTATACCTTCATTGGCTTTTGGAGACGGAGGAATGGGCTGGAGGCGTGTCTCAGGCGGCCAGGCGGAGGGAGTATGAAGCTGTGAGCTTTGCTGGAAATCTGGTACTTGTATCTTGTTTTTGGTTTTATGATGAATGTCTGAAAACCCTTGTATAACTTTCTTTTCCTCTTCTGATCGCTTGCTCTGAGATGTTTGCTTGTTCCCCTTCTGTCTGCTTGAATGCTTGCCTCTGAAATACTTGTTGTCGATTCTGAGTTGCCTGATGCGCTAACCCTATGATGAAGTCATTCTGAGGGTTTTGTTGGTTTGAATGCTTTGATGTTTGGATTGGTTTTTCTGGCTTGAAGATAATTTTGACAGGTTATGAGTTTTTGCTTGCTTAGGCTTGAGCAGGCTGCTTGTTTGAACACAGGTTGGTGTTGGTTTGGAGGTTACAGGCCTGAGCAGTTTGAAAACAGGCTTTTCTGGTTTATGCTGGCCTCAGGGCTTGTTTGTGCAGGTTGACATGCTTTGAACGCAGGTTTGGATGGCTTCAGGGCTTGTTTATGCAGGATGAGGCTTGTGTTACAGTTTGTGGTGAGCCTGCTTGAATGTTTGTAAGCTTGACACATGTTTTAGGTGGTTTTGGTTTATGCTGGCCTTTTGGCTTTGAACACAGATTGGCTTTGAATACAGGTTAGCAGGCTTCTGTTGCTTGAAGTCAGGTTAGCGGCAAGCAGGTTTTTGACTGGCTTTGATGCAGTTTGTTTGCTTGACACAGGTTTTGAAAGGGCTTGTGTTTGAAGCAGGTTAGAGGTTTGTGTCTTGATGCAGGCTTGGTTACAGGCTTACTGTTTGAACTGGTTGGAGGCAGTTTTGCAATGTTACAGTTGTGGTATCTTATTTTTTTTGGTGATATTCTGCCTCTCTTTTGTTCTGATACTTTTTTGTTATATCCTTGTCCTTAAGCCTGCTGTACTGTAAGCCTCTTATCTCTCTCTTTTCTCTCTCCACAGAAAAGCATTTTTTATTGCTTTAGACTGTACTTACTCTGAAAAAGTGTGGCTGGAAAATGATGATATTTGAATATGTTGCTTGCATTGTATCTTTCCTCTGCATACTTCCTGCTTTTATGTCTTGCTTTTGCTAGCTTGTAGGCAGCTTTGACAGTTCTTGGTTGACATCTCTTTTGGACAGTTCTGCACTTGGTTGGCCATTTTGACTTAGTTTGGTTTGCCTTGTTTGATAGTGCAATTCAGTTTAGTTTCTTTGACAGTTTGTTTGACATTTTGGACTTGGTTAGGCATTTTTTCAGTTTGCATATGTGCAATTCAGTTTGGACTTTGTAATTTGTTTGGCATATTCAGTTTGTCCATTTTGACATTTTTGTTGACACTTTGCAATTTGAAATTATGCAGCCTTGTACATTTAATTAATTCTAATGCTTGCAAACATTTTCTATCCCTCTTTGTGAACCAAGAATTTTCTTGTGATTTGCAGAGAGGGTGAATAAACTGATTCCGGCCAACACTTTTAATGACGAGTTTTAAATATCTGTATGCGAAACACTTTTTAAATTCATCTGCATTTGACTTCTTCCTTTTCTTTTTGCAGGTAAATATCAATTGGGGCAAGAGAAATAGAAGATGAAGACTTCAAGCAATTTAGGATAGTTTTATTTTATTTCTAATTATTTGTAATAAACATTATTATAAATACTGTAAACGTATTCAAATAACACTTGTACCAATAATTGAAAATAAATAAAAGTCCTTTTATCAGATAATTCTTTATTCTTCTGCATTTATTTATTTAATTACTTAAATTTATTGAATTATAATAATTGGAAATTATCCAATAATTTTAACTTAGAAATTATGCATAATTAATAAACGTCTGGCGTTCCGAATAACCAAAAGCATCGCACAGATAAACAAGCAAACGTCCATATGTCCTTTATTTCACTGATTAGACCAAACACTTCAAACTCTCAATCAGAAGCCTCAGCTTCTATCCCAGATGTTTAAACTTTGAGAAACAAATAGGAATTCTGAACAAGCGTCAAAACCATGTGACAGTCAATTGAAAAGAACCGTAGAGTTGATTCCTTCTGAGAATGCGCACGCAAACCCTAATTCTTGATTTATTGTCAAAGAAACGTCCGCCTGATCAAACCCTGAGCCAAACTCAAACAAACCCTAGCAATCTGCTTGAATTGATTCTAATTCAATGGAAACCCTAATTTTGTCTGACTGACGAGAAAAGTCTGTTTGACCGATTCTTAAGCCAATCTGAAAAATCAGGAGAAGCCCGAAGCTGTGTTTTCTTGTGGAAAAGAGAGGGAAAATTTTGGGGTACAACAGTTGCCCCAGTTCAATCTTCTTGAACCTGAAGAGTTAGATTGGCAGGTTTGCCGTTCGCGACTCGAAGGTAAAAGGAGATTGGACACTAGAGTGCCCAAAAAATTTGCACTCGGTAATGTGATTGAGGGAATGGGCTTAAAGATGCCATTTGGTGATGGGCTTAAAGATGCCATCTGGAGATGTGACAGGGGGATGGGCTTAGAGATGCCGTCTGGAAATTGCTGGTTGGAGGATGGACTTAGAGATGCCATCTGGAAATTGCTGGTTGGAGGATGGACTTAGAGATGCCATCTGGAAATTACTGGTAAGAGGATGGGCTTAGAGATGCCATCTGGAAATGTTTGTTGAACTGTATGTCATTGATGAGTGGGTGAGTATCAGAAAGGTATCCATGTTTTGGAACATCTATGAACTGGGGGTCTGAATAAGCAATAGATTGACATCCGTGTTTGGAGAATCCGTAAACTGTTTTCAGGGGTTTTGAAGTTGAATAAGCGATAGGTTAACATCCGTATCTGGAGAACCCGTAAACTGTTTTCAGAAGTTAAAGAATCTGAACAAGCGATAGGTTGACATCCGTATATGGAGAACCCGTAAACTGTTTTCAAAAGTCTTGAATCTGAACAAGCGATAGATTAACATCCATATCTGGAGAACCCGTAAACTGTTTTCAGAAGTCTTGAATCTGAACAAGCGATCGATTAACATCCATATCTGGAGAACCCGTAAACTGTTTTCAGAGGTCTTGAATCTGAACAAGCGATATATTAACATCCATATTTGGAGAACCCGTGAACTGTTTTCAGAAGTCTTGAATCTGAACAAGCGATAGATTAACCTCCGTGTTTGGAGAATCCGTAAACTGTTTTCAGAAGTTGAAGAATCTGAACAAGCGATAGGTTAACATCCGTATCTGGAGAACCCGTAAACTGTTTTCAGAAGTTGAAGAATCTGAACAAGCGATAGGTTAACCTCCGTGTCTGGAGAACCCGTGAACTGTTTTCAGAAGTCTTGAATCTGAACAAGCGATAGATTAACCTCCGTGTCTGGAGAATCCGTAAACTGTTTTCAGAAGTTGAAGAATCTGAACAAGCGATATGTTGACATCCGTATCTGGAGAACCCGTAAACTGTTTTCAGAAGTTGAAGAATCTGATCAAGCGATAGGTTAACCTCCGTGTCTGGAGAACCCGTGAACTGTTTTCAGAAGTCTTGAATCTGAACAAGCGATAGATTAACCTCCATGTCTGGAGAATCTGTAAACTGTTTTCAGAAGTTGAAGAATCTGAACAAGCGATAGGTTGACATCCGTGTCTGGAGAACCCGTGAACTGTTTTCAGAAGTCTTGAATTTGAACAAGCGATAGATTAACCTCCGTGTCTGGAGAATCCGTAAACTGTTTTCAGAAGTTGAAGAATCTGAACAAGCGATAGGTTAACATTCGTGTCTGGAGAACCTGTAAACTGTTTTCAGAAGTCTTGGAGATGAATAAGCAATAGATTAGCATCCATGTTGGGAAGCGTCCGTAAACTGTTTTCAGAGGTTGAAGAATCTGAACAAGCGATAGGTTAACATCTGTGTCTGGAGAACCCATAAACTGTTTTCAGAAGTCTTGGAGATGAATAAGAAATAGATCAGCATCCATGTTGGGAAGCGTCCGTAAACTGTTTTCAAAAGTTGAGTCTGAACAAGCGATAGATTAACCTTTGTGTTTGGAGAATCCATAAACTGTTTTCAGAGGTTGAAGAATCTGAACAAGCGATAGGTTAACATCCGTGTCTGGAGAACCCGTAAACTGTTTTCAGAAGTTTGGAAGTGGAGAAGGAACCGGTGTAGGGTTGCCTGATGATGAGTCAGTGTAGAACTGCATCTGAATAGTTGTTAATGATAGCCTTTTATTCTTATCCTGAAAGGGACAAAAGGTTAGCTAAACACAAAGTTATGTTGCATGAAATGTATGATGCAATATATGTTATATCGATGTTTATGATATGAATGTAATGAATGCACATGTAAGCTGATGAGTTTTCTTACTGAGGATAGATGAATCCTGGATAGCCGGAGATAAAAGAGTCTTGACTGCTGCCGGGGAAAGTGAATCCTTGACTGCTGCAGGGGATTGCAAGAATCTTTTGATCGTTGAAAATGAGAAGTCCTGGGACCACCGTTGGGGAATCAAGAGCTTGGGTTGTATGCCAATCTACTGGGGATTCCTTTCTTGAGGAGATCTTCACTGGGGAGTATTTGAATATCCTGTGAGGAACTGAGAATGAGAGTCTTCATTCTGCTTGGGGATTGATAGTTGGAAGTTTTAGCTCCGCTGGGGAATTAAGAATTTTTTGATTGCTGCAGGTATTGATCTGGGATCTTGAAAAGGTTGGTCGACGAGATATCTGTCCTGGCTGGTTTCAGGTATCGTGATGTCGGGAATGGGCTTACAGATGCCATTTAGAGATATGATGGATAGTTACCGGAGATGGGCTTAAAGATGCCATCCGAGAATGATTATTGAATTGTAATTTGGTAAGTTGAAAGAAGGAACCTATGTAGGGTTTCCTGATGATGAGTTAGTGTAAAACTGTATCTGAATTTGAGAAGGAACCGGTGTAGGGTTTCCTGATGATGAGTCCGTGTAAAACTGCATCTGAATTTGAGAAGGAACCGGTGTAGGGTTTCCTGATGATGAGTCTGTGTAAAACTGCATCTGGATTTGAGAAGGAACCGGTATAGGGTTTCCTGATGATGAGTCTGTGTAAAACTGCATCTGAAGTTGAGAAGGAACCGGTGTAGGGTTTCTTGATGATGAGTCCGTGTAAAACTGCATCTGAAATTTGAGAAGGAACCGGTGTAGGGTTTCCTGATGATGAGTCTGTGTAAAACTGCATCGGAAGTTGAGAAGGAACTGGTGTAGGGTTTCCTGATGATGAGCCCGTGTAAAACTGCATCTGAAGTTGAAAAGGAACCGGTGTAGGGTTTCCTGATGATGAGTCTGTGTAAAACTGCATCGTGTCTGGAGCGTATCTGAAATTGTATCTTCCAACAGGTGATGAAGGAATTTGTGACGTTGATCGTAACTTCCAGCAGGTGACGAAGGAAATTTGAACGACCTTGAGATTGACATTCGAATGCCCCAAGTGCTGATGAAGGAGACTTGCCCCAAGTTCACTGAACTTTTGGGAGATTTGTTGAAATCTTGATTGGACTGCCCCAGGTTAATTGAACTTTGAAAGATTTGTTGAAATCTTGACTGGACTGCCCCAGGTGTGCTGGATAGTGACATGTCATGCCCCTTTGTTGATAGGAGATTTTTGCAATGGAAGTGTCATCCTTTTGAAGTGATTTTGTTCACTGAGAGAGCTTTCGTTCATCGGATATTTGTTGTGTGAATCTCTCCGCCGTCAAACAAATAGCCAAATGCAAACAGTGATATTCAAGTAATGCAAAGTTTATGTCTGTCTCGAAGTTTTTGAAAAATGCGTTTTTTAGCAGAAAACTTTTTATAAGACAAGTCCAACACAAGATTTAGAGCAAAGCCTTACAGGAGTCAGGATACCTTTTGTAACAATATGCTTTCGAACTAACCCATGCTTCAATTAGGACTTTTGAAGGGTTGTAACGTGGCTTGGTTCACGGTTTAAGAAACAAAGGATAAAGGCTCAAAGTATATTTGTACCCACCCGCTCTTCGTGATGTTCTTCAATCCTAAGCTCAGTTAATTTGTGCGTCGAACTCCATTTGAATTTGGAACGACCTTTTGGTGATGGTTCACACCAATTGAATTTGGAGGGCAGTCATCCTCTCCTTTTTTCTTTTGCAACATTTTTCATGTTGTTTGAGGATTTGTAATGACCCCTTTCTTTTGATTTGTTATCCCTAACTTTTGCCTAACTGTTTCTGTTTTCAGATTACAGTCAGCGGGATGCCCCAGCTTTCTTAAGCCTCCTTTGTAGGTTTTGGCTTAGTGGGCTTTTCCTTTTTTGAGAAGTAATGACTGCCTATGAGATAAGGAACCATCACTGTCTTTTGATTCCAAAGGAATGTCTTTCTTTTTTGATGTCGTTCATTGTATTACGAACTGAGAGTTTGCGACTTCAATGCGCATTTTTTTTGAATTAACTGAGAGACTACCCTGCCCCAGGTTTAAATCAAAGGTTTCAATTTGTTTAGAACAGAAAAATCCTACTTCTTTGGCTCGAAGGGGTTGACTAGGGATTATCTTCCTTATAACTCCAGTGTTTGGGAATTGAAAGAAATGCCTGTACATCATCAGCAAGGTCTGTTCAAAAGTATACTGTATGAGATTATGGTATTGTTTCGTCATCCTCCCTCTAAAGGCTTGCAGCTTTTTATTAAGAGTTAAATATCATAAAGAAAGCATAAGAGTAGTGAAAACGAATGGATGAATTCAAGACAAACATATGCAATGCATTAATGAAACAGAGTTTGACATCAATAGATAATTGTTTGAATAACAAAGAGATTACAACTTGAAAAATTCAAATGGAACAAAAATCTCTCAGTTTGAGCTTTGTCATTTCAGGTGGAGAAACCCTTAACGGAAGATTTTCATCTCGCCATCTGGCATAAATCTCAGCACTCCAATGTCAATTAGATCTTGAATCTTGTTCTTCAAGGCCCAACAGTCGTCGGTGTCATGTCCCGGACTATAGGAGTGGTATACATAAAATGCATCGGGATGATAGCTAGGAGCGGAGGTATTGGGCTTCCGAATAGGATCCCTTAGAGCAGTCAGATTGACCTCTAACAAGCGTTCCAGTATTAGAGATGACGGTATGTCAGTCTCAGTGAACTGTCTTCCCGACGTATTTTGCTTATGCTGATTACCCCGTTGACGCTGACGCGGTTGTCGCTGGGCTTGTGACCCTGAAGCAAGTAGAGGAGCCTTCCCTTTGTCTTCTTGTCTCAAAGGGGGTTGAATGATGACTTGCTCTTCAACCTCAGATGTTTGCCCCACTTGGTTGTCCCGAAGCAGTTGGTTGACGAGAACCCTGAGCTCCTCTTGTCTTTGAGACAAGTCCCGGATGAGAGCCATCTGGCCCACCAGTTGTCCCATCATCTGGATCCTCATTGTTGCCAGCTCAAACTGAAGTTCTTCCAACTGATCACTCCTGGCATTGCTTGAATTCCCCTGGACCATGCCCCTTGTGAGGAGAGCTTTCACTTCTTCTTGCCCCAGGGACAAGTTTAAGAACATTTCTTGAAGTTGAGCATTTTGATCCTGGATGTCCTTGACAGTCCTCTCTAGATCCATCTCTTACTGAAATAAACAGTAGGAGAATAAGGAAACCTGAAAAGGAAAAACTGTCATGATGCAATGCATGATATGTGAATGCATGCTTTCAAGGATCTCTTGGGGTAAACACAAGAGAATGTTAGAGGTTGAACTTCGATCTTTGATTGGAGAACTTTGCACCAGTGGATGTCTTTCCACGAGAATCAAGCTCACCATGTCAAGTGGGTCATAGCCCCTGATTCAAGTTGTTGCACTTGATCTTTGATGACATTTGTTTAGAGGAGAAACCTCTTACCCCTTTGGTAGACGTCTGGTTCAACGTGACCCTGCATCAAAAGACCCTCGAGATCCTTGAAATGGTTATTGAAAATGCTATGGTATGATGTTATGATGTTATGTACATGTATGCAAAAGCAAGTAAGTGTATATACATGTGTTGTACCCCAAAATTTGCCCTCCCATATTCTTCAAGAAATTGCCAAGTCATGCTTCAAAATTCCCCAAGGGTTGCACAGTGTAAGAGCCTCTTGAACAGTCAAAATTAGGGTTTTGGTTCTGATCAAGAAAATGAAGTTTCCAAGGTTCCAATCAAGTCCCACATGCCTATAAATATGGTCAAGCATCCTCATACCAAGTTTCAAGACTTTCAGCACAAAATTGCACAGTCAAAAACCCTAATTGCACTACAGTCAACTGTAGGGGCAAAATGGTCATTTGACAGTCAAAATTTCAAATTTTTGGTCAACATCTCATTTTTAAGCCACAAACATCATTTGATCAATGCTTGATCATGATTCTCAAAGCTTGGCTCAAAAATCATCAAGATGCAAAAGTTTCCTTATTTGGACAGTTGAAAAAGTCAACTGTAAATTGGCCAGGGCATAACTTTCACATGGATTATCAGAAAAATTCCATCCAAAGCTCATTTTGAAGATAAAGACATTTCCTACAACTCCTATTCATACTTCAAGTCCAAGAAATGCTCTCACAAAAAGTTATCAATTTCAACATTATAGGTCATTTTCAAAAGTCAACAAAAAAGGACTTTAAGTCAAAGGCCATAACTTGCGATTGGTAAATCAAAATGCCATGGGACCAAAGACATTGGTTAGAGGACTCAAAGACCTTTCCAAAATGTCCAAGAACATGAGCAAAGCTTAAAAATTGAGCAAGTTATGCCTTGTGGAAGTTGGGAAATTTTTGGATATTTTAAAAAGTCAACTTTGATTCAAATGACCTAAAATTGCTAATGGGCCTCTTTTTCTTCCACAATTCATTATCCAAGGCATGTGCACGACCATTTGGCCCAAAGGGAAGTTTTTCTTCATTTTTATTTATTTATTTGGATTTTTATTATTAATAATTCATTTAAATTAATTAAAATACATGAAAAATGTTAAACCTAATGTTTCAAATCTTTTTATGCATATAATACCTCTAAGATTTCGTGCCTAACCAAATATAGAAAGAATCTTGCTAATTGGTCATGATTTGGTGGAAATTTGCATGAAAAGATTAGAAAATATCATGGCTTAAAAATCAAATATCATATTCATCAATTCATGGATTTTGGACCAATTTTCTTTGACCTAATCATTCCATACATAAGCTTGATCAAAACCCTCGTGCTCACTGACTCTAGGCTGCGCAGAAAAAGCATATGCAAACTTGGAATTTTTCAAGAAAACTCCAAATCTGAAAACCAATTTCCAGGACGATTCAAAGCCAAAGATCAATTCCATTAGCTTGCTGAGGCTTCAAAGAAGGGATTTGGATCAAAAATTACAAGCTTTCGTGCCCAGAAACGTGAGAACAATCTCACCCTGTACAGAAAAAATTCCATGTTCTTGCATCATGAATCATGCGCTTTTAGTATTTTTTAACAGTTGATTTATATTCATTGCTTAATTCTACAACTAACTGTGTGGTTTAATTGTGTTTTTATGCATCACATGCGATTTCACCATGAACGTGTGCTAGGGTTTCCAGGACTTTGAATTAGGGTTTTTTAATTAAGGAACAATTGGCATATGGGACCTAGACCATTCAACTCAGTGCTCTTAGACGAAAACAATGGCACCCTCGCGCCTAATTTATGAGGCCCCAGGGGCTATTCGTTATTTTTCAGAAAGGTGCCTATGGGAACGTTTAGAAAACCGTTGCTAATTGTTTTTATGTTTCAGGAAAAATAAAACAAAGGAAGAAGAAGATGAGGTGGCCATCAGCAATTGGGTGATTCAAATTTTTCGCGCGAGAATAGCACTAACTCATGTTTTCTTTTATATTGATTGTTAATTATTATATAAACAAAAGCGTGTGAATGGCCTAGCGGTGGAGAAAGCGTTTGGTGATCAATAGGACCTGGGTTCGATCCCAGGTCCCCCTCATATTCCCTTATTTTTTTTCTTTGAAACGTGATCAGGTACTTTGGCCCTTCTATGGTCTACCATGCGCTTCTCAATCCAGCTGCCCACGCGTCCCACTGGATTCAATCAAGGGCCAGGATCTGAAGAATATGATAAACTCTAGTCAACGCTTGGGTATGTGAGTGGAAAAGTCAGCCAGGCCTAAGGCTTATTGGGCTCAAATTGCTGGACTTCACCCTCCAAATTAGGGGCAGACCCCCTTAGGTTTGCAAACTTTTTTTACATTCTTTATTTTTTTTCTCATTATTTTTACTTTCTTTCAATTATTGTTTTTTTAATTAATTTAATATTTTCATAATATATAAAAAACACCAAAAAATCAGAAAAGCCAAAAAAAAAAAAAAAAATTTTATTTTAGTATTTTTGTAAATAAACTGCATTAATTAATTTTAGTTATTAAATTAGGCTTAATTATAATATTTTCCTTAATAAAATCTAAAATTGGTAGAATTAGGGTTTATAATCATTTTTATCCTTTTTTTCTTTTCTTTCATAATAATTAAATATTTCCTATTATTTATTTTTATAATTAAATGGCATGTGAATAATTAGGTTAAATATTAGGTTAAAATTTAATCTTTTCTTAATAAACTAAAAACGACTAGAATTAGGGTTAGCATTTTATTTCAATTAATTCTTTTTTCATTAAAATCATAAAATACAAAAATACCAAAAAATAACTTCTTTTCCTTTTTAATTAATTAATTTAATCATTTAATTCAATTTTGCAAAAAAGGGTCCAACGCCCTCGTTTTTAATTCTTATTTAATTCGCATGTTTATTTCTTTTCCGTATAATTTTTATGTACCTCTCCCAAGGCCATGTAACATTTTAATTTCTCGCACTTTACTTTTCTTTAAGTCTTTATCTTTCTGTCAAATCGGGTTCTGGAAATTTTGGCGATGTGGACCCGCGCCTTTTGTAATAGCTTAGAACTTTACTTTTCTCACACTTTTAACTGTTAATCAATGCATGCAAGAATGAATGGACAAAAATAAAAATAAGCGCATAGATCACTCATAACATGACAAGATAAAACAATTGAAAACGACACACAAATCACACACCACCCCTAGGGTACGCCTCACTGTTGCCTTGCCTCGAAAGGTGATCGTCGAGTAGAGTATGTCTTAGTAAGTCCTCATGATCCGGGAACCTGGCATGAGGGTAGCTTCTAAGGTGTCTTCCCGTTGCTCTGGTGATCACCATGTCCCGAACCTCGAATTGACCCGAACACCTCCAATAGTGGTGCTACCTACCTCTCAATGGTGGGATGGCGCTACTTTAAAGGACATTTACACAGACGAATTCCTTAGGGTAGGTAGACGACTCTAGATACTTGCTCTAAATTTCAAAACAATTCAAAAATACTTTTCACACCGACACCTTTTCAAAAAGCTTTCGAAAGCAACTTTTCAAACACTCTTGAGGACCGATACAAGAGTCGAACTGGAATTTTCAAAGAAACTTTTTAAAACCCACAGTTGAAAAGCAAACAAACCATTTTTGAAAACACAAGTGAGCAAGTATCTAAGAGCCCATGGATAACCATGGATAGAAAGGGTGCTAACACCTTCCCTTTCTATAACCTACCTCCCGAACCGAGAGCAATCTCTTTAAGGAATTTTTCTGTGCTTTTGTCCTTTCCCTTTGGAGAAAATAAAAGACGGTGGCGACTCTTGCTTCCGCGACATTTCGCGAACCAGCGTTAAACAGTCAGTTCCAGATCCACCGATCACAGAACTGGCGACTCTGCTGGGGACATTTTATAAAGTGAGGTGTACCTTAGGACTAAGATCACTTGTGTTTTCAATTGTTGTGCTTGTCTGCTTTAAATTTGTGGGTTGCATGGGAGTTACATAGATCCTAACCCGGATCTGGGGGTATCCTGTTTAGGTAGCATAAGCTGTGAGGGACCTGTCCGGCGTAGACCGACACGGGTGAAGCAGTGGCTACGTTGGTGTGGCACCTTGGTCTGTACCGATATCCCTTGTGTTGCAACGAGGAGAATATGGGTCTTCTAAGGAGTCATTAAGCACCAACAACCTTAGAACCTTAAATGACACAACTTGGCCTTTAGAATTGTAGCAGTATGCTACGCCCATTGAGGCTAAACTCTCGTGATGGTTCTGGCCGAAAGAAAAGATTGCGATGCTGGAGTTATGACCGATTGAGGGTAGTCAATGATATTGGGATCCTCTAAGAACCCGGTTACTTTGATAGGACAGGTGTGAACCAACAAACTGAAAGAGGGTAGTACCTAGACCTCATGCTGGCCTAAACTTTAGGGGCTTGCCTTGTGTGACTTGTGTGCCTTACCATGTTTGCCTTTGTATCTATTTGTGGTGTGCTTTATCATAACATCATAACATCATGAGCATTGCATGCATCCTGCATAAGGACTGACCATTTCAAAGACAAGAGGGTTTCACCTTTGCTTTGTTTTGTAGGACATCATGATGCCTGTGCGAAGGAATACTATCCGGTTCAACTTTGTTCATTCACCTGAGTTGCTTGAAGAGTTGGTTAGCAGAATTCCAAATACCACTTCCTTCATTCAGAGGCATGGTTCTCTTCTCAGCTTAGTCACTGCAAAGCGGGATCAACAGTTGATGAGTGTTCTGACCCAGTTCTATGACCCTCTGTACCAGTGCTTCACCTTTCAAGACTTCCAGCTGGTCCCTACCCTGGAAGAGTTCTCCGATTTTCTTGGTATCCCTATCTTGGATCAGACTCCCTTTACTGGTTGGGAAAAGACCCTCAGGCTTGAGGATGTTGCTGCAGCTCTTCCCCTGACACATCAAGAGGTAATGGACAACTGGGTGACTAGAAGCGGAGTTAAGGGTTTCTTGGTCAAGTTTCTGATTGGTAAAGCTAACAGTTTCTAGAATGACCTGGACTTTAGGGCATATGAAGACATCTTGGCTCTCCTAATCTATGGGTTAGTCCTGTTTCCTAATCCTGACAACTTCATCAATGTCACTGCCATAAGGATCTTTATGTCTCAGAATCCGGTGCCCACTCTCTTGGGTGACATCTTGCAACAACTTCATGCTCGTACTACCCGAAGACGAGGAACCCTATGGTGTTGTATCCCTTTGTTGGTGAGGTGGTTTATTTCGCACCTCCCCAAGTTCGTACTGAAGAACCAAGAAGGAAGAGGTTGGGCTCACAGGTTAATGTCTCTCACCGACAAAGACATCATTTGGACTTGCAGAGGTTTGGATGAGACAGCTGTCATTGATCGATGCGGGGAATACCCTAATGTTCCACTGATTGGTACTCAAGGAGGGATTTCTTACAATCCATGTCTAGCACTCCGTCAGTTTGGAAGAGCCAGAAGAGCAGGCCCCCATGAGATGTTGGTGCCTCACATCAGTTTTGAGTTTCAGGTGGATAGTGACGAGCTGCGTCGTAGGTTCATCAAGGCTTGGGACAAAGTTCATAAAGCTGACCCACGAGAGTTAGGGCCAAATACTTCTTTACCTATGGAAGCCTACTACAAATGGGTTCGCATCCGTGCTCAGAAGTTAGGTATGCCGTATGAAGCTGTCAGACCTATCATTCTTAAGTGTCCTGACAAGGATGGTGTTCCTCCAACTGTCCTTCCTCCTCAGATACCTACTGATTATGAGACATTGAAGAGATCTTGGTCGCAACTGCGAGAAGAGCGGGATTCTTACCGGGAAAAGTTCAACGAGCAGGAATTAAAGATCCAGAAGCTGACAAAGCAGTGGGAGAATGAGAGAGCTCTGAATGCCTACATCCGTACTGAGAAGAGGAGACCATGGGATCAATAAGGAGCTCCGAATGTTCTTTTACAGTTTTATTTCCCTTTTCAGTATTTCCTTTCATGTAACGCCCAAGGGCAACCTGTTGAATAATTTAAGTTTCAAAGTTGAATCTAATGAAGTGTGTTCCTTTTTGTTTACAAAGTTGATGCCCGGTTGTCTTTGAAAACATAATTCATACGCATCTCATTCATCATGTGCATAGCAGGTTTTCTTTTTTTCAGGTTGCTTACCGTTCTTCGCTGTTTATTTCAGCATCATGAATCCTGACTCATTATCAACTGAGACATCCATCAAAGGTCTTCAGGCGCAGAATGCGCAATTTCAGGAATTAATCAAGGGTTTGGCTCAAGGCCAAGAAGAGCTGAAGGCTCTGCTCCTGAAGAAGGAGAAGAAGAAGAAGAGAAGAACTGTTCTGTTTAGCTCGGGCCGAAGGTTTGGCAACACTTTGCAGAAGGAAGAGGCTGGTTCTTCCATTGGTAAGAGTACTCCTCAAGCAGAAAAAGGTCCTAGTCCGGTAGTCTCTGACAACGAGACTGATTTTGATGAAGAGCAGTACCCTCCTGCAGAAGACAGATACAAGCAGTGGGAGGATAGGTTGAATGCTATGGAGATCCAACAGGTACCTGGGCTGGATTTTGGAGATTTGGGTTTGTCTACTGGTGTGATTATTCCTCATAAGTTCAAAGCACCATCTTTCACTAAGTACGACGGGGCGTCTTGTCCCAAGCTACATCTCAGGTCCTATGTTCGGAAGATTCAACCGTACTCAGCGGATAAGAATTTGTGGATCCACTTCTTCCAGGAGAGTCTTTCAGGGACTCATCTAGAATGGTTCTATCAGCTGGATGGGACCAAGGTTCGTAACTGGGAGGAGTTGGCTACTGCTTTCTACAAGCAGTATCAATATAATGCCGACCTTGCCCCTACCCGTACCCAACTCCAGGGTATGTCGTTAGGTTCAAGTGAAGGTTTTAAGGAGTACGCTCAGAAGTGGAGGGATCTGGCTGGCAGGGTGCAGCCTCCGTTGACTGACCGGGAGCTAGTAGACATGTTCTTGGGGACCCTATCTGGGCCATTCTTCAACCATCTTATTGGGAATTCTTCTGCTGGATTCACTGATCTTATTCTGACTGGAGAGAGAATTGAGGCTGGGTTGAAGTCTGGTAAGATTCCAAAGGGTGCATCTACAGGTTCAGAGAAGAAACCCTTAAAAAAAGAGGCCAGTGTGGTGTATGGGCCTAGAAGGCAAGACAAACCAGAGCGCCGCCAATCTGTCAACGCATTGGTGATTGCGAAGCCTGCCGCCGCTCCTCGGCAAGCTAACCAACCAAGGGCTGAGAGACCCAGAAGGGAATTCACCCGTTTGAGTATGACCTTGTCACAAATCTTGCCACAGCTGCTCTCAACCAACTTAGTGACCGTCAGAGAGGCTCCGAAGTTTGCAAATACTACATCTCCTAAATACAACCCGAACGCCCGCTGTGCGTACCATTCCGATAGCCCGGGGCATTCCACTGATGACTGTTGGGCGTTAAGGAACAAGCTGCAGGACCTTATTGACGCCAAGGAGGTACAATTTGAGGCATCTGAGAAGCCTAATGTAGTGACAGCTCCCCTGCCTACTCATGGAGTGAATGCTATTGGGGACGAGGATGAAGTGGATGAAGCTGAATTTGATAGCTGGATTTACCCGGCAACCGACAGTGGACCTAACAATTGGAGTGCAAAGGACAATCTATCTGTTTCTCTTGTTACTGAGTAATGAATCCTCTTGTTTCGGTATCTGTAATGAACAATAAATAAACTCTATGGCCCGGTGTCTTACCCGAGGCACCGTGGTTTCATTTGTGAGGGCATATAAATTGTCATTTCATATATCATAAATGAAAATCTTGGACGTTTTCTCGCATTTCAAATCTTATGCTCCTTTTCTGTCTTTCCTTCCTTTACATATTTCAAAACAGCTGTATTTACACACACACTCACTCATACAGGTTTCAATCCACTATGGATCTCACTGGTAACGACTCTGCTACTGCCAGTTATGACTTCGAAAATCCGATCAACTTAGCCGAAGACGAAGGTGAAGATGATTGCGAAGTGCCTGGCAAGCTCGCAAGACTATTACTTCAGGAAGAGAGGGCAATTCAACCACATGAAGAGCCAGTGGAAACAATAAACCTGGGTACTAAAGCAGACAGGAAAGAGGTAAAGATTGGTGCCAACCTAGAGCTCAGCGCGAAGCAACGGTTGACTCAGATGCTACATGATTATATGGAGATCTTTGCCTGGTCCTACGAAGACATGCCCGGGTTGGATACCGATATTGTGGTCCATCACTTGCCAAATAAGGAAGATTGCCCTCCGGTTAAGCAAAAGGTCCGTCGTATGCATCCAGAGATGTCTGAGAAGATCAAAGCCGAGGTTATGAAACAGTTTGATGCCGGGTTCCTTGCAGTGACTTCTTACCCTCAGTGGGTTGCTAATGTGGTGCCGGTACCTAAGAAGGACGGTAAGGTCAGAATGTGTGTCGACTACAGGGATCTGAACAGGGCCAGCCCCAAAGATGACTTCCCTCTACCTCACATTGACGTCCTTGTTGATAATACTGCTCAGCATAAGGTGTTCTCTTTCATGGATGGCTTTTCAGGTTACAATCAGATCAAGATGGCACCTGAAGACATGGAGAAGACTACCTTTGTTACTCAGTGGGGCACCTTCTGCTACAAGGTCATGCCATTCGGGTTGAAGAACGCTGGGGAAACCTACCAACGTGCCATGGTTGCTTTATTTCATGACATGATCCATCATGAGATAGAAGTGTATGTTGATGACATGATCGCAAGGTCCCAGACTGAGGAAGAGCACCTAGATCATCTGCAGAAGTTGTTTGACCGGTTGAAACTGTACAAGCTGAGATTGAACCCGAACAAGTGCACCTTCGGGGTAAGATCTGGGAAGTTGCTAGGATTCGTTGTAAGTGATAAGGGTATTCAAGTGGACCCTGCCAAAGTCAAGGCTATTCAAGAGATGCCAGTTCCTAGGACAGAGAAAGAAGTCAGAGGCTTTTTAGGACGCCTGAATTACATTGCTCGCTTCATCTCACACCTGACTGCTACCTGTGAGCCAATCTTCAAGCTGCTGAAGAAAGATCAGGTAGTACGTTGGAATGATGAATGTCAGACTGCTTTTGACAGAATCAAAGAGTATCTCCAAGAACCACCCATCCTTATGCCACCGGTTGAAGGGAGACCTCTGATACTATACCTGACAGTACTTGACAACTCAATGGGGTGTGTGCTGGGGCAGCATGACGAGTCTGGCCGAAAAGAGCACGCCATTTATTACCTTAGCAAAAAGTTTACCGACTGTGAGACCCGATACTCACTGCTTGAGAAAACTTGCTGCGCTTTGGTATGGGCTGCTCGCCGGCTGAGACAGTATATGCTGACTCACACTACCTTGTTGATCTCAAAAATGGATCCTATAAAGTACATATTCGAAAAGCCTGCTCTGTCTGGGAGAATCGCAAGATGGCAAATGATCTTGACGGAATACGACATTCAGTATACGACCCAGAAAGCCATCAAGGGAAGTGTATTGGCGGACCACTTGGCACATCAGGCAGTAGACGACTATCAGTCAATGAACTTCGAGTTTCCAGACGAAAGCATCATGATAGTGACTGATTGTGAAGTACCTGGACCGGATGAAGGACCTGAGGAAGGATCCCGATGGTCTATGCACTTTGACGGAGCCTCCAACGCTTTGGGAAACGGTATCGGCGCCATAATCATATCTCCACAAGGTACTCATACTCCGCTCATTGCCCGACTATGTTTTAACTGTACCAACAACATGGCGGAGTATGAGGCGTGCATCATGGGTCTTCAAGCTGCGATCGACTTAAGGATCAAGTTTCTGAGTGTCTTCGGAGATTCCGCTCTCGTGATCAATCAGATCAAAGGAGAGTGGGATACGAAACATCCGAATCTTATTCCTTACAGAGAATGTGTGTTGACCTTGATCCCTCACTTCACGAAGATAACCTTTGAACACTTGCTGAGAGAAGAGAATCAGTTAGCGGACGCGTTAGCTACAATATCTTCTATGTTCAAGGTCAAATGGGATAATGAGGCTCCCCAGATCATCATCTGGAAACTGGACGAACCGGCATACTGTTGCGATCTCGAGACTGAATTGGTGACTGAGAAGCCTTGGTACCATGAGGTGAAGAGATATTTGGAAACTCAGGAATACCCTGAAGGTGCCTCTATCAATGATAAGAAGTTCCTGAGAAGGTTCGCAGCAAAGTTCTTCCTTAGCAACGGCATCCTGTACAAGCGAAACCATGATTCAACCTTACTGCGTTGTGTGGATAAGACTGAAGCAGAAAGGATCATGGAAGAGCTACATGAAGGGACCTTTGGTACACATTCCAGTGGGCATACAATGGCAAAGAAGATCCTTCGGGCAGGGTATTATTGGTCCACAATGGAGGCTGACTGCTACCAACATTCTAGGACATGCCATAAGTGCCAGATTTATGCAGACAAGGTGCATGTTCCTCCAGTTCCCCTGAATGTTCTGACTGCGCCTTGGCCGTTTGCAATGTGGGGCATAGACATGATTGGTGAGATTAAACCTACGGTATCCAATGGGCATCGCTTCATCCTAGTGGCAATTGATTATTTTACAAAGTGGGTTGAAGCAGCGTCCTATGCTACGGTAACCAAGACTGTTATGGCACGGTTCATTCGGCACAACCTGATCTGTCGATACGGCGTCCCAGAAAGAATTATTACAGACAACGGTACCAATCTCAACAACAAGATAATCACTGAGCTCTGCGAGCAGTTCAAAATACAGCACCACAATTCTTCTCCTTACAGACCGAAGATGAATGGGGCTGTAGAAGCAGCAAATAAGAACATCAAGAAAATCGTGCAGAAGATGACAATGACTTATAAAGATTGGCACGAGATGTTACCGTTCGCTCTACATGGGTATCGTACCTCAGCTAGGACGTCGACCGGGGCAACTCCTTTCTCTCTGGTTTATGGTATGGAGGCAGTCTTACCGATCGAAGTGCAAATACCCTCTCTCCGGATAATGAATGATGCAAATCTGAACGAGGATGATTGGATCCAGACACGACTTGATCAGTTAAACTTAATTGATGAAAAGAGACTCGCTGCTATCTGTCATGGTCAGACGTATCAAAAACGAATGATCAGGGCATTTAACAAAAAGGTCAGACCACAGGAATATCAAGTTGGGGATCTGGTAATCAAGAGAATCATCCTTCCTCAGAGTGATCCAAGGGGCAAATGGACCCCTACGTACGAAGGGCCATTTGTGGTTAAGCATGTGTTCTCAGGAGGAGCCATGATTCTAACCAACATGGATGGTGACGACCTTCCTCACCCCGCCAATGCAGACATAGTAAAAAGATACTACGCATGAAAAAAGACCCGCTAGGCTGACATGCCTAGGCAAAAATTAGGGCTTCCCGGCGAACCAAAAGGGTTTGGGAAAAATGAAGGGATGAAATGAAAAAAAATCTGTACACCCGGCAAGTCGAAAACCTGAAAAGGCGGCTTGGGCAAAAATGGGTATCCCGGTGGACTGAAAACCCGAAAGGGCAGCCCAGGCAAAAGTTAGGGATAAAAGCGTAATACTATGTCTCATTGATCACTTTGCATCCAGAATCCGGTATCTACATCAAGCTCAGACGGCATCGATCAGTCAGCTTCATTCTTCGTTTAGGTCATCAAGTGATGAGACGCTCGGGGATATAAAGGCAATATCAGAGTTGAAACCCAGGGGGATCATTCATTTCACACAGCTGTTTTATTTTCTCTTGTACAAAATTTGTATAAACTCTTGTTCGGCGGCGTTCTCTTACTAGGACGTCAGCCTCTTGTACATAAAATGCCTATTTACAGGCCATTCAAAAATCAATACAAATATATTTTTCAGTTAAAATCGCCAATTGTTTTTCCTTTTCTGTTTTGTTTTGCGAAGAACGTCCAAGGTTCAATTTGTGATATATGCATCGACAATAATTTGCTAACTCATAAATATTTGCATACGAAACAAAGGATTAATTACAGGTAACATTAGAAACAGGGGCAATAAAGAGTTGTCTGAGCAATCTAATTGTCATGTCCTCTAAGGTACCAAGGTAGGTTCAGCTAAAAAACATAATCAGTACATCTTAATCCCCCAGAGAGTGAGCCAGCAAGCAATACACTCTCCCCGAGCAAAGTTACAATCAAACTTAAAGAAGTTGGGTATCCTCCAGCAGATCTCAACATCCCCCAGCAGCATATATATCCTTAACAAGCATCCCCGGCAGTCTTGGTCTAAAGATTGTTCCCCGGCGGCATACCAACATTCAAAAGAATCACTTCCCCCGCAGTTCAAAACTTCCCCAGGAGAGTCCAATCCAGTCCCCCAGGAAAGTTGGAATCCATTTCTCCCCAAGCAGCAAGCTTATCCCCAGTAGATTCTGGAAGCTTATCCTCGTAGAGCGCGAACGTGTCGCCCGACTTTATTCAAAGAGTTATTTCCTTACCAGGATATAACTGGGTTATCCTCAGCCAAAAGCCACGGAAAGATCGTCGTCGACACGGTCTTCTTATCCCCAGCGAAGTCTATTCACACTTCCAACACAGCAAAGATATCCCCAGCAAGTTATTATCAACAAATCAGCAAAGTATCTCTCTCCCCACAGAGTATTGCTTCCGAGCAAGATCGTTAGAGTACTTTCCTCCCTGCAGAGTTATTCCATTCGCCAAGTTTATTCCCCAACAGAGTCATCTTCTCCTACCGGTATTCTTGCAACTCTCATCCCCAGCAGAAGCAATAAATCAATACTTCAACATCAGCCCAGGAGTGACTTCCCGGCACCCGTCAAGGATTTACTTTCCTAGACGAAAAATACATTCATAAACATCTTCATACATTATAGCATGCATATACGCATCATGAACATACAATCTCACGTATTCAGAGAGCATCTCGCATGTCATACCACATGACATCGCATACAACTAACGCTTGTCTTTTCAGGACAAAAATACAAAAATGATTACCATCAATGGTCGCAACTAAAGATCCGATTCCTGAATCTTGCCAGGGTGTATCTGTTGATGACCAATTACCATATCCGATTCCTGTATCTTGCCAGGGTGTGTCTGAAGAGTTCGAGGATCCGATACCTGAATCTTGCCAGGGTGTATCCGTTGAAGACTAGCATTACCAGATCCGATTCCTGTATCTTGCCAGGGTGTGTCTGAAGAGTTCGAGGATCCGATACCTGAATCTTGCCAGGGTGTATCCGTTGAAGACTAACATTACCAGATCCGATTCCTGTATCTTGCCAGGGTGTGTCTGAAGAGTTCGAGGATCCGATACCTGAATCTTGCCAGGGTGTATCCGTTGAAGACTAACATTACCAGATCCGATTCCTGTATCTTGCCAGGGTGTGTCTGAAGAGTTCGAGGATCCGATACCTGAATCTTGCCAGGGTGTATCCGTTGAAGACTGACATTACCAGATCCGATTCCTGTATCTTGCCAGGGTGTGTCTGAAGAGTTCGAGGATCCGATGCCTGAATCTTGCCAGGGTGTACCCGTTGAAGACTAACATTACCAGACTCGATTCCTGTATCTCGCCAGGGCACGTCTGAAGAATTCGAAGATCCGATTCCTGTAACCAGTCAGGACATATCTACACAAAGCATCTGAAGACCAACTCCTGCAACATGTCAGGTACTCATTTTTCTTTTGCAGGTACGCAAGTTCTCGCTAAGGAATCTCTTACGCGATCAACATCCAGATGGAATCTATAAGCCCATCATCCTATTCATCAATCTCTAAATGGCATCTATAAGCCCATTTCCACCATCACTGCTACTATGTGAGCGCAAATTTCTGGGCACTCTAGTGTTCAATCATCTTCCACCCTCGGATTACGAAAGGCACGTCAGCCAATCTGCATCCTCAGGTCTAAGAAGATTGAACAGGGGCAACTGTTGTACCCCAAAATTTTCCCTCCCATATTCTTCAAGAAATTGCCAAGTCATGCTTCAAAATTCCCCAAGGGTTGCACAGTGTAAGAGCCTCCTGAACAGTCAAAATTAGGGTTTTGGTTCTGATCAAGAAAATGAAGTTTCCAAGGTTCCAATCAAGTCCCACATGCCTATAAATATGGTCAAGCATCCTCATACCAAGTTTCAAGACTTTCAGCATAAAATTGCACAGTCAAAAACCCTAATTGCACTACAGTCAACTGTAGGGGCAAAATGGTCATTTGACAGTCAAAAGTTCAAATTTTTGGTCAACATCTCATTTTGAAGCCACAAACATCATTTGATCAATGCTTGATCATGATTCTCAAAGCTTGGCTCAAAAATCATCAAGATGCAAAAGTTTCCTTATTTGGAAAGCTGAAAAAGTCAACTGTAAATTGGCCAGGGCATAACTTTCACATGGATTATCATAAAAATTCCATCCAAAGCTCATTTTGAAGATAAAGACATTTCCTACAACTCCTCTTCATACTTAAAGTCCAAGAAATGCTCTCACAAAAAGTTATCAATTTCAACATTATAGGTCATTTTCAAAAGTCAACAAAAAAGGACTTTAAGTCAAAGGCCATAACTTGATATTGGTAAATCAAAATGACATGGGACCAAAGACATTGGTTAGAGGACTCAAATTCCTTTCCAAAATGTCCAAGAACATGAGCAAAGCTTAAAAATTGAGCAAGTTATGCCTTGTGGAAGTTGGGAAATTTTTGGATATTTTGAAAAGTCAACATTGATTCAAATGACCTAAAATTGCTAATGGGCCTCTTTTTCTTCCACAATTCATTATCCAAGGCATGTGCACGACCATTTGGCCCAAAGGGAAGTTTTTCTTCATTTTTATTTATTTATTTGGATTTTTATTATTAATAATTCATTTAAATTAATTAAAATACATGAAAAATGTTAAACCTAATGTTTCAAATCTTTTTTATGCATATAATACCTCTAAGATTTCGTGCCTAACCAAATATAGAAAGAATCTTGCTAATTGGTCATGATTTGGTGGAAATTTGCATGAAAAGATTAGAAAATATCATGGCTTAAAAATCAAATATCATATTCATCAATTCATGGATTTTGGACCAATTTTCTTTGACCTAATCATTCCATACATAAGCTTGATCAAAACCCTCGTGCTCACTGACTCTAGGCTGCGCAGAAAAAGCATATGCAAACTTGGAATTTTTCAAGAAAACTCCAAATCTGAAAACCAATTTCCAGGACGATTCAAAGCCAAAGATCAATTCCATTAGCTTGCTGAGGCTTCAAAGAAGGGATTTGGATCAAAAATTACAAGCTTTCGTGCCCAGAAACGTGAGAACAATCTCACCCTGTACAAAAAAAATTCCATGTTCTTGCATCATGAATCATGCGCTTTTAGTATTTTTTAACAGTTGATTTATATTCATTGCTTAATTCTACAACTAACTGTGTGGTTTAATTGTGTTTTTATGCATCATATGCGATTTCACCATGAACGTGTGCTAGGGTTTCCAGGACTTTGAATTAGGGTTTTTTAATTAAGGAACAATTGGCATATGGGACCTAGACCATTCAACTCAGTGCTCTTAGACGAAAACAATGGCACCCTCGCGCCTAATTTATGAGGCCCCAGGGGCTATTCGTTATTTTTCAGAAAGGTGCCTATGGGAACGTTTAGAAAACCGTTGCTAATTGTTTTTATGTTTCAGGAAAAATAAAACAAAGGAAGAAGAAGATGAGGTGGCCATCAGCAATTGGGTGATTCAAATTTTTCGCGCGAGAATAGCACTAACTCATGTTTTCTTTTATATTGATTGTTAATTATTATATAAACAAAAGCGTGTGAATGGCCTAGCGGTGGAGAAAGCGTTTGGTGATCAATAGGACCTGGGTTCGATCCCAGGCCCCCCTCATATTCCCTTATTTTTTTTCTTTGAAACGTGATCAGGTACTTTGGCCCTTCTATGGTCTACCATGCGCTTCTCAATCCAGCTGCCCACGCGTCCCACTGGATTCAATCAAGGGCCAGGATCTGAAGAATATGATAAACTCTAGTCAACGCTTGGGTATGTGAGTGGAAAAGTCAGCCAGGCCTAAGGCTTATTGGGCTCAAATTGCTGGACTTCACCCTCCAAATTAGGGGCAGACCCCCTTAGGTTTGCAAACTTTTTTTACATTCTTTATTTTTTTTTCATTATTTTTACTTTCTTTCAATTATAGTTTTTTTAATTAATTTAATATTTTCATAATATATAAAAAACACCAAAAAATCAGAAAAGCCAAAAAAAAAAAAATTTATTTTAGTATTTTTGTAAATAAATTGCATTAATTAATTTTAGTTATTAAATTAGGCTTAATTATAATATTTTCCTTAATAAAATCTAAAATTGGTAGAATTAGGGTTTATAATCATTTTTATCCTTTTTTTATTTTCTTTCATAATAATTAAATATTTCCTATTATTTATTTTTATAATTAAATGGCATGTGAATAATTAGGTTAAATATTAGGTTAAAATTTAATCTTTTCTTAATAAACTAAAAACGACTAGAATTAGGGTTAGCATTTTATTTCAATTAATTCTTTTTTCATTAAAATCATAAAATACAAAAATACCAAAAAATAACTTCTTTTCCTTTTTAATTAATTAATTTAATCATTTAATTCAATTTTGCAAAAAAGGGTCCAACGCCCTCGTTTTTAATTCTTATTTAATTCGCATGTTTATTTCTTTTCCGTATAATTTTTATGTACCTCTCCCAAGGCCATGTAACATTTTAATTTCTCGCACTTTACTTTTCTTTAAGTCTTTATCTTTCTGTCAAATCGGGTTTTGGAAATTTTGGCGATGTGGACCCGCGCCTTTTGTAATAGCTTAGAACTTTACTTTTCTCACACTTTTAACTGTTAATCAATGCATGCAAGAATGAATGGACAAAAATAAAAATAAGCGCATAGATCACTCATAACATGACAAGATAAAATAATTGAAAACGACACACAAATCACACACCACCCCTAGGGTATGCCTCACTGTTGCCTTGCCTCGAAAGGTGATCGTCGAGTAGAGGATGTCTTAGTAAGTCCTCATGATCCGGGAACCTGGCATGAGGGTAGCTTCTAAGGTGTCTTCCCGTTGCTCTGGTGATCACCATGTCCCGAACCTCGAATTGACCCGAACACCTCCAATAGTGGTGCTACCTACCTCTCAATGGTGGGATGTCGCTACTTTAAAGGACATTTACACAGACGAATTCCTTAGGGTAGGTAGACGACTCTAGATACTTGCTCTAAATTTCAAAACAATTCAAAAATACTTTTCACACCGACACCTTTTCAAAAAGCTTTCGAAAGCAACTTTTCAAACACTCTTGAGGACCGATACAAGAGTCGAACTGGAATTTTCAAAGAAACTTTTTAAAACCCACAGTTGAAAAGCAAACAAACCATTTTTGAAAACACAAGTGAGCAAGTATCTAAGAGCCCATGGATAACCATGGATAGAAAGGGTGCTAACACCTTCCCTTTCTATAACCTACCTCCCGAACCGAGAGCAATCTCTTTAAGGAATTTTTCTGTGCTTTTGTCCTTTCCCTTTGGAGAAAATAAAAGACGGTGGCGACTCTTGCTTTCGCGACATTTCGCGAACCAGCGTTAAACAGTCAGTTCCAGATCCACCGATCACAACAGGCAATCGTATTCACACAAAGCAAACAAGTCCTTAGGTTTAGGCTTGCATGGGGTTTGTAGGTAAGTACCCTCTTGAAGTTAGTTGGCTCATCCTGTCCTAAAATAGAAACCGGGTTCTAAGGAGCTCAATATCACTGGATTATTTTCTGTGTTCATTGTCTTGGTTTAGCCACTTAACTGGCGACCAAAATATCCCAAGAAAACAATCCTTAATGAGTGTAGTATCGAGTACCTACCAACTTCGGACTGCACCAAAGTCGGTCATCTCACTACCCCTAAAAAGGCTAAGATGGTCAATTAAGGTTCTAGAGTTCGTTAGTGCTTCATGACATCACTCAATGGCCCCGTACTCTCCTTGATTGAACTCAAGGGTTACCGGTACTCACAAAAATGTCACACTAACATAGCTTACTGCTTCAACCATGTCGATATACCCCGCACAGTTCCCTCACAGTTTTATTGCTATTTACCTAAAAAGGTGCCCCTAAATCCGGGTGTAGGATTTACAACAAACCCAAACAAGGACCCAAAAAGTAAAGCAATCAAAGCAATCAAAACAAGTATGTAAAGGTGATCTAAACCCTAAGGTAACCCCACTTTTAGAAAGAATCCCCAGCAGAGTCGCCCGTTCTGTGATACGGTGGGAGAACTGACTTGAGATTTTGCGTTTGTATTCGCACTTGTTCGGTTTAGCAAGAGTCGCCACCGACTTTTTATTTTATCCTAAAGGAAAGGTTAAAAAGCACAGGAAAAACCTTTGAGATGTTTTCGTGGGTTCGGGGGGTAGATTATGAAAAGGGAAGGTGCTAGCACCCTTTTCATCCATGGTTATCCATGGGCTCTTAGTTACTTGTTTTAGATCACTTGCCTTTGATTTTCAATTGCTTGAAATGGTGTTTGTATGTGTGTGGTTTTGAAAATGCTTTGAAAAAGATGCCTTGTCTAGGCAACCGTTGTAACAATTCTTTACTCGAATGTTTTACAAAGGTGTTTGTCTTTTTGAAAATATGTTTCAAGGTTTTGAAAGTTGTTTTGAAAGTTGTGTTGTGGAGTGTGTTTTGAAAGTAGGCAAGTGCGTTTTGCAAGTTTGATCAAGTAACTAAGAGTTGTCTACCCCTAAATTTACTCAAAGATTTTTCTCATGTTTTAACCCTTTTAACAGTATTGTTCCACCATTGTATTTGGTGGACAATCTTGTGTTAGGATGTTAACGGGACGAGCGCGGGTCATCGTTTAGACCATGAATGCAATAGTGCCAAGTGTCTTTGGCAATTTTTCCTTTAAGGGACTATGATCATTTTGTTTAGGCAACTTCGAAAGCGTCATCGAGGGACTATGATCATTTGAATTGTTTTTGTTTTGCCAAAGAAACTCAACATGCAAACATGGCCCATTATTGAAGGCAACAAGCGGGATTACCCTAGGGGTGCAAGTGTGAATTGTGTATTTGATTATCATGCATTTGTCTTGTATTAGGTTATCTAGCGGTTGATTTTGAATCTTCGCATACAAACCCTAATTACTATACAGTATATAGAAAGCGATAAATTGCGGGAATTTAAAGTCTAAGCTATTACAAATAAGTATCCGGGAATGGGGGTACAAATATTTACAAATGGGGATGAGTCTTATCAGGATAGTAGTGTCCAAATAATATTTACAACCAAATCGAATCGCATTCTCAATGTAAAATGTAGTAATGTATAAGAATAAAAGCAATGTATCAAAAGTATTTGTGAAAGTGTATGTGATTATTTACAAGTGAGAGAAATAATGTTAACCTAATGCAATATTAAGTATTTATTTATTATTGGGTTTTTATTGATTATGTATAAACAAATGTTTTAGTGAAAAGAAAAGAAAAATGTTTTAGGTTTAGAGAGAACAAACATTTATATATTTTAGTTAATGTTTTTATGTACAAGAAGAGATTTATTAAAAAAAGAGTTTTAAGACCAAAAATCTATTAACCTAATTAATCCAATATTTACATATTTTTGGTATAAGAAAATTATTGTTAAAATAAATTTATTATGAAAAATTAATGTATTATTTATTTAACAAAAAAAAAGAGTTAAGTTATATAAAAAGAAAATAAAGGGATATAATGAAAAAAGGATATTAGTTTATAAAAAAGGAAAAAAGGTTAAGTGGGCTCTAGAGGAATATACATGGCCCAAAATAAACTGAAGATGGATTAGGAAAGGGGGGTGTGCATGCCAGTTTTCATATGGGCTTAGGCTTTTTGTGGGGGAACCGGCCCAACGTGTTTAACAACATTTTCTAAGGGTTTGTTTCATTTTGTCTCAGATTCGGGTTATAGAGGCTAGAGCGGCGCCGTTCCCTTCATCGTCTTCTTCGTCTTTCTTAAGCAAGTTTTCTGAGCAAACCTCCGCTCATGGCCACTAGGCGCCACCGTCCGTCTCCTCCTCCCTCCATGGTCAAGCAAGGCGATGTTGTAAGGTAATGATTTCCCATTTCTGTCCGTCTTACGCTCTAGGGTTTCAAGTTTCGCATGTTTTTTGATCTTTGACAAATTATGATCTTTGTGTTATTATTATTGTGTGAGGTGTGAAAGAAAAGGGAAGAAGAATTATACCTTCGTTGGCGTTTGGAGACGGAGGAATGGGCTGGAGGCGTGTCTCAGGCGGCCAGGCGGAGGGAGTATGAAGCTGTGAGCTTTGCTGGAAATCTGGTACTTGTATCTTGTTTTTGGTTTTATGATGAATGTCTGAAAACCCTTGTATAACTTTCTTTTCCTCTTCTGATCGCTTGCTCTGAGATGTTTGCTTGTTCCCCTTCTGTCTGCTTGAATGCTTGCCTCTGAAATACTTGTTGTCGATTCTGAGTTGCCTGATGCGCTAACCCTATGATGAAGTTATTCTGAGGGTTTTGTTGGTTTGAATGCTTTGATGTTTGGATTGGTTTTTCTGGCTTGAAGATAGTTTTGACAGGTTATGAGTTTTTGCTTGCTTAGGCTTGAGCAGGCTGCTTGTTTGAACACAGGTTGGTGTTGGTTTGGAGGTTACAGGCCTGAGCAGTTTGAAAACAGGCTTTTCTGGTTTATGCTGGCCTCAGGGCTTGTTTGTGCAGGTTGACATGCTTTGAAGGCAGGTTTGGATGGCTTCAGGGCTTGTTTATGCAGGATGAGGCTTGTGTTACAATTTGTGGTGAGCCTGCTTGAATGTTTGTAAGCTTGACACAGGTTTTAGGTAGTTTTGGTTTATGCTGGCCTTTTGGCTTTGAACACAGGTTGGCTTTGAATACAGGTTAGCAGGCTTCTGTTGCTTGAAGTCAGGTTAGCGGCAAGCAGGTTTTTGACTGGCTTTGATGCAGTTTGTTTGCTTGACACAGGTTTTGAAAGGGCTTGTGTTTGAAGCAGGTTAGAGGTTTGTGTCTTGATGCAGGCTTGGTTACAGGCTTGCTGTTTGAACTGGTTGGAGGCAGTTTTGCAATGTTACAGTTGTGGTATCTTGTTTTTTTTTTTGTGATATTCTGCCTCTCTTTTATTCTGATACTTCTTTGTTATATCCTTGTCCTTAAGCCTGCTGTACTATAAGCCTCTTCTCTCTCTCTTTTCTCTCTCCACAGAAAAGCATTTTTTATTGCTTTAGACTGTACTTACTCTGAAAAAGTGTGGCTGGAAAATGATGATATTTGAATATGTTACTTGCATTGTATCTTTCCTCTGCATACTTCCTGCTTTTCTGTCTCGCTTTTGCTAGCTTGTAGGAAGCTTTGACAGTTCTTGGTTGACATCTCTTTTGGGCAGTTCTGCACTTGGTTGGCCATTTTGACTTAGTTTGGTTTGCCTTGTTTGATAGTGCAACTCAGTTTAGTTTCTTTGACAGTTTGTTTGACATTTTGGACTTGGTTAGGCATTTTTTCAGTTTGCATATGTGCAATTCAGTTTGGACTTTGTAATTTGTTTGGCATATTCAGTTTGTCCATTTTGACATTTTTGTTGACACTTTGCAATTTGAAATTATGCAGCCTTGTACATTTAATTAATTCTAATGCTTGCAAACATTTTCTATCCCTCTTTGTGAACCAAGAATTTTCTTGTGATTTGTAGAGAGGGTGAATAAACTGATTCCGGCTAACACTTTTAATGACGAGTTTTAAATATCTGTCTGCGGAACACTTTTTAAATTCATCTGCATTTGACTTCTTCCTTTTCTTTTTGCAGGTAAATATCAATTGGGGCAAGAGAAATAGAAGATGAAGACTTCAAGCAATTTAGGATAGTTTTATTTTATTTCTAATTATTTGTAATAAACATTATTATAAATATTGTAAACGTATTCAAATAACACTTGTACCAATAATTGAAAATAAATAAAAGTCCTTTTATTAGATAATTCTTTATTCTTCTGCATTTATTTATTTAATTACTTAAATTTCTTGAATTATAATAATTGGAAATTATCCAATAATTTTAACTTAGAAATTATGCATAATTAATAAACGTCCGGCGTTCCGAATAACCAAAAGCATCGCACAGATAAACAAGCAAACGTCCATATGTCCTTTATTTCACTGATTAGACCAAACACTTCAAACTCTCAATCAGAAGCCTCAGCTTCTATCCCAGATGTTTAAACTTTGAGAAACAAACAAGAATTTTGAACAAGCGTCAAAACCATGTGACAGTCAATTGAAAAGAACCGTAGAATTGATTCCTTCTGAGAATGCGCGCGCAAACCCTAATTCTTGATTTATTGTCAAAGAAACGTACACCTGATCAAACCCTGAGCCAAACTCAAACAAACCTTAGCAATCTGCTTGAACTGATTCTAAATCAATGGAAACCCTAATTTTGTCTGACTGACGAGAAAAGTCTGTTTGACCGATTCTTAAGCCAATCTGAAAAATTAGGAGAAGCCCGAAGCTGTGTTTTCTTGTGGAAAAGAGAGGGCAAATTTTGGGGTACAACAGTCATTTCAATATATATAAAATGACAATGCCAAAAAGTAACATAAACATAAACTTAAATGTAAACACAAACATAAACATAAACATTTTAACATCCCACCTCTTTCACTAACATCTCTTTCTTTTCTTGGTTGGAACATGAATTACTTGTTTCTTAACAATGCGGACATATGGATTTATCAAAATTCCCTCATTATGATCATTTCTGATATATGATTCATCCGCTATAATATTCTCATCTTGATCATTTATAATATACGACTCATTCCGTCTAATACATGACTCATTCTCATCATCAATACCACCTTGGTCTACACCGTTATCATCAACCACTTTGTTAGAAAAAAGCACTATATACCATTTTGTACTCGCCAGATCAGTGACATAGAACACTTGTTTAGCTTGAGAGACTATAATAAAAGGCTCTTCTTTGTACCTCTCTCTATTAAGATCCACTTGCAAAAATCCTAACATATCCATTCGTATGCCACTACTACTTACCCAATTGCAACCAAAGATAGGAATCTGAAACTTCTCGTAATCAAACACTCAAATATGCTCGATAACTCCAAAATATGACAGATTTGCTTATTTGGGGTTTAGGTCCTTCATACTAGAAATGTGCATTGCTTCAGCAAGCACAGTGACACCACTATTTTGCATAGTACTTTTATCATCTTATTCTTTGGTATAAAATGTGTATCTATTAATTGCGTATGTGCTATAGGAAAACACATGCAAACTTGGACCATATGCCAAACATCTCAACCTTTCTGTTATTAAAGCGGGATCTGAATGAAGCTTTGAAAAAATAGGATCCTTAAACCATGGTATAAAACTTTGATTGTGCTTCCGTACTATCCAATTTTCATTTCTATTCTGATTTAACCCTCATAGTATATCCTTGTGCATTTCAACATATGACTCAACCTCACTGTCATTGTGCAGAACATATAAATGCACTTGATCCCGTTCATCTTTTGATACTGTCACAATTTTATTTCCAATTAATCTTTTACCTTCCTTTTTTTCAAAAATATGACTTTTGGGGAGTCCAATGGATTGAAATTTGGATAAATATTCAGTACAAAACTCAACCGCTTCTTCAACAATGTATCGCTCAACAATACAACCCTCTGAGCGACTTTGGTTTTTCATGTACCCTTTTAATACTTTCGTATAACGTTCAGCAGGGTACATCTGTCTCATATAAGTTGGGCCGCACAACTGTGTCTCTTTCACAAGATGAATAACTAGATGTACGATTATGTCAAAAAATGAGGGAGGAAAATACATTTCAAGCTCACACAAAGTAATAACAATTTATTTTTGCAATGTTGATAATATCTCAGGATCAATCACCTTACTACAAATTGACCTAAAGAAAAAACACAACTTAATTATCGCACCCCTTACCTTATCTGGAAAAATAGAACGTATACCTATTGGTAGAAAATGCTCCATTATAACATGGCAATCATGTGTCTTTAAACTCTTTAACTTGAGGTCTTTCATATACACAAGTCTTATAATATTTGAAGAGTATCCTTTTGGAACTTTAACTTCACTTAAAAACTTACACAATATCTTTTTCTCCTTTCTAGATAGAGTAAAATCAACAAGTGGTAGATATGTTTGGCTTCCTTTCTTCATGGGTCCTAGTTCAGTTCGTATTCCCATCTTTAACATGTTCTCCCTTGCTTTAAGGCCATCCTTAGACTTTCTTTTAATATTGAGTAACGTACGAATAACACTTTCAAATACATTTTTTTCAATATCCATAACATCGAGAAAATGTCTCACATACAGAGACTTCCAATATGGCAATTAAAAAAAATCGATCTCTTCTTCCACCCACCTTTGACAACCGTATGCGCAAAAGGCTTGCCAAACCGAGTACACACATCTTTCACCTTTTCAAAAATTTGGTCACTTGACAATGTAGGTGGAGCTTTACGTTGTTCGGTGTCTCTATTGAATGCTTTTCTCCATGCACGGTAGTGATGTTTAGAATGTAAGAATCTACGATGACCGAGAAACATATTCTTCTGACAAAGTTCCAAACGCGTCGTATCGGTTCCATCTTCACAAACAGGACACACACATTGACTTTAATGCTATACCCAGATAGATTCCTGTATGCTGAAAAATCATTAATTGTGCCAAACAACATTGCCCTCAAATTGAAACTTTGTTTCCTATATCTATCATAAACCTCCACCCCGTTCTCCCACAAAATCTTTAAATCTTCTATCAAAGGTGTCAAGTATACGTCTACGTCATTCCCTGGTTGTTTAGGCCCAAATATTAACATAGATAACATCATGTACTTACGCTTCATACATAGCCATGGAGGTAGGTTATAAATCATAAGACTCACAGGCCATGTGGTATGTGAGATACTTTGAAGACCATGCGGGTTCATTCCATAAGTAGATAAAGCCAACCAAAGGTTTCTTGCTTCTTCTCCAAAATCAGGATAATCATTATCAATTTTCGACCATTGTGGTGAATCTGTCGGATGTCGATACTTTCCATCAATAATTCTTTCATTTTCATGCCAAGTAAGTTGTCTTGCATTGGTTTCACTACAAAACATTCGCCTAAATCTCGGAATTATAGGAAAATACCATAAGACTTTTGCTGGAGATAATTTTTCTTATATCGAGACTAACCGCATTTAGGGCACTCATTTAACAATGCATATTCGTTTCGAAACAAAACACAATCGTTTGGACAAGCATGTATCTTATCATAGCTCATGCTAATAGAGCACAACATTTTTTTGGCCTCATAGGTTCGATTAGGAAGAACATTATCCTCCGGAAGCATATCTCTCATAAGGGATAATAACTCTGTGAAACTTTTATTTAACCATCCATTACCCGCCTTTAAGTTGTACAACTTTAATACCGCAGACAATCTTGTGAATTTAGTGCACCCTTTATACAACGATTTCTCTGTATCGCTTACCAATCTCTCAAACATTTTGGGACAATCCTGGAGATCTTCTTCAAGTGGATCTGCAATCTATTCGACTCGATCAAAATCATATGTATTTGTATCCTTGTCGTCTGAAGCATAGGCCGTACTACTTTTCTCCCCCGGTTCAACGTTGTCGTTACTTTTTTCACCATGAAATATCCAACATGTATAACTTCTATCAATTCCACGCATTAGTAAATGCGATTTCAATCCATATGCGTTAACCCAACCCACATAACAACAACCCAAGTGTGATACGGTGGCAGAACTAACTGTTAATATTGGTTTGCATTTTTTGTTCGCAAAATGTCGCGGTAAGCAAGAGTCGCCAATGACTTTTATTTTATCCAATCAGGAAAAGGAAAAAGAACAGAAAAAACCTTTTTTTGAGAAGTTTCTGAGTACGAGAGGTAGGTTATAGAAAGGGAAGGTGTTAGCACCCTTTCCATCCATGGTTTTCCATGGGCTCTTAGGTACTTTCTCATTTTGAAATTGCTTGTGTGTGCTTTGCTTTGAAAATTTTTGTTTTACTTTGTTTTAACCCTTGTTTCTGTCCTCAAGAGTGTTACGAAGTGTTTTAAAAACTTTAGTTTGAAAAGTTTGTTTAAAAGTGTATGGTGTAAAAGATTTGTTATTTTGAGCAAGTACCTAACAGTTATCTACCTACTCGAAAAAGGTGTTCTTTTCCTCCTATCATTTAGACCGTGTTATCTTACTATTAGTGAGTAGGTAACCCTAGTCGTTGGATATTTGAGGGACTATCGAAAGGGACGTAATGGTCATTGAAGGTAACATCTAAGGATACCTTAGCATTTCGAAGGGACTGTCATCATATATTCGTAGGCAACATCGAGGGACAAGATCATTTCTCATAGGCAACTCGAGGGACATTGAGGGACTATGATCTTTATGAAGACTTTTAGATTGAGGGTCTTTTGTTAAGATATCCCTACGTTCGAGGGACATGACCATTATTTTTCCGAAGGCAACCAAGTGGGGAGTACCCTAGGGGAGCAACTGTGCAACAATGTATTTTTTCAGTTATATTTATCTTGCAATTAGGGTTTTCTATCGTTCATTTTTATCTTTCCATACAATCCTATTAATCTAAGCATTGCATAAAAGATAGTAGCAGGGGATAAAGGCGGAAATGTAAACCTAAGCTATTACAGAGCTTTGGCGCAGTTACATAATAGTGAAGAGGGCAGAAAAGAAATCCTAAAACTATTACATCCCGGAAGCAATTACATGATAATGATAAATAAAAAAAAGTGGAAAAATAAAGCTACGCTATTACAATTGAACTTGCCCTATACACTTTATCTAGGAAAATAAAAATAAGATGAAAATAACAAAGAAAATGTTTTGGAGATTTTTATATGAAAAAAATGATTTATGATAATTAATTAAATAAACCTAAAAAAACTAATTAATTTTAATTAATAAAAAATATTAATTTTGAAAAAAAAAGGTTAATTAAAAATCTAAAAAACCTAATTAATTCGAATTAAAAAAAATTTAATTTTGAAAAAAAGTTTAATTAAAAAACCTAAAAAGCTAATTAATTTTAATTAATAAAAAAGGTTAATTTTGAAGAAAAAAGGTTACTTAAAAAAAACCTAAAACCTAATTAATTTTAATTAAAAAAAGTTAATTTTGAAAAAAAGGTTTATGTGTAATGATTAATAAGAAAGAATTAAGTTTGCCAAAAAATAGATAGGGGAAGAAACACCAATGAAAAATAGGGTTAGAAAATAAAAATAATGCAAATGTCAGGGGGGGGGGGTGTTGACCTAAAAATTAATGTAAAACCTAAAATTAAATTTTAAAACAATCTAAAATTAATTATTCGAGTTTATTATGAAAAATTATGAAAAATCAAAGGTTTCTGAAAAATGTTAGGTTTTATGAAAAAAGTTTTAAACAGAAAGAATGAAAATAGGTAAATGATAAATAGAAAGGAAAAAAACCAAAACTAATAGGGGTAGTTGTTGAACTCACGCCCTTAACCTTCTCAGGATGTCTGTCTCGCCATGCATTAGTGGTTATTCTGTTTTGGCCTCAGCATTTTGTAATAACCCTGCACGGGATCCTGTCTAAATCTGCAGTGTTGAATCTCATGAACACATTAAATAAATTATTATATCACTAAATACAAATAAAGCAAATATATGAAATTTTGTAATATTAAAACCGATATGGCATGTATGAATGCTTCTATACCCTTTTAATCATGGAGATCAAATCAGCCTTATCCTTACTGGAGAAATAGTGAGATGTGGGTTTGTAACAAGGATGACTTGTTTGTAGTGAGATAGAGGTGTGTAATAAGGATTTCAAGGTTTTTAGGGTTCTTGAAAGAATTTGATATTTTGACAGGGTTGTGCCAAATGTTTTTTTCCCGTTGTTTGTGTGAAAAGAATGAGATTATATAATGGAAATTAGAGAAAAAATGGGCTTTGAATGTGCAATTGGGCCTCCAATAACCACAAGCAATAGTGCATATTTTTATTCACTTGAGTCTGTCACGTTCTAGGATAAATTGTAGGGGCTTAAGTGCAATTTTTGAAGTTGAAATGTGAAAACAAAATATAGCCGACATCGAGAACTAACTCCTGTTTGAAAATGGGCTCAATCGGATAAACGGTGAATTAGTTATGAATTTTTGAAGTTTTGGCTCAAACAAACGTATTTTGGGCTCCAGTGTCAACTCTAACACGTTCTTCAATAAAAAACTAGTACTGATCGGAGCATAAACTGGTCTCAACTTTGGTAGAAAAATTATAGATCTCTGAGTTAGTGACCTTGTGTAAAAAGATGGGCTCAATCCGATAAAAATTGACTGAGTTATGAATTTTTGAAGTTTCGACCCAGATGAAATAATATCCAGCGTTCAGGATTTTCAGCGCGTCACGTGCATTCTGAGCAAAAAATGAAGGCCTTTTGGATACCGTTCGAACTCAATACCTCCTGTGAAAACTTAGTCAACTCAATTTGTGAAATTTTGGCGCAGAAACCAGCTCGATATGATGAAAATCGACCAAGTTATGATTTTCTGAACATGGCGCAAATAAACTTCTATCACAAATTTTCTGTACGAAAATACTTGATAAATCCGCAATTTTGAAGACCTTCTGATTGAAATTGGCTTTCAGCCGTGAGAGATGAAAATATAGATGACGTCGAGACAGAATTTTGGCCACCCGAATGGTTTCAAAACAAGCCACGATCTTCAAGTTATGAATTTTTTAGTGCGTAAAAACTGCACTTTCAACACACTTTTCACCACATTTCTTCGAGAAAACTCACACATTCGGAGACCTTCTTTAAATAATTCACTCTTAAGCCAAACCTGAATTTCAGAATATGTTATCAAAGATATCTTGGCGAAAGAACACTTGAATATGACGCGCTGGGTTGGACTTGTGAATCCGTTGAAACCCGAATCATTGCAAAACAGCGAACCGATCTTCAGCACAGAAAATACTCTGAGAACACCCATTGGCGAAATAAACGTCACTTGTAACCTGAAGAAGCTTGATAAATATACTTTTATTCCATAACCATAAAACCAATAATATGCGTGTATGAAAAGAGGGTAAATTTTGGAGTACAATAGCTGCCCTTGTTCAATCTTCTTAAACCTGAGGATGTATATTGGCTGTCTGCCTTTCGTAATCTGAAGGTAGAAGATGATTGAACACTAGAGTACCCAGAAAGTTGCACTCGTTTGAGATGGTGCTTGACTGTGTAGGTAGTATTGGGAATGGGCTTACAGATGCCATTTGGAGGAGATGAAGGAAGGTCAACGGAGATGGGCTTAAAGATGCCATCTAGAGGATGTTGATTTCCCGAGATATTCCTTTGATGAGAATTCCTGTTCCTGTCATTGAGGGGGAATCTGCTGAGGAATGTTGGTCTCTGTCTTGGGAGAGATAGAATTTTAGGAGCTTTAGTTGTCCGTTACTCTACTGGGGAATCATCTCTTAGTCGAGGAGACGAAAATGAACTGCTATCTGGTCGTGCTCCAGGCCTTACAGTGATTTACTGAGGATAATAAGATTAACTGCTATCTGGTCGTGCTCCAGGTTTCAGTGACTTACTGGGGAGATGAGATTAAACTTGCTATCTAGTCGTGATGCAAGCTTTGCAATCTCAAAAACTGTTATCTGGTTGTGCTTCAGGCTTCAGAAGGAATTAAGTGGTTATCCGGTCGCATCCGGGTTTCAACTTGAATTTAAGGCATACTAATATCCAGTCATTTCCAGGCTTCATAATAATTGGCCGAGTAAACTACTATCTGGTCAAATTCCAAGCTTTGCAGTACCTCATACTGTTATCTGGTCGTGCTCCAGGTTTCACAGTGTCTCTTGCCGCTATCTGGTCGTGCTCCAGGCTTCATTAATTTAGGGAAATTAAGATATTATCTGGTCGATTTCCGGGCTTCATAGCTTGAATTTGAGATATACCACTATCTGGTCGATTCCAGGCTTCGTAGTATTTCGTAGAAATTAAGATATTATCCGGTCGATTTCGGGTTTCATAGCTTGAATTTGAGATATACCACTATCTGATCGATTCCAGGCTTCATAGTATTTTGTAGAAATTAAGATATTACCTGGTTGATTTCCGGACTTCATATCTTTTTTAACTGGAATATAAATCTTAGTATCGATTTGACTGAACCAGGGAAAGGTCTCGAGTTGTTTTCAACTGGGAGAGAAATCTTAATATCGATTTGACTGAACCCAGGAGAGGTCTCGGATTAAATTTGACTGGCATAGAAATCAGGAGAATCTTAGCGGCGATTCGGCTGACCCAGACGAAAGTCTTAGAACATCTTCAACTAGAATAGAAACCTTAGTGTCGGTTTGACTGAACCAGAGAAAATCTGGAAAAGTGTTGGAATATCTTCAATTGGAATAGAAACCTTGGTATCGGTTTGAATGAACCAGAGAGAACTTGTGAGAACTTGATTGCATATTTCCCTGAAAGGTAAAGAGTTAGTAGTATGTAATGTCATGATGTATGAAATGTATTGAATAATGATGTTCTCAAAATAAATGAAATTGTGTTGTATAATATGTATGCACATGCCATGATGTATGGATATGCAATGCTATTATGATATTCTCTAGCTGGAGAAAATAAATCCTGAACTGCTGCTGGATAGTATAAGGAGTTGAGTTCTTTGTTTCCGCTGGGGATAGTGACCGAAGATGATTAGCTGGGGATTTACATCCATTCCGCTTGAGAATATTCTGCCGGGAGAGACTCTGTCTGAGAATAATCCTGCGGGGGAATGACTCTGGGGAAGAGAGATACACTGTTGGAAGATCTGTTGATTTGGAGAAATAAACTAAGCTAGGGATGAACTTCCATTGCTGGAGAGAAGAGCTCTATTGGAGATTGAGCTTTTGTTGTTTGAGAAATAAACTTTGCTCGGGAGATGGCTTTATAAACTGCTCATGGTTATAAAACTCGGCCGGGGAATGCAGATATCAGCTTTCTGAAGGCACCTGCTGGGGAAGGAATTCCTGCTTGGGGATACGAAGGTCGGACCTTGGTTGTCTCGGCTCTATGGGGAATGTAGGAATCACTGACTTGTATGTGATAGTGACTTCGCTTCCAACTGTCTATGCCCCTTGTACCATGCTGGAAAAAGTACATGCATAGATTTTATGGATGGATCTATGTCGTGATGGTACTTGAACATGTATTTAATGAGTGTCAGGATGACATCCATCTCTAGATCGTATCTGAACTGTACTTGAAACATGTGTTGAATGAGTGTCAGAATGACATCCGTCTCTGGGTCGTATCTGAACTGTACTGAAAGCTGAATTTGAATGAGTATCAAAATGGCATCCGTATCTGGAGCATATGTGAACTATATTTGAAAGCTGAATCTGAACGAGTATCAAAATGGCATCCATATCTAGAGCGTATATGAACTGTATCGGAAAGCTGAATCTGAATGAGTATCAGAGTGGCATCCATATCTGGAGCGTATCTGAACTGTATCTGAAAGCTGAATCTGAATGAGTATTAAAATGGCATCCGTACCTGGAGCCTATCTGAACTGTATCGGAAAGCTGAATCTAAATGAGTATTTGAATGGCATCTTTATCTAGAGCATATCTGAACTGTATCTAAAAGATGAATATGAATGAGTATCAGAATGGCATCCGTATCTGGAGCGCATATGAACTGTATCTGAAAGATTATCAGAATGGAACCCGTATCTGGAGCGTATCTGAACTATATCTGAAAGCTGAATCTGAATGAGTATCATAATGTCATCCGTATCTAGAGTGTATCTGAACTGTATCTGAAAGCTGAATCTGAATGAGTATCAGAATGGCATCCATATCTAGAGCGTATCTGAACTGTATCTGAAAGCTGAATCTGAATGAGTATAAGAATGGCATCTGTATCTGGAGCGTATCTGAACTGTATCTGAAAGCTGAATCTAAATGAGTATCAGAATGGCATCCATATCTAGAGTGTATCTGAACTGTATCGGAAAGTTGAACCTGAATGATTATCAGAATGACATCCGTATCTGGAGCGCATTTGAACCGTTTCTTAATTCTGGTGCTCTTGCTGAATGTTGATCAAGGTATAAGTCTTCCACTGATAGACAAGTAACGGGACATAGTCGTATGTTTTAAATCCCTAACTTTTTCCTGGACCTCCCTTTCGGGTTTTTAGTCCACTGGGATACCTTTTTGCCCAAACCGCCTTTTCAGGTTTTCGACTTGTCAGGTGTACAAAGTTTTTTTTATTTTTTTTATTTTCTATGTATATCCCTAAATTTTGCCCGAACCCTTTTGGTTCACCGGGATTCCCTTATTTTTTCCTAGGTGTGTCAACCTAGCAGGTCTTTTTTTTTATGCATAGTATTTTCCGACTATGTCCATGCTTTAAGGATGTAGAGAGTTGTCACTGTCCATAGTATTGTGTTGTAGTACTGTCAAAAATGTTTTCTTGATGGCACATGATTCGTTGCTAGAATGCGTGTGTGATGCCCCAAGCGATTCAGATGGAGACCTGCCCCTGGTTATTTGGCACTTTTGGAGAGACCGCCCCAGGTGTGTTTAGACATCATGTCATGCCCCTTGCTTATGGAAGACATGTTATTGGAAGTGTCTTTCCCGCTGAGGTGATTCTGTTATTGAGAGGATGTTTGTTCATTGAATATCCATTGTGCGGATTTCTCTGCTGTCAAACAATTAGTCATACGCAAACAATTTCATTTAGAGAATGCAAAACTCATGTCTGTCTTGAAATTTTTTTGAAAATATATTTTGTGTAGTAAAACGAAATTTGCAAGAATGTGATATCAACTCAGGATTCATAACAAAGCCTACAGGAGTCAGGATACCTTTGTAACAGTATGCTCTCAAATTATCCCATGCTTCAGCTAGGACTTTTAAGGGTTATAACATGGCCTGGTTCACGGTTCAAGAAACAAAGGATAAAGGCTCAAATTTTATTTATACCCAACCCGCTCTTCGTGATGTTCTTAAGTCCTATGCTCAGTTAATTGCACGTTTAGATCCCGATTGAGTCTGGAATCTTTGCTCTGATACTTGGTGATGATTCAGAAATTGAACATTTGTTTTGAAAAGGCATCATTTTTGTAATCTTCTTTTTGTCGAGGATTTGTAGTAATCTCTTTTTTTGGTTTTCGTTATCCCTTCTTTTGCCTGAACTGTTTCTTTTGTGATTACAGTCAGCGAGATGCCCCAATTTTTCTCTTAAGTCTCCTTCATAGGTTTTGACTTAATGGGTTTTTATTTTGAGAGATAATGACTGCCTGTCTTGACGATTATATGGAACCATCACCGTATTTTGTTTTGGAAGGACGTCTTTGATGCCATTCATTGTGTACGAAGCGATAGATTGTGACTGAATGCGCCTCTGAATTAATTGAAAAAACTACCCTGCCCTAGGTTATGATTAAGGGTTTTAATTTGAGTGAAACGAAAAACTCCTACTTCTTTAGCTCGAAGGGGTTGACTAGGGATTATCTTCCTTATAACTCCACTGTTTAGGATTTGAAACAACGCATGTACATCGTCAGCGGGGTCTGTTCAAAAGCATATTGTAGAGATTGTGGTATCATTTTTGTCATCCTCCCTCTAAGGCTTAGGGTTTTTAATCGAGAGTTGAATATCACAAAAGGAGATAAGAACTCATTTTTGAAATAGTGAATACAAATGAATTGATTCAAGATAAACATGTGCAATGCATTGATGAAATAACGAGGTTTGATATGAATAAATGTTCAAACAAATAAAAATAAAATTACACATTTAAAATTCTAATGAACGAAAAGTCTTCTTGTGAGCACTTGTCACTTCATATGGTATACCTTGGAGGGATGGCAGAAGAACTCAACCTGACTGTCTTGTGCAAATTCTAGCGCTCCTTCATCAATCAGGTCTTGAATTTTATTTCTCAATGCCCAACAGTTGTTGGTGTCATGTCCAGGACTGTTGGAGTGGTACACACATTTGCATTTGGATTGTACCTTGGGGAGGCTATGTTGGGATTCTGAGGAGGGTCCCTTAACATAACCAACATGGCCTTCAACATGTGTTGCAATGCTTGAGCCAATGATATGTTGATTTCGGTGAAGCGTCTTTCGGATGTATTCTTCTTATGCCAATTGCCCCGTTGTCGTTGGCGAGGTTGTGGTTGGGCTTGTGATGTAGTAGCAATCTGGGAAGGTCTGTTCCTGACGAAACCAACCTCTTCTCTCACTGGGGGCTGATTAATGCCTTGATCCATAATTTTAACTATTTGTTTTATGGATCTGCATCCATCTTGGTGAAGCTTGTTGAGGAAGGCTCTTAGATCTTCTTGTCCTCGAGCTAAGTTTTGGATAAGAGCCATCTTCCCCAACATCTGGATTCTCATTGCTTCTATCTCAGTTTGTAGTTCCAATTGTTCATCCTTGTTGTTGTCAGGATGTTCCTTGGTCAGATTCCCGGCGAAGAGTGTTTTCAGGTCTTCTTGCCCCCTGGATAGATTCAGGAGAAATTCCTTGAAATGGGCATCTTGAGCTTGGAGATCTCTGTTGTCTTGTTGAAGAGAAATTGCTGAAATAAACAGCGAAAACATGAGAGACCTGCTTTGAAACCTGCTTATGCAATGATATGTATTATATATGTATGCAATATTTTCAAGGATCTCGCGGGGTAAACAAGAAAATGTCAGAAGTTGAATTTTGCAGCTTTGATTGAAGAACTTTGTATCATTGAGAGTCCTTCTATGATAGTCAAGCTCACCATATCAAGTGGGTCATAGCCCCTGACTCAAGTTGTCGTGTTTTGATCTTTTGACGACATTGGCTAGAGGAAAATAAATCCCCTTATCCCTTTGTAGACGTCTGGTTCATCATAACCTGCATCACAGGCCCTCGAGATCCTTGAAATGGTTAGTATGATATGTCATGTTCTGATGCTATGATGTGTATGCTATGCATCAAGCAAAAATGCAGGGTAAGAAACCAATTTATTGGATTTATACAAACAAGGTCCCGCAAGGAATACAAACAAAGCCCTGCAATGAGTTCAAACTGTTAGGCAAAGAAAGCAAACAAGTCACACAAATAGCCTTAGGTTTAGGCTTGCATGGATTCCATAGGTAAGTACCCTCTTGAAGTTTAGTTGGCTCAACCTGTCTTAGAAAAGTAACCGGGTTCTAAGGATTCTCAATATCATTGATCATCCTTTATCGGGCATTGTTTCAGCTCAGGCAATCTTTTCTTGCGGCCGAAATATCTCGAAAGTCTGATCTTAATGAGTGTAGCATCGAGTATCAACCAATCCTAAACTTTATACCGAGGTCGTCTATCTCACTACTTTCTAATGGCCGAGTTTGTTCAACTAAGGTTCTAAGGTCCGTTAGTGCTTCATAACACCATGCGGCGGCCCCGTATTCTCCTCGTTTCCACATGAAGGATACCGGTACCAACCAAAGTGTCACACCAACATAACCATCACTTAAACCATATCGGTCTATGCTGTACAGTCCCCACGATCTATTGCTGTTTACCTAAAAAGTGTCCCCAGATCCGGGTGTAGGATCTTTAATAATACCCAAACAAAAACCATTAAAGATAAAGCAGGCAAAGCAAACAAGAAAGCAATTTAAAAATGACCGAGATCCTAAGGTAAACCCCACTTTAGAAAACTCCCCAGCAGAGTCGCCAGTTCTGTAATACGGCGACATAACCAACTGTTAATACTGGTTTGCATTTTTTGTTCGCAAAATGTCGCAGTAAGCAAGAGTCGCCACCGACTTTTATTTTATCCAATCAGGAAAAGGAAAAAGAACAGAAAAAACTTTTTTTCGAGAAATTTCTGAGTACGGGTGTTAGCATCCTTTCCATCCATGGTTTTCCATGGGCTCTTAGGTACTTGCTCATTTTGAAATTGCTTGTGTGTGCTTTGCTTTGAAAAGTTTTGTTTTACTTCGTTTTAAGCCTTGTTTCTGTCCTCAAGAGTGTTACAAAGTATTTTGAAAACTTTAGTTTAAAAAGTTTGTTTGAAAGTGTATGGTGTAAAAGATTTGTTGTTTTGAGCAAGTACCTAACAATTATCTACCTACTCGAAAAAAGGCGTTCTTTTCCTCCTATCCTTTAGACCGTGTTATCCTACTATTAGTGAATAGGTAACCCTAATCGTTGGATGTTTGAGGGACTATCGAAAGGGACATAATGGTCATTGAAGTCAACATGTAAGGATACCTTAGCATTTCGAAGGGACTGTCATCATATATTCATAGGCAACATCGAGGGACAAGATCATTTCTCATAGGCAACTCGAGGGACATTGAGGGACTATGATCTTTATGATGACTTTTAGATTGAGGGTCTTTTGCTAAGATATACCTACGTTCGAGGGACATGACCATTGTTTTTCTGAAGGCAACCAAGTGGGGAGTACCCTAGGGGTGCAAGTGTGCAACAATGTATTTTTTCAGTTATATTTATCTTGCAATTAGGGTTTTCTATCGTTCATTTTTATCTTTCTATACAATCCTATTAATCTAAGCATTGCATAAAATATAGTAGCAGGAGATAAAGGCGGAAATGTAAACCTAAGCTATTACAGAGCTTTGGGGCAGTTACATAATAATGAAGAGGGCGGAAAAGAAATCCTAAAACTATTACATCCCGGAAGCAATTACATGATAATGATAAATAAAAAAAGAGGGAAAAATAAAGCTACGCTATTACAATTGAACTCGCCCTATACACTTTATCTAGGAAAATAAAAATAAGATGAAAATAACAAAGAAAATGCTTTGGTGATTTTTTTATGAAAAAAAAGATTTATGATAATTAATTAAATAAACTAAAAAAAACTAATTAATTTTAATAAATAAAAAATGTTAATTTTGAAAAAAAAGGTTAATTAAAAAATCTAACAAACCTAATTAATTCGAATTAAAAAAAAGTTAATTTTGAAAAAAAAAAGATTAATTAAAAAAACCTGAAAACCTAATTTTAATAAAAAAAAGGTTAATTTTGAAGAAAAAAATGTTAATTAAAAAAACCTAAAACCTAATTAATTTTAATTAAAAAAAGTTAATTTTGAAAAAAAAAGTTAATTAAAAAAAACATAAAACCTAATTAATTTTAATTAAAAAAAGTTAATTTTGAAAAAAATATTTATGTGTAATGATTAATAAGAAAGAATTAAGTTTGCCAAAAAATAGATAGAGGAAGAAACACCAATGAAAAATAGGGTTAAAAAATAAAAATAATGCATATGTTAGGGGTGGGTGTTGACCCAAAAATTAATGTAAAACCTAAAATTAAATTTTAAAAAAACCTAAAATTAATTATTCGAGTTTATTATGAAAAATTATGAAAAATCAAAGGTTTGTGAAAAATGTTAAGTTTTATGAAAAATGTTTTAAACAGAAAGAATGAAAATAGGTAAAGGATAAATAGAAAGGAAGAAAACCAAAACCAATAGGGGTAATTGTTGAACCCACGCCCTTAACCTTCTCAGGATGTCTGCCTCGCCATGCATTGATGGTTATTCTGTTTTGGCCTCAGCGTTTTGTAATAACCCTGCACGGGATCCTGTCTAAATCTGCAGTGTTGAATCTCATGAACACATTAAATAAATTACTATATCACGAAATACAAATAAAGTAAATATATGAAATTTTGTAATATTAAAACCGATATGGCATGTATGAATGCTTCTATACCCTTTTGATTATTGAGATCAAACTAGCCTTATCCTTACTAGAGAAGTAGTGAGATGTGGGTTTGTAACAAAGATGGTTGGTTTGTAGTGAGATGGGGGTTTGTAATAAGGATTTCAAGGTTTTTAGGGTTCTTGAAAGAATTTGATATTTTGACAGGGTTGTGGCAGATGTTTTTTTCTCCCGTTGTTTATGTGAAAAGAATGAGATTATATAATGGAAATTAGAGAAAAAACGGGCTTTGAATGTGCAGTTGGGCCTCCAATAACCACAAGCAATAGTACATATTTTTATTCACTTGAGTCAGTCACGTTCCAGGCTAAATTGTAGAGACTTAAGTGCAATTTCTGAAGTTTAAATGTGTAAATAAAATGTAGCCGACATCGATAACTAACTCCTGTCTGAAAATGAGCTCAATTAGATAAATGGTGAATTAGTTATGAATTTTTGAAGTTTTGGCTCAAACAAACTTAGTTTGGGCTCCAGTGTCAACTCTGACACGTTCTTCAATAAAAAACTAGTACTCATAGGAGCATAACCAGGTCTCAACTTTGGAAGAAAAGTTGTAGATATCTGAGTCAGTGACCTTGTGCAAAAAGATGAGCCCAATCCGATAAAAATTGACTAAGTTATAAATTTTTGAAGTTTTGACCCAGATGAAATAATATTCAGCATTCAGGATTTTCAGTGCGTCACGTGCACTCTGAGCAAAAAACAAAGGCCTTTTGGATACTGTTCGAACTTAATACCTCCTGCGAAAACTTAGCCAACTCAATTTTTGAAATATTGGCGCCAGAACCAACTCGATATGATGAAAATCGACCAAGTTATGATTTTCTGAACATGACGCAAATAAACTTCAGTCACAAATTTTCTGTACGAAAATACTTGATAAATCTGCATTTTTGAAGACATTCTGATCGAAATTGGCTTCCATCCGTGAGAGATGAAAATGTAGATGAAGTCAAGACATTATTTTTTACACCAGAACAGTTTCAAAAGAAACCACGATTTTCAAGTTATGAATTTTTTAGTGCATAAAAACTGCACTTTCAGCACACTTTTTCACTACATTTCTTCGAGAAAACTCACACATTCGGAGACCTTGTTTAAAGAATTGACTCTTGAGCTGAATATGAATTTGATAATACGTTATCAGAGATATCTTGGCGAAAGAACACCTGAATATGACGCGCCGGGTTGGACTTGTGAATCTTTGAACCCTGAATCATTATAAAACGGCAGACCGATCTTCAACACGGAAAATACTCTGAGAACACCCATTGGCGAAATAAACGTCACTTGTAGCCTGAAGAAGCTTGATAAATATACGTTTATTCAATAACCATAAAATCAATAATATGCGTGTATGAAAAGAGGGTAAATTTTGGGGTACAACAGCTGCCCCTGTTCAATCTTCCTAAACTTGAGGATGTAGATTGGTTGTTTGCCTTTCATAATCTAAAGGTGGAAGATGATTGAACACTAGAGTGCTTAGAAATTTGCACTCGTCTAAGATGGCGCTTGACTGTGTAGGTAGTATCGGGAATGGGCTTACAGATGCCATTTGGAGGAGACGAAGGAAGGTCAACGAAGATGGGCTTAAAGATGCCATCTGGAAGATATGACGGAGAATTGTCGGAGATGGGCTTAAAGATGCCATCTAGAGGATGTTGATTTCCCGAGATATTTCTATGATGAGAATTCCTGTTCCTGTCGTTGAGGGGGAATCTGCTGAGAAATGTTGGTCTCTGTCTTGGGAGAGATAGAATTTTAGGAGCTTTAGTTGTCTGTTACTCTACTGGGGAATCATCTCTTAGTCGAGGAGACGAAAATGAACTGCTATCTGGTCGTGCTCCAGGCCTTACAGTGATTTACGGAGGATAATAAGATTAACTGCTATCTGGTCGTGCTCCAGGTTTCAGTGACTTACTGGGGAGATGAGATTAAACTTGCTATCTGGTCGTGCTCCAAGGTTTGCAATCTCAAAAACTGTTATCTGGTCGTGCTCCAGGCTTCAGAAGGAATTAAGTGGTTATCCGATCGCATCCGGGTTTTAACTTGAATTTAAGGCAAACTAATATCCGGTCATTTCCAGGCTTTATAGTAATTGGCCGAGTAAACTACTATCTGGTCAAATTCCAAGCTTTGCAGTACCTCATACTGTTATCTGGTCGTGCTCCAGGTTTCACAGTGTCTCTTACCGCTATCTGGTCGTGCTCTAGGCTTCAGTAATTTAGGGAAATTAAGATATTATCTGGTCGATTTCCAGGCTTCATAGTTTGAATTTGAGATATACCACTATCTGGTCGATTCCAGGCTTCGTAGTATTTCGTAGAAATTAAGATATTATCCGGTCGATTTTCGGGCTTCATAGCTTGAATTTGAGATATACCAATATCTGGTCGATTCCAGGCTTCATAGTATTTTGTAGAAATTAAGATATTATCCGGTCGATTTCCGAGCTTCATAGCTTTTTTAACTGGAATAGAAATCTTAGTATCGATTTGACTGAACCAGGGAAAGGTCTCGAGTTATTTTCAACTGGGAGAGAAATCTTAGTATCGATTTGACTGAACTCGAGAGAGGTCTCAGATTAACTTTGACTGGCATAGAAATCAGGATAATCTTAGCGGCGATTCGGCTTACCCAGACGAAAGTCTTAGAACATCTTCAACTAGAATAGAAACCTTAGTGTCGGTTTTACTAAACCAGAGAAAATCTTGAAAAGTGTTGGAATATCTTCAACCGGAATAGAAACCTTGGTGTCGGTTTGACTGAACCAGAGAGAACTTGTGAGAACTTGATTGCATCTTTCCTTGAAAGGTAAAGAGTTAGTCGTATGTATTGTCATGATGTATGAAATGTATTGAATAATGATGTTCTCAAAATAAATGAGATTGTGCTGTATAATATGTATGCACATGCCATGATGTATGGATATGCAATGCTATTATGATATTCTCTAGCTGGGGGAAATAAATCCTGAACTGCTGCTGGAGAGTATAAGGAGTTGAGTTCTTCGTTTCCGCTGGGGATAGTGACCGAAGATGATTAGCTGGGGATTTACATCCATTCTGCTTGAGAATATTTTGCCGGGAGAGACTATGTCTGAGAATAATTCTGCGGGGGAATGACTCTGTGGGGAAGAGAGATACTCTGCCGGAAGATCTGCTAATTTGGATAAATAAACTCAGCTGGGGATGAACTTCCATTGCTGGAGAGAAGAGCTCTGTTGGAGATTGAGCTTTCGCTGTCATAGAAATAAACTCTGCTCGGGAGATGGCTTTATAAACTGCTCATAGTTATAAAACTCGATAGAGGAATGCAGATATCAGCTTTCTGAAGGCACCTACTGGGGAAGGAATTCCTGCTTAGGGATACGGAGGTAGGACCTTGGTTGTCTCGGATCTGTGGAGAATATAGGTATCACTAGCTTGTATGTGATAGTGACTTCGCTTCCAACTGTCTCTGCCCCTTGTACCATGTTGGAAAAAGTACACGCGGAGATTTTGTGGATGGATCTATGTCGTGATGGTACTTGAACATGTATTTAATGAGTGTCAGGATGACATCCGTCTCTGGATCTTATCTGAACTATACTTGAAACATGTGTTGAATGAGTGTCAGAATGACATCCGTCTCTGGGTCGTATCTGAACTGTACTGAAAGCTGAATCTGAATGAGTATCAAAATGGCATTCGTATCTGGAGCGTATCTGAACTATATCTGGAAACTGAATCTGAATGAGTATCAAAAATGGCATCCGTATCTAGAGCGTATCTGAACTGTATCGGAAAGCTAAATCTGAACGAGTATCAGAATGACATCCATATCTGGAGCGTATCTGAATTGTATCGGAAAGCTGAATCTGAATGAGTATCAGAATGGCATCCGTATTTGGAGCATATCTGAACTGTATCGGAATGTTGAATCTGAATGAGTATTAGAATGGCATCCGTATCTGGAGTGTATCTGAACTGTATCTGAAAGATGAATATGAATGAGTATCAGAATGACATTCGTATCTGGAGCGTATCTGAACTGTATCTGAAAGCTGAATCTGAATGAGTATCAGAATGGCATCCGTATTTGGAGCGTATCTGAATCGTATCTGAAAGCTGAATCTGAATGAGTATTAGAATGAAATCCGTATCTGGAGCGTGTTTGAACTGTATCTGAAAGCTGAATCTGAATGAGTATCAGAATGGCATCCGTATCTGGAGCAATCTGAACTGTATCTGAAAGATGAATGAGTATCAGAATGGCATCCGTATCTGGAGCGTATATGAATTGTATCTGAAAGCTGAATCTGAATGAGTATCAGAATGACATCCGTATCTGGAGCGTATCTGAACTGTATCGGAAAGCTGAACCTGAATAATTATCAGAATGGCATCCGTATATAGAGATCATTTGAACTGTTTCTCGATTCTGGTGCTCTTGCTGAATGCTGATCAAGGTATAAGTCTTCCACTGATAGACAGGTGACGGGACATAGTCGTATGTTTTAAATCCCTAACTTTTGCCTGGACTGCCCTTTCGGGTTTTCAGTCCACCAAGATACCTTTTTGCCCAAGCCGCCTTTTTAGGTTTTCGACTTGTCGGGTGTACAGAGTTTTTTTTATAATTTTTTTTATGTATATCCCTAGCTTTTGCCCGAACCCTTTTGGTTCGCTGGGATTCCCTTATTTTTGCCTAGGTGTGTCAACCTAGCGGGTCTTTTTTTTATGCGTAATATTTTCCGACTATGTCCATGCTTTAAGGATGTAGAGAGTTGTCATTATCCATAGTGTCGTGTTGTAGTACTATCAAAAATGTTTTCTTGATGGCACATGATTCGTTGCTGGAATGCGTGCGTAATGCCCCAAGCGATTCAGATGGAGATCTGCCCCTGGTTATTTGGCACTTTTGGAGAGACTGTGTCAGGTGTGTTTAGACATCATGTCATGCCCCTTGCTTATGGAAGACCTGTTATTGGAAGTGTCTTTCTCGCTGAGGTGATTTTGTCCATTGAGGGATGTCTGTTCATTGAATATCCATTGTGCGTATTTCTCTGCTGTCAAACAATTACTCATATGCAAACAATGTCATTTAAAGAATGCAAAACTCATGTTTGTCTTGAAATTTTTTTGAATATGTATTTTGTGTAGTAAAACGAAATTTGCAAGAATGTGATATCAACTCAGGATTCGTAACAAATCCTACAGGAGTCAGGATACCTTTGTAACAGTATGCTCTCAAACTATCCCATGCTTCAGCTAGGACTTTTAAGGGTTATAACGTGTCCTAATTCACGGTTCAAGAAACAAAGGATAAAGGCTCAAATTTTATTTGTACCCAACCCGCTCTTCGTGATGTTCTTCAGTCCTATGCTCATTTAATTGCGCGTTTAGATCCTGATTGAGTCTGGAATATTTGCTCTGATACTTGGTGATGATTCAGAAATTGAACATTTGTTTTGAAAAGGCCGTCATTTTTGTAATCTTCTTTTTGTCGAGGATTTGTAGTAACCTCTTTTTTTGGTTTTTGTTATCCCTTATTTTTCCTGAACTGTTTCTTTTGTGATTACAGTCAGCAGGATGCCCTAATTTTTCTCTTAAGTCTCCTTCATAGGTTTTGACTTGATGGGTTTTTATTTCGAGAGATAATGACTGTCTGTCTTGACGATTATATAGAACCATCACCGTCTTTTGTTTTGGAAGGACGTCTTCGATGCCATTCATTGTGTACAAAGCGGCAGATTGTGACTGAATGCACCTCTGAATTAACTGAGAAAAATACCATGCCCTAGGTTATGATTAAGGGTTTTAATTTGTGTGAAAAGAAAAATCCCTACTTCTTTGGATCGAAGGGGTTGACTAGGGATTATCTTCCTTATAACTCCACTGTTTAGGATTTGAAACAACGTCTGTACATCGTCAGTGGGGTCTGTTCAAAAGCATATTGTAGAGATCGTGGTATCATTTTCGTCATCCTCCCCCTAAGGCTTAGAGTTTTTAATCGAGAGTTGAATATCACAAAAGGAAATAAGAACGTATTTTTGAAATAGTGAATACGAATTAATTGATTCAAGACAAACATGTGCAATGCATTGATGAAATAACGAGGTTTGATATGAATAAATGTTCAAACAAATAAAAAGAAAATTACACATTGAAAATTCTAATGAATGAAAAGTCTTCTTGTGAGCACTTGTCACTTCATATGGTATACCTTGGAGGGATGGCAGGAGAACTCAACCTGACCGTCTTGTGTGAATTCTAGCGCTCCTTCATCAACCAGGTCTTGAATTTTATTTTCCAACGCCCAGCAATTGTTGGTGTCATGTCCAGGACTGTTGGAGTGGTACGCACATCTTGTATTTGGATTGTACCTTGGGGAGGCTACATTGGGATTCTGCGGAGGGTCCCTTAACATAACCAACTTGGCCTTCAACACGCGTTAAAATGCTTGAGCCAATTACATGTTGATTTCGGTGAAGCGTCTTTCGGATGTATTCTTCTTATGTCAATTGCCCCGTTGTCATTGGCGAGGTTGTGGTTGGGCTTGTAATGTAGTAGCAATCTGGGAAGGTCTGTTCCTGACCAAACCAACCTCTTCTCTCACTGGGGGCTGATTAATGCCTTGATCCACAATTTTAACTGTTTGTTTCATGGATCTGCACCCATCTTGGTGAAGCTTGTTGAGGAAGGCTCTTAGCCCTTCTTGTCCTCGAGCTAAGTTTTGGATAAGATCCATCTTCCCCAACATCTGGATTCTCATTGCTTCTACCTCAGTTTGCAGTTCCAATTGTTCATCCTTGTTGTTGTCAGGACGTTCCTTGGTCAGATTTCTGGCGAAGAGTGTTTTCAGGTCTTCTTTCCCCTTGGATAGATTCAGGAGAAATTCCTTGAAATGGGCATCTTGAGCTTGGAGATCTCTGTTGTCTTGTTGGAGAGCCATTGTTGAAATAAACAGCGAGAACATGAGAGACCTGCTTTGAAACCTGCTTATGCAATGATATGTATTATATATGTATGCAATGTTTTCAAGGATCTCGCGGGGTAAATAAGAAAATGTCAGAAGTTGAATTTTGCAGCTTTGATTGAAGAACTTTGTATCGTTGAGAGTCCTTCTACGAGAGTCAAGCTTACCATATCAAGTGGGTCATATCCCCTGACTCAAGTTGTCGTGTTTTAATCTTTTGACGACATTGGCTAGAGGAAAATAAATCCCCTTGCCCCTTGCTAGACGCCTGGTTCATCATAACCTGCATCACAGGCCCTCGAGATCCTTGAAATGGTTAGTATGATATGTCATGTTATGATGCTATGATGTGTATGCTATGCATCAAGCAAAAACGCAGGGTAAGAAACCAATTTATTGGATTTATACAAACAAGGTCTTGCAAGGAATACAAAAAAAGCCCTGTAATGAGTTCAAATTGTTAGGCAAAGAAAGCAAACAAGTCACACAAGTAGCCTTATGTTTAGGCTTGCATGGATTCCATAGGTAAGTACCCTCTTGAAATTTAGTTGGCTCAACTTGTCTTAGAAAAGTAACCGGGTTCTAAGGATTTTCAATATCATTGATCATCCTTTATCGAGCATTGTTTCATATCAGGCAATCTTTTCTTGCGGCCGAAATATCCCGAAAGTCTGATCTCAATGAGTGTAGCATCGAGTATCAACCAATCCTCAGCTTTATACTGAGGTCAGCTATCTCACTACTTTCTAATGGCGAAGTTTGTTCAACTAAGGTTCTAAGGTTCGTTAGTGCTTCACGACACCATGCGGCAGCCTCATATTCTCCTCGTTTCCACACGAAAGATACCAGTACCAACCAAAGTGTCACACCAACACAGCCATCGCTTAAACCATATCAGTTTATGCCGTACAGTCTCCACGATCTATTGCTGTTTACCTAAAAAGTGTCCCCAGATCCGGCTGTAGGATCTTTAATAATACCCAAACAAAAACCCTTAAAGATAAAGCAGGCAAAGCAAACAAGAAAGCAATTTAAAAATGACCTAGATCCTAAGGTAAACCCCACTTTATAAAACTCCTCAACAGAGTCTCCAGTTTTGTGATACGGTGGCAGAACCAACTGTTAATACTGGTTTGCGATTTTTGTTCGCAAAATGTCGCGGTAAGCAAGAGTCGCCACTGACTTTTATTTTATCCAATCAGGAAAATGAAAAAGAACAGAAAAAAACCTTTTTTCGAGAATTTTCTGAGTACGGGGGGGGGGGGGGGGGGGTAAGTTATAGAAAGGGAAGGTGTTAGCACCCTTTCCATCCATGGTTTTCCATGGGCTCTTAGGTACTTGCTCATTTTGAAATTGCTTGTGTGTTCTTTGCTTTGAAAAGTTTTGTTTTACTTTGTTTTAACCCTTGTTTCTATCCTCAAGAGTGTTACGAAGTGTTTTGAAAACTTTAGTTTGAAAAGTTTATTTGAAAGTGTATGGTGTAAAAGATTTGTTGTTTTGAGCAAGTACCTAACAGTTCTCTACCTACTCGAAAAAAGGCGTTCCCCCCCCCCTATCCTTTAGACCGTGTTATCCTACTATTAGTGAGTAGGTAACCCTAGTTGTTGGATGTTTGAGGGACTATCAAAAGGGATGTAATGGTCATTGAAGGCAACATGTAAGGATACCTTAGTATTTCGAAGGGACTGTCATCATATATTTGTAGGCAACATCGAGGGACAAGATCATTTCTCGTAGGCAACTCGAGAGACATTGAGGGACTATGATCTTTATGATGACTTTTATATTGAGGGTCTTTTGCTAAGATATCCCTACGTTCGAGGGACATTACCATTATTTTTCCGAAGGCAACCAAGTGGGGAGTATCCTAGGGGTGCAAGTGTGCAACAATGTGTTTTTTCAGTTATATTTATCTTGCAATTAGGGTTTTCTATCGTTCATTTTTATCTTTTCATACAATCCTATTAATCTAAGCATTACATAAAATATAGTAGCAGGAGATAAAGGCAGAAATGTAAACCTAAGCTATTACAGAGCTTTGAGGCAGTTACATAATAGTGAAGAGGGCGAAAAAGAAATCCTAAAACTATTACATCCCGGAAGCAATTACATGATAATGACAAATAAAAAAAGCGAGAAAAATAAAGCTACACTATTACAATTGAACGCGCCATATACACTTTATCTAGGAAAATAAAAAAAAGATTAAAATAGCAAAGAAAATATTTTGGTGATTTTTTATGAAAAAAATGATTTATGATAATTAATTAAATAAACCTAAAAAAACTAATTAATTTTAATTAAAAAAAATGTCAATTTTGAAGAAAAAAAAGGTTAATTAAAAAATCTAAAAAACCTAATTAATTTGAATTAAAAAAAAGTTAATTTTGAAAAAAAAGTTAATTAAAAAAACCTAAAAACCTAATTAATTTTAATTAATAAAAAAAGGTTAATTTTGAAAAAAAAAGGTTAATTAAAAAAAACCTAAAACCTAATTAATTTTAATTAAAAAAAGTTAATTTTGAAAAAAAAAGGTTAATTAAAAAAAATCTAAAACCTAATTAATTTTAATTAAAAAAAAGTTAATTTTGAAAAAAAGGTTTATGTGTAATGATTAATAAGAAAGAATTAAGTTTGCCAAAAAATAGATAGGGGAAGAAACGCCAATGAATAATAGGGTTAGAAAATAAAAATAATGCAAATGTCAGGGGTGGGTGTTGACTCAAAAATTAATGTAAAACCTAAAATTAAATTTTAAAAAAACTTAAAATTAATTATTCGAGTTTATTATGAAAAATCAAAGGTTTGTGAAAAATGTTAGGTTTTATGGAAAAAGGTTTTAAACCGAAAGAATGAAAATAGGTAAAGGATAAATAGAAAGGAAGAAAACCAAAACCAATAGGGGTGGTTGTTGAACCCACGCCCTTAACCTTCTCAGGATGTCTGCCTCGCCATGCATTAATAGTTATTCTGTTATAGCCTCAGCGTTTTGTAATAACCCTGCACGAGATCCTGTCTAAATCTGCAGTGTTGAATCTCATGAACACATTAAATAAATTATTATATCATGAAATACAAATAAAGCAAATATATAAAATTTTGTAATATTAAAACCGATATGGAATGTATGAATGCTTCTATACCCTTTTGATCATGGAGATCAAACTAATCTTACTCTTACTGGAGAAGTAATGAGATGTGAGTTTGTAACAAGGATTGCTTGTTTGTAGTGAGACGGGGGTTGTAATAAGGATTTCAAGGTTTTTTAGGTTTCTTGAAAGAATTTGATATTTTGACAGGGTTGTGGAAAATGTTTTTTTCCTGTTGTTTGTGTGAAAAGAATGAGATTATATAATGGAAATTAGAGAAAAAAATGGGTTTTGAATGTGCAATTGAGCCTCCAATAACCACAAACAATAGTGAAAATTTTATTCACTTGAGTCCGTCATGTTCCAGGCTAAATCACAGGGGCTTAAGTGCAATGTTTGAAGTTGAAATGTGAAAACAAAATGTATCCGATAGCGATAACTAATTCCTGTCCGAAAATGGGCTCAATCGGATAAATGGTGAATTAGTTATGAATTTTTGAAGTTTTGGCTCAAACAAACTTATTTTGGGCTCAAGTGTCAACTCTGACACGTTCTTTAATAAAAATATGGTATTGATAGGAGCATAACCCGGTCTCTACTTTGGAAGAAAAGTTGTAGATCTATGAGTCAGTGACCTTGTGTAAAAAGATGGGCCCAATCCGATAAAAATTGACTGAGTTATGAATTTTCGAAGTTTCGACCCAGATGAAATAATATTCAGCATTCAGGATTTTCAGCGCGTCACGCGCACTCTGAGCAAAAAACAAAGGCCTTTTGGATACTGTTCGAACTCAATACCTCCTACGAAAACTTAGCCAACTCAATTTGTGAAATTTTGACACTGGAACCAGCTCGACACGATGAAATCGACCAAGTTATGATTTTCTGAACATGACGCAAGTAAACTTCTGTCACAAATTTTCTATACGAAAATACTTGATAAATCCACATTTTTGAAGACCTTCTGATCGAAATTGGCTTCCAGCTGTGAGAGATGAAAACATAGATGACATCAAGATGGAATTTTAGCCACCGAAACAGGTTCAAAAACAGCCACGATCTTCAAGTTATGAATTTTTTAGTGCGTAAAAACTGCACTTTCAACACACTTTTTCACCATATTTCTTCGAGAAAACTCACACATTCGGAGACCTTCTTTAAAGAATTAACTCTTGAGCCGAACCTGAAATTGAGAATATGTTATCAGAGATATCTTGGCGAAAGAACACCTGAATATGACGCGTCGGGTTGTACTTGTGAATCTTTGAACCCCAAATCATTGCAAAACGGCGAACCGATCTTCAGCACGGAAAATATTCTGAGAGCATCCATTGGCGAAATAAACGTCACTTGTAACCTGAAGAAGCTTGATAAATATACCTTTATTCCATAACCATAAAACCAATAATATGCGTGTATGAAAAGAGGGTAAATTTTGGGGTACAACACCAAGCAAGGACACTTCATTCGACTGGGGTCTTTGGCGTGTTCAACAACAAACTTAACAAATTCCAATACCCCATTCTCGTACTCTTGTGACAATCGATCGGTAAACATCCATTTTTTATCCATTTTTTTCTACTTATTCAAGTAAACAAAAACACTATAAACGGATTATTCTCTTTTTGTTTTAATTAAACGAATTGTTTCTAGAAATTTATTTCTAGAGTTAATAACATGGACTAAAAAAAATCTATATAAAAATAATTGTGTTTTTTAATTGATCGATAATGGTAGAATTTGAACTTGACTTACCAAAGAAAGAAAAGGGGCTATTGGTGTCGACGACGGATGATGCGACTTTGATGTTCTTCGAATCAGTGATGTTCAAAATACTAGTAACAAAATACTAGTTCATGGAAAATATAAACATGATAAACAATTTGGAAACCAATTAAAATAACAAAAAAAACCATCATATATATCATCTTTTTTATTCCAAAGTATAGAACCAAAAGAAAATGCAATAATGCTAAATGCTAAAAGTATTGCTGTTATATATCAAGCCCTACCAAGAACCCAAAAATTAAAATGCATACGTATAACCCAGTTTAGACATCAATAGGAGGATAATGTCTTAGATGTTAGCATAGTACATTATCAAGGAGGATAACTCAGTTTGGACATCAATGGAGATAAAGACATTTTCAATAAATAACATACCTTAAGAACCGGTCAGTGTGGGTGGAGGAAAACCGAGCGAGACGGTGGAGGACGGTGTACGACGGCGAAGGATTTGCAACGGAGGAGGAAATGGGTTTCGCTTACTGTTGAAGGAGGGAAAGGGTTTCGCTTATGTATTCGTGAATCTGTGAATACACAAATTCTATTTTTTTAATTTTCACTTATAATGGTTTAGACAACGCTTTCTAAAAGTGCTGGCTAATATGGACCTATAGCAGCGCTTTTGAAAAGCGCTGGCTAATAGTGTCCTTTAGCAGCGCTTTTCTAATATATTTTTTAAATTTTTTATGACTTTAGACAGCGCTTTCTTAAAGCATTGTCTAAAGTGGACCTTTACCAGCGCTTATTATAAAGCGCTTTCTAAAGCAATCCTTTAGCAGCGCTTTTTAAAAGCGCTGTCTAAGGTCATATGTTTAGCAGCGCTTTTACTAATTATTTTATACAGTTTCCATGTTTTTTTTAATTCACTTATAGCAGCACTTTTGTACAAAAGCGCTATCTAATGTGCGCTGTTAAAAATCACTTTTGGCGTAGTGATGCTCACGACATATAACGGGAAGAAAATCTATGTTCCAAAGTCTGGAACTTAAATCTGGAGGAGATGTCAAATTTGGAGGAAATCAGAAAGGAAAGATTATTGGTTCTGGAACCATTGGAAACAGTAACCTTCCTTCTATAACTATTGTTCTATTAGTAGAAGGATTAGGCCATAACTTGCTGTCCATAAGTCAATTAAGTGATAACGGTTATGACATAATCTTTAATAAAAAAATTTGTAGAGCTGTTAGTCAAAAAGATGGAATAATCCTTTTTACTGGCAAGATAAAGAACAACATCTATAAAATTGATTTTTCTGACCTTATAACTCAGAATGTAAAATGCCTTATGTTTGTTAGCGATGAGCAATGGGTCTGGCACAAAAGATTGGGACATGTTAGCATGAGAAGAATACCTCAAATTAACAAACTCAATCTGGTCAGTGGACTTCCCAATCTGAAGTTCAACTCATAAGTTCTGTGTGAAGCATGTCATAAAGGAAAATTTTCAAAACCTTCTTTTAAGTCAAAAAATGTTGTTTCTTCCTCTAGGCCGTTGGAACTTCTTCACATTGATCTGTTTGGACTAGTTAAAACTGCATCCATCAGAGGCAAGAAGTATGGATTGGTCATTATTGATGACTACAGTAGATGGACATGGATTAAGTTTTTAAAACACAAAGATGAGACAAATTATGTGTTCTTCGACTTCTGCACCCAAGTGCAAAACAAAAAAGAGTTTAGAATCATAAAAGTTAGAAGTGATCATGGAGGAGAATTTGAAAACCATTATTTTGAAAAGTTTTTTTTTAAAAAAGAAAATGGCATTTCTCATGATTTCTCTTGTCCTATAACTCCCCCAACAAAATGGAGTTGTAGAACGAAAGAATAGAACTTTGCAAGAAATGGCCAGAACCAAGATTAATAAAACCAATGTGGCTAAACACTTCTGGGCATAAACAGTAAACACAACATGTTATATTAAAGATAGAGTCTTTATAAGACCTATTCTTGAAAATACTCCCTATGAAATGTGGAAAAATAGAAAACCCAACATTTCATATTTTCATCCTTTTGGATGTATTTGCTATATTCTGAATACTAAAGATGATATGAACAAGTTTGATTCTAAGGCACAAAAGTGTTTTCTGCTTGGATATTCTGAACGCTCAAAAGGATATAGGATATTGTTGTACCCCAAAATTTTCCCTCCCATTTTTCATACAAGATACAACCCTAGGGTTTCTTGGATATTCAAGTTGGCTCAGAAATCGACCAGACAGATTCTCTTCTAGGGCAGTGAATCAATAATTAGGTTTTTTTTTGCAATTCTCAAAAGAAAATGAGTTTTCAAAGATCCAATTGGCCTTCATAGGTCTTCATGCTTCCTCAAGGTTGTATTTATGATTTCTTCAAGCTACAAGATTTTGAGACGATTATGTCTGTTCATGGTCACATGTGATGTCGCTCACGGGTTTATCTTCAAAGAATCGGAAGAAATTTGAGTTTGGAAGACTTTAAAATTATCAAATCATCGTAAGGCATTTGATTGATTTCGAATTTTCTTAAACACAGTTTACTAAAAAGATAATGTTTGTTCTCAGAGCATGATTTGTTTGGGACAAGAGATGGAGGTTAAGACTGTCATTTAGGACAATCATGATTTTGGGATCCAGGTTGACCAAATGATTTACGTCCTTAAAACATCTATTTTGTTTAGGAAATGGAGTACAAAGTGTGTGTTTGTTTGAAATGCAGTTATAAAGTTATTGGGATTATTTGGAATTTAAGTTACCAGACTGGAGCATTTTATTTCAAATATCCTGATTGAGAATTTTAAAAAAAATCAATTAGGATGCGAAGAGAAATTACAAATTGTTGTTGATAAAGGATTTCAAGTTATAAAATGACACAAGAATACTTTATGCTACAATTCAAGATTTTCTCCAATTTTCAAACACACCATCCAAGATTGTTACAAAACAATTTATTCTTTTAATACTTTATGTTTTATAACTTATTGTATTTAAAGATAAATTTGTATACAATACATCAAAATACAAGAATGATCTTTCTAAGTTACAAAGAAAATCAAAGTAAATGTTTGGCCTAAGAAAACTAATCTATGTTTAAGTTGTTTGAAGACTGAAGTCATATCAGATTCCTTTGCTTATCTCCAAGACTTTCATGTTTGCCACAGATTTCTTACGTTCTTTCCAATTTTGCTCACATGAAAACAAGAGAAAGAAAGCATGATTAATACAAAATTATATGGGCATAAACACGGAATTTTCCAAAAGTTATTTCATAAATTCATCATTAAGGTTTGCAACGTGGAATCAAAATACTATTTATTTCATCACAACCTATTTTCCCCAGTTGCAAATCACAGTAAGGTTTCCCTCCTTGGTTCACAAAAAGAAGGAAAGAGCAATTCACGAACATGATAGCCCAAGGCTGCACACAATAACAAAATGATACAGCAGTCCAAACAAACAGCAGCATCACAAACTGAACAAACAGCAGCATCATAAACTAAACAAACAGCAGCATCACAAACTGAACAAACAGCAGCATCAAAAACTGGACAAACAAGAACATCACAAACTGAACAAACAACATTATTATAAGCTAAAAAAAGGTAGCAGTGTGGCAAATAAAACAAATAGCTAGATGCTAAATCAAACAAAATAGCAAGTCAACTTGCTCAAGAAACAAAGTATCATCATTTTCCAAGTGCTGCAAACCTTTCAGAATGGTAAAATAAGCAAAAAAGAAAATTGCTTTTATTTGTCATTGAGAGAGAAGAGAGGAAAGAGGTCACCTAGGCTACAGAATTGCCCAAAGCACATCCTGCAAAAGCTCTGCTACAAAAAGAAGAGCTGTTGTAAACCCAAAATCAGAACAAAAAACCTGTTGTAAACCCAAAATCAGAACAAAACCTGCTGTAAACCCAAAATCACCAAAACCTGCTAGAATACAAAATCAGAAAGAAAACCTGCTGTAATGACAGGACCACAAAACCTGTTGTAAACATCAAAGACAAAAAGGCCACAACATAGAGGGAGGAATACACAACATTATTACAAAATATATACAGAGAGAGTTCACCGCTTCAAAGCTACAAATATACTCTTCTCCTTTCAGCCTCACTGTTTCAACAAAAAAAAGTAATAGAGGCCATACCCGAACCAACGATACTACATCAACCACCACCATGAACCTATTTCATTCGATTCACAAAATCTTACCTTCACAACAACATTCACGGAATCAACAAAAATTTTGAAACAAAAAGAGAAGGAAAAGATCGAGGAAGGAGCCTATTGGGAAGAACCTCATTCAGGTCGGTAATCTGAGATCTCTGCTGCTTCATTTGTTTTCTGCTTGATACCATGTTTTTTTCTCTATATTGTTAAATAATTGTTTCCCATGAATGCTTGATTTTGCGTTTGTCTGAATCTTCATTATCATCTTGAAATCATGTGAAAACTGTATGTAAGTTATTTTTCGTGTAAAGAGAATCGAGCAAAAACAACAACTAAAACACAAAATCAGTGGAGTAACAATCATGAACAAATCAAAATTAAAACTCAAGATTTTTCTTTGATAGAGAGTGAATCACCATATTAGCAAGTACCTTACCGGTTTGATTCGAGCAGACCCAGATCTCCTATCCACCCACCTTCAACAAATCTTCAACCTCTGTTTCATGTCGCTACTTCCGTTTCGCCATATCTCCCATGCGAACCCCCCTCTGTACACTCTATACGCTCTTTTCATCTTCTTTTCCTAACATGATTGTTATTTTTGTGTATGTGTGTACCAGATACGAGCGAGATTCAGAGAGAAAGAAGAGGCATTTCGTTCCAGCGAGAGAGGATCGTGTCACCTCTGTCTTTCTTCAATATTTTTTTCTTTAATTTGTACTTTATTGAAAATAATAATAACATTAATTGATATGTCTTTTTCCTTCCCAAGGCATGACGCATGCGGCGCTGCTGTTGCACTAGGGTTTTCCAAACTTTTCCTTGCATCTTCCTTCAAATCGGGTTCGGTCCAAGCCCAATCCGTTTTACTGGCCTCACCCCCATTTTGTTTGATTTTTGTTACAGCAAGTAAATAATCAATTTCTTTGGGCCTCCGTCCCAAATCATCACCATAAGCCCATTTCTGTTCACAACATACACCCCCATTCATTTGTTTAATCCATAATTTTTGTTTACATCATTTATTTTGAATAATTTATTTTTTGTTCCTAATTTGCTTCTTGATTAAACTTTTGCTATTAATTTCCCTTTGTTTCTTTTTCACGATACAAATGTTACAAAAAATATAGAACATGTTTCTATTTCCTTTTTTATTTTCTCATATTCAAAAAATATAAAAATATAAATCTTTCATAGGATTAATTAATTCTTTTCATCATGAAAAATATTAAAAGATAGAAAAAAAATATATGCACTTTGATTTAATTTCTTTAGTTAAACATTTTCTTTAAATAATATCTTATTTTTTTCCTTTCTTCCTTACAAGTAAATATATAAATTTTTATTTCCATATTTCATTGGTTAATTTTATTTTCATAGATTATTGTAGCTTTATTTAATCGTGCAAAATTCGATTTGGTTGTATTATTTTCTATTTGGACCTTTCTATCGCATTTGATTCATCCCCATTTGTAAAAATTGTACCCCCATTCCCGAACACTTTGTAATAGCGTAGAATTTCAATTCCCATAATTTACTGTTTTCCTTATACTGTATAGTAATTAGGCGTGTATGGAAAGATTCAAAAATCAATCGCTAGATAACCTAATCAAAAAATAAAATAACTTGAAACCAACACACTTTTTCACACGCGCACCTCTAGGGTAACCTCGCTCGTTGCCTCGGAAATACAGTCATGTCCCTCGAATATGGGACGCCTTAGCAATGACCCTCCGATAAAAAAGATCGTAGTCCCTCGATGACCCCCGATGTTGCCTTCGATAAAACTATCTCGTCCCTTACGAAAATTGCTAAAGCGTCTCATAAGTTGCCTTCGATGACTGTAAAAATTGACCCGCGCCCGTCCCATTTACATCCAAAGATAAGGTTGCTTACCAAATCAATGGTAAGACAACAATGTAAAAGGAATAGAAAATACATAAGAAATACATTTGAGTAGGTAGATGGCTTCTAGTTACTTGCTCCATTTCAAACAACTATCCTTGCTATTTTTAAAACAAACACACACATTTCAAAACATCTTACAATCATTGAAAAATATTTTGAAAAGACAAACATCCTTGTATACATTCTTACGAACGAGAATCATTACAAAGATTGCCTAAACGAATGTCCTCTTTTACAAAATACTTTCAAAACCACACCAAACACAAATTCAAACAAACAAAAGCAAGTGATCTAAGCAAATAACTAAGCCCATGGAAAAACATGGATGAAAAGGGTGCTAACACCTTCCTTTTTCATAATCTACCCCCCGAACTCAAGAAAACATCTCAAAGGTCTTTCCTGTGCTTTTTCACCTTTCCTTTTGGATAAAAGAAAAGTCGGTGGCGACTCTTGCTAACCGCAACATTTGCGATAAAACACAAAACCTCAAGTCAGTTCTTCCATCGCGTCACAGAACTGGCGACTCTGCTGGGGAATTTTATAAAAGTGGGGTTACCTTAGGGTTTAGATCATATTTATTTGCTTACATTGTTTGAATTGTTTGCTTTACATTATGGTTCTTTGTTTGGGTTTGAAATCCTCTACCCGGATTTGGGGAAACATTATAGGTAAATAGCAATACGTTGTGGAAACTGTGTGGGGTATATCGACATGGTCTAAGAAATAGCTATGTTAGTGTGACATATTTGTGGGTACCGGTAGCCTTTGAGTTAATCAAAGAGAATACGGGGCTTCTGAGTGATGTCATGAAGCACTAATGAACTTCTAGAACCCTTTACTTGACCAACTTGGCCTTTAGGATGTAGTGAGATGACCGACTTTGGTGCAGTCCGAAGTTGGTAGATACTCGATACTACACTCATTGAGGGTTGGTTTCTTGGGATATTTCAGTCGCCATTAAAGAGGCTTGAGCTGAAACAATGACCAAGGAAACAATCCAGTGATATTGAGCTCCTTAGAACCCGGTTACTATTATTAGGATAGGTTGAGCCAACTAAACTTCAAGAGGGTACTTACCTATAAAACCCCATGCAAGCCTAAACTAAGAACTTGTTTGACTTGCTTGAATATGCATACTTGTACATAACATCATAAACATCATCAACATCATATGCATGCTCACTAACCATTTCAAGGATTTAGAAATTTATCTTTGTTTTTGTTTTGTAGGATATGAATTCTCTCCGAAGAAACACCATCCGAATCAGCTTTGTAAAAGCACATCCTCAACTTCAAGAGCTAGCTTCAAGAGTGCCTGGGGATTCTCCTTTTACCAAGAAGTATGGTCGACTCCTCAGTTTGGCTACATCCAACTTCCAAGAAGAGATGATGTGTGTACTATTCTAATTCTTTGATCCCGTACATCATTGTTTCACTTTCCCGGACTATCAGTTGGTACCTACACTGGAAGAGTTCTCTCTACTCTTAGGGGTTCCCGTGCTTAATCAGATACCGTTCACTGGTCTAGAAGGGATTCCAAAACCTGAAGCCATCGTTGAAGCTTTACATGTGAAGAAGGCCGACGTCATAGCCAATTGGGAAACAAGAAGCGGGGTTAAAGGTTTTTTAGCTAAGTTTCTATTGGAAAAAACTCGTTCATTCTGGGATGACATGGATTTCCAAGCTTTCGAAGACGTGCTAGCTCTCCTCATTTATGGTTTGGTTATGTTTCCTAATTCGGACCGATTCATAGACGTTAATGCCATCAAAGTCTTTCTCTCTCGGAATCCTATACCCACCTTGCTAGGAGACATCTTGCACTGCCTTCATACCCGTACCATGAAGAAAAGAGGTACCCTTTTGTGTTGTATACCCCTACTCGCTAAGGGGTTCACTTCACACCTGCCTCAGTCAACATTGAAGAACGAGTAAAGATTGATTTGATCTCAAAGGATGATGTCTCTCTCCCATGCTGATATCCGTTGGTGCTTAAGATCCTTGGAAGATATTTTTATCATTGACCGCTGTGGGGAGTTCCCTAATGTACCTCTGCTAGGTATTAGGGGAGGTATCACCTACAACCCGTGTTTAGCTCTTCGGCAGTTTGGGTATGCCCGAAGAGACGGCCCTCATGAGATGCTCGTCCAGGGTTTGGTCTTCGACTACGACAAAGAAGATCAAGGTTATTGCCAGAGGTTTGCACGTGCTTGGGGAATGGTGAACAAGGTGGACAGTAGGACTTTGGGACATAAAAACTCTATCCCTCTCGAGCCTTACCTTAAGTGGGTATGGGCTCGTGCTCAGAATCTCTTGATGCCTTACCCTTCCATCCTTCCTGTCATCATTGAGCCTGTTATTGAAGGAGACGTCCCATACACCTTTCTTCCTCCTGACATGCCTACCTCTCTCGAAGACTTGCAAAAAGCTTGGGTTCAGTTAAAGGAAGAGCGAGACACCTTTGAAACCCAGTACTACGCCAGTGAGAAGAAGGTTTTAGAGCTCACCAAACTGCTTCATGAAGAGAAAAATCTGAATACCTACATTGCTCCAAAGAGGATGCGTTTGGTCTTTTTGTCTTAAGAATTTTTGCTGTATTTTGTTTCTTTCTTTGTAAGCCCAAGGAGGCATGATGTATTCAAACTTGGTTTTATTTAATATGACATGTGTTCTTTTTTGGTTTGGACAAGTTTAAATCTTCTAAATTTCCTTGAAATCATTTGCATATTTCATCTTCATTCATCATAAACATCATACAGGTTTCTCATAACAGGTCGCCTTATCCTTCTACTGTTTATTTCAGTGAGATGGATGTTGAACAGACTGTGAAAGATCTTCAGGCGCAGAATGCCCAGTTTCAACAAATGCTCATGGCTCTGACAAAAGGACAAGAGGAGTTGAAGACTCTGCTAGCCAAAGAGAAGAAGAAGAAAATGAAGAAACCAACCGGAGTTGTGATCACGGGAAGAAGGTTTAAAGGGCAGACCAGGCGAACCTTGGACTTTGCAACATCATTGGGTGAAGGAGATAATCAAAGAGCCGAGACCCAGGAAGTGAACAACGACCTAACATCCGAAGGAGAGGAAGAGCCTGATTACTCTGAGGAGCAATATCCTTCTGCTGATGATAAATTCAAACAGCTAGAGGATCGTTTGAATGCTATGGAGATTCAGAGGGTACCCGGTTTGTACTTTGAAGAATTAGGACTCATCTCAGGGGTTATCATCCCACATAAATTCAAGGTCCCAACTTTCGCCAAGTATGATGGTATCTCTTGCCCAAAACTACATCTGAGGTCATATGTCAGAAAGATTCAACCCCACACGGCTGACAAGAATCTGTGGGTGAATTTCTTCTAGGAGAGCTTATCGAGGACTCAGTTGGATTGGTTCTACCAATTAGAAGGGTCCAATGTCCATAACTAGGAAGAGTTGGTTGCCGCTTTCTACAAACAGTATCAGTATAATGCTAATTTGGCCCCGACTAGGACATAGTTACAAAGTATGTCTATGGGAATAGATGAGGGTTTCAAAACCTATGCTCAAAAATGGAGGGATCTTGCAGGCAGAGTCCATCCCCCTTTATCCGACAGAGAATTAGTGGATATGTTCCTTGGCACCTTGTTAGGACCATTTTTCAATCACCTGATTGAGAGTTCTTCATCTGGGTTTACCGAATTAATCATGACTGGTGAGCGGGTCGAAGCCGGTATAAAAAGCGGCAAAATTCAAAGAGATGCATCCTCAAGTATGGTGAAGAAACCTTTTGTTGGAAAGAAGGAGGTCAATGCTGCGTATGACCATATGAATCAAAACAAAACCGACCGTCGTTCGGCAGTAGGGGCTGTCATGATCTCTAATCTTGCGCCAAATCAACAACGAAATTATCAGCGCAAACCAGAAGCGCCCATGAGACGATTCACCTGGATTAACATGACCATGTCTCAAGTTTTGCCACACCTTCTAAGGACCAATCTGGCAACTTTAAAGGAAGCTCCCAAGAACCCCAATACTGCTTCTCCTCGCTACAACCCGAACGCCCGATGTGCCTATCATTCTGAAAGCCCGGGGCACGATACAAATGACTGTTGGGCCTTAAAGAATAAGGTGCAAGACCTTATCGATGCGAAGGAGGTTGAATTTGAGTCCCCAGAAACGCCAAATGTAATAACGGCACCAATGCCCAGACATGGCCAAGGTATCAACGCCATTGATGATGATCGTTTTGTTTCCTCTGTGAATGACTTGGTTACTCCTATGTTGACCATTAAACAAAATCTACTGCAAGCCGACTTGTTCCCAGGTTGCGATGAAAATTTCCACCTTTGCAAATCTCTGCCGAGCGGTTGTTTGTTACTAAAGATAGGCGTCCAACGCTTGATGACTAGTAAAGAAATCCTATTTGAAAAGCTACCTCTTATCAAAAGCTCTTATCAAGATGTTTCGATAATCACCATTTTCGACAATCCTCCCAGGGTCTCCACCAAAAGACCCGTCAGGATTACATCTGCTCCCAGATCTGCACCATTAATCATCACTATGCCAAGACCAATACCATACTCCTCAAATAAAGTTGTTCCCTGGAGTTATGAGGATGACGTTTATTACTACGGCGTCAAGCAAGATCAGTTGGCTGTCACAAATGAAGTTGCGAGAGATATTGATCCTGACATCGGTAACATCACTGGAACCAGCAAAATAACAAGAAGTGGAAGAGTCTTCTCACCTGAGATTTCTCCAAAGACCGTTGCCACTCCTGTGATCATCACTACTGCCACTCCTACCGACAGCGCCAATGATACTCCTGCTGTTATCCCTACTGCCGATACCAGGGGCAAAAAGGCTTTGGTTGAGCCTGCCCAAGCAAGAGAACGTCCCGAAGTCATCCTTGAAGCTTCTAGAAAAGAAATAGAAGAAATCCTGAAGATAATCAAGAAAAGTGACTACAACATTGTAGAACAATTGGGGCAGACCCCCTCAAAGATATCATTATTGTCCTTACTTTTGTGCTCTGAAACTCACGCCAAAGCCTTGGTAAAGTTTCTTAAGACCGCTCACGTGCCCCAAGAGACCTCCATCGACCAATTTGAAGACTGTGTGGCCAGTCTGACTGCTGATAACGGATTGGGCTTTTCCGATGCTGATTTAACCTCTAAGGGAAGGAAGCACAACGATGCCTTACATATTTCCATTGAATGCAGGGGCACCACACTTGCCCATGTTTTGGTGGATACCGGTTTATCATTGAATGTCTTGCCCAAAAATGCCCTCGATCGGTTGGATTGCGAGGGAATCATCTTAAAACCTAGCAACATCATAGTAAGGGCCTTTGACGGTTCCAAGAGGACAGTGTACAGAGAAGTTAGTATCCCCATAAAAATTGGGACTCAGACCTTTGACTCAATTTTCTATGTGATGGACATCCGCCCTTCATACTCTTGTCTGTTGGGTCGACCTTGGATCCATGGTGCTGGTGCCGTCACTTCCACCATACACCAAATGCTAAAATACCCGATCAGAGGGAAGATTGTCACAGTTCACGGAGAAGAGGAATACATGGTTAGCCATTTGAACTCTTTCAGGTATGTTGAAATGGATGGTGAATTCATAGAGACTCCCTGCCAGAACTTTGAGGAGGTTCCAGCAACGGTCGTAGAAACCAAGTCTACTCCAAAGGTCCCGAAGATTACCAGACCTCCGCTAAAGATGGCTTCATTGAAAGATGCTCGAGCAGTAGTCAAAGAGGGAGGATGTACTATCTGGGGTCAGCTTTCGGATATTCCCTACAATTCCGACAAGTTTGGGTTGGGGTCCACTTCAGAGGCTCAGAAAGCTGTCCGACGTTCTCGCGCAGGGGGACCACCTCTGCGTATCAGCAATCAAGGAGTCAATGCATTAGAAGATAGTTATGGCAGCTGTGACATGGATGAATGGATTTTTCCAACTATCGGCGGAGGGCTTAATGATTGGGAGGCGAAGGATTTCATTCCTATTACTTTTATTCAAGAGTAATTATCTTTTAATATTTTCAGGCTTGTAATATTTAAACAATTCAGACTTTTTAAAACCTTGTGTCTTACCCGAGGCACAATGGTCCATCTTTAAGGGGTGTCACTTCATTCCATATGTCATTAATGAATCATGGACATTTTTGCATCAAATTTTGTTTTCTTTGTCTTTTCTTTCTTATATTTTTATTTCTTTCAAAGGTAGCTGTGCTCTAACACACACTCACATATTGAAAATGCAGATCTACATCCACTCAGGATCCCATGGGTAACAGTTCTGCTATGGCCAATTGTGACTTTGAAAGTCCGATCTACCAAGCCAATGACGAAGGTGAGGAAGATTATGAAGTGCCAGGAGAGTTGGCCAGGTTGTTGCAACAAGAAGAAAGGAGCATTCAGCCACACGAAGAGCCGGTCGAGACAATTAACTTGGGAACTGAAGAAGATAAGAAAGAGGTCAAGGTGGGTGCCAACTTGGAACCTAATGTCAAGGAGCGTCTGATTCAGTTATTGCACGATTATGTAGAGATCTTCGCCTGGTCGTACGAAGACATGCTAGGACTGGATGCAGACATTGTGGTACATCGTCTGCCTACAAAGGAAGATTGTCCCCCAGTAAAGCAAAAGGTTCGCCGTATGAGGCCTGATATGTCTGAAAAGATCAAAGCAGAAGTTATGAAGCAATTAAATGCTGGATTTTTGGCTGTCACCTCTTATCCCTAATGGGTGGCCAATGTTGTCCCTGTACCCAAGAAAGACGGTAAGGTGCGGATGTGTGTGGATTACAGAGACTTAAACAGGGCAAGCCCCAAAGATGATTTCCCACTTCCCCATATCGACATCTTAGTTGACAATACGGTGCAACACAAAGTGTTTTCCTTCATGGATGGCTTCTCGGGCTACAACCAAATCAAAATGGCGCCCGAGGATATGGAGAAAATGACTTTTGTTACACAGTGGGGCACTTTCTATTATAAGGTCATGCCATTTGGACTGAAGAATGTTGGGGCAACCTATCAACACGCTATGGTAGCTTTATTTCATGACATGATACACCATGAGATAGAGGTCTACGTAGACGATATGATAGCCATATTGCAGACGGAAGAAGAGCACCTCGATCACCTACAGAAGCTGTTTGAAAGGCTGAAGAAGTAAAAGTTGAGATTGAATCCAAACAAGTGTACATTTGGAGTACGGTCTGGTAAACTCTTGGGTTTTGTCGTCAGTAACAAGGATATCGAAGTTGATCCTTCCAAGGTTAAAGCGATACAAGAAATACCGTCTCCTCGTACTAAGAAAGAAGTCAGAGGATTCTTGGGACGTCTAAATTACATAGCCAGGTTTATTTCTCACCTGCCAGCTACTTGAGAACCAATCTTCAAACTCTTGAAGAAAGATCAAGTAGTCAGATGGAACGACAAATGCCAAGTTGCTTTTGACAAAATCAAGGAATACTTGCAAGAACCTCCTATGTTGTTGCCACCTGTCGAAGGAAGGCCATTGATCTTATATATAACTGTTTTAGAAAACTCAATGGGGTGTGTGCTGGGGCAGCATGGCGAGTCTGGCCGAAAAGAGCATGCTATTTATTACCCGAGCAAAAAGTTTACCGACTGTGAAACAAGATATTCACTGCTCGAGAAAACTTGCTGCGCTCTGGCAAGGGCTGCTCGCCGGCTGAGACAGTATATGCTGACCCACACTACTTGATATCTAAAATGGATCCGATAAAGTACATCTTTGAGAAGCCCGCTCTTTCTGGGAGAATAGCAAGATGAGAGATGATCCTGACAAAATATGACATACAGTATACTACCCAGAAAGCTATAAAGGGCAGTGTATTGGCTGATCATCTTGCTCACCAAGCTGTAGAAGACTATCAGTCCATGAAGTTTGAATTCCCAGACGAAGACATCATGATGCTAAACAACTGTGAAGAGATCAGGTCATATGACGGACCTGGACAAGGATCCCGATGGACCCTGTTCTTTGATGGGGCATCCAACGCACTTGGCAATGGTATCAGCGCCGTACTCATATCTCCTGAAGGATGTCATACTCCCTTTACTGTCATACTTTGCTTCAATTGTACAAACAACATGACATAATACGAAGCATGCATCTTTCGTCTCAAGGCTGCCATAGACTTGGGGATCAAACACTTGGATGTATTGGAGATTCAACCTTAGTCATCAGTCAAGTCAAAGGGGAATGGGATACCAAGCACCCCAACCTTATCCTTATAAAGAACATGTGTTAACATTGTTATTTGTAACACCCCTTCTAAAATACCCCGAATAATATTAATTATATCAATGATTAAAGACATATTCCATCAGAGTTAACACGGAAAAAGGGATGTCACAATTATGAAATAAATAAAACTTCCAATAAAACAGTAGTCATGCTACACTGAGGGTCATTATTCAAATAATTCAATCAAATTAAGACCATGTCTTACACAACGGAAAAATACCATAACCAAAACGGAATAAACCAAAACATAATTATTCCCAATGAAATTCAAAGAAACAATTGAATAATAACTAATTCCTCAACTAAACGTTCCCTAGTGTTACAACCTATCAGAGCACGACACTGACACGCGGACTTAAAGTAACATAGCTCTAGAGCCATCCTCACCAACTCCTGAGCTGCTAACTTTGATCTGAAATTGTTAAAGTAAGGGTGAGATTTCTCATAATTAACATGCATTATAAGCTTCTTAATCAACATTATATCACAAGCATATTATTTCACCCATTTTAGCATAAATTCAGATTCAACACGCAGTTCAAATCATACAAGTCATTATGCATAAATCAATAATCAACCAAAGAATTGTAACACTGGAAGACATCCTAACATGTTACAATTCCATGCAAACACAAATGCAGATACAATGCATGTGGTACCAACACGTGACTAAGTCACCCAACACTGATCCATCATCAACCGGATACAGCAACCATCGATTCGTCCATAAACACCCGGACACGAATCCAGCCTAACCACCCATCATCACCCGGGTATCGGTTAACGGCAATACAAGTCAAATTCCACACAATGGGAATTAACTTCACCAAAACAATGCATATGCATGCACATCACTAGCATGCAACATCAAATCAGTCTATGAAATACATCAATTTATCATAACTGAACCAAAACCAAAAACATGATATCTCAACGATCATGCACACCATCATTAGCAACATAAACATGCCTTTCATTCACACAATACTAATACATCCATCCATCACAGGTTCACTACTACATACACACCCATGTGCGTTAGCCAATAATCACTTATTCCGAGATTTGACTCATTTTTAAAATAATTTCAGGTTTTAGGAAATATTTTCATTTTATAAAATAGAGCATTAAATTTAAGAAATAACGTCCAAAACGGCACTCAAAACGAACTTACGGTTTGAAAGTTATGAATTTTCAAAGTTTAATATTTTTCAAAAAGTTACAGCAGAACCCGGTTCCTACATATGCAGGAACCGGTTCCTGCGAAGTCCAAAAATCACGCTTCTGGAAAAATGTATGGGAACCCGGTTCCTACCTATACAGGAACCGGTTCCTACGTGCATTTTTTCCAGTTTTTATAAATTCACACAGTGGAACCCGGTTCCTCCCCACTGGGAACCGGTTCCCACGACCTACGGAGTCAAATTCTGCACTTTTGACAGCATTTATTCATTCTAAACCAATTCCAAACATACCCATACGAATTGCAACATGAGAAACACCAAAACACATCCATTTTGCACCATTATAACATCAAACAACATTATTTCATCATTCATTTTTATCATCTGACACCCTAATGGTTTTCAACCTACAATTCGACGCAATAGGGACAATTCTACGGAACCCTAGAATTCCAAACCGGAATTCCCTAACATACTATGATCCATACTATTGAATTTCTAAACCGATAATACGCATTAACTAATCGAAATCACCCCTTACCTTGTGGGTTCTTCGAATTCTGACGCTTCCGGTTTTCTCCTTCTTTTTCCTCTTCTCAAATGCACGTATGATGAATATTCCAAAATAACTCTCTTTCTCTTCTTTTTCCTTTTAATACTCCTTTTATTATTCCAATAAAATAATTAAATTAGTAATTAGTAAGAGTAGAGTATTTTACCCCTCACACCCTCTAATCACTCTTCACACCACCAATACTTCTTTCTTTTAATTAATTAAATTAATTCCAATAATCCAAAAATACCAATAATTAAATTTCCAATTAAATTAATAATTAAAAATTCTAATTATTTAATAATCGGATTATTTGGGGTGTCACAACTCTCCCCAACTAAAAGAGTTTTCGTCCTCGAAAACATACCTTAGACGAACAGTTCGGGATACGAGTCCTTCATCTGACTCTCCAGCTCCCAAGTGACATTTCCATCTGCTGGTCCTCCCCAAGCCACTCTTACCAACGCGGTCTCCTTGCCTCGCAACTGTTTCAACTTCCGATCCTCAATTCTCGCAGGTACCGCTTCCACAGTCAAATTCTCTCGTACCTGTATATCGTCTACCCGAATCTCATGAGACGGATCAACAATGTACTTCCTTAGCTGAGATACATGAAAAACATCATGCAATTTTGCAAGTGACGGTGGCAAAGCAATCTGATAAGCAACTTTCCCAACTCTCTTGGTAATCTGAAACGGACCAATAAAACCTGGAGTCAACTTCTTTGACTTCAAAGCTCGACCAATACCAGTCATCGGAGTAACTCGCATAAAAACATGTTCTCCTTCGCTAAACTCAAGATCTTTCCTCCTCTTATCGTGATAACTTTTCTGACGACTCTGAGAAGTCCTCATCTTCTCCTGAATCATCTTAATCTTTTCCGCAGTCTGTTGGACAATTTCCGGTCCAATCACAACACTCTCTCCAGATTCATACCAACACAACAGTGTCCGACACCTCCTACCATACAATGCCTCAAACGGAGCCATACCAATGCTCGAATGAAAACTATCGTTGTAGGTAAACTCAATCAATGGTAGATAACTATCCCAAGCTCCACCTTTCTCCAACACACAAGCTCTTAACAAATCTTCCAATGACTGAATCATTCTCTCCGTTTGACCATCTGTCTGTGGATGATAAGCGGAACTCAAACGCAACTTAGTACCCAAAGCTTCTTGCAATCCCGTCCAGAATTTAGATGTAAACCTCAGATCTCGATCCGACACAATACTAGAAGGAATACCGTGCAAACTCACAATCTTCTCAACATACAATTCTACCAACCTTTCCATCGGATAATCCATTCTTATCGGAATAAAGTGAGCAGATTTCGTCAACCGATCAACAATAACCCAGATAGAATCACAATTCTTCGATGTCCTTGGCAAACCAGACACAAAATCCATAGAGATTCCATCCCATTTCCATTCCGGAACAAACAACGGTTCCATCAATCCTGACGGTTTCTGATGCTCAATCTTCGACTTCTGACAAACCAAACAAGCATACACAAACTCAGCAATTTCCTTTTTCATTCCTGGCCACCAAAATAACTTCTTCAAATCATGGTACATTTTAGTAGCACCAGGATGAATACTCAATCCACTACGATGTCCTTCTTCCAAAATACTCTTCCTAATCTCTGCAACATCCGGAACACACACCCCATTACCAAATCTCATAACACCATTATCATCAATCCGGAACTCGCCTCCTTGACCTTGGTTGATCAATGTCAATTTATCAACTAACCCAACATCGGACTTCTGTCCATTCCAAATTTCTTCCAGAATACCACTAGTCAGTTTCAACATACCCAATTTCACACTATTCAGAGTAGTTTCACATACCAAACTTAAATCTCTGAACTGCTCAACCAAATCTAACTCACGGACCATTAACATCGACATATGCAAGGACTTCCTACTCAAGGCATCCGCAACAACGTTTGCCTTACCAGGATGGTAATTCAAACCGAAATCATAATCCTTTAGAAATTCTAACCATCTCCTCTGCCTCATATTCAACTCTTTCTGATCAAAGAGATACCTCATACTTTTGTGATCACTGAACACCTCAAACCGAGAACCATATAAATAATGCCTCCACAACTTCAAAACAAACACAACAACTGCCAACTCCAAATCATGAGTCGGATAATTCTTTCATGTACTTTCAATTGTCTCGAAGCATAAGCCACCACCTGCTTATCTTGCATCAACACACCACCTAATCCCATTAATGATGCGTCACAATACACAACAAAAGACTTAGTCGGATTTGGCAAAATCAAGATCGGAGCACTTGTCAACCTCCTCTTCAGCTCTTGAAATCCTTTCTCACATTTAACATCCCAAACAAACATCTGACCCTTCCTGGTCAACTTAGTCAATGGTAACGCTAATTTGGAAAATCCTTCTATAAACTTCCTGCAATAACCTGCAAGACCCATAAAACTACGGATCTCAGAAGCATTCTTCGGCGCTTCCCACTGAGATACTGCTTCTACCTTCGTAGGATCCACAACAATTCCATTCTTGGAAATTACATGGCCAAGAAAACTTACTTCACTTAACCAGAATTCGCACTTGGACAACTTCGCATAAAGCTTCTTCTCTTTCAATAATTCCAACACAACTCTGAGATGTTCTGCATGCTCTTCATCACTCTTCAAATAAATTAGAATATCATCAATGAACACCACCACAAACTTATCAAGATACGGATGAAATATCCTGTTCATATACTCCATGAAAACACCAGGTGCATTAGTAACTCCAAACGGCATAACAGAATATTCGTAATGACCATACCTCGTTCTAAATGCAGTTTTCTGAATATCTTCCGACTTCACACGAATCTGATGATATCCAGATCTCAGATCAATCTTACTAAATACACAAGCTCCAACTAGTTGATCCATCAAATAATCGATCCTCGACAAAGGATACCGATTCTTGATTGTAACTTTATTTAGCTGTCTGTAATCAACACATAATCTCATTGAACCTTCTTTCTTCTTAACCAACAACACTGGAGCACCCCACGGCGAAACACTCGGACGAATAAACTTCTTCTCAAGTAACTCCTCCAACTATTTCTTTAACTCCGCTAATTCAGATGCCGACATACGGTAAGGCGCCATCGACACCGGACTAGTTCCAGGAATCAAATCTATAGTAAATTCTACCTCCCTCTCAGGTGGCAACTCACTAACGTCTTCCGGAAACACCTCTGGAATTTCATTCACCACTGGCAATCCATCACTCTTTGCTTTTCCCTCCGCTTCTATTGCAGAATACAACATAAATACCACATCACCATCTTTCACAGCTAGGTTCATCTGTTTAACCGACATAGTCACATCTTCGACACCAACCTCTTCAGGAAAAATAACCGTCTTCACAAAATAGTTGATATGAACCTGGTTGAATTCCAACCAGTTCATTCCAAGGATGATATCAAGTTGTTCTAACGGTAGGCACACTAAATCCATACCGAAACCCCTACCAAAAATCACAATAGGACAATTCCTACAAACATACGAAGTAGTCACTGAACCCGACGCAGGAGTATCAATAACCATACTTCCATCCATATTAGAAATTTATGAATTCAATCTTTTAGCACAATCCAAAGTAATAAAAGAATGCGTAGCTCCAGTATCAATAATCGCAATCAAAGGTATGTCATTAATAAAACATGTACCTTTAATCAGCCGATCATCTGGCTTAGTCTCTGACCCAGACAATGCAAACACTTTACCACCAGCTTGCTCCTTCTTGGGTTTTGTACACTGAGGACGAGTATGACCTTCTTCACCACAGTTGTAATAAGTCACCACTCTTACTCTGCAATCATTGGCCACATGGCCGAGTTTCCCACACTTGAAACACTTCTTATCATTACTTTTGCAATCCACCATACGATGTCCTATCTCACCACACTTGTAGCACTTAATGGAAGAACTAGAATCTCCTCCACCAAACTTCTTCCAACCACCGGGTCTCTGATTACTTCTATCATAAGGCTTACCACGATCCATCTGTTGCTTACCCTTCCTATCAACATACCCTCGAGCATTCGAATTAGTGCTAGCAAGATCCTCCTCTAAAACCCTACTACAGTCAACCAGATCAGGAAATCTTCGGATACGCTGATACCGAATACCCTGCTTAATCTCATCACGAAGACCATTCTCAAACTTGATACATTTGGAAAATTCTCCATCTGTATCGTTAGTATAATAAGCATAATACTTCGATAACTCAGTAAACTTCGAAGTATACTCACTGACAGTCTTGTTACCCTGCTTGAGTTCCAGAAACTCAATCTCCTTCTTGCCTCTGATGTCCTCAGGAAAGTACCTCCTCAGAAAAGCCCTCCTGAACACACCCCAAGTCAACGCAATACCATCTTCTTCCATTTCAGTTCTGGTAGCAACCCACCAGTCATCAGTTTCCTCTGCTAACATGTGAGTTCCGTATCTCACCTTCAGCCCTTCAGCACAGTCAATTACTCTAAAGATCCTCTCGATCTCCTTCAACCACTTCTGAGCACCTTCGGGATCATGTGCACCCTTGAACAACAGAGGATTATTCCTCTGAAAATTCCCCAATTGTCGGTCAGCACCAATCACATCTCCCTGCTGGTTCCCTCCGAGTACTCCAACCAACATTCCCAATGCTTCAGCAATAGCATCGTCGTTTCTTCCGTTACCTCTTCCGGCCATTGTTCTGTAACATTACAAAACAACCTCATCAGCACACAAGTATCGACAATGTCATCTTACACTAGTCGCATACAAAAGGGATAACGACACAATGATTAAAGACATATTCCATCAGAGTTAACACAGAACAAGGGATGTCACAATTATGAAATAAATAAAACTTCCAATAAAACAGTAGTCATGCTACACTGAGGGTCATTATTCAAATAATTCAATCAAATTAAGACCATGTCTTACACAGCGGAAAAATACCATAACCAAAACGGAATAAACCAAAACATAATTATTCCCAATGAAATTCAAAGAAACAATTGAATAATAACTAATTCCTCAACTAAACGTTCCCCAGTGTTACAACCTATCAGAGCACGACACTGACACGTGGACTTAAAGTAACATAGCTCTAGAGCCATCCTCACCAACTCCTGAGCTGCTAACTTTAATCTGAAATTGTTAAAGTAAGGGTGAGATTTCTCATAATTAACATGCATTATAAGCTTCTCAATCAACATTATATCACAAGCATATTATTTCACCCATTTTAGCATAAATTCAGATTCAACACGCAGTTCCAATCATACAAGTCATTATGCACAAATCAATAATCAACCAAAGAATTATAACACTGGAAGACATCCTAACATGTTACAATTCCATGCAAACACAAATGCAGATACAATGCATGTGGTACCAACACTGATCCATCATCAACCGGATACAACAACCATCGATTCGTCCATAAACACCCGGACACGAATCCAGCCTAACCACCCATCATCACCCGGGTATCGGTTAACGACAATACAAGTCAAATTCCACACAATGGGAATTAACTTCACCAAAACAATGCATATGCACGCACATCACTAGCATGCAACATCAAATCAGTCTATGAAATACATCAATTTATCATAACTGAACCAAAACCAAAAACATGATATCTCAACGATCATGCACACCATCATTAGCAACATAAACATGCCTTTCATTCATACAATACTAATACATCCATCCATCACAGGTTCACTGCTACATACACACCCATGTGTGTTAGCCAATAATCACTTATTCCGGGATTTGACTCATTTTCAAAATAATTTCAGGTTTTAGGAAATATTTTCATTTTATAAAATAGAGCATTAAATTTAAGAAATAACGTCCAAAACGGAACTCAAAACGGACTTACGGTTTGAAAGTTATGAATTTTCAAAGTTTAATATTTTTCAAAAAGTTACAGCAGAACCCGGTTCCTACATATGCAGGAACCGGTTCCTGCGAAGTTCAAAAATCACGCTTCTGGAAAAATGTATGGGAACCCGGTTCCTACCTATACAGGAACCGGTTCCTACGTGCATTTTGGCCAGTTTTTATAAATTCACACAGTGGAACCCGGTTCCTCCCCACTGGGAACCGGTTCCCACGACCTGTGGAGTCAAATTCTGCACTTTTGACAGCATTTATTCATTCTAAACCAATTCCAAACATACCCATACGAATTGTAACATGAGAAACACCAAAACACATCCATTTTGCACCATTATAACATCAAACAACATTATTTCATCATTCCTTTTTATCATCTGACACCCTAATGGTTTTCAACCTACAATTCGATGCAATAGGGACAATTCTACGGAACCCTAGAATTCCAAACCGGGATTCCCTAACATACTATGATCCATACTATTGAATATCTAAACCGATAATACGCATTAACTAATCGAAATCACCCCTTACCTTGTGGGTTCTTCGAATTCTGACGCTTCCGGTTTTCTCCTTCTTTTTCCTCTTCTCAAATGCACGTATGATGAATATTCCAAAATAACTCTAATAACTCTCTTTCTCTTCTTTTTCCTTTTAATACTCCTTTTATTATTCCAATAAAATAATTAAATTAGTAATTAGTAAGAGTAGAGTATTTTACCCCTCACACCCTCTAATCACTCTTCACACCACCAATACTTCTTTCCTTTAATTAATTAAATTAATTCCAATAATCCAAAAATACCAATAATTAAATTTCCAATTAAATTAATAATGAAAAAATTCTAATTATTTAATAATCGAATTGTTTGGGGTGTCACAATTGTCGCATTTCGAGAAGATTACCTTCGAGCATTTCCCGCGAGAGAAAAATCAGCTAGCAGACGCATTAGCTACAATGTCATCTATGTTTAAACTTAATTGGGACAACAAGGCTCCTCAAATCACCATTGAGCGGATGAACGAACCAGCCTACTGTCACAAGATTAATACCGAAGAAGTAGTGGACCAGCCTTGGTTTCATGAAGTCAAGAGGTATCTCAAGTCTCCGGAATATCCAGAAGGAGCTTCGGTGAATGACAAGAAATTCCTGAGAAGGTTCTCGGCTAAATTCTTCCTTAGTAACGACATTTTGTACAAACGCAGTCATGACTCTGTATTGCTTCGGTGCATAGACAAGGTTGAGGCTGAAAGGATCATGGGTGAACTACACGAAGGAACTTTTGGTACACATTCCAGTGGGCATACAATGGCAAAGAAAATCCTACGGGCAGGTTATTATTGGTCTACCATGGAGGCAGATTGCTATCAACACTCTCGGACTTGCCATAAGTGCCAAATCTATGCCGACAAAGTACATGTACCTCCAGTTCCTCTGAATGTCTTGACGACTCCTTGGCCCTTTTCTATGTGGGGAATCGATATGATTGGGGAAATCAAGCCAACAACCTCTAATGGACATTGCTTTATCTTAGTGGCCATCAACTATTTTACAAAGTGGGTTGAGGCAGCTTCATTTGCTTATGTTACTAAGAATGTGGTCGCCCGTTTCATCAAGCAGAATCTCATCTGTCGGTACGGTATCCCAGAGAGAATCCTCACTGATAATGGTACAAATCTGAATAATACTATGATCACCGCCTTGTGCGAGCAATTCAAGATTCAGCATCACAATTCTTCCCCTTACCGGCCAAAGATGAATGGTGTTGTAGAAGCTGCTAACAAAAACATTAAGAAGATCATACAGAAAATGACAGTCACATACAAAGACTGGCATGAGATGCTACCGTTCGCTCTCCATGGGTATCGTACCACAACTTGCACATCAACTGGGGCAACACCTTATTCTCTTGTATAAGGCATGGAAGCTGTCTTGCCTATTGAGGTCCAGATCCCCTCTCTAAGAATCATGAAGGATACTAGTTTGAATGAAGAAGATTGGATTCAGACTCGGTTTGAACAACTAAACTTGATTGATGAGAAGAGGCTTACAACTATCTGTCATGGTCAGATGTACCAAAAACGCATGATCAAAGCTTTTAATGAAAAGGTCAAACGTCAGGTATATCGGGTCGGTGATTTGGTAATCAAGCGTATCATTTTTCCACAAGGTGATCCCAGGGGCAAATGGACCCCTACATGTGAAGGGCCATTTGTAATCAAAAGCATTTTCTCTGGTGGAGCAATGATCTTGACTACTATGGATGGCGACAACCTCCCTTACCCTGTAAATATGAACATAGTTAAAAGATACTACGCATGATCAAAGACCCGCTAGGTTGACTGGCATAGGCAAAAATAAGGGCTTCCCGGAAAACCAAAAGGGATCGGGCAAAAATAAGGGATGAAAATTAAAAAAATCTGTACACCCGGCAAGTCGAAAACCCGAAAGGGTAGCTTGGGCAAAAAAGGGTATCCCGGTGGACTGAAAACCCGAGAGGGCGGTCCAGGAAAAAGTTAGGGATTAAAGCGTATGACTATGCCCCGTTGGATAATTTGGCAAACAATCGTCAGCGTCAACCAATCAACTCATTTGGCTCTAAATAAATCCAATCAACTTTTCCGAGGCGACCAGCGGACAAGACATTCAGAGACATGAAGGCTATAGTAGAACGGGAACCCCATGGGATTATTTCACATAGCCATCTTTTCTTTGTATCAATTTTCATTTTCTTACGACGACATTCTCTTGTTAGAATGCTTGTCTCGTTGTACAAAAACACTTGTTCAAGTTAATACAAAGATATCTCTTTTGAAAGTGCAAAACCATCTATTTTTCTTTATTTCTATGTTTTATTTACAAAAACGTCTAATGATTTATTTTTGAACATATGCATTTGAACGTGATTACTGTTACAAATAAATAAATAAATAACGGAAAGACAATTACTAATGACTTTAAGAAATAGAATAATATCTGTAAGCCATTCCATAAAACCCCCGCAGATGCTTTCTCCAGCCAGAGCAAAAATTTCCAACCACTGGTCCAAAATGTCCCCAGCAAGTTACCCAACTTCTCAGATTTCCCCAGCAGGATACCACAAGCAATGACTGGCTTTTCCCTTCTGCGACAAAGTTTATACATAGAAATTCACCCATCAGTGCTTCAAAAGGGATTTATTTTCCCCGCTTCAAGCAACGCTACGACACAAACAATCTTTAAAATCCATACATTTGCATCCATACGTCATAACATTGACAACTCAAGTGCATACAGTGCAATCTCATTTATTTTGAGAGGTAAACATCACACCATGCATCGCATACATCGTAGAATTGCATACAATTAACTCTTCACCTTTTACAGGAAAGAGCCATTGGACAGTTATTATCAACAAACTTCCGACAGACACAAATTTTCAACAAGTCAAATACAGATCAGTTTCCGAGAAAAGGCTGGTTCAGATTTTTATTGGTTAAGATAAATCTCTCAACGGTTTATTCTGATTCGTCTCCATATTTCACTGGTTCAGATAAATCTCTCAAACGGTTTATTCTGATTCGTCTCCAGATTATCTTGCTGGTTCAGATAAATCTCTCAACAGTTTATTCTGATTCGTCTCCAGATTATCTTACTGGTTCAGATAAATCTCTCAACGGTTTATTCTGATTCGTCTCCAGATTATTTCACTGGTTCAGATGAATCTCTCAACGATTTATTCTGATTAGTCTCCAGATTATCTTACTGGTTCAGATAAATCTCTCAACGGTTTATTCTGATTCGTCTCCAGATTTCAATGGTTCAGATAAATCTCTCAAACAGTTTATTCTAATTCATCTCCAGATTATCTTGCTGGTTCAGATAAATCTCTCAACGGTTTATTCTGATTCGTCTCCAGATTACCTTACTGATTCAAATAAATCTCTCAACGGTTTATTCTGATTCATTTCCAGATTTTTACTGGTTCAGATAAATCTCTCGACGGTTTATTCTGATTCATCTCCAAATTATTTCACTGGTTCAGATGAATCTCTCAATGGTTTATTCTGATTCGTCTCCAGATTATCTTACTGGTTCAGATAAATCTCTCAACGATTTATTCTGATTCATTTCCAGATTTTTACTGGTTCAGATAAATCTCTCAACAGTTTATTCTGATTCGTCTCCAGATTATTTCACTGGTTCAGATGAATCTCTCAATGGTTTATTCTGATTCGTCTCCAGATTATCTTACTGGTTCAGATGAATCTCAACGGTTTATTCTGATTCATTTCCAGATTTTTACTAGTTCAGATAAATCTCTCAACGGTTTATTCTGATTCATTTCTATATTTTTACTGGTTCAGATAAATCTCTCAATGGTTTATTCTGATTCGTCTCCAGATTACTTCACTGACTCAGATAAATCTCTCAACGGTTTATTCTGATTCATCTCCAGATTATTTCACTAGCTCAGATAAATCTCTCAACGGTTCATTCTGATTCGTTCTTTGTTAAGACCAAGTTCAAACTTTCCATCAACATTCACCTTTGGATGGCATCTATAAGCCCATCTCCGACAATTCTCCTTTGCTTCTCCAAATGGCATCTTTAAGCCCATTTCCTTATGCAATCAACCAGTGCATCATCAAGCACAAATTTCTGGGCACTCTAGTGTTCAATCATCTTCTACTTTCAAGCCATGAATGATCAACATGTCGATCTCGCTTTTCAAGTTTAAGAAGATTGAACAGGGGCAACTGTTGTACCCCAAAATTTTCCCTCCCATTTTTCATACAAGATACAACCCTAGGGTTTCTTAGATATTCAAGTTGGCTCAGAAATCGACCAGACAAATTCTCTTCTAGGGCAGTGAATCAACAATTAGTTTTTTTTTTGCAATTCTCAAAAGAAAATGAGTTTTCAAAGATCCAATTGGCCTTCATAGGTCTTCATGCTTCCTCAAGGTTGTATTTATGATTTCTTCAAGCTACAAGATTTTGAGACAATTATGTCTGTTCATGGTCACATGTGATGTCTCTCACGGGTTTATCTTCAAAGAATCGGAAGAAATTTGAGTTTGGAAGACTTTAAAATTATCAAATCATCGCAAGGCATTTGATTGATTTCGAATTTTCTTAAACACAGTTTACTAAAAAGATAATGTTTGTTCACAAAGCATGATTTGTTTGGGACAAGAGATGGAGGTTAAGACTGTCATTTAGGACAATCATGAGTTTGGGATCCAGGTTGACCAGATGATTTACGTCCTTAAAACATCTATTTTGTTTAGGAAATGGAGTACAAAGTGTGTGTTTGTTTGAAATGCAGTTACAAAGTTATTGGGATTATTTGGAATTTAAGTTACCAGACTGGAGTATTTTATTTCAAATATCCTGGTTGGGAATTTAAAAAAAAAATCAATTAGGATGCAAAGAGAAATTACAAATTGTTGTTGATAAAGGATTTCAAGTTATAAAATGACACAAGAATGTTTTATGCTACAATTCAAGATTTTCTCCAATTTTCAAACACACCATCCAAGATTGTTACAAAACAATTTATTCTTTTAATACTTTATGTTTTACAACTTATTGTATTTAAAGATAAATTGGTACAACTATTGGATACAATACATCAAAATACAAGAATGATCTTTCTAAGTTACAAAGAAAATCAAAGTGAATGTTTGGCCTAAGAGAACTAATCTATGTTTAAGTTGTTTGAAGACTGAAGTCATATCAGTTTCCTTTGCTTATCTCCAAGACTTTCATATTTGCCACAGATTTCTTGCGTTCTTTGCTTTGTCATCTCCAATTTTGCTCACATGAAAATAAGAGAAAGAAAGCATGATTAATACAAAATTATATGGGCATGAACAAGGAATTTTCCAAAAGTTATTTCATAAATTCATCATTAAGGTTTGCAACGTGGAATCAAAATGCTATTTATTTCATCACAACCTATTTTCCCCAGTTGCAAATCACAACAAGGTTGCCCTCCTTGGTTCACAAAAAGAAGGAAAGAGAAATTCGCGAACATGATAGTCCAAGGCTCCACACAATAACAAAATGATACAGCAGTCCAAACAAACAACAACATCACAAACTGAACAAACAACAGCATCATAAACTAAACAAACAGCAGCATCACAAACTGAACAAACAGCAACATCAAAAACTGGACAAACAACAGCATCACAAACTGAACAAACAACATCATCATAAGCTAAAACAAGGCAGTAGTGTGGCAAATAAAACAAATAGCTAGATGCTAAATCAAACAAAATAGCAAGTCAACTTGCTCAAGAAACAAAGTATCATCATTTTTCCAAGTGCTGCAAACCTTTCAGAATGGTAAAATAAGCAAAAAAGAAAATTGCTTTTATTTGTCATTGAGAGAGAAGAGAGGAAAGAGGTCACCTAGGCTACATAATTGCCCAAAGCACATCCTGCAAAAGCTCTGCTACAAAAAGAAGAGCTGCTGTAAACCCAAAATCAGAAAAAAAAAACCTACTGTAAACCCAAAATCAGAACAAAACCTGCTGTAAACCCAAAATCACCAAAACCTGATAGAATACAAAATCAGAAAGAAAACCTGCTGTAATGACAAGACCACCAAACCTGTTGTAAACATCAAAGAAAAAAAGGCCACACCATAGAAGGAGGAATACACAACAGTATTACAAAATATACACAGAGAGAGTTCACCGCTTCAAAGCTACAGATATACTCTTCTCCTTTCAGCCTCACTGTTTCAACAAAAAAAAGTAATAGAGGCCATACTCGAACCAATGATACTACATCAACCACCACCATAAACCTATTTCATTCGATTCACAAAATCTTACCTTCGCAACAACATTCACGGAATCAACAGAAATTTTGAAACAAAAAGAGAAGGAAAAGATCGAGGAAGGAGCCTATCGGGAAGAACCTCATTCAGGTCAGTAATCTGAGATCTCTGCTGCTTCATTTGTTTTCTGCTTAATACCTTTTTTTTCTATACTGTTAAATAACTGTTTCCCATGAATTCTTGATTTTGCGTTTGTCCGAATCTTCATTATCATCCTGAAATCATGTGAAAACTGTATGTAAGTTATTTTTCGTGTAAAGAGAATCGAGCAAAAACAACAACTAAAACACGAAATCAGTGGAGTAACAATCATGAACAAATCAAAATTAAAACTCAAGATTTTGCTTTGATAGAGAGTGAATAACCATATTAGCAAGTACCTTACCAGTTTGATTCGAGCAGATCCAGATCTCATATCCACCCACCTTCAACAAATCTTCAACCTCTGTTTCATGTCGCTACTGCCGTTTCGCCACATCTCCCATGCGAACCCCCCTCTGTACACTCTATACGCTCTTTTCATCTTCTTTTCCTAACATGATTGTTGTTGTTGTGTATGTGTGTACCGGATACGAGCGAGATTCAGAGAGAAAGAAGAGGCGTTTCGTTCCAGCGAGAGAGGATCGTGTCACCTCTGTCTTGCTTCAATATTTTTTTTCTTTAATTTGGACTTTATTGAAAATAATAATAACATTAATTGATATGTCTTTTTCCTTCCCAAGGCATAACGCATGCGGCGCTGCTGTTACACTAGGGTTTTCCAAACTTTTCCTTGCCTCTTCCTTCAAACCGGGTCCGGTCCAAGCCCAATCCGTTTTACTGGCCTCACCCCCATTTTGTTTGATTTTTGTTATAGCAAGTAAATAATCAATTTCTTTGGGCCTCCGCCCCAAATCATCACCATAAGCCCATTTCTGTTCACAACATACACCCCCCTTCATTTGTTTAATCCATAATTTTTGTTTACATCATTTATTTTGAATAATTTATTTTTTGTTCCTAATTTGCTTCTTGATTAAACTTTTGCTATTAATTTTCCTTTGTTTCTTTTTCATGATACAAATGTTACAAAAAATATAGAACATATTTCTATTTCCTTTTTTATTTTCTCATATTCAAAAAATATAAAAATATAAATCTTTCATAGGATTAATTAATTCTTTTCATCATGAAAAATATTAAAAGATAGAAAAAAAATATATATGCACTTTGATTTAATTTCTTTAGTTAAACATTTTCTTTAAATAATATCTTATTTTTTTCCTTTCTTCCTTACAAGTAAATATATAAATTTTTATTTCCATATTTCATTGGTTAATTTTATTTTCATAGATTATTGTAGCTTTATCTAATCGCGCAAAATTCGATTTGGTTGTATTGTTTGCTATTTGGACCTTTCTATCGCATTTGATTCATCCCCATTTGTAAAAATTGTACCCCCATTCCCGAACACTTTGTAATAGCGTAGAATTTCAATTCCCGTAATTTACTGTTTTCCTTATACTGTATAGTAATTAGGCGTGTATGGCAAGATTCAAAAATCAATCGCTAGATAACCTAATCAAAGAATAAAATAACTTGAAACCAACACACTTTTTCACACGCGTACCTCTAGGGTAACCTCGCTCGTTGCCTCGGAAATACAGTCATGTCCCTCGAATATGGGACGCCTTAGCAATGACCCTTCGATAAAAAAGATCGTAGTCCCTCGATGACCCCCGATGTTGCCTTTGATAAAACGATCCCGTCCCTTATGAAAATTGCTAAAGCGTCTAATAAGTTGCCTTCGATGACTGTAAAAATTGACCCGTGCCCGTCCCATTTACATCCAAAGATAAGGTTGCTTACCAAATCAATGGTAAGACAACAATGTCAAAGGAATAGAAAATACATAAGAAAGACATCTGAGTAGGTAGACGGCTTCTAGTTACTTGCTCCATTTCAAACAACTATCCTTGCTATTTTCAAAACAAACACACACATTTCAAAACATCTTACAATCATTGAAAAATATTTTCAAAAGACAAACATCCTTGTATACATTCTTACGAACGAGAATCATTACAAAGATTGCCTAAACAAATGGCCTCTTTTACAAAATACTTTCAAAACCACACTAAACACAAATTCAAATAAACAAAAGCAAGTGATCTAAGCAAGTAACTAAGAGCCCATGGAAAACCATGGATGAAAAGGGTGCTAACACCTTCCTTTTTCATAATCTACCCCCCGAACTCAAGAAAACATCTCAAAGGTCTTTTATGTGCTTTTTCACCTTTCCTTTTGGATAAAAGAAAAGTCGGTGGCGACTCTTGCTAACCGCAACATTTGCGATAAAACGCAAAACCTCAAGTCAGTTCTCCCACCGCGTCACAGGTATACAACATAGAAACTCTGATTGTTGAAGAATCAATCAAAGTCATATTTAATGATAAGCTTGGCCAGCAAAAGCCAAAGCAAAATGAAAATCCTGCAGGTACAGAAGATCATCTTACAAACTCTGAAGAGTTAGAAGCAAAGGACAACTCAGAAGATCCTTCTATTGCAAATGCTCTGGACAATCTTAGAATTTTTGAACAAACCTCACAGAATAGATTCCCCATAATCACATCAGCACATCCAGAAAATGTGATTATTGGAAAGAAAGAAGATTCCATCAGAACAAGATCCTCCTTCAGAAAAAATGAAGAATCACTGTTTGGATTGGTCTCTCTGATTGAGCCAACCTCAATAGAAGAAGCTCTGTAAGACAATGATTGGATCCTAGCTATGCAAGAAGAACTAAATCAATTTTCTAGAAATGATGTGTGGGATCTAGTTCCAAAACCTAAAGGATTCAATATCATAAGAACAAAATGGATATTTAGAAACAAGTTAAATGAGCAAGGAGAGGTTGTCAGAAATAAGGCACGATTGGTTGCACAAGCTTATAGTCAACAAGAATGAATTGATTATAACGAAGGTAGCAAAGGAGGCCGCCTTAACCCATTTCGTGAAGTATCGATGGCCACTAGGATGAAGCGATGCCCATTGGAGGCGGTGGGCCTGATTTCTCCGATCATGTCAATGCCCCACATTGTAAAGGGCCAAGGAGATGTTAAGACATTCAGAGGAACCACATGTACGTGCACCTTGTCAGCATAGATCTGACACTTATGGTAAGTTCGAGAGTGTTGATAGCAACTTGCTTCCATAGTAGACCAATAGTATCCTGCCCGTAGGATCTTCTTATCCATGGTATGTCTACTGGAATGGGTTTCAAAGGTACCTTCATGTAAATCTGTCATGATTCTCTCTGCTTCGCTCTTGTCTACACACCGTAGTAAGGTAGAGTCATGGTTGCGCTTGTAGAGGATTCCATTACTGAGAAAGAATTTCGCAGCGAACCTTCTCAGAAACTTCTTATCATTGACATATGCCCCCTCGGGATACTCTTGAGTCTCGAGATACTTCTTTACCTCATGAAACCAGGGTTTGTCTACCACCTCTTTAGTATCAATCTCACAGTAGTGCGCTGGTTCATCCAACCTTTCAATGGTGATTCGGGGAGCTTTGTTGTCCCACCTAACTTTGAACATAGAAGACATGGTAGCTAGCGCGTCCACTAACTGATTCTCCTCTCGTGGGAAATGTTCAAAAGTTACCTCCTCAAAGTGTGGGAGCAATGTCAGTACGTGCTCTTTGTATGGGATGATATTTGGATGCTTCGTATCCCATTCGCCTTTGATCTGACTTATCACCAAGGCTGAATCCCCGAAGACATTTAGGAACTTGATTCTGAGGTCAATAGCGGGTTTGAGACCCATGATGCAGGCTTCATACTCCGCCATGTTGTTAGTGCAGTTGAAAGATAATCGGGCAGTGAAAGGAGTGTGACGACCCTCAGGGGATATGATTACAGCACCAATACCATTACCGAGTGCGTTCGAAGCTCCATCAAAAACCATAGTCCATCAGGATCCTTTCTCAGGTCCTTCATCCGGTCTCGGTTCTTCGTAGTCAATCACCAGCATAATGTTCTCATCCGGGAACTCAAAATTCATGGACTTGTAGTCATCCACGGCCCGATGAGCCAAATGATCAGCCAATACACTCCCCTTGATTGCTTTTTGGGTTGTATATTGTATATCATATTCAGTTAAGATCATCTGCAATCTCGCTATTCTTCCGGAGAGTACGGGCTTCTCGAAGATGTATTTGATTGGATCCATCTTAAATATCAACAAAGTAGTGTGGGTCAACATATACTGTCTCAGCCAGCGAGCAGCCCATGCCAAAGCGCAGCATGTTTTCTCAAGCAATGAGTATCTTGTCTCACAGTCGGTAAACTTTTTGCTAAGGTAGTATATTGCATGCTCTTTTCGACCATACTCGTCATGCTGCCGCAACACACACCCCATTGAATTATCTAGCACTGTTAAGTATAATATCAAAGGTCTTCCTTCAACTAGAGGCATCAGAATTGGCGGTTCTTGAAGATATTCTTTGATCCTTTCGAAAGAAGTCTGACATTCGTCATTCCACTTTACCACTTGATCTTTCTTCAGAAGCTTGAAGATGGGCTCACAAGTAGCAGTCAGATGTGAAATGAACCTGGAGATATAATTCAAGCGTCCCAAGAAACTTCTAACTCCCTTCTCGGTACGGGGAGTTGGCATCTCATGTATGGCCTTTACCTTTGCGGGGTCTACCTGAATACCTTTGTCACTGATGATGAAACCCAGAAGCTTACCAGACCTTACCCCGAAGGTGCACTTGTTCGAATTCAATCTCAGCTTGTATGTCTTCAACCTTTCGAACAACTTTTATAGATGATCTAGATGTTCCTCTTCAGTTTGAGACCTGGCTATCATGTCATCAACATAAACCTCAATCTCATGGTGAATCATATCATGGAACAAAGCGATCATGGCTCGCTGATAGGTTACCCCAACATTCTTCAACCCAAAAGGCATCACCTTGTAACAAAAGGTGCCCCACTGTGTGACGAAGGTCGTCTTCTCCATGTCTTCAAGAGCCATCTTGATCTGGTTGTAGCTAGAGAAATCATCCATGAAGGAGAAGATTTTGTGCTGCACGGTGTTGTCAATCAGAACATCAATATGAGGAAGCGGGAAGTCATCCTTGGGGCTTGCCCTTTTCAAATCTCTGTAATCCACACACATCCGTACCTTATCGTCCTTCTTAGGTACTGAAACAACGTTAGAAACCCACTGCAGATAGGAGGTGACAACTAAGAACCCTGCGTCAAACTGCTTCATGACCTCTGCCTTGATCTTCTCTGACATTTCAGGGTGCATACGACAGACCTTCTGTTTAACCGGAGGACAATCCTCTTTAGTTGGCAGACGGTGTACCACGATGTCAATGTCTAACCCAGGCATGTCTTCATATGACCAGGCAAAAATATCAATGTAGTCGTGCAACATCTGTATCAACCGCTGTTTGATCTTAGCTTCCAGATTTGCACCGATCTTGACTTCTTTTCTGTCCACCTCTGTGCCCAAATTTATTGTCTCAACTGGATCTTCGTGAGGCTGTATGGCCCTCTCTTCCTGTTGTAACAGTCTAGCCAGTTCTCTAGGTACCTCATAATCTTCCTCACCTTCGTTCTCGGCTTAGTTGATCAGATTTTCAAAATCATAGCTGGTATTAGCAGGATTGTTATCAATGGGATCTAGAGTGAATATGGATCTGCAGTTTGATACGTGAGTGTGTGTAAGAGCATAGCCATATTGATAAAGTAAAAACAGAAAATAAAAAAACTAAAGAACGCAAAATTTGTATGCAAGGAATGTCCAATGCTTTATTGATGACATGTGAAATGACACATAATAACCCTCACATATGGAACTATTGTGCCTCGGTTAAGACACAAGGCCAAAAAGTTTAAAAATTGTTCATTACAAATTCAGAACCCAAGTAAGACAATTACTGCGAAATAAAAGAATATGGAATAAAATCTCTAGCCGTCCAGTTATTCGGTCCACCGTTGGTAGTCGGGTAGATCTAGCTGTCAATGTCAAGGTCTTCCTCACTATCTTCAATAGTGTTAACCTCATGATTACTGATGCGTAGGGGAGGTCCTCCAGCCCGAGCGCGTCGAACAGCCCTTTGAGCCCCTGAAGTAAAGCCCAAACCAAATTTGTCAATTTTGTGAGTAAAATCAGGGAGTTGTCCCCAATTGGTACACCCACATTCCTCAACCACTATTCTGGCGTCCTTGAGAGAAGCCATCTTCAAAGGAAGTTTGGTACTGGTAGTAGTCTCGGTCGACGCTAAAATCTGGGGAACCTCTTAAAAGTTTTGACAAGGGGTCTCTATGAATTCCCCGTCCATCTCCACATACCTGAAAGAGTTCAGGTGGCTCACCATGTACTCCTCTTCGCCATGCATTATGACTATCTTCCCCTTCACTGGATACTTCAACATTTGCTGTAGTGTAGAAGTAACAGCCCCAACTTCATGAATCCAAGGACGACCCAACAAACAAGAGTATGATGACCTGATGTCCATCACGTAGAAGGTGGACTTAAAAGTTTGAGAGCCTATCTTGACAGGGATGTCCACCTCCCCATGCACCATTCTCTTTGGCCCGTCAAAAGCCCTTACCACAATGTTACTGGGTTTTAGGGTCAAGCCTTCATAATCCAAACAATCAAGAGCCTTCTTAGGAAGCACATTTAGGGAAGACCCAATATCCACCAACACATGAGACATGGTAGTGCCCCTACATTCGATCGAGACATGCAGAGCATCATTGTGTTTTCTCCCTTTCGGAGTTAAGCCAGCATCTGAAAAACCAGCCCATTGTTGGCAGTCAAACTGGCTACACAGTCTTTGAATTGATCGGCTAAGGTTTCTTGCAGCACATGCACGGTCTTGAGGAATGCAATCAAAGCCTTCGCATGGACCTCGAAACATAACAACAAAGACAACATTAATATCTTTGAGGGGGTTTGCCCCAACTTCTCGACCACATTGTAGTCACTTTTTTTAATTATTCTTTAAATTTCCTTTATCTCTTTCTTAGAGGTTTCCACGACAATATTTCTAGGTGCCTCCGTCCGGGCAGGCTCACCTATTGCTTCTTTGCCTTGAGTCTCAGATAACTCTATGATAGGAGTAACAATTGGAGTAAGAACAGGAGTAACGACAGAAGTACTGGTAGGAACAACAGATAAAATAACAACAGGCTTAGTGACAGTCTTTGGGGAGATCTCAGGAGGAAAAACCCTTCCACTTCTAGTAATCCTACTGGTCCCGACAATGTTACTGACATCGGGATCAACCTCTTCATTCTCCAGGTCTTGTTTAACGCCATGATAGTAGATATCAGCGCCATAATGCCAAGGGATAACTTTGTCCGAGGTGTACGGGACATGACCAGGACAGGTGATTATTAACGGAGCAATTCTCAGAGCGGGTGTAATCCTAACAGGTCTTATCGAGGAGGCCTTGGAAGGATTGGCGGAAATGGTTATAATAGCAACATCTTTGAATGGAACAGCAGGAGTCAAAATTCTCTCGAACAAAATTTCTCTGCTATCCATCAGGCATTGGACAGCTATCTTTAGCAGATAGCAACCAGAAGGCCGAGATGAACAGATGTGGTAACCTTTACCACGACCCGAAAATAAATCGGCCAGCAACAAATTCTTCTTAACAGTCATAAGGGGAGTAGAAACTTCATCAACTGAGTTCACAAATAGATCGGTATCAACGGTGTTAACTCCATGGTTGTGCCTAGGCATGGGAGCAGTTTGACATTGGGCTTCTCCGGAGCATCGAACTCGATCTCCTTGGCTTCAATCAGATCTTGTACTTTATTTCTTAGAGCCCAACAGTCATTTGTATCGTGACCAGGACTCTTAGAATGGTAGGCACACCGAGTGTTAGGATTGTACCAAGGAGATGAGGTATTAGGATTCTTGGGAGCCTCTTTCTAAGTTGTCAAGTTGGATCTCAGCAGATGGGGTAGAACCTCTTTAAATGTCATGTTAATCGGGGTAAACTGCCTTTGTGGTCTTTCTACCCTTTGATGATTGTTGCATTGTGGGGCAGCCGCATGCATAAGTATCATTACAACACTTACCGTTAGACGGTATTCCGTTTTGCTCTGACCTCTCGGACTATAAACGGAACTGGCCTCCTTACCGGTGAAGGGCCTCTTTACTGAACTCGAAGAGGTGTCTTTCTGTATTTTCCCGCTCTAGATTCCAACTTCTACCTTTTCTCCAGTTAATGTCAGCTCCATAAAACTAGCCGATGAGCTACTGATCAAATGGTTGAAGAATGGACCAAACAACGTCCCAAGAAACATGTCGACCAACTCCCTATCAGACAAAGGGGGTTGGACTCTCCCGGCCAAATCTCTCCACTTATGCGCATAGTCCTTAAAGTCTTTACCTGCACCCATGGACATACTCTAGAGTTGAGTACAAGTAGGGGTCAGGTCGGCATTGTATTGATACTGCTTATAAAAAGCAGCAGCCAAATCCTCCCAGTTTCGGACATCGGTTCCCTCCAATTGGAAGAACCATTCGAGCTGAGTCCCTGACAGGCTGTCTTGAAAGAAGTGAACCCACAAGTTTCTATCAACAGTGTGGGGCTGGATCTTCCTTACGTAGGAACGGAGATGAAGCTTTGGGCAAGACACCCCACCATATTTTGCAAACACCAGAGCTTTAAACTTTTGTGGGGTGACCACTCCCGACACCAATCCCAGTTCTTCGAAGTCCAACCCAGGTATTCTCTGGACTTCCAATGGGAGGATATTACTCATCATTGTAGTCTGTATCATTGTCAGAAGCTTCAGGACTAGGGTCATCTTGTCTTGTCGGCCTCTCTTGATTCTCCCTTTCTTTGGACGAGGAGGTCAGATGGACTGATTGCTTTAGCGGCCCCCCGAATATTCTGCCCATATTAAGGATACCAGCGAGTTTCTTCTTCTTCTTCTTCTTCTCTTTCAGGATAAGGGCCTTCAGATCTTCTTGCCCTTTTGCCAGAGTTATGAACATTTGTTGAAATTGGGCATTTTGTGCCTGAAGATCTTTTATGCTTTGTTCAGAAGACATCTTTGCTGAAATAAACAGCGAAGAAGATGATAAACCTGTAATGGTACCTGTTTATGCAATGCTATGGATGGGATGCGTATGCAATGATTTCAAGGACTTTGGGAAATTTAAATTTGCAAACCAAAATGAAACAAATATTTTATTAGTAGAATTCAAGGTACAATTGCCTTTCAGGCGTTACAATTAAAAATTCTAAAAACTAAAAAAAATCAAGTTTCCCATGGATGCTTCCTCTTCGTGCCGAGATAGACATTAAGGCTTCTTTCCTCATGAAGCTGCTTTGTGAGCTCTAAAACCTTCTTCTCTTGGGCATAAAACTGGTCCCTATAAGCATCCCGTTCCTTCTTCAACTGGATCCAAGACCTCTATAGTTCTTCAAGATCAGCAGACATATCAGGATGAAGAACCGTGTAGGGAATATCCCCTTCAGTAATGGGCTCCACAATCACTGGTGAGACGGCTATGTAGGGAATCATTAGTTTCTGAGCGTGAGCTCGTACCCATTGGAGATAAGGTTCCATAGGAATGGAATTCTTCGGCCCCAAAGTCTTGGCGTCAGATTTGTTTATCATGCCCCAAGCTCGTATGAACCTCTGGAGATACCCTTGAACATCCCCCCCATAGTTAAATACAATTCCCTGGATAAGTAACTCATGAGGACCATCCCTTCGAGCATAACCAAATTGTCGCAGAGCCAAACAAGGATTGTAAGTTATACCTTCCCTAATGCCAAGTAGTGGGACATTAGGGAACTCCCCGCAATGGTCAATAATAGAAACATCTCCCATAAATCGAGAATACCAGAGAATATCCGCGTGAGAAAGTGACATTATCCTATGCGACCAACCCAAACCTTCTTCATTCTTTAGCACTGACTTAGGGAGGTGAGAAATAAACCACCTCAACAGTAATGGCATGCAGCACATAAGGACCCCTCTTCTTTTCATGGTACGAGTATGGAGAGCGTGCAAGATATCTCCGAGCAAGGTAGGTACAAGGTTGCAAGAGAGGAAAACCTTGATAGCATTCACATCTATGAGTAAGTCCGGATTAGGGAAAAGTACTAACCCATAGATTATAAGGTCCAAGACCTCCTCAAAGGCCTGAAAATCCAAATCATTCCAAAACATCTGGGCCCTGTCTATTAGGAACCTGGCTAGAAAACCCTTGACTCCGCTCCTTGTTTACCAATTGGATACCACGTCGGCTCGTTTTAGATGTAAAACTGAGGCGATGACTTCTGGCTTCAGAGCCTCTTCTAAACCTATGAAAGGTACCTAGTCAAGAATGGGTATATTCAATAATTGAGAGAACTCTTCCATGGTAGGCACCAACTGATAGTCTGGAAAGGGGAAGCAGTGGTGCTCGGGATCAAAGAACTGAAAGAGTACACCCATCATCTTCTCATCAAAGCTTGAAGTAACCAGGTTGAGAAGTCGATCATGTCTCTTGGTGAACGCAGAAGTTTCAGGAACCCTTGATATTAGTTCTTTGAGTTGGGGAGGTGTTCTCACAAAGCTGATTTGGATAGTGTTTCTACAAGCGGAAGCCATGATCTGCAAATAATGACATCAGTTGACTGATGAATGAAAAGTCAACTGATGCATAAAAAGTCAAACTTTGACTTTTCGATCAAGATTTGATTTCAAAGACCGCAATTAATCAAGACATTCAAAAATATGAAACTTGATTATCAAGAAAGCAAGAAAGTCAAAAGTCAATTTGAAAAGTCAAACTCTTCAAGACTTAAAAAAAATTCTAAGTGTTTTAAGCATGATAATTTCATAACTTCATGACATTTTTTCACCAAGATGCAAGATGGTTCAAAGAAAACTTTCAACATGAAAGTCTTAGATATTGATGAGATCTACAAATTTTCTTTACTGATCAAGTCCTATAAATTCTTGGATTTTGAATTATGAATCCATGAAGTCATGTACTTTTTTCTTAAACACTTAGTGAAATTTTGACCTTGTTTAGGCAGATTTTTTACCTAACTTCTTGGCCAATTTTCACCAAGCTCCAATAGGATTTTATCAAAATGGCCAACATGAAAGTTGTAGATAATTTTCCAAGATTTTCAAAATGTCCAATAACTCAATGAGATCATTTTTGAGCTAAGAGAATCAAAGGCAAGAATATGGACATTCATCCTTTAATTATAGGCCATTTTTGTGATGAACAAGAATTCAAATCTCATAGCCATGCTGCATAATATTGCTTTGCAGGATTCAAACTTGTGTTTCACTTCATAATTAATTGTTTACACAATTTATTGAGCCATTATCCAAGTTTTGAGTCATTATCCAAATCAAATTGCCATTTAGGAAAGAAAGTTCAGATTTCCTTTTTGAAAAAGTGACTTTAATCACAAAGTCCACTCTCCTTGAGCTTTGTATTTGTTCTTTCTGCACAAGCATCCTCTATATACTCAGAGCAAGCATGTTTAAATTTGCTAGCCACCCTACCTTTCCTTGAAACCATGTTTGTTTAAGCATGCTTCAAAAACAAGTCAAAATCCATACCATGTGATTTTGTACTTCTGACTTCTCAGAGCTTTCAAACCCTTTTCCTATAAATTGAACCTTCATTCACAAGCATGGACACAAATTTACAAGCCCTCAAGCATCCAAAAACTCCCTGAAACTCAAAACTATGCACAAACCTCCATTGTTGTCATTTCTGGCCAAGAAACTTGAAACACAAAATCTACTTGTGTGTTTCCTCTCTAAACCATACACAGAGCTTCTATACATCAAGTAAAACTCAACCAAACACCTGTTACAGTTCTGTAACATCATCTTCTTCATCTTACATAACCAAAACCAGGGCATTGCAACTTGACTCCTCCATATCATTTCAACCACTCTCAACTCGAGCTAAGCATTGCATCAGCTTCCTAGGGACTCAAGGAAGCTAACTTGATCATTGTAAAACCTTGAATCAAGCTCATTTTCAAAACACGAATTCCATTTTTTAGGTAAGTTTTATTACTTTTGAAATCTTCATATAGGCATTGTTAGCCTTCCATTTTCAAAGATAAAATGTTGACATTATTGCCCTGAAACTGACCATGTCCATAGAATTCATTTATATTGCTTGAGTGGTGATAATTTTAGGTTTGTAATCTCTGAAAAAATTAGGTCAAATTTGGTACCATTCAAAATTTGTGCTCATATTTGATCTATAGTCTTAGTTATTTACATTTCTGGAATTGTGGTTAAATTTCAAGCAACTTTCATGTTTACATTTTTTATTTTGGTTGAGAGATGAGAAAGTTACAGATTTTAAAAATGGTGATAAATGTTCTGGCAAGAGGAAGAAGGTGAAGTCATCTTCAGGAACGTGTTTCAAATATATATTTATGGTTTTGTTTATAACACCGGATGTATAGCCACTTCAGTGGTAGAGAGAGCGCGCGTAAGGCTTGGAACTATTGGGACCTGGGTTCAAGCCCCAGTTGTACCCTTTTATTTGTTTCACATTTATTTGTTTCGAATTCAATGCATAAAGGTCGAAGGCGTGCATAGTAATTCTCTCCTCATCACCACTTGATTATTACATGATCAAAACTAGCGCCCCACACGTGCTAGACCATGATACATCATCAGAAGTCAGCCACATTGAATCCAAACAGGCGATGGACCTTTATTTTGGGCCTGAATGATTTTTGCTTCATAACACCCATCATTTTACTTTTCAGTGCAGGCTCATCTTTTTTTATATTTTATTTCCGACTTTACAAAAAAAAACATGTTTTTGGGCCTTTGTTATATTAAACCCCTTTTTACTTTCAAACCCCCCCGACTTCTTTTATAATTTATATTTTATTTTATTTTATTTATTATTATTATTGTTATTTTTATTATTAATCAAAAATACCAAAAATATATTATATTTATTATTTAGATTATTAGTTTATTTTTATTTCATTTCTTTAAAAAAAAAGAGACTAAAAATGTTTCTCTTAACAAATTTCTTGTCTTAATTAATTTAATTTAGATTTAGTTTTATTTTTAATTTTCTTTTTTTAATTAAATTAATTTAGAACTTAGGAGTTTAATTAATTAACTTTCTTGCATTCATTTTAAGTAAATAGGTTAGCTTTAAAACCTTTTCATAAAAAAAAACCTAAAAATTGTTTTCTTAATCAATTTGATTTCTTTTCTCAAATTAATTTAGGTTTAGTTCCATTAAATCAACTTAGACTAATTATTATTTTCTTTCCTTTTATTAGCTTGATTAGGTTAATATTTAATATTTTTATACAAAAAACTCAAACAAAACAATTTTCTTTCCTTGTACATTATTTTCATATTCTTATATATTTTATTCTTGCAATATTCAATATAGTTGTAATAGTATAATTATAACTTTATTGCTTTCATCCCGTATTTGTCAATTGTACCCCATCCCCAAAAATATGTAATAGCGTAGAACTTTAAATTTCCATAATTTATCGCTTTCAATATTATTGCTAGTAATTAGGGTTTGTATAACAAGATATAAAATCAATAACTAGATAACTCTAATTCAAAATAATAATGCATGAAAATAATGCACTTTGAACACTTGCACCTTTAGGGAATACCCCACTTGTTGCCTTCGAATAAACAGTCATGTCCCTCAAACGTGGGATACTTTAGCTATGACCCTCGAATACAAGATTGTAAGCCCTCGATGACCATTCAATGTTTCCTTTGGTAAACGATCTTAGACCATTACAATAATTTGCTAAGGTATCCTACAATGTTGCCTTCTATGACTATACGACGACCCACGCCCGTCCCTTCACATCCAGTTATAGAGCTTCTTATCAATCAATGGTAAGATAACAATATCTAAAGGAGGAGGAAATGAACAAAGACTTTTTGAGTATGTAGAATGCTCGTAGTTGCTTGCTCACAACCATTTTCAAAACATCTTTCAAACACACCAACATTGTCAAATGAAATATTTTCAAAAGTCAAAACTTTGTATACATTCTTATAGAGACTAGAATCATTACAAAGTTCGCCTAAACGAAAGCAATTTTGAAAAATACTTTCAAACTTACACCAAACACATTTCAACAAAGCATTTCAAAGTGAGCTAGCAACTAAGAGCCCATAGATAACTACAAATGAAAATGGTGCTAACACCTTCCCTTTTCATAACTTACCCCCTGAACTCAATAAAATTCTCAAAAGGTCTTTCACGTTCTTTTCACCCTTTCCTTTATTGGATAAAAGAAAATTCAGTGGCGACTCTTATTATCCGCAACAATTCCAATCAACGAAAAACACCAAGTCAGTCCTCCCACCGCATTACAGAACTGACGACTATGCTGGGGACTACTTAAAAGTGGGTTTACCTTAGAGACTAGATCACCTTTAAATGGTTTCATTGTTTGATTTGTTTGCTTTAAATTTTTGGATCCTTGTTTGGGTTTTGTATTGATCCTCTACCCGGATCTGGGAATATCATTAGGTAAGTAGCAAAAATTATGGAGACTGTACGGTGTAGACTGATATGGTTGAGACAATAGCTACGTTAGAGTGACACATTTGTGGGTACCGGTATCCCTTATGGCGAATTAAGGAGAATATGGGGCCTCTGTATAGTGTCATGAAGCACTAACTGACCTTAGAACCTTTTGTTGAACAACTTGGCCATTAGGGAGTAGTGAGATATCCGACTTTGGTGCAGTTCGAAGTTGGTTGATACTCGATACTATGCTCATTGAAATCAGACTTTTGGGATATTTCGGTCGCCAAAACAGAGGCTTGCGCTGGAACAATGCCCAATGAAGAAAGATCAATGATATTGAGATTCCCTAGATCCTGGTTACTTTCTAAGATAGGTTGAACCAACCAAACTTCAAGACGGTAATTACCTATGAACCTCATGCAAGCCTAAACCTAAGGACTTGTCTGCTTTGCTTGTATATGTTTACTTTTACATAACATCATGACTTCATACCATGACATTTTGCACTAACCATTTCAAGATCCTTGGGATTTATCTTTGTGTTGTTTTATATGATATGGCTTCCATGCAAAGAAATACTATCTGAATCAACCTTGTGAAAATGCCTCCTCAACTCAAGGAGTTAGCGTCAAGAGTTCCAAATGATTCTCCGTTCACCAAGAAGTATGGTCGTCTCATTAACTTGGTTACCTCAAACTTTGAAGAAGACATGGTACATGTGATTTTTCAATTCTTTGATCCTAAACATCATTGTTTCACATTTCCTGATTACCAATTAGTGCCTACCATAGAGGAGTTCTCTCAACTCTTGGGAATGCCTATTCTTGATCAACTACCCTTCATCGGTATTGAGAAAGACCCAAGACCTGAGGAGATTTATCGAGCTTTACATTTGCAACGGTCTGACGTTGTGGAAAATTGGGAAACCAAAAGTGGTGTTAAGGGTTTTCTAGCCAAGTTTTTGTTTGATAAAGCTCAACTTTTTTGGGATGCTCTGAACTTTCAAGCTTTTGAAGAGGTTTTGGCCCTTCTAATTTATGGGATGGTACTATTTCCTAACCCGGACCAACTCATAGATGTGAATGCGGTCATAGTTTTTCTATCTCGTAACCAGATGCCTACCTTACTCAGAGACATCTTGCATTCTCTTCACGCGCACACCATGAAGAGAAGGGGGGGTTCTTATGTGTTTCACTCCTCTGTTGGCTAGGTGGTTTATTTCACACCTTCCTCGATCTATTTTAAAGGATGATAAAGGCATGAGATAGTCTAATAGGTTAATGTCACTCTCACATTCGGATATTCATTGGTGTTATCGATCTTTGGAGGATGTTATCATTATTTACCATTGTGGGGAATTACCTAATGTCCCTCTACTTAGCATTAGGGGAGGTATCACTTATAATCCTTGTTTGTCTCTATGACAGTTTAGGTATGCTCGGAGGGATGGCCCTCATGATGCGCTTGTCCAAGGAATTGTATTTGACTATGAGAATAATGTCCAAGGTTATCGTCAAAGATTTGTACGAGCTTGGGGCATGGTGAACAAAGTTGATAGCAAGACGTTGGGGCATAAGAACTCCATTCCTTTGGATCCTTATCTCAAGTGGGTGCGAACTTGCACTCAAAACATCATGATGCCATATGAGTCCATCTTACCTATCATCGTAGAGCCTATTGCTGAAGGAGATGTTCCTTAGACTATTCTTCATCCTGACATGCCTATTACTCTCGAGGAGTTGCAAAGATCGTGGATTCATCTCAAAGGGGAGCAAGAAACCTTTGAAACCCAATTCTATACAAGCGAGAAGAAAGTGTTGGAGCTCACAAGGCCACTTCAAGAGGAGCGGATCTTGAATGCCTACATTACTCCAAAGAGGAAGCATCCATGGGAGACCTGAGTCTCTTTATATTAGTTCATTTTGTTTGTTCTTCTTTAATTGTAAACCCAAGAGGAATTTTTTGTAACCGTTTGAACTTATTAATACAATTAATGTTTGTTCCTTCTTTGTTTAAACAAATTTAAATCTTAAAGGTCCTTGAAAACATTTACATTCACATTACATGCATCATAACATAAGCAGGTTTTCCGACACAAGTTTCCTCATCTTTCTACTGTTTATTTCAGTAAGATGGATCTCGAGCAGACTGTGAAGGACTTGCAAACACAAAATTCTCAATTTCAAGAAACCTTGCTCAAATTGGCCAAAGGGAAGCAAGAACTAATGTCGCTTTTGGTTTCAAAGAAGAAGACCAAGAAGAAGGCTTTGGTCAACATGGGGAAGAGGTTCAAGGGCCCCATTCGACAAGTTTAAGTGGTAGAAGACTCCTCCGAGGAGGATGAGAATCAGGATGAATATGCAAGGAGCACCCGTGCTAGGGGTGGTAACAATCCAATCTCTGAGGATGAGGACTATTTTTACGAACAATATCCACTGGCTGAAGACAAGTATAAACAACTGGAGGACATATTGAAGGCTATGGAAATTCAAGTTGTGCCTGGCCGAGATTTTGGTAATTTGGGTTTGGTTCCTGGGGTAGTTTTTCACCATAAATTCAAGATTCCAGTTTTTGCCAAGTACGATGGAGTTTCGTGCCCGAAGCTTCACTTGAGATCTTATGTCCGTAAAATTCAACCGCATACCACTGATATTAAGTTGTGGTGCACGTATTTCAAGAGAACCTGTCTGGGACTCAATTGGAGTGGTTTTACCAGTTAGAAGGTTCCAACATCCATACCTTGGAGGACTTGGCCACCATCTTCTAATGTCAATATCAGTATAATGCCTATCTAGCGCCAACTAGAGTGAAGTTACAAGGAATGACCATGGGTTCTAATGAAGGCTTTAAAGAATATGCACAGAAATGGAGAGACCTGGATGGCAGGGTGCAACCACCATTGAGTGGAAGGGAATTGGTAGATATGTTCATGGGAACATTGACTGGGCCATTTTTCAACTTACTGATTGAGAGCTCATCATTTGGGTTCACTGAGTTAATCTTGACTGGTGAAAGGGTTGAGAGCGGTATTAAAAGTGGAAAGATACCCACGGCCTCCGCCTCTACATCAAATACTCTGAAGAAACCTTTTACCGGCAAAAAGGAAACTAATGTCGTATATGGGTCAAGGGGCTATATCAAGAAGGACTATCATTAGTCTGTTAATGCAGTTCTGATCTCTAATCTGACCTATACTCAAAGACCACAACAACAAGCTAACTACCAAATATCTGATATTCTAAGAAGACAATTTACAAGGATCAACATATCAGTATCTCAAGCCCTACAACACCTGTTTAAGGCTAATTTGGTAACATTGCGTGACCCCCCTTCAAATCCCAATGTTCCATCTCCAAAGTATAACTTGAACGCCAAATGGAATTTACCACTCCAATAGTCTCGGACATGACACTGATCATTGTTGGGCATTAAAATGCAAGATCCAAGACCTCATTGACAACAAGACCATTGAATTTGATCCTCCTCCAACTTTGAATGTAATCACCATAACTATGCCAAACCATGACAAAAGTGTCAATGCTATTGAAGATACTACTTTTATTTCCTATATTAATGACTTAACCACACCTCTGACCACTGTTAAAGAAAATTTGTTGAAAGTTGGGGTATTCCCTAGTTGCCTTAAAGACTGTTGCTGCTGTGCTACACAAGTTAATGGTTGCGAATGGCTGAAAAAAGGTGTCCAACACCTAATGGATATCCATGGGATTTTATTCAAAAGAAATCCATCTGTAAAAAGTTTGACTGAAGTTATTCCTCAAGAAGTTGAAGACATATACATCATCACTGTCTCCAACAAACCTATTAGGATCACTTCAAAAGGTCCTATTAGGATTTCCAATGAACCAAAGATAGCTCCATTGATAATTACCACACCGGGGCCAGTCCCCTATTCTTCCAATAAGGCGGTACCTTAGAATTATGGCACTGAAGTATACTACCATGGTATTAGACAAGACTCCTAGATTGATTAAGACAAGACTGCTGATATTACCAACATTACTGGGTCTAGCAAGGTGACTAGAATCGGGACAATTTTCTCTCCTGATATTTCACCTCCAACCACTACAACTACACCTGTTCGCATTACTGTTGACAAACCTAGTACTGATGCTAGGGGAAAAGAAAATATGATTAAGCCTGCCAGGATGGAGGTGCCTGCCAAAGACATTATTACTGAGGAACCCTCTACCCAAGAAATGGAGGAGATTTTGAAGATTATAAGGAAAAGTGATTATAAGATAGTAGAGTAGTTGGGAAAAACCCCCTTAAATATTTATATGCTATATTTATTACTATGCTCAGATGCACATGCTCAAGCATTGATAAATTTTTTAAAGAATGTGCATGTTCCTCAAGAGACTACGACCGACCAGTTTGAAAATTGTGTAGCGAGTTTAACTGCCGATAATGGATTGGGATTCTCGGATACTGATTTAACTCCTTCCGGAAGAAATCACAATAAAGCTTTGCATGTCTCCATTAAATGCAAAGGAACCACTCTAGCCCATGTGTTGGTGGATATTGGGTTCTCTCTGAATGTGATGCCCAAAGGTGCCCTAGATCGATTGGATTATGAAGGTTTGGTGATATAGCCAAGTGACATTATGGTAAGGGCTTTCGATGGATAAAAAAGGATGGTCCATTGGGGAGTTGATCTCCCCATCAAAGTTGGGTATCAAATTTTTAATTCAACTTTCTATGTGATGGATATCCGTCCTTCTTACACTTGCCTACTTAGACGCCCCTGGATACATGGGGCAGGAGCAGTGACTTCTACACTTCATCAAAAGTTGAAATATCCGGTCAAAGGAAAGATCATTACCGTCTTTGGTGAAGAAGAGTTTATGGTTAGCCATCTGAATTCGTTTAAGTATGTTGAGATGGATGGTGAGTTCATAGAAACTCCTTGTCAAGCCTTTGAAGTGGTCTCTCCCATGGTTGCTGCTGCCAAGGCTACTCCTAATGTTCCAAAAGCTGTTAAAGATGTGCCTAGGATGGCTTCCCTCAAATATGCTCGTGCTGTGATCGAAGATGAAGGTTATACCATTTGGGGACAACTCCCAGACATCCCTTTCAAGTCAGACAAATGTGGTTTGGGCTTCACTGCCATAGCTCAAAAGGAGGTCAGACATGCTCTTTCGGGAAAACCGCCTCTTCGCATCGGTAACCATGATGTGAATGCTCTTGAAGACTTTGGCAATGACTATGACTTTGATGAATGGATCTACCCGACTGCCAAGGAAGGACCCAACAACTGGCACGCCAAAGATTTCATTCCCATCTCCTTCAACAAGAAGTAATTACCATTTACTATTTTATCAATTTAAGAAATTTGTCTATAATTTTATTTGAAACAATAACTTTAAGCCACGTGCCATGCCTGGGGCACCATGGTCCATCTGTTAAGGGTTTGTTCATTTTCATATGCCATATGATCATTTAATGAAAAAAATTGAACTCTTTTGCATTCAAATTTTTTTCTCATTGTATTTCTTTCACTTTATTGCATTTTCAAAATAGCCATGTGACCTTACATGCACACACACACACACATTTGCAGATCCACATCAAATCCGGATCTCATTGACAACGACTCTGCTATTGCCATCTATGACTTTGAACATCCAATCTACCAAGCCGAAGACGAAGGTGAAGAAGATTGTGAAATACCTGGGGAACTAGCAAGAATTTTGATGCAAGAGGAAAAGGCCATTCAATTGCACGAGGAACCAGTTGAAGTGATCAACCTAGGTACTGAGAAAGACAAGAGGGAAGTCAAGATCGGCGCCAATTTAGAAGACAGTAACAAGGGAAGATTGGTTCAGATGTTGCACGATTATGTTCAGGTGTTTGCTTGGTCATATGAAGATATGCTAGGTCTTGATACTGACATTGTGGTTCATCGTCTACCAATGAAGGAAGATTGTCCTCCAGTCAAGCAAAAGGTTCGTCGCATGCGACCAGACATGTCTGAGAAAATAAAAGGTGGGGAAATAAAGCAATTCAATGCAGGTTTTCTTCCAGTAACGTCATGCCCCCAATGGGTGGAAAATGTGGTTCCGGTACTGAAGAAGGATGGGAAAGTCCATATGTGTGTAGACTATAGGGATTTGAATAGGGCAAGCCCCAAAGATGATTTCCCACTACCACATATTAACATTTTGGTCGACAATACTGCTCAACATAAAGTCTTCTCCTTTATGGATGGCTTCTCCGGCTACAATCAAATCAAAATGGCTCTCGAGGACATGGAGAAGACCACCATTGTCACACAGTGGGGAACTTTCTGCTATAAGGTCATGCCTTTCAGTTTGAAGAATGCAGGGGCAACCTGTCAGCGAGCTATGGTAGCTCAATTTTATGATATGATCCATCATGAGATAGAAGTGTACATTGATGATATGATTGCAAGGTTTCAAACTGAGGAAAACCACCTTGATCATCTTCACAAGTTGTTTGAGAGGTTGAAGAAATACAAGCTCAGGCTGAATCCCAATAAATGGTCCTTCGGGATAAGATCTGGAAAACTCTTAGGGTTTGTTGTCAGTGGAAAAGGTATTAAGGTCGACCCTGCAAAAGTAAAAGCCATACAAGAAATGCTAGCTCCCTGTACTAAGAAGGAGGTTAGGGGTTTATTAGGTTCACTTAACTATATTTCCCGCTTCATATCTCACCTAACTGCTATTTGTGAGCCAATCTTCAAACTGTTGAAGAAAGATCAAGTAGTCAGATGGAACAACGACTGCCAAGCAGCCTTTGACAAGATTAAATAATACTTACAAGAACCTCCCATCCTGATGCCTCCATTTGAAGGAAGACCTCTGATTATGTACTTAACGATATTATAGAATTCAACAGGGTGTGTGTTGGGCCAACATGATGAGTCTTGCCGAAAATAGCATGCCATATACTACCTGAGCAAAAAGTTTACCGACTGTGAAACAAGATATTCATTGCTCGAGAAAACTTGCTGCACTCTGGCATGGGCTGCTCACTGGCTAAGACAGTATATGCTGACTCACACCATATTGATTTCTAAGATGGACCCCATCAAGTATATCTTCGAGAAGCCAAATCTCTCGGTACGAATAGCTAGATGGAAAATGATCTTGACCGAATATGACATCTAATACACCATAAAAAAAGCAATCAAAGGAAGTGTATCGGTGGATCATTTGGATCATCAAGCTGTTGATGACTACCAATCCATGAACTTTGAATTCCCGGACAATAATATCATGCTGATAACTGATTGTGAAAAGCCTGGACTATATGAAGGACCTAAATAAGGATCCCGATGGACTATGGTTTTTGATGGAGCTTCCAATTCTTTAGGTAATGGAATTGGTGCAATGATTATTTCCCCCGAAGGTGGCCATACGCCTTTCACTGCCAGACTATGCTTCGATTTTACAAACAACATGGCTGAGTATGAAGCGTGCATCTTGGGTCTTAAGGCTGCCATTGACCTAAGAGTCAAATTCTTAAGCATATACGGAGATTCAACTTTAGTAACTAGTCAAGTTAAAGGAGAATGGGATACCAAACATCGAAATCAGATCCCTTACAAAGAGCTTGTGTCAACCTTGACCCCTTACTTAGAAGAGGTCACGTTTGAACACCTTCCAAGAGAATAAAATCAGTTGGCAGATGCTTTAGCAACTATGTCATCTATTTTTAAGGTCAATTGGGACAACGAAGCTCCTAGAATTACTATTGAAATATTTGACGAACCTGCACACTATTATGAGATTAACACTGATGAGAAGAAGCCTTGGTACTATGAAGTAAAGAGATATCATGAAGCACAAGAGTACCCTGAAGGGGCTTCAGTCAATGACAAGAAATTCCTGCGAAGGTTCTCATCCAAATTCTTCCTAAGCAATGGGATCTTGTACAAATGCAACCATGATTCTACTCTACTTCGTTGTATGGACAAGAAGGAGGCAGAGAAAATCATGGAAGACATGCATGGAAGTGTCTTTAGAACTCACTCTAGAAGGCACACTATGGCCAAGAAGATTCTGAGGGATGGTTACTATTGGTCTACTATGGAAAATGATTGTCACTATCACTCGAGAACTTGCCATAAATGTCAAATCTATGCCAACATGGTTCATGTGCCTCCAATTCCTTTGAATGTCATGACTGCTCTATGGCCATTTGCAACATGGGGAATTGACATGATTGGAGAGATCAAGACCACTGCCTCTAATGGACATTGTTTCATCCTTGTTGCCATTAACTACTTCACCAAATGGTTCGAAGCTATTTCATTTGCCTCAGTCATTAAGAATGTTGTAGCCCGATTTATCAAGCATAACCTCATCTGCCGGTACGACATCCCTGAAAGGATCACCACTGATAACAGAACCAATCTCAATAATGCTATGATCACTGAACTTTGTACGCAGTTCAAAATCAAGCATCACAACTCTTCTCCATACAGACCTAAGATGAATGGCACAGTAGAAGCCACCAACAAAAACATAAAAAAGATTATGCAAAAGATGGTGGTGACCTACAAAGATTGACATGATATTCTACCATTTTCTCTTCATGGCTATCGTACTCCGGTTCGAACATCAACTGGTGAAAAACCTTTCTCTTTAGTCTATGGCATGGAAGTTTTCTTACCTGTGGAAGTTCAGATTCCTTCCTTAAGGATTATGAAAGAAGCAGACTTAGGTGAAGATGAATGGATTCAGACTAGGTTGGATCAGTTGAACTTAATTGACGAGAAGAGACTGGCTGCTGTTTGTCATGGTCAAATGTATCAAAAGCGTATGATCAAGGCTTTCAACAAAAAGATCAAACCTCGAGTGTATCAGACTGGAAATTTGGTGATAAAGCACATCATTCTTCCTCAAGGCAATCCCAGAGGCAAATGGACTCCCACTTACGAATGGCCATTTGTTGTTAAGAAAGTATTCTCTGGCGGTGCCATGATGCTAACTACTATGGATGGTGAAGAGTTCTCACATCCTGTGAACCCATACATAGTTAAAAAATAATACGCATAAAAATGACCCGCTAGGTTGACACACCTAGGCAAAATAAGGGCATCTTGGCGAATCAAAGAGGTTTGGGAAAAAGTTAGGAATATATACAAAGGATTTTACACCCGACAAGTCGAAAACCCAAAGGGCGACTTGGGAAAAAAAGGTATCTTGGTGGGCTGAAAACCAGAAAGGGCGGTCCAGGAAAAATTAAGGATCAAAGCGTATGACTATGTCCCGTGAAATCACTACAACCAACTTTATTACCAAGGTCCAAGTTCAATGGTATAAGATCAATTCAATCAACTTCTTTCAACAATAATGGATGATGTTCGAAGACATAGGGGCAATGGCGGAGTTGGAACCCAATGAGGTTACTTCCACATAGATATTATTTTGTTTTCACTTTGTATTCCTTTCATTATTTCGACGATTTCCTCTTACTAGGATTTTTGTCTCATTGTACAAAAACACCTATTTATAGGCAAAACATCAATATAAATATACTTCGAAGTGCAAAATTTTTGTTTTTTCTGTTTTGAGTGCAAAAACGTCCAATGATTAAAATTGAATGAACATATGCATATTGTGATCGGTAGATCTGGAACTGACTGTTTAACGCTGGTTTGCGAAATGTCGCGGAAGCAAGAGTCGCCACCGTCTTTTATTTTCTCCAAATGGAAAGGACAAAAGCACAGAAAAATTCCTCAAAGAGATTGCTCTCGGTTCGGGAGGTAGGTTATAGAAAGGGAAGGTATTAGCACCCTTTCTATCCATGGTTATCCATGGGCTCTTAGATACTTGCTCATTGTGTTTTCAAAAGTGGTTTGTTTGCTTTTCAACTGTAGGTTTTAAAAAGTTTCTTTGAAAATTCCAGTTCGACTCTTGTATCGGTCCTCAAGAGTGTTTGAAAAATTGCTTTCGAAAGCTTTTTGAAAAGTGTCGGTGTGAAAAGAGTTTTTGATTTGTTTTGAAATTTAGAGCAAGTATCTACGAGTTCTCTACCTACCCTAAGGAATTCGTCTGTGTAGATGTCCTTTAAAGTAGTGCCATCCCACCATTGAGAGGTAGGTAGCACCACCGTTGGAGGTGTTCAGGTCAATTCGAGGTTCGGGACATGGTGATCACCAGAGCAATGGGAAGACACCTTAGAAGCTACCCTCATGCCAGGTTCCCGGATCATGAGGACTTACTAAGACATCCTCTACTCGACGATCACCTTTCGAGGCAAGGCAACAGTGAGGCGTACCCTAGGGGTGGTGTGTGCGATTTGTGTGTCGTTTTCATTTGCATTTATCTTGTCATGTTATTGGTGTTCTACGCTTGTTTTTATTTTGGTCCATACATTCTTTCATGCCATTATTTAACAGTTAAAAATTGCGAGAAAAGTAAATTCTAAGCTATTACAAAAGGCGCGGGTCCACATCGCCAAAATTAAACCAGGACCCGATTTGACAGAAAATAAATAAAGAAAAGAAAAGTGCGAGAAAATTAAAAGGTTACATGGCCTTGGGAGAGATACATAAATATTATAAAGAAATAAAATAAATATGCGAATAAGAATTAAATCGAAACGAGGGCGTTGGACCCTTTTTGCAAAATTAAATTAATGATGGAGTTAATTAATAAAAAAAAAGAAAGAACTTGTTTTTTTTGGTATTTTTTAGTATTTTAGGATTTAATAGAAAAAGGAATTAATTGAAATTAAATGCTAACCCTAATTCTATTTTATTTTTAATTTATTAAGAAAACATTGAATTTTAACCTAAATTAACCCTAATTTTTATATACAAATTTAATTATAAAAATAAATAAATAATATTAAATATTTGATTATCATGAAAGAAAAATGAAAAGATGAAAATTAATCAAACCTAATTCTATGTTTTTTAAATTTATTATGAAAATATTAAATTAAACCCTAATTTAAAACTAATTAATTTACATGCAAATTTATTTACAAAATATTAACTAATTAAATATATTTAATTTTTGACCTTTTCTGATTTTTATGGTATTTTGTGATTTTATGAAAATATTAAACTAATTTAAACAAGTAATTTATAAAAAATAAAAATACAATAAAAAAAAGTTAAAAGAATTTGCAAACCAAGGGGGGTTGTAGTCCCCAACATGGAGGTATAGCCCAAGCATTTGAGCCCAATGACCTTCAGGTCCGTTTGACTTTCTCCAGGGAGTATGCTGGCGCGTTGCCTGAGACTACCATGTGCCTTGGATCTGGACCTTTGATTTGATTCCATTGGACGCGTGGACGACTGGATCTTGGAAGTGTATGGTGGTCTTTGTTATTGAAACTGCATATGAATCTTTATTGAAAAATAATATGGAAGTAACGAAGACCTGGGGCTCGAACCCAGGTCTTGGACGTTAACACACACATGCCTTTCCAGTTGTTCTAGACGCGCACTTTGTATATTAAAGAACAAACAAATATAATAAAAACAACAACACGTGTTAGTGCTTTTTAGCGCGAAATTTTAAAAGAACCAATCCACTGACGCCACGAGGTCATCTTCTTCGTTGGATTTCCTGAAACAATTTAACAAACATTTAACGGGGGTTTTAAACCCCCTCAAAATATGCTGATTTCAATAATAGTGATTAGGCCATGTGGCCTCAGAAATTTGGCGCGATGGTCCCAATCTCTTCGTCCCAACCTGCTGAATTCGTTCATGGCATTGTTATGTCTCAATTTTATAGGAATGGAAAATGCCCAAATCAAAAACATTGGAACCCTAGTGTGATCGGTGGATCTGGAACTGACTGTTTAACGCTGGTTCGCGAAATGTCGCGGAAGCAAGAGTCGCCACCGTCTTTTATTTTCTCCAAATGGAAAGGACAAAAGCACAGAAAAATTCCTTATAGAGATTGCTCTCGGTTCGGGAGGTAGATTATAGAAAGGGAAGGTGGTTATCCATGGGCTCTTAGATACTTGCTCATTGTGTTTTCAAAAGGTTTGTTCGCTTTTCAATTGTGGGTTTTAAAAAGTTTCTTTGAAAATTCCAGTTCGACTCTTGTATCGGTCCTCAAGAGTGTTTGAAAAATTGCTTTCGAAAGCTTTTTGAAAATGTGTTGGTGTGAAAAGTATTTTTGAATTTTGTTTGAAATTTGAGCAAGTATCTAGAGTCGTCTACCTACCCTAAGGAATTCGTCTGTGTAGATGTCCTTTAAAGTAGTGCCATCCCACCATTGAGAGGTAGGTAGCACCACCGTTGGAGGTGTTCGGGTCAATTCGAGGTTCGGGACATGGTGATCACCAGAGCAATGGGAAGACACCTTAGAAGCTACCCTCATGCCAGGTTCCCGGATCATGAGGACTTACTAAGACGTCCTCTACTCGACGATCACCTTTCGAGGCAAGGCAACAGTGAGGCGTACCCTAGGGGTGGTGTGTGATTTGTGTGTCAGATTCATATTTTTGTCTTGTCAGGTTATGGGTGATCTATGCGTTTGTTTTTATTTTTTTGTCATTCATTCTTGCATGCATTTATTAACAGTTAAAAAAAGTTGCGGAAATTAAAGTTCCTAAACTATTACAAAGGCGCGGGTCCACATCGCCAAAATTAATCCAGGACCCGATTTGACAGAAAATAAAGAAATAAAGTAAAGTGCGAGAAATAAAATGTCCGAGTTTACAAGGCTTTGGGAGAATTACATTAATATTAAACGAAATAAAATAAATATGCGAATAAGGATTAAAAACGAGGGCGTTGGACCCTTTTTGCAAAATCAAATTAAATGATGGAATTGATTAATTAAGAGAGAAAAGAAATTGTTTTTTTTTTTTGATATTTTTTAGTATTTTATGTTTTTAATGGAAAAAGAATTAATTGAAATTAAATGCTAACTCTAATTCTATTTGTTTTTTAGTTTATTAAGAAAACATGTTAAAATTAAACCTAAATTAACCTAATTAATTACATGGTAATTTAATTACAAAAATAATATTTAATAATTAATTATTGTGAAAGAAAAGAAAAAAAAGGATAAAAATTGATTAAAACCTAATTCTACCAATTTTAAGTTTATTAAGAAAAATGTTTGAATTAAACCTAATTTTACAAAGCTAAAATTAATTAGTGATATTTATTTACAAAAAATATTAATTAAATAAATAGGTTTTGATTTTTATGACTTTTCTGTTTTTTACTATTTTTTACTATTTTTTATATTTTATGAAAATAAGTTAAATTAAAGGAATTAATTAAAAAAAGAAATAATTGAAATAAATAAAATAAGGAAAAGAAAGAAAATACAATACCTTGGGGGGCTTCTGTCCCCTTTTTGGAGGTGAATTGGAGTGGTTTGACCATTTGTGTTATGGCCTCATCATACATAAGTTGTTCTACTTTGGCCATTTGGCTTTTGGCTTTTGGCCATTTGGCTTTTGGCTTTTGGCCATTTGCGTTTTGGCTTTTGGCCATTTGTGTTCTGGCTTCAACGTTCCTTAATGTCTGGCTTAATGTCTGCCTCGCCATGTATTGGTGTCATGCATAAAATGTTCTACTTTGGCCATTTGGCTTTTGGCTTTTGGCCATTTGGCTTTTGGCCTCAACGTTCCTTAATGAACCTGTATGGGATCCTGTCTAAATCTGCAGTGTTGAATCTCACGAACACATTAAATAAAATCATAAAATGCAAATAAAGCCAATATATGAAGAAATTTAATGTTTAGGCACAATATGGCATGTATGAACGATTATACCCTTTTGATCATGGAGATTAAATCAATCTTACCCTTACTGGAAAATTAGTTACCTGGATGCTTTTATGCCTTACTGGAAAATTAGGATCATGGAGATCAAGTCAGCCTTATCCTTACTGAAGAAGTAGTGAGGTATTGGTTTATAACTGTGATGGCTTTGTTTGTAGTGAGAGAGGGATTTGTAATAAGGATTTCAAGGTTTTAGGGTTCTTGAAAGAGTTTGATATTCCAACAGTGTTATGGCAAGGTTTTTTCTCTCTTTTTTTTCTTCTCCTCTTCTCCTAGTTTGTGTGAAAAGAAGGTGATTATATAATGGAAATTAGGGTAAAGCAAATGGGCTTTGAATGTGCAATTGGGCCTCCAATATTCACTTGAATTCGTCACTTTCCAGGCTAAATCGCAGGGACTTAAGTGCATTTTTTGAAGTTGAAATGTGAAAACAAAATGTAGCCGACATCAAGAACTAACTCCTGTCCGAAAATCGACTCAATCGGATAAACGGTGAATTAGTTATGAATTTTTGAAGTTTCAGCTCAGACAAACTTATTTTGGGCTCCAGTGTCGACTCTGACACGTTCTTCAATAAAAAACTGGTATTGATCGGTGCATAATTTGGTCTCGACTTTTGAAGCAAAGTTGTAGATCTACAAGTCAGGAACCTTGTGTAAAAATATGAGTCCAATCCGATAAAAATTGACCGAGTTATGAATTTTCGAAGTTTCGGCCCAGATGAAATAATATTCAGCATTCAGGATTTTCAGCGTGTCACGCACTCTAAGCAAAAAACGAAGGCCTTTTGAATACCGTTTGAACTCAATACCTTCTGTGAAAATGTAGCCAACTCAATTTGTGAAATTTTGGCACCGGAACCGGCTCGATACGATGAAAATCGACCAAGTTATGATTTTTTGAACATGACGCAAATAAACTTCTGTCACAAATTTTCTGCACGAAAATACTTGATAAATCCACATTTTTGAAGACCTTCTGATCGAAATTGGCTTCCAGCCGTGAGAGATGAAAACGTAGATAATGTCAAGACGGAATTTTGGCCACCGGAACGGGTTCAAAACGAGTCACGATCTTCAAGTTATGAATTTTTTAGCGCGTAAAAACTGCACTTTCAGCACACTTTTTTCACCATATTTCTTCGAGAAAACTCACACATTCGGATACCTTCTTCAAAGAATTGACTCTTGAGCCGAACCTGAATTTGAGAATATGTTACCAGAGATATCTTGACGAAAGAACACCTGAATATAACGCGCCGGGTTGGACTTGTGAATTTTTCTTGAAATGTTTTTTTTGAGAAATATGGGAGGGCAAATTTTGGGGTACAACACCTAGGTATCTCTAATGGCGAATCCTCATATAGGGCATGAAACTTCAATCAAACTGTGCAGTTAGTTTGTAAACATCATCCTAAACACGAAAACAACAACAAAATATGTTAAAAATGCATGGATAATGGAAAACGATTTTGGAATTTTCTCTACCAATTTCAGTGATGACTTCGCGTTTTCTTGAGTATGGGGCTTAGTTTTTGATTGGAATATGTCCTATGATCCTTGAGGAAGCTAATGGAATAGGTTTTGAAGCTTGTATCACCTTGCAAGTGAGTTTTCAGAATTGAGTTTTTTGAGAAAAAGTATGAGTTTGTGCAAGGGTTTTCTGAGCAGCTGCGTGGTTCCAAGCATGAGGGTTTGCTTTGTATATATGTGTGGAACAATTAGGTTAAGAAATTTGATCCAAAAGGCTTGGCATTCATGACTTTGAAAGATTTGATTTTCAAGATCTTTTTTCAAATATTTTCCATGTGTTTTTGTACAAATTAAGATCAATTCTCTCCAAATCTTTCCCTATTTAATTTCACACGAATTATTGAGTAGATTTTGTGCACAAAAAGATTGTAAAACCTAGGTTAAATATTTTCATGTATTTAATTTGATTTAAATGAATTATTATAAATAAAAATTCAAATAAATAAATAAATGATGAAGAAATACTTCCCTTTGGGCCAAGTGGTCGTGCACATGCCATGGATGATGAATTATGGAAGAAAGATGGGCCCATTAGCAATTTTAGGTCATTTGAATCAATGTTGACTTTTCAAAATACCCAAAAATTTCCCAACTTCTACAAGGCATAACTTGCTCGATGTTTAAGCTTTTCTCATGTTCTTGGACATTTTGGAAAGGTCTTTGAGTCCTCTAACCAATGCCTTTGGTCCCATGTCATTTTGATTTACCAATCTCAAGTTATGGCCTTTGATTTAAAGTCCCTTTTTGTTGACTTTTGAAAATGACCTATAATGTTGAAATTGATAACTTTTTGTGAGAGCATTTCTTGGACTTGAAGTATGAAGATGAGCTGTAGGAAATGTATTTCTCTTCAAAATGAGCTTTGGATGGAATTTTTCTGATAATCCATGTGAAAGTTATGCTCTGGTCAATTTACAGTTGACTTTTTCAGCTGTCCAAATAAGGAAACTTTTGCATCTTGATGATTTTTGAGCCAAGCTTTGAGAATCATGATCAAGCATTGATCAAATGATGTTTGTGGCTTCAAAATGATATGTTGACCAAAAATTTGAACTTTTGACTGTCAAATGACCGTTTTACCCTTACAGTTGACTGTAGTGCAATTTAGGGTTTTGACTGTGCAATTTTGAGCTGAATGTCTTGAAACTTGGTGTTGTACCCCAAAATTTGCCCTCGCATTTTTCCCCAAGAAATCTCAGCTTCAAATATTTCCTGACTTCTCAAACTGGCTCAAGAATCGGACAAGCGGACTTTTCTTGACAGTCAAGCAGAACTAGGGTTTTTCATTGATTTTCAGAGCTCTGAATTGTTTCGTACAGTGGGCTTAGGGTTTGGTTGATTTTTGGTTCAATTTTGATCAAGCGAGCATGATTTGGCATTTAATCGGGAATCAGGGTTTTATGGGCATATTCTCAGAAGAATTTAAATTCCACAGCACTTTGCGGTTTGTTTCAAGATTCGAGTTAAAATTCGCGTTATCTTGGTTTAATCAGTAAAAGAGACAGTGGTTTTGAATTCAGTACGATTTGATTGGGCCAGCCATATACCAGATGCAGTATTGGATTCACAGTGTTTGTGTATTTGATCAGTCTATTTGGATCGATTGCTGCTTTGCTCTGGATGTTGAATAAGACAGACTTTAATTGCAATGTTGTTTTATTTTAGTTATTTATTATTCTGAAATTAAATGATTGAATTTATTTTTCAATTGTTTTAATTCTAAGAATTTTAAATAAATAAATAAGCAATAAAGAAAGTTAGAACCAATTGGATAATTTGATTTTTATTGATATTCGAATTATTTGTACAAATTGTTGTTACAAACAATAATTTACATTTAATTTAAATATTACATAGAATGAAAAACTATCCTATTTTCTAAATACTCTTCGTTCTTCACTCCGCTCCGGCATTCCATTTTTCATCTGCAAAAAGAAATAAGAAAAGTCAGAAGGCATTAAAATTGAAAAAAAAAGACAGTTAAAAATTGCTCATCATTAGGGGCCACTGACTGGGATCAGTTGACCCTCTCTGCAAATCACGGGATTTCTCCCGATTCACAGAGAGGGAAGATTATTTTATCTCATGAAATGCAAATGTCAAAAATGCATAAGTTACAAATTTTAAGCTGCATAGAAATTCAAGATTCAAAACCCAATCCAAACTGAAAAGTTCAAATCCAAACTTTCTATCCAAAAGCAAAGGCACTAGCTGTCAAAATGCAAAAGGTATCAAAGAAATCAAAATAGTACAAGTTGCTATCAAAGCCTACAAGCTGTCAAAAAGGGACTTTTGCCAAGATATCAAGGAAAAGAGCAAAGCACAAAAATTGGATAGAGAGGATGCAGTAATGTATTATGCAAGTAACCTTATCATCATTTCCCGTCATAGCCCCTTCAGAAAAGTACAGAACAATAACATTATAAAATTCTTAAACTGTACTTTAAGAGAGAAAAAAGAGAGATAAAGCAGCAGGCCAAGACAGTTCAGGAAAGGCAGTTCAGAGTAAGAGAAAAGGGAGAATACACAGTTCACAGCAGACAATAGAGAAGTGAGAAGAAAACAAAATACACAAAAGCCAAGACTGGGTTCAGCATAGCAGGCAGCAGTCCAGCGTAGCAGTTCAGAAGTGAAGAGAGTGAAATAGAAAAGAAAATAGCAAGCATAGGCAAGCATAGGCAAGGTTAGGCACAGTGGAGGGGCAAGATAGCAGAAGATATACAAAATCATCAAAAGCCAACTCAGTAAAGAAATAGACAGTAGAAAAAGAAAGACAAAAAGAGATAATCAGAAAACTCAGTTCAGAAGAGAGAGGAGAAGAGATTATGCAAATATAAACCAGTCCAGCATAAGCACCAGCACCATAACCAAAAACCACCAATAACCTCACCATACCAACATCCTCAAACCCAAAAACTCAAAGGCTACTGAACCTGTAAAAGTTAAAAGCTCCAAACAACAATAATCCTCACTACCAAAACCAATACCATATCCAAACCACACAGCATAACACCTCAAACCTGTCTAACCCCTAAACCATTGAACCTGCATCAGTAAAAAAAATGAAGCAATAACCTGCTAGTGCCTTAACATAACCAGAAACACAATGCCATAATCATACAAACCTCAACATCTTGTTCAATCACCAAAACACCATACTGTCAAACTATCCCCTCAACAGAAATTCAAGGAAACCCAAACTGTCAAGCATAATCAAACACATAAGCCCTCAGTGAAACACATCATGGGGCAAAACATTTGAGGCCACAGTTCTAGGCAAGCAAAAGGGCAAGCTCAAGGCAGCATCTCAGGCAACATACAAATCCAGAAGGCAACACGAAAGTGGAAGAGATAAAGATATCAAGGCAACACGAGAGAAGGAGAAGCAGAAACAAATCATAGGCAAAGGGACAATAAGAAGAAGAGGTAAAGAAGTGCACATTAAGGTTTCTCAGTACATATCATCATCAAAACCTAAGCAAAAGGTAAAAGAACGAAAGTACCAGAAAGCATCAAAAGCGTAGCCTCGTCACCAAATCGCCACTGAGCCTCCAGGCGCCCTCACCTTCCTTCCTCCTCTTCCAGGTAGTATTCACCCTCACCTTTTTCTTTCACCATGCTTCAAACAAACCATTGTAATAAGAATAGAGATCAGAAACGAACATGAAATCATGACATGCAAACAAACCCTAACAAAATCAAGATCGAGATTCATTACCTCATTTCCGACACCTGAACATTGCCGATGGAGGGAAGAAGGAGGCATGGGCGCCGATGGCTAGGGCAAAGAAGACCACTTTCTGCATCTATGGAAACGGAGAAGACGAGTGCGCCGTCGTCACCAAACGAACCCTAATTTCGTTCATTACCAAACTAAGCCAATGCCTAAACCTAAAATTCGTTTCAGGCTTTGATTTGGGCCTGACCCGGCCTCACTCCCTAAGCCCAAGTTAACACTTCAGCATGTTTACTAAACACTAACCTTTTCTTTCTTTTATTTCCTAAACAATACTAACCATTCTTTTTATTTTATAAAAGCAATATTCTTTATTCCTTGAAAAAATACTAACTTAATTAAAATGCTTCTTTTTATCATAAAATTAAGACAATTTTTAGATAGATATTCTATACATTGGTATTATATTAAAAATTATTTTTGTACATATCATATAAAACATTTTCTTTTAATTAATACACTTTTGTATATAATAACAGCAAAATATTTTTTATACATAATTAACTTAAAAACATTTTTTAACACATATTGAAATACATTTGTACATATTATACATTGTTTATACATAATTAAAATTAAACTCTTTTTTTTAGTTAATATACATTTTTGTACATAATAATTCGATACATCTTTTAATATTGAAATTCACAAAACATTTTGACTAAAATACTTTTTTTTAAAAAAACTTAACACTCTAATCAAAACACTTCATTTTTCTTTTGTACATAATTAAACATACAAAAATCAAGATTCATCTAAAAACATTTATCTAGGTCAAAACCCTAATACGGCTCAATTTCACATTTCGCACTTGTACATATTTACACTTACACAATACATATACATTTGCACTTACACAATATATTGCCCTACACACATTTTATCTCATGTTTATACATTCGATATTTATATTTTGATTGTGACATTCGATTTGGTTGTAAATACTATAAGTCTCATCCCCTTGTACATTTATACCCCCACTCCTGGATATTATTTTGTAATAGCGTAGATTTACATTCCGCAATTTACAGTTTTCCAATTATACCATGGTTAGACCTAGGGTTTGTATGTACATAAAATCAAACGCTAGATAACCTAATACAAGACAAATACATGTAATCAAATACACAATCACACTTGCACCCCCTAGGGTAATCCCACATGTTGCCTTCCAAATGGGCCATGCCTGCACGTCGAATGTTTTTGGCAAAACAAAATCAAATGATCATAAGTCCCTCGATGACGCTTTCGAAAGTTGCCTAAACCGAATGATCATAGTCCCTTCAAAACAAATTGCCAAAGACACTTGGCATCATTGCATTCATGGTCCATACGATGACCCGCGCCCGTCCCGAATAAACTTCCTAAACGCAAGATTGTCTACCAATTTCAATGGTAGCACAAAACTGTTAAAAGGGGTTAAAACATGACAAAAACCTTTGAGTACAATAGGGTAGACGAAAACTCTTAGTTACTTGAGATCAAACTTGCAAAAACACTCGCCTTCTTTTCAAAAACCACAATCCACAACACTTTCAAAAAATCAACTTTTCAAACTTTTGAAACATCTTTTCGAAAAGATATGCACCTTTGTAAAACATTCGAGTAAAGAATTATTACAAGGTTAGCCTAAAACAAGGCATCTTTTTCCAAAACATTTTCAAAAAGCACCCACACACACACCATTTTCGAAGCAATCGAAAAACAAGGCAAGTGATCTAAAAAACCAAGTAACTAAGAGCCCATGGATAACCATGGATGAAAAGGGTGCTAATACCTTCCCTTTTCATAATCTACCCCCCGAACCCACGAAATATCTCAAAAGGTTTTTGCTGTGCTTTTTTAACCTTTCCTTTAGGATAAAATAAAAAGTCGGTGGCGACTCTTGCTAACCGCACAAGTGCGAATACTAACGCAAAACACTAGTCAGTTCTCCCACCGTATCACAGAACTGGCGACTCTGCTGGGGATATTATTTTAAGTGGGGTTACCTTAGGGTTTAGATCACCTTTACTTTCAATGGATTGCTTTGTTTGCTTTACATTTATGGGCTTTGTATCGGAGTTTTATCGATCCTAACCCGGATCTGGGGAAACCCTTTTTAGGTAGCAACAAGGCTGTGAGGGAACTGTGCGGGGTATACCGACATGGTTGAAGCAGTCTGCTACGTTGATGTGGCACTTTGGTGTGTACCGGTAACCCTTGAGTTCAGTCAAGGAGAGTACGGGGCCGCCGCGTGGTGTCGTGAAGCATCAACTGACCTTAGAACCTTAATTGACCATCTTAGCCTCTTTAGGGTAGTGAGAGGACTACTTTGGTGTACTCCGAAGTCGGTTGATACTCGATACTACACTCAATTGAGGGTTGTTTTCTTGGGATATTTTGATCGCCAGTCAGTGGCTAAATCGAAACGATGAACAATGAAAGCAATCCAGTGACATTGGGACCTCTAGAACCCGGTTACTTTTGATAGGACAGGTTTTAACCAACAAACTGAAAGAGGGTAGTACCCGAACCTCATGCAAGCCTAAACCTAAGGCCTTGTGTGCTTTTTGTGAATATTGTTTGCCTGTATGTACACTCACCTGCTTGGGCATACATGTACATAACATCATAACATCATACCATAGCATTTTAGCATTTTCAATAACCATTTCAAGGATCTCGAGGGTTCTTTTGGTGCAGGGTTACGTTGAACCAGAGATCTATCAAGGGGCAAGAGGTTTCTCCTCTAACCAATCCAATCAAAGATCAAGTGCAACAACTTGAATCATAGGCTATGACCCACTTGACATGGTGAGCTTGATTCTCGTGGAAGGACATCCACCGATGCAGAGATCTCCAATCCAGGAGCAGAGTTCAACCTCTAACATTTTTCTTGTGTTTACCCCAAGAGATCCTTGAAGGCATGCATCCACATATCATGCATTGCATTTTGACAATCTTTCCTTTTTCAGGTTTCCTTACTCTCCTGCTGTTTATTTCAGCAAGAGATGGCTCTAGAACGGTCTGTCAAAGACATCCAAGACCAGACTGCTCAGCTGCAGGAGATGTTCATGAACTTGTCTCTGGGGCAAGAAGAGATGAAAGCTCTCCTCACCAACGGCTTGGGGAATTCCAACAATGCCAGGAATGATCAGATTGCGGAGCTGCAGTTTGATCTGACAACACTGAGGACTCAAATGATGGGATATTTGGTGGGCCAGATGGCTCTCATCCAAGACCTATCTCAAAGACAAGAGGAACTCAGAGTTCTTGTCCGCCAGCTGCTTCCAAACAACCAACTGGGGCAAACATCTGAGGTCGAAGAGCAAGTCACCTCTCAGCCTCCATCCGCTCAAGAAGACAAGGGGAAAGCTCCTTTGCTAGCTTCAGGGTCACAAACCCATCAACAACCTCGCCAGCGTCAGCGGGGCAGTCGACGTAAGCAAGAAAAGTCGGGAAGACAGTTTACGGAGACTGAAATACCATCATTCTTCATACTGAAGCGCCTGTTGGAGGTCAATTTGCTTACTGTAAAGGACCCTCCTCAGAAGCCCAATATCTCCTCTCCTCACTTTAATCCCGACGCATTTTGTGTTTACCACTCCTGCAGCCCGGGACACAGTACCAACGACTGTTGGGCCTTGAAGAACAAGATTCAAGATCTGATTGACATTGGGGTGCTGGAATTCATGCCAGACGGCGAGATGAAGATATTCCGTTAAAAGGGTTCTCCGCTTGAAGTGACGAAGCTCGAAACTGAAAGACTTTTGCTTCTTTTTGAATTTTCAAAGTTGTAATTTCTTTTGCTGTCAAACAATTATCTGTTGATGTTAAACTCTGTTTTCATTAATGCATTGCATATGTTTGTCTTGAATTCATCCATTCGTTTCACTATTCTTATGCTTTTCTTTATGATATTTGACTCTTGATAAAAAGCTGCAAGCCTTTAGAGGGAGGATGACGAAACAATACCGTGATCTTATACAGTATGCTTTTGAACAGACCTTGCTGATGATGTACATGCATTTCTTTCAAATCCCAAACACTGGAGTTATAAGGAAGTTAATCCCTAGTCAACCCCTTCGAGCCAAAGAAGTAGGAGTTTTCTGTTCTAAACAATCAAAACCTTTGATATAAACCCGGGGTAGGGTAGTCTCTCAGTTAATTCAAAAGAAAATGCGCATTGAAGTCGCAAACTCTCAGTTCGTAATACAACGAACAACGTCGAAAAAGAAAGCATTCCTTCGGAATCAAAAGACCAGGGTGGTTCCCTATCACATAAACAGTCAATCTCTCAAAAGAGAAAAGCCCATCAAGCCAAAACCTATAAAGGAGGCTTAAGAAAGCTGGGGCATCCCGCTGACAGTAATCCCGAAAACGGTAACAGTCAGGCAAAAGTTAGGGATAACAAATCAAAATCAAAATAGTGAGTTCATTACAAGATCCTCAACAACATGAAAAGTGTCGAAAAAGAAAAAGGAGATGATGACTGTCTCCCGAAAATTCAAACTGGTGAACCATCGCCCAAAAGTCGTTCCAAACTCAAAACAGAGTGCGACGTGCAGTTAACCGAGCTTAGGTCGAAGAACATCACGAAGAGCGGGTGGGTACAAATATACTTTGAGCCTTTATCCTTTGTTTCTTAAACCGTGAACCAGGCCACGTTACAACCCTTCAAAAGTCCTAATTGAAGCATGGTTTAGTTCGAAAGCATACTGTTACAAAAGGTATCCTGACTCCTGTAGGGCTTTGCTCTAAATCTCGTGTTAACTTGTCTTATGAAAAGTTTTCTGCTAAAAACGCATTTTTTCAAAACTTCGAGACAAACATAAACTTTGCATTATTCGAATATCACTGTCTGCATTTGACCCTTTTGTTTGACAGCGAAGAAGTTCATACAACGAATGTTCGGAGGAACGAAAACTCTCTCAGTAAGTCAAAATCACTTCAAGAGGATAACACTTCCATCAAATCTCCTATCAACAAGGGGCATGACATGTCACAATTCAGTTAACCTGGGGCAGTCCAGTCAAGGTCCAACAAATCTTTCAAAGTTCAGTTAACCTGGGGCAGTCCAGTCAAGATTTCAAGAAATCTCTCAATATGCAGAGTAATCTGATTCAAGACTCATTCATCACCACTTGGGGCATTCGAATGTCAAAAGGGTTCAACAAGTTCCTTATCACCTCAAAAGACAAGATATAGTTCAAGATGTGACCCAGACATGGCGACATTCTATAACTCATTCAAACTTTCAGATATAGTTCAAGATGTGACCCAGACATGGCGACATTCTATAACTCATTCAGACTTTCAGATATAGTTCAAGATGTGACCCAGATATGGCGACATTCTATAACTCATTCAAACTTTCAGATATAGTTCAAGATGTGACCCAGACATGGCGACATTCTATAACTCATTCAGACTTTCAGATATAGTTCAAGATGTGACCCAGATATGGCGACATTCTATAACTCATTCAAACTTTCAGATATAGTTCAAGATGTGACCCAGACATGGCGACATTCTATAACTCATTCAGACTTTCAGATATAGTTCAAGATGTGACCCAGATATGGCGACATTCTATAACTCATTCAAACTTTCAGATATAGTTCAAGATGTGACCCAGACATGGCGACATTCTATAACTCATTCAGACTTTCAGATATAGTTCAAGATGTGACCCAGATATGGCGACATTCTATAACTCATTCAGACTTTCAGATATAGTTCAAGATGTGACCCAGATATGGCGACATTCTATAACTCATTCAAACTTTCAGATATAGTTCAAGATGTGACCCAGACATGGCGACATTCTATAACTCATTCATACTTTCAGATATAGTTCAAGATGTGACCCAGACATGGCGACATTCTATAACTCATTCAGACTTTCAGATATAGTTCAAGATGTGACCCAGACATGGCGACATTCTATAACTCATTCAGACTTTCAGATATAGTTCAAGATGTGACCCAGATATGGCGACATTCTATAACTCATTCAGATCATTCCAGATATAGTTCAAGATGTGACCCAGACATGGCGACATTCTATAACTCATTCAGACTTTCAGATATAGTTCAAGATGTGACCCAGATATGGCGACATTCTATAACTCATTCAAACTTTCAGATATAGTTCAAGATGTGACCCAGACATGGCGACATTCTATAACTCATTCAAACTTTCAGATATAGTTCAAGATGTGACCCAGACATGGCGACATTCTATAACTCATTCAAACTTTCAGATATAGTTCAAGATGTGACCCAGACATGGCGACATTCTATAACTCATTCAGACGTTCAGATATAGTTCAAAATGTGACCCAGACTTGGCGACATTCTATAACTTATTCAAAGTGCTTCTAAATATAGTTCGAGATGTGATCCAGCGACGGCGACATTCAGTAACTTATCCCAGACCAACACCTACAACAATCAGGAAATTCTTCCCATCCCCAGCGGAGTTCATCAAAATTCCCCAGCAGTAACTTATCTTTGGAAATCCCCAGCCAGGGAATCCTCAGGAATTCAATCCCCCTCAGAGTTTAAGCTTCAGTATCCCCAGCAGATCAAGAGCTTCAAGCGGACAATCCCCAGCGGAGTCAGACTTTTAAACCTTCTCCCCACAGAGTTTTGGAAGGACAAATCGTGAATTCCCCAGTGAAGTCTCCAGAGTTACTTCCCATCAAGCCAAAGATTCTCAATCTGACTTCCCCAACATGAGTTTACTAGTTGGAACTCCCCAGTAGAGGTCATCAGGAATTCTCTTCCCCAGCAACAGCCAAGGATTTATTTTCCCCGGCAGCAGTCAAGACGTTTTTATCTTCAGCCATCTCGGATTCATGTATCCTCGGCAGGATTAGCTCATCAGCTTACAAGCGCATTCATTACATTCATATCATAAACATTAATGTCACATACATCGCATCATGCATCATAACATTGCATACAACTAACCCTTCACCTTTTCAGGTAAGATCAGTCGACAGAGACAGATCAACTCCCAGGATTCATCCAGAAATAGTTCAGATGTGACCCGGACACGGCGACATTCTGATACTTATTCCAGATCCATTCAGACGCATCATCAAGAAACCCTACACCGGTTCCTCTTCAACTTCAAGATTTCTGAAAACAGTTCACGGGTTCTCCAAGTAAACGGATGTTAACCTATCACTTGTTCAGATTCTTCTTCAAGACTTCTGAAAATAGTTTACGGACGTGTCCCAACAACGGATGTTAATCTATCGGCTTGTTCAGACTCTTCTCAACCTTTGAATTTAGTTTACGGATTCTTCCCTACAACGGATGTCAATCTACCGACTGATTCAGACTCTTCTCAATTTTTGAAAATAGTTTACGGACGTGTCCCAACAACGGATGCTGCTCTATTGCTTATTCAATCTCAAATAGTGTACAGATTCTCCAGACACGGACGTCAATCTGTTGCTTATTCAGACCCCAATTCAGAGATGTCCCAAAACATGGATGCCCTTCCGACACTTGTCCACTCACCATCGACCTACAGTTCAACATCACCATATGGCATCTATAAGCCCATCCTCCTACCAGCAGTCGCCGAATGGCATCTGTAAGCCCATTCTCAGATGGCATCTCTAAGCCCATCCCCCGACAAAATTCTTTCGCACCAGGTGGCATCTTTAAGCCCATCACCAAATGGCATCTTTAAGCCCATTCACCTCCACCGTCACATCGACGAGCGCAAATTTTCTGGGCACATTAGTGTTCAATCTCCTTTTACCTTCAAGTCGCGAAAGGCAAGCTTGCCAATCTAACTCTTCAGGTCCAAGAAGATTGAACAGGGGCAACTGTTGTACCCCAAAATTTGCCCTCGCATTTTTCCCCAAGAAATCTCAGCTTCAAACATTTCCTGACTTCTCAAACTGGCTCAAGAATCGGACAAGCGGACTTTTCTTGACAGTCAAGCAGAACTAGGGTTTTTCACTGATTTTCAGAGCTCTGAATTGTTTCGTACAGTGGGCTTAGGGTTTGGTTGATTTTTGGTTCAATTTTGATCAAGCGAGCATGATTTGGCATTTAATCGGGAATCAGGGTTTTATGGGCATATTCTCAGAAGAATTTAAATTCCACAGCACTTTGCGGTTTGTTTCAAGATTCGAGTTAAAATTCGCGTTATCTTGGTTTAATCAGTAAAAGAGACAGTGGTTTTGAATTCAGTACGATTTGATTGGGCCAGCCATATACCAGATGCAGTATTGGATTCACAGTGTTTGTGTATTTGATCAGTCTATTTGGATCGATTGCTGCTTTGCTCTGGATGTTGAATAAGACAGACTTTAATTGCAATGTTGTTTTATTTTAGTTATTTATTATTCTGAAATTAAATGATTGAATTTATTTTTCAATTGTTTTAATTCTAAGAATTTTAAATAAATAAATAAGCAATAAAGAAAGTTAGAACCAATTGGATAATTTGATTTTTATTGATATTCGAATTATTTGTACAAATTGTTGTTACAAACAATAATTTACATTTAATTTAAATATTACATAGAATGAAAAACTATCCTATTTTCTAAATACTCTTCGTTCTTCACTCCGCTCCGGCATTCCATTTTTCATCTGCAAAAAGAAATAAGAAAAGTCAGAAGGCATTAAAATTGAAAAAAAAAGACAGTTAAAAATTGCTCATCATTAGGGGCCACTGACTGGGATCAGTTGACCCTCTCTGCAAATCACGGGATTTCTCCCGATTCACAGAGAGGGAAGATTATTTTATCTCATGAAATGCAAATGTCAAAAATGCATAAGTTACAAATTTTAAGCTGCATAGAAATTCAAGATTCAAAACCCAATCCAAACTGAAAAGTTCAAATCCAAACTTTCTATCCAAAAGCAAAGGCACTAGCTGTCAAAATGCAAAAGGTATCAAAGAAATCAAAATAGTACAAGTTGCTATCAAAGCCTACAAGCTGTCAAAAAGGGACTTTTGCCAAGATATCAAGGAAAAGAGCAAAGCACAAAAATTGGATAGAGAGGATGCAGTAATGTATTATGCAAGTAACCTTATCATCATTTCCCGTCATAGCCCCTTCAGAAAAGTACAGAACAATAACATTATAAAATTCTTAAACTGTACTTTAAGAGAGAAAAAAGAGAGATAAAGCAGCAGGCCAAGACAGTTCAGGAAAGGCAGTTCAGAGTAAGAGAAAAGGGAGAATACACAGTTCACAGCAGACAATAGAGAAGTGAGAAGAAAACAAAATACACAAAAGCCAAGACTGGGTTCAGCATAGCAGGCAGCAGTCCAGCGTAGCAGTTCAGAAGTGAAGAGAGTGAAATAGAAAAGAAAATAGCAAGCATAGGCAAGCATAGGCAAGGTTAGGCACAGTGGAGGGGCAAGATAGCAGAAGATATACAAAATCATCAAAAGCCAACTCAGTAAAGAAATAGACAGTAGAAAAAGAAAGACAAAAAGAGATAATCAGAAAACTCAGTTCAGAAGAGAGAGGAGAAGAGATTATGCAAATATAAACCAGTCCAGCATAAGCACCAGCACCATAACCAAAAACCACCAATAACCTCACCATACCAACATCCTCAAACCCAAAAACTCAAAGGCTACTGAACCTGTAAAAGTTAAAAGCTCCAAACAACAATAATCCTCACTACCAAAACCAATACCATATCCAAACCACACAGCATAACACCTCAAACCTGTCTAACCCCTAAACCATTGAACCTGCATCAGTAAAAAAAATGAAGCAATAACCTGCTAGTGCCTTAACATAACCAGAAACACAATGCCATAATCATACAAACCTCAACATCTTGTTCAATCACCAAAACACCATACTGTCAAACTATCCCCTCAACAGAAATTCAAGGAAACCCAAACTGTCAAGCATAATCAAACACATAAGCCCTCAGTGAAACACATCATGGGGCAAAACATTTGAGGCCACAGTTCTAGGCAAGCAAAAGGGCAAGCTCAAGGCAGCATCTCAGGCAACATACAAATCCAGAAGGCAACACGAAAGTGGAAGAGATAAAGATATCAAGGCAACACGAGAGAAGGAGAAGCAGAAACAAATCATAGGCAAAGGGACAATAAGAAGAAGAGGTAAAGAAGTGCACATTAAGGTTTCTCAGTACATATCATCATCAAAACCTAAGCAAAAGGTAAAAGAACGAAAGTACCAGAAAGCATCAAAAGCGTAGCCTCGTCACCAAATCGCCACTGAGCCTCCAGGCGCCCTCACCTTCCTTCCTCCTCTTCCAGGTAGTATTCACCCTCACCTTTTTCTTTCACCATGCTTCAAACAAACCATTGTAATAAGAATAGAGATCAGAAACGAACATGAAATCATGACATGCAAACAAACCCTAACAAAATCAAGATCGAGATTCATTACCTCATTTCCGACACCTGAACATTGCCGATGGAGGGAAGAAGGAGGCATGGGCGCCGATGGCTAGGGCAAAGAAGACCACTTTCTGCATCTATGGAAACGGAGAAGACGAGTGCGCCGTCGTCACCAAACGAACCCTAATTTCGTTCATTACCAAACTAAGCCAATGCCTAAACCTAAAATTCGTTTCAGGCTTTGATTTGGGCCTGACCCGGCCTCACTCCCTAAGCCCAAGTTAACACTTCAGCATGTTTACTAAACACTAACCTTTTCTTTCTTTTATTTCCTAAACAATACTAACCATTCTTTTTATTTTATAAAAGCAATATTCTTTATTCCTTGAAAAAATACTAACTTAATTAAAATGCTTCTTTTTATCATAAAATTAAGACAATTTTTAGATAGATATTCTATACATTGGTATTATATTAAAAATTATTTTTGTACATATCATATAAAACATTTTCTTTTAATTAATACACTTTTGTATATAATAACAGCAAAATATTTTTTATACATAATTAACTTAAAAACATTTTTTAACACATATTGAAATACATTTGTACATATTATACATTGTTTATACATAATTAAAATTAAACTCTTTTTTTTAGTTAATATACATTTTTGTACATAATAATTCGATACATCTTTTAATATTGAAATTCACAAAACATTTTGACTAAAATACTTTTTTTAAAAAAACTTAACACTCTAATCAAAACACTTCATTTTTCTTTTGTACATAATTAAACATACAAAAATCAAGATTCATCTAAAAACATTTATCTAGGTCAAAACCCTAATACGGCTCAATTTCACATTTCGCACTTGTACATATTTACACTTACACAATACATATACATTTGCACTTACACAATATATTGCCCTACACACATTTTATCTCATGTTTATACATTCGATATTTATATTTTGATTGTGACATTAGATTTGGTTGTAAATACTATAAGTCTCATCCCCTTGTACATTTATACCCCCACTCCTGGATATTATTTTGTAATAGCGTAGATTTACATTCCGCAATTTACAGTTTTCCAATTATACCATGGTTAGACCTAGGGTTTGTATGTACATAAAATCAAACGCTAGATAACCTAATACAAGACAAATACATGTAATCAAATACACAATCACACTTGCACCCCCTAGGGTAATCCCACATGTTGCCTTCCAAATGGGCCATGCCTGCACGTCGAATGTTTTTGGCAAAACAAAATCAAATGATCATAAGTCCCTCGATGACGCTTTCGAAAGTTGCCTAAACCGAATGATCATAGTCCCTTCAAAACAAATTGCCAAAGACACTTGGCATCATTGCATTCATGGTCCATACGATGACCCGCGCCCGTCCCGAATAAACTTCCTAAACGCAAGATTGTCTACCAATTTCAATGGTAGCACAAAACTGTTAAAAGGGGTTAAAACATGACAAAAACCTTTGAGTACAATAGGGTAGACGAAAACTCTTAGTTACTTGAGATCAAACTTGCAAAAACACTCGCCTTCTTTTCAAAAACCACAATCCACAACACTTTCAAAAAATCAACTTTTCAAACTTTTGAAACATCTTTTCGAAAAGATATGCACCTTTGTAAAACATTCGAGTAAAGAATTATTACAAGGTTAGCCTAAAACAAGGCATCTTTTTCCAAAACATTTTCAAAAAGCACCCACACACACACCATTTTCGAAGCAATCGAAAAACAAGGCAAGTGATCTAAAAAACCAAGTAACTAAGAGCCCATGGATAACCATGGATGAAAAGGGTGCTAATACCTTCCCTTTTCATAATCTACCCCCCGAACCCACGAAATATCTCAAAAGGTTTTTGCTGTGCTTTTTTAACCTTTCCTTTAGGATAAAATAAAAAGTCGGTGGCGACTCTTGCTAACCGCACAAGTGCGAATACTAACGCAAAACACTAGTCAGTTCTCCCACCGTATCACACTTGGTATGAGGATGCTTGACCATATTTGTAGGCATATGAGACTTGATTGGGCCCTTGGAAACTTCATTTTCTTGATCAGAATAAAAACCCTAATCTTGACTGTTTAGGAGACCCTTGCACTGTGCAACCCTTGGGGAACTTGGAAGCTTGACTTGGCATTTTCTTGAAGAATATGGGAGGGCAAATTTTGGGGTACAACACATATGAACATGATTAACTATTAACAAATGTATGTAATAAGCATTTCCTTAAGGATTTGGGATATCCCCACAGATTTGCTTCAATAGGATTATCCCCACAAAGTATAATCTCCTGAAAACCCTCTCCCCAACTGAGTTGGTCTTAACTAAAACCCTGCGGAGTTCTCCCCAATAAAGTCTTTAAAATATTCTCCTCAACAGGGTTTATTTCCCCAACAAACTACAGATTCACCAACACGAGTCTTTTCTCAAACTCTTACAAATCAACAGACAAAAACCCTTTGTCCCTAGCGGAGTCGTTAAGTTGCTGCAAAGCTTGGAATTCAACCAGATAGCAGTTAACTTTTACTCTCCCCAATCAAGTTATAATTCCCCAGTAGAGTAATGCACAACCAAAGTTCCTGAACTCTATCCCTCAAGCAGAAATCGACATTCCCCACAGAATTTCCTCAAAACAATGAGACAGGAATCCCCAGTGGAACACTCTAAACAAATTCGAAGATACACATACTCTTCATCTCCAACGGTAGTCCGGGATTTTGCTTCCCAACACTCCCCAATATTTGTCAAGGATTTATTTTCCTAGACAAAGATACATTTCAATAACATTCATACATCATAGCACATACATGACAAATGCATACAACATAATCTCATTTATTTTGAAAACATCATTACGCCATGCATACATCTGCATGCAACTAAACCTCTTCCTTTCAGGGAAAATCAATCGACCAAATGAAGACCTCTTCTAGTTAGAATTACTTCTTCCAGTTAAATATAGGAAAACAAAGACCTCTTCTAGTTAGATTTATTTCTTTCAGTTAAAGACAGGCAGACTAAAACCTCTTATGGTTAGAGTTACTTCTTCCAGTTAAAGACAGGAAAACGAAGACCTCTTATGGTTAGATTTATTTCTTCCAGTTAAAGACAGGCAGACAAAAACCTCTTCTGGTTAGATTTATTTCTTCTAGTTAAAGACAGGCAGACGAAAATCTCTTCTGGTTAGATTCACTTCTTCCAGTTAATGACAAGCAAATGACATGCCTCTTCTGGTTAGATTTACTTCTTCCAATTAAAGACAGGCAAATGACATACCTCTTCTGGTTAAATTCATTTCTTCCATTTAAAGACATGAAATTAATTGACCTCTTCTGGCTAGATTCATTTCTTCCAGTTAAAGACAGGCAAATGACATACCTCTTCTGGTTAGATTTATTTCTTCCAGTTAAAGGCAGGTAATCAACGAACCTCTTTTGGCTAGATTCATTTCTTCCAGTTAAAGACAGGAAAACGGAATACATCTTCTGGTTAGATTCACTCCTTCCAGTTAAATACAGGAAATCAACAGACCTCTTCCGGTTAGGATTATTTCCCCAGTGAAGATGCCAAACAACATACCTCTTATGGTTATATTTATCTCTTCCAGTTAAAAACAGGCAAAAGACATCTACTGTTTCAATATAAATCGACCAAACATTTATTCTGATACTTCTTCAAATTTATACCAACAGTCACTCTAGATGACCTCTATAAGCCCATCTACGAAAATTATTTATCACTTCTCCAAATGGCATCTTTAAGCCCATTCCCGACACAATCAACTAACACATCATCAAGTGCAAATTTCTGGGCACTCTAGTGTTCAATCATCTACCACTTTCGAGTCACGAATGGCAGACCCACCAATCTAGCTCTTCAGGTTTAATAAGATTGAATAGGGTCAACTGTTGTACCCCAAATTTTTCCCTCTCTTTTCTCAATACATTTCTCACAAAGATATTCAATGGTTCAAACTTACACAAGTATTGACTAGATCAAGCCATCTCCTCAGCACCGATGCCTCAAATTAGGGTTTGGATTTTCACAAGGACAATTGGACTTCTAATGCTTCAATTTACTTTCATAGATCATTATGGACCTTAAATAATGCTCATGTCAAGTTTCAAGTCTTACATCTTAAAATTGCTCGGCCAATTGATCAAATGACCCAAAATCAGCTGTATTGGGTAAAAAGTCAACTATGGTCAACCTACAATCAAACTTCAATATTTTTGACCAATACAAACATTTTGAAGTCATATTTGTCAATTTATCAAGTTTGGATCACAATTCCCCAAGAAAAATGCTCAATTCACCAAAAGGCCAAAATGGTCAAAATTAGGGTTTTGACTATATTTGAATGATTAAGGACTTTTGACCTAATGCATGATCTAATGGCCTGAATCATAATCAAGGATTCAAATACAACATGTTGACCTAATTTTATGGCTCAAAACATTTCTCAAGATTAATGGATTGATAGTTGAAATTTGATCAACTGATGAAAAGTCAATTGATGCACAAAAAGTCAAACTTTGATTTTTTGATCAAGATTTGATATCAAAGATCACAATTCATCAATACATTTAAAAATACGAAACTTTATCATCAAGAAAGAAATAATTTCAAAAGTCAATTTGAAAATTCAAACTCTTCAAGACTTAGAAAAATTTCTAAGTGTTTTAAGCATGATAATTTCATAACTTCATGACATTTTTTCACCAAGATGCAAGATGATTCAAAGAAAACTTTCGAAATGAAAGTTGTAGATCTTGATGAGATATACAACTTTTATTCACTGATAAAGTCATAAATATTCTTGGATTTTGAATTATGAATCCATGAAGTCATGTACTTTTTTCTTAAACACTTAGTGAAATTTTGACCTAGTTTAGGCAGATTTTTGACCTAACTTCTTAGCCAATTTTCACCAAGCTTCAAGAGGTTTTTATCAAAATGGCCAACATGAAATTTTCAGATAATGTTCCACACTTTTCAAAATGTCCAAGAACTCAATAAGATCATTTTTGAGCTAAGAGAATCGAAGGCAAGAAGTTGGATATTCATTCTTGAATTATAGGTCATTTTTGTGATGAACAAGAATTCAAATCTCATAGCCATGCTGCATAATCTTGCTTTGCAGGCTTCAAACTTGTGTTTCACTCCATAATTAATTGTTTACACAAATGATTGAGCCATTATCCAAGTGTTTGAGTCATTATCCAAATCAAATTGCCATTTAGGGAAGAAAGCTCACACTTCCATGTTGGAAAAGTGACTTTAATCACAAACCACACTCTCCTTGATCTTTGTATTTGTTCTTTATGCACAAGCATCCTCTATATACTCAGAGAAAGCATGTTTAAAGTTGCTATCCACCCTACCTTGCCTTGAAACGATGTTTGTCTGAGCTTGCTTCAAAAACAAGTCAAAATCCATAACATGTGATTTTGTACTTCTGACTTCTCCAAGATTCCAAACCATTTGCCTACAAATTTAACCTTCATTCATAAGCATCGACACAAATTCACAAGCCCTCAAGCATCCCAAAACACCCTGAAACTCAAAACTATGCACAAACCTCCATTGTTGTCATTTCTGGCCAAGAAACTTGAAACACAAAATCTACTCGTGCATTTCCTCTCTAAACCATCCACAAAGATTCTATACATCAAGTACAACTCAACCAAACACATGTTACAGTTCTGTAACACAATCTTCTTCATCTCCCATAACATAAAATAGGGCATTGCAACTTGACTTCTCCATATCATTTCAGCCACTCTCAACTCGAGCTAAGCATTTCATTAGCTTCCTAGGGACTCAAGAAAGCTAACATGATCGTTGGAACACCTTGAATCAAGCTCATTTGCAAAACACGAATTCCATTTTTGAGGTAAGTTTTCTGACTTTTGAAATCTTCATATAGGCATTGTTAGCCTTCCATTTTCAAAGATAAAATGTAGACAACATTGCCCTGAAACTGACCATGTCCTTAGAATTCATTTATATTGCTTGAGTCACTACAAAAAAAACAATTTTTGGCAGCGCATCTACGAAAGTGCTTTTAAGAGAAAGCGCTTTCGTAGCCTTTAAAAAAATTCGCTTAAAAAAAGCGCTTTTATAGGGTTTCCTACGAAAGCGCTTTTCAGAAAGCGCTTTCATAGGTATTTGAAATATCTAACCTACGAAAGCGCTTTTGAAAAGCGCTCTTATAGGTGGCCCTATAAAAGCGCTTTTGAAAAGCGCTCTGAAAGGGGGACCTACGAAAGCGCTTTCTAAAGCGCTCTTATATGGGGGGCATACGAAAGCGCTTTTTACCTCAGAAGCGCTCTCATATGGGGGGCATACGAAAGCGCTTTTAAAAGCACTTTCGTAGGTTGTTTTTATAATAAAATTAAAAATCCCTAAATCTGTTCTTCAGTCTTCTTCATTTCTTTCGTTCAGTCTTCTTCATTTCTTCGTTCGTCTTCCTCATTTCTGCCGTCGCCGCCGTTCGTTCCGTCCTCTTCAGTCGTCGCCGCTGCCGTTCATTCCGTCTTCTCCATCTTGGTAAGATTCTTCTTCTTCCATTATCTTCTTCCATTATCTGTTCATCTTATATTAAACAAAAACCTACATCTTAACCTACATTTCTGTTTCGCCTTAAATTGGTTCAATGAAATTCATTGTTGTGTTCTTATGAGTTTTGGGCTAGCTTTTCTTCCAGTTAACCATAGAATTAATTATTAGATTTGGACGATTCAGATTGGCTAGCTTTTCTTATGCATGATAACTCAGATTTGGGCTAGCTTTTCTGGTTAATTTGATTTTTCAGTATATATTTGCCAGTAAAGTTTTTGCTAGTTTTTAAATTAAATTGGTAACTGAAGTTCTTATTACTGGTATATTTTGTTAAGGGTTTGTTGGTTTTTATTGTTAAATGAAAAGTTACAATTTTTACTGCTATGCCATGGTATTGCTAGTGAATTGTGAGTTTATATTTACCTCTGATTACCCTTGATAAAAAATGCTATAAAATATTTGGTTATGTGTGATTTGGCTTTTGATTAGTTTAGGCTAATAATTTAGCACTGAATATGGGTTCGAAAGACCCACTTTTAATGGTTTGTTTGGATGAACTAAAGATAGAAAAATACTTGTGTCAATGCAATTTGTGAACTATTCATTCATAATAATATCAATACAAGTTCTATTTAATAATCAAATTCTCTCAATTAATCTCTTATCTCTCTATTTTGATGGCAAGAATTGGATGACAGATTCAGCACAATGATTTTCTTTGAATATAATGAAGATAAAAGTTTTGAAGAGATAAAGTTGTATTTTTTAAGCTTCTCTTATTGAATTTTTTGATATCTTAGTGAAATTTTAGAATGAAAAATCTATTTATATGCACATAAGATTTGGCACAAAAATGATAATGATCCTATTCGTAGTGGCAATCAATTCAAATGTTTGAAGTCAGTTGAAAAATGATCGGAATCAAAGCCAAATTGAATCAATTTATTCAGCATTTTGAATCAAATAAAGCTATGCATGAATTGATTCATTTTACCTTTTGAAATATTTCAAGCTTTTCATTTACCCGATTCTTGCAAGTAGAAGCTAAAATGATTTTTGATGCAATTTCATGAATTGATTCACACATTACCTTGAACCGATTCATGCTAGTCAACTACTTTGAATCAATTCAAACATATGGTTGAATCAATTCAAATACATTTTGCACTTTGAATTGAATCACATCGAGTCACAAAGGATTGATTTCAGAACTAATTTTATGTGCGTTTTTGTGAATAAAATATGTTGTCCGGACTTGGTTCCATGTACATATTTCGCCTTAATTTTCCGTTTGACATTTATCCGCATTTAATTGAATCTTTCGTGAATGTTAATGCTTAATTTTCTTGTTTCCGTTAGCAACTTCCGATTAACTTGTGTTATGATAACAATGCTGCCCCATTTCTAGTCTGAGTATCTTAAACCATTTCATCCTATTTCCATATGCAATGTGATATATGAACTTGTTACTAAAAATATGGTGAATCGTGTGAAGCATTTATTTAATAGTATCAGTTCATCGCATCAACCTCATGTTGACTTTGTGAATTCACTATTTCTAATATTTGTGTTGTATTATTGTCATAGCTTTCCCAAACATTGAAAATATATATGTGACATTTATTGTGAATCTTTCGACAATCGATCCGAAATATTGAATAACATTCTATGAAATTGCAGCGTTTCCCGGCCTAGTTCGACGTACGACGCTCATTCTCCGCGTTTCTTAGAGTTCGAAACATCTGAGAGGTAACTTTCTTCCTCAAATTACTGGTATATATTGTGATGAATTTGTCTTAAATTGTCTTTCGTATGTTGCATTTTCTTGATACGGATTCATTCCGTGTATACTTTGCGTTTTGACAGAAACGCAGTATACTACTTTTTTGTGCACTAATTAGTTGATATGGATAAGACATGGATGTATTCCAATCGATTGTCGAAAGACTACGAGAATGGTGTTTCCGAGTTTGTTAAGTTTTCTGTTGCGCACGCCAAAGACCCCAGTCGTATGACATGTCCCTGTTTGTATTGCTGTTATGGGAACCGGGTTGACGCAGTTCAGTTGGCATCGCATTTAATTCGGTATGGAATTGATAGGAGTTATACATGTTGGAATATGCATGGTGAGATAAGTAACGGGAATGTTGAATCGGGGTATACAAGGACCTATGTTTCAAATGATGATTGCACAGATACATACGATTATGATCGAGTCGAAGAAATTGCAGAAGCGCTTGAAGAAGATCTTAACGATTGTCCCAAAATGTTCGAGAGGTTGGTAAATGATGCAGAGAAACCGTTGTATAATGGTTGTACAAAATTCACAAGATTGTCTGCGGTGTTAAAGTTGTACAACTTAAAAGCCGACAATGGATGGTCGGATAAAAGTTTCACAGAGTTATTAGCCCTTATGAAAGATATGCTACCAGAGGATAATGTTCTTCCCAATCGAACGTATGAGGCTAAAAAGATGTTGTACTCCATTGGCATGAGCTATGATAAGATACATGCGTGTCCAAAAGATTGCGTTTTGTTTCGAAACGAGTATGCATCGTTAAATGAGTGTCCTAAATGCGGTGCCCCTCGATATAAGAAAAAGTTGTCTCCGGCAAAAGTCTTATGGTATTTTCCTATAATCCCGAGATTTAGAAGGATGTATCGTAGTGAAACCGATTCAAGACAATTGACTTGGCATTCAGATGAAAGAATTATTGATGGAAAATTTCGACATCCGGCAGATTCTCCACAGTGGATGAAAATTGATAATGATTATCCTGAATTTGGAAAAGAAGCAAGAAACCTTCGCTTGGCATTGTCTACTGATGGAATGAACCCACACGGTATTCAAAGTATCTCGCATAGCACATGGCCTGTGATTCTTATGATTTATAACCTACCTCCATGGCTATGTATGAAGCGTAAGTACATGATGCTGTCTATGTTAATTTCTGGGCCTAAACAACCAGGAAATGACATAGACGTATACTTGGAACCATTAATCGAACATTTGAAGATTTTGTGGGAGAACGGTGTGGAGGTTTATGATGGTTATAGGAAAGAAAGTTTCAACTTGAGGGAGATGTTGTTTGGAACAATTAACGATTTTCCAGCATACGGCAATCTATCCGGGTATAGCATTAAAGGTGAAAAAGCGTGTCCTGTTTGTGAAGACGAAACCGATACCATGCGATTGAAACTTTGTCAGAAGAATGTCTTTCTCGGTCATCGTAGATTCTTAACTTCTAAACATCAGTATCGTGGATGGAGAAAAGCGTTCAACGGAGATACCGAACAACGTAGAGCTCCGCCTGGTTTGACAGGTGAACAAATTTTTGAAAAGGTGAAAGATGTGAATATTCAGTTTGGCAAGCCTTTTGCACATAAAGTTGTCACAGGTGGGTGGAAGAAGAGGTCGATTTTTTTTGAATTGCCATATTGGAAATCTTTGTACGTAAGACATTTTCTTGATGTGATGCATATTGAAAAAAATGTATTTGACAGTGTTATTGGTACGTTACTCAATATAAAAGGGAAGTCTAAGGATGGCCTTAAATCAAGGGAGGACTTGGTAGACATGGGAATAAGAACTGAACTGGGACCCGTGAAGAAAGGAAGACGGACATACCTACCACCTGCTGTTTACACTCTATCTAGAAAGGAGAAAAAAATATTGTGTAAGTTTCTGAGTGAAGTTAAAGTTCCAGAAGGCTACTCATCAGATATTAGAAGACTTGTGTCTATGAAAGACCTCAAGTTAAAGAGTTTAAAGACGCATGATTGCCATGTTATAATGGAACATTTTCTACCGATAGGTATACGTTCTATTCTGCCAGAAAAGGTAAGAAGCGCAATAACTAAATTGTGTTTTTTCTTCAAGTCAATTTGCAGTAAGGTGATCGATCCTGAGATCTTGCCAACATTGCAAAAAGAAATAGTTGTTACTTTGTGTGAGCTTGAAATGTATTTTCCTCCCTCGTTTTTTGACATAATGGTTCATCTTGTCGTTCATCTTGTGAAAGAGACACAATTGTGCGGACCAGCTTATATGAGATGGATGTACCCTGCTGAACGTTATATGAAAATATTAAAAGGGTATGTGAAAAATCGGAGTCGACCAGAGGGTTGTATTGCCGAAAGATACATTGTTGAAGAAGCGGTTGAGTTTTATACTGAATATCTGTCAAATGTTCAGTCAATTGGACTCCCCAAATCTCATGTTGTTGAAAAAAAAGAAGGTAAGAAGCTAATTGGAAATAAAGTTGTGACAGTATCAAGGGTCGAACGGGATCAAGTGCATTTGTATGTTTTGCACAATGAGATTGAGGTTGAGTCGTATGTCGATATACACAAGGGTGTTCTTCGAGGTTTAAATTCGAATAGAAATGAGAATTGGATTGTACGAGAGCACAATCGAAGTTTCATACCATGGTTTAAGGAACATATTTATTCAAAGTATCGTTCAGATCCCGCCTCAGTGACAGAAAGGTTGAGATGTTTAGCATATGGTCCAAGTTTGGTTGCGTTTTCTTATAGCGCATACGCAATTAATGGATACACATTTTATACCAAAGAACAAGATGATAAAAGTACTGTGCAAAATAGTGGTGTCACCTTGGTAGCTGAAGCAATGCACATATCTAGTGTGAAGGACTTAAACCCGAAATTTGCAAATCTGTCGTATTTTGGGGTTATCGAGCGCATTTGGGTCTTTGATTACGAGAAATTTCAGATTCCTATATTCGGTTGCAAGTGGGTTGAAAATAATAATGGTATACGGATGGATAAGTCAGGATTTTTGCAAGTTGATCTTAACAGGGCGGGGTACAAAGATGGGCCTTTCATTCTAGCCTCTCAAGCTAAACAAGTGTTCTATGTCACTGATCCGACAAGTACGAAATGGTCTATAGTGCTTTTCTCTAACAAAGTAATTGATGAAAAGATTGGAGACCAAGGCGATATTGGTGTTGACATTGAATCTTTTACCAGAAATGATCAAAATGATAATGAATCATGCGTTAGAAATGATCATAATGAGGGTATTTGGATCAATCCAACCGTTCGCGTTGTTACGAGACGAGTAGAACATATTCCTACCAAGAAAATAAAGAGATGTTAGTGAAAAAGGTAATAGTATATATAATTATAGACAATGTCATTCAATAAAATATATATATATATATATATATATATATATATATATATATATATATATATATATATATATATATATATATATATATATATATATATATATATATATATATATATATGCCATTTCATTTTTTTCATTATAGTATAATATATATAGCCTATATCATTTCATTTTTTTCATTATAGTATAATATATATAGCCTATATCATTTCATTTTTTTCATTATAGTATAATATATATAGCCTATATCATTTCATTTTTTTCATTATAGTATAATATATATAGCCTATATCATTTCATTTTTTTCATTATAGTATAATATATATTGCCTATATCATTTCATTTTTTTCATTATAGTATAATATATATAGCCTATATCATCCAGTAAAATTTAAATATACGTCATTTCATTTTTTTGCTTTATGGAATTTTATGAAATATTTTTTATCTGACATCTTTGCTTTATGGAATTTTATTTATGTTTCGACGTACGACGCTCATTCTCCGCGTTTCTTAGAGTTCGAAACATCTGAGAGGTAACTTTCTTCCTCAAATTACTGGTATATTTCTTTTTCATTCTTTATCAGTTCGTAACTATTTAATCATAAATTTAATAGTATCCATCTTTTCATTCTATTTAATCCATTGTCCGAAATATTGAATAACATTCTATGAATTTGCAGCGTTTCCCGGCCTAGTTCGACGTACGACGCTCATTCTCCGCGTTTCTTAGAGTTCGAAACAATTGAGAGGTAACTTTCTTCCTCAAATTATTGGTATATATTGTGATGAATTTGTCTTAAATTGTCTTTCGTATGTTGCATTTTCTTGATACGGATTCATTCCGTGTATACTTTGCGTTTTGACTGAAAATTTGTTATCTAACATCTTAGTTTTTTGAAATATTTATGATTGTTTTATTTATGTTTTGATGTAGGTATATTTCTTTTTCATTCTTTATCAGTTCGAAACTATTTAATCATAAATTTAATAGTATCCATCTTTTCATTCTATTTAATCCATTGTCTGAAATATTGAATAACATTCTATTTAATTCATTCCGTGTATACTTTGCGTTTTGACAGAAAATATATCACGATGTTCCATAATGGGATGTTCCACAAGATAATCCAGAAAATGTTCCTCAAGGAGATGTTCCACAAGATAGTGTTCCACAAGACACTTCAGATAAGGACATCACACGAGGCATAACTATCATGCGGGGAATCATCCGTGATAGAGATAGAGGTATTACGTATAATGTAGATTGGAATAATGATGACCAACTAATTGGGCCTAATTCTGCAAAGCTGACAAGCTACATCGGTACGCTTGTTCGTATGCACATTCCGATCACCACTACTAGCTGGAAAAAAGGAGAGTTGGATGCTAAAGAAAGAATTTGGACCGAGATAAAGGTATCATATATGGTTGTTGTTATTTGCTTTATTTTGACGAAATTATTGTTTTTAAATTACATATACTAACACCCTCTATGCGTATGTTTTTTTGTAGAGGTCTTTTAACAGTGAAGATGCCCGCAAAAAGTATATAATGGGCTTGGCCGGAAAAAGACATAGAGGGTGGAGAAATTTTTTGACAAATAAGTTTCTTAAAGACGATGAAGGAAATTTTGTTGAAGAGGAACCTGAACGACCAAAAAAATATGAGAGCTTCATTACACCCGAAGAATGGGTTGCTTTTGTGGGCCAAAGAAAAGACGATAATTTCAAGAAAGTGAGTGCTGTAAATCGGGATAGAGCGTCAAAACCCGCATATCCATATAAAAAAGGTCGTTTGGGATATGCACGCTTACAGGAAAAAATTGTAAGTAAATCTCAATTCTACGATCTTATTAATTATCTCAATGTGTATTATTAATTTGTAACAATGTGTATTGATGATTTTATTATTTGTAATGATGCGTAGTTGGAGGAGACGCAGAGTGACGAAACATCACTACCTGCACATGTGCTGTGGAAGGAAGCTCGTGTTGGCAGAGATAAAGTTGTTAACCCCGATCTGTAACATATTTATGATGAGTGTGTAAGTATACCATTATGTATTTAATTAATATATAATTAACGTTGTGTCTTTAATTATCGATATTTAAATGAATTACAGGAGACTATATCGCAATCGGTATCCTCGGGTGATGACTCGAATATCAGGAGCGTACTCAGTCGAGCACTATGTGTTGCTGAGTATCCGGGACGAGTGAGGGGTAAAGGCCATGGTGTGACTCCTACCTCTCTTTATAACAATCAAAGAAAAAGAAATCCTAGCAATGCGGAAGTGATGCAAACATTGCAGGATTTACAAGCACAAGTCCGTGAACTGCAGAGGGACAAAGAGAGGTATATGGACGAAAAGAGCAGTTCACAGTTGAAAGAAACTAGTGACAAGGCTAGTATCAACCGTCAACAAAATTTTCCCGAGGTAATTAAGATGATAATCCATTATATTTAGAGAAAGTATAATTATAACAGTTATTATTGTCAACATTAAAGGAAGTCTAACGGTTATTATTGGTTTAGGGCATTTCATGTTGTCAGCTGTATCTAGCTTCTCCGACTTATCGGGTAGTTGGCAAGGGAAAAGTGCACAACACCTCGGGAGATTTAATTCACCATAGACCGCTCCCGGATGGCCACATGAAGGTATCGGTTGATGTTGTTTTAGATATGAATGCATTGCTACCGGTACCTGACATTGTTGCGGAGACCACATTGCTGCGAGATGCAGTAGGATCTTTTGTGGCATGGCCATCAGACCTCATCTGCATAGATGATCAGGTATGTTGAAAACCATTATGAATCTTTAAGTATTCAACTGACAGTTTTGACCTGAATTTTATACATGGTAATTTTAGACTCCTGCAAAACCCGCATCTAAGGATAAAGGGATTTTGCAGCGCGGCGAGTGTATTGCATCGCAAAGACAGGTACTTTTATAGTGTTTCATTTATGATCGGAATAAAAAACTGCATAACTTTGTATCTTACATAATTCTATATGATTTTTAAGGTACCTTCTCAAGATCAGTCACAGCAGGTGAGCCAGAAAGGTAGTAGGGTTCCACCTAAGAAGAAGGTTCCTGTCCGTAAATTTGTGCCTAGGTATCGACAGTGTCTGGAGACACTAGTTGGCACATCAGATTTGATGAATGATGGAATTCGTCAAATCGACGTGGATGAAATTGTCTTTGTTTTTCCATGTACCGAAACAATTGGATTAGAGGACATGGAACAAATCTTTCATCATCGAGAGTTAGGCATCAGTGTGATGCACTCGTACATCCGGTAACCCGATCAATATATTATTTAATTGGTTGAACATTTTTTTTAAACATTTAATTGAAATAGTCTAATATTAATTATGTTTTTATTTAAGGATGTTATTTGACAAATTGATGCGCGAGAATCAATTGTCAAATAGATTCCGTTTCGTGTCTTCCTCCCGTGTTAGCGGAGCAACAATTTCTAGGGAACCTGATTCAGTAAGAGAACACTTGGTCGAAAGATTCAGGACAACTGCCAGTACAGAGAGCTTGTATCTTTTGCCTTATAATACAGGGTTAGATTTTCATTCTAAGCTCCTTTTAATATTTGTATTTTTTACATTAAAATTCGCTTCTAAATTGTTGCTTTAATTTATAGATGTCACTGGTTGTTGCTTGCAATCAATCCCATAAAAGAAGTGGTCTATTACCTGAATTCGGTTGACGGTGATTGGACAAATTATCCGGAAATGAAGCTAGTGATTGATACGTAAGTGACATTATTCTAAATATTCGTTTGTGTTTATATATTTAATTATTTCAATGTCATTGTTCTAAATAAATATTTTAATTTTGTCATCAGTTCAATACAAGTATTCCGATGTGAAAGGGGAGCACGAGTACCACGGTCTAGATCAAACAACATTAATTGGATCAAAGTACAGGTATATAAATTTCAACAATTTTGCTTATAATATTTATGCTACTTGATAAATCAATAGATGTGTATAATCTTATTTGTTTTTCTATGTAATGCCCTCAACAACAAAACGGCATAGATTGCGGATACTTCATTTTGATGTTTATCAAAGAAATCATTCAAATGAATGAAATCGAGATTCCAATCACGGTATGGATTTATACTTTGTTTTATTACTTATCGGATTTTGCATATAATTTATTACATTAAACTAAATCATGCATATATTTTGTTTTGTAATGTAGTATTTTGATCAATACAATTGTCCATATTACTCGCCACGTCAATTGGAAGAACTCAAAGAGGAGTTGTGCCAATATTTTATTGAGCTAAGAATCATATAATAAGGTACGATTACATTGTTGTGTGAAAATTGGTTAATTATGAATATATTATTTTGTGTATACAACACTGACCGTGTTATTATGTTTATATTGCAGGATCAGGACCTTGGATATATATGTAGATTAGGATTGATTTACTTAGTGTTATATAGCTGATTTCTTAGGGTGTATTTTGTTACGTTTAAAAACATGTTAATATTGAATTACAATGGTGTATATATATTTTGGATATGAATTGATTATAATGGTATTTGTATATATATATATAATATTTGGTATTTGAATTACATTTGGTATTTGGATTAAAACTAATATATATTGGTATTTCTAGATTAGATTGTAAAATACCGGTTTAAGAATTACAGGTTTGCTGCAAAAAAATGCAGGTTTAGAAATTTTTAAAATTTTAGATTTTTCAGTAGAAAACCTATGAAAGCGCTTTTTCAGAAAAAAACGCTCTCGTAGGCCTACCTATGAAAGCGCTTTTTTCTTAAAAGCGCTTTCATAGGTAGGCCTACGAGAGCGCTTTTTTCTGAATAAAAAGCGCTCTTATAGGCCTACTTTATATGCATTCTGAATACACCTATGAAAGCGCTTTTTCAGAAAAAAGCGCTCTTATAGGCCTACCTATGAAAGCGCTTTTTTCTTAAAAGCGCTTTCATAGGTAGGCCTACGAGAGCGCTTTTTTCGGAACAAAAAGCGCTCTTATAGGCCTACTTTATATGCATTCTGAATACACCTATGAAAGCGCTTTTTCAGGAAAAAGCGCTCTCGTAGGCCTACCTATGAAAGCACTTTTTTCTTAAAAGCGCTTTCATAGGTAGGCCTACGAGAGCGCTTTTTTCTGAACAAAAAGTGCTGCTAAAACCTTTAGCAGTGCCACCTACAAGAGCGCTTTTAAGCGCTTTTAAAGCCCAAAAAAGCGCTTTCGTAGGTTATTTCTGGCATAGTGAGTGGTGAGAATTTTAGGTTTGAAATCTCTGAAAAAATTAGGTCAAATTTGGTACCATTAAAAATCCGTGCTCATATTTGATTTATAGTATTAGTTATTTACATTTCTGGAATCATGGTTAAATTTCAAGCAACTTTCATGTTTACATTTTTCATTTTGGTTGAGAGATGAGAAAGTTACAGATTTTAAAAATGGTGATAAATGTTCTGGCACGAGGAAGAATATAAAGTCATCTTCAGGAACATGTTTCAAATATATATTTATGGTTTTATTTATAACACCGGACGTATAGCCACTCCAGTGGTAGAGAGCGCGCACGTAAGGCTTGGAACTATAGGGACCTAGGTTCGAGCCCCAGTTGTACCCTTTTATTTGTTTCACGTTTATTTGTTTCAAATTCAGTGCATAAAGGTCCAAGGAGCGCATGGTAATTCTCTCCTCATCATCACTTGATTATTACATGATCAAAACTAGCGCCCCACACGTGCTAGACCATGATATAGCATCAGAAGTCAGCCACACTGGATCCAAACAGGCTGTTGTACCCCAAATTTTGGCCCTAAGATCCCTTCATCATATCATTTTGACCATGAAATTCCAAATCCCTTTTCAAAACTTTCTTTCCAAATTGCTTGAGCTACAATTTATATAAATTTGGCACGAGGGTGTGGTTGTCTTCGTCTTGAAGAGACGGAGCGAATGGCATGGGTCTGAGCTTCTGATTTTATAGTTTGAGAGACCTATAATTCACGTTGGCTGGAGGTTGAAGATGACCAACGTGTCATCTTCCAACCAATGATGGCACGCCACTTGTTATTTTTGAATTTTGATTTTATTTCTGATTCAGTGCTTTATTCACTAATGACCATGATATGCACAGTGTGCCAGATCCCTTGGATTTGATTACTAACGCGTTTTGACTCTCATCCAATGGTCCACATATTTTTTACTTTTATTTTCTTTTCTGATTTTTTTATATTTAATTGTTTTAAATTCAAAAAATCATAGAAAATTCATTTTTAGTCCAAAAAATCTGAAATAATTATGAAAAATATTTTTGATTATTCTCTTTCTGATTTTTAATTTTTCACAATTTAATTTTGTGGTTTGGTATTTTTTATAAATTTACACTTTATTGGAATTGTTTTAAATGTTTAAAAATACTTTTATGCATTTTTAAATTCTAAAAAAATTATGGAATAATCCAATGATATTTTGACAAATATTGGTGACCTTATTTTATTTTTGTTTATGACTTTTCTATTTTTTTTATCAATTTTGGTTTATTTCACCCATTTCTTTAAATTTTAAAATAGTTTCTGACTTTAAAAAATTACCAAAAAATTTATAAAATAATTTTAGTTCATTTCTGATTTTTTGATGGTTTTACTTTTTATTTCTTGATTAATTTGAACATAGTTAACTTTTTTTCTCTTTTATTTCTATTTTTAAACATTATATTTAAACCTTTTTGTATATATTAAAATGTAATATTATTTTGTGATTATTTTCTGGCTGATCTTGGGTTAAATTTTGATCATGAACTTTATTAACATCATTGGATCCATGGTGTTCAGTCTAACTCCACAAAAATGGATGAATGATTTTAATAATAGTTTGATTAAATTTAATCCAAAAGTGGTTTGTATATTCTCTCCCACCCCTCTTCATCTCATCCTCTTCTTATTGCACTAAATGTTGTTGGAGCATGATCTCTATATCATGTCTCAAAACAAATGGTGCATAGATTACTATTGACCGGCCTAAAATAGGTGCGACTTATATATAAGTCCACTTACGATTGCTTAACATAGCACTAAATTTTGTCTCGATTCAAATAAATGATCATTCGTGGCCCAAGCTTATGTTTTCAAGCCCAAGCAAGTATGTTAATTTGATCTCTTTGATCCAATAACCTTGAGATTCATTTTGTAGAGGCTTTGGTTCTACCAATCCTCTAATGGATCTACAACACCTTTGGTCAACGCGTATCACTTAAACACTGTTGATCATTAAATGATACTCATAAGAATTTCAAATGAATGATATACTTGATAAAAAGCAAATGCAACTTGTTGTGTGGAGGCTTTAGTTCTACCAATCCTCTAATGAGTTCCAAATACAATTTCAAGATGATCATCCAACTAACCACTAATCACTAATAATTGATTTTATTTTGTGTTTTTATTTTATGCTCTTTACTTTATGCACCATTTACTTTTAGCATTTACATTTAGCATTTACATTTCATGCTATTTTTCATCTTTGCTCACTTGAGCCCCTTTATATTCTTGTCATTTTTTATTTTGCTCACTTGAGCTTTTCTTTTCTTTTGAAGACACCTAATAATCAACATAAACCCTAAAAATCTTTAATGATACTTGGAATATTTGATTACTACCCTTGGCATCATGGAGCATTGGACTTTTTGGACTTAGGATTAGAAACCTTGGCCTATGATTGGATACCTTGTGACCTTATCTGATTATTTTGTCTGGAGATCTTGAGGTTTACCTCAAAGACATTGGGTTGTTTGTTTGTTTTATGTGCAGGTTATTGTGACTACACCCTTTGTTTGTAATCTGGAATTCACCCGTATACATCTGTTACTCTGCCCAATTTTTGTGAAGACTTAATACACTTGAAGTTTGGTTCTCTCAAGAGGTCTAGTATTTTTCTTGTTTGGTTTCAAGCCAAAGAATGAGAATTCTATCTTGGCTCATAGTGTCAAGTATTGGCTTCTTGTTGGTTAGATGGTTCTTATCCCTAGATTTTACCTTATGCTTTAGGATAGCCTCTTCTTCACCTCCCATCTTCTTTAATTTCAAAAATCTTCTCCCTCCTTTTGAAAACCCTTCTTGTTTTAAACTAGAAACACTTTCATAATAAACATGGACTTAGGTCCATGAATTTTCAAACATTCTCATAAATAAACTCCAATAAACTTAATAATACTCTGACACCCTTTTTATGAGAAAACTAAAAGTCAATAAATCTCATTTCAAACCATTTTTCCACTTTGGATTTTATCTTTAAACTTTTCTCAAAAAAATTGACCTCTTGTCAATCCTTGTAGTGATTCAAACAACTACACTTCTACAATATATAGTGAAGAGAGATATTTTCCACTTGGGTGTTGAGTGAGGAATATTTGATTTTAGAATACAAGTCATATCCTCCACTTTGAGATGATGCAAATTCTCCTTTCTCATGATTGTGGGTTGTAGGTATGTTTTCCACATGGAAAATGACGATGATCTTTTATCTCATAAAAATAACCAACACATTTATTCTTTTTTTTTTAAATAGAGGAACTACGTGTACCCTGATCCCCTATTGCACGAAAAGGTGGTACGTAGGCACTAAAGGTTCGCAACCGCGGCGGGTGCAAAAATAATAAATATATTTCTTTTCTCACCTCCACCATCTATTTTATACAACATTTTTCGTAGCCAAAATATACAGATTTTACAAAGAAGTTCCTGCAGAGTACCATAGATGTTTAGGGTGCTAATACCTTCCCTTTTCATAACCAACCCTCTTACCTTGAATCTTTCCCCCTCTTTTTGGGTTATTCACTCTTTTCTCATTCCTTTGGAAACAATAAAGCGCGGTGGCAATTTTGATTTTGATTTGTAAAAGTCTAGTCAATCCAATGGCTTGGTCTTAAACATTTCTACCGCAACAGAAAAATGGCGACTTCACTGGGGAAAGATCGACCTCTTGCTGGTCTATGCCTAAGTGGGTTGAGCCTATATTTGTTTATATTTGTATATATGTTATTCTTGTTTTTGTGTTATATGTTGTATATATGTTTGTCTAGATTTTCTTGGTTTTCAGGGTGCTTGGTGATTACTCATAAGTCCTATACCCGGACTTGGGAAAACTTTAAGATAGGACGGGAGGTATAGTAATGTTAGCTTTGAGGGAGTAATCCCAAAAAAGGAGGCATGATATCCCCCACTCAGTGGAGGCCCCTTTGAGTATAGTGTCGTTTACCGAGTAATCGGGAAGACGTACTGCTTTCGACCTGGGAGCCTGCTGAAGCTGAGGACCGTAGAATACCTAACCCATCTTGGCCTTTTAGGTGTAGTGTGGAAGCTATAATGGAGTAATCTAGAAATAGTTGTCACACGATACTATGCTCGGACGAGTTTTTCTTGAGAATATTACTAATTACCGAGTTAATCGGGAAGTTGGTAATATCCGAAGGAAGGATGTAGATTCTAGGAACCTCTAGAAACTTGTTCGGCAGGTGATAACTTTCGGACCAATACCTTATGGGTAGTACCTTTTACCTCATGCTCGTGACGTTGAACCTATGAACCCTATATGTGTGATCTTGTGTGTGATTGTTGCATCATGCATCCATGCACTCATAAGCATCTTTTGAAGAAATTTTATTTCGAGGGACTTAAAATTTGACCATTTGTGAATATCTCAGGTACTTTTTTACCATGGATTCTGGAAAAAGAAAGACCGGAAAATATAGTTTCAAGGATCCCAAGATAAATGAGTTGATCAGTCTAATTCCCGAGATTGAGTGTTCTGCAGATTTTCCGAAGAAGTATGGATCCATCATTCCTCTTATGAAGCTTAGGATGAAGGAGGATATTCTCTCAACCTTGGTATAGTTCTATGATACGATGTATCATTGCTTTACTTTTCCCGACTATCAGTTGATGCCTACACTAGAGGAGTATTCTTATCTGTTGGATTTACCTGTTACCGATCGTGTTCCTTTTACTGGTTTGGAGGGTGAGCCAAAACCACATGAGATTGCTGCTTTGATCTTCCTGGGGAAGTCTGAGGTGGAAGCCCGTATGACTACTAAAGGAGGGATTAGAGGATTACCATCCCAGTTCTTATTGGAGAAAGCTCGTTACTTTTCCAGGATGAAGAGTACTGTCGCTTTTGAGGCCATCTTTGCTCTACTTGCTTACGGGTTGTTTTTATTTCCTAGTGTGGATAAGTTTGTTGACGTTAATACTATCAGGATCTTCATGATTGGAAACCTAGTTCCTACATTGTTGGGTGATGCTTATTACTCTACTCATATTCAGAATTATTATCATGGGGGGATGATTATATGTTGCACGCCTTTGTTGTACCGGTGGTTTATCTCTCATATGCCTCAGTCTGATGCTTTTTGGGATGCCAGGAAGGAACCCCGATGGGATCCTAAGATAATGGCACTTACTCACTTGGATATTGATTGGTATCATTGAGCTTACCAGGATATAGAGATTATTGACAGTTGTGGTAGTTTCCCTAATGTACCTCTTCTTGGTACAAAGGGAGGAATTAACTATAACCCTGTTCTTGCACGACGACAACTTGGTTATCCGGTGAGGGATAAACCAAATAGTATTCATTTGAGTAGTTTATTTCTGAAGGAGGGATAAGAATATAGGGAAGCTAGGGAGAAGATTGCGAAGTCCTGGCGTCACATTCATAAGAAGAGTAAGAAGGATTTGGGACCTAGGGGTGCGGTTTCTTTGGAGCCATATCTTCAGTGGGTCCAAACGAGAGCTATTCAGTTGAAGATGTCGTATTACCGGGAAACACCTATGTCTGATCTGTTTGTGAAGACCACTCCTCCCTTATTAGATGATCTAGAAGAGCTGCAACTTGCTTTGGTCAGGATGCAACAGGAAAAGTACGCTTGGAAGAATAAGTGCCAAACTTTAGAGATTTCCTATAGAGCAGACTTGAAGGAGAAAGACGACTTGATTGAGATCCTTGACAGTCGAACGGTATAGACTATGGAGAGGCAAGGGGATTTATTTTCTCCTGAGCCTCGATCAGATGTTGATCACTCACTTCTTGATTCAGGTGATTGGAAGAAGGTTGCCACCAGGTATGCGGAAGAAAACCAGATATTGAAGGCTCAGATTGCCAGGCTCACAGGGAAGTGCCAGCGTATAGAGTGATCTCCATCAGTTTTACTTATCAGGGTTTTAGATTTTATTTTCATCTTGTAGTTGGGATCATTGAAACTTGTAATCCATTTTGGAGTTTTTATAATAAATTTTTTCAGTATTTGAAATGCGTTATTACTTTGATATTTGCAATATGTCCATAAATTTTAAATCCCTTGAAATATTAAATAAAATAAAATCATGTGCATTACATATCATGCATCATATTGCACATATTTCTTGCATTTGTTATGCATATCTAGGTGTCTCACCAAGCTTCTTTACTTCAATAGCAAGCCGAATCACCACTACAACACTCGGGATAATCTCAGAAAGAAGATGGACAACTTAGAACAAGAGAATCGCGAGCTGCGCAAGGAAGTTTCTGCTTTGAAGGCCGACATGGCCAATCTTACTGCTCTAATGGAAATCTCTGGTGGCTGCTCAAAATCAGCCACCGAGTGTCCAACCTCAACCGACAAGGGTTACTACTGAAGTTCCGACTGTTCCTGTGTCTGCCCCCAATTGTTGTTCAGAATCGCATGCCTCAAGGTTATCCATGGGGAATGCTATAGAATTTTGCACCTAAAGGTTTCAATCTTGGTCCTCAAGAAGTTCCCGTTATTCAGACTACTGTTACTCCTGAGCCTCCTGTGGTGCATGCTGCTCCTGCTGCACCTGCTTCAGTGAATTTGGTTCCATTTATTAATGATGATATGTGTCGTCCTTTTCCTCCACCAAGTAAAGACTTGGGTCTTTATGACATAATGGATGATTTTCAAGAGCAGTTTGACAATATGCAAAGAGAGATGAAGGCCCTCAGGGGAAAAGAGCTATTTGGGCAGAATGTGAATGGGTTATGCTTAGTCCCGAATGTTAAGATACCTGCTAAGTTTAAGGTCCCGGAGTTTGAGAAGTACAAAGGCAACACTTGCCCTCATGCTCATCTGGTGATGTACGTGAGGAGAATGTCTACCCATACTGATGATCAGCGTCTGCTGATTCACTTTTTTCAGGATAGTTTGACCGGTGTTGCACTGAAGTGGTATATGAGTTTGGACAACGCCAATATCCATACTTTCAATGATTTGGGAGAAGCATTCATCAAACAATACAAGTACAACATAGACATGGCGCCTGACCCTTGATCAACTCAGGGCCATGGTTCAGAAAGACAGGGAATCATTCAAAGAGTATGCACAAAGATGGCGTGAGGTAGCCGCCCAAGTGATTCCTCCCATGGAAGAGAAGGATATGACTAATATTTTCTTGAAAACGCTGGGTGCTTTCTACTATGATAGGATGGTAGCAAGTGTGCCAAATGACTTTACTGAAATGGTAGGGATGGGTATCCGCTTAGAGGAGGCTGTAAGAGAGGGCCGTTTAACAAAGAGTGAAAGTTATTGAGGTGTGAAGAAACCATCTTATGGGTTTACCAAGAATAAGGAAGGGGATGCAAATGATGTTATGCAAGAGAGGAGGGTTAATATTCCTAGAAGGAATTATCAGCATCATCAGCAAGTCGCCTCAGTTACTCCAGTTGTGGGTGCCGCTCTAACTACCATTGTTTATCAGAGACCGTCCCAACAGGGGAATCAAGGGTATAATCAGAGAAGGGAGAGTTATGACCCTATTCCTATGAGCTATATAGAGTTGCTAGTGGCATTGATTCAGAAGAAGTTGGTTCAGACCCGACCACCTCCCACCGTACCATCACCATTACCATGGTATTACAAAGCAGACCAAACATGTGCTTTTCATCAGGGAGCACCAGGGAATAATGTTGAGAATTGTTATCCTTTGAAGACTTAGGTGAAGAAGTTGGTAAAGTATGGTGTTCTATCTTTCAAGGACGTGGGACCTAATGTGAAAGACAATCCTCTACCTAAGCATGGGGAAGTAAATGCTGTGAATATGGTGGCCGGTTGTCCAGGCGACTTCTAGATTTTTTATATTAATCTGGTTAGAGGAGATTTGGTGAAAATGCATGCAGACATTTGTGAATTTAGCTACTATGCGCATGACCATGCCGACTATGCTATTTGCAGTACATATATACAAGGTTGCGATAAGATAAAGGCTAATTTACAAGAGATGATGGATGAGGGCCTAATCCATATAATCAGGCCTAGGGCAAAGTATGAAGAGGAGGTGAATATGGTTTCTGGATGTCCTGGAGAATTTAGAATTTTTGATGTAGGGTATATGAATGAAGACCTTGTGCAATTGCATGCCACCTTCTTCCGTATGGCTGGCCAGGTGGAACACCAATATGGATCTTGCCGAGTTTGCTGTCGAGATTCTCGAGGATGTTCAATCGTGAAGAAGGGTGCTCAGTTGTTGTTAGACAATGGAATTATCAAGGTTACAAGTTAAAGGGATGATTACCATGAAGTTGATATGGTTGAGGTTTGTTTGACTGAAGAAGAGTACGCCTCCGCAGATGAGTATTTCTCCTCAGATGAGTATTTCTCCTCAGATGAGGATTTGTTTTCCAGAAATGACTCAATAATGATTGATTATGTTGAAGAAGGGGTAAACGTCACTGTACATTGTTTTGGGGCACCCACCCATCTTGAAGTTGAGTATTATAGCAAACCAGTTGTTACCCTATTAGTGATTAGTTTGCCGGGTCCTATCCCCTACAAGTCAGATAAGGCTGTGCCTTACAAATACAACGCTACAATATTAGAGGATGGAGTGGAAGTTCCCATCCAGCCAATGCCTGATGTTGAGAATATTACTGAAAATAGCAGGGTGACCCGCAGCGGTCGTGTGTTTGCACCAGTTGTTCAAAGATATGTTAGTGACGGAAAGAAAATTGCTGAGAATGTTGAACCCAAGAAGGCTACAGGTGAGACTAGTGGGGCTGAATTAGAGAAAGAAATGGATGATATTTTGAAGATAATCAAGATGAGCGATTACAGAATTGTAGATCAGCTACTGCAGACTCCTTCAAAAATATCTATCTTAGCTTTATTGATGAACTCTTCTGCTCACAGAATCCTTGATGAGGGTATTGGACCAAGCTTTTGTGGAAAGTGATATGCCCATAGACCAATTCAGTAGTGTAATAGGGAACATTACGTCATGTAATAACTTGAGTTTCTACGATGATGAATTACCAGATGAAGGAAGGAATCACAACTTGGCCCTCCATATCTCTATGAACTGCAAAAATGATTCAATATTCAATGTGTTGATTGACAATGGATTCGCGTTGAATGTTATACCGAGGAGTACGCTTATGAATTTGAAATATCAAGGAACGCCTATGCGCCCGAGTGGCATCATTGTGAAAGCGTTTGATGGATCAAGGAAATCTGTTATTGGTGAAGTGGACTTGCCTATTCATATAGGACCACATTTGTCTCAAATAACTTTCCAGGTCATGGAAATTGTTCCCGCTTATAGTTGTTTGCTAGGACGGCCATGGATTCATGAGGCAGGGGCTGTCACTTCAACTTTACACCAGAAACTGAAGTTTGTACGTGAAGGGAAAGTAGTGATCATAAACGAGGAACAAGCATTATTGATATCTCATTTGTCCTCTTTCAGCATTGTGGAGGCAGATGAAGCTGCTGTTGGAACTCAGTTCCAAGACTTATCCATTGACAATATAAGAGGAAATGATAATTCCATGGTTTCACTTAAGGATGCGCAGCATGTTGTGCATAAGGGTCATAGTGAAGTGTGGGGACAGATTATGGATCCACACGTGAACAAGAACAAAGCTGGCTTGCGGTTCTCTTTGAAGAATGACAAAGGTAAGGGCATGAAGCTGAAGTCTGCTGTGAGCAACTATTAAGACATCTTCCATAGAGGGGGTTATCTTTATCTAACTGTTTCCGGGATTAATTCCATTGTAGAAGATGAAGCAGAGCAGGAAATGCTGAATTATGTGACGCACTGAGTTAGGGTTCAGAACTGGATCACCATTAATGTTCCCTTTTGCATACATGTTTCAAAGTAATTTGTTTTGTTAATATTTTTGAAAAAGATTTCACTCTGCCCAAGGTGGAAGTATTAATGTTGTAGGGCTTATCTGTTTGCTGTGACCTTTAAAATCAATAATAAAAGTTGTCTTTGTTTCCCAAATTGTGTCTTTACTTTCTGCTTTTTCCTCGGAAAATGGTAATTAAAAAAAAAGAAAAAAAACTTTCAAAATAAATAATAACTGAAATTCAATCTGCGTGATCACTTGTTATATGTGTCAGTTTCTAAAAGCAATCATAAATCATATGTGCAGATTAGTTAAAAAACCCGTTGAATATAATGACCATGCACCCTCTCCCAACTTTGAATGTCCTGTGTATGGGGCTGAAGAAGAAGATTATGATGAGATTCCAAAATAGGTCTCACGGTTGCTTGAGCACGAGGAAAATACCATTCAGCCATATAAAGAGCCATTGGATGTGATTAATTTGGATTCAGGAGAAGATCCGAAGGAAGTCATGATTGGAGCATTGTTGCATCCTGATGTGAAGAGCAGGTTGATTGAGCTGTTGAAAGAGTATGTGGATATTTTTACTTGGTATTACCAAGATATCCCTGGTCTAGATACATATATTGTAGAGCACCGTTTGCCGTTGAAGCCAGAGTGTCCACTAATTAAATAAAAGTTGAGAAGAACTCACCCAGATATGGCAGTGAAAATCAAATAGGAGGTTCTAAAACAGATTAATGCTGGTTTTCGTGTGACGCCAGTGTATCCTCAATGGATTTCCAATATTGTCCCAGTACCGAAAAGAGACGGAAAAGTCTGCATGTGCGTAGATTACAGAGATCTAAATAAAGCTAGTCCAAAATATGATTTTCCATTGCCACACATTAATATGTTAGTGGATAGCACAACAAAATTCAAAGTATTCTCGTTCATGGAAGGATTTTCCGGGTATAATCAAATAAGAATGGCTTCGGAGGACATGAAAAAAACAACGTTTATCACACCCTGGGGAACATTCTGTTATAGAGCGATGCCCTTCGGGTTGAAGAACGCTGGTGCAACGTACCAGAGGGCTATGACAACCCTATTTGATGATCTGATGCACAATGAAATCGAAGTATATGTTGATGATATGATTGCCAAATCCCAGACTGAAGAAGGGAATGTAGAATATTTGTTGAAGTTGTTTCAGCGTTTGAGGAAGTATTGTCTCAGCTTGAATCCAAATAAATGCACATTCGGTGTTCGATCAGGAAAATTGTTGGGTTTCATTGTTATCCAGAAAGGAGTTGAAGTTGACCCTGATAAAGTTAAAGCAATTCAAGAGATTCTAGCACCGAGAACTGAAAAGAAAGTCAGAGGTTTCCTCGGGCGTTTGAATTGTATTTCCAGATTCATTTCCCACATGACTGCAACATGTGAACCGATCTTTAAGTTGTTAAAGAAAGATCAAGGTTGTGTGTGGACGAATTATTGCCAAAGGGCATTTGAAAGTATTAAAGAATATCTTCTTAAACCTCCTATCTTGCTCCTTATTGTCGAAGGAAGACCGTTGATTATGTATTTGACAGTGTTAGATAATTCCATGGGTTGTATTCTGGGACAACAAGATGAAACGGGGAAGAAGGAGTTCGCTATTTATTATCTCAGTAAAAAATTCACTGATTGTGAGTCACTGTATTCCATGCTGGAAAATACATGTTCTGCTTTAGCCTGGGCGGAAAAGCGTTTGCGGCAGTATATGTTGAATCACACTACTTGGTTGATCTCCAAAATGGATCCAATCAAGTACATTTTTGAAAAGCCTGCTCTTACTGGGAGAATTGCCCGCTGGAAGATGTTGCTATCTGAATATGATATCGAGTACCGCACTCAGAAAGCTATTAAAAGTAGTGTTTTGGAAGATTATCTTGCTCACCAACCAGTGGAGGATCATCAGTCTGTAGAATATGAATTCCCCGATGAGGGTGTGATGTTCCTGAAAGTGAAGGATTATGATGAACCATTTCCTGAGGAAGGTCCCGACCCTGAATCTCGTTGGAGTATGATATTTGATGGAGTTCTGAATGCTTATGGTAAAGGAATTGGTGCTATGATTGTCACTCCACATGGATCTCACATTCCTTTTACTGCAAGGTTAACATTCGATTGTACTAATAATATGGCAGAATACGAGGCTTGCATCATGGGTCTCGAAGAAGCTATTGATCTCAGAATTAAAAATCTAGATGTGTATGGTGATTCAGCTTTGGTAATAAATCAGATTAAAGGAGAATGGGATACTTGTCACCCTGGCTTGATCCCTTACAAAGATTATGCTAGAAGATTGTTACCCTTTTTCAATAAAGTTGAATTCCGTCACATTCCTAGAGATGAAAATTAGATGGCGGATGCTCTGGAAACTCTAGCGTCTATGTACCAAGTGAATACTTGGAATGATATACCTCGAATTATGGTTCGGCGAATGGATAGGCCCGCTCATGTGTTTACAATAGAGGAGGTAGCAGATGAAAAACCTTGGTATCATGATATCAAGCATTTTCTTCAGACTCAAGAATACCCGATCGATGCATCGAAGAAAGATAGAAAGACATTGAGGAGATTGGCTGGAAGTTTCTTCCTCAGTGAAAATGTGTTGTATAAAAGAAATTATGACATGGTCTTGCTCAAATGCGTGGATAGACACGAAGCAGACATGTTGATGCATGAGGTTCATGAAGATTTATTTGGCACTCATGCCAATGGACATTCGATGGCTAAAAAGATGCTAAGGGCAGGTTACTATTGGCTGACAATGGAATCTGATTGTTATAAATTTGCAAAGAAGTGTCATAAATGCCAAATTTATGCGGACAAGGTCCATGTGCCTCCGACACTTCTCAATGTGATTTCCTCCCCATGGCCTTTCTCTATGTGGGGTATTAACATGATTGGGATGATAGAACCTAAAGCTTTGAATGGACACCGTTTTATCTTGGTAGCAATTGATTACTTCACCAAGTGGGCGGAGACTGCTTCACATGCTAATGTTACTAAGTAGGTGGTTGTGTGTTTCATCAAGAATAATCTTATATGTCGGTATGGTGTGCCAAGCAGAATTGTCACTGACAATGGCTCGAATTTAAACAATAAAATGATGACAAAACTGTGCGAAGAATTCAAGATTGTCCATCATAATTCCTCTCCTTAAAGGCCAAATATGAATGGGGCTATTGAAGCTGCTAATAAGAATATCAAGAAGATTATCCAGAAAATGGTCGTTACTTATAAGGATTGGCATGAAATGCTCCATTTTGCTTTACATGGATATCAAACATCTGTCCGCACTTCAATAAGAGCAACCCCGTTCTCCCTGTGTACGGAATGGAAGCTGTACTCCCAGTCGATGTTGAGATTCCCTCTTTGCGTGTGATAATGGAAACCAATTTGTCAGAGGCTGAATGGGTCCAGAACTAGTTTGACCAATTGAATCTGATCAAAGAGAAGAGAATGATAACTTTTTGTCATGGACAGTTATATCAGAAAAGAATGAAGAAAGCTTTTGATAAGAAGGTCAAACCTCATAAATTCAGAGAAGGCGACCTCGTTGTTGTACCCCAAAATTTTCCCTCTCATTTCTCAAAGGATCACCCTGGACCCTCGGGTTTGCTTCCATCCAATTTCAAGCCTTGAATTACAAACTTTCCAAGAAAGTCATTCACAAGGGAAAAATGGTCATTTGCACACTGAAGTCAAACTTTGACTTTTGGATCAAAATTAAGTTAAAGAATCATATTTCATCAAGACATGTTGTAATGTGAGATTTGTTTCATCAAGATATTCAAAAGTCAGAATTACTTTGGAAAAGACAAATTTCTAAATACTTAGAATTTTTCTAATTGTTTAAGAAATATGACAAGCTCAGAACTTCTGATCAGATTATCACCATGATGCAAGCTGATTTTGGAAGAACTTATGACACAAGATTTGTAGATCTCAATGAGATCTCAAACATTTCAGAATAGAACTTCTCCTAGAAATGCTGGGATTTCAAGCTACAAATCCTTGAAGACACGTCTATGAAACTGAAACTTTCAGCAAATTCTAGACCTTTCCAAAACAGGACTTGGTTAGAACTTCTGGGCCAATTTTTATTTAGGTTCAGTCAGTAGTTGCAAGATCAATTTAAAGAGGACTTACAAAGCATGTCACAAGCTTTCTGGAAAGTCTAAGAATTCGATCAGAACATGCTGGGGCAAAGGGATTCAGGGATCAGAAGTTGGATGTTTATTATAAGTTGCGTTGATGCTGAACTTCTGTCCCAAATCTTAGCTATGATACACAATCTCATAGCACAAGATTTCTGGTTTGATAGATCTCATCATCATTTGATTCTCATAACCACTTTTGAGTTTTTACCCAAAGAATTTCCCCGCGTGTGAGATAGAAGTACCGCTGTTGTCCTTGAAAAAAACAAACTTTTGTACAAGGTTATGCTAGGCCCGTGCTTTGCTTTTGCCTCTGAGGGTACTTTTCCTTAATTCATGCTTACAAATCCAGCTTAGACACGGCTAAAAGCTGCTAACCACCATACTTGCTTCAAGAATAAGGTAGCACCCTAGTGTAAGAAGGATATGATCAACGCTTCGATCAGAACATCACCAAATCCAAAAACCTCGTGCGCTGCTACAACACAGTCCTATAACAAATAGCTAATCCAGTCCACGCCTGCATTTTCCCAAATCCCATATTTTGCACCAAACTAGCATACGAAAACTGTGTCTAAAAAGAAATAGAGCAATATGCCAAAAAGGTTTAAAATCCCATTTGTTCCCCCCCCCCCCCCCCCAAAACCACAACAAACCCATCTATAAATAAGTTGCTCCATCACACATTCAAGGGGGTGGCTTTTGGAGAGAGAGAATTTTTAAAAGGAGAGAAAAGAAAACTGTGAAACCTTCGTAAAAATCCATAATTCCCAAACAGAAAACCAAACCTTCGTTCTTCCCTTTGAGTCAAAGAACTTGGCATTTTCTCCTCCGTTGCTTTTGCTGACTCCAGAACATCTGAAGGTAGCAGCTCAAGTTCTATGCACACGCTTCAGATTCAAGGTAAGTCTTTCTGACTTTGCATTTTTTCATTTAGAACATCATTAAATATTTAACTATCATAGTATTGATGTTGTCCATATCATTGCATAAGTAGAAAAAATGTGGATCAGAACTTCTTGATTAAGGCTAGGCTCAGAATTAGGATTAAAACTTCTATAAAATGTTATGCTTTAATCCTTTTGATTTGTTGTTTGTTAAGAATTGAATAAATTGCTGATGTGCTGATTAATATGAGGAAAGAGTTGAAATGTGGCACAAAACTTCTGATTTTCACTCACGATTTTAGCACAACACATAACTTCTGAGTTCTCCTCACTATTTTAACATACAAAACTTCTATGCTTTTCTCACTGTTTAAACACACTAAACTTCTGATGTTCACTCACTGTTAACACACACTGAACTTCTGATGTTCATTCACTGTCTTAGCACATACTGAACTTCTGAGTTCTCTTTACTATTTTAACACACAAAACTTCTAAGACTTTCTCATTGTTCTAACACTCAAAAGTTCAGCCCATAGCAACCCAGAAATTCTGTGTTTTCCCTCTAACGTGTCTTGCAGGACCTCAGAGCATATCAATCCAGAACTTATGACGCTTCTTTCTGAACCACTACGAGCCCAGCATCAGAACTTCTGATCCCCTTTGTTTTGCTTTCAGCAGCATGCAGATTCTTTTCTCTCGTTATTATCCTTTTTATCAATGTTAGCATTAAAATCCTTTTTATTAATATATAAAAAACAGACATAAAAAAATATTTTCTTTTTTTAGTTAATTTATTTCTTTTTTTATATTATTCATTAAGACGAAAAACCATTTTCAAAAACAAATCCCTTTTCTTTCTTGAATTGTACATAACAATATGGTTGTAATAGTTAAATAAGATTTAAATTATTATAACCCCGCATTTGTAAATTTGTACCCCCATCCCTAAATATTGTAATAGCGTAGGACTTTATATTTCTGCAATTTATTGCTTTTCAAATATAATGATAGTAATTAAGGTGTGTATGGCAAGACATGAAATCAACAAATAGATCACCCTAATTAAGACTAAATGCATGTAATCAAACACACTTTACACATACGCACCCTTAGGGTAATCCCACTTTGTTTCCTTTCAGAAGATAGTCATGTCCCTCGAATATGGGCATTTTAGCAAAGACCCTCGATAAAAGATGGTAGTCCCTCGATGACCCTCAATGTTTCCTTCGGTAAACGATCTAGTCCCTAAACGACATTGCTAAAACGTCTCATAAGTTTCCTTCTATGACTATACAAACGTCCCACACCCGTACCTTCACATCCAATGATGGGGCTTCTTACCAAAACGATGGTAAGATAGCAATATCTAAAGGAGGAGGAAAAGAACACTTAAGACCTTTTGAGTAGGTAGAATGCTCCTAGTTGCTCGCTTGCTCACAACAAAAAATGTTATACACCAACACTCTCATTTTGAAATTTTTTTAAAAGACAACACTTTGTACGCGTTCTTATAGAAACGAGAGCCATTACAAAGACACCTTTTCAAAATCACTTTCAAAAACACATTACACAAACACCTCCTTGAACTATTTTCAAAATAACACTTTGTACGCGTTATTATAGAAACGAGAACCATTACAAAGACATTTTCAAATTACTTTCAAAAACCATACAAAGCACATCTTCAAATAAAAGCAAGTGATCTAGTAAGCAACTGAGAGCCCGTAGATAACTACGGATGAAAAGTGTGCTAATACCTTCCCTTTTCATAATCTACCCCCTGAACTCAAGAAAACATCTCTAAAGGTTTTTCCTATTCTTTTCAGCCTTTCCTTATTGGATAAAAGAAAAGTCAGTGGCGACTCTTGCTAAACCGCAAAAATTACGATCAAACGCAAAACAAACAAGTCAGTTCTCCCACCGTATCACAGAACTGGAGACTCTGTTGGGGAATGTTGAAACTTAAAAGTGGGGTTACCTTAGGGCTAGATCATATTTACTTGTTTCTTTGTTTGACTTGCATGCTTTACATTTTGGTTCTTTGTTTGGGCTTGTTTTGATCCTACACCCGGATTTGGGGCACCTTTTTAGGTAAGTAGAAATAAACTGTGAGGGAACTGTGTGGAGTATACCGACATAGTTGAAGCAGTAGCTACGTTGATGTGGCACTTTGGTTTGTACCAGTAACCCTTGTGTCAATCAGGGAGAGTACAGGGCCGCCACGTGGTGTCATAAAGCATCAATTGACCTTAGAACCTTTAATTTCACAACTCGGCCAGTAGGACATAGTGAGATGATTGGCTTTGGTGCAGTCCAAAGTTGGTTGATACTCGATACTAAATTCATTGAGATTTGACTCCCGAGCTTTGTTTTTTTCCGAGTCAATCGCCTATCGAACAAAGTTTGTAGGAAAGGTCAGTGATATTAAGATACCTTAGAACCCGGTTACTATTAACTAGGATAGATTGAGCCAACTAAACTTCAAGAGGGTACTTACCTACTAACTCCATGCAAGCCTAAACCTAAGGACTTGTCTGCTTTGTGTGAATATGATTATTTGTACATAACAACTTGCTTACTTCGCATACTTGTACATAACCTCATACCATAGCATTTTCAATAACCGTTTCAAGGATCTCAAGGGCCTTTGATGCAGGGTCACGTTGAACCAGATGTCTACCAAGGGGCAAGAGGATTTATTTTCCTCTAACCAAACGCCGTTAAAGATCAAGTACAACAATTTGAGTCAAGGGCTACAACTCACTTGGCATGGTGAGCTAAATCCTCGTGGAAGGACATCCACCGATACAAAGTTCTCCAATCAAAGATATTGATCAAAGTTCAACTTCTAACTTTTTCTTGTGTTTACCCCGCGAGATCCTTGAAAACATGCATCCACATATCATGCATCATATCATGACAAATTTCTCCCATACAGGTCTCCCTATATTCCTGTTGTTTATTTCAGTAAGATGGATATGGAACAGACAGTGAAAGATCTCTAAGCTCAAAATGCTCAATTCCAACAAATGTTCCTGGCTATGGCTAATGGGCAAGAGGACCTGAAAACTCTTCTTCTCAAAGGCAAGAAGAAAAAGTCCAAGAAGTCAGTAGGCGTTCTGAACTTGGGAAGAAGACCTAGAGGACCAGTCAAGGGGGCTCTAAGTCTTTCAACTCCATCCAACATGGGGGATAGTCATGAAGAAGACCACAATTTGGAGATTAATGAAGTTGAAGCTAACTACTCTGAGGAACAATATCCTCCCACTAATGACAAGTACAGACAATTGGAGGATCGCCTTAGTGCTATGGAGATTTAACATATACCTGGCTTGGATTTAGGAGGCATGGGATTGGTTTCTGGGGTAGTCATCCCGTCAAAGTTCAAAATTCCTACCTTTGCCCTGTACGATGGAGTCTCTTGCCCTAAGATAAACTTAAAGTCTTATGTCCGCAAGATTCAACCATACACAACTGATCCTAAGCTTTGGACCCATTTCTTCCAAGAGAGCCTAGTAGGGACTCAACTTGAATGGTTTATCAATTGGAGAGTTCTCGCATCCACACCTGGGAGGATTTAGCTGCTGCCTTCTATAAGCAGTACCAATACAATACTAATCTTGCACCAACTCGTGTGCAATTGCAGAACATGACCATGGGTTCCAACAAGAGCTTCAAAGGATACGTCCAAAAGTGGAGATATCTGGCTGGTAGGGTACAACCCCCTTTAACTGAAAGGGAGCTGATTGACATCTTCATGGGAACTTTGATAGGGCCTTTCTTCAAACATCTAATCGGAAGCTCCTCAGTCGGGTTCATCGAGCTAATACTGACTGGCGAAAGGGTCGAAGCTGGCATCAAAAGTGGAAAGATCCAAGGAGCTACACCTTCTGATGCTCACAAAAATCCATACAGGGGGAAGAAAGAGTTCAATGCTGTGTATGGTCAAAAGAGTCGTCATGATCAACATGTAGGGGCAATCCTGATCTCTAATCCTACACCTGTCCAACAAAGACAGAGCAATAGGCGTAGGGTAAAATATCAAGAAAGGTAGTACACTAACATCAACATGCATTTGTCTCAAGCATTAAAACATTTGATGAAGTTGAAGTTGATCACGCCAAAAGATCCTCCTCAAAATCCCAATACCTCCTCTTCTAAGTATAATCCAAGCGTAAGATGTGCCTACCATTCTGATAGTCCTGGACATGACACTGACAACTGTTGGACTTTGAAGAACAAGATTCCAGATTTGATTGACGCCAAGGAGATAGAGTTTGACCCTCCGGAGACTCCAAACATGATCACTGCTCCTATGCCAAATCATTGAGAGTGTCTTGTTCATTTTGAAATTTTAATTTGTAATTTCTCTTGTTATTTAAACAATTATCTATTAATGTCAAACTCTGTTTCATTAATGCATTGCATATGTTTGTCTTGATTTGATACACTCGTTTTCATTACATTTAAACTATGCTTTTTACTCACTTTATGACATTCAAATCTTGCTAAAAGTTACAAGCCTTTAGAGGGAGGATGACGAAAATAATGCCATAAATCTCCTACAGTATGCTTTTGAACAGACTTTGCTGACGATGTACAAGCATTCTTTCAAATCCTAAACACTGGAGTTATAAGGAAGATAATCCTTAGTCAACCCCTTCGAGCCAAAGAAGTAGGAGCTTCCTTTTTTACACAAAATGAAACCTTTGATCAAAACCTGGGGCAGGGTAGTCTCCCAGTTAATTCAAATGCGCGTTCAAATCGCAAACTCTCATCTCGTAAATACAACGAATGACATCAAAACATTCCTCTAGAATCAAAAGACAGTGATGGTTCCCTACCAAATAGGCAGTCATTATCTCTCAAAAAGAAAAGCTCACTAAGCCAAAACCTACAAAGCAGGCTTAAGAAAAACTGGGGCATTCCGTTGACTTTAATCTCAAAACAAGAACAGTCAGGCAAAAATTAGGGATAACAAATCAAAATAAAGAGGTCACTACAAATCCTCAACAACATGAAAAAAAATGTTGCAAAAATGACTGCCTTCCAACAAACTTAACTTGTCTGAACCATCACCAAAACATCATTACAGACTCAATTGGAGTTCGAACGCACAATTAACTGAGTTTAGGACTGAAGAACGTCACGAAGAGTAGGTGGGTGCAAATACACTTTGATCCTTTATCTTTTGTTTCTTAAACTGTGGACCAAGCCACGCTATAACCCTTCAAAAGTCCTAATTGAAGCATGGGTTAGTTCGAAAGCATACTGTTACAAAAAGTATCATGACTCCTGTAAGGGCTTACTCAAAATCCTGAGTTGAATTTTTCTTACAAAAAATTCTTTACTTGCTAAAACGCATTTTCAAAAATTTCAACACAAGCATAAGATTTGTATTATTTGAATATCGCTGTTTGCACATGGCTGTTTGTTTGACATCGGAGAAATTCACACAACGAATATCCAGTGAACGAAAGCTCTCTCAGTGAACAAAATCACTTCAAGTGGGATGACACTTCCATTGACAAATCTCCTATCAACAAGAGGGCATTACATGTCACTATCCAGCACACCCGGGGCAGTCCAGTCAAGATTCCAAGAAATCTCTCAAGAAGTGAAGAATAACTAGGGGCAGGTCTCCATCTCCATTAATTGGGGCATTGAACGCCAATCTCAGCAAAGGTTTACTTACAATCAAACAGTTCCGAGTAGTTCCGCAATCACCTGCTACTAGGGGCAGTGACAAATCTTCCCAAGATCCTTCTCGTGGGATGATTCCCAGCCATATTTTCAATCTCTAAAAACCTCTTCCCAACTGAGTCGACTTCAAGAATCCTCAAGGATTTCTACCAGCGAAGTCGACGCTTCTCCAACAGACTGGGAAACAGGGTTTATTTCCCCAATAAATGATAGGATTCCCCAGCTTGAGTTTGCCTCTCCGACTACTACAAATCAAAGGACCACAACTCCTCTTCCCCAGTAGACTACTCTACAATCCCCAACAAGTTATTGTGAAGCCTAGACCCGACTAAATATCAGTTCAACTTCGTCCATCAAGAGATAACTCCCCGTAGAGCAACGAACAACCGACACTCCTGATCTCTTTTCTAATCCGGAATCAACACTCTCCAACAGAGTATTCTCAAACAAAGTCAATATTCCCCAACAGAGTTCTCCTCAACAAAACAAGAATCCTCAATGGAAACATTCTAGGCAAAGTTTGAAGACACACCTACTCTTTAACAGCAGGTCAAGATTTAATGACTCCCCAACACTTGTAAAGGATTTATTTTCCAAGACAAAATTATATTTCAACAACATTCATAGCATATGCATACAAAATGCATATAACATAAATCTCATTTATTTTGAGAACATCATTACACCATGCATACATCATGACATTGCATACAACTAACTCTTTACCTTTTCAGGAAAGACCAATCACCAGACAAAGATCATCATCTTTTGGAGTAGCAATCGTCCAAAATTCCTTCATCATCCTGCTGAGGTAGTAGTCGTCCCAAATTCCTTCATCATCCTGCTGAGGTAGTAATCATCCAAGATTCCTTCATCATCCTGTTGAGGTAGTAATCGTCCAAGATTCCTTCATCATCCTGCTGAGGTAGTAATCGTCCAAGATTCCTTTATTATCCTGCTGAGGTAGTAATCGTCCCAGATTCCTTCATCATCCGGCTGAGGTAGTAATCGTCCCAGATTCCTTCATCATCCTGCTGAGGTAGTAATCCTCCCAGATTCCTTCATCATCCTACTGAGGTAGTAATCGTCCCAGATTCCTTCATCATCCTGCTGAGGTAGTAATCATCCAAGATTCCTTCATCATCCCGCTGAGGTAGTAATCATCCAAGATTCCTTCATCATCCTGCTGAGGTAGTAATCGTCCAAGATTCCTTCATCATCCTGCTGAGGTAGTAATCATCCCAGATTCCTTCAACATCCTGCTGAGGTAGTAATCGTCCTAGATTCCTTCATCATCCTGCTTAGTCAGTAATCGTCCCAGATTCCTTCATCATCCTGCTGAGGTAGTAATCGTCCTAGATTCCTTCATCATCCTGCTGAGGTAGTAATCGTCCCAGATTCCTTCATCATCCTGCTGAGGTAGTAATCCTCCCAGATTCCTTCATCATCCTGCTGAGGTAGTAATCGTCCAAGATTCCTTCATCATCCTGCTGAGGTAGTAATCGTTTGAGATTCCTTCATCATCCTGCTGAGGTAGTAATCGTCCCAGATTCCCTCATCATCCTACTGAGGTAGTAATCGTCCCAAATTCCTTCATCATCCTGCTGAGGTAGTAATCGTCCCAGATTCCTTCATTATCCTGCTGAGGTAGTAATCGTCCCAGATTCCTTCATCATCTTTTTGGAGTAGTAATCGTCAAAGATTCCTTCAACACTCATCCAAATACAGTCCAGATACGATCCAGATTCAGATGTCATTCTGTCACTCAAATTCAGTCCAGATACAATCACCTTCGGATGGCATCTTTAAACCCATCTCCAAAAACTATCCATCATTTCTCCAAATGGCATCTTTAAGCCCATTCCCTACATAATCAACCACAACATCATCGAGTGCAAATTTCTGGGCACTCTAGTGTTCAATCATCTTCCACCTTCAAGTCACGAATGGCAAATTTACCAATCTAACTCTTCAGGTGTAAGAAGATTGAACAGGGGCAACTGTTGTACCCCAAAATTTACCCTCTCATTTCTCAAAGGATCACCCTGGACCCTCGGGTTTTCTTCCATCCAATTTCAAGCCTTGAATTACAAACTTTCCAAGAAAGTCATTCACAAGGGCAAAATGGTCATTTGCACACTGAAGTCAAACTTTGACTTTTGGATAAAAATCAAGCTTCAAGAATCATATTTCATCAAGACATGTTGGAATGTGAGATTTGTTTCATCAAGATATTCAAAAGTCAGAATTACTTTGGAAAAGTCAAATTTCTAAATACTTAGAATTTTTCTAAGTGTTTAAGAAATATGACAAGCTCAGAACTTCTGATCAGATTATCACCATGATGCAAGCTGATTCTGGAAGAACTTCTGACATAAGAGTTGTAGATCTCAATGATATCTCAAACATTGCAGAACAGAACTTCTCCTAGAAATGTTGGGATTTCAAGCTACAAATCCTTGAAGACACGTCCACGCAACTGAAACTTTTAGCAAATTCTAGACCTTTCCAAAACAGGACTTGGTTAGAACTTATGGGCCATTTTTCATTTAGGTTCAGTCAGAAGTTGCAAGAGCAATTCAAAGAGGGCATACAAAGCATGTCACAAGCTTTTTGGAAAGTCTGAGAATTCGCTCAGAACATTGGGGCAAAGGGATTCAGGGATCAGAATTTGGAAGTTTATTCTAAGTTGCGTTGATGCTGAACTTCTGGCCCAGATCTTAGTTATGATACACAATCTCATAACGCAGGATTTCTGGTTTGATAGATCTCATCCTCATTTAATGCTCACAACCACTTTTGAATTTTTACCCAAAGGATTTCCCCACGTGTGAGATAGAAGTACCGTTGCTGTCCTTGAAAAAAAAAAATTTTGTACAAAGTTATGCTAGGCCCATGCTTTTCTTTTGCCTCTGAGGGTACTTTTCCTTAATTCATGCTTACAAATCTAGCTTATACACGGCTAAAAGCTGCTAACCACCATACTTGCTTCAAGAACAAGGCAGCACCCTAGCATAGGAAGGCTATGATCAATGCTTTGGTCAGAACATCACCAAATCCCAAAACCTCATGCACTGCTACAGCACAATCCTATAACCAATAACTAATCCAGTCCACGCCTGCATTTTCCCAACTCCCATATTTTGCACCAAACTAGCATATGAAAACTGTGTCTAAAATGAAATAGAACAATATGCCAAAAAGGTTTAAAATCCCATTTGTTTTCCCCCCCAAAACCACAACAAACCCATCTATAAATAAGTTTCTCCATCACACGTTTAAGGGGCTGGCTTTTGGAGAGAGAATTGTCAAAAGGAGAGAAAATAAAACTATGAAACCTTCATAAAAATCCTGAATTCCCAAACAGAAAACCAAACCTTCGTTCTTCCCTTTGAGTCAAAGAACTTGGCATTTTCTCTTTGGTTGCTCTTGCTGACTCTAGAACATCTGAAGGCAGCAGCTCAAGTTCCAAGCACACGCTTCAGATTCAAGGTAATTCTTTCTGACTTTGCATCTTTTCATTCAGAACATCATTAAATATGTAACTATCATAGTATTGATGTTTCCATATCATTGCATAAGTAGAAAAAATGTGGATCAGAACTTCTTGATTAAGGCTAGGCTCAGAATTAGGATTAGAACTTCTATAAAATATTATGCTTTAATCCTTTTGATTTGCTGTTTGTTAAGAACTGAATAAATTGCTGATGTGCTGATTAATATGAGAACTGAACAAAACTTTTGATTTTTACTCACGGTTTTAGAACAACACAGAACTTCTGAGTTTTCCTCACTATTTTAACATACAGAACTTCTATGATTTTCTCACTATTTAAATACACTAAACTTATGATGTCCATTCAGTGTCTTAGCACATACTAAACTTCTGAGTTCTCTTCACTATTTTAATACACAGAACTTCTAAGACTTTCTCATTTTTCTAACACTCAAAAGTTCAACACATAGCAACCCAGAACTTCTGTGTTTTCCCTCTAACGTGTCTTGCAGGACCTCAGAGCATATCAATCTAAAACTTATGACGCTTCTTTCTGAACCACTACGCTCCCAACATCAGAACTTCTGATCCCCTTTGTTTTGCTTTCAGTAGCATGCTGATTCTTTTCTCTCATTATTTTCCTTTTTTATCATTTTTAGCATTAACATCCTTTTTATTAATATATAAAAAAAAGACATAAAAAAATATGTTCTTTTTTTAGTTAATTTATTTCTTTTTTTTATTATTCATTAAGACGAAAAACCAATTTAAAAAACAAATCCTTTTTCTTTCTTGCATTGTACATTTCAATATGGTTGTAATAGTTAAATAGAATTTAAATTCTTATAACCCCCATCCCTAAATATTGTAATAGCGTAGGACTTTATATTTCCGCAATTTATCGCTTATCAAATATAATTCTAGTAATTAGGGTGTGTATGGTAAGACATGAAATCAACAAATAGATCACCCTAATCAAGACTAAATGCATGTAATCAAACACACTTTACACACATGCACCCGTAGGGTAATCCCACTTTGTAGCCTTTCGGAAGATAGTCATATCCCTCGAATATGGGTGTTTTAGCAAAGACCCTCAATAAAATATCGTAGTCCCTCAATGACCCTCAATGTTGCCTTCAGTAAACGATCTAGTCCCTAAACGACATTGCTAAAACGTCCCATAAGTTGCATTCTATGACTATATAAACGTCCCACACCCGTCCCTTCACATCCAATGATGGGGCTTCTTACCAAAATGATGGTAAGATAGCAACATCTAAAGGTGGAGGAAAAGAACACTTAAGACGTTTTTAGTAGGTAGAATGCTCCTAGTTGCTCACTTGCTCACAACAAAAACATGTTATACACCAACACTCTCATTTTGAAACATTTTTAAAAGACAACACTTTGTACGCGTTCTTATAGAAACGAGAGCCATTACAAAGACACCTTTTCAAAATCACTTTTAAAAACACATTACACAAACACCTCCTTGAACTATTTTCAAAATAACACTTTGTACGCGTTCTTATAGAAATGAGAACCATTACAAAGACATTTTCAAAATACTTTCAAAAACCACACAAAGCACATCTTCAAACAAAAGCAAGTGATCTAGCAAGCAACTAAGAGCCCGTAGATAACTACGGATGAAAAGGGTGCTAATACCTTCCCTTTTCATAATCTACCCCCCGAACTCAAGAAAACATCTCTAAAGTTCTTTCCTGTTCTTTTCAGCCTTTCCTTATTGGGTAAAAGAAAAGTTGGTGGCGACTCTTGCTAAACCGTAATAATTATGGTCAAACGCAAAATAACCAAGTCAATTCTCCCACCGTATCACACTCGTGCTCAGGAAGATCATGTCTTTCAACACTGATTCTAGGGGCAAGTGGACTCCCAATTTCGAAGGCCCATATGTTGTCAAGAAGCCTTCTCTGGCGGTGCATTAATTCTTGAAACTATGGATGGTGAGGAGTTCCCACGTCCCATGAATGCTGATGCAGTCAAGGAATACTTCGCCTAAAGAAATAAAAGAACAACTCATAAGTTGAAAACCCGAAAGGGCGGCTTAGGAAAAAAAGAGCGTCTCGGTAGGCCGAAAACTCGAAAGGGCGGTCTAGGTAAAAATTAGAGACATAAACAAAATAAATTTCCCTCTAAGCTAAAAACCCGCAAGGGCAGTTTAGGCAAAAGTTAGGGACTTTCTTGGCAAGTAACTACATCAAATAAGACTTGATCATTGGAGCAACAAGCTTCTCGGATTCTCATCACAACTTCAACAGAAGTTGCTTCTCAGGATTTCAAAATTTGTTAGAGGGGATAAGGGCCATTGTATCTCAATGTATCTTTTCCATTATATATTACCATTTTCCGAACTTTGTAATTATCTATGGAGTCTCGCCATTCGCAGACTACCATTCTATTAATGAAATTTGAGCTTTTACCCAATTCTTTGTATTTCTTATTTTATTTAGATTGCAAAGACTCCATTTATTATTGATAATAACTTTCAAAGCAAAAAAGATTAAATAACAAAATCAATTTTTCAAAAAGAATTTACAATTTGCTTTTACTTTAGAATTTTTTACGCAAAAAAATAATAAAATAACAACAAAATGGTGATTCCAGGAATGGACAAACTCCTGTTTGTTTTAAGAAATTTTTGTTCCCCTCAGGAAGGTTTACTCATGATGATTATCCGTATTGGGTTTGTGACTCTGGTATCCTCGTTCAAGTTTGAATCCATTTCTCCTCTTTTCAGAGTTTTCATGATGTGAAGTCTCAATCCGAGATTTCTCCAATGAAGTTTCCATTCGGTCTAATGGAAGTTATTTTTACCGAGAAGTTGGTACCATAATCACTCTTGAAGAATGCAAATCCTTGGTTTCTCTAGTGAAGAACGTATTGTGGTTTTCCCTTTGAGGATGTGGTGTTAACCTCCCCAATGAAGTAGGCCTGAATTCCCCAGTGAATGTTTTGATTATTTGGTGTCAATCTGCTTTACTTGAGATTGGTTTTGCAATCCCAGTAGAAATGTTACTTTCGAAAACATTTGTTTCCCCAATGAAGCCTGAAGAAGGATGTTCTATCCCTGTATCTGTACTATTTTGTCACTTTGTTTTGTTTACTTCCGGATTATGTTTCTCCCCAGTAAAGCTAAAGCAGGAAGTAAGTTTTGTGTCATCAGTTGGCATTTACTTTTTCTTGGAATGATCTTCATGGATGTGGTTTAGCCGAGTGTTGTTCGTGCCCGAGTTAGTTTTGCCTAGTTACTCCCAGTGTTGTATATCTGTTTTGTCAGCATACGCACGACAACACTCATACATTCATACATACATCATGCATAGATAAAATTGGCAAATCATTGTTCATTGACATTTTTTAATATTTTTGTTGACATATCACCCTGTTTTGTAGAGTTCCATTGTCCTCCCTTCAATAGAGTGTTGGCCTTAAGCAGAAAGCGTATATTCTTTCAATGTCCACACGAAGTTGTCCCTCGTGGAATATTTTTTGCTTTATCCTTCCTGTACAGCTCCTTGTTTGGATGGATTTCATTTTCCCTCTTGAGTTTATTTCTCAAAGGATGTATTTTGGTTGACTGTTTCATCCCAGTTTATTTCTGGTTTGAATCTGTGGTTCCACAACAATGTTATTTACTTTGGATTTCTGAAAGCTTCGAGTTTTGGTTTGTGCATTTATTTTTCACAAGAAGACTTTATCTCCTCAGTAGGAATGTCGTGGAATTTCCCTAGAAAGTCATATTTCTTTCCCCAGGAAGCCATATTCCTATCCCCAGAAAGTCATTTCTTTTTACAATCCTCCATGACAACAAATAGCATGTCTCTTTATTTGAGCAACTTGTGCTTCCCCGTAAAATTTGATATAACTTTTTATTGTTATCTCCTCTATGAGTGGATAGTTTGCAGTCCGTCGTTAGTTTACGCCAGTGGATGGCAAGACTTTCAAATTCATAGAAACAGCTCGCTGTGAAATCTTCACAAGTGGAAGTCTCTTTATTTAATATGGCTTACATATTGCCCTTTCCAGGCAAAGTGCCTCGGTTAAAGAAGAAGTTGAGACCCTTTCTAGGCGAAATGCCAGAATTCTAGGGAAACTTGTTACCTTTTTTCTACCCTCAGTGAACATTGGTAGTTCATCATCAGTGAACGGCGGTGCTATGATATTTTCTCTTTCTACCTTCAGTGAAAGTTGATAGATCACCATCAGTGAAAGTTGGTGTTTTTTTATATCTTTTTGCTACCCTCAGTGAATGTTGGTAGTTCATCATCAGTGAACGACGGTGCTATGATATATTCTCTTTCTACCTTCAGTGAAAGTTGGTAGGTCATTGGAAGTGAACATCGATAATTGTTATCTTTTTTCTACCCTCAGTGAACGTTGGTAGTTCATCGTTAGTGAACAGTGGTGCTATGATATTTTCTCTTTCTACCTTCAGTGAAAGTTGGTAGATCACCACCAGTGAAAGTTGGTGTTTGTTATCTTTTTTCTACCCTCGGTGAACGTTAGTAGTTCATCATCAGTGAACGGCGGTGCTATGATATTTTCTCTTTCTACCTTCAGTGAAAGTTGGCACATCACCATCAGTGAAAGTTGGTGTTTGTTATCTTTTTGCTACCCTCAGTCAACGTTGGTAGTTCATTGTTAGTGAACGACGGTGCTATGATACTTTCTCTTTCTACTTTCAGTGAAAGTTGGTAGATCACCATCAGTGAAAGTTGGTGTTTGTTATCTTTTTGCTACCCTCAGTGAATTTTGGTAGTTCATCGTCAGTGAATGGCGGTGCTATGATATATTCTCTTTCTACCATCCGTGAAAGTTGGTAGATCACCATCAATGAAAGTTGGTGTTTGTCATCTTTTTGCTACCTTTAGTGAATGTTGGTAGTTCATCGTCAGTGAACGGTGATGCTATGATATTTCTTTTCCTGCTACCCCCAGTGAATGTTGGTAGCTCACTGTCAGTGAAATAGGTGTTGTTATTTCTTTTCTCTTTCTACCTTCAGTGAATGTTGTTAGCTTTACCTTCAGTAGGAGTTGGTGTATCCTTTGACCATTTTACCATTATCTCTGGGTCGGGTCACTCTCTTGTTTATTTATCATTGTTACATCCCCAATGGTTTTTTGTGTCTCTTTGGTTTTGTTCATATGCATTCACGACATAAACATTTGCATGGCATCTTAGGGACAAAAATAGGATTTGTTTTATATTTAAGTATCTTCGATCGCGTTGACACGAACATTTTTAACCTCCGTATCTCTGGATAGAAGAAACTTAAATAAGGGCAGCTATTGTACCCCAATTTTTGCCCCTAATATCCCTTCATCATATCATTTTGATTCAATCACAACAAGATCACCTTAGAATTCGTGGTTCCCCTCCCTATACTTAGCTTTGCTCTTTGAGGAATCACCAAGCACCTTGACTTGTGTTCTTTTGTGATCATGAATACTTTTGTCTTGATTTGTTCTTTTAATTAATGAAATGCAATGTTAGACTGTCTAGCTTGTTACTCATGTAGGTAAAGGCAATAAGATTCAGCAAGTTGCTCCATGGGTTCATGAGTTTATTTACATGAACTTGTCAATGAAGCTTGAGAAGTTCAAACCTCACCATTGAAGTTATTTTAGAATGGATGGCATGGCAAGGTTATTTTGGTTCACTACATTTCCAAGTTATCAAGATTTGATCCAAAAAGTACAAGGGGTTGATTGAAAAATAGTCATGGTTGGACAAGGTCTTGTTCCCATTGGTCACAAGTGCATATTTATCTTAAATATCAAGATATGTAAGTGGTTATGGTTGCTATGAGTTCTCATTATCATCCTCAACAACTTATATTTACAAAGCATTTGTTTTGGTACAAGAAGTTTGTTCAAAATTGTCAAAGTTCCTCAAGGCATGTTTCTTAATCTAGGAGCTAGGGTTTTGAACTTCAAAGGAGTATATCTTGCCCATCTTTTGGTATTTTTGAGTGATTCCAAATACATCCTTCTCTTCAAAGGGATATCAACAAATCACTTCAAAAGTTCCAAGGATTTTTCATGTGGAAGAAACTTGATGATGAAGAAAGATTACAAGTCCTCCAAATGAACCCCCAACTTCTCACGTTTGACTATAAATTATCATAACTTGGTTAATTTTTATCACCTTGAGCCCATTATTTTTCCATAATGATCTTGAAGATATGAACTTTATTCCTTCTTTTATGTGCAAAGTGAGAAAATGTATGGAAGTTGCCTTAAGGATACTAAAGATTTTAGGTCATTTTATGAAAATTTTCCAACTTCAACAAGTCATAACTTTCTCAATTTTTAGAGATTTTGATTGGTTCAAGTTTCAAAATGTCATTCAAGAGATCTAATTCATGCCATCTTTTTTGGTCAAGAGCAAATTCCAAGTGGAAGGCTATGTTTGGATGCAAGACATTATAGGTCACGTTTGAAGAAAAATTTGAAATATTTCTAAGTATGGAAAGTCAACTCTTTTTCCTTAACTTTGTTTAGGACCTCAAAATGCAAGGATTTGATGAGTTTTGGTAAAAATTGGATCACACTTCACTCGTGCATCAGGTTTGCACGAATTCCCTCCAAAATGCATGATTCACTCTTCCTTTTGATCCCATTTGCTTCTCCTATAAATACATGAACTATCCCATTCGTTTTCTCAAGCTTGGATAGCCAGAATCACCCTGCCAAACTTGTTCCCTAACTCAGAATTTAGCAACTTTGAAATCCATTCTCAAGCCTTTTTCAATCCAATTTTTTCATCAATTCACCTTCATTGATCTTCCCCAAAGCTAACCATATAATTACATTCAAGAATCGTGCCCTTTATTGCCCCAAAGAAGTCTAGTTTCAGAGCTCTGCAACTCAACTTTAATAGGTAGATTCCTTCATCAATTCTTCAAAACTTTGATATCATTGTGATGCTCTCATTGCCCTGATTCTAGTCGCAACACTTACTTCTTACTAGAAACACGTTTTGACCATGAAATTCCAAATCCCTTTTCAAAACTTTCTTTCCAAATTGCTTGAGCTACAATTTATATAAATTTGGCGCGAGGGTGTGGTTGTCTTCGTCTTGAAGAGACGAAGCGAATGGCATGGGTCTGAGCTTCTGATTTTATAGTTTGAGAGACCTACAATTCACGTTGGCTGGAGGTTGAAGATGACCAACGTGTCATCTTCCAACCAATGATGGCAAGCCACTTGTTATTTTTGAATTCTGATTTTATTTCTGATTCAGTGCTTTATTCACTAATGACCATGATATGCAGAGCGCGCCAAATCCCTTGGATTTGATTACTAATGCGTTTTGACTCTCATCCAATGGTCCACATATTTTTGACTTTTATTTTCTTTTCTGATTTTTTATATTTAATTGTTTTAAATTTCAAAAAATCATAGAAAATTCATTTTTAGTCCAAAAAATCTGAAAAAATTATGAAAAATATTTTTGATTATTCTCTTTCTGATTTTTAATTTTTCACAATTTAATTTTGTGGGTTGGTATTTTTTATAAATTTACACTTTATTGGAATTGTTTTAAATGTTTAAAAATACTTTTATGCATTTTTAAATTCTAAAAAAATTATGGAATGATTCAATGATATTGTGACAAATATTGGTGACCTTTTTTTATTTTTGTTTATGACTTTTCTATTTTTTTTATCATTTTTGGTTTATTTCACCCATTTCTTTAAATTTTAAAATAGTTTCTGACTTAAAAAAATTACCAAAAAATTTATAAAATTATTTTAGTTCATTTCTGATTTTTATATGGTCTTACTTTTTATTTCTTGATTAATTTGAATATAGTTGACTTTTTTCTCTCTTTTATTTCTATTTTTAAACATTATTTTTAAACCTATTTGTATATATTAAAATGTAATATTATTTTATGATTATTTTCTGGCTGATCTTGGGTTAAATTTTGATCATGAACTTTATTAACATCATTGGATCCATGGTGTTCAGTCTAACTCCACAAAAATGGATGAATGATTTTAATAATAGTTTGATTAAATTTAATTCAAAAAGTGGTTTGTATATTCTCTCCCACCCCTCTTCATCTCATCCTCTTCTTATTGCACTATATGTTGTTGGAGCATGATCTCTATATCATGTTTCAAAATAATGGTGTATAGATTACTATTGACCGGCCTCAAAATAGGTGCGACTTCTATATAAGTCCACTTACGATTGCTTAACATAGCGCTAAATTTTGTCCCGGTTCGAATAAATGATCATTCGTGGCCCAAACTTATGTTTGCAAGCCCAAGTATGTTAATTTGATCTCTTTGATCCAACAACCTTGAGATTCATTATGTGGAGGCTTTGGTTCTACCAATCCTCTAATGGATCTAAAACACATTTGGTCAACGCGGATCACTTAAATATCGTTGATCATTAAATGATACTCATAAGGATCCCAAATGGATGATATACTTGACAAAAAGCAAATGTAACTTATTATGTGGAGGCTTTGGTTCTACCAATCCTCTAATGAGTTCCAAATACAAGTTTCAAGATGATCATCCAACTAACCACTAATCACTAATAATTGATTTTATTTTGTGTTTTTATTTTATGCTCTTTACTTTATGCACCATTTACTTTTAGCATTTACATTTCATGCTATTTTTCATCTTTGCTCACATGTGCCCCTTTATATTCTTGTCATTTTTTATTTTTCTCACTTGAGCTTTTCTTTTCTTTTGAAGACACCTAAAAATCAACATAAACCCTAAAATTCTTTAATGATACTTGGACTATTTGGTTACTACCCTTGGCATCATAGAGCATTGGACTTTTTAGACTTAGGATTAGAAACCTTGGCCTATGATTGGAGACCTTGTGACATTATCTGATTATTTTGTCTGGAGCTCTTGAGGTTTACCTCAAGACATTGGGTTGTTTGTTTATTTTGTGTGCAGGTTTTTGTGATTACACCCTTTGTTTGTAATGTAGAATTCACCCGTATACAACTGTTACTCTGCCCAATTTTTGTGAAGACTTAATACACTTGAAGTTTGGTTCTCTCAAGAGGTCTAGTATTTTTGCTTGTTTGGTTTCAATCCAAAGAATGAGAATTCTATCTTGGCTCATAGTGTCAAGTATTGGCTTCTTGTTGGTTAGATGGTTCTTATCCCTAGATTTTACCTTATGCTTTAGGATAGCCTCTTCTTCATCTCCCATCTTCTTTAATTTTAAAAATCTTCTCCCTCCTTTTGAAAACCCTTCTTGTTTTAAACTTGAACCACTTTCATAATAAACTTGGACTTAGGTCCATGCATTTTCAAACATTTTCATAAATAAACTCCAATAAACTTAATAATACTTTGACACCCTTTTGTGAGAAAACTAAAAGTCAATCAATCTCATTTCAAACCATTTTGCCACTTTAGCTTTTATCTTTAAACTTTTCTATAAAAAAATTGAACTCTTGTTAATCCTTGTAGTGATGCAAACAAATATACTTCTACAATATGTAGTGAAGAGAGATATTTTACACTTGGGTGTTGAGTGAGGCATTGTTGATTTTGGAATCCAAGCCATATCCTCCACTTTGAGATGATGTAAATTCTCCTTTCTCGTGATTGTGGGTAGTAGGTATGTTTTCCACACGGACAATTACGATGATGTTTTATCTCATAAAAATAACCAACACATTTGTTCTTTTTTAATTTAAAAAAAAAAGAGGAACTATGTGTACCCTGATCCTCTATTGCACGAAAAGGTGGTACGTAGGTGTTGTACCCCAAAATTTGCCCTCTCAATTCTCAAGGCCTTTCTTACAAGGATTTTCAAGGTTCAAGCTTGAACAAGTGCATTTGGATTTTCCAGTACCAAAATTAAAAGGAAACTGTCAAAAAGGGAGAAAACAGATAAAAATATTATTTTGACAAAATTTGGAGGAAAACAAGTGTCCTTCGTTTCAGCTCTTTCGATTGTCCTTTTGATCTCTTTCGACACAAGCTTGGTTTGCATCCTTCGATTGGCCTTTTGACCTCTTTCGACACAAGCTTGTCTTGCATCCTTCGATTGGACTTTTGGCCTCCTTCGCCTGGGCATGTGACTTCTTGTTGCAGGTTTCGTTTGTGTCTTTTGCTGCCTGCATGCTTGCAATTGAAGGACATGACCTACTGGTCACATGTACCCCCCTGCAAGGCAAGTCTTCGTTTGGGCACTCACCTTCTGTGTGCTTGGATGAAAACTTCAGTTGAGCAAGAGCCTCCTTCGAATGCCACTTGGATATGTCCTTCATGTTTAACTCTATGCTTCCTTCGAGCATGAGCTTTCGATTTGGCAATATGTTTTCTTCGATACAAGTTTCGTCTGGGCAATGTGAATTCAAATAGGTCCCCTTCGATTCAGAAGGAAATGATCTCCATATAAGTTTCGATTGAGTTTTTGGTTCCCTTTGAAACAGTGTCCTTCGATTCAGGAATGTCCTTCGACCCAGGAATACCCTTCAATTGGAATTTCAAAAGGTCCCTGGGCTGGAACTTCAGAGTTTCCTTCAACTGGAACTTCAGAGTTTCCCTTAATAAGAACATCAGAATGAAATGACCTTCGAATGGCATTTCAATGCAAAGTTTATCTTAATCTAAGATGCTCTGATGAAGGAAGTTCCGAACACTTCGAATTAGAACTTAGACTCATCACAAGGCCAAGGGCTGGTCGAAGTTGCCTAATAGGGAAGGTTCCAAATAGATTCGAATTTGACTTTGAAGCTGGCAAAGAAGGGCCATTCGAAGAACACACAGTTGGTTCATTCGAAGGACACACAACTGGTGAAAACAAATGCTGTCTGGTTGAAAGGTGTAGAAAGATGGAGGATTCGACTCAAAAGATCAAGTTGGACATTCAGACCCATAGGCTAGGCCACGTGTCTTCCCTTTTTAGGCCTGTACCCATCTGTTGTGCACAGTACTACCTTTTAGGAAAGTCTGTCTTGAGCCTTGCACCTATTTTCCTTCAGCATGAAGCAACCTCACCTGAACCATTCATCTTGCTTTTGTGGCACAAGTGGACATTTACTTTCCAGCTGGGCCTTATTTTATTATTTTTGCTCCACAAGCAATGACAGAAGCATGAGTCACAACCTCTGCACCCCAACTGCCAACAGGCCCACCACATGTGCTGTCACGTTACCTATTATTTTACTATTTTTGCAAGGCTGGCTGTTGAAAACATGTCCATTCTTTTCCTCTATAAATAGAGGAATTTATGCAAAGCTGAGGGAGGAATTTTGGCCAGAGGAACGTATCTTCAAAATCCTCACACACCACAAAACTCTCAAACACTTAAACACTTAAACACTTAAACACTTAAACACTCAAACACATACCCAAAATCCAAACAACAAATCCAGAACTACATCCTCCTGCCTAACACCAGAACATCAAACCTGTGTTACAACAAGCCTTGAGGCCTGCATAACCTCAAAACATGCCTTCCTTACCAAAGCCAGAAAACTCCAGCCAGTTCAACTGCAACTGCAAACAAACCTGCCTAAAGCCAGTCCAACTGCAACTGCAAGCAAGCCTGTATCAAAACTAACAAAAACTCAGACCTGCCTGTATCAAATGAAAGAGCAAACACTTATCTCCTTAGAATCTGAAACATCCTTATACCTTGTTACCCTTTGAATCCAGTAGGAAGAACCTCACACTTGCTTCTTCTCTTTTGAATCCAGTGTCAAAGACATAACTCCTGGTTCCTCCCTTCGAATCCAAAAGCATTCAAGGAAACCACTTAAAGGCGCCAGCACACGTTCCAGCCTCAAGCAAGGTAAGTCATTCTTAACCTTGAACCCTTCATTTCCAGCATAACATGTAAATAAGCTTCCTTTTCGTTTCAAACATTTACATAGTGTTTGTTACCTTTTCGTTTCCACTCTTTTAGTTTATTTTTATTGTCTCTCCTTTTGGTTTCATTCTTTGGTTTGTTACAAATGCTGTAAGAACTAACCTGGCCCTGAGGTAATGATAGCATGGCCTTGGGCCATGTTGCTATTTAATATCTCAAACGAAATAAGCAGGAGACAGGAATATGAAACGAAGCCTCAGGCTTCCTCACTAACTCCAGGCCCAATCGAAGAAGGCAACAAGGCAGAAAGGCCTAGCCAGAGGCACACTTGAACTAAGTCCAGGCTCAGACGAAAGGCACTCCCATGCTGGTGCCAGCCTCCAATCGAAGTACATGACCTGACTGGTGCCAAAGCCCAATCGAAGTACATGACCTGACTGGTGCCAAAGCCCAATCGAAGTCCATGACCTCACTGGTGCGAACTCCCAATCAAAGGCTGCTGCTGCCTGGGTCGAAATACACTCATTTTTCTTACTTTTATCTTATTTTTTCCTTTACATTCTTATGCAATTCAATATAGTTGTAATAGTATAGGATATTTATTTCCTGCATTTTTATTGCTTTGTACAAATGCTAGTAATTAGGTGTGTATGGCAAGATAAAATCAACAAGTAAACAACCCAAAAATCAAAGACAAAATGCATGCAATCAAACACACTTGCACACATACACCCTTAAGGTAATTCCACTTGTTGCCTTACAAAAATGGCCATGTTATGCATGTGGGATATCTTAGCACAAACGAATTGAAAAAAGATCATAGTCCCTCGATGACGCTATCAAAGTTACCTTTCAAAAATGATCTTAGTCCCTATAGAAAAGTGCTAAGTCGTTTCACAACATTGCTATCATGGTCATACGATGACCCGCGCCTGTCCCGTTAACATCCTAACACAAATTTGTTCACCAAATACAATGGTGAAACAACACTGTTAAAAGGGTTAAAAACATAAGAAAGATCTTTGAGTAAAATAGGGTAGACAAATATTAGTTACTTGATCAAAAATCTTGCAAAACATCCTTGCTGTTTTTTTAAAAACACACTCCACAACACAATTTCAAAACAACTTTCAAAACATTGAAAACCTTTCAAAAAGACAAACACCTTTGTATACATTCAAACAAGAATCATTACAAAGGTTGCCACAACGATGGCCTCTTTTCAAAACACCTTTCAAAACCACACACAAAGCACCATTTCAAACAATTGAAAAGCAAAAGCAAGTGATCTAAGCAAGTAACTAAGATCCCATGGATAACCATGGATAGAAAGGGTGCTAATACATTCCCTTTCTATAATCTACTCCCCGAACCCAAGAAAACATCTCAAAGGTCTTTCCTGTGCTTTTTGGCCTTTCCTTAGGATAAAATAAAAAGTCGGTGGCGACTCTTGCTAAACCGAAACATTTGCGAACACAAACGCAAAATCCCAAGTTAGTTCTCCCACCGTATCACAGAACTGGAGACTCTGCTGGGGAATTTTCTAAAAGTGGGGTTACCTTAGGGTTTTAGATCACCTTTTCATGCTTGCTTTGATTGCTTTGATTGATTTACTTTTTGGGTTCCTTGTTTGGGTTTGTTGTAAATCCTACACCCGGATTTGGGGGCACCTTTGTAGGTAAATAGCAATAAACTGTGAGGGAACTGTGCGGGGTATACCGACATGGTTGAAGCAGTAGCTATGTTAGTGTGACATATTTGTGGGTACCGGTAGCCCTTGAGTAGTCAAGGAGAATATAGGGCCGCTGAGTGATGTCATGAAGCACTAACGAACTCTTAGAACCTTATTTGACCATCTTGGCCTTTTTAGGGGTAGTGAGATGATCGACTTTGGTGCAGTCCGAAGTTGGTAGATACTCGATACTACACTCATTGAGGATTATTTTCTTGGAATATTTTGGTCGCCAGTTAAGTGGCTAAACCAAAACAATGAACATAGAAAATAATCCAGTGATATTGAGCTCCTTAGAACCCGGTTTCTATTTTAGGACAGGTTGAGCCAACTAACTTCAAGAGGATACTTACCTACAAACCCCATGCAAGCCTAAACCTAATGACTTGTTTGCTTTGTATGAATATGACTGTCTGGATATACACTTGCTTACTTTTGCATACATGTACATAACATCATAACATCATACCATAGCATTTTTAATAACCATTTCAAGGATCTCGAGGGTCTTCTGATGCAGGGTCACGTTGAACCAGATATCTACCAAAGGGCAAGAGGGTTCCCCTCTAAACAAACGCCGTCAAAGATCAAGTGCAACAACTTGAATCAGGGGCTATGACCCACTTGACATGGTGAGCTCAATTCTCGTGGAAAGACATTCACCGATACAGGGTTCTCCAATCAAAGATGTTGATCAAAATTCAACCTCTAACATTTTTTGTGTTTACCCCGCGAGATCCTTGAAAACATGCATCCACATATCATGCATCATATCATGACAGGTTTCTCCCATACAGGTCTCCTTATCTTCCTACTGTTTATTTCAGTAAAGATGGCTCTAGAGCAGACTATCAAGGACATCCAGGCTCAAAACTCTCAACTTCAAGAGATGTTCTTGAACCTATCCAAGGGACAAGAAGAGGTCAAGGCGCTCCTCACCAGGGGCATGATCATGGGAAATCCTGATGGAAACAAAGATGACCAGTTGGAAAGGCTACAAACTGAGATAGCCATAATGAAGGGAAAATTGGTGGGCCAGATGGCTCTTATCCAAAATCTGGCTCAAGGACAAGAAGGGCTCAGGGTTCTCGTCAACAATCTGCTTCGAAACAACCAAATGGGGCAAACATCTAGGGTTGAAGATCAAGTCATCATTCAACCTCCTTTGAGACAAGAAGACAAGGGAAAGACTCCTCAACTTGCTTCAGGGTCACAAGCCCAACAACAACCTCGTCAGCGTCAACAGGGTAATCGACGTAGGCGGAATACATCTGGAAGACATTTCTCTGAGACTGATATACCATCATCTCTAATACTGAAACGTTTGTTGGAGGTCAATCTGATTACTTTAAAGGATCCTCCCCGGAATCCCAACACCTCTGCTCCTGGTTATCGTCCCGATGCATTTTGTGTATACCACTCCCATAGTCTTGGACATGACACCGACGACTGTTGGACTCTGAAGAACAAGATCCAAGACTTGATTGATGGAAGAGTGCTGGAGTTCATGCCGGATGGCGAGATGAAAATCTTCCGCTGGAATTCTCCGTCTGAAATGACTAGTTCAAACTAAGAGACTTTTGTTCATCTGAATTCTGAAGTTGTATTTTTCTTTGCTTATTCAAACAATTATCTATTAATGTCAAACTTTGTTTTCATTAATGCATTGCATATGTTTGTCTTGATTTGATCCACTCATTTCCATTACATTTAAACTATGACTTTCAACTCTTGCTAAAAGTTACAAGCCTTTAGAGGGAGGGTGACGAAACAATGTCATAATCTCATACAATATGCTTTTGGACAGACCTTGCTGACGATGTACAGGCGTTTCTTTCAAATCCTAAACACTGGAGTTATAAGGAAGATAATCCCTAGTCAACCCCTTCGAGCCAAATAAGTAGGAGTTTTCTATTTTAACACAAATTGGAACCTTTAATCAAAACCTAGGGCAGGGTAATCTCTCAGTTAATTCAAAAGAGGCGCATTGAAGTCGCAAAACTCTCAGTTCATAATACAACGAACGACATCAAAAGCATTCCTCTGGAATCAAAAGACAGTGGTGGTTCCTTATCTCATAGGCAGTCATTATCTCTCAAAAAAAGAAAAGCCCATTAAGCCAAAACCTATAAAGGAGGCTTAAGAAAGCTAGGGCATCCCGTTGACTGTAATCTCGAAAACAGGAACAGTCAGGCAAAAGTTAGGGATAACAAATCAAAAGAACGAGGTCGCTACAAATCCTCAACAACATGAAAAATGTTGCAAAAATGATTGCCTTCCAAAATCCAACTTGTGTGAACCATCACCAAAACTTTGTTCTAAGTTCGAATAGAGTTCGACGCACAATTAACTGAGTTTAGGATTGAAGAACATCACGAAGAGAGGGTGGGTACAAATATACTTTGAGCCTTTATCCTTTGTTTCTTAAAACGTGAACCAAGCCACGTTACAACCCTTCAAAAGTCCTAATTGAAGCACGGGTTAGTTCGAAAGCATACTGTTACAAAAGGTATCCTGACTCCTGTAAGGCTTGGCTCTAAACCCTGAGTTGAATTTTTCTTACAAAATTTCTTTACTTACATAAACGCATTTTTCAAAACTTCGAGACAAGCATAAACTTTGCATCACTTGAATATCACCGTTTGCATTTGGCTATTTGTTTGACAGCGGAGAAATTCACACAATGAATATCCAATGAACAAAAGCTCTCCCAGTGAACAAAATCAATTCAAAAAGGATGACACTTCCATTGACAAATCTCATATCAACAAGGGGCATGACATGTCACTATCCAGCACACCTGGGGCAGTCCAGTCAAAATGTCAAGAAATCACTCAATTGCAGGATAACAAGGGGCAAGTCTCCATCTCCGTCACTTGGGACATTGAACGTCAACCCCGACAAAGGTTTACATACAATCAAACTTTTTGGCAATGCCACAAACATTCGCTACTAGGGGCAATGACAAGTCTCCCCATAGTCCTTCTCATAGGATGATTCCCCAGCAAGAGTATAATCTCTGAAAACCTTTCCCCAGCTGAATCAACCTCAAGAATCCTCGAGGACTTCCCCCAACGAAGATGTCACCTCTCTAGCGGACTGACGACAGGGTTTATTTCCCCAACAACACCAGGATTCCCCAGCTTGAGTTTGCCTCTCCGACTACTACAAATCAAAGGACCACAACTCCTCTTCCCCAGTAGACTACTCTACAATCCCCAACAAGTTACTGTGTGTTGTACCCCAAAATTTTCCCTCCCATATTCTTCAAGATTTGCCAAAAGCATGCTTCAAAATCTCCCAAGGGTTGCACAGTTCAAGGGCCTCCTAACAGTCAAAAACTAGGGTTTTGGTGCTGTCAAAGAAATTGAAGTCTCCAAGGGTCTAAACAAGTCCCACATGCCTATAAACATGGTCAAGCATCCTCATACCAAGTTTCAAGACTTACAACACAAAATTGCACAGTCAAAAACCCTAATTGCCCTACAGTCAACTGTAGGGGCAAAATGGTCATTTGACAGTCAAAAAGTTCAAATTTTTGGTCAACATCTTATTTTGAAGCCACAAACATCATTTGATCAATTCTTGATCATGATTCTCAAAGCATGGCTCAAAAAGTCTCAAGATGCAAAAGTTTCCATATTTGGACAGTTGAAAAAGTCAACTGTAACTTGACCAAGGCATAACTTCCACATGGTTTATCAGAAAAATTCCATCCAAATCTCATTTTGAAGAGAAAGACATTTCCTACAACTCCTCTTCACACTTCAAGTCCAAGAAATGCTCTCACAAAAAGTTATCAATTTCAACATTATAGGTCATTTTCAAAAGTCAACAAAAAGGCACTTTAAGTCAAAGACCATAACTTGAGATTGGTAAATCAAAATGACATGGGACCAAAGGCATTGGTTAGAGGACTTCAAGAACTTTCCAAAATATCCAAGAACATGATCAAAGCTTAAAAATTGAGAAAGATATGCCTTGTGGAAGTTGGGAAAGTTTTGGGAATTTTGAAAAGTCAACTTTACTTCAAATGCCTCAAAATTGCTAATGGGCCACATTTTCTTCAAGATTCATCATCCAAAGGCTATGCACGACCATTTGGCCCAAAGGGGATTTATTTCATCATTTTTATTATTTATTTGAATTTTTAATCACCATTAATTCATTTAATAAAATAAAATATGAAAAAATACTAAACAAATGCATTTGAATCTTTTTATGCAGCCTATGCCCTCATTGGTTACTCAAGATTTCGTGCACTTCAAAAAAGGGAAGATTTGGTGCAAATTGGCATGATATTCATGTGGAAAAGATTTGAAAATATTCATTGAAAATCAAATATTTCTTTCATCAATGCAAAGGGTTTTTGGACTTGATTCTTACCCTAATCCATTCCCATACATATACAGATGCAAACCCTAGTGCACACAACCTGGAAGCTGCGCCCAAACCTAAGAACAAAGTTTGCATTTTTGTCCAAAATTTCAAAAACTGAGAACTGCATTAGAGGACGATTCAAAGCTTCTAACCAATTGAAAAAGCTTTCTGAGGCATCACTGAACCTGACTGAATCCTTTTCCACGCCCATAGCATCAAGAATTGGTATATAGAAGTCGAAATTTCTCATACTTTATGCATAATCGTATTTCAATTTCTGGGCATCTTTCATACAATTTAATTGTTGTTTTGCACTAATATGGACCCTCTGAGTCTATTGACATTGTTTAATTGAGCTTTCATAGCCTATATGCAAAGTTTCCATTGATGCTTTTTAGGTTTTCAGAGATGTGAATTTAGGGCTTCCTTATTCTGGAAAAATTGAGACACGAGACCAGGGCCATTAGAATCAGAAGCTTCATACGAATCCATTGCACAGGTCGCGCTCAATTTATGAGCAACCAAGGCCTATTCGCTATTTTCATGTTTATCACTTAGTGGGGGTTTAAAACCCCCGCTATCCTTTTTCTTTTTTTCAGGTCAAAATGAACGAGTGGAGAAGATGATGATTTGTCTTAATGTGATAGGGCTGTTCAAACTTCAGCGCGCTTTTTTGATTGATAGCATTAGCGTTTTGTTTTTTTTATAATAATTGCATTCCATTAATATTACAAAGAAAGCGCTTGGCACAGTTGGTTGATGCGTTGTCCAATAGGTACTGGGACCTGGGTTCGATTCCCAGGTCCCCTCACTTTCTTAATATATTTTGTTTCAACGTGATTCCATGCAGTTTCAAGCCTAGGGGTTCATCATATATCCACCATCCAAGCTTGCCACGCGCCCACTGAGATCAATCCACTGGCCATGATCTGAAGAGTACCATGTGCATAAGTCAACCAGGCCACACACAAGCCAATAAAGTCAAACAGGCCTCCAATGATTGGGCCTAATTGCTGGCAACATAACCTCCAAATTGGGGTCAACACCCCCAAGTGTTTGTATTTCTTTTCTTTTTCTATTTTTTTATTGTTTGTTTTAATTTAATTATTTCCTTTTAATGCTTTAAATTAATACTTTCTTAACATAAAAAATACCCAAAAAAATTCAGAAACTATAAAAAATAAAAAATATATTTTATGTAATGTTTTCTTTGTAAATAAATTTTATTCATTAATTAGTTTTTAACTCTAGGTTTATTTCCAATGTTTTCTTAAATAAATTAAAAATGTAGAATTAGGGTTTTATACTTTTATTCCTTTTTTCTTTTTCACCCTATTTAATTATTAATTATTATTTTTATAAATAAATTGCCATGTAAATAATTAGGCTAATTTTAGGTTTAATTTTAACATTTTTTTAATAAATTAAAAATAGTTAGAATTAGGTTTTAGTTCCGTTAATTCTCACTAAAATTCATAAATACAAAAAACTCAAAAAATAATTTCTTTTTTCTCATTAAACTTAATTAATTTGTTAATTATAATTTAATTTCCTTAAAAGGGTCCAACGCCCTCGCATTCAATCATAATTCTAATTCGCGCGCTTATTTTATTTCCTTTTTTTATGTAATTCTCCCAAAGCCATGTAATAGATTAATTAGGATATTTATCTTTCCGCATTTTATTTATTTTCAAATCGGGTCCTGGATTAATTTGGCGATGTAGACCCGCGCCTTTGTAATAGTGTATGACTTTTAACTCTCACATCTTTTAACTGTTAATAATTTGCATGAAAGAATGAATGTCAAAATAAAAGCAACACGTAGATCACCAATGCATGACAAGACAAAAATATCTGAAAACGACACACAAATCACACACCACCCCTAGGGTACGCCTCACTGTTGCCTTGCCCCTCGAAAAGGTGGTCGTCGAGTAGAGGATGTTTTAGTAAGTCCTCATGTCCATGAACATGGAATGAGGGTAGCTTCTAAGGTGTCTTCCCATTGCTCCAGTGATCACCATGTCCCGAACCCTCGAATTGACCCGAACACCTCCAACGGTGGTGCTACCTACCCCTCAATGGTGGGATGGCACTACTTTAAGGACATTTACACAGACGAATTCCTTAGGGTAGGTAGAGAAGTCGTAGATACTTGCTCTAATTTCAAAACAAATCAAAAATACTTTTCACACCGACACCTTTTCAAAAAGCTTTCGAAAGCAACTTTTCAAACACTCTTGAGGACTGATACAAGAGTCGAACTGAAATTTTCAAAGAAACTTTTTAAATCCAAAGTTGAAAAGCAAACAAACAATTTTGAAAACACAATGAGCAAGTATCTAAGAGCCCATGGATAACCATGGATAGAAAGGGTGCTAACACCTTCCCTTTCTATAAATCTACCTCCCGAACCGAGAGCAATCTCTATAAGGAATTTTTCTGTGCTTTTGTCCTTTCCATTTGGAGAAAATAAAAGACGGTGGCGACTATTGCTTCCGCGACATTTCGCGAACCAGCGTTAAACAGTCAGTTCCAGATCCACCGATCACACTGTGAAACCTGGACCTGACCAGATTTCAGTTCAACTTCGACTCCCCAGTAGAGTAACGGACGGCTAAGACTCCTAAAATCTTTTCCCAAGCAAAAATAAACATACTCCCCACCGAGTTTTCGACTTCCCCCAGCGGAGTTCTCCTCAAACAACAAAACGGGAATCCATTGGAAATATTCTAAGCAAAGTTTGAAGACACACATACTCTTCAACAGCAGCCCAAGATTTAATGACTCCCCAGCTTTTGTCAGGGATTTATTTTCCCAGACAAAAATACATTCATTAACATTTCACATTTCATACATCCTGTTTACATACATGATAAGTGCATACAACGCAATCTCATTTATTTTGAGAACATCATGACATCGTGCATTTCATACATCATGACATTGCATAGAACTAACGTTTTACCTTTTTCAGAAAAAAGGTCAATCATCAGATGGCTACCATCAACCTTTTCAAGTTCCAGATTAATACCTGAAACCAGACAGGACAATTATCTACTTGACCATCATGAAGCAACCCTACACCGGTTGCTTCTCAAATTCAGATGCAGTTTTACACGAACTCATCATCAGGCAACCCTACACCGGTTCCTTCTCAAATTCAGATGCAGTTTTACACGGACTCATCATCAGGCAACCCTACACAGGTTCCTTCCTTCCAAGATACAGTCCAGATACGATCCAAATTCAGATGTCATTCTGTCACTCATTCAGATCCCCGTTACAGTTTCAGATATACTCCAGACACGGAAGTCATTCTGCTACTCATACAGATCTCAACTCCAAGATACATTCCAGATACGACCTAGACACGGTTGCCATTCTGTCACTCATTCAGATCACAGTTACAGTCTCAGATACCCTCCAGACACGGAAGTCATTCTGCTACTCATACAGATCTCAACTCCAAGATACAGTCCAGATACGATCCAGATTCGGATGTCATTCTGTCACTTATTCAGATCCCAGTTACAGTTTCAGATATACTCTAGACACGGAAGTCATTCTGCTACTCATACAGATCTCAACTCCAAGATACAGTCCAGATACGATCCAGATTCGGATGTCATTCTGTCACTCATTCAGATCCCAGTTACAGTTTCAGATATACTCCAGACACGGAAGTCATTCTGCTACTCATACATATCTCAACTCCAAGATACAGTCCAAATACGATCCAGATTCGGATGTCATTCTGTCACTCATTCAGATCCCAGTTACAGTTTCAGATATACTCCAGACACAGAAGTCATTCTGCTACTCATACAGATCTCAACTCCAAGACACAGTCCAGATACGATCCAGATTCGGATGTCATTCTGTCACTCATTCAGATCCCAGTTACAGTTTCAGATATACTCCAGACACGGAAGTCATTATGCTACTCATATAGATCTCAACTCCAAGATACAGTCCAGATACGATCCAGATTCAGATGTCATTCTGTCACTCATTCAGATCCCAGTTACAGTTTCAGATATACTCCAGACACGGAAGTCATTCTACTACTCATACAGATCTCAACTCCAAGATACAGTCTAGATACGATCCAGATTCGGATGTCATTCTGTCACTCATTCAGATCCCAGTTACAGTTTCAGATATACTCCAGACACGGAAGTCATTCTGCTACTCATACAGATCTCAACTCCAAGATACAGTCCAGATACGCTCCAGACATGGTTGCCATTCTGTCACTCATTCAGATCACAGTTACAGTCTCAGATACCCTCCAGACACGGAAGTCATTCTGCTACTCATACAGATCTCAACTCCAAGATACAATCCAGATACGATCCAGATTCGGATGTCATTCTATCACTCATTTAGATCCCAGTTACAGTTTCAGATATACTCCAGACATGGAAGTCATTCTGCTACTCATACAGATCTCAACTCCAAGATACAATCTAGATATGACCCAGATTCGAATGTCATTCATTCACTCATTCAGATCCCAGTTACAGTTTCAGATATACTCCAGACACGGAAGTCATTCTGCTACTCATACAGATCTCAACTCCAAGATACAGTCCAGATATGCTCCAGACACGGTTTCCATTCTGTCACTCATTCAGATCACAGTTAAAGTCTCAGATACCCTCCAGACACGGAAGTCATTCTGCTACTCATACATATCTCAACTCCAAGATACAGTCCAGATACGATCCAGATTCGGATGCCATTCTGTCACTCATTCAGATCCCAGTTACAGTCTTAGATACCCTCCAGACACGGAAGTCATTCTGCTACTCATACAGATCTCAACTCCAAGATACAGTCCAGATACATTCCAGATTCAGATGTCATTCTGTCACTCATTCAGATCCCAGTTACAGTTTCAGATATACTCCAGACACGAAAGTCATTCTGCTACTCATACAGATCTCAACTCCAAGATACAGTCCAGATACGATCCAGATTCGGATGTCATTCTGTCACTCATTCAGATCCCAGTTACAGTTTCAGATATACTCCAGACACTGAAGTCATTCTGCTACTCATACAGATCTCAACTCCAAGATACAATCTAGATATGACCCAGATTCGAATGTCATTCATTCACTCATTCAGATCCCAGTTACAGTTTCAGATATACTCCAGACACGGAAGTCATTCTGCTACTCATACAGATCTCAACTCCAAGATACAGTCCAGATATGCTCCAGACACGGTTTCCATTCTGTCACTCATTCAGATCACAGTTACAGTCTCAGATACCCTCCAGACACGGAAGTCATTCTGCTACTCATACATATCTCAACTCCAAGATACAGTCCAGATACGATCCAGATTCGGATGTCATTCTGTCACTCATTCAGATCCCAGTTACAGTTTCAGATATACTCCAGACACGGAAGTCATTCTGCTACTCATACAGATCTCAACTCCAAGATACAGTCCAGATACGATCCAGATTCGGATGTCATTTTGTTACTCATTCAGATCCCAGTTACAGTTTCAGATATACTCCAGACACAGAAGTCATTCTGCTACTCATACAGATCTTAACTCCAAGATACAATCCAGATACGCTCCAGACACGATTGCCATTCTGTCACTCATTCAGATCACAGTTACAGTCTCAAATACCCTCCAGACACGGAAGTCATTCTGCTACTCATACAGATCTCAAACTTCAGATACTGTCCAGATACGCTCCATACACGGTTGCCATTCTGTCACTCATGCAGAATTTATCCTCAGCACACAGTTGCTCCATACACAGATTTTTCTCTGTTACCCATTCAGAATACAAATACGCTCCAGACACGGCAGTCATTCTGATATTCATTCAAAATCCAAATACAGTTACAGCTCAGATACGCGCCAGACACGGACGCCATTCCTTTGCTCATACAAACTCAGTCCCCAGATACAGTTCAATGGCATTCTAGACACAGATACCATTTTGATGCTCATTCTTCTGACCTACAACATTGCAATTCAACAAACATTCTTGGATGGCATCTTTAAGCCCATCTCCAACAAGATTCCACCATCTCCAAATGGCACCTTTAAGCCCATTCCCTCAAACTACGCTTTAACGAGTGCAAATGTTTTGGGCACTCTAGTGTCCAACCATCTTTTACCTTCGAGTCGCAAACGGCAAAACTGCCAATCTAACTCTTCAGGTTCAAGAAGATTGAACAGGGGCAGCTGTTGTACCCCAAAATTTGCCCTCTCAATTCTCAAGGCCTTTCTTACAAGGATTTTCAAGGTTCAAGCTTGAACAAGTGCATTTGGATTTTCCAGTACCAAAATTAAAAGGAAACTGTCAAAAAGGGAGAAAATAGATAAAAATATTATTTTGACAAAATTTGGAGGAAAACAAGTGTCCTTCGTTTCAGCTCTTTCGATTGGCCTTTTGACCTCTTTCGACACAAGCTTGGTTTGCATCCTTCGATTGGCCTTTTGACCTCTTTCGACACAAGCTTGGCTTGCATCCTTCGATTGGACTTTTGGCCTCCTTCGCTTGGGCATGTGACTTCTTGTTGCAGGTTTCGTTTGTGTCTTTTGCTGCCTGCATGTTTGCAATCGAAGGCCATGACCTACTGGTCACATGTACCCCCCCCCCCCCTGCAAGGCAAGTCTTCATTTGGGAACTCACCTTCTGTGTGTCTGGATGAAAACTTCAGTTGAGCAAGAGCCTCCTTCGAATGCCACTTGGATATGTCCTTCATGCTGAACTCTATGCTTCCTTCGAGCATGAGCTTTCGATTTGGCAATATGTTTTCTTCGATACAAGTTTCATCTGGGCAATGTGAATTCAAATAGGTCCCCTTCGATTCAGAAGGAAATGATCTCCATACATGTTTCGATTGAGTTTTTGGTTCCCTTTGAAACAGTGTCCTTCGACTCAGGAATGTCCTTCGACCCATGAATACCCTTCAATTGGAATTTCAAAAGGTCCCTGGACTGGAACTTCAGAGCTTCCTTTAACTGGAACTTCAGAGTTTCCCTTAATAGGAACATCAGAACGAAATGACCTTCGAATGGCATTTCAGTGCAGAGTTTATCTTAATCTAAGATGCTCTGATGAAGGAAGTTCCGAACACTTCGAATTAGAACTTAGACTCATCACAAGGCCAAGGGCTGGTCGAAGTTGCCTAATAGGGAAGGTTCCAAATAGATTCGAATTTGACTTTGAAGCTGGCAAAGAAGGGCCATTCGAAGAACACACAGTTGGTTCATTCGAAGGACACACAACTGGTGAAAACAAATGCTGTCTGGTTGAAAGGTGTAGAAAGATGGAGGATTCGACTCAAAAGATCAAGTTGGACATTCAGACCCATAGGCTAGGCCACGTGTCTTCCCTTTTTAGGCCTGTACCCATCTGTTGTGCACAGTACTACCTTTTAGGAAAGTCTGTCTTGAGCCTTGCACCTATTTTCCTTCAGCATGAAGCAACCTCACCTGAACCATTCATCTTGCTTTTGTGGCACAAGTGGACATTTACTTTCCAGCTGGGCCTTATTTTATTATTTTTGCTCCACAAGCAATGACAGAAGCATGAGTCACAACCTCTGCACCCCAACTGCCAACAGGCCCACCACATGTGCTGTCACGTTACCTATTATTTTACTATTTTTGCAAGGCTGGCTGTTGAAAACATGTCCATTTTTCCCCTCTATAAATAGAGGAATTTATGCAAAGCTGAGGAGGACTTTTGGCCAGATGAACGTATCTTCAAAATCCTCACACACCACAAAACTCTCAAACACTTAAACACTTAAACACTTAAACACTTAAACACTCAAACACATACCCAGAATCTAAACAACAAATCCAGAACTGCATCCTCCTGCCTAACACCAGAACATCAAACCTGTGTTACAACAAGCCTTAAGGCCTGCATAACCTCAAAACCTGCCTTCCTTACCAAAGCCAGAAAACTCCAGCCAGTTCAACTGCAACTGCAAACAAACCTGCCTAAAGCCAGTCCAACTGCAACTGCAAGCAAGCCTGTATCAAAACTAACAAAAACTCAGACCTGCCTGTATCAAATCAAAGAGCAAACACTTATCTCCTTAGAATCTGAAACATCCCTATACCTTGTTACCCTTTGAATCCAGTAGGAAGAACCTCACACTTGCTTCTTCTCTTTCGAATCCAGTGTCAAAGACATAACTCCTGGTTCCTCCCTTCGAATCCAAAAGCATTCAAGGAAACCACTTAAAGGCGCCAGCACATGTTCTAGCCTCAAGCAAGGTAAGTCATTCTTAACCTTGAACCCTTCATTTCCAGCATAACATGTAAATAAGCTTACTTTTCGTTTCAAACATTTACATAGTGTTTGTTACCTTTTCGTTTCCACTCTTTTAGTTTATTTTTATTGTCTCTCCTTTTGGTTTCGTTCTTTGGTTTGTTACAAATGCTCTAAGAACTAACCTGGCCCTGAGGTAATGATAGCATGGCCTTGGGCCATGTTGCTATTTAATATCTCAAACGAAATAAGCAGGAGACAGGAATATGAAACGAAGCCTCAGGCTTCCTCACTGACTCCAGGCCCAATCGATTTAGGCAACAAGGCAGAAAGGCCCAGCCAGAGGCACACTTGAACTTAGTCCAGGCTCAGACGAAAGGCACTCCCATGCTGGTGCCAACCTCTAATCGAAGTACATGACCTGACTGGTGCCAAAGCCCAATCGAAGTACATGACCTGACTGGTGCCAAAGCCCAATCTAAGTCCATGACCTCACTGGTGCGAACTCCCAATCGAAGGCTGCTGCTGCCTGGGTCGAAATACACTCATTTTTCTTACTTTTATCTTATTTTTTCCTTTACATTCTTATGCAATTCAATATGGTTGTAATAGTATAGGATATTTATTTCCTGCATTTTTATTGCTTTGTACAAATGCTAGTAATTAGGTGTGTATGGCAAGATAAAATGAACAAGTAGACAACCCAAAAATCAAAGACAAAATGCATGCAATCAAACACACTTGCACACATACACCCTTAAGGTAATTCCACTTGCTGCCTTACAAAAATGGCCATGTTATGCATGTGGGATGTATTAGCACAAACGAATTGAAAAAAGATCATAGTCCCTCGATGATGCTATCAAATTTGCCTTTCAAAAATGATCTTAGTCCCTACAGAAAAGTGCTAAGTCGTTTCACAACATTGCTATCATGGTTATACGATGACCCGCGCCTGTCCCGTTAACATCCTAACACAAGGTTGTTCACCAAATACAATGGTGAAACAACACTGTTAAAAGGGTTAAAAACATAAGAAAGATCTTTGAGTAAAATAGGGTAGACAACTCTTAGTTACTTGATCAAAAATCTTGTAAAACATCCTTGCTGTTTTTTTAAAAACACACTCCACAACACAATTTCAAAACAAATTTCAAAACATTGAAAACCTTTCAAAAAGACAAACACCTTTGTATACATTCAAACAAGAATCATTACAAAGGTTGCCACAACGATGGCCTCTTTTCAAAACACCTTTCAAAACCACACACAAATCACCATTTCAAACAATTGAAAAGCAAAAGCAAGTGATCTAAGCAAGTAACTAAGAGCCCATGGATAACCATGGATAGAAAGGGTGCTAATACCTTCCCTTTCTATAATCTACTCCCCGAACCCAAGTGTTGTACCCTAAAATTTGCCCTCGTATTTTTCCCCAAGAAATCTCAGCTTCAAGCATTTCCTGACTTCTCAAACTGGCTCAAGAATCGGACAAACAAACTTTTCTTGACAGTCAAGCAAAATTAGGGTTTTTACTGAGTTTCAGAGCTCTGATTTGTTTCATACAATGGGCCCAAGGTTTGATTGATTGTTGGTCAGGCAAGAGTGATTTGGCATTTAATCAGGAATTAAGTTTTATGGGCATATTCTCAGAAGAATTTGAATTCCACAGCACTTTGCGATTTATTTCGAGATTCGGATTAAAATTCGCGTTATCTTGGTTTAATCAGTAAAGGAGACAGCGGTTTGAATTCAGTACGTTTTGATTAGGCCAGTCAGGTACAAGATGCAGTCTTGGATTCACAGTGTTCATATGTGTGATCAGTCTATCTGGGTTAATTGCTACCTTGCTTTGGATTTTGAATAGGACAGGTTTATTGGATCAATGTTGTTTTATTTTAGTTATTTATTATTCTAAAAATTAAATGATTGAATTTATTTTTCAATTGTTTTAATTCTAAGAATCTTTAAATAAATAAATAAAGCAATAAAGAAAATGGAACCATTTAGATAATTTGGATTTTTATTGATATTTGAATTATCTACAAATTGTTATTTATTACAAATAATAATTTACATTTAATTTAAATATTACATAGAATGAAAAAAAACTATCCTATTTTCTAAATATTCTTCGTGCTTCATTCCGCTCCGGTACTCCATTTTTCTCATCTGTAAAAAGAAATAAGAAAGTCAGAAAGAATTAAAATTAGCAGAGACAGATAAAATTGCTCATCATTAGGGGCCACTGACTGGGATCAGTTGCCCTCTCTGCAAATCACAGGATTTCTCCCGGTTCACAGAGAGGGAAGATTATTTTATTTCATGAATGCAAATGCAAATGCATAGTTTCAAAAAAAAAAGAGAGTTTGCAAACTGCATAAGATCTCAATGTCCAATTCAAACCATAAAGTCCAATTCAAACCATAAAATCCAATCCAAACTGCCAGAATGCCAAAAGATATCAAAGAAGTCAAATTGGTACAAGTTGCTATCAAAGCCTACAAACTGTCAAAAGGAGATGCAGGGGGTATTATGCAAGCAAAACAACCTTAACTCATCATTTCCCATGGAACCCCTTCAGAACAGTACAAATAAAAATCATATGAAAAAATCTTTGCTGTACTGTAGAGAGAAATAAAGAGAGATAAAGCAAACTCAGTTCAGATTAGGCATAGGCATCTGCACAGCAGGCAAAAGGAAGAGAGAGGAATGTGTACCAATTTCATCAACTCTGCACAATAACAGTTCACAGCAGACAATAGCAGGAAGAGAAAGATACACAAAATCAGAAAAGAGCCAACTCAGTTCAATAACATAGACAGCAGGCATAGACAGTAGAGGCAGAGGAGATATACAACAAAGAGGCTAATGCAGTATTATTCAAAAAAATTACACAGTATAGCCAATCACTGAAATGGAAAAATGCCATGAAATCTTGTGAAGTTGTCCAACAGACTTAGGTCAAAGGGAAGACCACAACTTTAAAAAAAAAAGGATTGGGCGCCAAGGTAAAAAGGAAAAAAGATTATGTAAATCAAATCCAAGCCTAGTTCAGAAGTGGCAGCAAGTGAGAGAAAAGAAGAGATATATACAAGACTGAGCCAGCATAAGCAGAAAAACGAGATCCAAACCACTACTACCATAACATACTGAACCAAGCATATACAAGCAAGAAGTTTCAAACAACTTGCAACCTTCAACAACACCCCAACCCTCAAACACCCAAACCTGCACCAGTATAACCATAACCCTAAAAACTCAAAAAACGCCCCAGACCTGTCTCAACCTTTATGCCAAACACAAAAACTTGACATCCAAACTCAGGAACTCAACCTTTATGCCAAACACAAAAAACCTGATATCCAAACTCAAGCATCAAACCACTACTGCCATAACCAAACAACAGCAATACTCATAACCCAAAACTCCCTGTCAAAAACCTTGCAAAACCAGTCTAAAGCCAAGCATCAGTCACGAAACATAACCCATACCTACAAACTGATCAAAACCAAGCCAAGCTAACATTACTCAGAACTTGCTAAAGACTATCAAACCAGCATTAGCGAAAAACTTCATATCCAAACTCAAGCCTCGCCATCTTATGAAAACCAACACCTAGCCTCAGAATTTCTTCATCATAGGCAATAACAAACATGACTTCCAACTCAAAAACCACTCAAGGCAATATTTGTTCAAAACCACTCAAGGCAATATTTGTTCAGAATTACTCAAGACAATAATTGTTCAAAACAAGTCACATAGCATCAAGCACATAAGCATCAGTAACATCAAGAAGAAGAAGATAAAAAGTGAATTTCAAGAAAGGTTTTTTCAGGCCAAATCGAGCATCATCATCAAAACCTTAAGCATAAACAGGGAACGAAGTTACCAGGAAGGGGTCATCAGAAGCGAAGCCTCATCAAGTCCATCACGACGCTCCGGCCGCCTGAACGCTACTTCTCTGCCTCTCCTCCGTCTCCCAAGAACAGGTAGCAATATCTTCCCTTTCACCTCATAAAACGAAAATATAAAACTCAGTTTAAAGACAAGTCCGAACCACGCGAATCCAGAAAAAGAAAGACGTAGATATATCATTTTAAGACTAACCTTGCTTCAAGAGACGCGAAATCCTTGCCCTGGAGGGAAGAGAGCGTTGAAGCGCGCTGGTGGCCGGAGGAAGCTCAGGGAAGACTAGAACGAAGAAGACGAAATTCAAGAGAACACGGCGCCGCTGCTGACGAACCCTAATTTCGTTCCCAACTGAAACAACGGCCTAACCCTAATTCTGTTTCAAAAACCATGGGCTTAATCTGACCCGTTTCCTAAAGCCCAACGAATTACTGTTTTTTTCTAACACTAACTGTTTTTTTCTAACACTAACTGTTTTTTCTAGCACTAATCCTATTTTATAAAACTCTAACTCTTTTCATCTTTATAATAAAAAACAATATTTATTCTTTTATATACTAACTCATTTATTTCCTTGTTTCTAAAACATATAATTTATTTCTTAATATTATTAAGCATACTAACTTTATCTAAATACTTGTATACATAATTAACTAAAAATATTTTTGAAATATATTTGTACATGTCATATAAGTTAAATTTGAAAATATTTTCTTAATACACATTTGTACATAATAATTTGAATACACTTTTCTAATACAAAATTCAATTCTTTTAATTTAAATTTAAATACTTTGTTGTATATAAACAAATAAAGAGACATTCTTGATTTAAACTTGAACATTATTTGTGCATATTATACATTTTTCATACATAATTAAAATTAAACTTTTTTAATTAACATTTGTACATAATAATTCAATACATTTCTCTTCTAATATTTAAAATTACGAACATTTCAACTAAAATACTCTCCAATTAGAACTTAACACTTAATCAACATCCTTCATTTGTACATAATTCATATAAATCAAAAATACAGATTAAAACATTATCTAGGTCAAAACCCTGATACGACTCAATTTCACAATTCGCATTGGCACATATTTACACTTACACACACATTTACACTTACACATACATTTGCACTTACACAATATATTGCCATACACACATTTTATCTTACATTTATACATTTGACATTTATATTTTGATTGCGACATTCGATTTGGTTGTAAAATACTATAAGTCTCATCCCCTTGTACATTTATACCCCCACTCCCGGATATTATGTTGTAAATAGCGTAGATTTACGTTCCGCAATTTACAGTTTTTTCAATTATACCGTGGTTAGACCTAGGGTTTGTATGTACATAAAATCAAACGCTAGATAACCTAATACAAGACAAATGCATGTAATCAATACACAATCACACTTGCACCCCCTAGGGTAATCCCACATGTTGCCTTCCAAATGGGCCATGCTTGCACGTCGAATGTCTTTGGCAAAACGAATCAAATGATCATAAGTCCCTCGATGACGCTTTCGAAAGTCGCCTATCAAAAATGATCAAGTCCCTTCAAAACAAATTGCCAAAGACACTTGGCATCATTGTATTCATGGTCCATGCGATGACCCGCGCCCGTCCCGAATAAACTTCCTAAACGCAAGATTGCCTACCGATTTCAATGGTAGAACAAAATTGTTAAAAGGGGTTAAAACATGACAAAAACCTTTGAGTACAATAGGGTAGACAAAACTCTTAGTTACTTGAGATCAAACTTGCAAACACACTTGCCTTCTTTTCAAAAACCACAATCCACGACACTTTCGAAAATCAAACTTTTCAAACTTTTGAAACATCTTTTCGAAAAGATATGCACCTTTGTAAAACATTCGAGTAAAGAATTATTACAAGGTTGGCCTAAGACAAGGCATCTTTTTCCAAAACATTTTCAAAACAACCCACACACGCACTATTTTCAAAACAATCGAAAAAACCAGGCAAGTGATCTAAAAAGCCAAGTAACTAAGAGCCCATGGATAACCATGGATGAAAAGGGTGCTAATACCTTCCCTTTTCATAATCTACCCCCCGAACCCACGAAATATCTCAAAAGGTTTTTGCTGTGCTTTTTAACCTTTCCTTTAGGATAAAATAAAAAGTCGGTGGCGACTCTTGCTAACCGCACAAGTGCGAATACGAATGCAAAACACTAGTCAGTTCTCCCACCGTATCACAGAACTGGCGACTCTGCTGGGGAAAATATTTAAAGTGGGGTTACCTTAGGGCTTAGATCACTTTCTTGCATGACTAATTGGTTGGTTTGCTTGCTTTATACCTTGATTCTATTGTTTGGGTTTATAATCCTCCGCCCGGATTTTGGGGAAACATTCATAGATAGCAATACGTTGTGGAAACTGTGCGGGGTATACCGACACGGTCTAAGCAATAGCTATATTAGTGCGACATATTTGTGAGTACCGGTAACCCTTGAGTTCAATCAAGGAGAGTACGGGGCCGCTGAGCGATGTCACTAAGCACTAATGACCTAGAACCTTACTTGACCATCTTGGCCTTTTATTAGGAGTAGTGAGATGACCGGCTTTGGTGCAGTCCGAAGTTGGTAGATACTCGATACTACACTCATTGAGGGTTGCTTTCTTGGAATATTTTGGTCGCCAGTTAAGTGGCTAAACCAAAACAATGAACAATGAAAGCAATCCAGTGATATTGAGCTCCTTAGAACCCGGTTACTATTTATAGGACAGGTTTTAAGCCAACTACACTCAAGAGGGTACTTACCTGTGAAACCCCATGCAAGCCTGAAACTAGGGTTTGGTGTGATTTGCTTGTACACATGTTTTATGCATACATCATAAACATCATGAAGCATCATATGCATTTACTAACCGTTTCAAGGGTTTAGACCTTCATCATTGTTCTTGTTTTGTAGGTCATGGAAATTCCTCGCAGAAACACCATTCAAGTCAACCTTGTGAAAATCTCTCCTCAACTCAAGGAGCTCACCTCAAGGATTCCGGAAAATTCAGCCTTCAGTGAAAGACATGGTAGACTGCTCAACCTAGTCAACACCAACATCGAAGAAGACATGATGAAAGTGCTATTTCAGTTCTTTGACCCCCTTCACCATTGCTTCACTTTCCCGGATTATCAGTTGGTGCCCACTTTGGAGGAGTTTTCTCAACTCCTAAGAATCCCTATCCTTAATCAACTACCCTTCAACGGTACGGAGAAGGAACCAAAGCCTGAAGATGTTGCTCGAGCATTACATCTAGAACCGTCTGAAATCAAGGGGCATTGGGAAACCAGAAGCGGTGTCAAAGGATTCTTAGCAAAATTCTTGTTTGAGAAGGCGCAAGAATGTTGGAACTCATTGGACCTGCAAGCATTTGAAGAAATTGTGGCACTCCTTATCTATGGGTTAGTCCTATTCCCAAATCCTGACCAATTGGTAGATGTCAACGCCGTCAAAATCTTCCTGTCCAGAAATCCAATACCAACATTGCTTGGAGACATCCTTCACTCATTTTACACACGAACAATGAGAAGGAGGGGTGTTCTCATGTGCTGCACTCCTATCCTCGCAAGGTGGTTTATTTCGCACCTTCCACAATCTGTCCTGAAGAATGATCAAGGTGTAAGGTGGTCCCAGCGATTGATGACCCTCACTCATGCTGATATACATTGGTGTTCCCGGTCGAGAGAAAATATCATCATCGTCGATCGTTGCGGAGAATTTCCCAATGTCCCTTTACTTGGAATTAGGGGAGGAATCACCTACAACCCTTGCCTAGCTTTGAGGCAATTTGGGTACGCACGGAGGGATGGCCCTCATGACATGCTGATTCCTAGCCTAGTTTTTGACTTCGACGACGATGTGCAAGGACTTCGCCAAAGGTTCATCAGAGCTTGGGGAAAACTCAACAAGATTGATAGCAAGACCCTGGGACACAAGAACTCCATCCCTCTTGAGCCCTACCTCAAGTGGGTACGAGTCCGCGCTCAAAGTCTGATGATGCCTTATCCCCATGTACTCCCAGTGATCAAAGAGCCCGTCCATGAAGGAGAGGTCCCCTACACCATCCTACATCCAGACATGCCTACATCGTGGGAAGAAATGCAGAGGAGTTGGATTCAGCTCAAGGAGGAACGAAACACTTTTGAAGCTAGCTACTACGCCAGTGAAAAGAAGGTCCTGGAGCTTACCCGCCGACTCCACGAGCAAGAGGCCCTCAACGCCTACATAGCACCGAAGAGGATGCGCAATGTCTTTCTGCCTTAAGAAGTTTATGTTGTAACATCTGGCCCATGGGGCATCTATGTATTAACAGATTTCTTCTTAATATGACGTGCGTTCTTCTTTGTCTGAAACGATTTTGAATGTCCTAAATCCTTGAATGCATTGCATACATCAGCATACCATTCATCATATGCATAAGCAGGTCTCGCTCCAGGTTTCCTTATCTATCTGCTGTTTATTTCAGTAGGATGGATCTCGAGCAAACGGTCAAAGATCTACAAGCCCAGAATGCACAATTCCAGCAACTCTTGATGACCTTGGTCAAGAGTCAAGAGGATATCAAGGCTCATCTGGAGAGCAAAGACCCAGTGAAGAAGAAAAAGAGGGTCGGAGTGGCTACTTTGGGGAGAAGGTTTGACAGAGAAGCTCGGAGGGTGCTCGAATTTCCTCCTACTTCTGACGAGGGGACTAGTAAAAGAGATCGGGTTGCAGTGCCTTCCGAGTCTGATGCGGAAGAGGAAGACGTGGAAGAAGACGAGGATTATTCGGACCAGCAGTATCCTCCCGCTGATGACAAGTACAAGGGCTTGGAGGACAGATTGGCTGCAATGGAATTGCAGAGGGTGCCGGGTCTGGATTTTGAAGACATGGGCTTGGTCGCCGGAATTGTGATTCCTCCAAAGTTCAAGGTGCCGGCGTTTGTAAGGTATGACGGGCTGTCTTGCCCCAAGATGCACCTCAGGTCCTATGTGAGGAAGATTCAGCCCTATACAGCTGATAAAAACCTCTGGATTCATTTCTTTCAAGACAGTCTGGCGGGAGCCCAGTTGGAATGGTTTTATCAGTTAGAGGGAACCAGTGTCAGGAATTGGGAAGATTTGGCCACCGCTTTCTATAAACAATACCAGTATAATTCCGATCTTGCTCCTACCCGTACCCAACTTCAGGGTATGTCGCTAGGAACAAGTGAAGGATTCAAGGAATACGCACAAAAGTGGAGGGATTTGGCTGGCAGGGTGCAGCCTCCTTTAACCGATCGTGAGCTCGTTGATATGTTTCTTGGGACCCTATCTGGGCCATTTTTCAATCATTTAATCGGTAACTCTTCCGCGGGGTTTACTGATTTAATCTTAACAGGTGAGAGAATCGAGGCTGGCATCAAGTCGGGAAAAATTCAGAAGGGTGTCGCCGCAAGTATGGAGAAGAAGCCGTTTAAGAAGGAGACAGCTATGGTATATTCTCAAAGGAGAGCGGGGAAGACGGAGCGTCGGCCGACTGTGGGGGCCGTGATGATCCAAAATGCTCCAAGCGAGCAGCCTCGCTACAACCCATCTAGACCGAACCAGCAACGGGTGGAAAGGCCACAACGGCAGTTCACTCGTATCAATATGACCCCAGCGCAGGTACTTCCCCACCTGTTGAAATTGAATCTAGCCTCTATCAAAGAAGCGCCAAAGAATGTCAACACATCCTCTCCGCACTACCATGCCAATGCTAAGTGCGCCTATCATTCAGACAGCGTTGGGCATGACACCAACGATTGCTGGGCCCTCAAGCATAAGATCCAGGACTTAATAGACGCCAAGGAGGTAGAGTTTGACGCTCCAGAAAAACCCAATGTGATCTCTGCACCTATGCCGAAGCACGGTCGGAACGTCAACGCCATTGAAGAGGATCGGTATGTTACTGACGTTAGTGATCTAACTACTCCACTGTTAACCGTTAAGCTAAATTTGTTAAGGGCCGGGATCTTCCCGGGATGTAATGGAGACTGTTACTGTTGTCACTCTCTGCCGTTGGTTTGTCCGCTACTAAAGGAAGGCATCCAAGGCCTCATAGATAGCCGACAAATTCTGTTCGAGAAAATTCCTGTTGTTCCAGTTCACGTTGAAAGTATCTCAATCATAACCATCCACGCCAATCTTCCCGAGGCCGTCAGAAAGCCAGTTAAGATTACGCCAGTTGCAAAGTCCATACCATTGAAGATAACGAGGCCGGGGCCGGTTCCCTATGTCTCCGAGAAGTCGATACCGTGGAACTATGGTGGTGACATCTACTACCATGGTATCAAGCAAGTTGAAATAATTGAAGAGGATTCAGATGATGATGAAGCCAGCATCAGTAACATTGCGGGCACCAGCAAAATCACCAGAAGTGGGAGGATATTTTCTCCAGAGATTGCTCCTCCAAAAGCAGTCTTTGGACCCTCATCAGTAAAAGAAGTCATCCCTGCACCAGCAAGACTCTCTGCCAGAACTCCTTTGATCAAAGAAATTTTCGTTCCTAGTACCGTCTCTCCTACCATCGCCGATAAAGGAAAAGGAATACAAGATGAGCCCGTCAGGACGAGGGTTCAACCCTTGGTGATTCCGGAAGCTTCCAAGAAAGAGATGGACGAAATTTTGAGGATAATCAAGAAAAGTGACTATGATGTGGTGGAACAGTTGGGGCAAACCCCCTCCAAGATCTCCATGTTGGCACTGTTGCTTTGCTCAGAAGCGCACGCTCAAGCTTTGATTAAGTTTCTAAAGGCAGCTCATGTGCCTCAAGAAACCTCCGCAGATCAATTTCAACATTGCGTGGCTAGCCTGACGGCAGACAATGGATTAGGCTTTTCTGATGCCGACCTGACCCCTAAGGGCCGAAATCACAATGATGCGTTACATATTTCAATCGAGTGTCGCGGAACCACCCTTGCACATGTTTTGGTTGATACCGGTTCATCACTGAATGTTTTGCCTAAGAAGGCCCTGGACCGGTTAGATTGCGAAGGATTGGAATTAAAGCCAAGTGATATCGTCGTCAGAGCCTTCGATGGGTCGAAAAGAATGGTCCATGGAGAAGTTGAAATTCCTGTCAAGATAGGTACCGAGGTGTTCAAATCCACTTTCTATGTAATGGACATCCGTCCATCATACTCCTGCCTGCTGGGTAGACCTTGGATACACCATGCTGGGGCAGTCACCTCCTCCTTGCACCAAATGCTGAAATATCCTGTAAAGGGTAAAATCATTACTGTCCATGGCGAGGAAGAGTACATGATTAGCCATTTAAATTCTTTCCGGTACGTGGAAGTCGAAGGGGAGTTCATCGAGACACCATTTCAACATTTCGAAGAAGTGTTCCCTCAGATAGCAGTGACGAAGTTGGCAGCTGAGACACCAAGGCAGATGGCCAGGATGGCATCTCTAGAGGATGCAAAGGCTGCAGTTAAAGAAGGAAAGAATTCGGCATGGGGGCAGCTACCCGACTTTCCGCATAAGGTTGATAAGCTTGGTTTAGGCTTCACCACCGCTGGTCAGAAGGCCATGCGCCGATCAAAGATTGAGAGAGCGCCAGTCAAGATTTCCCCTTACCAAGTCAACGCCCTGGGAGATGAAGATGAAGAGAGCAACTTTGAAGAATGGATTCACCCGACGGTCAGAGGAGGGCTGAACAACTGGGAGGCTAAAGACTTTGTCCCTGTCACTTTTATTCCTCAGTAATTTATCTATCAAACATTCTCTATTTTGGTCTGTAATATTTTTACATTCAAACAATCAGTACACTATCTTTCCGCCTCCTGCCTTACCCGGGGCATGTAGGTCCACTTGTAAGGGTTTTGACTGTTTTTCATATTCATATGCCATGTTTAATGATTCATTGGACGTTTTTCATTTGATAAACTGCTTGTGTTCACTCTTTTCCCTTCTGCATTTTTGTTTAAGGATGGCTATCCCTTACACACACCCACACTCACCAATGCAGGTACCCATCCCCTCCGGATTCCATGGGTGACTATTCTGCTGTATCTTTCAATAACTCTGAAGACCTGGTCAATCTAGCCGAATATGAGGACGACGAGGGTTGTGAGGTACCAGGGGAGCTAGCCAGGCTCCTGCAACAAGAGGAGAGGGCCATCTTACCGCATAAAGAGCCGTTGGAAACTATCAACTTGGGGACCGAGGAAAATCGGAAGGAGGTACAAATGGGTGCCAATCTGGAATCAGAAGTCAAGAAACGCTTGGTACAGTTATTGAATGAGTATGTTGAGATCTTCGCTTGGTCCTATGAAGACATGCCGGGCCTAGACACCGACATCGTGGTTCACCGTCTCCCCACAAGAGAAGACTGTCCACCGATCAAACAAAAAGTTCGCCGAATGAGGCCTGACATGTCCGAGAAAATCAAAGCAGAAGTGATGAAGCAGTTCAATGCTGGCTTTCTGGCTGTCACATCCTATCCTCAATGGGTCGCTAACATTGTGCCAGTACCTAAGAAGGATGGCAAAGTCAGAATGTGCGTGGACTATAGGGATTTGAATAGGGCCAGCCCTAAGGATGATTTTCCGCTACCTCACATTGACATCCTAATTGACAATACAGCTCAGCACAAGGTGTTCTCTTTCATGGATGGATTCTCCGGCTACAATCAAATCAAAATGGCCCCCGAGGACATGGAGAAAACAACTTTTGTCACGCAATGGGGCACTTTCTGTTACAAGGTGATGCCATTCGGGTTGAAGAACGCAGGAGCAACCTATCAACGCGCCATGGTAGCTCTATTTCATGACATGATACATCATGAGATTGAAGTTTACGTGGACGATATGATAGCCCGGTCACAAACAGAGGAGGAGCACCTTGAACATCTGGAAAAGCTGTTTGCCAGATTGAAAGAATACAAACTCAGGCTAAATCCAAGTAAATGCACTTTTGGAGTTAGGTCCGGTAAACTCCTGGGATTCATCGTAAGCAACAAAGGCATTGAAGTCGACCCGGCAAAAGTAAAAGCAATACAAGAGATGCCTACGCCTCGTACTGAAAAGGAAGTTAGAGGTTTCTTGGGGCGCATAAACTATATTGCCAGATTCATTTCACATCTGACTTCTACCTGTGAGCCAATTTTCAAACTCTTGAAGAAAGATCAGATAATTGAATGGAACGACGACTGCCAAGCTGCTTTCGATAGAATCAAGGAATATTTGCTAGAACCTCCTATTCTGATGCCACCCGTCGAAGGAAGACCATTGATCATGTATTTGACCGTTTTGGACAATTCAATGGGGTGTGTTTTGGGCCAGCATGACGAGTCTGGTCGAAAAGAGCATGCCATTTATTACCTTAGCAAAAAGTTTACCGACTGTGAGACTCGCTACTCGCTGCTCGAGAAAACTTGCTGCGCTTTGGTATGGGCTGCTCGCCGACTAAGACAGTATATGTTGACTCATACTACCTTGTTGATATCCAAAATGGATCCCATCAAATATGTCTTCGAAAAGCCCGCTTTATCAGGAAGGATAGCCAGATGGCAAATGATCTTGACCGAGTATGACATCCAATACACCACCCAAAAGGCTATAAAAGGGAGTGTGCTAGCGGACCATCTGGCTCATCAAGCTATCGAAGACTATCAACCCATGAAATTTGATTTTCCGGACGAGGACATCATGAGTTTGGACAACATTAAAGATGACGGACCGTATGACGGACCCGAAAAGGGATCCCGATGGACCCTGTATTTTGATGGTGCCTCAAATGCACTTGGAAACGGCATTGGCGCGGTACTTATTTCTCCGGAAGGATGCCACACCCCTTTCACGGCCCGACTTTGTTTCAGCTGCACAAACAATATGGCAGAGTATGAAGCCTGCATCTTTGGCCTCAAGGCTGCCATAGACTTGGGGATCAAATCTCTGATTGTATTCGGGGACTCGGCTTTGGTCATTAGCCAAATCAAAGGAGACTGGGATACCAAGCATCCCAATCTTATTCCATACAAAGAACATGTTCTGACGTTGTTGCCTCATTTCGAGCAAATTACCTTCGAGCACTTTCCGCGAGAAGAGAATCAGCTAGCAGATGCTCTAGCCACAATGTCCTCCATGTTTAAACTCAATTGGGATAACGAGGCTCCCCAAATCACCATCGAGCGAATGGATGAACCAGCGCATTGTCACGAGATTAACACCGAAGAAGTAGTGGAACAACCTTGGTTCCATGAGATCAAAAGGTATCTCGAGACCCAAGATTATCCTGAAGGAGCTTCCGTGAATGACAAGAAGTTCTTAAGGAAATTCGCCGCTAAGTTCTTCCTGAGCAACGGCATCCTCTACAAACGAAGTCATGATTGTGTATTACTCCGATGTGTTGATAAGGCTGAAGCAGAGTTAATCATGACTGATATACACAGCGGCACGTTTGGCACTCACCTGAGCGGACATACAATGGCCAAGAAGATCCTAAGGGCAGGTTATTATTGGTCTACCATGGAGGCTGATTGCCATCAACATTCCCGTACTTGTCATAAATGTCAAGTCTATGCCGACAAAGTTCATGTCCCTCCGGTTCCTCTCAACGTTCTAACTGCTCCATGGCCCTTTGCAATGTGGGGCATTGATATGATTGGAGAGATCAAACCCACGGCTTCCAACGGACATCGCTTCATCCTGGTTGCCATTGACTACTTCACTAAATGGGTCGAAGCAGCTTCCTTCGCTTCCGTCACCAAAAATGTGGTTGCCCGCTTTATCAAGCAAAATCTCATATGTCGGTATGGTGTTCCAGACAGAATCATCACAGACAACGGTACCAATCTGAATAATACAATGATCACTGCGTTATGCGAACAGTTCAAGATTTATCATCACAATTCATCTCCCTATAGACCGAAGATGAACGGTGCTGTTGAAGCTGCGAACAAAAATATCAAGAAGATCATTCAGAAAATGACGGTCACTTACAAAGACTGGCATGAGATGTTGCCGTTTGCGCTGCATGGATACCGTACGACAATACGTACCTCAACCGGGGCAACCCCGTTTTCTTTGGTTTATGGCATGGAAGCCGTCTTGCCTATGGAAGTTCAGATCCCGTCTCTGAGAATTATGAAAGACGCAGGTTTGAATGAAGATGAGTGGATTCAGACCCGACTTGATCAACTCAATCTGATCGACGAAAAGCGACTTGCCGCTGTATGCCATGGTCAGACGTATCAAAAACGAATGATCAAGGCCTTCAATAAGAAAGTCAGACGTCAGGTATATCAAGTTGGAGATCTAGTAGTCAAGCGGATTATCCTACCGCAAAGTGATCCCAGGGGCAAATGGACTCCCACATACGAAGGACCGTTTGTAATCAAGAGCGTATTCTCTGGTGGTGCGATGATTCTAACCACCATGGACGGCGACGATTTGCCGCACCCTGCAAACGCAGACATAGTCAAAAGATACTACGCATAAAATAACCCGACAAGTCGAAAACCCGAAAGGGCGGCTTGGGCAAAAATGGGCATCCCGGTGAACCGAAAACCCGAAAGGGCGGTTCAGGCAAAAATTAGGGATAAAAACAAAAAAATCTGTGCACCCGGCAAGTCGAAAACCCGAAAGGGCGGCTTGGGCAAAAAGGGGTTTCCCGGTGGATCGAAAACCCGAAAGGGCGATTCGGGCAAAAGTTAGGGAATTTAAGCGTATAACTATGTCTCGTCAGATCACTTCAAAGACAGTCCCTTCATCAACCGGTCCCAGGTTTCTGATCAATCCAGTCATCGTCAAATGAAGCATGGAATGGACAGATGTTCGGAGTTGTGAAAGCTATAGCAGAGTGGGATCTCATGGAATTATTTCACATAGCCATCTTTGTTTTAAATTTTTCAAATATTTACGACAAGATCCTCTTACTAGGATGATTGTTTCCCTTGTATAAATATACTCAAAGAAAATCAATACAAATACTCTTCCCAAAATTTGTGTCATTTCCCTTTTCCTGTTTCCCTTGCACTATTTGTTTTATTTTGAGAAACGTCCAATGTTTTGTTAAATAGGCATATGCATTTGAAACATGATCACTTCCTAATTGAACCTAAGAAAAGGATTACTGATAGGATGAAGGTACAAACGAGTATTTCAACACCCTTCCAAAGGGAATCCCTCGAGATCTGTAATCCACGTCCCTAACAAACTTTGAGGTCTATCTCCAGCAGACCCTCGGAGCTTATCCCCGTAAGATTCCGCAAGGTAATCCCCACAGAGTACGGACGTCCCTTCCAAGTTTTATTCGAAGTTATTCTCACAAAGGCGTATAACTGGTTTATTCTCGACTAACCGCCAGGAGAGGTCACTCGCCAGAATTCTTCCCATCCCCAGCGGAGTTCCTCAGAATTCCCCCAATAATAACTCATCAGTACTATCCCCGGAGAAGTTTATCCCCAGCCAAAGAATCTTCCGGAGATTTTTTTTCCTCGGAGTTCAAGATTCGGTATCCCCAGCAGATCAAAAGCTTCAACGGGTCAATCCCCAGCGAAGTCAGATTTTTAAATCTTCTCCCCACAGGTTTTTAGAGAAAAATCTAGCATTCCCCGGTAGAGTCAGTCTTCAGAGATACATCTCTCCCAGTTGAAGATTCTCAATCTGGCCTCCCCAGCATTAAGTCTACTAGTTTAACACTCCCCAGCAATGACCCAGGATTTATTTTCCCCAGCTGCGGTCAAAGATGCCCCTGTCTCCCGATGGCCTGGATTCATCTATCCTACGCAAGACAGCTCTCCAGCTTACATGCACATCCATTTGTATTCATGAAACTTTGATGTACATTGTATCATGCATCATAGCATTGCATCCAACTAACTTTTCGCCTTTTTCAGGCAAGATCAATTGACAGAATAAAACAATTCAACTTCAAGACTTCTGAAAACAGTCCACGGGTTCTCCAAGTAAACGGATGTTAACCTATCACTTGTTCAGATTCAAACTCAAGACTTCTGAAAACAGTCCATAGATTCTTCCCAACAACGGATGTTAATCTACCAACTTGTTCAGACTCTTCTCAACCTTTGAAATTAGTTTACGGAAACTTCCCAACAACGGATGCTGCTCTATTGCTAATTCAACTTCAAGACTTCTGAAAACAGTTCACGGGTTCTCCAAGTAAACGGATGTTAACCTATCACTTGTTCGGATTCTTCAAGACTTCTGAAAACAGTCCATGGATTCTTCCCAGCAACGGATGTTAATCTACCAACTTGTTCAGACTCTTCTCAACCTTTGAAATTAGTTTACGGAAACTTCCCAACAACGGATGCTGCTCTATTGCTAATTCAACTTCAAGACTTCTGAAAACAGTTCACGGGTTCTCCAAGTAAACGGATGTTAACCTATCACTTGTTCGGATTCTTCAAGACTTCTGAAAACAGTCCATAGATTCTTCCCAACAACGGATGTTAATCTACCAACTTGTTCAGACTCTTCTCAACCTTTGAAATTAGTTTACGGAAACTTCCCAACAACGGATGCTGCTCTATTGCTAATTCAACTTCAAGACTTCTGAAAACAGTTCACGGGTTCTCCAAGTAAACGGATGTTAACCTATCACTTGTTCGGATTCTTCAAGACTTCTGAAAACAGTCCATGGATTCTTCCCAGCAACGGATGTTAATCTACCAACTTGTTCAGACTCTTCTCAACCTTTGAAATTAGTTTACGGAAGCTTCCCAACAACGGATGCTGCTCTATTGCTAATATTAACTTCAAGACTTCTGAAAACAGTTCACGGGTTCTCCAAGTAAACGGATGTTAACCTATCACTCGTTCAGATTCAACCTCAAGACTTCTGAAAACAGTTCATGGATTCTTCCCAAGTAACGGATGTTAATCTATCAACTTATTTAGATACGACTTCCTGAAAACGGCTTGTAGGTTCCCCCAACCACGGATGTCAACCTATTGCCTGTTCAGACCCCCCAATTCAGAAAGGGTCTAAGGCTCGGACACTTTCCTAAAGCTCCCGTCCAGATGGCATCTCTAAGCCCATCCCCGACAAGTTTCTGTCAAGCCCCTAGATGGCATCGTTAAGCCCATCTCCAAAGGGCATCTCTAAGCCCATTCCCGCATCCCGTACTATAATAAGTGCAAATTTTCTGGGCACATTAGTGTCCAATCTCCTTTTACCTTCAGGTCGCGAAAGGCAAGCCTGCCAATCTAACTCTTCAGGTCAAAGAAGATTGAACAGGGGCAACTGTTGTACCCTAAAATTTGCCCTCGTATTTTTCCCCAAGAAATCTCAGCTTCAAGCATTTCCTGACTTCTCAAACTGGCTCAAGAATCGGACAAACAAACTTTTCTTGACAGTCAAGCAAAATTAGGGTTTTTACTGAGTTTCAGAGCTCTGATTTGTTTCATACAATGGGCCCAAGGTTTGATTGATTGTTGGTCAGGCAAGAGTGATTTGGCATTTAATCAGGAATTAAGTTTTATGGGCATATTCTCAGAAGAATTTGAATTCCACAGCACTTTGCGATTTATTTCGAGATTCGGATTAAAATTCGCGTTATCTTGGTTTAATCAGTAAAGGAGACAGCGGTTTGAATTCAGTACGTTTTGATTAGGCCAGTCAGGTACAAGATGCAGTCTTGGATTCACAGTGTTCATATGTGTGATCAGTCTATCTGGGTTAATTGCTACCTTGCTTTGGATTTTGAATAGGACAGGTTTATTGGATCAATGTTGTTTTATTTTAGTTATTTATTATTCTAAAAATTAAATGATTGAATTTATTTTTCAATTGTTTTAATTCTAAGAATCTTTAAATAAATAAATAAAGCAATAAAGAAAATGGAACCATTTAGATAATTTGGATTTTTATTGATATTTGAATTATCTACAAATTGTTATTTATTACAAATAATAATTTACATTTAATTTAAATATTACATAGAATGAAAAAAAACTATCCTATTTTCTAAATATTCTTCGTGCTTCATTCCGCTCCGGTACTCCATTTTTCTCATCTGTAAAAAGAAATAAGAAAGTCAGAAAGAATTAAAATTAGCAGAGACAGATAAAATTGCTCATCATTAGGGGCCACTGACTGGGATCAGTTGCCCTCTCTGCAAATCACAGGATTTCTCCCGGTTCACAGAGAGGGAAGATTATTTTATTTCATGAATGCAAATGCAAATGCATAGTTTCAAAAAAAAAAGAGAGTTTGCAAACTGCATAAGATCTCAATGTCCAATTCAAACCATAAAGTCCAATTCAAACCATAAAATCCAATCCAAACTGCCAGAATGCCAAAAGATATCAAAGAAGTCAAATTGGTACAAGTTGCTATCAAAGCCTACAAACTGTCAAAAGGAGATGCAGGGGGTATTATGCAAGCAAAACAACCTTAACTCATCATTTCCCATGGAACCCCTTCAGAACAGTACAAATAAAAATCATATGAAAAAATCTTTGCTGTACTGTAGAGAGAAATAAAGAGAGATAAAGCAAACTCAGTTCAGATTAGGCATAGGCATCTGCACAGCAGGCAAAAGGAAGAGAGAGGAATGTGTACCAATTTCATCAACTCTGCACAATAACAGTTCACAGCAGACAATAGCAGGAAGAGAAAGATACACAAAATCAGAAAAGAGCCAACTCAGTTCAATAACATAGACAGCAGGCATAGACAGTAGAGGCAGAGGAGATATACAACAAAGAGGCTAATGCAGTATTATTCAAAAAAATTACACAGTATAGCCAATCACTGAAATGGAAAAATGCCATGAAATCTTGTGAAGTTGTCCAACAGACTTAGGTCAAAGGGAAGACCACAACTTTAAAAAAAAAAGGATTGGGCGCCAAGGTAAAAAGGAAAAAAGATTATGTAAATCAAATCCAAGCCTAGTTCAGAAGTGGCAGCAAGTGAGAGAAAAGAAGAGATATATACAAGACTGAGCCAGCATAAGCAGAAAAACGAGATCCAAACCACTACTACCATAACATACTGAACCAAGCATATACAAGCAAGAAGTTTCAAACAACTTGCAACCTTCAACAACACCCCAACCCTCAAACACCCAAACCTGCACCAGTATAACCATAACCCTAAAAACTCAAAAAACGCCCCAGACCTGTCTCAACCTTTATGCCAAACACAAAAACTTGACATCCAAACTCAGGAACTCAACCTTTATGCCAAACACAAAAAACCTGATATCCAAACTCAAGCATCAAACCACTACTGCCATAACCAAACAACAGCAATACTCATAACCCAAAACTCCCTGTCAAAAACCTTGCAAAACCAGTCTAAAGCCAAGCATCAGTCACGAAACATAACCCATACCTACAAACTGATCAAAACCAAGCCAAGCTAACATTACTCAGAACTTGCTAAAGACTATCAAACCAGCATTAGCGAAAAACTTCATATCCAAACTCAAGCCTCGCCATCTTATGAAAACCAACACCTAGCCTCAGAATTTCTTCATCATAGGCAATAACAAACATGACTTCCAACTCAAAAACCACTCAAGGCAATATTTGTTCAAAACCACTCAAGGCAATATTTGTTCAGAATTACTCAAGACAATAATTGTTCAAAACAAGTCACATAGCATCAAGCACATAAGCATCAGTAACATCAAGAAGAAGAAGATAAAAAGTGAATTTCAAGAAAGGTTTTTTCAGGCCAAATCGAGCATCATCATCAAAACCTTAAGCATAAACAGGGAACGAAGTTACCAGGAAGGGGTCATCAGAAGCGAAGCCTCATCAAGTCCATCACGACGCTCCGGCCGCCTGAACGCTACTTCTCTGCCTCTCCTCCGTCTCCCAAGAACAGGTAGCAATATCTTCCCTTTCACCTCATAAAACGAAAATATAAAACTCAGTTTAAAGACAAGTCCGAACCACGCGAATCCAGAAAAAGAAAGACGTAGATATATCATTTTAAGACTAACCTTGCTTCAAGAGACGCGAAATCCTTGCCCTGGAGGGAAGAGAGCGTTGAAGCGCGCTGGTGGCCGGAGGAAGCTCAGGGAAGACTAGAACGAAGAAGACGAAATTCAAGAGAACACGGCGCCGCTGCTGACGAACCCTAATTTCGTTCCCAACTGAAACAACGGCCTAACCCTAATTCTGTTTCAAAAACCATGGGCTTAATCTGACCCGTTTCCTAAAGCCCAACGAATTACTGTTTTTTTCTAACACTAACTGTTTTTTTCTAACACTAACTGTTTTTTCTAGCACTAATCCTATTTTATAAAACTCTAACTCTTTTCATCTTTATAATAAAAAACAATATTTATTCTTTTATATACTAACTCATTTATTTCCTTGTTTCTAAAACATATAATTTATTTCTTAATATTATTAAGCATACTAACTTTATCTAAATACTTGTATACATAATTAACTAAAAATATTTTTGAAATATATTTGTACATGTCATATAAGTTAAATTTGAAAATATTTTCTTAATACACATTTGTACATAATAATTTGAATACACTTTTCTAATACAAAATTCAATTCTTTTAATTTAAATTTAAATACTTTGTTGTATATAAACAAATAAAGAGACATTCTTGATTTAAACTTGAACATTATTTGTGCATATTATACATTTTTCATACATAATTAAAATTAAACTTTTTTAATTAACATTTGTACATAATAATTCAATACATTTCTCTTCTAATATTTAAAATTACGAACATTTCAACTAAAATACTCTCCAATTAGAACTTAACACTTAATCAACATCCTTCATTTGTACATAATTCATATAAATCAAAAATACAGATTAAAACATTATCTAGGTCAAAACCCTGATACGACTCAATTTCACAATTCGCATTGGCACATATTTACACTTACACACACATTTACACTTACACATACATTTGCACTTACACAATATATTGCCATACACACATTTTATCTTACATTTATACATTTGACATTTATATTTTGATTGCGACATTCGATTTGGTTGTAAAATACTATAAGTCTCATCCCCTTGTACATTTATACCCCCACTCCCGGATATTATGTTGTAAATAGCGTAGATTTACGTTCCGCAATTTACAGTTTTTTCAATTATACCGTGGTTAGACCTAGGGTTTGTATGTACATAAAATCAAACGCTAGATAACCTAATACAAGACAAATGCATGTAATCAATACACAATCACACTTGCACCCCCTAGGGTAATCCCACATGTTGCCTTCCAAATGGGCCATGCTTGCACGTCGAATGTCTTTGGCAAAACGAATCAAATGATCATAAGTCCCTCGATGACGCTTTCGAAAGTCGCCTATCAAAAATGATCAAGTCCCTTCAAAACAAATTGCCAAAGACACTTGGCATCATTGTATTCATGGTCCATGCGATGACCCGCGCCCGTCCCGAATAAACTTCCTAAACGCAAGATTGCCTACCGATTTCAATGGTAGAACAAAATTGTTAAAAGGGGTTAAAACATGACAAAAACCTTTGAGTACAATAGGGTAGACAAAACTCTTAGTTACTTGAGATCAAACTTGCAAACACACTTGCCTTCTTTTCAAAAACCACAATCCACGACACTTTCGAAAATCAAACTTTTCAAACTTTTGAAACATCTTTTCGAAAAGATATGCACCTTTGTAAAACATTCGAGTAAAGAATTATTACAAGGTTGGCCTAAGACAAGGCATCTTTTTCCAAAACATTTTCAAAACAACCCACACACGCACTATTTTCAAAACAATCGAAAAAACCAGGCAAGTGATCTAAAAAGCCAAGTAACTAAGAGCCCATGGATAACCATGGATGAAAAGGGTGCTAATACCTTCCCTTTTCATAATCTACCCCCCGAACCCACGAAATATCTCAAAAGGTTTTTGCTGTGCTTTTTAACCTTTCCTTTAGGATAAAATAAAAAGTCGGTGGCGACTCTTGCTAACCGCACAAGTGCGAATACGAATGCAAAACACTAGTCAGTTCTCCCACCGTATCACACCAAGAAAACATCTCAAAGGTTTTTCCTGTGCTTTTTGGCCTTTCCTTACGATAAAATAAAAAGTCGGTGGCGACTCTTGCTAAACCGAAACATTTGAGAACACAAACGCAAAATCCCAAGTTAGTTCTCCCACCGTATCACAGTAGGCACTAAAGGTTCGCAACGGCGGAGGGTGAAAAAATAATAAATATATTTATTTTCTCACCTCCACCATCTATTTTATACAACATTTTTCATAGCCAAAATATACAGATTTTACAAAGAGGTTCCTACGGAGTACCGTAGATGTTTAGGGTGCTAATACCTTCCCTTTGCTTAACCAACCCCCTTACCTTGAATCTTTCCCCCCTCTTTTTAGGTTATTCTCTCTTTTCCCATTCCTTTGGCAACAATAAAGCGCGGTGGCAATTTTGATTTTGATTTGTAAAAGTCTAGTCAATCCAATGGCTTGGTCTTAAACATGTCAATTGAATTTTCCAAAAAGAGTATCAGAAAGAAATATATGCCCGATTTCATCCAAACTAGAAGATGCCTATGCTCGACTTCAACTAGAAAAAGTATCAGAATAAATCCATGCTCGATGTAATCTGAACTAGAAGATGTCTATGCCCGACTTCAACTAGAAAAAGTATCAGAATAAATCTACGTTCGATTTAATCTGAGCCAGAAGATGTCTATGCCCAACTTCAATTTGAAAAGGTACCGGAAAGAGTATACGCTTGACTTTTCCAAAAAGAGTATCAAAAAGAAATATACACCCGATTTCATCCGAACTAGAAGATGTATATGCCCAATTTCAACTAGAAAAGGTACTGGAAAGAGTCTATGCTTGACTTTTCCAAAAAGATTATCAGAAAGAAATCTACGCCAGATTTCATCCGAACTAGAAGATGTCTACGCCCGACTTCAACTAGAAAAAGTATCAGAATAAATCTATGCTCAATTTAATCTGAGCCAAAAGATGTCTACGCCCGACTTCAACTGAAAAAGGTATCAGAAAGAGTATATTCTTGACTTTTACAAAAAGAGTATCAGAAATAAATCTAAGCCCAATTTCATCCGAAATAGAAGATGCGTACCCCCGACTTCAACTAGAAAAGGTAGTAGAAAGAGTCAACGCTTGACTTTTCCAAAAAGAGTATCAGAAAGAAATCTACGCTCGATTTTATCTGAACTAGAAGATGTCTACACAAGACTTCAACTAGAAAAGTATCAGAATAAATCTACGCTCGATTTAATCTGAGTCAGAAGATGTCTACGCCCGACTTCAACTGGAAAAGGTACCCGAAAGAGTCTAAGCTTGACTTTTCCAAAAGGAGTATAAAAAAGAATCTATGCCCAATTTCATCCGAACTAGAAGATGTCTATGCCCAACTTCAAATAGAAAAAGTATCAGAATAAATCTACGCTCAATTTAATCTGATCCAGAAGATGTCTACACCCGACTTCAACTGGAAAAGGTACCAGAAAGTGTCTACGCTTGACTTTTCCAAAAAGAGCATCAGAAAGAAATCTACGCCCAATTTCATCTGAACTAGAAGATGTCTACGCCCGAATCCAACTAGAAATGGTACTGAAAAGAGTCTACTCTTGACTTTCCCAAAAAGAGTATCAGAAATAAATCTATGCCCGATTTAATCCAAACTAGAATATGTCTACGCCCGACTTCAACTAGAAAAAGTATTAGAATAAATCTATGCTCGATTTAATCTGAGCCAAAAGATGTTTACTTTGAGAATGAACCTCTAAGGAAATTTCTTGAACAACCCTTTTGTCTGATGTAGCCATTGATTAGACTTTCAGGTCATATAAGTAATTGGTGATGTTTGTCTGTTGATTGGTCTTTCCTGAAAAGGTAAAGAGTTACCTGTACGCAATATTATGATGTATGAAATGCATTGCATAATGATGTTCTCAAAATAAATGAGATTGTGTTATATGCGTTTCGTATGCATATTGTTGTACCCCAAAATTTTCCCTCTCATTTCTCAAGGCATTTCCTTACAAGGATTTTCAAAAGTTCAAATTTTGCAAGTACAAGTGGGCTTTCAAGCATCAAATCAAAGAAGAGCATGCCTGCTTCGATTTCACATCCTTCGATTAGGTTTTTGGCCACTTTCAATGCAAGCTTGCCTTACATGCTTCAATTGAGAAATTACCTCTTTCCCGCATGCTTCGATCCACAGAGAAAGGGGCTCCCACCATGCTAGCATACACAAGGTAAAAGCTTCCCTATGGCTAGCATTCATATTAGCACCCACATGACATTGGCTATCTTCATGCTAGCTCTGACTGGGCAGAGCCTCCCTTTGAAACAACTTGCTTTTGATTCACAAGGGAAACGCCTATCTTTATACAAGCCTCGTTTAGGCAAGTAGGGACCTCTTGCATGCAAGCTTCGATTACACCAATGACCCCTTACAAGGGCGTTTGGTGCACATGGCAATAGCCTTCTGCAACCTCCTTTGATTCAAAACCTACGAAGGAGACTTAAGAAAAATTGGGGCATCCCGCTGACTGTAATCTCAAAACAAGAACAGTCAGGCAAAAATTAGGGATGATAAATTAAAAATAAGTCACTACAAATCCTCGACAACATGAAAAATGTTGTAAAAAATGAATACCTTCCGACAAACCTAACTTGTCTGAACCATCACCAAACCGACATTCCGTACTCAATTGGAATTCAAAAGTACGATTAACTGAATTTAGGACTGAAGAACATCACGAAGAACGGGAGGGTACAAATAAACTTTGAGCCTTATCCTTTGTTTCTTAAATCATGAACCAAGCAACGTTACAACCCTTCAAAAGTCCTAATTGAAGCATGGGTTAGTTTGAAAGTGTTGTACCCAAAAATTTGCCCTCCCATATTCTTCAAGATTTGTCAAGGGTCATCTTCAAATTGCTCAAGTCTACTCCTCAAGGATTGCACAGTCCAAACCATCTCCTAAGCCAGTCAAAATTAGGGTTTTGTTTCTTCCAAGGAAATTGAGGTTTTCAATGGCCCAATTAAGTCTCATATGCCTATATGCACTCTCAAGCACCTATATATCAAGTTTTAAGACTCACCATGCCAAATTCCACAGTCAAAAGCCCTATTTGATCAACAGTCAACTGTAGGGGCAAAATGGTCATTTTACAGTCGAAAGTCATAATTTTTGGTCAACATCTTATTTTGAGTCCCCAATCATCATTTGATCAAGTCTTGATCATGATTCCACAAGGATGGCTCAAAAATCATCAAGATGTAAAAGTTACTATTTTTGGACAGCAGAAAAGTCAATTGTATCTTGACCAAGGCATAACTTTTTCATGGTTCATCAGAAAAATCCCATCCAATGCTCATTTTGAAGGGGATGACATTTCCTACAATCCATTTTCACATTCCAAGTCCAAGAAATGCTCTCACAAAAAGTTATCAATTTCTACATTATAGGTCAATTTCAAAAGTCAACAAAAATGCACTTTAAGTCAAAGACCATAACTTGCGATTGGTAAATCCAAATGACATGGGACCAAAGGCATTGGTTAGAGGACTTCAAGACCTTTCCAAAATGTCCAAGAACATGTTCATATGATCAAAATTGAGCAAGATATGCATTGGAGAAGTTGGGAAATTTTTGTGAATTTGCAAAAGTCAACTTTGCTCAAAACACTTTGTTTTTGCTAATGGGCCTCAAATTTCTTCTTGAAACTTTATCCAAGGCCTATGCACGACCCATCAAGCCTATTTGAATTTAATTTCTTATTTTTACTAATTAATTGGATTCTTAATTGATTTTAATTCATTTAATTAATTTAAATTGTAGGAAATTCAAAGATATGGTTTTTCAATCTTTTTTTGAAGCATGAATGACCTAATCAAGCTGGAAAATTCGTGTGCAAATCAAAGGGACAAAAATCTCCAAGTTTGGCAAGTTTCTTCAATCAAAAAGATTCAAAAAGATGTGATTGCAAATCAAATATTCAAACCATCATGCAATGGATTTTTTGTGCAAGATTTAACCTAATTCCCTTCTATTATATATACACAAGCTAAACCTAATGCCATGGACGAGAATTTGCTGCAAGAAAGCCATAATCACATTCAAAAAAATCCAAGAAAAAGTGAAAACTGTTTTCTATAATTTTGCATGATTCAAAGCATTCTATTGTTTCTAATACATTGCAGGGGTCCCTAGAAATGTTTTGCAATCAAAACCACACGCTAAGACTCAAGAAATCGTCCAGAACAGTCACACAGTTTGCATACTTTTGTCATAATCGAAACTCATGATTCATAAGCATTTGATGTGATTTATGGTTTGTTTTGTATTGCTTGTATCCATATAAAGCTAATGGTATTAATTAATTGGATTATAATGCACAGAATCGTGAATTGCCATTAACGAATTTTAGGGTTCACGAGTTCTTAAATTAAGGCTTTCCAAATCCAGTAAAATTGGGACCCCTAATGCATATGGTTGGAATCGTCAAGGCCAGACGAACACAAAGCCATATTCGCGAAATATTTATATTGCTCACAGGCCTAGTCGCTATTTTTGGTCCTTGCAGGTTGTGGGGGTTAAAAACGCCCGCTATCTATTTGTTATTTACAGGCATCAACGAAGGAGATGAAGACGTGTATGCGTGTGGTTGGATTGTTCAAAATAGCGCGCGCGTTTTTGTAATTTCCAGCATAGTGATTAGTTTTTATATATTATATTTGTTTCTCATTATAAGATCAAAGCAAGCAAATGGCCTGGTGGTAGATGCGCTGGACGTTGATCATTGGGACCTGGGTTCGAATCCCAGGTCCACCCAAACGCTTATGTTATTTTGCTTAATATGTTCATGTGCAGGCTTTCAAAGGCGTTCCACCATACGTCTCAAACATCCAGGCGCCAAGTGGCCATAAGCTTGGATCCAATGGTCAGGAGATGGTGATCATGGTACTCCCAGTCAATACATGCTCTGGGGAATCAGCAAGGTCAACGTGGCTTGAGAGGATAATGGGCTTCAGATTGCTAACAAACCTCCATATTTGGGCCATCACCCCCCTGGTTTCTTTGTTCTTTCCTTTTTATTTTCTTTTTCTTTTAATTTCTTTTATTAACTATTATTATTATTATTTAATTAAGTCACATAATTATTTTTCATAATAAATTCAGACAATCAAAAAAATGTAAATATTTTTATTATTATTATTTTCACTTTATTATTTTGTAAATAAATGCCAACAAATTAAATTAGTTTAATTAGGTTTAATTTTGACTTTTTCATAATAAATAAAACAAATTTAGAGTTTGGGTTTTCTTGACAACTTTTAATTTCTTTTATTTTTATTTTCATTAAAACATAAAAATCATAAAAAACACTTTTTTTCTTGTAATTATTTAATTAATTAGTTTTAGGTTTAATATTTAATTAATTGCAAAAAGGACCAAAATCTCATTCTTTCACAACAAAGGGTCAAAACCCTAAAGACTTTTCCCGATTCAATTTCTTTTCGTGCATATTTATTCTTGATCATATTTATGTAATTGCTCCGAGAATGTAATAGATAATTAGGACTTTTTATCGCTTTCTTTATTTTCTCGCAATTTATTTTTCAAGGGTTATGTTTTTGGCGATGTAAATACCCGACGCCTTGTAATAGCGTAGATTCACTTTCCGCAATTTACTTTCGGCAATTATTAACTGTTAACTATGCATGACAGGACTTGCCTGAAAAATAAAACCAACTCGTAGCTCACCATAATACTTGTGCAAAGATAATCTTAACATGAAACCTGACACACATGCACATGCCACTCTTAGGGTACGCCTCACTTGGTTGCCTCGAGGTGGTCATTAAGTATAGGGTGTTTTAGAGGTCGCCCTCCTGTCTAAAGATCCCAGTTGCCTCGAAACGGTTGCCTCGGATAAAAAGGATCTAGGACATTAGGGTTACCGCTAAGGCATCCTACCATTGCTTTGGTGACCACACATGTCCCTATAATCGAATTGACCCGAATAACTCTAACGACGGTGCTACCTGCTTCTCAATAGTGGGATAGTACTGTCTAAAGGACATTTACACAGCTTAATTCCTTAGAGTAGGTAGATTTCTCCTGGGTACTTGCTCTTTCAAAAAACAAAAACAGCTTTCCGCACTTACACTTTCAAACAAAAGTTTTCAAACAAACATTTCATACACTCTTGAGGACTGATGCAAGAGTTACCTAGAAGTTTTCAAAACAAACTTTTTTCAAAACCCACATACACAAGAAAAGTAAACATCTTTTGAAAACATAGTGAGCAAGTACCTAAGAGCCCGTGGATAACCACAAATAGAAAGGGTGCTAACACCTTCCCTTTTTATAATCTACCTGCCGAACCGAGAAACATCTCGAAAAGGAATTTTGCTGTGCTTTTGTCCTTTCCTTGTTGGAGAAAATAAAAGACGGTGGCGACTCTTGCTTACTGCGACATTTCACGAACCAGCGTTCCAAAACAGTCAGTTCTATTTCCACCGATCACAGAACTGGCGACTCTGCTGGGGATCTATATAAGTGAGGTATACCTTAGGATTAGATCATTCTATGTTTTCAATTGTATGCCTTGATTGCTTTAATATTGTGGGCTTGTATCGGAGTTTCATAGATCCTAACCCGGATCCGGGGATACCCTTTAGAAGTAGCAACAAACTGTGAGGGAACTGTGCGGGGTATACCGACATGGTTGAAGCAGTTGCTACGTTGATGTAGCACTTTGGTGAGTACCGGTAACCCTTGAGTCAAGTCAAGGAGAGTACGGGGCCTCCGCATGGTATCGTGAAGCATCAACTGACCTTGGAACCTTACTTGACCATCCTGGCCTCTTTAGGGGTAGTGAGATGACCGACTTTGGTGCAGTCTGAAGTTGGTCGATACTCGATACTACACTCATTGAGGGTTGTTTTCTTGGAATATTTTGGTCGCCAGTTCAGTGGCTAAATCAAAACAATGAACATAGAAACAACCCAATGATATTGAGCTCCTTAGAACTCAGTTACTTTTGATAGGACAGGTTTTGAGCCAACCAACTTCAAGAGGGTAGTACCTAAACTTCATGCTGGCCTAAACTCTAAGGGTTGTCTGGTGTGACTTGTGTGTCTTATCATGTTTGCTTTTTGTGAATACCTGTGGTGTGTCTTTATCATAACATCATAACATCATAAAGCATCATATGCATCTACTAACCACTTCGAGGGTTCGAATCTTCATCTTTGTTATTGTTTTATAGGACATGGAGTCTCTCCGCAGAAAGACAATTCAGGTCAACCTTGTAAAGATACCTCCTCAGCTCAAGGAACTTACATCCAGGATTCCCGAGAACTCTTCCTTCAGTGAAAGGCATGGTAGACTCATCAGCTTGGTCAACACCAACATTGAAGAAGATATGATAAAAGTTATTTTCCAGTTCTTTGACCCCTTACACCACTGTTTTACTTTCCCGGATTATCAATTGGTGCCTACTTTGGAAGAGTTTTCTCAGCTTCTAAAAGTTCCTATTCTTAGTCAACTACCCTACAACGGTACGGAAAAGGAACCGAAACTTGAAGAGGTTGCTCAAGCCTTACGTCTGCAACCATCTGACATCAAGGGACATTGGGAAGTTAGAAGTGGTATCAAAGGATTCTTGGCAAACTTCCTGTTTGAGAAGGCCCAAGAATGTTGGAATTCTCTCGACCTACAAGCTTTTGAAGAAGTGATGGCACTCCTTGTCTATGGGTTGGTCTTGTTCCCAAATCCTGATCAACTTATAGACATAAATGCTGTCAAGATTTTTATGTCCAGGAATCCCAAACCTACAGTGCTTGGGGACATCCTCCACTCGTTTTACACTCGAACAATGAGAAAAAGAGGTGTTCTCATGTGCTGCACTCCTCTCCTGGCAAGGTGGTTTATTTCTCACCTTCCACAATCAGTTTTGAAGAACGAGCGGGGTTTAAGGTGGTCACAACGATTAATGACTCTTACACATTCTGATATACATTGGTGTTCTCGGTCCAGAGAAAATGTCACTATCATTGATTGTTGCGGAGAATTCCCCAATGTCCCTTTACTTGGAATTAGAGGAGGCATTACCTACAACCCATGTCTGGCTTTGAGACAGTTTGGATATGCTCGGAGGGATGGCCCTCATGACATGTTGATCCCTGACATAGTTTTTGACTTCGACAACAATGCGCAAGGACTTCGCCAAAGGTTCATCAGAGCTTGGAGGATGCCTAACAAGGTGGATAGTAAGACACTGGGGCACAAGAATTCCATCCCCCTTGAGCCTTACCTCAAGTGGGTACGAGCCCGATCCCAGAAGCTTATGATGCCATACCCTCACATTCTCCCCGTGACCAAAGAGCCAGTTGTGGAAGGAGAGGTCCCGTACACCATTCTACATCCTGACATGCCAACATCTTGGGAAGAAATGCAAAAGAGCTGGATCCAACTAAAGGAAGAGCGGAATTATCTTGAAGCCAATCTACATGCCATTGAGAAGAAGGTCTTGGAGCTCACCCGCCTACTTCACGAGGAAAAGACCCTCAACACCTACATCGCTCCAAAGAGGATGCGCAGTGTATTTTGGCATTAAGTATTTTGTAATATTTCGCCCATGAGGCATTGATGTACTAAACAATTTACTTCTTAATATAACGTGTGTTCCTTTTTGTTTACAACGAATTTGAATTTTCGAACCCTTGAATGCATTGCATAAATAGCATACCATGCATCATGTGCATAATAGGTACACTTTTTTCAGGTCACTTATCTTCTTCGCTGTTTATTTCAGCAGTCATCATGTCTTCTGAACCTTCTACTGAATAAGCGATCAAGGCCCTCCAGGCCCAGAATGCCCAGTTCCAAGAGATGGTTATGAGCTTAGCCCAAGGTCAACAGGAGTTGAAGACCCTGCTTATGAAGAAGAAGAGGAGGAGGACTGTCTTGTTCAATACCGGACGCAGATATGGGAATGCACTGCAGAATGAGGTTGACCTGACTACCCCATCTGTAGGGAAGGACAGTCTCCAAGAAGGAGGGGTTCCTAGTCCCGTGGTCTCCGACAACGAGACGGATTATAATGATGAACAATACCCTTCTACTGAGGACAGGTACAAACAGCTAGAGGACCGTTTAAGTGCTATGGAGATTCAACATGTGCCTGGGTTGGATTTTGGAGATCTAGGTTTATCCTCTGGGGTGGTGATCCCACATAAGTTCAAGGCACCTGCTTTTGCGAAGTACGACGGAGCTTCCTTTCCTAAGCTGCATCTCCGATCGTATGTAAGGAAGATCCAACCTTATACGACTGATAAGAATTTGTGGATCCGTTTCTTCCAAGATAGTCTTTCAGGGACTCAACTCGAATGGTTCTATCAGCTGGATGGAGCCAGTATTCGTAACTGGGAGGACTTGGATATTGCGTTTTATAAGCATTATCAGTATAATTCCGACCTCGCTCCTACTCGTACCCAACTCCATGGTATGTCACTAAGGACGGTTGAAGGATTTAAGGAATATGCTCAAAAGTGGAGAGACCTTGCTGGAAGGGTGCAACCACCTCTGACTGACCGTGAACTCGTGGATATGTTCTTGGGGACCCTATTTGGTATGTTCTTCATCCATCTGATTGGTAATTCTTCTGCTGGGTTTACAGATCTGATCTGTACTGGTGAGAGAATAGAAGCTGGTATCAAGTCTGGGAAGATACAGAAGGGTGCTTCCTCGAGTACTGAGAAGAAACCGTTCAAGAAGGAATCTAGTGTTGTTTATGGGTCGAGGAGGCAGAATAAACCGGAACGCCGCCAAGCTGTCAACGCGGTGGTTATCTCAAAGCCTGCTGCTGCTCCTCAGCAATATAACCAACCAAGGGGTGAGAGACCTAAAAGGCAGTTTACTCGACTCAGTATGACCTTCTCCTAGATATTGCCGCAGTTACTGTCAACCAATCTGGTAACTCTGAGAGAAGCTCCGAAGATTGTGAACACGACCTCTCCGAAGTACAATCCCAACGCCCGCTGCGCTTATCACTCCGATAGCCCAGGACATAACACAAACGATTGTTGGGCTCTGAAGAATAAATTTCAGGACCTTATTGATGCTAAAGAAATAGAGTTCGAGGCGCCCGAAAGGCCCAATGTTATGACTGCTCCCATGCCCAAGCATGGAGTGAACGCTGTAGTGGAAGATCTGTATGTAGCCTCTATGGATGATATTGTTACTCCGTTGTTGACTGTCAAAAGGAACCTGTTGCTAGCCGGTTTATTTCCGGGATGTAGTAAAGGTTGCCTTCTATGTTCTGTTTCACCTGCTGGTTGTCCTTTGTTGAAGTCAGGTATCCGGAACCTGATGGATAATAAAGAGATCTTGTTCGAGAAGATTGATGTTCCTGCTACCCCTACTGAAGAGGTGTCCATTGTTACTATTTTCAACAACTCTCCTAAGGCTCCCTCAAAGAATCCTGTCAAAATCATGCCTGCTCAGAAGATTGCACCCATAATTATTACTGTTCCGGGGCCCATCCCCTATACATCTGACAAAGCTGTCCCTTGGCACTATGGGGAAGATGTTTATGTTCTTGGAGTAAAGCAAGAGTTTGATGTTAGTACCGGCGTCAGCAACATCACGAGGCCTGCCAAGGTCACTCGTAGTGGTAGGCTCTTCTCACCAGATATTGCACCTCCAGCTATCCAGAGACCTCTTGTCATCACACCTACAAGCGTGCCCATTTCTCTTCCTGACCAAGGTCCTATTTCTACCCCTGCTGCCGAGTCATCCGACGCTCGAGGCAAAGGGATCGCTACTGATTTGCCTGCCCAGACGGAGGCACCAAAGACTGTTAATGTTGAAGCTTCCAAGCAGGAGATGGAAGAGATTCTTAAGATTATCAAGAAGAGTGATTTTAATGTAGTTGAGCAGCTGGGGCACACCCCCTCTAAAATTTCTATGCTATCACTGTTATTGTGTTCAGAGGCCCATGCCAAGGCTCTAATTTCCTTCCTGAAGACGGCCCACGTGCCACAAGAGACATCTGCTGATCAATTTACCGATTGTGTGGCCAATTTAACTGCTGATAATGGTTTGGGTTTCTCCGACGCTGATCTGACTGCTAAGGGGAAGAACCATAACGATGCCCTGCATGTCTCCATTGAATGCAGGGGCACTACTCTTGCCCATGTGCTAGTTGACACTGGTTCCTCGTTGAATGTATTACCCAAGAAGGCTCTAGACAGGTTGGATTGTAAGGGTTTAGAGCTGAAGCCAAGTAACATTGTTGTCCGGGCCTTTGACGGGTCCAAAAGGATGGTACATGGCGAGGTTGATATTCCAATCAGGGTTGGTTCTCAGGTCTTTGATTCAACATTCTATGTGATGGACATCCGACCATCCTATTCTTGTTTGCTGGGTCGTCCATGGATCCACAAGGCTGGAGCGGTGACCTCCATATTACATCAGAAGCTGAAGTACCCGGTCAAGGGGAAAATTGTGACAGTTCAAGGGGAGGAAGAGTACATGGTCAATCATCTTAACTCGTTCCGATATATAGAAATGGATGGGGAATTCATTGAGACTCCATTCCAACACTTTGAGGAGGTTCCTCAGACGCTGGCATCGACAGAGACTGTGATTGAAGGTTCTCCTTTGAAGATGGATTCCTTAAAGGATGCCCAGACTGTTATTGAGAAGGGTGAGTATGCAAACTAGGGCCGACTTCCTGATTTCACTCCGAAGACTGAAAAGTTTGGTTTGGGTTTCACTGTAGAAGCTCAGAGGGCTGTTCGTAAAGCAAGGATTGGAAGACCTCCTATATTCATCACCAACCCGGGAGTAAATGCTATTGAAGCCGACGCGGAAGAATCTGAGTTCGATAGTTGGATCTACCCAACGACCAACGGTGGACCTAACAACTGGACTACGAAAGACTTCATACCTATTTCTTTTGTCACTCAGTAATGAACTCCTTTGTTTTGAATTTGTAAACAGACAATATTACTAAACTTTATGGCCCAATGTCTTACCCGGGGCACCGTGGCTTCATTTGTGAGGGCTTTTGTGTGTCATTTTCATATATCATTAATAAAAGCATTGGACGTTTTTTGCATTTCAAATCTTGCGCTCCTTGTCTTTCTTTATCATATATTGCAAAACAGCTATATTTACACACACTCACATATACAGGTCCCAATCCACTCTGGATCTCACTGGTAACGACTCTGCTACTGCCAGTTATGACTTTGAAAATCTCATCAACTTAGCCGAAGACGAAGGTGAAGATGATTGTGAAGTGCCTGGTGAGCTTGCAAGACTGCTACTCCAGGAAGAGAGGGCCATTCAACCCCATGAAGAGCTAGTGGAAACGGTAAATATGGGTACTGAGATAGACAGAAAGGAAGTCAAGATTGGTGCCAATCTGTAACTCAGTGTGAAACAACGGTTGATTCAGATGCTGCATGACTACGTGGAAATCTTTGCCTGGTCTTACGAAGATATGCCTGGGTTGGATACTGACATTGTGGTTCATCACTTGCCTACCAAGGAAGACTGCCCTCCGGTAAAACAGAAAGTCCGCCGTATGCGTCCAGAGATGTCCAAGAAAATCAAAGCTGAGGTTATGAAACAATTTGATGTCGGGTTTCTAGCAGTGACTTCTTACCCTCAGTGGGTTTCCAATGTGGTTCTAGTGTCGAAGAAAGATGGTAAGGTCCGAATGTGTGTTGATTATAGAGATTTGAACAGGGCGAGCCCTAAGGATAACTTCCCTCTGCCTCACATCGACGTCCTGGTTGACAACACTACTCAGCATAAGGTATTCTCCTTCATGGACGGATTCTACGGCTATAATCAAATCAAAATGGCTCCTGAAGACATGGAGAAGACCACCTTTATTACTCAGTGGGGCACTTTTTGCTACAAGGTCATGCCTTTCGGGTTGAAAAATGCTAGGGCAACCTACCAACGTGCCATGGTTGCTTTGTTTCATGATATGATCCATCATGAGATCGAAGTATACGTCGAAGATATGATTGCAAGGTCCCAAACTGAGGAAGAACACTTGGACCATCTACAGAAGTTGTTTGACCGGTTGAAGTTGTATAAACTAAGATTAAACCCGAACAAGTGCACCTTCGGCGTGAGATCTGGAAAATTGCTAGGCTTCGTCGTGAGCGACAAAGGTATTCAAGTGGACCCTGCCAAAGTGAAAGCCATACAAGAGATGCCAGTTCCCAAGACAGAAAAAGAGGTCAGAGGATTTCTAGGACGGCTGAATTACATTGCCCGATTCATCTCACACCTAACTGCAACTTGTGAGCCAATCTTCAAGCTACTGAAGAAAGATCAAGTAGTACGTTGGAACAATGAATGTCAGGCTGCTTTCAAAAGAATCAAAGAGTATCTCCAAAAGCCACCTATTCTTATGCCACCAGTTGAAGGGAGACCTCTAATCTTATACTTGACAGTACTTGACAGCTCAATGGGGTGTGTGCTGGGGCAGCATGACGAGTCTGGCCGAAAAGAGAACGCTATTTATTACCTTAGCAAAAAGTTTACCGACTGTGAGACCCGATACTCACTACTCGAGAAAACTTGCTGCGCTTTGGTATGGGCTACTCGCCGGCTGAGACAGTATATGCTGACTCACACTACTCTATTGATTTCAAAAATGGATCCAATAAAGTACATCTTCGAAAAGCCTGCCTTGTCCGGAAGAATGGCAAGATGGCAGATGATCTTGACTGAATATGACATCCAGTACACAACTCAAAAAGCAATCAAGGGAAGTGTGTTGGCAGACCACTTGGCACATCAGGCAGTGGATGACTACCAATCTATGAACTTTGAATTTCCAGACGAGAATATCATGGTAGTGACTGATTGTGAAGTACCTGGACCGGATGAAGGACCTGAGGAAGGATCCCGATGGTCTATGCACTTTGACGGAGCCTCAAACGCTTTGGGTAATGGTATTGGCGCTGTGATCATATCTCCAAAAGGCTCTCATACTCCACTTACCGCCCGACTATGTTTCAACTGCACAAACAACATGGCGGAGTACGAAGCATGCATCATGGGTCTTCGAGTTGCAATCGACCTAAGGATAAAGTTTCTGAGTGTCTTCGGAGATTTCGCTCTTGTGATCAGTCAGATCAAAGGCGAGTGGGATACGAAACACCCAAATCTTATTCCTTACAAGGAGTATGTATTGACGTTGCTTCGCCATTTCGAGGAGATAACCTTTGAGCACTTCCCAAGAGAGGAGAATCAGTTAGCGGACGCGCTGGCTACGATGTCTTCTATGTTCAAAGTTAAATGGGACAACGAGGCTCCCCGGGTCATTATTTGGAAATTGGATGAACCTGCACATTGCTGTGATCTTGAGGCTGAAGAGGTAATTGAAAAACCTTGGTATCATGAAGTGAAGAGGTACCTTGAAGCTCAAGAATACCCCGAGGGCGCATCTGTTAATGACAAGAAGTTTCTGAGAAGGTTCGCGGCAAAGTTCTTCCTCAGCAATGACATCCTCTATAAACGAAACCATGATTCAACCTTGCTGCGTTGTGTGGATAAAACTGAAGCAGAAAGGATCATGGCAGAGCTGCATGAAGGTACCTTCGGAACGCATTCCAGTGGACATACCATGGCAAAGAAAATCCTTCGGGCAGGATATTACTGGTCCACAATGGAAGCCGACTGTTATTAACATTCTCGGACATGTCACAAATGCCAGATCTACGCTGATAAGGTACATGTTCCTCCAGTTCCCTTGAACGTCTTGACAGCACCTTGGCCTTTTGCAATGTGGGGTATTGATATGATCGGCGAGATCAGACCTACGACATCCAATGGGCATCGCTTCATCCTGGTAGCGATCGATTACTTTACGAGTGGGTTGAAGCAGCTTCCTTTGCTACCGTAACCAAGAATGTCGTGGCACGGTTCATTTGGCACAACTTGATCTGTCGATACGGTGTACCAGAGAGAATCATTACGGACAATGGTACCAATCTTAATAACAAGATGATCACTGAGCTCTACGAGCAATTTAAGATACAACATCATAATTTTTCTCCCTACCGGCCGAAGATGAATGGGGCTGTCGAAGTAGCTAATAAGAATATTAAGAAGATTGTGCAGAAGATGACAGTGACTTATAAAGATTGGCACGAGATGTTACCGTTTGCTCTTCATGGGTACCGTACCTCAGCACGAACGTTAACAGGGGCAACACCCTACTCCTTGGTATATGGCATGGAGGCAGTCCTGCCCATCGAAGTTCAGATACCCTCTCTCCGGATAATGAAGGATGCAGGTTTGAGTGATGATGACTGGATCCAGACTCGGCTTGATCAATTAAACCTAATCGACGAAAAGAGACTCACTGCTATTTGTCATGGTCAGACGTACCAAAAACGGATGATCAAGGCATTTAACAAGAGAGTCAGACGACAAGAGTATCATGTCGGAGACCTGGTAATCAAGCGCATCATTCTACCTCAAGGTGATCCCAGGGGCAAATGGACCCCCACATACGAAGGGCCATTTGTGGTTAAGAATATCTTCTCAGGAGGAGCGATGATTCTAACGACCATGGATGGTGACGACCTTCCTCACCCCGCCAATGCAGACATAGTAAAAAGATAGTACGCATGATTAAAGACCCGCTAGGTCGACTGGCCTAGGCAAAAATAAGGGCTTCCCGACGAACCAAAAGGGTTCAGGCAAAAATAAGGGATGAAAAATGAAAAAAATTTGTACACCCGGCAAGTCGAAAACCTGAAAAGGCGGCTTGGGCAAAAATGGGTATCCCGGTGGACTGAAAACCCGAAAGGGCGGTCTAGGAAAAAGTTAGGGATTAAAGCGTAATACTATGTCTCATTGGATCACCCTGCATCTAGACTTCGGTATCAACTGTCAGGCTCAGACGACACCAATCAGTCAGCTTCATCTTCAACTAAGCAGCAAAGTGATGAGACGCTTGAAGACATAAAGGCGATAGCAGAGTTGGAACCCAGTGGGATTTTTCACATAGCTGATTTGTTTTCTTTTCACAAATTGTACAAACTCTATCTTGTTCGGCGGCGTTCTCTTATTAGGACGTCAACCTCTTGTACACAAACGCCTATTTTCAGGCAAATTCAAAAATCAATATAAGTTCATTTTTCAGACAAATTGCAAATTGTTTTTCCTTTATCTGTTTTGTTTTGCAAAGAACGTCCAATGTTCATTTTTGATATATGCATTTGACATTAATTGCTGATCATAAATACTTGCATACGAAATAAAGGACTAATTACGGGTGATATCGGAAGTAGGGCAATAAGAATTGTCTAAGCGATCTAGTTGCTCTGTCCACCGAGGTACCAAGGTAAGTTCAGCTGAAGAATATGACCAAGACACCTTTACTCCCCGCAGAGTAAGACAAGATTCAGCAATACTCTCCCCAAGCCGAGTAGGCCTCCCATCAGCCCTAAAAAGGCACAGTATCTCCAGCAAGTCGGCAATACTCTCCCCCAAGCAGAGTTAGTCTATCATCAGCCCTCAAAAGGTCGGGTATCCCCAGAAGGTCTTAATATTCCCCAGCGGAGTATACAGATATTCCTCAGCAAGCATCCCCGGCAGTCTTAATATTCCTCGACAGAGTATAAGATTGTTCCTCGGTGGAATACTAGACACCCCAGTGGAGCCATTTCCTAAAAAGTTCCCCCAGGAGAGTTGAATCATCCTCCCCAATAGATTCTGGAAGCTTATCCCCTGCAGAGTGTAAATGCGTCTCCCCAGCCATATTCATAAGGTTATTCCCCACCAGGGTCTAACTGGGTTATCCTCAGCCAATTTGCAACAGAAATATCGTCCCTAACAAAGTTCTTTCTATCCCCCAACGGAGTTTATCAAGATCCCCAACAGAGCTTATCAACGGAATCCCCAGCGTAGCTATCGTTAAGATCTCAGCGAAGCATCTCTTCCCCACAGAGTAATTCCCTGCAGAGTAATCTCTTCATCAGGTTTATCCCCAACGGAGTCATCTTCTCCTACCGGTTTATTCTTGCAATCAGCTTCGATCATCATCCCCAGCGAAAACGAAGAACTCTACTTTTCAACATCAACCCAGGATTTAACAAGCTCCCGGCACTCGTCAAGGATTTATTTTCCTAGAAGAAAATATATTCATAAACATCACATTGTCATACATCATGATACATGCATATACGCATCATATCACACAATCTCATTTATTTTGAGAACATCATGACATCATGCATTTCATACATCATGACATTGCATACGACTAATGTTTTGCCTTTTCAGGAAAAAGGTCAATCCAAAGATGATTACTATCAACCTTAAGTTCCAGATCCGATACCTGTATCTAGCCAGGGCATATCTGTGAGCGATTGATTGTTGATCTATACCTGAAACCAGACAGGAAAGTATCTGCATGAAGAGTTTGAAGATCAACACCTGTAACAGGCCAGGAAATTATCTTTCATTCTCAGGTCAGAGATCTACACCTGTATCCAGCCAGGAAAGCTATCTTGACCAACCTTTTAAAGTTCCAGATTCGATACCTGTATCTAGCCAGGGCATATCTATGAGCAATTGATTATAGATCTATACCTGTATCTAGCCAGGAAAGTATCTGCATGAAGAGATTGAAGACCAATACCTGTATCCAGCCATGAAGACTATCTTTCATTCTCAGGTCAGAGATCTACACCTGTATCCAGCCAGGAAAGCTATCTTGACCAACCTTTTGAAGTTCCAGATACGATACCTGTATCTAGCCAGGGCATATCTGTGAGCGATTGATTGTAGATCTATACCTGAAACCAGACAGGAAAGTTATATACATGAAGAGATTGAAGACCAATACCCGTATCCAGCCAGGAAGACTATCTTTCATTCTCAGGTTAGAGATCTACACCTGTATCCATCCAGGAAAGCTATCTTGATCAACCTTTTGAAGTTCCAGATTCGATACCTGTATCTAGCCAGGGCATATATGTGAGCGACTAATTGTAGACCTATACCTGAAACCAGACAGGAAAGTTATCTATGTGAAGAGATTGAAGACCAATACCTGTAGCAAGCCAGGAAGTCATCTTTATTTCTCAGGTCAGAGATCTATACCTGTATCCAGCCAGGAAAGCTATCTCAACTAACTTTTTGAAATTCCAGATTCGATACCTGTATCTAGCCAGGGCATATCTGTGAGTGATTGTAGGTCTATACCTGTAACTAGCCAGGAAAGTATCTGCATGATGAGATTGAAAATCAACACCTGAAACCAGACAGGAAAACTACCTTTCTTTCTCCAGTATGCAAGTTCTCGCTAAGGAATCTCTTACGCGATCGACACCCTTGGATGGCATCTTTAAGCCCATCTCCACGACTATTCTGTCACATCTCCAGATGGCATCTATAAGCCCATCCTCCTACCATCATCTCTCCAAATGGCATCTGTAAGCCCATTCCCGACATCACATTGCTGATACTCATGCGAGTGCAAATTTCTGGGCACTCTAGTGTTCAATCACCTTCCACCTTCGGATCACGAAAGGCACACAAGCCAATCTACATCCTCAGGTATAAGAAGATTGAACAGGGGAAACTGTTGTACCCCAAAATTTTCCCTCCCATATTCTTCAAGATTTGTCAAGGGTCATCTTCAAATTGCTCAAGTCTACTCAAGGATTGCACAGTCCAAACCATCTCCTAAGCCAGTCAAAATTAGGGTTTTGTTTCTTCCAAGGAAATTGAGGTTTTCAATGGCCCAATCAAGTCTCATATTCCTATATGCATTCTCAAGCACCTATATATCAAGTTTCAAGACTCACCATGCCAAATTCCACAGTCAAAAGCCCTATTTGATCAACAGTCAACTATAGGGGCAAAATGGTCATTTTACAGTCGAAAGTCAGAATTTTTGGTCAACATCTTATTTTGAGTCCCCAATCATCATTTGATCAAGTCTTGATCATGATTCCACAAGGATGGCTCAAAAATCATCAAGATGTAAAAAGTTACTATTTTTGGACAGTAGAAAAGTCAACTGTATCTTGACCAAGGCATAACTTTTTCATGGTTCATCAGAAAAATCCCATCCAATGCTCATTTTGAAGGGGATGACATTTCTTACAATCCATTTTCACATTCCAAGTCCAAGAAATGCTCTCACAAAAAGTTATCAATTTCTACATTATAGGTCAATTTCAAAAGTCAACAAAAATGCACTTTAAGTCAAAGACCATAACTTGAGATTGGTTAATCCAAATGACATGGGACAAAAGGCATTGGTTAGAGGACTTCAAGAACTTTCCAAAATGTCCAAGAACATGTTCATATGATCAAAATTGAGCAAGATATGCATTGGAGAAGTTGGGAAATATTTGTGAATTTGCAAAAGTCAACTTTGCTCAAAACACTTTGTTTTTGCTAATGGGCCTCAAACTTCTTCTTGAAACTTTATCCAAGGCCTATGCACGACCCATCAAGCCTATTTGAATTTACTTTCTTATTTTTACTAATTAATTGGATTCTTAATTGATTTTAATTCATTGAATTAATTTAAATTGTAGGAAATTCAAAGATATGGTTTTTCAATCTTTTTTTTGAAGCATGAATGACCTAATCAAGCTGGCAAATTCGTGTGCAAATCAAAGGGACAAAAATCTCCAAGTTTGGCAAGTTTCTTCAATCAAAAAGATTAAAAAAGATGTGATTGCAAATCAAATATTCAAACCATCATGCAATGGATTTTTTGTGCAATATTTAACCTAATTCCCTTCTATTATATATACACAAGCTAAACCTAATGCCATGGACGAGAATTTGCTGCAAGAAAGCCATAATCACATTCAAAAAAATCCAAGAAAAAGTGAAAACTGTTTTCTATAATTTTGCACGATTCAAAGCATTCTATTGTTTCTAATACATTGCAGGGGTCCCTAGAAACGTTTTGCAATCAAAACCACATGCTAAGACTCAAGAAATTGTCCAGAACAGTCACACGGTTTGCATACTTTTGTCATAATCGAAACTCATGATTCATAAGCATTTGATGTGATTTATGGTTTGTTTTGTATTGCTTGCATCCATATAAAGTTAATGGTATTGTTTAATTGGATTATAATGCACAGAATCGTGAATTGCCATTAACGAATTTTAGGGTTCATGAGTTCTTAAATTAGGGCTTTCCAAATCCAGTAAAATTGGGACCCCTAATGCATATGGTTGGAATCGTCAAGGCCAGACGAACACAAAGCCATATTCGCGAAATATTTATATTGCTCACAGGCCTAGTCGCTATTTTTGGTCCTTGCAGGTTGTGGGGGTTAAAAACCCCCGCTATCTATTTGTTATTTACATGCATCAGCGAAGGAGATGAAGACGTGTAGGCGTATGGTTGGAGCGTTCAAAATAGCGCGCGCGTTTTTGTAATTTCCAGCATAGTGATTAATTTTTATATATTATATTTGTTTCTCATTATAAGATCAAAGCAAGCAAATGGCCTGGTGGTAGATGCGTTGGACGTTGATCATTGGGACCTGGGTTCGAATCCCAGGTCCACCCAAAAGCTTATGTTATTTTGCTTAATATGTTCATGTGCAGGCTTTCAAAGGCGTTCCACCATACGTCTCAAACATCCAGGCGCCAAGTGGCCATAAGCTTGGATCCAATGGTCAGGAGATGGTGATCATGGTACTCCCAGTCAACACATGCTCTGGGGAATCAGCAAGGTCAACGTGGCTTGAGAGGATAATGGGCTTCAGATTGCTAACAAACCTCCATATTTGGGCCATCACCCCCCCTGGTTTCTTTGTTCTTTCCTTTTTATTTTCTTTTTATTTTAATTTATTTTATTAACTATTATTATTATTATTTAATTAACTCACATAATTATTTTTCATAATAAATTCAGACAATCAAAAAAATGTAAATATTTTTATTATTATTATTTTCACTTTATTATTTTGTAAATAAATGCCAACAAATTAATTTAGTTTAATTAGGTTTAATTTTGACTTTTTCATAATAAATAAAACAAATTTAGAGTTAGGGTTTTCTTGACAACTTTTAATTTCTTTTATTTTTATTTTCATTAAAACATAAAAAACATAAAAAACACTTTTTTTTCTTGTAATTATTTAATTAATTAGTTTTAGGTTTAATATTTAATTAATTGCAAAAAGGACCAAAATCTCATTCTTTCACAACAAAGGGTCAAAACTCTAAAGACTTTTCCCGATTCAATTTCTTTTCGCGCATATTTATTCTTGATCATATTTATGTAATTGCTCCGAGAATGTAATAGATAATTAGGACTTTTTATCGCTTTCTTTATTTTCTCGCAATTTATTTTTCAAGGGTTATGTTTTTGGCGATGTAAATACCCGACGCCTTGTAATAGCGTAGATTCACTTTCCGCAATTTACTTTCCGCAATTATTAACTGTTAACTATGCATGACAAGACTTGCCTGAAAAATAAAACCAACTCGTAGCTCACCATAATACTTGTGCAAAGCTAATCTTAACATGAAACCTGACACATATGCACATGCCACTCTTAGGGTACGCCTCACTTGGTTGCCTCGAGGTGGTAATTAAGTATAAGGTGTTTTATAGGTCGCCCTCCTGTCTAAAGATCCCAGTTGCCTCGAAACGGTTGCCTCGGATAAAAAGGATCTAGGACATTAGGGTTACCGCTAAGGCGTCCTACCATTGCTTTGGTGACCACACATGTCCCTATAATCGAATTGACCCGAATAACTCCAACGACGGTGCTACCTGCTTCTCAATAGTGGGATAGTACTGTCTAAAGGACATTTACACAACTTAATTCCTTAGAGTAGGTAGATTTCTCCTGGGTACTTGCTCTTTCAAAAAACAAAAACAGCTTTCCGCACTTACACTTTCAAACAAAAGTTTTCAAACAAACATTTCATACACTCTTGAGGACTGATACAAGAGTTACCTAGAAGTTTTCAAAACAAACTTTTTTCAAAACCCACATACACAAGAAAAGCAAACATCTTTTGAAAACATAGTGAGCAAGTACCTAAGAGCCTGTGGATAACCATGGATAGAAAGGGTGCTAACACCTTCCCTTTCTATAATCTACCTCCCGAACCGAGAAACATCTCGAAAAGGAATTTTGCTGTGCTTTTGTCCTTTCCTTGTTGGAGAAAATAAAAGACGGTGGCGACTCTTGCTTACCGCGACATTTCGCGAACCAGCATTACAAAACAGTCAGTTTTATTTCCACCGATCACAGAAAGCATATTGTTACCAAAGGTATCCTGACTCCTCTAAGGCTTACTGCAAACCCTGAGTTGAATTCACGTTCTTACAAAAAATCTTTATTTGATAAAACTAATTTTCAAAACTCCAAGACAAACATAAACTTTGCATTATTTCAAATACCGCTGTTTGCATATAGCTATTTGTTTGACAACAGAGAAATTCGCATGACGAACATCCCATGAACAAAATTTTTCTCAAGAAACAGAACTACTTCGAATGGGATGACACTTCCAATGACAAATCTCTTTTAATCAAGGGGTGTGACATGTCACTATCCAAATCATCTTAGGGCAGTCAAGTCAAGATTCCAAGAAATCTCTCAAGAAATACCGAGTAACCAGGGGCAGGCCTGTATTTGAGTAACTTGGAGCATTGAGCATGAATTCCAGTAAAGGGTCACAATGGACCAAGCAAACATTTTCTGGCAGTACCATAGCACTTACTACTTGGGGAAGTGACCAAATTCCCACAAAGTCCTTTTCATAGGGTGATCCTCAGTCAAGTCCCTAGGAAGTTATCTTTATAAGGTTATCCCCACAGAATAATCTTCACAAATAAGGGTGCAAACCCCTCCCGGACAAGTTCATGGATATCCCCACAAAGTTGGATCTAGGTAATTCCCAGCCAGAGTTTCAATCTTCGGAAAACCTTCTTCCCAGCTGAGTTGATCTCAAGAATCCTCGAGGAGTTCTACCAAAAGAAAACATATCTCCAGCCGATTGGCAACATGGTTTATTTCCCCAACAAACTACACATTCCCCAACTTGAGTTTGCCTCTCCGACTACTACAAATCAAGGCACCACAACCCCTCTTCCCTTGTAGACTTTTCTACAATCCTCAGTGAGTTGCCGCAAAGCCTGGGAGACAACCAGATAACAATTAACTTCTTTATCCCCAACAAGTTGTTAACCTCCTTTCTCTTCCATCAAGAGATAACTCCCCAGTAGAGCAACAGACAACCTCCTGAACTCTTTTCCCCAAGCAGGAATCAACACTTTCCACAGAGTTTTCCCTCAAACAAATTCAATATTCCCGAATGAATTTCTCCTCAAACAACAAAACAGGAATCCCCACCAGAAAAATTCTAAACAAGGTTTGAAGATATGCACATTCTTCATCCCCAACAGTAGTCCGAGATTTAACTTTCCAAAGCTCCCCAACACTTGTCAAGGATTTATTTTCCAAGACAAAATTACATTTCAAATAAATATTTCATATTCATACCTCATATTACATACATGATAAATGCATACAGCACAATCTCATTTATTTTGAGAACATCATTACACCATGCATTTCATACATGATGATGTTGCATGTAGCTAACTCTTTACCTTTTCAGGAAAGATCAATCAAGACAACCATCTCAACGACCAACAAAAGCAAGTTCCAGATTAATTCCTGAAACAAGACAAGAAAACTATTTGCGAACAACTGATTGTAGATTAATACTTGAAACAAGATAGGACAACTATCTACTCGACCATCATGAAGTAACCCTACCCAGGTTACTTCTTAATTCCAGATGCAGTTTTACCCGAACTCATCATGAAGCAACCCTACCCAAGTTCCTTCTCATTTCCAGATGCAATTTTACCCAGACTCATCATGAAGCAACCCTACCCAAGTTCCTTCTCATACATTTCCAGATGCATTTTCACCCGGACTCATCATGAAGCAACCCTACCCAGGTTCATTCTCATTTCCAGGTGTAGTTTTACCCGGACTCATCATGAAGCAACCCTACCCAGGTTCATTCTTATTTCCAGATGCAATTTTACCCAGACTCATCATGAAGTAACCCTACCCAGGTTCCTTCTCATTTCCAGATGCACTTCTACCCGGACTCATCATGAAGCAACCCTGCCTAGGTTCCTTCTTATTTCCAGATGAAGTTTCAAACAAACTCATCATGAAGCAACCCTTCCTAAGTTCCTTCTCATACATTTCCAGATGCAGTTTTACCTGGAGTCATCATGAAGCAACCCTACCCAAGTTCCTTCTCATTTCTAGATGAAGTTTTACCCAGACTCATCATGAAGCAACTCTACCCAGGTTCCTTCTCATTTCCAGATGCAGTTTTACTCGGACTCATCATGAAGCAACCCTATCCATGTTCCTTCTCATTTCCAGTTGCAGTTCTACCCGGACTCATCATGAAGCAACCCTGCCCAGGTTCCTTCTCATTTCCAGATGAAGTTTCACACGGACTCATCAAGAAGCAACCCTACCCAGGTTTCTTATCATACATTTCCAGATGAAGTTTCACACGGACTCATCATGAAGAAATCTTACCCAGGTTCCTTCTCTTAAATTCCAGATGAAGCTTCACACGGATTCATCCTGAAGCAGCCCTACCCAGGATCCCTCTCATATATCTCCTAAAGCAGCTACACACATGCTCATCATAAAGAAATCTTATACAGATTCCTTCTGTGATACGGTGGCCAGAACCGAGACGTGTTTCCCCTTTTTTAAGGAATTTGCTGGTTTGCGTTTTGCGTTTGTTTTTTGCAAAATGTCGCGGTAAGTAAGAGTCACCACCGAATTTTATTTTATCCAACAAGGAAAGGAAAAAAAGCATAGAAAAATTCCTTTTTCGAGATATTTCTGAGTACGGGGGGTAGATTATAGAAAGGGAAGGTATTAACACCCTTTCTATCCGTAGTTATCTACGGGCTCTTAGGTACTTGCTAATCATTTTCAAAATTGTCTTCTTTGTGTTTGTGTGCTTTAAAAAGTTTTTGTTTTGACTTCGATTTAACTCTTGCTTCTGTCTTCAAGAGTGTAATGAAGTGTTTTTGAAAACTTTGTTTGTAAAGGAGTGTAAGTGTGAAAAAGTTTGTTTTGTTTGAGCAAGTACTTAAGATCTAATCTACCTACTCGAAAAAAGAATCGTTCTATGCTTGTTTCCTTTAGACAACGCTATCCCACTATTAGTGAGTAGGTAGTATCGTCGTTGGAGTTTTGAGGGTCAATTCGAAAGGGACGTACGATCACTAAAGCAACATTAGGACGTCTTAGTAATAACCCTAATGTCTTAGATCAATTATTCGAGGCAAAAATTCCGAGGCAACCATTCCGAGGAAACTTTCCGAATCGGGACTTTGATCTTTGTTTAGACAAAAGGACGACCACTAAAGCATCCTATACTCAATGACCATTTACTGAAGGCAACCAAGTGGGAGTGTACCCTAGGAGTGTGCATGTGCGAGTGATTCAATTTTAGATTATTTATCTTTGCACATTTAGGGTGATCTAACTGTTTTAAAAATTAATCATACATTCTTGTCATGCATCCTAATATCATACATCTAACAGTTAATAATTTGCAGAATTTAAAGTGCGGAATTTAAACTATGCTATTACAAGGCTTCAAGTATTTACATAGCCAAAAATAAACCCTTTGAAATTAAAGAGATAAATGTAAATAAAGTCCTAATTTAACTATTACAAACTGTAGGCAGTTACATAAATATGATAAATAATAAAAATAAAGCGCGCGAGAAAAATTAAGGTCGGGAAGAAAATAGGGTTTTGTCCCTTCTAACCTGATTAAAAGAAAACTGGTTTTTGCTGTTTTTTAATATTTTTAAAGAAAAGAATTAGGTTTTCTAAAATTAAATATACAAATTAATTAGTGATTAAATTAATTAATAAAAATAAATACATGACCTATTTTTTATGTTTTGGTTATTTTTAGGAAAAAGAAAATATAATTAAATTAGAAATAAAACCTAATTGTTCTAATTAGTTTTAATTAAAAAATAAATTAAAGTTATCTAAATTAATAAACTTAAGTAAATTAATAAATTTATTAATAAAAAATATACCTAAATCTAATTGGTAAAAAATAATATTTTTATGATTTTTTGATAAAAGAAAATAATTATTTGTATTAGTAAATAAAATAAATAAATTAAATAAAATAAATATAAAAAAGAATTAAAGGAATAGAAAACTTGGGCCTGATTAACAGCTTGAGGGGGTGCAAATAGTATGCTGGCCCAAGACCAAAGAGGTCCACGTTTGACTCTCAGGATCTTGTGTTGCACATTGACTATGCTCCATGGTGTTCCTCCGTTTAATGGCCTTTGGATCTGGGTCTTAAGACACCTGGCTGGTTGGATGGTGAGGGTGCACAATGGTCCTTGGTCTTTGTTACACGCTGGATTGCCTGAAAGGAATTAAGAAAAATAAACGTTGGAGGCATGGGTCGAACCCCTGACCTCAAGCTTTCTCAACGCCTTAACACCAGCCTGGCTACCACTGGGCTAATTGCTCCTGCTTGTACATATAATGAATAATAATAATAATATGTAAAAACAAGAATTAGTGGAGGATGACAAAAAAATGCGCGCCAGAGTTTGAATGTTCCAATAGGGATGTGACACGCAGGTCATCCCTAACCTTGTTCCGTTGGTAAAAGTGGGAAACTTTTACCTACAGACGTTTATCCGTCACTATAGCCAGAGCTCATTCCAAAATCCTCCATGAGCAATATAAATGACATCTAATTCCATGGTTGGATTCGTCTTATCCTCCTGAACATGATGGTCTCACTCATGAAGGCTAATTTTACCTGCAAGCAAAAACCCTAAAATGGAGCTACAAACGCTAGCCATGGTGAAATCTTGCACATGACATATAAATGAAATTAAACGATGTAGAAATCTTGCAAATGTTCCATAGATCTAGAATATGTGGCTAATTCATGCTAACAATGCCTAAATCGTGCTAACCAAATTCAAAAATTCATGGATATCGTGATGGACTTACATCGCTTTTGGGTACTGGAAAGGCTTTGTTCTTGATTGCTTTAGCTTGCTGATACTCCCAGGAATCGATTGGGATAGCTAGAAGGCCTTGAGGATGCCTGAAAATAGGAATTCGTGTTTGCACTTTCTTGGTATTTTTTCCAATTCTGTTCTCCTTGCTGTGCCTGCTTCCAACCTAGTTTTGAGTCTGCACACGTTCTATATGTATCAAGGAAGGGATTAGGGTTGATAACTGATCTCAATATTTCTCCATCAATGAATTGGATATTGATTTGATACACCTTAAAAATATTTCCAAAATTGGCCTAAAACCAATCTTTTTATCCACCCTAATGCCTTGCACGAGTTTGATTTGATGCTAGCTGTAATTGAAACCTGAAACAAGCACAACATCTTTTGTTTTCAATATTTTGGATTTTATATGATTTATTTTGATTAAAATTGATTTAAATCAAATAAAAATCAAAATAAATAATAAAAACATGATAAGGACAAGTGGCAAGGGCTAGAGCTCGTGGACTATGTTTCCAACTCAAAACAAGTGAAAAAGATTGGGCCCATTTGGCAAAAATTGAAGTTTTAGGCATAGTTGACTTTTGGAAATTTTGCAAAAAGGGTCAACTTCATCAATGCATAACTTCCTCAATTTTGACTCTTTGGAGGTGTTCTTGGAATTTTTAGAAAACTTGAGATGTCCTCTAATAAACCCTTTTAGTCTCATATAAATTTGATATTCCATGCTCAAGTATGAAGCTTTGACAAAAAAGGTGTTTTTGTTGACTTTTGAAAATGACCTATAATGTCCAAATTCATAACTTCTTGTGAGTGCATATTTTGAACTTTGGAGATGAAGATGGATTGTAGGGAATTTCATCCTCTTCAAAATGAGCTTTGGATGGGTCATTTCTAATAAAGTATGAGAAAGTTATGCTTGGTCAAAGTTGAGTTGACTTTTTCTTCTAAACCCTAATTTAGCAACTTTTGAGTCTTGATGAATTGTGAGAAATCCTTGATGAATCATGATCAACCCTTGATCAAATGATGATATATACTTCAAAATGAGGATGTTGACCAAAAATCTTGAAGTTTGATTGTATGTGGGCCACAGTTGACTTTTGCCCTAGCATAGTCGATTTTTGGGCCTTTGAGCAATTGACTGAGAAAACTTCCTCTTTAGGGCTTGAAACATGACATGGATGATCCTGAGAACATACTGGGACAATGTTGAGAATTTGGGGTCTCTTGGACTCAAGTATCTTGATGCAACATGAAACCCTAATTTGAGGTAGACTGCCTTAGGAGAGAGCTTGTCTGGACAACCCTTGGACTACCTTGAGCAACTTGAGGATCATTCTTGAAATGTTTTGAGAAATATGGGAGGGAAAATTTTGAGGTACAACAGCTGCCCCTGTTCAATCTTCTTAAACCTGAGGATGTAGATTAGCTTTCGTGCCTTTCGTGATCCGAAGGTGGAAGATGATTGAACACTAGAGTGCCCAGAAATTTGCACTCGCATGAAGTGGTGATTGTCTTGTGATGTCGGGAATGGGTTTAATGATGCCATTTTGAGACTGATGATGGGAGATGGGCTTAAAGATGCCATCCGAAGGAGTGTCGATCACATAAGAGATTCCTTAGCGAGAGCTTGTATACCTGTCGTTGAGGAAGATTCCGCTGGGGAAGGCTGGTCTTTGTTAAGAGAAGTAGAATTTTAGGAGATTCGGTCGTCCGTTATTCTGCTGGTGAGTCGTCTCTGTTTGAATTTTAGGAACTTCGGTCGTCCGTATTCTATTGAGGAAACATCTCTGTTGAAGTTTAGGAACTTCGGTCGTCTGTATTCTACTGAGGAAACATCTCTATTGAATTTTAGGAACTTTGGTCGTCCGTATTCTACTGAGGAAACATCTATGTTGAATTTTAGGAACTTCGGTCGTCTGTATTCTACTGAGGAATCATCTCTGTTGAATTTTAGGAACTTCGGTCGTCCGTATTCTACTGAGGAAACATCTCTGTTGAATTTTAGGAACTTCGGTCGTCCGTATTCTACTGAGGAAACATCTCTATTGAATTTTAGGAACTTCGGCCATCCGTATTCTACTGAGGAAACATCTCTGTTGAATTTTAGGAACTTCGGTCGTCTGTATTCTATTGAGGAAACATCTCTGTTGAATTTTAGGAACTTCGGTCGTCCGTATTCTACTGAGGAAACATCTCTGTTGAATTTTAGGAACTTCGATCGTCCGTATTCTACTAAGGAAACGTCTCTGTTGAATTTTAGGAACTTCGGTCGTCCGTATTCTACTGAGGAAACATCTCCGTTGAATTTTAAGAACTTCGGTCATCCGTATTCTACTGAGGAAACATCTCTGTTAAATTTTAGGAACTTTGGTCGTCCGTATTCTACTGAGGAATCATCTCTGTTGAAATTTAGGAACTCGGTCGTTATTCTACTGAGGAATCATCTCTGTTGAAATTTAGGAACTCGTCCGTTATTCTATTGAGGAAACATCTCTGTTGAATTTTAGGAACTTCGGTCGTCTGTATTCTACTAAGGAATCATCTCTGTTGAATTTTAGGAACTTCGGTCGTCCGTATTCTACTGAGGAATCATCTCTGTTGAAATTTAGGAACCCGTCTGTTATTCTATCGAGGAATCATCTCTGTTGAAATTTAGGAACTCGTCTATTATTCTATTGAGGAATCATCTCTGTTGAATTTTAGGAACTCGTCCGTTATTCTACCGAGGAATTATCTCTGTTGAAATTTAGGAACTCGTCCGTTATTCTACTGAGGAATCATCTCTGTTGAAATTTAGGAACTCGTCTGTTATTCTACTGAGGAATCATCTCTGTTAAAATTTAGGAACTCGTCCGTTATTCTACCGAGGAATCATCTCTGTTGAAATTTAGGAACTCGTATGTTATTCTACCGAGGAATCATCTCTGTTGAAATTTAGGAACTCGTCCGTTATTCTACTGAGGAATCATCTCAGGGAGATGAGATTAAACTTGCTATCTGGTCGTAATCTGGGCTTCATAGAGACTTACTGGGGATTAAACTATTATCCAGTCGTACCCGGGCTTCATAGCTTGAATTTTGTGAGAATTTGACTGTATCTTTCCTGAAAGGTAAAGGTTAGTTGTATGTAATGCGTGATATGTATCAAGCAATGATGTTCTCGAAATAAATAAGGTTGTGTTTGTACGATGCGTATACGCATGTGTCATGATGTATGGAAATGTGATGTTTTTAGTTGGGGAAAATAAATCCCGGATTGCTGCTGGAGAAAAGAGTTGAATTCTTCGTTTTCGCTGGGGATAGTGGATGAAGATAATTGTGAGAATAAACCTGCAAGAGAGTATAACTCCAATGAGGAATAAACTGACGAGAAAAAGACTCTGTGGGGAGGACAAACTCTGCTAGAGAACCTGTTGATTTGGAGAAATAACCTCGGCTGGGGAATAAACTGACGAGGAAATGTCTCTGTGGGGATTTAATTTCTGTTTGTGAAAGGAATGAACTCCGCTGGGGATGAGTTACCGTTGTTGGCGATGATACACTCTGTTGGGGAATTGAGTTTCTGTTTGTGAAAGAAATGAACTTCCCTGAGGATGATTTTCCAATTGCGACTTCACTGGGGATAATCTTTCAGACTCTACTGGGGATAACTCTTCAAACTCCACTGGGGATAATTTTCTAGTGCTGATGATAGATAAACTCTGCTTTGGGGAGAATCTTACCTACTCATTCGCGGTTGTGAGCCTCGGGTGGGGAGAGCTAACACCACTGTCCTTTTCTTACTCTACGGGGAGTGAATGTTACTGGGACGCATGCTGAGGATATGACGATGGCTTTGCATCAAGACTTTTCTGCCTCTGTTATCTGCTGGAGAAAGTTCCTGCAGAGGCCTTGTGGATCGAGTGTTATCCCAACTTATGAGGTGTTTGGTAACTTTCGATCGAAATGATCAACCTTCTTCTAGTAGGCAAATGACAAGATGACGGGACATAGTCGTACGCTTTGATCCCTAATTTTTTCCTGGACCGCCCTTTCGGGTTTTCAGTCCACCGGGATACCCTTTCTTGCCCAAGCCACCCTTTCGGGTTTTCGACTTGCCGGGTGTACATATCTTTTTTGTTTTTTATCCCTAATTTTTTCCCGAACCCTTTTGGTTCACCGGGATGCCCTTATTTTTGCCTAGGCCGGTCAACCTAGTGGGTCTTTGTTCATGCGCAGTATTTTCTGACTATGTCCACGCTCTCAGGGTGTAGGGGGTTGTCACTGTTGGTAGTGTTATGTTGCCATGATACCAGAAGATGTTTGTTTGATCGTACATGATTCATTGCTGGAATTCATGCCCAATACCCCCCGAGTGATTCAGATGAAGATTTGCCCCTGGCTATTTGGCATCTTTGAGAGATTCCTTGAATCTTGACTTGGCTGCCCCAGATGATGGACAATGGTCATGCCGTGCCCCTTGGTTGGAAGTGTTTTTCCACTTAAGGTGATCCTTTTTATTGAGAAGGTTTTTGTTCACTAGATATTCGTCGTGCAAATTTCTCTGCTGTTTGAACAAATAGTCATATGCAAACAATGTTATTTTAAGAATGCAAAGCTTATGTCTTTCTTGAAGTTTTTAAAAATGCATTTTTCAGTAAAACAGACAAATTTTGTAAAATGTGATGTCAACTCAGGATTTACAGCAAGTCCTACAGGAGTCAGGATACCTTTTGTAACAATATGCTTTCGAACTAACCCATGCTCCAGCTAGGACTTTTAAGGGTTATAGTGTGGCATGGTTCACAGTTTAAGAAACAAAGGATAAAGGCTCAAAATTTATTTGTACCCACCCGCGCTTCGTGATGTTCTTCAGTCCTAAACTCAGCTAATTCTTCATTTAGATCCTGCTTGAGTCTTCGCTCTGATATTCCAGTGATGGTTCAGATACTGACAGATTATTTTGAACATGCAGTCATTTTTTTTGAGAGTTTGTAGGACCTCTTTCTTTTTTTTGATTTTATCATCCCTGTCTTTTTCCTGAACTGTTTCTTTTTGTGATTACAGTCAGCGGGATGCCCCCGTTTTTTTCTTAAGTCTCCTTCATAGGTTTTGACTTAATGGGCTTTTATTTCGAGAGATAATGACTGCCTGTCTTGATGATTATAGGGAACCATCACCATCTTTTGTTTCGGAAGGACGTCTTTGATGCCATTCATTGTGCACCCGGATTAACAGAGAAAACTACCCTGCCCCAGGTTGTGATTAAGTGTTTTAATTTGTATGAAAAGAAAAACTCCAACTTCTTTGGCTCAAAGGGGTTGACTAGGGATTATCTTCCTTATAACTCCACTATTTAAGATTTGAAGCAACGCCTGTACATCATTAGCGGGGTCGGTTCAAAAGCATACTGTAGAAATCGTGGTATCGTTTTCGTCATCCTCCCTCTAAAGGCTTAGAGTTTTTTTTAATCGAGAGTTGAACATCACAAAAAAGGAAAGAAATTTAAATATAGTGAATACGAATGGATTGATTCAAAACAGACATATGTAATGCATTGATAAAGTAACAAAGTTTGATATGAACAAATATTCGAACAATCAAAAGAAAATTACAACTTGAAAATTCTAATGAACAAAAGCCTCTCTTGTCAGAACTTGTTACTTCAAATGGTGAGCCTTGGAGGATTGACAGAAACATTCCAGTTGACCATCTTGTGTGAATTCCAATACTCCTTCGTTAATCAGGTTTTGAATTTTGTATTTCAACTGCCAACAGTCGCCAGTATCATGCTCCGGACTGTTGGAGTGATATGCACACCTTGCATCAGGATTGTAGTTAGGCGAAGAAGTCTTGGGATTCGGGTGAGGTCCTATCAACATCACCAGATTCAATCTCAACAGGTGTTGTAAAGCTTGGGACAGCGGCATGTTGAGCTTGGTAAACTGCCTCTTGGGTGTATTTGTCTTACTCTGATTAACCCGTTGTTTTTGGCGAGGTTGTTGTTGGACCCGCGAGGTAGTAGAAACTTGGAGAGGTATATTCTTCATTGAACCAAACCCTTGTCTTCTTAAAGTTTGATCAGTGACTTGGTCCTCGGTCTCAACTGTCTGCTTCATACTATTGTATCTGTCTTGATGAAGCTGGTTGATAATGGTTCTCAACTCTTCTTGTTCCCGGGCTAAGCCTTGGATAAGGGCCATCTGCCCCAGCATTCGGGTTCTTATTGCATCTACCTCAGCTTGCAGTTGTTCCAACCGCTTGTCCTTATTGTCTTTAGGACTTTTCTTGACCAAGTTCCCAACAAGGAGTGTTTTCAACTCTTCCTGCCCCTTGGATAGGTTTAGGAATATATCCCTGAACTGTGCTTCTCGAGTATGAAGATCTCTGTTGTCTTGTTTGAGAGCCATTGCTGAAATAAACAGCGAGGACATGAGAGACCTGTATCGGAAGACTTGTTGTGCAATGATATGTATGATATATGTATGCAATGTTTTTAAGGATCTCGCGGGGTAAACAAGAAAGTGTCAGAAGTTGATTGTAGCTTGATTGAAGAAACTTCGTTCATTAAGAGTCCTTCTTCAAGAGTCAAGCTCACCATATCGAGTGGGTCATAGCCACTGACTTAAGTTATCGTGTTTTGATCTCTAGAAGACATTGGCTAGAGGAAAATAAATCCCCTTTTCCCCTTGTTAGATGTTTGATTTACCATGACCTGCATCACAAACCCTTGAGATCCTTGAAATGGTTAAGGAAATGTTAAGGCATGATGTTATGATGTGTATGCTATGCGTTTAAGCCACAATGCGAGGTAATGTAAGCAAGTAAACTCGGCAAGAAATCCAAGTTATTGGATAAGGACTGTAAAAAAAACCTACAAGGAACTCATATTGTCAGATAATAAAACTGTGCAAGTAGTTCAAGTTGAAAGCACACAAGTCACGCAAACAGCCTTAGGTTTAGGCTTGCATGGGGTCTAGGTATTACCCTATTGAAGTTCAGTTGGTTCAACCTGTCCTAATAATAGTAACCGGGTTCTAGAGGTTCTCAATATCACTGACCATCCTCCATCGGTCATAATTCCAGTAACGTAATCTTTTCTTGCGACCGGAACCATCTCGAGAGTATGGTCTCAATGAGTGTAGCTTACTGCTACTTTCTATGGCCAAGGTGGTCAATTATAGGTTCTAAGGTCAGTTGATGCTTAACGACCCATTAGCAGCCCCATACTCTCCTTGTTTCTCCACAAGGGATATCAGTACCAACTAATGTGTCACACCAACATAGCTACTGCTTCAACTGTATCGGTCTATGCTGTACAGTTCCCTCACAGTCTATTGCTACTTACCTAAAAGGTGTCCCCCAGATCCGAGTTAGGATCTATAGTAACTCTGATACAAAGCCCACAAAGATAAAGCAATCAAATCAAACAATTGAAAACAATATGATGAAGTAATCCAAAGGTACACCCCACTTATTAAGTCCCCAACAGAGTCACCAGTTCTATAATACGGTGGCCAGAACGGGGACGTGTTTCCCCTTTTTTAAGGAATTTACTGGTTTGCGTTTTGCGTTTGTTTTTTGCAAAATGTCGCGGTAAGCAAGAGTCGCCACCGACTTTTATTTTATCCAACAAGAAAAGGAAAAAAAGCACAGAAAAATTCCTTTTTCGAGATATTTCTGAGTACAGGGGGTAGATTATAGAAAGGCAAGGTATTAGCACCCTTTCTATCCGTAGTTATCTACGGGCTCTTAGGTACTTGCTCATCATTTTCAAAATTGTTTTCTTTGTGTTTGTGTGCTTTGAAAAGTTTTTGTTTTGACTTCGATTTAACTTTTGCTTCTGTCTTCAAGAGTGTAATGAAGTGTTTTTGAAAACTTTGTATGTAAAGGAGTGTAAGTGTGAAAAAGTTTGTTTTGTTTGAGCAAGTACTTAAGAGCTAATCTACCTACTCGAAAAAAGAATCGTTCTATGCTTGTTTCCTTTAGACGACGCTATCCCACTATTAGTGAGTAGGTAGCATCTTTGTTGGAGTTTTGAAGGTCAATTCAAAAGAGACGTACGGTCACTAAAGCAACGTTAGGACGTCTTAGTAATAACCCTAATGTCTTAGATCAATTATTCGAGGCAACAATTCCGAGGCAACTTTCCGAATCGGGACTTTGATCTTTGTTTTGACAAAAGGACGACCACTAAAGCATCCTATACAGGGAAAGTTCTGCATTTTGAAAGCCACAACCAAATTCCATCGTGCGTTTTGTCCAAAGATAGTTCAAACACCTTCCAATCAACTCACTTGAACTATCCCAGGCCCCCATTGCAAGCTGTAACACCTCTAACACACTTTGCCATTTTTGTTTCAAAGCTCTGCAGGTTGAGTTCTACAGCACGATTCAAGCTGTTTCAAAACAAGCCAAGCATTGGAAAAGGTTCCTTGGACTTCAGGAAAGCTCAACAGAAGCTCAAACACCATTGAAGGTTGCTGCATTGCCCAACTCGAAGTCAACTGAAACAGGTAATTCATTGACTTCTATCTATCTATTTAGGAATGGTTAGGCTTAGGTTTGTGAATGAAATATGTTGTACTCATAGCCCTGAAGCCATACATATGCTTAGTTTTTATTTACATTAATCGTGCTAAGAGAATTTCACTCATGAACTTTCTGAAAAAACTAGGTTAGAAATTAGGGCCAGAGAAATTCTCTCTGGTCTTTGAGAGTTAATCCAAGTTTTTTATATGGTTGGATTTGTTGTTTAATTCTCTACAATGTTCATGTTATGAGTTTTGTCAAAAAATCAAAGAATCAGGAGATAGCCATTGATGTACAGAAGCGCATGTTTTATGAACAAGAGGAAGAAGAAGAAGTCTGGTTGGGCTGGGCCTGTTTGTTTTCACTTTTGACACCCCACTTTTCTATTTGCACCCCCCGGCCCATTTATTTGAATATTTGTCATTTTGTTATTTTTATTTTTTATTCTGACTTTATTATTTTTTGTCTAAATATAAAAAATGCAAAAAAAATATTTTCTATATTTTTCATATTTATTTGATATTTATTTTTATCTTACTAATATAAATAGGTAAATAAACTATTTTCTTTTTTTAAAACACAAAAATAATACAAAAAATATACCTATTTTTATTTATTATTTTTATACACTTAAAAACATTTTCTAGAATATACACATTTTTTTGTAAATAATTAATTTTTATTTTTGTATATTTAATATGTTTAATAAATAATTAGGTCAAAAAATACAAAAATACTACACTTTTATTTTTATTAATATTTTTGCACTAAAAATACCATTTTTTACAATATACTTTTATTTTTTGTATAAATTAATATATTATTGTACATAATTAATAAATGATATTTGTTTATTCAAAAATTAGGGTTTTGCCCTAAATAACAAAAAAAAAAACAATAAAAATTGACTTTTATTTATTTATTTATTTATTTATATTTCACATTAAAAAATATACTTTTACATACATAAAGATCTTTTTTTTTGTATAACATGTTTTATTTAATATTTATTTGTTGTATTTTTATTTAATTATTGTACATTTAAATATTGTATCTTGTACATTCAATTTGGTTGTAATAGTAATCTAGGGTTTAATTTCTTGTCAAATATCCCCAATTCAAATTTGTACCCCCCTCCCTATATCATGTTGTAATAGTATAGCATTTAAATTCTCGCACATTTAAAAACTTTCAATTATGCCATGCTTAGACCTAGGGTTTGTATGCGAATAAAATCAACAATTAGTTTGACCTAATCCAAGATGACAATGCATGAAAACAAACACAATGCACACTTGCACCCCTAGGGTTACAATCCACTTGTTGCCTTAAAAAATGGGCCATGGTTGCATGTCAAGTACTTTTGCAAAACAAAAATAAACAAAAAGATCATAGTCCCTCGATGACGCTATCTGAGTTGCCTAAATAAAATGATCAAGTCCCTTAAAAAAATTGCCAAAAATACTTGATACCATTGCTATCATGGTCTATACGATGACTCGTGCCTGTCCCGTTTAAACATCCTAACACAAGGTTGTTCACCAAATACAATGGTGAAACAACACTGTTAAAAGGGTTAAAAACATAAGAAAGATCTTTGAGTAAAATAGGGTAGATAGCTCTTAGTTACTTGATCAAACTTGCAAAAACATCCTTGCTATTTTCAAAACACACTTCACCACACAATTTCAAAACCCTACTTTCAAACATTGGAAACTTTTCAAAAGACAAAAACACCTTTGTATACATTCAAACAAGAATCATTACAAAGGTTGCCACAACAAATGGCCTCTTTTTAAAACATCTTTCAAAATCACACACAAAGCACCATTTTAAACAATTGAAAAGCAAAGCAAGTGATCTAAAGCGAGTAACTAAGAGCCCATGGATAACCATGGATAGAAAGGGTGCTAATACCTTCCCTTTCTATAATCTACTCCCCGAACCCAAGAAAACATCTCAAAGGTCTTTCCTGTGCTTTTTGACCTTTCCTTAGGATAAAATAAAAAGTCGGTGGCGACTCTTGCTAAACCGAAACATTTGCGAACACAAACGCAAAATCCCAAGTCAGTTCTCCCACCGTATCACAGAACTGGCGACTCTGCTGGGGAATATTCTTTAAAAGTGGAGTAACCTTAGGGCTTAGATCACCCTTTGCATGATTATTGTTTGCTTTGTTTGCTTTACATTTGGTTCTCTTGTTTGGGCTTGAAATCCTCTACCCGGATTTGGAAAACATTCATAGGTAAATAGAAATACGTTGTGGAAACTATGCGGGGTATACCGACATGGTTAAAGCAATAGCTATATTAGTGCGACATATTTGTGAGTACCGGTAGCCTTTGAGTCAATCAAAGAGAATACGGGGCCGCTGAGTGATGTCTTGAAGCACTAATAAACTAGAACCTTACTTGACCATCTTGGCCTTTTATTAGGGGTAGTGAGATGACCGGCTTTGGTACAGTCCGAAGTTGGTAGATACTCGACACTACACTCATTGAGGGTTGTTTTCTTGGAATATTTTGGTCGCTAGTTAAGTGGTTAAACCAAAACAATGAACATAGAAAACAATCCAATGATATTGAGCTCCTTAGAACCCAGATACTATTTATAGGACAGGTTTGAGCCAACTAACCTCAAGAGGGTATTTACCTATGAAACCTCATGCAAGCCTGAAACTAGGGTTTTGTGTGACTTACTTGTACATGTGATTGTGCATACATCATGAACATCATAAAGCATCATAAGCATCCACTAACCATTTCAAGGGTTTGGATCTTCATCTTTGTTCTTGTTTTGTAGGTCATGGAATCTCTTCGCAGGAAAACAATTCAAATCAACCTTGTGAGAATCCCTCCTCAACTCAAGGAGCTTACATCCAGAATTCCAGAGAATTCTCTCTTCAGTGAAAGACATGGCAAACTTCTCAGCTTAGTCAACACCAACATTGAAGAAGACATGGTTAAAGTTCTCTTCCAGTTCTTTAACCCCCTACACCACTGTTTCACATTCGCTGACTACCAATTGGTACCTACTTTGGAGGAATTTTCTCAACTCTTGAGAATCCCTATTCTTAATCAACTACCCTACAACGGTACGGAAAAAGAACCAAAGCCTGAAGATGTTGCTCAAGCATTACACTTGCAACCATCTGATATCAAGGGGCATTGGGAAACCAGAAGTGGTGTCAAGGGTTTCTTGGTAAAGTTTCTGTTTGAGAAGGCACAAGACTGCTGGAATTCTCTTGATCTACAAGCCTATGAAGAGATTGTGGCACTCCTCATCTACGTGTTGGTCTTGTTCCCAAACCCTGATCAGCTTATAGATGTGAATGCTGTCAAGATTTTCATATCTAGGAATCCTATACCTATATTGCTTGGGGACATCCTACACTCATTTTACACACGAACAATGAGGAAAAGAGGTGTTCTCATGTGTTGTACTCCTCTCCTAGCAATGTGGTTTATTTCTCACCTTCCACAATCAGTTTTGAAGAATGAGCAGGGTTTAAGGTGGTCATAACGATTGATGACCCTCACACATTCTGATGTACATTGGTGTTCTCGGTCCAGAGAAAATGTCATCCTCATTGATCATTGTGGGGAATTCCCTAATGTACCACTACTTGGCATTAGGGGAGGCATCACTTACAACCCCTGTCTAGCTTTGAGACAATTTGGATATGCTCGGAGGGATGGCCCTCATGACATGCTGATTCCTGACTTAGTTTTTGACTTCGACAACGATGCGCAAGGACTTCGACAAAGGTTCATCAGAGCTTGGAGGATGCCCAACAAAGTGGATAGTAAGACACTGGGGCACAAAAATTCCATCCCCCTTGAGCCTTATCTCAAGTGGGTACGAACCCGTTCCCAGAATCTTATGATGCCGTACCCTCACATTCTCCCCTTGATCAAAGAGCCTGTTACGGAAGGAGAGGTTCCATACACCATCCTACATCTTGACATGCCAACATCATGGGAAGAAATGCAAAAGAGTTGGATCCAACTCAAGGAAGAACGGGATACTTTTGAAGCCAACTTCTATGCCAGTGAGAAGAAGGTTTTGGAGCTTACCCGCCGACTTCACGAGGAGGAGATTCTTAACACTTACATCCCGCCAAAGAGGATGCGCAATGTCTTTTTACATTAAGAATTTTGTAATATTTCTCCCATGGGGCACTTATGTACTAACAAATTTCTTCTTAATATGACGTGCGTTCTTTTTGTTTGCAACAAATTTGAATTTTTGAACCCTTGAATGCATTACATGAATAACATACCATTCATCATATGCATAAACAGGTCTTCGCACCAGGTTTCCTTATCTTTCTGCTCTTTATTTCAGCAAGATGGATTTGGAGCAAACAGTAAAGGATCTGCAGGCACAAAATTCATAGTTTCAGCAACTCCTCATGACCTTGGCAAAGGGTCAGGAGGACCTCAAAGTTTTGTTGGAGAAGAATAAAGAGAAAAAGAAAAAGAGACCTGGAGTGGCTACTTTCGGAAGAAGGTTTGAGAGCAATGCTAGGAAGGTTCTTGAGTTCCCCTCAACGTCTGACGAAGGGGTCGGTAAAGGGAAAGGGACTGCTGTGCCTTCTGAATCTGAAGTGGAAGAGGAGGAAGAGGAAGAAGACGAGGACTACTCCGAACAACAGTATCCACCAGCGGACGATAAGTACAAAAATCTTGAAGATAGACTGGCAACCATGGAGTTGCAGAGGGTTCCTGGTTTGGATTTTGAAGAACTGGGGCTGGTAGCTGGGATTGTCATCCCTCCCAAGTTCAAGGTTCCAACATTCGCCAAGTATGACGGTCTGTCGTGCCCGAAAATGCATTTGAGATCTTATGTCCGAAAAATCCAATCCCACTCATCTGGTAAAGACCTCTGGGTACACTTTTTCCAAGATAGCTTGTCTGGCACGCAGTTAGATTGGTTTTATCAGCTTGAAAGATCAGAGGTTCACAATTGGGAAGACTTGGCAGCTGCTTTTTATCGTCAGTATCAATACAATGCTGATTTGGCGCCCACTCGTACTCAGTTACAAAGTATGGGGATGGCTTCCAATGAAGGATTTAAAGAGTACGCGCAGAAGTGGCATGATCTGGCGGGAAGAGTGCATCCACCGCTATCGGACAGAGAATTAGTTGACATGTTTCTGGGGACCCTATCTGGCCCTTTCTTCAATCATCTAATTGGGAGCTCCTCCGCGGGATTTACTGAACTTATTTTGACCGGCGAAAGGGTTGAGGCCGGTATTAAGAGTGGAAAGATTCAAAAGGATGCTTCCGCATCCACAACAATTAAAAAACCTTTCCCAGCCAAGAAGGAAGCATCTGCTGTGTATTCTCAGAAGGGACAGGGAAGAACTGAGCGCCGGCCGACTGTAGGGGTTGTGATGATTCAAAACTCGTTAAATGATCAACCTTGTAACAATCAGTTAAGACCTAATCAACAACGGGTGGAAAGGCCACAACGGCAATTCACCCGCATCAACATGACGCCCGCTCATGTACTTCCTCATTTGTTGAAGCTGAATCTGACCAGTTTGAAGGAAGCGCCAAAGAACCCTAACACTTCCTCTCCATACTACCATTCCAATGCTAAGTGCGCCTACCACTCTGACAGTGTTGGGCATGATACGAATAATTTTTGGGCACTTAAGAACAAAATCCAGGACTTGATTGATGCCAAAGAAGTAGAATTCGAGGCACCTGAGAAGCCCAATGTGATTTCCGCTGCGATGCCCAAGCACGGTAATAATGTTCATGCTGTTTTGGAGGATCTCCATGTTACTGATGTTGCCAATCTGTTGACTCCATTGCTTGTGATTAAAGGAAATTTGTTGAGGGCCGAGATCTTTCCTGGTTGTGGTAAAGACTGTTATTTTTGTTTAAACATTCAAGGTGATTGTCCAATGTTGAAGTCGGGTGTCCAACGCCTGATGGATACTCAAGAGATACTTTTCCAGAAAACCCCTGTTAACACTTTCAATCCGATTACTGCTGATACTTGTGATACTTCAACCAACGATATTGCTATCATAACCATTTCCGACAATCCTCCCAAGGCTTGCAAAAGGCCTGTCAGGATTACACCCAACTCTGAATGTGTACCTTTAAAGATCACCATGTCGGTACCTGTCCCGTACAAATCCAGCAAAATGATACCGTGGAACTATGGGGGAGAAATCTTCTACCACGACATCAAACAAATCGAAACAGTCCAAGAGATTTTTGAGGAAGACCCTGATATAGGGAACATCGCAGGTACGAGCAAGATAACACGCAGTGGCTGGATCTTTTCTCCGGAGATTGCTCCCCCTCGAGCAATTTTCGGACCCTTGAAAGCTTTTGCACCTGTTGGACCATCTGTGCAAGGCCCAGTGATTGAAGAATTGAATACTCCTGAAGTAAGACCATCTGCTGAAATTACCGACAAGGGTAAGGGAATACTGGAATGGCCTGTCAGGACGAAGGCTCATGTTGTGGTTATCCCCGAAACCACTCAGAAAGAAATGGATGAAATCTTGAAAATAATCAGAAAAAGTGACTACGACGTTGTGGAACAATTAGGGCAGACCCCTTCTAAAATTTCAATGTTGGATCTTCTGCTCTGTTCTGAGGCCCATGCCAAGGCCCTGATCAAATTCTTGAAGGCGGCACATGTTCCCCAAGAGACTTCTGCTGACCAGTTTCAGGAATGTGTGGCCAGTCTTACTACTGATAATGGCCTTGGCTTTTCCGATGCTGACTTAACTCCCAAAGGAAGGAAACATAACAACGCGTTACATGTTTCAGTTGAATGCCGGGGAACCACCCTAGCCCATGTCTTAGTGGATACTGGTTCTTCCTTGAACGTGCTGCCAAAGAAAGCCTTAGACTGCTTGGACTGCGAAGGATTAACTCTCAAACCTAGTAACATCATGGTTAGGGCTTTTGATGGGTCCAAAAGAATGGTTCATGGAGAGGTTGATATTCCTATCAAGGTAGGCACATAGGTCTTCAACTCAACCTTTTACGTGATGGACATCCGTCCGTCATATTCGTGTTTGTTAGGAAGACCGTGGATCCATTATGCCAGGGCAGTTACCTCCTCCTTGCACCAGATGCTAAAATATCCTGTTAAGGGTAAAATTATAACGGTGCACGGCGAGGAAGAGTACATGATAAGTCATCTCAACTCCTTCCGTTATGTGGAGCTGGATGGCGAGTTCATCAAAATGCCTTTCCAACATTTTGAGGAAGTTTCTCCTGAGGCAGCAGTTGCAAGACAATGGTTGAGGTACCCATCATTCCCAAGCTTGTGCCTAAGATGGCATCTCTCAAAGACGCGGAGGCGATGATCAAAGAAGGGAAGAGTACAACATGGGGGCAATTGCTAGATTTTCCCCATAAGATGGACAAATTTGGACTAGGGTTTACAGCCGCAGGACAGAAGGCTATGCGTCGTTCCAAGACTGGAGGGCCACCTATAAGGATCACTCATCACGGAATTAATGCTGTTGAAGATGAAGATGAAGAGAACGACTTCGAGGATTGGATCTTTCCGACTGTCGAAGGGGGTCTAAGAAACTGGGAAGCAAAGGATTTTGTTCCCATCACCTTTATCAACCAATAATTTTATCTTTGAACAATTTCCCATTTTTATGGTTTGTAATAACTAAAACAATTCGCACACTATTTTCACCTCATGCCTTGCCCGGGGCATGCAGGTCCATTTGTAAGGGCTTGATTTTCTTCATTATCATATGCCATGTTTTAATGAATCATTGGACGTTTTTCATCTATAAACTACTGTGTTCATTTTTCTTCTTTCCTTTTTGCATTTTTGTTTGTTTAAGGATGGCTATCCCTTACACACACCCACACTCACAAATGCAGGTACCCATCCATTCCGGATTCCATGGGTACCTGTTCTGTTTCAGCCTTTGATAACTCCGAGGATTTGGTCAATCACGCTGAGTACGAAGTTGACGAAGATTGTGAAGTGCCGGGAGAGTTAGCCAGAATTTTGCAACAAGAAGAGCGAGCTATCCTGCCTCACGAGGAGCTGCTAGAAACCATCAACTTGGGGACGGAGGAGGACAGGAAAGAAGTAAAAGTGGGTGCCAACCTGGAACCAGGTGTCAAGGAGCGCTTAGTGCAGTTGTTGAATGATTACGTTGAAATCTTTGCTTGGTCTTATGAAGACATGCCAGGGTTAGACACAGATATCGTGGTTCACCGTCTCCCTACAAGAGAGGACTGTCCACCGATCAAGCAAAAGGTCCGCCGAATGAGGCCTGACATGTCTGCATAAATCAAGGTTGAAGTAATGAAGCAATTCAACGCTGGCTTTCTGGCTGTTACAACCTATCCATAATGGGTTGCTAACATTGTGCCCGTACCCAAAAAGGACGGCAAGGTCAGAATGTGTGTGGACTATCGGGATTTGAACAGGGCCAGCCCCAAAGACGATTTTCCCCTACCACATATCGACACCTTGGTTGACAACACAGCTCAACACAAGGTTTTTTCCTTCATGGACGGATTCTCGGGCTACAACTAGATTAAAATGGCCCCTGAGGACATGGAGAAAACTACCTTTGTCACGCAATGGGGTACCTTCTGCTACAAAGTGATGCCGTTCGGACTGAAGAACGCAGGGGCAACCTATCAACGCGCCATGGTAGCTTTATTTCATGATATGATCCATCATGAGATCGAAGTTTACGTAGACGACATGATAGCTCGATCACAGACAGAAGAAGAACACCTTAATCATTTGCAAAAGCTGTTTGCCAGGTTGAAGGAGTATAAACTCAGACTGAATCCAAGCAAGTGCACTTTTGGAGTTAGGTCTGGTAAACTTCTGGGATTTATTGTCAGCAACAAGGGCATTGAGGTTGATCCAACTAAAGTAAAGGCTATACAAGAAATGCCTGCCCCCCGTACTGAAAAGGAGGTTAGAGGATTCTTGGGACGCTTGAACTATATTGCGAGGTTCATCTCTCACCTGACATCTACCTGCGAGCCAATTTTCAAACTGTTGAAGAAGGATCAGGTAGTTGAATGGAACGATGATTGTTAAGTTGCTTTTGATAAGATCAAGGAGTACTTACTAGAACCTCCTATTCTGATGCCGCCCGTCAAAGGAAGGCCGTTGATCATGTATGTGACTGTTTTGGATAACTCAATGGGGTGCGTGTTGGGTCAACATGACGAGTCTGGCCGAAAAGAGCATGCCATTTATTACCTTAGAAAAAAGTTTACCGACTGTGAGACCCGCTACTCACTGCTCGAGAAAACTTGCTGCGCTTTGGTATGGGCTGCTCGCCGGCTAAGGCAGTATATGTTGACTCATACCACTTTGTTGATTTCCAAGATGGATCCGATCAAGTATATCTTCGAGAAGCCGACTTTATCTGGAAGAATTGCTAGATGGCAAATGATCCTGACTGAATATGACATCCAGTATACTACCCAAAAAGCTATAAAGGGGAGTGTACTAGCTGATCATTTAGCTCATCAAGCCGTCGAAGATTATCAGTCTATGAGATTCGATTTCCCTGACGAGGACATCATGACATTGGACAACATTGAAGGAAACGGACCGTATGACGGACCTAAACAAGGATCCCGATGGACCCTATACTTTGATAGAGCTTCAAATGCACTGGGCAACGGTATCGGTGCAGTACTCATTTCTCCAGATGGTTGTCATACACCCTTCACTACCCGACTCTGCTTCAGCTGTACCAACAAATGGCTGAATATGAAGCTTGCATCTTTGGTCTCAAGGCTGCTATAGACTTGGGAATCAAATCTTTGGTCGTATTTGGGGACTCGACTTTGGTTATCAGTCAAGTCAAAGGAGAGTGGGACACTAAACATCCTAATCTTATCCCATACAAAGAACATGTCTTGACATTGTTGCCTCATTTCGAGCAGATTACCTTCGAGCATTTCCCGCGAGAAGAAAATCAGTTAGCAGATGCTCTGGCTACAATGTCTTCCATGTTTAAACTCAACTGGGATAACGAGGCTCCCCAAATTACCATCGAGCGAATAGACGAACCTGCGCACTGTCATGAGATTAATACCGAATAAGTAGTGGAATAACCCTGGTTTCATGAAATAAAAAGGTATCTCCAGACCAGAGAATATCCTGAAGGAGCTTCCGTAAATGACAAAAAGTTCTTAAGAAGATTCGCTGCCAAGTTCTTCCTGAGCAATGGCATCCTTTATAAGCGCAATCATGATTGTGTTCTACTTTGTTGTGTGGACAAGGTTGAAGCAGAGTTGATCATGACCGATATACATAGTGGCACATTTGGCACCCACTTGAGCGGACATACGATGGCTAAGAAGATTCTAAGGGCAGGCTACTACTGGTCTACCATGGAAGCTGATTGTCATCAACATTCCCGTATTTGCCACAAATGCCAAGTTTACACCGACAAGGTACATATTCCTCCTGTTCCTCTCAACGTTCTGATAGCTCCTTGGCCATTCGCAATGTGGGGCATTGACATGATTGGAGAGATCAAGCCCACGGCATCCAATGGACATCACTTCATCCTGGTGGCTATTGATTACTTCACCAAATGGGTCGAGGCAGCTTCCTATGCCCTAGTTACAAAGAATGTGGTTGCCCGCTTCATCAAGCAGAACCTCATATGCCGGTATGGTATCCCCGACAGGATCATCACAGACAACGGTACAAATTTGAACAATACTATGATCACTGCTCTATGCGAGCAGTTCAAGATTTATCATCACAATTCATCTCCCTACCGGCCAAAGATGAACGGTGCTGTTGAAGCCGCAAACAAAAATATTAAGAAGATCATTCAAAAGATGACTGTCACCTACAAGGACTGGCATGAGATGTTACCGTTCGCTCTGCATGGATATCGTACCACGGCATGTACTTCAACAGGGGAAACTCCATTTCCTTTAGTATATGGCATGGAAGTTGTTCTACCTATGGAAGTTCAGATTCCTTCCTTGAGGATTATAAAGGATGCCGGTTTGGGTGAAAACGATTGGATTCAGACCCGGCTTGATCAACTTAACTTGATCGACGAGAAGCGACTTACCGCTGTTTGTCATGGTCAGACATATCAAAAATGGATGATCAAGGCTTTCAACAAAAAGGTTAGGCGTCAGGTATATCAAGTCGGAGATCTTGTAATCAAGCGGATCATCTTACCGCAAAATGATCCCAGGGGCAAGTGGACTCCTACTTACGAAGGACCATTTCTAATCAAGAGCATCTTTTCTAGTGGGGCAATGATTCTGACCACCATGGACGGTGATGACTTGCCACACCCTGTGAACGCAAACATAGTCAAAAGATACTACGCATAAAACGACCCGACAAGTTGAAAACCCGAAAGGGCGACTTGGGCAAAAATGGGCATCCCGGTGAATCGAAAACCCAAAAGGGCGGTTCAGGAAAAAATTAGGGATAAAACAAAAAAATATGTACACCCGGCAAGTTGAAAACCCGAAAGGGCGACTTGGGCAAAAAAGGGTTTCCCGGTGGATCGAAAACCAGAAAGGATGGTCCAGGCAAAAATTAGGGAATTAAAGCGTATGACTATGTCTCGTCGGATCACTTTAAGAACAATCTCTTCACCAACAAGCTCCAAGCTTCTGATCAATCCAATCATCTATGGACGAAGCAACGAATGGACAGATACTCAGAGTTATGAAGGCTATAGCAAAATGGGAACCCCATGGAATTGTTACACATAGCCATCTTTCTTTTTGTATAAATTTTTCTCAATTTTTACGATAACATTCTCTTACTAGGATGTCTATCTCCTTTGTACAAAGATACTTACAAAAATTAATACAAATATACATCAAAGTGCAGAAATTTGCTTGACCTTTTTTTTTTTTTTGTTTTACACTTATGTTTTATTTGAAAACGTCCAATGTTTTTGTTGAATAGGCATATGCATTTGAATATAATCACTGCTTACAAATAAAACGAAAATGGGAAAGGATAATTACTGATAGGATGAAGGTGTAGGAAGATATATTTATGCCATTCAAGAAGAGATCCCATGCACTACTTCATTCAGATCCACAAAAACCTCGGAGTACATGTCCCCAGCGGGTTTAAGCTTCAAAAGCCCCCGGTAAAGCCAGTACATTCCAAACTGGATTCCCCAGCCGAGTTAAGTTTCAAAGTTCCCATCAGAGTTCAAACTCCCAATTCCCAGCGGAGCCAGAATAATCTAAACCTCCTTCCCCAACGAAGTCAAATTTCCATCTGATCAAACTCCCTCAATTTCCCCAACAGCTAGGATGATTCCCCGGTAGTTTGGCATACAATCCAAAACTCCTGAGTTCACCGACCGGGTAAAATTTCTCCCCCACAAGGTCATTTCCCAAAAGATTGAAGATTCTCAGTCTCATTTCTCCAGCAGAAGTCTCCCAGGTTTTAATTTCCTAGTAGAAGTCGTCAGAGTAAACCTTATTCCCCAGGGAAGTCATGAAGAATTCTCATACCCCGCAGAAGTTGGTAAAGCTCTTGTTAAAATCCCCGTAAGTCACCAAGGATTTTCAATTCCCAGCAGTGGTCCTAAGATTTCTCATTCTAAACAATCAAAGATCATTAATCCCCAAGCAGTCAACAAGGATTTCTCATCTTCAACAATCAAAGATTTTTGGAATCCCCAACTTTGGTCAAAGATTTACTTTCCCCAGTAGCAGTCAAAAACTTCATCATCTCCAGTTAGCAAGGATTTATTTTCCTCAGCAAGACAGCTGCTCAGCTTACATGCATAACCATTATATCCATATATCATAAACTTGGATTACAATTCATTGCATCATACATATCATGCAATATAACTTCGTGTTTTAGCTAACGTTTTACCCTTTTTCAGGATAAGATTAAAAGGCTATCATTAACAATTATTCGGATACAATATGGATACACCCCAGACATGTCGGTCATTCTATCAATCATTCAAGAACTTCAAGTCAAAATTCAGTACGGATACACCCCAGACACGACGGTCATTCTACTACTCATTCAGACTTCAGTAATCAGATACACACTAGATACGCTCCAGACACGGAAGCCATTATATCTCTCATTCAGATTCAACTATCAACTACAAGTTCAGATACACTCTAAACACGGATGCCATTATGGCCTTTACACCAGCAGTGTGTTTTTCCCCAATGCAATCGCTATGGAAATCATTTTGTCACTTATTCAGATCCCAGTTACAGTACGGATACACCCCAGACACGGCGGTCATTCTACTACTCATACAAACCTCAACTTCAGATACAGTCCAGATACGCTCCAGACACAGTTGCCATTCTGTCACTCATTCAGAGTTTAGCCCCAACACACAGTTGCTCCATACACAGATGTTTTCCTGTTACCCAGATACAATACAGATACACTCCAGACACGGCATTCATTCTGATATTCATTCAAAGTTCAAATATAGTTACAGCTCAGATACGCGCCAGACAAGGCCGCCATTCTTTTGCTCATACAGACTCAGTCTCCAGATACAGTTCAATGTCATTCCAGACACGGATACCATTTTAATACTCATTCTTCTGACCTACAACATTGAAAATCAACAAACATTCTTGGATGGCATCTTTAAGCCCATCTCCAACAAGATTCTACCATCTCCAAATGGCATCTTTAAGCCCATTTCCTCAGCCATGTTCTGACGAGTGCAAATTTACAGGCACTCTAGTGTCCAATCCTCTTTTACCTTCGAGTCACGAAAGGCAAACCTGCAAATCTAACTCTTCAGGTTCAAGAAGATTGAACAGGGGAAAATGTTGTACCCCAAAATTTTCCCTCCCATTTCATCAACATTTTCTCATCACAAGACTCTTGGGACTGAAGGTCAAGCTAGGGTTTGCTCTGCTCAAGACACCTCCTTGCACTGTTGACCTAAATTAGGGTTTGAGTTTGCACATGGATGTTTTGACCCACAATGCCCAAAGTGACTTTCATACTTCATGCTGGACTCACAAGTTGGTCCATACCAAGTTTCAAGCCTTGATTCAAATTTCTGCCCAGTCAATTGGACAGTTGACCTAAAAATCAACTGTATTGGGGAAAAAGTCAATTGTGGCCAATTGACAGTCAAACCTCATGATTCTTGACCCACATCAACATAATGAACTCATATAGGTCATTTGGTCAAGTTTGCATCACAATTCCACAAGAAATTTGATCAGATCACCAAAAGGGCAAAATGGTAATTTTTAGGGTTTTGACTGTACAAAGGCAATTTTTTACTGTTTGACCTAACCAATGGCAAATCAAGCTCAACCATGGACTCAAGGACTCAATGACATTGTCTTGACCCATTCAACAAGTTCAAAAGATCTCAAATGTATAGGATTGACAGATGAATTTTTCAGTCAACTGATCAAAGTTTGACTGTACACTGAAAAGTCAAACTTTGACTTTTTGGTCAAAATCAAGTGCCAAGAGTTATTTTTCATCAAAAAATGTCAAATTATGAAACTTTTTCATCAAGAAACCCAAAAATGCAAATTAGGGTTTAAAATGGAAAAATTTCATGACTTAGAAATTTTCTAAGTTATGAAATTTTCTTATTTTTTCCTAACTTTGTCCCATTTTTTCACCAAGATGCAAATGAATTTAAACAAAACTTGAAACATGAAAGTTATATTCCATCACAAAGTCTACAACTTTTATTCACAAAGTTTTCTCAAAATAAGCTTGTATCTCAAGTTATGATTTTTGGAACAAGGGTACCTAAAACTTTTAACTTAGTGAAAATTTGCCCTAGTTTAGGCAGGATTTTGACCCATCTTCTTGGCCATTTTTCACATAGTTCCACTTGGAGTTTCAAGTTGCATTTCAAAGGTGTATTATAGTACATGTTCCAAGATTTCCAAATTGTCCAAGAACTCCTCAAACACGCTTGTGGTTAGAGAGAATCGAATGCTTGAAGTTGGCAAAAACTCACTTTTATCCATGACCAATACATGTTCATACAAACTTGCATTTTCAAATCAGCATGTTTGGTGCTAGCTTGCAGGCTTCAAAACCAACTTGCACTTCATAATTTAATGCATAACCATTGAATTAAGGTGTTATCTTGGCCATTTGGCCATTACATACAAGATTAACCCTCATTTGGAAAAAGGTAAAATGCCATTTTTGTAAAAGTGCACTTTATGTCAAACCAAAATCCTTGAGGTATGGGGCCATATCTCTGAAGCAAGATTGAAGCTATAAATTCCAATAACCAATAGCAAAAGGTGCAGCATGATAGGAGGTCATGTACCAAGCTATAACATCACTTCCACATGCTTGCTTGAAAAAGAAGAAAAGTTGCCAAACATAAGCCATCTCTCATATCTGTTAACACAAGCTTAGACAAACATTATAGACAAGTTCCATACCTCCCAACAAGCCTGAAACACGACCCTTTCATCACTCAAACCTACTCATACTCAGAATCACTATTTTTCTGCAAAACAGGGCAAGTTCTGCATTTTGAAAGCCACAACCAAATTCCATCGTGCGTTTTGTCCAAAGATAGTTCAAACACCTTCCAACCAACTCACTTGAACTATCCCAGGCCCCCATTGCAAGTTGTAACACCTCTAACACACTTTGCCATTTTTGTTTCAAAGCTCTGCAGGTTGAGTTCTACAGCACGATTCAAGCTGTTTCAAAATAAGCCAAGCATTGGAAAAGGTTCCTTGGACTTCAGGCAAGCTCAACAGAAGCTCAAACATCATTGAAGGTTGATGCATTGCCCAACTCGAAGCCAACTGAAACAGGTACTTCATGGACTTCTATCTCTCTATTTAGGAATGGTTAGGCTTAGGTTTGTGAATGAAATATGTTGTACTCATGGCCCTGAAGCCATACATATGCTTAGTTTTCATTTATATTAATCGTGCTAAGAGAATTTCACTCATGAACTTTCTGAAAAAACTAGGTTAGAAATTAGGGCCAGAGAAATTCTCTCTGGTCTTTGAGAGTTAATCCAAGTTTTTTATATGGTTGGATTCGTTGTTTAATTCTCTACAATGTTCATGTTATGAGTTTTGTCAAAAACTCAAAGAATCAGGATATAGCCATTGATGTACAGAAGCGCGTGTTTTGTGAACAAGAGGAAGAAGAAAAAGTCTGGTTGGGCTGGGCCTATTTGTTTTCACTTTTGACACCCCACTTTTCTATTTGCACCCCCTGGCCCATTTATTTGAATATTTGTCATTTTGTTATTTTTATTTTTTAGTCTGACTTTATTATTTTTTGTCTAAATATAAAAAATGCAAAAACATTATTTTCTATATTTTTCATATTTATTTGATATTTATTTTTATCTTACTAATATAAATAGGTAAATAAACTATTTTCTTTTTTTAAAACACAAAAATAATACAAAAAATATACCTATTTTTATTTATTATTTTTATACACTTAAAAACATTTTCTAGAATATACACATTTTTTTGTAAATAATTAATTTTTATTTTTGTATATTTAATATGCTTAATATATATATATATATATATATATATATATATATATATATATATATATATATATATATATATATATATATATATATATATATATATATATATATATATATATATATATATATATATATATATATATATATATATATATATATATATATATATATATATATATTGCTTTATTAAATAATTAGGTCAAAAAATACAAAAATACTACACTTTTATTTTTATTAATATTTTTGCACTAAAAATACCATTTTTTACAATATACTTTTATTTTTTGTATAAATTAATATATTATTGTACATAATTAATAAATGATATTTGTTTATTCAAAAATTAGGGTTTTGCCCTAAATAACAAAAAAAAAAACAATAAAAATTGACTTTTATTTATTTATTTATATTTCACATTAAAAAAAATACTTTTACATACATAAAGATCTTTTTTTTTGTATAACATGTTTTATTTAATATTTATTTGTTGTATTTTTATTTAATTATTGTATATTTAAATATTGTATTTTGTACATTCAATTTGGTTGTAATAGTAATCTAGGGTTTAATTTCTTGTCAAATATCCCCAATTCAAATTTGTACCCCCTCCCTCTATCATGTTGTAATAGTATAGCATTTAAATTCTCACACATTTAAAAACTTTCAATTATGCCATGCTTAGACCTAGGGTTTGTATGCGAATAAAATCAACAATTAGTTTGACCTAATCCAAGATAACAATGCATGAAAACAAACACAATGCACACTTGCACCCCTAGGGTTACAATCCACTTGTTGCCTTCAAAAATGGGCCATGGTTGCATGTCAAGTACTTTGGCAAAACAAAAACAAACAAAAACATCATAGTCCCTCGATGACACTATCTGAGTTGCCTAAATAAAATGATCAAGTCCCTTAAAGAAAATTGCCAAAAATACTTGACACCATTGCTATCATGGTCTATACGATGACCCGCGCCTGTCCCGTTTAAACATCCTAACACAAGGTTGTTCACCAAATACAATGGTGAAACAACACTGTTAAAAGGGTTAAAAACATAAGAAAGATCTTTGAGTAAAATAGGGATAGCTCTTAGTTACTTGATCAAACTTGCAAAAACATCCTTACTATTTTCAAAACACACTTCACCACACAATTTCAAAACCCTACTTTCAAACATTGGAAACTTTTCAAAAGACAAAAAAACCTTTGTATACATTCAAACAAGAATCATTACAAAGGTTGCCACAACAAATGGCCTCTTTTCAAAACATCTTTCAAAATCACACACAAAGCATCATTTTAAACAATTGAAAAGCAAAGCAAGTGATCTAAAGCGAGTAACTAAGAGCCCATGGATATAAAGGGTGCTAATACCTTCCCTTTCTATAATCTACTCCCCGAACCCAAGAAAACATCTCAAAGGTCTTTCCTGTGCTTTTTGACCTTTCTTTAGGATAAAATAAAAAGTCGGTGGCGACTCTTGCTAAACCGAAACATTTGCAAACACAAACGCAAAATCCCAAGTCAGTTCTCCCACCGTATCACACTTCAAATGAGGATGTTGACCCAAAATCTTGAAGTTTGACTGTATGTGGGCCACAATTGACTTTTGCCCTAGCACAGTCGATTTTTGGGCCTTTGAGCAATTGACTGAGAAAACTTCCTCTGTAGGGCTTGAAACTTGACATGGATGATCCTGAGAACATATTGGGACAATGTTGAGAATTTAGGGTCTCTTGGACTCAAGTATCTTGATGCAACATGAAACCCTAATTTGAGGTGGACTGCCTTAGGAGAGAGCTTGTCTGGCCAACCCTTGGACTACCTTGAGCAACTTGAGGATCATTCTTGAAATGTTTTGAGAAATATGGGAGGGCAAATTTTGGCGTACAAAACCTTCTAATACATTTCCAGACACGACTTAACACAAGCCCGTTTCAGCATATCCTTCAGATTTAAATGAACCAAAGATTTATTTTCATACTTCTTCAAAATACAGTCAAGCTTAGAATTAGTCTAATTTTTGTCAACAATCACTTTTGGGTGGCATCTATAAGCCCATCTCTGATAACTCTCCATCACCTCTCCAAATGGCATCTTTAAGCCCATTCCCTACAAATTCAAACACCACATCATCGAGTGCAAATTTTTGGGCACTCTAGTGTTCAATCATCTTCCACCTTCAAGTCACGAATGGCAGACTCGCCAATCTAACTCTTCAGGTTTAATAATATTAAACAGGGGCAGCTGTTGTACCCCAAAATGTTCCCTATCATTTCTCAAGGCATTTCCTTACAAGGATTTTCAAAAGTTCAAATTTTGAAAGTACAAGTGGGCTTTCAAGCATCAAATCAAACAAGAGCATGGCTGCTTCAATTTTGAAATTCTGGTTGCAGATACTCAATGTCACGTTCAAAGTTATGACACCGTATCTGACTTTCTATAAGATAGTAAATACAAAAACAGTAAAGAACACAGTCAATTGTTTACCCAGTTCAGTGTGCAACAACACCTACTCTGGGGGCTACTAAGCCAGGGAGGAAATCCACTATAAGAGATATTAATTCAGGAATAAACCAACCAGTTTATCTCCTTCACTTAAGACCTACCCAATGCAACTTCAATCTAAGTACAACTTAAACCTGAGTTCCTACTCACTCCCCCTCAATCACAGCAGTGATACTTAAAACAATTGACTAATGAATTGATGAAGACACTCTTCAAAACATACACTTGATTATGCTTCACAGCTTTTTAATCAAGCAACACAAACACTCTTGCTTCACAGCTTTGAGTGATACATAAACCTAACTTGACTTTGCTTCAAAGCTTTAGTCAAGAGACACAAAACACTCTTGCTTCAAAGCTTTGAGTGATACAAAACCCTTACAATTAAAACCTATTCCAAGTCACTTATCACAATGATACTTGCTTGGATTACAATAGTTAAAACTATACAGCTCCTAAATGATCTTCTATCGAAAAAGATATTTTCCAAACACCAGACCTGTTGAATATATAGCAGCTGCTTCTTCAGTTAGGGTTTCCACAAAAAGCTAGGGTTAATTCTGTTTGACCTTAAGACTTGGTCACAAGACTTTATCAACCAGGTTAGGGTTGAGCTAGGTTAACCCAAAGTCCACGAGAGATTCTGTTCTGGAAAGACTGAGTCATTTTCCTGAAAAATCTCAGAATTAACCAAACTGCATAACTGTTAGATCAGAACAGGATGTCTTAACATTTGTTATGACATCTGAATTCCTGTTTATTGATTTTGGTAAATGTGATCATTTTGCAAAATGCTCAGATACACACTCATAAACAGCAGTACCTGTATTCCACTATTTTTCTGCAAAGGTACCTAATAAACCAGTACCTAATAAATCAGAATGTTATGACATTAGTCATGACATTCAGACACCTGGTTTTACCAAAAATGCATGCCAATAACTAAACAACTACAAACTCCCCCTTTGGCAGATTTTTGGCTAAAGCCCCTAAGCAATCAGAGAATAGATAGCAGCAGAATAAATGTGCTGCAGAAAAATATAGTGTTTATCAAGTAATTAACCACAAAATATCTCCCCCTCTTTAGCCATAAATGGGCCAAAGATTACATGTACTTAAATGTTTATACAATCATCCAGAAAAAGTAACTAAAATCTGAACACACTTGCAAACTCCACCAGGAACCAGTATCAACTCCACCAACCTTTAAGCACTGTCCCCTTAAGAGGAGCTACTTTCTTCAGTATTGAGTTGATCTTCAGCAGCACCCTCTTCCCTTCTGTTTCCTTCAGCTTCCTCCTTTTCTAACCTGGCAATTAGGTTTTCTAGAGTCTTTTTCCTAGTCTCCAGCTCTTTGCAGGTCTCTTTCAATATAGCTATAACATCAGATGTTTTGGATTGAGCTTTTACAAATGATGTCTCAGCTGATGTTATGACAATATCAGGAACATGAGATCCCTGAAACAGCTTGTAGTGTAACCCAAGAGCAGGAGCTCTTTTGCAAGAAGTATCTCTTGCCACCAGGATATCAGGGTACTGTGCAAGGATAATTCCACAAAGGAGGGAGGGAAAGGAAATAGGGCATTTGACAGCAAAGCTACCAACATGTTTTAATGTTTGTTCAAAAATATACCTGCCATAGTCAAATTCAGTCTTGGTTCCCACAACATAAATGAATCTCCCCAATCCTGTGGAGATAGTTGATTTGTGGTTGGTAGGGACCCAGTTGGCTGCACCAATCTTGTGCAGGATGGCAAATTTCATGCTTAGTTTGCTGGCATTCAGCTTGCCTTTCAAGGGCCAGCACTTGACTTGTCTTGTTGTGATGGTTTGGCATACTTCATTGTCAGTGACTTCCAGTTCAGGGCAATCCTCATTTGATATTCCAAGAAATTTGTTAATTTCTGATGGAGAGAAATTAACCCTTCTTCCTCTAACATAAACACATTCAAAGTGAGCTGACCTTCCATCAGCACATTCATCAGACAAGTTCACTATAAATTCCTTGACTAGATTTTCAAAGCACTTGGTAAATTTTACCACAATCTTCATTAGTCCAGCAGCTTTGATCAGGTCCATGATTTCCTTGCAATCCATGGCACCATTGTTTAGTTCTCTTTCTAAAGCTATTCTCTTTAAGCAAACATACTTCCATCTGTTGGCATTGTCAGGGTGGTGAAAAGAGATGTTGTCTGTTGGGACTTCAGGAACTCTAGCCATTTTGCTGGAAGGGAGTTTCCTTCTGATAGGAATCTCTTCAGCATTAATTTCAAACTCTGATTCCTCATCAGAATCAGAAGACTCAGGTTCTTTTCTCTTCTTTGTAATTGGTTGTCTAGCAGGTTTTGAGAGACTCCCAGTATGCACTTGAGCTTTCACCTTCCCTTTGGACATTCCAGTCTTCACAGTACCAGTCTTCCTTTCAGACCTGGTTTTCTTATCAGCAGGTTTCTCTTTGTTCAGACCTTTTGCAACATCTTGATTGCCCTTCCTGTTCATCATTCTCCTAGCTATGCTAGGGTTGATATTTGCAATCAGGTCATTGTCTGAGTATTCCTCATCCATGTCAATAACAGGTGGTTCAACATTCTTCTCTGAAGGGTTATGAATGTCATCCAGGTTTTCAGATGGTTTTTGAATGTTGTCATCTGGTGTCTCAACATTCTCAGAGACATCTGGATTTGCTTCAACATTTGGGCTTGCTGATTCTTGATTTAATGGAACAGAAATCCCCGGTACAGAGTGGTTCTCACTCAGGATTCTTGTAACAAGCCTAGCTATTGCTTGGTGTACATGAGCTGATCCTTCCCTATTAGGTACAGAAGATGAAGGTTGAGAGGGATTACCGGAAGACGTCGCCTGAGACCTTCCTGCATGCCTTGTTCTCAGCTTTTTGACCTTGGAAGGGTTAGTTGCTATTTCTCTTAGAGGAGTAATCTCCAGGACTTCAGAATCCATGCATGAGGTGATTGCTCGAGAATCTTGATCAAATGATGAAGTTGAAACGGTTGTCTTGGATGAGGATGAAGTTTGAGACATTTTGATTGACTTGGAAAACCAGTAGCAACTAGGGAGAAAACTTTGAATGAGAGAAAAAGAGATGTTGCAAAGTCGAGAGTGGAAGGAGGAAAATGTGTGTCTATTCAACTTCTTAGTAATTTTGAAAGAATTTGGGAAATATATGATTAACCCACTTAAAATAGACTTAACAAAAATAACTCCTTCAACCCTTGTTTTGAGCAAAATTAATTGCTATAATTTCTCATGTTGGCAAATACCCATCTTTCCCCTCAAGTTTTCAAGTTGATTTGCATCAAGAGCCTTGGTAAAATTGTCAGCCAGTTGTAGCTTAATTGTCTTCTCCTCTACAAGGTCTCTGATAAAGTAATTTTTAAGGCCAATGTGCTTGGTCCTACTATGCTGAATAGGGTTCTTGGAAATATTGATTGTACTCAGATTGTCACAGTACAATGTCACAACATCTTGTGAGACATTATACTTAGTGAGCATCTGTTTTGTCCAGATAACTTGAGAACAACTACTACCAGCTGCAACTATTTCAGCACAAAGTTGAAAAGGAATTATTTTGACATGAATCATAGCTCTGGCAGATTCCTGTATGATCCTATTTTTCTTTTTGTCAACTCCATTTTGTTGAGGAGTTATAGGAGAAGTGAATCCATGACTAATTCCTTCTGAGAAACAGAACTTATCAAACTTGCTGTTTCCAAATTCCTTGTAATGATCACTTCTGATTCTGACAATACAGCCTTCTTTTTCTCTTTGAGTTCTTTTGCACAGTTCTTTAAAAACTTCAAACACCTCAGATTTTTCCCTAAAGAAGATAGTCCAGGAGAATCTGGAATAGTCATCCATAATAGCATAGGCATATCCCTTTCCACCAAGTCTTTCCACTAGCATTAGTCCCATCAGATTCATATGAAGAAGTTCTAGAACCTTAGAGGTGGTCAGATGTCTTGACATTGGATGTGACATCCTAGTCTGCTTACCAATCAGCCATTCACCACAAACTCTCCCTTCATCAATTTGCAGTCTTGGAATCCCTCTGACTGCCTCCATGGAGATAATCCTTTTCATTCCTCTTAGATGAAGATGGCCAAGTTTCTGGTGCCACAGTTTCACCTCTTTTTCTTCTTTGGCAATGGAACACACAGTGGAGAAATTAGTGTTCTCAGGCTCCCACAAGTAACAGTTGTCTTTAGATCTGACTCCTTTCATTACAACTTCTTATTTTTCATTAATTACAAGACATTCAGATTTTGAGAAATTGACCTTGAATCCTAGATCACACAATTGACTGATACTAATGAGATTAGTAGTCAGGCTTTTTACCAGTAGTACTTCATTCAGGTTTGGAACTCTAGGGAAGTACAAATTACCAACTCCTTTGATTTCATCTTTAGCACCATCTCCAAAGGTCACAAAACTAGTGGTGTGAGGTTTAACATTATTAAGGAGGTTCTTGATTCCAGTCATGTGCTTAGAACACCCACTGTCAAAGTACCAGTCTTCCTTTGCAGAGACCCTCAGGGAAGTGTGGGCTATCAGGGAAGTAGCCTTTTTCTTCCATTTAGGAGTAAGTGGTACCTTTTTAGACTTAGGTTTGACACCTGAGTTCTGATTAGGGTATCCATGCAATCTGAAGCAGAAGGGCTTTATGTGGCCATACCTCCCACAATGATGACATCTCCATCTTTGGTACCTTTTCTTCACATGTCTCTGTTCCTGATGTTGAGAGTTATGTTGAGACATCTGCTTTGACATTTGTTTATTAGACCTGATCTTCTTGTCTGCACCCGATTTCTTTGCTGCCACAAATCCTAGACCAGACTTGTTTCCCACAGTTTGTCCAACCTGAAGGATTTCTTCCAATTTGTCTGTTCCATTTGTCAGCATCTTGACAGATTTGGTCATCTGGTTTAGCTTTGAGTTCAGCATTTGAACTTCCCCTTCTAGATGACTTATAGTTTCAAGGTCTGCCCTTTTTTCAGCCTCCAGCTTTATGATGAGTTTTGATTGTTTCTCATTTTGCACACAGACTTCAGTACTTCTGATACACAATTTCTTGTAAGTATCAGCCAGTTCTTCAAATGTTACTTCCTCATCACTAGTGTCACTTTCAGAGGTACAAACACCAGTTAGTGCAGTAACTAGTTTGGCAGATTCTTCTTCAGAATTACTTTCTGAATCACAGTCAGACCAGGTAACAATCATTCCTTTCTTTTGTTTCTTAAGAAAGGTAGGACATTCAGCTCGAATATGCCCATATCCTTCACAACCATGGCATTGAATTCCTCTGCCTTGATTTCCCTTCTCTTCTGACCTTGGTCTTCTGCTGGAACTGTCAATGTCAGAGGGGATGTTATGAACATTCGACCTTGACTTTGGATCTATTCTTTTGATAAGTTTGTTGAATTGTCTTCCAAGCATGGCTATAGCTTCTGAAATATTTTCTTCTTCATCCTCCTTGTTTTCAACATCAGTGTTGGATACAAGTGCTATGCTCTTGTTCTTCTTGTCACCATTTTCAGTGATCCCCATCTCAAAAGTATGAAGAGACCCAATGAGTTCATCCACTTTCAACTTACTGATGTCCTGGGCTTCCTCTATGGCAGTTACCTTCATTGCAAATCTTTTAGGCAAGGATCTGGGAATCTTTCTCACCAATTTTTCTTCTGACATCTTTTCTCCCAATGCTCCTGAGGTGTTGGCAATCTCCAAGATGTTCATGTGAAACTCATGAATGGTTTCATCTTCCATCATTTTTAGATTCTCAAACTTGGTAGTCAACATCTGAAGCCTTGACATTTTTACTTTGGAAGTGCCCTCATGGGTAGTTTTGAGTGTGTCCCAAACTTCCTTGGCCAGTTCATATTGATGTACTAGTCTGAATATGTTTCTATCAATTCCATTGAACAAGGCATTTAAAGCTTTGGAATTACCCAGGGCTAACTCATCTTCTTCTTTGCTCCATTCTTCCTCAGGCTTCAGACTGATTGTCCCATCTTTCTCAGTTATGGTGGGATGGTTCCATACTTTGTCAGCAGCTCTCCAGGCCTTTTTGTCCAGTGATTTTAAGAAGGAAATCATACGAGGTTTCCAGTAGTCATAATTTGATCCATCCAGAATGGGTGGTCTGTTTCCAAAAACTCCTTCTTTGTCCATAGTGCCAGAAAGTGATATCCCTAGATCTCACCCAGTAATACAGGCAGGGTGCCTGCTCTGATGCCAATTGAAATTCTGGCTGCAGATACTCAATGTCACGTTCAAAGTTATGACACCTTATCTGACTTTCTATAAGACAGTAAATACAAAAACAGTAAAGAACACAGTCAATTGTTTACCCAATTCAGTGTGCAACAACACCTACTCTGGGGGCTACCAAGCCAGGGAGGAAATCCACTATAAGAGATATTAATTCAGGAATAAACCAACCAGTTTATCTCCTTCACTTAAGACCTACCCAATGCAACTTCAATCTAAGTACAACTTAAACCTGAGTTCCTACTCACTCCCCCTCAATCACAGCAGTGATACTTAAAACAATTGACTAATGAATTGATGAAGACACTCTTCAAAACATACACTTGATTATGCTTCACAACTTTTTAATCAAGCAACACAAACACTCTTGCTTCACAGCTTTGAGTGATACATAAACCTAACTTGACTTTGCTTCAAAGCTTTAGCCAAGAGACACAAAACACTCTTGCTTCAAAACTTTGAGTGATACAAAACCCTTACAATTAAAACCTATTCCAAGTCACTTATCACAATGATACTTGCTTGGATTACAATAGTTAAAACTATACAGCTCCTAAATGATCTTCTATCAAAAAAGATATTTTCCAAACAGCAGACCTGTTGAATATATAGCAGCTGCTTCTTCAGTTAGGGTTTCCACAAAAAGCTAGGGTTAATTCCGTTTGACCTTAAGACTTGGTCACAAGACTTTATCAACCAGGTTAGGGTTGAGCTAGGTTAACCCAAAGTCCACGAGAGATTCTGTTCTGGAAAGACTGAGTCATTTTCCTGAAAAATCTCAGAATTAACCAAACTGCATAACTGTTAGATCAGAACAGGATGTCTTAACATTTGTTATGACATCTGAATTCCTGTTTACTGATTTTGGTAAATGTGATCATTTTGCAAAATGCTCAGATACACACTCATAAACAGCAGTACCTGTATGCCACTATTTTTCTGCAAAGGTACCTAATAAACCAATACCTAATAAATCAGAATTTTATGACACTAGTCATGACATTCACACACCTGTTTTTACCAAAAATGCATGCCAATAACTAAACAACTACAAATTTCACATCCTTAGATTGGGTTTTTGGCCTCTTTCGATGCAATCTTGGCTTACATGCTTCGATTAAGCAATTACCTCTTTCCTGCATGCTTCGATCTATAGAGCAAGGGGCTCCCACCATGCTAGCTTACACAAGGCAAAAGCTTCCCTATGGCTAGCATTCATATTAGCACCTACAGGGCATTGGTTATCTTCATGCTAGCTCTGACTGGGAAAAGTCTCCTTTCGAAACAACTTGCTTTTGATTCACAAAGGCAACGCCTATATTTATACAAGCCTCGTTTGGGCAAGTAGGGACCTCCTGCATGCAAGCTTCGATTACACCAATGACTCCTTACAAGATGGCTTTTGGTGCACATGGCAATAGCCTTCTGCAACCTCCTTCGATTCAAAAGGGGAGGGCCTCTTGTTGGTGTCCTTCGATTCAGAAGTTGGTGGCTTCCTATTGGCGCCCTTCGATTCAGAAGACATGTTCCTTCTCTATGCCTGCCTTCAATTCACAAGGCAATGTCCTCTTGTAACTTTGCTTCGATTTAGAAGCCAATGGCCTTCTTAAAGATTTCCTTCAATTCACAAGGCAGGGACCTCATGCATGCAAGCTTTGTTTGCACCATTGGCCTTACATGTTTGCCTGATTCACAATGCAATGGTTACCTGCATGCCTGCTTCGATTGAGCAAGGGCCTCTGCAAGTTTGTCTTGATGACTACATGCATGCAAGCTTGATTCCTGCTTTGATTGGGCATTTGATTTCTTTTGAGCAAGATTGATTCCTACTTTGATTGGGCATTTAATTTCTTTTGAGCAAGCTTTATTCCTACTTCGACTCGGAAGTATCTCCCTTGGAAAATTTGTTACAACACGCATAGTTTCTACACTATGGTGGCCCATTTGAAGGACATACAAGACATACCTAGATGTCCCATTCGAAGGACATATTTGGTGGCCCATCCAAAGAACATGAATTTGTTGCATTCGAAGGAACATGCAAAAGGCCATTCTAAGAACACAATTAATGTTTGGTCTCTTGATGAGTCTAGTCGAAGGCTTGCTGACCAAAGTCTAATGCGCTGCCAAGTCCAGACCTGCTGCACTGGACATAACGCTCCAAAACTGCTACAATGAAGTCCTGCTACGCTGCTCCTATATTTGAACCAATTCAGCATATAAATACTGCACCTCGAAGACTACAACGACAACATATCGAATTTGTTCAAATTTATTTTGTTTTCCCTCCTAAACCTCAACCAACTTCATCTATAAATAAGATGTTCCACAACACATCTAAGGGGGGGCTGGACAACACATCTAGAGCCTTTTTGGTAGCTAGAGAAACTTTGATTGTGTGAAAATCATCAAACACTTAACACACTCTTAAACCCAGAATCAAAAGACCACACCCTTGTTTTTGTTCCTTTCGAATCCAACACTAGTAACACAACACCTGTTTCTTTTCCCTTTCGAATCTAGGAGAAACCCCACACTTTGTTCTCTCCTTCGAATTCAGTCAAAGAAACAACACACTTGTTTCTTTCCTTCGAATCTAGGAGCACCCATGGCAGCAACTCAAGGTCCAACACACACATTCTAGCTTCAAGCAAGGTAAGTCACCCTGACCTTAACCCTTTTGTTTTAAGCATGTAAATGACATTTGTTTACTTTTCGTTTCTTCCCTTTTCATTTGTTTTTCTTGTCCAAATATACGGTAGAACTAACCTATACAAACTTAAACAAAAAAGAAAACAAAACATAGTTTATTGAATCGAAGCCTTAGGCTTCGCCCCTGACTGCTTCACAGTTGCAAACAAAACAAAGAGTGTGGTGTGAATCAAAGCCTTAGGCTTCACCACACACTAACTTCCAGGCCAATCGAAAGAAGAAGAAAAATGACGTAATCAAAGGATACACTCACACTGACTTCCAGGCCCATTCGAAAGAATAAAAAAAGGGCGAGTCGAAGGGTGCATCTCACGCTGATTTCCAAGCTCAAATTGAAAGAAGCCATGAAGATTTGAATCAGAGGGTGCTTACTGCCTGGATCTAAGAACTTGTTTTCCCTTCTTTTATTTTGTTTTGTCTTTATATTTTCTTGTTATTCAATATGGTTGTAATAGTGTAGGACATTTATTTTCTGCATTTTTATTGCTTTATATAAATGTTAGTAATTAGGGTGTATGGCAAGATAAAACCAACAAGTAGACCACCCTAATCAAAGAATAAACGCATGCAATCAAACACACTTTGCACACATGCACCTCTAGGGTAACCTCACTTGTTGCCTCGGAAAATAGTCATGTCCCTCGAATATGGGCGTTTTAGCAAAGACCCTCAATAAAAGATCGTAGTCCCTCGATGTCCCTCGATGTTACCTTTTGTTGTACCCCAAAATTTTCCCTCTCATTTATCAAGGTTTTTCTCACAAGACTTCTTGGACTCAAGACAAGATTAGGGTTTGGTCAGCTCAGGACATCTCATCTTGCACTAATAACCCAAAATTAGGGTTTGAGTTTTCAAAAGGATTTTTGGACCACCAATGCTTCATGTGACTTTCATACATCATCTTGGACCCCTAAGATTGCTCATGTTAAGTCTCAAGCCTTGAATCACATTTCTGACCAGTCAATTGGACAATTGACCTAAAAATCAGCTGTATTGGGGAAAAAGTCAACTATGGACAATTTACAGTCAAACTTCATAATTTTTGATCCACATCAACATTTTAGACTCATATGTACCATTTTATCAAGTTTGGATCACAACTCCTCAAGAAATTTGATCAAATCATCAAAAGGGCAAAATGGTCAAAATTAGGGTTTTGACTGGGAAAGGGCAATTTCTGATTTTTAAGATAGCCAATTACCAATTGAGTTCAAGCAGGATTTCAAGGGTTCAATGTCATCATCTTTACCTAATTACATGGTTCAAAAGATCTCAAGTTCATTGGATTGACAAATGAGTTTTGCAGTCAACTGATGAAAAGTCAACTGTACACTGAAAAGTCAAACTTTGACTTTTTGGTCAAAATCAAGTGCCAAGGGTCATAATTCATCAAGATATGTCAAAACATGAAACTTGTTCACCAAGAAACTCAAAATTTCAAATTAGGGTTTTGATTTGAAAATTTTCATAACTTAGAATTTTTCTAAGTATAAATTTTTTCTTATTTTTTCCCAACTTTCCACTACTTTTTCACCATGATGTAATTTGATTCAAAGAAAACTTCCAACATTAAAGTTGTAGTCCTCCATGAAATATACAACTTTTCTTCACAAACATTTCCCAAAAGATGCTTGGATCTCAAGTTATGAATTTATGAATATAGGTTCATGAACTAGATAACTTAGTGAAATTTTGCCCTAATTTAGGCAGGTTTTGGACCCAACTTCATGGACATTTTTCACCTAGTTCCAAGAGGTATCTAAAATTTCATTTCGAAGATGTATTATAGATCACATTGCAAGCTTTCCAAAATATCTAATAAATCTCCAAGATCATTTTTGAGTAGGGAGAATCGAAGAAGAGAAGTTGGCATTTTATCACTTTTGTTCAAGCCATTTTTACAAAGCATCAAGTTGCAAATCCAATCCATGCTGTTTGTACCTTGCTTTATAGGTCCTAAAATAAATTTAAACTCCATAATTAAATACAAACTCAGTTGAAAAAGGCATTATCTTTGCTTTTGAAACATTGTACAAGAGATAATTCCATTTTAGGCATAAAGGTTACAATGCCATTTTCATAAAGTGCAATTTTTGCAACTTTGTCAATCTTGAGCCTTGGACCTGTCCCTTTGGTGCAAACAATTTTCACAGGTCTTAAGCAATTTTTACAAGCTCTTTGCAGCCCTCAAGCTAGCCAGTACAAGCATGTTAGCATTGGTCACTTCACTTTGCTTAAAATACAAGAAAGGTTGCCAAAAAGTGAAAAGCTTGTACAACTAGTAAGAAGTGGACTTGGTATCATTTCTTTACAAATATACAAACATTGTGAAACACATAACACGATTGCTTAACACTTGAAACTCTCCAAAACTCAGAAACACAAAAATTCTGTCCAAACACAACATTTCTGCAAAATCACTTCCAACTAATTTTTGGCTCGTACGTTTTGTGGCTTGACACTTGAAACATCTCATATACATCATACCAAAGCTATCCAAGCCATCACCCTGGTTCTGTAACCCCTGTTTCAGCCTTTTCCATTTTCAAACTTGAAGCTTGCAACTTGACTTGTGCGGAAAGTTCCAGCCATTCTCAAGGCAAGATAAGCATTGGATTAGCTTCAGGGAAGTTCAAGGAAGCTCACACAATCCTCAGGCCTCCATTAAAGTCCCTGCATTGCTTTATTCGAATCCAGCTGAAGGAGGTATATTTCTCAAACTCTATCTCTGTATTTAGGCAACTTCAAGCCACGATTTATGAAGAAAAGATGCAGTCTTTATCATAACAAAGCTGTACATATGCATACTTTTCATTTATATTAACTATGCTGAGAGAATTTGAAGCTTGAAGTTCATGAAATTTTTAGGTCACGAATTGGGAATTCCAAAATTCTCCCTGATCTTTGAGAGTTAGGTTACAAAACTTATATTGTTGGAATCGTGAGCTCAAATGCCACAAGTTTCATGTTATGAATTTTTGTTTTTGTGCAAGCATGTGAAAGTTACAGGTTTGAACATAAAATGCGCGCAAGGGAGGCTGGTTGGAGGACACAGATGAAGTCTGGGCTTTTTGGCGCCTTGGGCTTTTTGTTTTTGATATTCACACCCCCCTGACTTAATATTTGCACCCCTATTTTCATTTTTTCATATTTTCATATTTATTGATTTTATTTATTTTTTCTGAATAATAAAAATCCTAAAAATAATTTCTTTATTTTTTGCAATTTTTATTTATTTATTATTTTATACATAAAAATTAATTTATTTAATAGAATAGAACTTATTTTCTTAAAATAACTTGTAAATATATTTAAAAATACTCAATATTTTTATTATATTATTTATACTCATAAAATATTTATTTTCCATACTACATATTTAATTTTTAATATTTGTACATAATATTATTTATTATTTTCTTATACAAAAAATGGACAAAATATTAATATGAAATATTATTTTCTTTTAATTAAAAAATTAGGGTTTCATCCCTCCAAAAATAATACTTTTTTTTCCTTATTTTTTAGGGTTAATTTAAATCATTTTCTCATACAAAAAACAAATACCAAAACATTTTTACATATATACATTTGCATTGCATTTTAAATATTTGTATATTTATTTAATTGGCGCAATATTCGATTGGGTTGTAATAATATATTTAGGTTTATATTTGTGCAAAATCCCCATTCAAAACTTGTATCCCCCCTCCCATAATGATTGTTGCAATAGCTTAGTTTATTTTACGTAATTTATTGCTTTACATACTATGCTTAGTAAACTAAGGTTTGCATGACAAGAACAAAAACAAAGTAAATAGAAAACCCTAAATGCAAAGACAAAATGCATGCAAATAACACACTTTGCACACAAGCACCCCTAGGGTTTCTCCCACTTGGTTGCCTAAAATAAAATGGCCATGTTACGCACGCGAAGTATCTTGGTAGAACAAAACAAATATAAGATCATAGTCCCTCGATGACGCTATTCAAGGTTGCCTAAAACAAATGATCTTGGTCCCTCCAAATTTCTAAGATACTTGGCAATATTGCTATCATGGTTATACGATGACCCACGCCCGTCCCGTTTACATCCAAAGATAGGGTTGTTTACCAAATCAATGGTAAGTGAACAATGTCAAAGGAATAAAAATGCACAAGAAAGACATTTGAGTAGGTGGATTAGTTTCTAGTTACTTGTTACATTTCAAAACAATCCTTGCTATTTTCAAAAACAAACACACACACATTTCAAAACATCCTACAAAACATTGAAAACATTTTCAAAAGACAAACATCTTTGTATACATTCTTACGAACGAGAATCATTACAAAGATTGCCTAAACAATGGCCTCTTTTCAAAAATACTTTCAAAAACACACCAAGCACCATTTCAAACAAAACAAAGCAAAGCAAGTGATCTAAACAAGTAACTAAGAGCCCATGGAAAACCGTGGATGAAAAGGGTGCTAGCACCTTCCCTTTTCATAATCTACCCCCCGAACTCAAGAAAACATCTCAAAGGTCTTTCCTGTGCTTTTTTACCTTTCCTTTTGGATAAAAGAAAATTCGGTGGCGACTCTTGCTAACCGCGACATTTGCAAACACAAACCCAAAACCTCAAGTCAGTTCTCCCACCGCATCACAAAACTGGCGACTCTGCTGGGGAAAATTCTAAAAGTGGGGTTACCTTAGGATTTAGATGACATTTATTTGCTTACATTGTTTGACTTGTTTGCTTTATAATTATGGTTCTTTGTTTGGGTTTGAATCCTCCACCCAGATTTGGGAAACATTATAGGTAAATAGCAATACGTTATGGAAACTGTGTGGGGTATACCGACATGGTCTAAGCAATAGCTATATTAGTGCGACATATTTGTGGGTACCAGTAGCCTTTGAGTCAATCAAAGAGAATACGGGTCCGCTGAGTGATGTCATGAAGCACTAATGGACTTCTAGAACCTTTACTTGACCAACTTGGCCTTTTAGGATGTAGTGAGATGACCGGCTTTGGTGCAGTCCGAAGTTGGTAGATACTCGATACTACACTCATTGAGGATTGGTTTCTTGGAATATTTTGGTCGCCAGTAAAGAGGCTTAAACTGAAACAATGAACAAGGAAACAATCCAATGATATTGAGCTCCTTAGAACCCGGTTACTATTTCTAGGACAGGTTGAGCCAACTAAACTTCAAGAGGGTACTTACCTATGAAACCTCATGCAAGCCTAAACTAGGAACTTGTGTGATTTGTTTGTACATATATACTTGTGCATAACATCATGGACATCATGAACATCATATGCATTCACTAACCATTTCAAGGATTTTAGAGATTCATCTTTGTTCTTGTTTTGTAGGTTATGGATTCACTTCGCAGGAAAACTATCCAAATCAACCTCGTTAAATTCCTCCATAACTAAAGGAGCTAGCTTCAAGGATTCCTGAGAAATCTCCATTCACCGAGAGACATGGTCATCTACTCAACTTGGTCACTTCCAACACAGAGGAGGATATGATGAAGGTTCTCTTCCAGTTCTTTGACCCTTTGCATCATTGCTTCACATTTGCTGACTATCAACTTGTTCCCACTTTGGAAGAATTCTCTCAACTTTTGAGGATTCCTATTCTCAATCAACTACCTTTCAACGGTACAAAAATAGATCCAAATCCAGAAGATATTGCTCAAGTCCTGCACTTGCACTCATTTGATGTCACAACTCATTGGGAAACTAGAAGTGGTGTCAAAGGCTTCTTGTCAAAGTTTCTGTTTGAGAAGGCCCAAAGCTGTTGGAATTCTCTAGACTTGCAAGCTTTTGAGGAGATTGTAGCTCTTCTCATCTATGGGATGGTCTTGTTCACTAATCTTTACCAACTCATAGGCGTGAGCGCTGTCAAAATCTTCATGACTCGCAACCCGGTGCCTACATTGCTTGGGGATATCCTACACTCTTTTCACACTTATACAATGAGGAAAAGAGGTGTTCTTATGTGTTGCACTCCTCTCCTGGAAAGATGGTTTATTTCTCATCTTCCCCAATCAGTCTTGAAGATTGAGCAAGGTTTGAGGTGGTCCCAAAGGTTAATGACACTTAACCATTCAGATATTCTTTGGTGTTCTCGATCCAAAGAGAATGTTATCATTGTTGACCGTTGTGGGGAATTCCCTAATGTCCCTCTACTTGGAATTAGGGGAGGCATCACCTACAACCCTTGCTTAGCTCTGAGACAGTTTGGTTATGCCTGAAGGGATGGCCCACATGATATACTGATTCAAGGATTGGTTTTCGACTATGACAACGATGATCAAGGAATCCGTCAGAGATTCATCCGAGCTTGGAGGATGCCAAACAAGGTGGATAGCAAGACTTTGGGACACAAGAATTCCATCCCTCTTGAGCCTTACCTCAAGTGGGTACGAACCCGCACTCAAAGTATTATGATGCCTTATCCCTCCATTCTCCCAGTGATTATAGAGCCTGTTAAGGAAGGAGAAGTTCCATACACTATCCTACATCCTGACATGCCAACATCACTCGAAGACCTACAAAGGGATTGGATACAGCTCAAGGGAGAGCGCGATACTTTCGAAGCCCAATTCTATGCAAGAGAGAAAAAGGTTTTGGAACTCACTCGACTACTTCATGAAGAGCAGACTCTCAATACCTACATTGCACCAAAGAGGATGCGCAACGTCTTTTTACCTTAGAATTCTGTATTATTTTGCCCAAGGGGCATTGATGTACTCAAATTCTATTTTATTAATATGACGTGTGTTTCTTTTTTGTTTAAAACAAATTTGAATTTCTGAATCCTTGAAAGCATTGCATGAATACATATCATTCATCATAAGCATAAACAGGTCTTTGCAACAAGTTTCCTCATCTATCTACTGTTCATTTCAGTACGATGGATCTCGAACAAACTGTCAAAGATTTGCAAGCTCAAAAATCACAATTTCAACAGTTGCTCATGACCTTAGCCAAGGGGAAGGAGGAGCTGAAGACTCTGCTAGAAAAAGAGAAAGAGAAAAAGAAGCCATCTGGTGTGGTAATCATGGGCAGAAGATTTCAGGGACAAGCCAGAAGGACCTTAGATTTTCCAACAACATCTAATGAAGGGGAAAGAAAAGGAAAGGAAACGGCAGTACCATCAGATTCTGAAGAAGAAGAGGACTACTCTGAACAACAATACCCTCCGGCTGATGACAAGTACAAACACCTCGAAGAGCGACTAAGCGCTATGGAAATCCAGAGAGTACTAGGGCTAGATTTTGAGGATTTAGGGCTGGTGTCAGGAATTTTAATCCCGTCAAAGTTTAAAGTGCCACTATTTGCCAAGTATGATGGGGTGTCTTGCCCTAAAATGCACCTCAGATCCTATGTCAGGAAGATTCAACCATATTCTGCCGACAAAGACTTGTGGGTCCACTTTTTCCAAGACAGTTTATCAGGAACGCAAGTTGATTGGTTCTACCAATTAAAAAGGACTGGCGTCCACAATTGGGAAGACCTAGCAGCAGCTTTCTATAAACAGTATTAATACAACTCCGACTTGGCGCCTACCCGTACTCAGCTTCAGAGTATGGCCATGGTTTCCAATGAGGGCTTTAAAGATTACGCACAAAAATGGAGAGACCTAGCCGGAAGGGTGCAACCTCCTCTATCTAAGAGAGAGTTAATGGACATGTTCTTGGGGACTCTACCAGGTCCTTTCTTAAATCATCTGATTGGGAGTTCTTCTGCAAGATTTACTGAATTGATCTTAACCGGCGAAAGAGTGGAGGCTGGTATAAGAAGTGGGAAAATTCAAAAGGACGCGTCTGCCTCAACAGCTGTGAAAAAACCCTTCACTGGTAGGAAGGAAGTATCTGCTGTCTATTCACAGAGGAATCAGGGAAGAATTGAGCGCCGACCAATGGTGGGGGCCATAATGATTCTAAAGCCTGCATCAGACCAACCAAGAAGTAATCAGCAAAGGGTAGAAAGGCCAGTTCGGCAATTTACCAAGATTAACATGACTCCAACTCAAGTTCTACCACATCTTCTGAAGTTGAATCTGGCCACTCTAAAAGAGGCCCCAAAAAATCCCAATACTGCTTCTCCACATTACCATCCCAACGCCAGATGCGCGTACCATTCTGAAAGTCCAGGGCACGACACCAACAACTGTTGGGCTCTGAAGAACAAGATTCAAGATCTGATAGACGCGAGGGAAGTTGAGTTTGAAGCGCCTGAGAAACCAAATGTTATTTCCGCTCCGATGCCGAGGCATGGTCACAATGCCAACGTTATTGAAGAAGATCTGTTTGTTGCTACTGTGGATAAACTGTTAACTCCACTCCCGATTATCAAGTTAAATTTGTTGAAAGCTGGTATTTTCCCAGGTTATGACCAAGACTGCCATGTTTGTCTGTCCTCATCATTTGACTGCCCTCTGTTGAAGAAAGGTATCCAACGATTGATGGATAACCAAGAAATTTTGTTTGAGAATGCTCCTGTTTCACCCGTTCCAGTTAAAGAAGTTTCAATAATAACCATCTACGCCAATCCTTCCAGGGCCCCTAAAAGACCCGTTAGGATTACACCTGCTCCAAAGACTACTCCGCTAAAGATTACAATGCCTGGGCCAGCCCCATACAAATCAGATAAAACAGTACCATGGAACTATGGTGGAGAAATCTACTACCATGGTATTAAACAGATTGAACTGACTGCCGAATAAGTAAGCTCCAAAGAGTACAGTTCCGACATTAGCAATATTGTTGGAACTAGCAAGATCACCCGCAGTGGTAGGATCTTCTCTCCAGAGATTGCTCCTCCAGCAGCATTCTTTGGACCCGTGGCCGTTCTGAAGATTACCTCTACACCAGTGATTGTACCTGCAAGCGTACCCACCGACAAAGACAATATAATTCATATCCTTAATTCCATTTCCGAGAATAAAGGAAAGAACGTTCAAGAGGATCCTGTCCAGACGAAGGCTCAATCACTAGCTATTCCTGAAACATCTAAGAAGGAGATAGAAGAAATCCTGAGGATAATTAAGAAGAGTGATTATGATGTGGTTGAACAATTGGGGCAGACCCCTTCCAAGATCTCTATGCTAGCTCTGCTACTATGCTCTGAAGCACACGCCAAAGCACTGGTAAAATTTCTGAAGATAACTCATGTGCCACAAGAGACGTCTGCTGACCAGTTCCAGGACTGTGTGGCCAGTTTGACAGTCGATAATGGCCTGGGCTTCTCCGATGCTGACTTGACACCCAGAGGGAGAAAACACAATGAGGCACTACATGTCTCAGTGGAGTGTAGAGGAACAACCCTAGCTCATGTCTTGGTTGATACTGGATCATCTATGAATGTCTTGCCAAAGAAAACCCTTGATAGATTAGATTGTGAGGGGCTAACTTTAAAACCCAGCAATATAGTGGTGAGAGCTTCTGATGGTTCAAAGAGGATGGTCCACGGGGAGGTGGACATCCCAATAAAGGTGGGAACTCAGGTCTTCAACTCCACTTTCTATGTGATGGACATTCGTCCTTCTTATTCCTGTCTGTTGGGACGCCCCTGGATCCATAATGCCGGTGCGGTCACCTCCACTTTGCGTCAGATGCTCAAATACCATGTCCAAGGGAAGATCATAACCGTCCACGGGAAAGAGGAGTATATGATTAGTCATCTGAATTATTTTTGATATGTAGAGTTGGATGGCGAGTTCATAGAGACCCCTTTCCAAAATTTTGAAGAAGTCTCTCCAGAAGTAGCGGCGACCAAGGCGGTATCCTCGATTCCTAAGATCACAAGACCTCCACCTCAAATGTCATCCCTCAAGGATGCAAGGGCAGTAGTGGAAGAAGGGGGATGCACCATCTGGGGGCAGCTTCCGGACATTCCCTACAAATCAGACAAGTTTGGCTTGGGGTTTACTTCGACTGGTCAGAAGGCTGTGCGTCGTGCCCGTGCTAGGGGGCCACCTGTAAAGATCAGCAACCGAAGCGTTAATGCGGTAGGAGACAATGAAAAGGAGGGAAGCTTGGAAGATTGGATATTTCCTACTGTCAGCGGAGGACTGCGCAACTGGGAAGCCAGAGACTTCGTTCTGATAACTTTCATATCTCAGTAATTTATCTTTTACATTTCTGTTGGACTTATAATAATTCACAAACAATTCGCACTTTAAAAACCTTGTTTCTTACCCGAGGCACAATGGTCCATTTGTAAGGGTTTTTATTTCATCTACATATGTCATTCAATGAATCATGGACGCTTTTTCACATATAAAACTTTTGTGCTCATTGTCTTTCTTTTACATTTTATTGTTTTAAGATGGCTATACCCTTACACACACCCACACTCACAAATGCAGGTACCCTTCCATTCCAGATCCCATGGGTAACGATACTGCTATAGCCTTCAGTGACTCTGAAGATCTGATCTACCAAGCCGAATACGAAGGTGAGGAAGATTGTGAGGTGCTAGGGGAATTGGCCAAACTATTACAACAAGAGGAAAGAGCAATTCAGCTTCATGAGGAGCTGTTGGATACAATCAACTTGGGAATCGAGGAAGATAAAAAGGAAATCAAAATAGGTGCCAATCTAGAGCCGAGTGTCAAGGAGCGCCTAATTCAGCTATTGCATGATTATGATGAGATCTTTTCCTGGTCATACAAAGACATGTCGGGACTCAATACAGACATTGTGGTACATTGTCTACCCACAAGAGAAGACTGTCCACCAGTGAAAAAAAAGTCCGCCGCATGAGACCTGACATGTCAGAGAAGATCAAAGCGGAAGTTATGAAACAGTTCAATGCTGGATTTCTGGCTATTACTTCCTATCCTCAATGGATGGCCAACATTGTTCCCGTGCCTAAGAAGGAAGTCATAGTGAGAATGTGCGTAGATTATAGAGATTTAAACAGGGCCATCCCTAAATATGATTTTCCACTTCCACACATCGACATCCTGGTTGACAATACAACCCATCACAAAGTATTTTCTTTCATGGACGGATTCTCATGCTATAACCAGATCAAAATGGCACCTGAGGACATGGAGAAAACTACATTTGTCACACAATGGGGTATGTTCTGCTGCAAAGTGATGCCATTCAGACTGAAGAATGTCGGGGCAACCTATCAACGCGTCATGGTAGCTTTGTTTCATGATATGATACATCATGAGATAGAGGTCTACGTAGATGACATGATAGCCCGATCACAAACTGAAGAAGAACACCTTGATCACCTGCAAAAGCTGTTTGTCAGATTAAAGGAGTACAAGTTAAGATTGAATCCAAACAAGTGCACATTCGGAGTCCGGTCCGGTAAACTTTAGGGTTTCATTGTCAGCAACAAAGGCATCGAGGTTGATTCTTCCAAGGTTAAAGAGATACAAGAAATGCCTGCTCCTCGCACTGAGAAGGAAGTTAGAGGTTTCTTGGGACGCCTAAACTACATCGCCAGATTCATTTCTCACCTAACGTCTACTTGTGAGCCAATCTTCAAGCTGTTGAAGAAAGATCAAGTAGTCAGATGGAATGATGAATGTCAGATTGCTTTCGATAAAATCAAGGAGTATTTACTAGAGCCTCCTGTCTTGATGCCACCTGTCGAGGGAAGGCCGCTAATCATGTATCTGACCGTCTTAGAGAATTCAATGGGGTGCGTATTGGGGCATCATGACGAGTCTGGCCGAAAAGAGCACGCTATTTATTACCTAAGCAAAAAATTTACCGACTGTGAAACCAGATATTCACTGCTCGAGAAAACTTGTTGCGCTTTAGTATGGGCTGCTCGCCGGCTAAGACAATATATGTTGACTCATACCACTTTCCTGATATCTAAGATGGATCCAATAAAGTACATCTTTGAGAAGCCTGCTTTGTCTGGGAGGATTGCTAGATGGCAGATGATCCTAACAGAATACAACATACAGTACACGACCTAAAAAGCTATAAAGGGCAGCGTACTAGCTGATCATCTGGATCATCAAGCTGTAGACGATTACCAGTCCATGAAGTTTGACTTCCCTGACGAAGACATCATGACATTGGACAACAATGAAGAGATCAGACCATATGACGGACCTGAACAAGGATCTCGATGGACCATGTACTTTGATGAGGTATCCAATGCACTTGGTAACGGTATCAGCGCTGTGCTCATATCTCCGGAAGGATGCCATACTCCTTTCACTGCCATACTTTGCTTCAACTGTACGAACAACATGGCAGAATATGAAGCATGCATCTTTGGTCTTAAGGCTGCCATAGACTTGGGAATCAAATCTTTAGATGTGTTTGGGGACTCAGCTTTGGTCATCAGTCAGATCAAAGGAGAGTGGGACACTAAGCACCCAAATCTTATCCCTTACAAAGAACATGTTTTGACATTGCTACCATATTTCGAGCAGATTACCTTCGAGCACTTCCCGCGAGAAGAAAATCAGCTAGCAGATGCTCTAGCTATAATGTCATCTATGTTTAAACTTAATTGGGATAATGAGGTCCCCAGATCACCATTGAATGGGTGGACGAACCAACACACTGTCACGAGATTAATACCGAAGAAGTAGTGGACCAGCCGTGGTTCAATGAAGTCAAAAGGTATCTCAAGGCACAAGAATATCCAGAAGGAGCTTCAGTCAATGACAAAAAGTTCTTAAGGAGATTCTCGGCTAAGTTCTTCTTAAGTAATGGCATCCTGTACAAACGCAATCATGATTCTATTCTGCTCCATTGTGTGGACAAGATTGAAGCTGAAAAGATCATGGCTGAATTGCAGGAAGGTACCTTTGGCACTCACTCTAGTGGGAATACGATGGCAAAGAAGATTCTACAAGCAGGATATTACTGGTCTACCATGGAAGCAGACTGCTATCAACACTCCCGGACTTGTCATAAGTGTCAAATCTATGCAGACAAGGTGCACGTGCCTCCGGTTCCTCTAAATGTCTTAACAACTCCTTGGCCCTTTGCTATGTGGGGAATCGACATGATTGGGGAGATCAAGCCTACAGCCTCCAATGGACACCGCTTCATTCTTGTGGCCATTGACTATTTCACCAAGTGGGTCGAAGCAGCTTCCTTCGCATCTGTTACTAAGAATGTTGTTGCCCGCTTCATTAAGCAGAATCTTATTTGTCGGTACGGTATCCCCGAAAGGATCATCACTGATAACGGTACAAACCTTAACAATACTATGATCACCGCCTTGTGCAAGCAGTTCATGATTCAACATCACAATTCATCTCCCTATCGGCCAAAGATGAATGGTGCAGTCGAAGCTGCTAATAAAAACATTAAAAAAATCATACAGAAGATGACAGTCACCTACAAGGACTGGCATGAGATGCTACCGTTTTCTCTCCACGGGTACCGTACCACGACTCGCACGTCAATTGGGGCAACACCTTATTCTTTGGTTTATGGCATGGAGGCTGTTTTACCTATTGAGGTTCAGATTCCCTCTTTAAGAATCATGAAGGATGCAGGTTTGATGGAAGATGATTGGATCCAGACCCGACTTTATCAACTGAACTTAATTGACGAAAAGAGGCTTACTATTGTTTGCCATGGTCAGACGTATCAAAAACGGATGATCAAGGCTTTCAACAAGAAATTCAGACGTCAGATATATCAAGTTGGAGATCTAGTGATCAAGCGCATCATCTTGCCACAAAGTGATCCTAGGGGCAAATGGACTCCTACTTATGAAGGACCATTTGTAATCAAGAACATCTTTTCTGGTGGGGCAATGATCTTAACCACCATGGATAGTGACGACCTGCCACACCCTGCGAACGCAGACATAGTCAAAAGATACTACGCATAAAAGACCCGCTAGGTTGACACACCTAGGAAAAACAAGGGCATCCCGGCGAACCAACAAGGTTTGGGCAAAAATTAGGGATAAAATTAAAAAATTTGTACACCCGGAAAGTTGAAAACCCGAAAGGGAGACTTGGGAAAAAAAGGGTTTTCCGGTGGACTGAAAACCCGAAAGGGCGGTCCAGGCAAAAGTTAGGGAATTAAAGCGTATGACTATGTCTCGTCGGATCACTTTAAGGATAATCTCTTCACTGCTAAACTCTGAGCTTCTGATCAATTCAATCATATTCGAATAAAGCAACAGTCATACAAGATATTCAGAGATACGAAGGCTATAGCAGAATGGGAACCCCATGGGATTATTACACATATAGCTATCTTTCTTTGTATAAATTTTTCTTACTTTTATGACACCATCCTCTTACTAGGATGTCTGTCTCCTTTGTACAAAATACTTACTCAAAGTAAATACAAAGATATCTCTTTCAAAGTACAAAAAACTATTTGCCTTTTTTCTTTACACTTGTGTTTTTATTTGCAAAAACGTCCAATGATTCATTAATGAACATATGCATTTGACATAATTACTGTTTACAAATAAACAAAGTGGAAAAGAACAATTACTGGCAGGTTAAAAGGATAGGAAAATGTCTTTAGGATATTCCATGAGAAATCCCTACAGTACATCATCTAGATCCCTAGCGGAGCCAAAATTTCCAACTACAGATCCCCAGCGGAGCCAAAATTTCCAACTATAGATCCCCAACGGAGTTAAAACTTCAAACTGTCAATCCCCAGCAGAAACCATTCGGTTTCTCCAAATTCCCCAGCAAGTTGTCTTGAAGTCTGAAAATCAACTAGATAACAGTTAACTTTTGTTTCTCCCCAACCTAGGATAATTCCCCAGTAGAGGGGCAGACAACCGAAACTCCTGAACTTTTTCCAAACAGGAATAAGTTTTCTTCCCCACAGAGTTTTTAATGCTCCCCAACAGAATGAAGATTCTCTTTCTTAATTCCTTGCAGAAGTCATCAGAGTTTTCTTTATTCCCCAGCAGAACAAGGATTCCCATTGTGTAATCCCCAGTAGAAGTCATCAAAATTTTCTGGATTCCCCAAGCAGATTATTCAAGCAGTATACGACATTGCTCCCACAATAGGATTTCGTCAATACTTCAACTTCAAGGCATGAAGAATCCGCATATGCTCAGCAATCAAGGATTTATTATCCTCAGCAGCAATCAAGGATTTATTGTTCCCGACAGCAGTCAAGGATTTATTTTCCTCAGCAATACATCACATTAGCTTACATGCGCATACATTACATCCATATATCATAAACATTGATAAAACACATATATTGCATCATACATTTCATGCAACATAACTTTTTGTTTCGGCTAACATTTTACCCTTTTCAGGATAAGATTAACAGCTACCGTTTAACAATATGCAATCATGATACAATTCAGATACACTCCAGACACGGAAGTCATTCTGTTACTCATTCAGATTCAACTTTCAAGATAAAGTACGGATACACTCCAGACACGGAAGTCATTCTGTTGCTCATTCAGATTCAGCTTTCAAGATATAGTACGAATACACTCCAGACATGGAAACCATTCTGTTACTCATTCAGATCTCAACTTCAGATACAGTTCAGATACGCTCCAGATATGGTTGCCATTCTGTCACTTATTCAGATTTTAGCTATGAGATACAATTCATATACGCTCCAGATACGGATGCCATTCTGATACGTATTCAAATTCAGATTTCACACTCTTGATACAATACGGATACGCTCCATACACGAATGCTATTCTATTTCTCATTCAGATTTCAAGTCTCCAGATACAGCTCAGATACGTTCCAGACACGGATACCATTCTGATACTTATTCTTTTAACTTACAAATTACAATCCAACAAACATTCTTGGGTGGCATCTACAAGCCCATCCCTAACAAGATTCTATCATCTCTCCAAATGGCATCTTTAAGCCCATTCCCTCAACTACACTTCGACGAGTGCAAATTTATGGGCACTCTAGTGTCCAATCATCTTTTACCTTCGACTCACGAACGGCAAAACTCGCCAATCTAACTCTTCAGGTTCAAGAAGATTGAACAAGGGCAGCTGTTGTACCCCAAAATTTGCGCTCTCATTTATCAAGGTTTTTCTCACAAGACTTCTTGGACTCAAGACAAGATTAGGGTTTGGTCAGCTCAGGACATCTCATCTTGCACTGATAACCCAAAATTAGGGTTTGAGTTTGCACAAGGATTTTTGGACCACCAATGCTTCATGTGACTTTCAAACATCATCTTGGACCCCTAAGATTTCTCATGTTAAGTTTCAAGCCTTGAACCACATTTCTGACCAGTCAATTGGACAGTTGACCTAAAAATCAACTGAATTGGGGAAAAAGTCAACTATGGCCAATTTACAGTAAAACTTCATAATTTTTGATCCACATCAACATTTTAGACTCATATGTACCATTTGATTAAGTTGGGATCACAACTCCTCAAGAAATTTGATCAAATCATAAAAAAGGCAAAATGGTCAAAATTAGGGTTTTGACTGGGAAAGGGCAATTTCTAATTTTTAATCTAGCCAATGACCAATTGAGTTCAAGCAGGATTTCAAGGGTTCAATGGCACCATCTTGACCTAATTACATGGTTCAAAAGATCTCAAGTTCATTGGATTGACAGATGAATTTTGCAGTCAACTGATGAAAAGTCAACTGTACACTGAAAAGTCAAACTTTGACTTTTTCGTCAAAATCAAGTGCCAAGGGTCATAATTCATCAAGATATGTCATAAAATGAAACTTGTTCACCAAGAAACTCAAAACTGCAAATTAGGATTTTGATTTGAAAAATTTCATAACTTAGAATTTTTCTAAGTATACAATTTTTCTTATTTTTTCCCAACTTTCCACCACTTTTTCACCATGATGCAATTTGATTCAAAGAAAACTTCCAACATGAAAGTTGTAGTCCTCCATGAAATCTACAACTTTTCTTCACAAACATTTCACAAAAGATGCTTGGATCTCAAGTTATGAATTTATGAATATAGGTTCATGAACTAGATAACTTAGTGAAATTTTGCCCTAATTTAGGCAGGTTTTGGACCCAACTTCATGGACATTTTTCACCTAGTTCCAAGAGGTATCTCAAATTTCATTTCAAATATGGATTATAGAGAACATTGCAAGATTTCCAAAATGTCTAAGAACTCTCCAAGATCATTTTTGAGTAGGGAGAATCGAAGAAGAGAAGTTGGCATTTTATCACTTTTGTTCAAGCCATTTTTACAAAGCATCAAGTTGCAAATCCAATCCATGTTGTTTGTACCTTGCTTTACAGGTCCTAAAATAACTTTACACTCCATAATTAAATGCAAACGCAGTTGAAAAAGGCATTATCTTTGCTTTTGAAGCATTGTACAAGAGATAATTCCATTTTAGGCATAAAGGTTACAATGCCATTTTCATAAAGTGCAATTTTTGCAACTTTGTCAATATTGAGCCTTGGACCTGTCCCTTTGGTGCAAACAATTTCCACAGGTCTTAAGCAACTTGTACAAGCTCTTTGCAGCCCTCAAGCTAGCCAGTACAAGCATGTTAGCATTGGTCACTTCACTTTGCTTAAAATACAAGAAAGATTGCCAAATGGTGAAAAGCTTGTACAACTAGTAAGAAGTGGACTTGGTATCATTTCTTTACAAATATACAAACATTATGTAACACATAACATGATTGCTTAACACTTGAAACTCTCCAAAACTCAGAAACACAAAAATTATGTCCAAACACAGCATTTTTGCAAAACCACTGCCAACTAAGTTTTGGCTCGTGCGTTTTCTGGCTTGACACTTGAAACATCTCATATATATCATACCAAAGCTATCCAAGCCATCACCCTGGTTCTGTAACCCCTGTTTCAGCCTTTGCCATTTTCAAACTTGAAGCTTGCAGCTTGACTTGTGCAGAAAGTTCCAGCCATTCTCAAGGCAAGATAAGCATTGGATTAGCTTCAGGGAAGTTCAAGGAAGCTCACACAATCCTCAGGCCTCCATTAAAGTCCCTGCATTTTTCTATTCGAATCCAGCTGAAGGAGGTATATTTCTCAAACTCTATCTCTGTATTTAGCCAACTTCAAGCCACGATTTGTGAAGAAAAGATGTAGTCTTTATCATAACAAAGTTGTACATATGCATACTTTTCATTTATATTAACTATGCTGGGAGAATTTGAAGCTTGAAGTTCATGAAATTTTTAGGTCACGAATTGGGGATTCCAAAATTCTCCCTGATCTTTGAGAGTTAGGTTACGAAATTTATATTGTTGGAATCGTGAGCTCAAATGCCACAAGTTTCATGTTATGAATTTTTGTTTTTGTGCAAACATGTGAAAGTTACAGGTTTGAACATAAAACGCGCGCAAGGGAGGCTGGCTGGAGGATAGGGATGAAGTTTGGGCTTTTTGGCGCCTTGGGCTTTTTGTTTTTGATATTCACACCCCTGACATGATATTTGCACCCCTGACTTATTTATTATATTTTTCATATTTCTTTTCATATTTTCATATTTATTGCTTTTATTTATTTTTTCTGAATAATAAAAATCCTAAAAATAATTTCTTTTTTTTTTGCAATTTTATTTTATTTTATTTATTATTTTATACATAAAAATTAATTTATTTAATAGAATAAAACTTATTTTCTTAAAATAACTTGTAAATATATTTAAAAATACTCAATATTTTTATTATATTATTTATACTCATAAAATATTTATTTTCCATACATATTTAATTTTTAATATTTGCACATAATATTGTTTATTATTTTCTTATACAAAAAATGGACAAAATATTAATATGAAACATTATTTTCTTTTAATTAAAAAATTAGGGTTTCATCCCTCTAAAAATAATACTTTTTATTTCCTTATTATTTAGGGTTAATTTAAATCATTTTCTCATACAAAAAACAAATACCAAAACATTTTTACATAAATACATTTGCATTGCATTTTAAATATTTGTATATTTATTTAATTCGCGCAATATTCGATTGGGTTGTAATAATATATTTAGGTTTATATTTGTGCAAAATCCCCATTCAAAACTTGTATCCCCCCTCCCATAATAATTGTTGTAATAACTTAGTTTATTTTACGCAATTTATTGCTTTACATACTATGCTTAGTAAAATAAGGTTTGCATGACAAGAACAAAAATAAAGCAAATAGAAAACCCTAAATGCAAAGACAAAATGCATGCAAATAACACACTTTGAACACAAGCACCCCTAGGGTTTCTCCCACTTGGTTGCCTAAAATAAAATGGCCATGTTACGCACGCGAAGTATCTTGGCAAAACAAAACAAATATAAGATCATAGTCCCTCGATGACGCTATTCAAGGTTGCCTAAAACAAATGATCTTGGTCCCTCCAAATTGCTAAGATACTTGGAAATATTGCTAACATGGTTATACGATGACCCACGCCCATCCCGTTTACATCCAAAGATAGGGTTGTTTACCAAATCAATGGTAAGTCAACAATGTCAAAGGAATAAAAATGCACAAGAAAGACATTTGAGTAGGTGGATTAGTTTCTAGTTACTTGTTACATTTCAAAACAATCCTTGCTATTTTCAAAAACAAACACACACACATTTCAAAACATCTTACAAAAAAGTGAAAACATTTTCAAAAGACAAACATCTTTGTATACATTCTTACGAACGAGAATCATTACAAAAATTGCCTAAACAATGGCCTCTTTTCAAAAATACTTTCAAAACCACACCAAGCACCATTTCAAACAAAACAAAGCAAAGCAAGTGATCTAAACAAGTAACTAAGAGCCCTTGGAAAACCATGGATGAAAAGGGTGCTAGCACCTTCCCTTTTTATAATCTACCCCCCGAACTCAAGAAAACATCTCAAAGGTCTTTCCTGTGCTTTTTTACCTTTCCTTTTGGATAAAAGAAAAGTCGGTGGCGACTCTTGCTAACCGCGACATTTGCAAAGACAAACGCAAAACCTCAAGTCAGTTCTCCCACCGTATCACACCTTCGGTAAACGATCTAGTCGCTAATGAAATTTCTAAAACGTATCATAGGTTGCCTTCTATGACTATACAAACTACTCACGCCTGTCCCTTCACATCCAACGACGGGGCTTCTTACCAAATCAATGGTAAGATAACAACATCTAAAGGAGGAGGAAAAGAATATTAGAAATTTTGAGTAGGTAGGATGCTCATAGTTACTTGCTTGCTCACAACTAAAAAAAACCATTTTCACACCAACACTTTCAATTAAAACATTTTAAAAAGACAAAGCTTTTTGTACACATTCTTATAGAGACGAGAATCATTAAAAGGCACTTTTCAAAATCACTTCCAAAAATCATCTTCCACAACAAACACCTCTTTTAACTATTTTCAAAACCAAAATTTGTACGCATTCTTATAGAGACGAGAATCATTACAAAGACGTTTTCAAAATATTTTCAAACCCACACCACAAGCACATTTTCAAACAAAAGCAAGTTGATCTAGCAAGCAACTAAGAGCCCGTAGATAACTACGGATGAAAAGGGTGCTAATACCTTCCCTTTTCATAACCCACCCCCCGAACTCAAGAAATAAATCTCTAAAGGTCTTTCCTGTTCTTTTCACCCTTTCCTTTGTTGGATAAAAGAAAATTCAAGGGCGACTCTTTCTATCTGCAACAATTGCAATCACACGTAAAACACCCAAGTCAGCTCTCCCACCATATTACACATATGATATGGCATTTGTAAATGATGGATAAATGTGAAATGTCATTGAAGTGTAGCTCTGTATAACATCTTGCTGGGGAAATTAAATCCCTGAATGGTGTTGAGGATGAAGAATATGTGTAACCTTCAATCTCCTCTAGAATGTTTCCGCTAGGGATTCCTACTTTCAGTTTGAGGATAATTCGTCAGGGAACATTGGTTTATGCTTGGGGAGAAGAGTTCAAAATCATTAGTCGCTCATCACTCTACTGGGGAATTTAATTCTTATATACCCCGACTGGGGATAAAAGAGATGGTCTAAATGACGACTTATCTGAGGGAATAAGGTTGAATAATACCTAATCTGGTTTCAGATTTAGTAGCAAACTATGGGGTAGCAACCTGGACTATCCTTTGCTAGAGGTGAGAATCCTGCAGGTGATTTATGGTGGAAATAAACTCAAGCTAGGGAAATTGAACTCCATTGGGGAAGTAAACCCTGTTGGGGAAATAAAACCTGTTGGGAAAATAAACCCTATTGATGGAGAAGTACTCTGTTGAGGAAACAACTTTGCTGAGGAAATGAGCCTTGCTGGAGAGAAGAAATCTGCAGGGGATTTTACAGTTTTTTTGGAGGAATAAACTTAGTTGGGGAGGTTGAATTTCCATAAAATGTATTGAGTGAGATTCCATGGGTGAGTGATATCGTTGGGAAAAAGATCATATTCTTTTATCCGCTGGGGGAATTTGCTGGTAAGTATGATAAGACTACTCTTGTGGGGATAATCCCATGGAAGTGGCTCTGTGGGGATTTGTGGACAGTTCGAACGTTATCCCAACTCTTAGAGTCTCGAGTAATTGCTTATTCCTATTTTTACGCACACATTTGTTTAACACTTAGTCATATTCATATGTATATGTTCATTTAATTTAGTCATTGGACGTTTTTGCGAACAAAACAAGAAAAGCAAAACATAATTTGAATTTTGAAATCGTAGTTATATTGATAGTTTGCCTATAAACAGGTAATTTTTGTACAAAGAGACAGAAATCCTAGTAAGAGGAAATTATCATGAAATGAAAAGAGTACAAAGCGAAAAAAAGAATATCTATGTGAGAATGATCTCGTTGGGTTCCAACCCTGCTATTGCCCATATGTCTTTAAGTATCTCATCCGTTACGGACGGAAGAAGTTGATTGAACTCATCTGTATCATTTGAACTTTGACTTTTGTAGTAAAGCTTATTATAAGTGATCCAAAGGGGACACATTCCTACACTTTAATATATAACTTTTTCTTGGACCTCCCTTTCGGGTTTTCAGTCCATCGAGATACACTCTTTTGCCCAAGCTGCCTTTTTAGGTTGTCGACTTATCGGGTGTATCATATTTTCTATATATCCCTAATTTTTGCCCAGACCTTTTTGGTTTGTCAGGATGCCCTTATTTTTGCGTAGGACAGTCAACCTAGCAGGTTGTTTTCATACGTAGTATCTTTTGACTATGTCCGCATTTACAAGGTGTGGGAAATCTTCACCGTCCATGGTGGTAAGTATCATAGCACCGCCATAAAATATCTTCTTGACTACAAATGGCCCTTTGTAGGTGGGAGTCCATTTTCCCCTGGTATCACCTTGCGGTAGAATGGTGCACTTAATTACCAGGTCACCATCATGATATACCCGATGCTTGATTTTCTTGTTGAATGCCTTGATAATACGCTTCTGATACATCTGACTATGACAGACAACCGCAAGCCTCTTTTCGTCAATCACGGGTTTGAATCCACTCGTCATCGTCTAACTCTGCATCTTTCATAATTCTTAGAGAGGGAATCAGAACTTCGACAGGTAGGACAACTTCCATACCAAAGACCAGAGAGAATGGGGTTACAACAGTTGATGTTCGAGCTGAGGTGCGATAGCCATGGAGAGAAAACGGTAACATCTTCTACCAGTCTTTATAGGTCACAACCATATTTTGCACGATCTTCTTTATATTCTTATTAGTGGCTTCCACTGTGCCATTCATCTTTGGTCGATACAGAGAAGAGTTGTGGTGCTTGATCTTGAACTGCATGCAAAGTTCAATGATCATGGTGTTATTGAGATTGATGCCATTGTCTGTGATAATCCTTTCGGGGATGCCATATCTACAGATAAGGTTATGTTTTATGATCCGAGCGACCACATTCTTAGTAATAGAGGCAAATGAAGCTGCTTCCACCCACTTTGTAAAGAAATCAATGGCGACGAGAATGAAGCGATGTCCGCTAGAAGCAGTAGGCTTGATTTCTCCTATCATATCAATGTCCCACATTGTGAATGGCCAAGGAGTAGTCATAACATTCAGAGGGATTGAAGGCACGTAAACTTTATCAGCGTAGATCTGACACTTATGATAAGTTCTCGAGTGGTGGTGACAGTCAGTTTCCATAGTTGACCAATAGTAACCAGCTCTCAAAATCTTTTTAGCCATAGTATGCCCAGTGGAGTGAGTACCAAAGACACCTTTGTGCATATCTTGCATAATTTCTTCTGCTTCCTTCTTGTCCATACAATGAAGCAGAGATGAATCATGATTACGCTTGTATAAAATTCCATTTCTTAAGAAGAAATTAGCCGAGAACCTCTGTAGGAATTTCTTGTCATTGATCGATGCCCCTTCAGGGTATTCTTGAGCCTCAAGGTATCTTTTCACTTCATGAAACCAAGGTTTTTCCTCCACTCCATTAGTGTCAATTTCATATAAGTGTGCTGGTTCATCGAATCTTTCAATGATAATTCTGGGAGCCTCATTATCCCATATGACCTTAAACATGGATGACATGGTAGCCAATGCATCCGCTAACTGATTCTCTTATATTGGGATATGCTCAAAAGTAATCTCTTCAAAATGCAGAATCAAGGTCAACATATGTTCTCGATACGAGATGAGATTCATATGTTTCTTATCCCATTATCGCTTGAGCTGAATAATCACCAAGGATGAGTCTCCATATACGCTTAAGAATTTGATTCTTAGGTCAATATCAGCTTTAAGACCCATGATGCACGCTTCATATTCAGCCATATTACTGGTGTAGTCAAAGAAAAGAATGGCAGTGAAGGGTGTGTCATAACCCTGGGGAGAGATAATTACATCACCAATTTCGTTACCAAGTGCGTTGGAATCTCCATCGAAAACCATAGTCCATCAGGATCCTGGTTTAGGTCCTTCATACAGTCTAGGATTTTCACAATCTATAACTAGCATAATGTTTTTGTCCGGGAATTCAAACTTCATAGACTGATAGTCATCTACAGCTTGATGTGCCAAATGATCTTCCAGTACACTTCCTTTAATTGCTTTTGAGTGGTGTACTGAATATCGTATTCTATTAAGACCATTTACAATCGGGTTGTTCTTCCGGAGAGAGCTGGCTTCTCGAATATGTAATTGATGGGATCCATTTTAGAGATCAACAGGGTAGTATGGGTCAACATATACTATCTTATTCGGCAAGCAGCCCATGCCAAAGCATAGCAAGTTTTCTCGAGCAGTGAATATCTTGTTTCATAGTTGGTAAACTTTTTGCTAAGGTAGTATATTATATGCTCTTTTCGACCAGACTTGTCGTGTTTCCCCAGTACACACCCCATTGAATTCTCTAGCACTGTTAGGTACATAATTAGAGGCCTTCCTTCAACTAGTGGCATCAAAATTGGAGGTTCTTGTAGGTATTCCTTAATTTTATCAAAGGCTATTTGACAGTCGTTATTCCACTTTACTACTTGATCTTTCTTCAATAGCTGGAAGATTGGCTAAAAAGTAGCAGTCAAATGGTAAATGAATCAGGAAATGTAATTCAGTTATCCTAAAAAACCTCTTACTTCCTTCTCGGTACGAGGAGCCGGAATTTCTTGGATATCCTTGACCTTTGCAGGATCGACTTTAATACCTTTACCGTTGACGATGAAACCTAGGAGTTTACCGGATCTCACCCCAAAGGTTAACTTGTTCGGGTTTAGCCTTAGCTTATACTTCCTCTGTATTTCAAAAAATTTATGCAGATGATCAAGATGATCTTCTTCAGTCTGTGACCTTGCTATCATGTCGTCGACATAGACCTCTATCTCGTGATGAATCATGTCATGAAATAAAGCTATCATAGCATGTTGATAAGTTGCCCCAGCATTTTTCAACCCAAATGGCATGACCTTGTAACAGAAAGTGCCTCACTGTGTGACGAAGGTAGTTTTCTCCATGTTTTCAGGCGCTATCTTGATCTGGTTATAACCCTAGAAACCATCCATGAAAGAGATTACCTTGTGCTGAGCGGTGTTGTTAACCAAAACATCAATATGTGGAAGTGGTAAGTCATCTTTGGGACTTGCCTTGCTCAGATCCCTGTAGTCTACACACATACATACCTTTCCGTCTTTCTTTGGCACCAGAACAACATTTGCAACCCATTAAGGATACAACGTCACTGCTAAGAAACCCGAGTTGAACTGTTTCATTACCTCAGATTTGATCTTTTCTAACATCTCGGGACGCATGCGACTAACCTTCTACTTAATCAAATAACAAGCCTCTTTCATTGGCAGGTGATGAACCACAATATCAGTATCGATTCCTGGCATGTCTTTATATGACCAAGAAAAGATTTCCATATGTTCATGCAACATATGTATTAACCTGTTCTTGACACTGCTCTCTAAGTTAGTGCCTATCATGACTTCATTTCTATTTATCTCGGCACCCAAATTTACCACTTCGATCGGCTCTTCGTGCAATTGGATGGCCTTTTCTTCTTGTATTATAAGTCTGGAAAGTTCTCCAGGTATTTCACAATCTTCCCGACCTTCGTCCTCGGCTTGGTAGATTGGATTTTCAAAGTCATAAGCGGCAATAGCAGGATCGTTATCAACGAGATCCAGAGTGGATGTGGATCTGCAATGTATTGTGTGGGTGTGTGTAAGAACACATAACTATTTGAAAATGCAATAATATAAAAGAAAGAAAAAAAGAGATCACAAAATTTGTATGCAAAACATCCAATGTTTTTATTGAATGAACAATGTTTATGAATTATCATCCCCTAACAAATGAACCATTGTGCCCCGGGTAAGACACAAGGTTTAAAGTCATTGTTTTAAAAGAAATTACATAACCAAACTTATTAAAGCAAAATAAAACAGAAATAGCCATTACTCCTGACTAAAGGAGATAGGGAAAATGTCTTCTTCTTTCCAATTGTCAAGTCCATCACCAATGGTAGGGAATATCTAATTGTCGAAATCAAAATCACTGTCAGCGTCTTCTATAGCATTGTTTCCATTGTTGCTGATATGAAATGGAGGTTTTCCAGCTCGAGCGTGACGAATAGTCCTTTGACCCTCTACAGTAAAGCCCAACCCAAACTTATCATATTTATAGGGGATATCAGGAAGCTGACCCCAAATAGTACAACCACCTTCTTCTATAGTTGCTTTGGCATATTTCAAAGAAGCCATGTTGTGTGGAGTCCTGGTGGTCTTTGGAATGGCAGAAACATCTTTAATAGCAACAGGAGAAATCACTTCAAAGGTATGAAAGGGAGTCTCGATGGATTCCTCGTCCATCTCCACATACCAGAATGAATTCAGATGGATGACAATGTATTCCTCTTCTCCGCAGACAATAACAACTTTTCCTTTCACAAGATACTTTAATTTCTGGTGGAGGATGGAGGTAACGGCACCTGCCCCATGGATCTAAGGGCGTCCTAATAGACAAGAATAAACTGGCCGGATGTCCATTACATAGAACTTGGACTCAAATATATGTGAACCCACTTTGATTGGGAGGTCCACTTATCCATGCACCATTCTTCTGGACAAATCAAAGGCTCAAAATATGATATTACTAGGTTTCAACACAACCCCTTCATAATCCAGTCGATCAATAGCACCTTTTGGCAGAACATTTAGAGAAGAGCCAATATAAATTAACACATGAGCCAATGTAGTGCCCCTATATTCAATTGAGACATACAAGGCCCTATTAGGATTTCTCCCATCTGGAGTCAGGTCAGCATCGGAGAAGCCTAATCCATTGTCAATTGTTAAACTCGCCATGTAACTTCCAAATTGATCAGCCAAAATATCTTGCGGCACATGAGCGGTCTTCAAGAATTTTACTAGGGCCCACGCATGGGCTTTAGAACACAACAGCAAAGATAACATGGAAATTTTAGACGGGGTCTACCCCAGCTGTTCAACAATTTTATAATCGCTTATGCAAATGATCTTCAAAACATCCTCCAACTCTTGTTCATAGGTGTCCTTGTCTGTGGTTTCTTTTGGTGCCTTCGTCCGAGCAGGTTCTATCATTGGCTCTTTACCCCGAGCCTCAGGAGTTGTCTTGGTAACTGTGACTTAAACAAGTGGATAGATTTTTGGGGAGAAAATCCTTTCGCTCCTAGTAATTTTGCAGGTACCTGCAATATTATCAATGATGTGATCATCCTTTTCATTATCTTCATCAGACAACTCTTGTTTAATGTCGTGGTAATAGACGTCAGACCCATAATTCCATGGAATAGCCTTTTCTGAGGAATATGGGATGGGCCCAGGTGTTATAATGATTAAAGAAGAAGCTTTTGGATTGGCGGTAATCCTTACAAGACCTTTGGAAGTGATCCTGAAAGGAGTACTGGATACGATCGACAAATATTGGCACAAATTTTCAGTAGACGAAACTTTTTAAATCAAAATAATATGTTCATCCAAGGCGCTGAACGCCTTTATTCAGTAACTCGCATCCATTGGGTTGAACTGCACAACAATAACATTCTTCAACAAAACCTGGAAATAAACCAGCTTGTAACAAATTCTTTTTTTATTTTCGAGAGGGGAGTAACCACATCACTTACAGAGGTAACACACATAACATCTTCAATAGCACTAATGCCTTTGTCATGCTTCGACATAGGTGCAGTAATCACATTTGGCATCTCCGGAGGATCGAACTCAATTTCTTTATTATCAATCATGTCCTGAATTTTGTTCTTTAGAGCCCATCAGTTATTGATGTCATGTCCAAGACTGTTGGAATGATAGGCACACTTTGCGTTTGGGTTATGCTTTAGAGAGTAGGTGTTGGTATTCTGAGGAGGATCCAACAATGAAATGAGTTTAGATTTTAACAAATGTTGTAATTCCTGAGAAAAAGGCATGCCGATCTTGGTAAATTGCCTCAACAGAGTGTCTGGTCCTCGCCGATTACCCTGTTGCTGCTGTTGAACAAGTACCCGATTAGAAATCAACACTGCTCCCACAGACTGATTGCGGTCACTTTTACCATGGCCCTTCTGGCCATAAACAACATTGATCTCTTTCTTATTATTGAATGTCTTCTTCACAACTCTAGAAGATGCAACCATTGGAATCTTTTCTCTCTTGATACCACTTTCAACTTGTTCCCTAGTCAGAATTAGCTTAGTAAATCCAGATGAAGAACTCTCAATTAGATGATTAAATAATGGGACTGTCAGAGTACCCATGAACATATCAACTAATTCCAGGTAAGAAAAGGGAGGTTGGACCCTTCCAGCTAAGTCTCTCCACTTTTCGGCATACTCCTTGAAACCTTCATTCAAGCCCATGGACATGTTTTGCAACTGTACACGAGTCGGTGAAAGGTTAGCATTATATTGATACTGCTTGTAAAAAGCAGCAGGCAAGTCCTCCCATGTGTGAATGTTGGTTCCTTCCAGCTGATAGAACCATTCAAGTTGAGTGCTGGACATACTTTCTTGAAAGAAATGGACCCATAATTTCCTGTCAGCAATATGAGGTTGGATTTTTTGAACATACAACCTCAGTTGAAGTTTAGGACAAGAGACCCCATCGTATTTAGAAAAGACGGGGACCTTGAACTTATGTGGGACGACCACCCCCGGGACCAGACCTAGTTCTCTAAAATCCAATCCAGGCACCTTCTAGATTTCCATAGCCTTGAGTCTGTCTTCCAACTCTTTGTACTTGTTATCTGCAGGAGGGTATTGTTCATTGAAGTAGTCTTCATCTTCATGAATAATCTTAAAACCCTGGTTATTCCTTCCTTCAGCCCTGACACTTCTAACATCTTCAACTTGTTTTTTGTCTTCATCAGAGGAGATATCATTCATTTGAATTGGTTGAGCATGACCTTTGAATCTTCTCCCCATATTAAGGATAACAACTGGCTTGCTAGTCTTCTTCTTCTTGGCGAGAAGCGTCATCAGATCTTTCTGTCCCTGTGCCAGACTCAGAAGAGTCTCTTGATATTGTGCATGCTGAGCTTGGAGTTCTTTAACGGTCTGTTCGAGAGCCATCTTATACTGAAATAAACAGTAAGTAGATGAGAAAGCCTGTATGAAAACCCTGTTTATGTAATGATGCATGATATGTAAATGCAATGTTTTCAAGGACCTTATGTGATTTAAATTCATTAATCAAAAGGAGACAGAAACAAAGATTTAATTAGTAAGTTCAAAATTACATTTGCCTCTCAAGCGTACAATGAAAAGCAAAAGGGTCTCCGAGAGACAACAATATGAACTTCTAAACCTAAAACTTAAGTCTCCTACAGATGCTTTCTCTTTGTGTTGATGTATGTATTAAGGCTTTGCTCCTCGTGAAGTTTCTTTGTCAGCTCGAACACTCTCTTATCGCTAGAATAGAACTGAGTCTCAAAGGTATCCTTTACTTCCTTCAGCTGAATCCAAGACTTCTGTATCTCTTCAAGGTCAGTAGGCATATATGGATGAAGAATGGTATAAGGAATATCCCCCTCAGCAACAGGCTCCATAATTACTGGTAAGATAGCGGGATATGGTATCATAAGATTTTGAGCACGAGATCGTACCCATTTGATGTAGGGCTCCAAAGGGATGGAATTATTTTGTTCTAAAATATTTCTATCAACCTTGTTTACCATGCCGCAAGCATGTATAAACCTTCAATGATAACCTTGAGGATCATTTTTGTAATCGAACACAATACCCTGGATAAGTACGTCGTGAGGACCATCTCTTCGAGCATAATCGAATTGACGTGAAACTAGAGAAGGGTTGTAGGTAATACCTCCCCTAATACCAAGGAGGGGAACATTAGGGAATTCCCCTCAACAGTCAATGATAGTAACATCTTCCAGAGATCGGCAACACCAATAGATATCTGAATGAGAGAGCGACATCATCCTTTGAGACCACCTCAAACCTTGTTCATTCTTCAATATTGATCGGGGATGGTGCAAAATAAACCACCTAGATAGAAAAGGTATGCAACACATAAGAGTTTCTCGTTTCCTCATAGTGCGAGTGTGAAGAGAATGCAAAACATCTCCAAGCAAAGTAGGCACAGGGTTACGAGTGAGGAAATTTTTGACAGCATTCACATCTATGAGTTAGTCTGGATTAGGGAATAACACCAAACCATAGATCAACAAAGAAAATATTTGCTCGAAAGCTTGAAAACTCATAGCATCCAGAAACAGCTGAGCCTTCTCTAATAGAAATTTAGCAAGAAAACCCTTGACTCCACTTCTTCTTTCCAAATTAGCTACAATGTCGAGCCGCTTCAGATGTAACGCTGCTGCAATCTCTTCAGGTTATGGATATTTCTCTAAACTGGTGAAAGGTGTCTGATCAAGAACATGTATTCCCAGTAGCTTAGAGAACTCTTCCATTGTGGGTACGTGATGATAGTCTAGAAAGGTGAAACAGTGATGTGCGGTATCAAAGAGGTGGAATAAAACACTCATCATGTCTTCTTCAAAACCCGAGGAAACCAAATTGAGTAGATGACCATGCCTCTTAGTGAAATGAGAGCTTTCATGAGATTTTGAGACTAAATCCTTAAGTTGAGAAGTTATCTTCACAAAAATGATCCGGGTAGTATTTCTGCGAGCAGAGGCTATAACCTACAACAAAGAAATGAAGATAAATCCCTAGATCCTTGAAATAGTTAGTGAAAATGATATGTGTAATGATGTCATGTTCGAACAATTTTAATCAAATACAAACAAGACACACAAGATCTTAGGTTCAGGTTTGCATGGAGTTTACAGGTAAGTATCCTCTTTGAGTTTAGTTGGTTCAACCTGTCCTAAAAGAAGTAACTGGGTTCTAGGAATCTCAATATCACTGATTTTTCTCTCAGACATTGTTTCAGCTCAAGCATCATTTTTGCGGATGAAATATCCCGAAAGTCCAATCTCAATGAGTGTAGTAACAAGTATCAACCAACTTCAGTCTACACCAAAGCCGGCCATCTCACTACTTTCTAATGGCTAAGTTGTGTCAACTAAGGTTCTAAGGTCAATTAGTGCTTATGACACCACATGGCAGCCCAATATTCTCCTTGACTTACTCAAGAGACACTGGTAGCAACCAATGTGTCGCACTAACACAACCATCGCTTCAACCATATTGGTCTACATTTTACAGTCTTCACGATCTATTTCTACTTACCTAAAATGCCCCAGATCCGGGTATAGGATCTATACAAGAAGTAACACCAAGCATATCCCGAAATATAAAAGCATAAAAGGCAAATAAGTAAAGCAATAAAGGTGATCTAGCTCTTAAGGTAACCCACTTTTAGTTTTATCTTCCCCAGTAGAGTCGCCAGTTCTGTAATACGGTGGGAGAACTGACTTTTGGTTTTTGCGTTTTATCACAAATGTTGCGGATAATAAGAGTCGCCATCGACTTTTATTTTATCCAATAAAGGAAAGGGTGAAAAGAACAGGAAATACCTTTGAGAATTTTCTGAGCAAGGGGGATAGGTTATAAAAAGGGAAGGTATTATCACCCTTTTCATTTGTAGTTATCTACGGGTTCTTAATCGCTAGCTCACTTTGAAAGTGCTTTATGTTTGTGTATGTTTGCAAATATTTTGAAAATGCATAAGTACAACAATTTTGTAATGATTCTCGTATCATTGAGAATGTATACAAAATGCTTATTTTGAAAATATTTTTTGAAACAGTGTTGTTGTGTGAAAATGTTTTGGAAATGCCAATGTACGAAAATTTTGTAATGATTCTCGTATCATTGAGAATGTATACAAAATGTTGGTTTTGAAAATATTTATTGAAAGAAAGTGTTGTTTTTGAAAGTGTGAGGTGTGAACATTGTTTTAGTTTGTAAGAAATTGATTACGAGCGATCTTTCTACTCAAAAGGTCTTTGTTCTTTTCCTCCTCCTTTAGATAGAGCTACTCTACTATTAGTTAGTAGGAAGTCCTACCGTTGGATGTGAGGGACAGATGCGGGTCACTGTACAGTCATAGAAGGCAACTTGTAGGACATTTTAGAAATTTTTGTAAGGGACTAATGTTGTACCCCAAAATTTGCCCTCTCATTTCTCAAGGAATCACCCTGGATCCTCAAGTTTGCTTCCATCCAATTCCAGGCCTTGAAATGCAATTTTTCAAGAAAGTCATTCATAAGGGAAAAATGGTCATTTGCACACTGAGAAGTCTAACTTTGACTTTTGAATCAAAATCAAATCTCAAAAATCATATTTCATCAAGACATGTTGGAATATGAAGTTTGTTTCGTCAAGAATTTCAAAAGTCAAATTTTACTTTGGAAAAGTCAAATTCTAAATACTTAGAAATTTTTCTAAGTGTTTAAGAAGCATGACAAAACTCAGAACTTCTGACCAGATTATCACCATAACACTCAGCAAATTCTGGACACTTTCAAGGCAGAGTTTGGTCAGAACTTCTGGGCAAGTTTTCACAAAAGCTTCAGTCAGAGTTTGCCAGGGTAATTCAAAGAAGGTTAAGAAGCGTGCTGCAAGCTTTCTAGAAAGTCTGAAAGTTCCTTCAGAACGTGCTGGAGCCAGAAGATACAAAGATCATAGGATGGATGCTACGCAGAAGCAGAACTTCTGATCCAGAACTAAGCCATGGTGTAGAATCTCACGTTGCAGGAATTCTGGTTGTGATAAGTCTCATCATCATTTAATGCTCATTTAATGCTCACAACCACTTTTGAGTCTTTATCCAAAAGATTTCCACCACGTGTACCTCTACTGTCTTGGGATAGAAAACTCTGATACTAGGCCCATGCTTTGTTTTGCTTTTCCTTAAATCCTGCTGACAACTCCAGCTAAAGCATGGTTAAAAGCTACTAATCAGCAGCTAGTTCAGCCTATGCCTGCATCCCATAATTGCACCAAACTAGCATATAGAAATAGTGATGAAAAAGCAAGATAACAGGATGCCAAAAAAGGTTCAAATCCCATTTGTCTTTCCCCCTAAAATCACAACAAATTCACCTATAAATATTTTGCTCCATCACACGTTCAAGGGGATGGCTTTTGGAAAGAGAGAACTATCAAAAGAGGAAAAGAAACCTGTGAAACCCTTCATAAAAATCCAGATTTCCCAAACAGAAAACCAAACCTTTATTCTTCCAGTTGAATCAAAGAACTTGGCATCTTCTCTTCCGTTACTCTTGCTGATTCCAGAACATCCAAAGGCAGCCACTCAAAGCTCCAAGCACGCTCCAGGTTCAAGGTAAGTCTTTCTGACTTTGCTTGTTTTTTCATTCTGAACATCATTAACATGTAAATATCATAGTATTAATGTTTGTCTATATCATTGCATGAATAGAAAAACTGTGGATCAGAGTTTCTTGATTAGGGCTAGACTCAGATTTAGGATTAGAACTTCTGTAAACTATTGTGCTATTAACCTTATGATTTGCTTGATGATGTGCTGATTAAGAGTTAAAATATGGCATAAATCTTCTGATGTTCATTCATAGTTTTAACATATAGAACTTCTATGATTTTTCTCACTGTTAAACACACACAAAACTTCTAAGTTCTCTTCACTATTTTAACACACAAAACTTCTATGATTTTCCTCACTGTTAACACACACTGAACTTCTGATGCTTACATGCTGATAACGCACTGAACTGCTAATATTCACTCACTGGCTCAACATAATTCAGAACTTCTGATGATTCACTCACTGTTCTAACACAGCACAGAACTTCTGATTTCATCTTGCATGTCAAATACACTGAACTTCTGATGCTTCCATTCTATATTTTTACACACTCAGAGTTTCTGATTTTTACATGCTGATAACGCACTGAACTGCTGACGTTACTCACTATTTTAGTGTAATACAAAACTTCTGACTCATGGCCCACTGTCTGAATGCAACCCATAATTTATGTGTCTGTCCTCTAACATTTCTTGCAGGACCTCAGAGTTTACCAACTCAGAATTCTGATACCCACTGACGTCTCCTGTTGAGTCACAATGCTCTTGGCTTCAGAACTTCTGATCCTAGTTCTTCTTCTTGTAGCAATACACTTTTTCTATCTTGCATTTATTTTCCTTTTCATCATTTTTTTATTAACATAAAAAACATAAAAATATTTTCCTTTTAATTTATTTCCTTAAGACAAAAACATTTTCTAAACAAGTCCATTTATTTCTTATATTATGCATTTCAATATGGTTGTAATAATAATTTAGGATTTAATTTTACTTGCAATCCCCAATCGTACATATGTACCCCCATCCCCCTATGATTATAATAGCGTAGTTTGATCGGTGGAAATAGAACTGACTGTTTTTTAATGCGGGTTCGCGAAATGTCGCGGTAAGCAAGAGTCGCCACCGTCTTTTATTTAATCCAACAAGAAAAGGACAAAAGCATAACAAATTTCCTTTTCGAGATGTTTCTCGGGTTCGGGAGGTAGATTATAGAAAGGGAAGGTGTTAGCACCCTTTCTATCCGTGGTTATCCACGGGCTCTTAGGTACTTGCTCACTATGTTTTCAAAATGTTTTGCTTTTCTTGTGTTTGTGGGTTTTGAAAAAGTCTTGTTTGAAAACTTCACTTTAACTCTTATATCAGTCCTCAAGAGTGTATGAAGTGTTATTTGAAAACTTTTGTCAGAAAAGTGTAGGTGCGAAAAGTATTTTTGTTTTGAAAGAGCAAGTACCTGAGAACCTCTACCTACTCAAAAGAAATTAAGCTGTGTAAATGTCCTTTAGACAGTGCCATCCCACTATTGAGGAGTAGGTAGCACCGTCGTTGGAGTTTCGGGTCAATTCAATTATAGGGACATGTGGTCACCAAAGCAATAGTAGGACGCCTTAGCGGTAACCCTAATGTCTTAGATCGTTTTATCCGAGGCAACCGTTTCGAGGCAACTTGGATCTTTAGACAGGAGGGTGACCTCTAAAATACCCTATACTTAATGACCACGTCGAGGCAACCAAGTGAGGCGTACCCTAAGAGTGGCATGTGCGAGTGTGTCAGGATTCAGTTAAATTATCTTTGCACATGTTATGGTTAGCTACAGGTTGATTTTAATTTCAGAGAAAAGTATTGTCATGCATAGCCTAATTAACATACATCTAACAGTTAATAATTGCGGAAAATAAATATACGGTATTACAAGGCGTCGGGTATTTACATCGCCAAAAGCAAACCCTTGAAAAGTAAATTGTGGGAAATTAAAGAAAGTGATAAAAATTCCTAATTAACGCTATTACATCCTCGGAGCAAATACATAAATATGGATCAAAAATTAATCAAGAATAATCATGCGCGCGAGAGAAATTAGAATCGGAGAAGTCCTTAGGGTTTTGACCCTTTTTTGAGAAAGAAAGAAGTTTTTGTCCTTTTTGCATTTAATTAAATTAGACCTAAAACTAACTAATTAATAAAAAAGAAATATTTTTGGTTTTTAATGTCTCAAGGAAATAAATAAAAAAAGGTCACAAGTTAGTAAAAACCATAATTCTAATTTATTTTATTTATTGCAAAAAAATATTGAAATTAACCTAATTAAAAAAGACTAAATTAATTTGTTAGTATTTATTTACAAAAATAATGAAGGGTGAAATTAATAAATAATAATAATAAAAAAATATTATATTTTCAGTTTTCTGGTTTTATTATGAAAATAATTAATTTGATTAATTTAAATAATAATAATAATAATTAATAAAATAAAATAAAAAGGAAAAGAAATAAACTTGTGGGGGTGATGGCCCAAATAAGGAGGTATTATTGTCAATTACCAGGCCCATTAACTCCAGCCACGTTTGACTTTCATGCTTCTCCATGGCGCGTGTTGACTGGGAGTATGATGATCATCATCTCATGGCCATTGGATTTGAGGGTGGAGACACATGGCGTCTGGGAATGGGAGATGCATGGTAAACCTTCTTGTGGGACCTGCATATGATCATATGAAGAAAAATAGAAACAAATATTTTGGGGGACCTGGGATTCGAACCCAGGTCCCAATGCTTCCCAGCCAATGCCTTACCACTCAACCACGCTGCTTTTATTGTTATTGAAACAAGTGACAATTATTATATTAAGAAATTGGTCAATATGCTGAAAAAGAAAAATAACGCGCGTGTTTTTGAATAAACCAATGGAGTGTCAACACGTCCTTGTCTTCTTCGTTGTACCTACAAAAAACACAAACAGATAGCGGGGGTTTTTAACCCCCACAATATGCCATGAGGAAAAATAGCGATTAGAGCTATGGTTTATATAAATATTTCGCGATGGTTTGGTTTTGTTCGTCTTGTTATGACGAATTCAGTCATGGGTCTCACAAGTCTCAATTTTTCCTGGTTTAGGAATCCCCAATTTCAAAGCTTATGAACCCTAAAACTTGTTCATGGCATCTTTGGATTTATGGCGTTTCAGTTCAATTAAACCATACCAATAGCTTCGTATGATTCCTATTAACACAAAACAATCAAGAAAATATGTTATATGTGCATGAATTAGGAGTTACGATTTTGAAAAAAAGCTTCAAACCGTGGTTCTGTTTAGGACGATTCTTTGAGCTTCAAGGCTTGAATTTGATTGCCACACACTCCTGGGAACTCCTGCAAGATGTTAGAATCAACAAAAAGCTTTGAATCGCCCTGGAATATAGAAATCAGTTTTTGAGTTTTTCTTGGAATTTTTCAATATGCTATGGCCTTTGTCTGCAGCTTTTTCACGTGTCTTGCATCAGGGTTTGCTTGCATATATATAGAGGAATGGAATTAGGTCAAAATCTTGAACAAAAATCCATTGCAATGATGATTGAATATTTGATTGGAAATCATATATTTTTGAATCTTCATGATTGGAAAAAGTTGCCAATTATGGATATTTTGTATCTTTGACTTGGTGCACGAAATTGCCAGCATATATTGTCCATATTTGCTTCACAAAAAGATTGAAAAACCAAATCTTGTATTTTCCTACAATTTAAATTAATTAAATGAATTAATATCAATTAAAAATCCAATTAATTAATAAAAATAAGAAAATAAATTCCATTAAGCTTGATGGGTCGTGCATAAGTCATGGATGAAGTTTCAAGAAGAGATTTGAGGCCCATTAGCAAAAACAAGGTGTTTTGAGCAAAGTTGACTTTTGCAAATTCCTAAAACTTTCCCAACTTCTCCAATGCATATCTTGCTCAATTTTGATCATATGAACATGTTCTTGGACATTTTGGAAAGCTCCTAAAATCCTCTAACCAATGCCTTTGGTACCATGTCATTTGGATTTACCAATCTCAAGTTATGGTCTTTGACTTAAAGTTCACTTTTGTTGACTTTTGAATTTGACCTATAATGTAGAAATTGATAACTTTTTGTGAGAGCATTTTTTGAACTTGGAGCGTGAAGATGGTTTGTAGGAAATGTCATCCTATTAAAAATGAGAATTGGATGGAATTTTCCTGATAAACCATGAAAAGGTTATGCCCTGGTCAAGATACAGTTGACTTTTCTACTGTCCAAAAATAGTAACTTTTTGCCTCTTGATGATTTTTGAGCTATCCTTGTGGAATCATGATCAAAACTTGATAAAATGATGATTGTGACCTCAAAATAAGATGTTGACCAAAAATTTTGACTTTTGACTGCAAAATGACCATTTTGCCCTTGCAGTTGACTGTGCAGCAAATGGAGCTTTTAACTGTGCAAATTGGCACTGTGAATCTTGAAACTTGGTATGTAGGTGCTTGAGGATGTATATAGGCCCATGAGACTTGATTGAACCATTGAAAACCTCAAATTACTTGAAAGAACCAAAACCCTAATTTCAGCTATCTTAGGAAGTGGTTTTACTGTACACCCCTTGAGCAATCTTGAGCAGTTTGAGGATTATTCTTGACAAATCTTGAAGAATATGGGAGGGAAAATTTTGGGGTACAACAGTTGCCCCTGTTCAATCTTCTTAAACCTGAGGATGTAGATTGGCTTGCGTGCCTTTCGTGATCTGAAGGTGGAAGATGATTGAACACTAAAGTGCCAAGAAATTTGCACTCGCATGGTATAATATCAGCAATGTGATGTCGGGAATGGGCTTACAGATGCCATTTGGAGAGATGATGGATATGAGGATGGGCTTATAGATGCCATCTGGAGATGTGACAGAATCTTGTCGGGGATGGGCTTATAGATGCCATCTGGAAACGTTTATTGAATTGTAACTTGGTAGGTTGAAAGAATGAACCTGTGTAAGGTTGCCTGATGATGAGTCAGTGTAAAACTGCATCTGAAAGAGAAGGAACCAGTGTAGGGTTGCTTCATGATGGTCAAGTAGATAGTTGTCCTGTCTGGTTTCAGGTATTAATCTCCGACCCGAGAAAGAAAGATAGTTTTCCTGGCTTGCTACAGGTATAGATCTACAATAAAACGTTCACAGATATTTCCTGGCCTGTTACAGGTGTTGATCTGGAACTTAAGAGAGGTTTTTTTATAATGATGTGATGAAGGAATCTGAGACGATTGCTACTCCAAATAGATGATGAAGGAATCGGGGAGGATTACTACCTCAGCAGGATGATGAAGGAATCTAGGATGACTTCTACCTCAGCAGGATGATGAAGGAATCTAGGACGATTACTACCTCAACGGGATGATGAAGGAATCTTGAGTGACTTCTACCTTAACGGGATGATGAAGGAATCTTGGACGATTACTACCTCAACGGGATTATGAAGGAATCTTGGACGATTACTACCTCAACGGGATGATGAAGGAATCTTGGACGATTACTACCTCAGCAGGAATGGTGAAGGAATATTGGGCGATTACTACCTCAAAAGGTATGGTGAAGGAATCTTAAACGATTACTACCTCAGCAGGAATGGTGAAGGAATCTTTGACGACTGCTACTTCAAAAGGTAATGACTTTTATCTGTTGATCGATCTTTTCCTAAAAAAGGTAAAGAGTTAGTTGTATGCGATGTCATGATGCATGCATCAAAGTAAATGAGATTTATGATATGATGCGTATATGCATGTATCATGATGTATGAAAAGGTGATGTTTGAGCTAGGGCAAATAGATCCCGGAGCTGCTGGAGAATAGTGTTGAGTTCTTCGTTCCCGCCGGGGGATGATGAACGAAGATGATTGCAAGAATAAACCGGTAGAAGAAAATGACTCCGTTGGGGAATAAACTTGATGAAGAGATTACTCTGCGGGGAATTACTCTGTGGGAAGAGATGCTTTGCTGAGATTTTAACAATAACTCTGCTGGGGATTCTGTTGATAAGCTCTGTTGGGGATTTTGATGATGAACTCCGCTGGGGATAGAAAGAACTTCGCTGGGGATGATCTTTCAGTTGCAACTTGCTGAGGATAACCCGGTTAGACTCTTGTGGGGATAACCTCTGAATTTGGCTGAGGAGATGCATTTGTATTCTGCAGGGGACAAGCTTCCAGAATCTACTGGGGAAGATGATTCAACTCTGGCGGGGAAGCTTTTCAGACTGCACTGGGAAAATGGCTCCCACTGAGGGTATCTTGTATTCCGCTGGGGAACAATCTTATATTTCGGTCGAGGAATATTAAGACTACCGGGGATGCTTGCTGAGGAATATCTGTATACTCTGCTAGGGAATATTAAGATCTTCTGGGGATACCCAACTTTTCCAGGACTGACGATAGACTAACTCTGCTTGGGGGAGAGTATTGCTGACTTGCTGGGGATACTGTGCCTTCTTAGGGCTGATGGGAGACCAACTCCGCTTGGGGGAGAGTATTGCTGACTCTTGTCTTACTCTGCGGGGAGTGAAGGTATCTTGGTCATATTCCTCAACTGAATCTACCTTGTACCCGAAGGACAGAGCGGCTTGTACAGTTCAGACAATTCTTATTGCCCCAGTTTCTGCGGGAGAATAAGGCCTATGAGGTGCTTGATAACTGCCAATTGACAGATCTTCTTCTGGTAGGCAAGTGACGAGATGACGGGACATAGTCGTACGCTTTGATCCCTAATTTTTTCCTGGACCGCCCTTTCGAGTTTTCAGTCCAATGGGATACCCTTTTTTGCCCAAGCCGCCTTTTCAGGTTTTCGACTTGCCGGGTGTACAGATTTTTTCATTTTCATCCCTTATTTTTGCCCGAACCCTTTTGGTTCGCCGGGAAGCCCTTATTTTTGCCTAGGCCAGTCGACCTAGCGGGTCTTTGATTATGCGCAGTATTTTTTGACTATGTCCATGCTCTCAGGATGTAGGGAGGTTGTCACTGTCAGTAGTGTTGTATTGCCATACTACCAGAAGATCTTCGTTTGATCATGCGGGATTCGCTGCTGGAATTCATGTCCAATGCCCCAAGTGACTCGGGCGGAGATTTTCCCCTGGATATTTGGCATCTTGATAGATTCCTTGAATCTTGACTTGACTGCCCCAGATGATGGACAATGATCATGCCATGCCCCTTGATTGGAAGTGTTTTCGTTCACTAGATATTCTTCGTGCGAACTTCTATGCTGTTGAACAAATAGTCATATGCAAACAATATTATTTTAAGAATGCAAAGCTTATGTCTGTCTTGAAGTTTTTTTGAAAATGCAGTTTTCAATAAAACAAGTGAATTTTTGTAAAATGTGATGTCAACTCAAGATTTTACAGCAAGCCCTATAGGAGTCAGGATACCTTTTGTAACAGTATGCTTTCGAACTAACCCATGCTTCAGCTAGGACTTTTAAGGGTTATAACGTGGCCTGGTTCACGGTTTAAGAAACAAAGGATAAAGGCTCAAATTTTATTTGTACCCACCCGCTCTTCGTGATGTTCTTTGATCCTAAACTCAGCTAATCGTGCATTAGATCTTGTTTGAGTCTTTTGCTCTGATATTCCAGTGATGGTTCGGATATTGACAATTTATTTTGAATGGGAAGTCATTTTTATAAGAGTTTGCAGGACCTCTTTCTTTTTTGATTTTATTATCCCTGTCTTTTTGCCTGAACTGTTTCTTTTTGTATTTACGGTCAGCGGGATGCCCCAGTTTTTTGTAAGTCTCCTTCATAGGTTTTGACTTATTGGGCTTTTACTTTGAGACAATGACTGCCTGTCTTGACGATTATAGGGAACCATCACTATTTTTTGTTTCGGAAGGACTCCTTTGATGCCGTTCGTTGGGCACCTGGATCAACTGAAAGAACTACCCTGCCCCAGGTTATAATTAAGGGTTTTAATTTTTGCGTGAAAAGAAAAAAACTCCAACTTCTTTGACTCAAAGGGGTTGAATAGGGATTATCTTCCTTATAACTCCGCTGTTTAGGATTTGAAACAATGCCTGTACTTCATCAGCAGGGTCTGTTCAAAAGCATACTGTAAAGATCGTGGTATCGTTTTCGTCATCCTCCCTCAAGAGGCTTAGAATTTTTTAATCGAGAGTTTGAACATCACAAAAAAAATGAAAGCAATTTGAATATAGTGAATACGAATGGATTGATTCGAAACAGACATATGCAATGTATTGATAAAGTAACAGAGTTTGACATGAATAAATGTTTGAACAATCAAAAGAAAATTACAAATTGAAAATTTTAATGCACAAAAGACATTCTCAATGATTTGGTGTAGGATCAGTGATCAAACTTAATCTCCTTGGCATCAATCAAGTCTTAGATATTGTTCTTCAAACTCCAACAGTCGTCGGTGTCATGTCCAGGACTGTCAGAATGGTAGGCACATCTTTCATCAGGGTTATACCTTGGGGAGGTTGTGTTGGGATTCTTAGGGGGGTCCCTTAGCGTCACCAGATTCAATCTCAACAGGCGTTGTAAAGCTTGAGACAATAACACATTGAGCTTAGTGAATTGCCTCCTGGGCTTGTTTGGCTTACTCTGATCAACCCGTTGTTCTCGGCGAGGTTGTTGTTGGACCCTGGAGGTAGTAGCAACTTGGAGAGGTCCATTCTTCACCATACCAAACTCTTGTCTTCTTGGAGGCTCATTAATGATTTGATCCCCAGCCTTGACCGTTTGCTCCATGTTGTTGCACCTGTCTTGATGAAGCTGGTTGATCACGGTTCTCAACTCTTCACGCTCCCGAGCTAAGCCTTGGATGAGAGCCATCTGCCCCAGCATCTGGGTTCTCATTGCATCTACCTCAGCTTGCAGATGTTATAGCCATTCGTCCTTACTGTCTTCAGGACTCTTCTTGACCAAATTCCCCATGAGGAGTGTTCTCAGCTCTTCCTGCCCCTTGGATAGGCTTAGGAAGATTTCCTTGAATTGAGTCTCTTGAGTATGAAGATCCTGGTTGTCTCGTTGGAAAGCCATTGCTGAAATAAACAGCGAGAACATGAGAGACCTGTAAAGGGTGACCTGTTATGCAATGATATGTATGATATATGTATGCAATGTTTTCAAGGATCTCGCAGGGTAAACAAAGAAACTTGTTAGAATTTGAATTTTGTAGCTTGATTGAAGGAACTTCCTGTTGCTGAGAGTCCTTCCTCAAGAGTCAAGCTCACCATATCGAGTGGGTCATAGCCCCTGACTCAAGTTATCATGCTTGGATTTCTAGACAACTTTGGCTAGAGGAAAATAAATCCCCTTTGCCCCTTGTTTGACATCTGGCTCATCATGACCTGCATCACAAACCCTTGAGATCCTTGAAATGGTTAAGGAAATGCTATGGTATGATGTTATGATGTGTATGCTATACGTGTGAGGTGCTGTAAGTAAGCCCTGTAATAAGGACTGTAAACAAAACCTGCAAGGAACACATGTTGTCAGATAACAAGAATGTGCAAGTAGTTCAAGTTTGAAGGCACACAAGTCACACAAAAGAGCCCTTAGATTTCAGGCTGGCATGAAGCTTAGGTACTACCCTCTTTCAGTTTCAGTTGGTTAAGACCTGTCCTAGAAAATAGTAACTGGGTTCTAAGGAGCTCAATATCATTGGATTGTTTTCTATGTTCATTGTTTTGATTTAGCCACTTAACTGGCGACCAAAATATTCCAAGAAAACAACCCTCAATGAGTGTAGTATCGAGTATCTACCAACTTCGGACTGCACCAAAGTCGGTCTTCTCACTACCCCTAAAAAGGCCAGGATGGTCAAGTAAGGTTCTAAGGTCAGTTGATGCTTTGCCACACCACGCGGCGGCCCCGTACTCTCCTTGACTTGACTCAAGGGTTACCGGTACTCACCAAAGTGCCACATCAACGTAGCTACTGCTTCAACCATGTCGGTATACCCCGCACAGTTCCCTCACAGTTTGTTGCTACTTCTAAAGGGTATCCCAGATCCGGGTTAGGATCTATAAAACTCCGATACAAGCCCACAATATTAAAGCATTCAAGGCATACAATTGAAAACATAGTGATCTAATCCTAAGGTACACCTCACTTTTTATAATTTCCCCAGCAGAGTCGCCAGTTCTGTGATCGGTGGAAATAGAACTGACTATTTTTTAATGCTGGTTCGCGAAATATCGCGGTAAGCAAGATTCGCCACCGTCTTTTATTTAATCCAACATGGAAAGGACAAAAGCACAGCAAAATTCCTTTTCGAGATGTTTCTCGGGTTCGGGAGGTAGATTATAGAAAGGGAAGGTGTTAGCACCCTTTCTATCTGTGGTTATCCACGGGCTCTTAGGTACTTGCTCACTATGTTTTCAAAATGTTTTGCTTTTCTTGTGTTTGTGGGTTTTGAAAAAGTCTTATTTGAAAACTTCGCTTTAACTCTTGTATCAGTCCTCAAGAGTGTATGAAGTGTTGTTTGAAAACTTTTGTCAGAAAAGTGTAGGTGCGAAAAGTATTTTTGTTTTGAAAGAGCAAGTACCTGAGAACCTCTACCTACTCAAAAGAAATTAAGCTGTGTAAATGTCCTTTAGACAGTGCCATCCCACTATTGAGGAGTAGGTAACACCGTCGTTGGAGTTTCGGGTCAATTCGATTATAGGGACATGTGGTCACCAAAGCAATAGTAGGACGCCTTAGCGGTAACCCTAATGTCTTAGATCGTTTTATCCGAGGCAACTGTTTCAAGGCAACTTGGATCTTTAGACAGGAGGGCGACCTCTAAAACACCCTATACTTAATGACCACGTCGAGGCAACCAAGTGAGGTGTACCCTAAGAGTGGCATGTGCGAGTGTGTCAGGATTCAGTTAAATTATCTTTGCACATGTTATGGTGAGCTACAGGTTGATTTTAATTTCAGAGAAAAGTATTGTCATGCATAGCCTAATTAACATACATCTAACAGTTAATAATTGCAGAAAATAAATATACGGTATTACAAGGCGTCGGGTATTTACATCGCCAAAAGCAAACCCTTGAAAAGTAAATTGTGGGAAATTAAAGAAAGCGATAAAAATTCCTAATTAACGCTATTACATCCTCGGAGCAAATACATAAATATGGATCAAAAATTAATCAAGAATAATCATGCGCGTGAGAGAAATTAGAATCGGAGAAGTCCTTAGGGTTTTGACCCTTTTTTGAGAAAGAAAGAAGTTTTTGTCCTTTTTGCATTTAATTAAATTAGACCTAAAACTAACTAATTAATAAAAAAGAAATATTTTTGGTTTTTAATGTCTCAAGGAAATAAATAAAAAAAGGTCACAAGTTAGTAAAAACCATAATTCTAATTTATTTTATTTATTGCAAAAAAATATTGAAATTAACCTAATTAAAAAAGACTAAATTAATTTGTTAGTATTTATTTACAAAAATAATGAAGGGTGAAATTAATAAATAATAATAATAAAAAAATATTATATTTTAAGTTTTCTGGTTTTATTATGAAAATAATTAATTTGATTAATTTAAATAATAATAATAATAATAATAATTAATAAAAGAAAATAAAAAGGAAAAGAAATAAACTTGTGGGGGTGATGGCCCAAATCAGGAGGTATTATTGTCAATTGCCAGGCCCATTAACTCCAGCCACGTTTGACTTTCATGCTTCTCCATGGCGCGTGTTGACTGGGAGTATGATGATCATCATCTCGTGGCCATTGGATTTGAGGGTGGAGACACATGGCGTCTGGGAATGGGAGATGCATGGTAAACCTTCTTGTGGGACCTGCATATGATCATATGAAGAAAAATAGAAACAAATATTTTGGGGGACCTGGGATTCGAACCCAGGTCCCAATGCTTCCCAGCCAATGCCTTACCACTCAACCACGCTGCTTTTATTGTTATTGAAACAAGTGACAATTATTATATTAAGAAATTGGTCAATATGCTGAAAAAGAAAAATAACGCGCGTGTTTTTTAATAAACCAATGGAGTGTCAACACGTCCTTGTCTTCTTCGTTGTACCTGCAAAAAACACAAACAGATAGCGGGGGTTTTTAACCCCCACAATATGCCATGAGGAAAAATAGCGATTAGAGCTATGGTTTATATAAATATTTCGCGATGGTTTAGTTTTGTTCGTCTTGTTCTGACGAATTCAGTCATGGGTCTCACAAGTCTCAATTTTTCCTGGTTTAGGAATCCCCAATTTCAAAGCTTATGAACCCTAAAACTTATTCATGGCATCTTTGGATTTATGGCGTTTCAGTTCAATTAAACCATACCAATAGCTTCGTATGATTCCTATTAACACAAAACAATCAAGAAAATATGTTATATGTGCATGAATTAGGAGTTACGATTTTGAAAAAAAGCTTCAAACCGTGGTTCTGTTTAGGACGATTCTTTGAGCTTCAAGGCTTGAATTTGATTGCCACACACTCCTAGGAACTCCTGCAAGATGTTAGAATCAACAAAAAGCTTTGAATCGCCCTGGAATATAGAAATGAGTTTTTGAGTTTTTCTTGGAATTTTTCAATATGCTATGGCCTTTGTCTGCAGCTTTTTCACGTGTCTTGCATCAGGGTTTGCTTGCATATATATAGAGGAATGGAATTAGGTCAAAATCTTGAACAAAAATCCATTGCAATGATGATTGAATATTTGATTGGAAATCATATATTTTTGAATCTTCATGATTGGAAAAAGTGGCCAATTATGGATATTTTGTATCTTTGACTCTGTGCACGAAATTGCCAGCATATATTGACCATATTTGCTTCACAAAAAGATTGAAAAACCAAATCTTGTATTTTCCTACAATTTAAATTAATTAAATGAATTAATATTAATTAAAAATCCAATTAATTAATAAAAATAATAAAATAAATTCCATTAAGCTTGATGGGTCGTGCATAAGTCATGGATGAAGTTTCAAGTAGAGATTTGAGGCCCATTAGCAAAAACAAGGTGTTTTGAGCAAAGTTGACTTTTGCAAATTCCTAAAAATTTCCCAACTTCTCAAATGCATATCTTGCTCAATTTTGATCATATGAACATGTTCTTGGACATTTTGGAAATCTATTGAAGTCCTCTAACCAATGCCTTTGGTCCCATGTCATTTGGATTTACCAATCTCAAGTTATGGTCTTTGACTTAAAGTGCACTTTTGTTGACTTTTGAATTTGACCTATAATGTAGAAATTGATAACTTTTTGTGAGAGCATTTTTTGAACTTGGAGTGTGAAGATGGTTTGTAGGAAATGTCATCCTCTTCAAAATGAGAATTGGATGGAATTTTCCTGATAAACCATTAAAAAGTTATGCCCTGGTCAATATACAGTTGACTTTTCTACTGTCCAAAAATAGTAACTTTTTGCCTCTTGATGATTTTTGAGATATCCTTGTGGAATCATGATCAAAACTTGATAAAATGATGATTGTGACCTCAAAATAAGATGTTGACCAAAAATTCCGACTTTTGACTGCAAAATGGCCATTTTGCCCTTGCAGTTGACTGTGGAGCAAATGGAGCTTTTGACTGTGCAAATTGGCACTGTGAATCTTGAAACTTGGTATGTAGTTGCTTGAGGATGTATATAGGCCCATGAGACTTGATTGAACCATTGAAAACCTCAAATTCCTTGAAAGAACCAAAACCCTAATTTCAGCTGTCTTAGGAAGTGGTTTGACTGTACACCCCTTGAGCAATCTTGAGCAGTTTGAGGATTATTCTTGACAAATCTTGAAGAATATGGGAGGGCAAATTTTGGGTTACAACACGTAGAATCTTTATTTTCTGCACTTTTATTGCTTTCATATATTGTTAGTAATTAGGGTGTGTATGGAAAGACTAAAACTAATGTTTAGATCACCCTAATCAAGATAAAATTATGCATGCAATCAAATACACTTGCACACTAGCACCCTTAGGGTGATTCCACTTGTTGCCTTGCAAAAATGACCATGTTATGCACGTGGGATGTCTTAGCACAAACAAATCATGAAATACAAGATCATGGTCCCTCGATGACGCTATCAAAGTAGCCTTTCAAAATGATCTTAGTCCCTAAAATAAAACTGCTAAGTCATCTCACAACATTGCTATCATGGTCATACGATGACCCAACGCCTGTCCCTTCACATCCAATGATGGGGCTTCTTACCAAATCAATGGTAAGATAGCAACATCTAAAGGAGGAGGAAAATAAAATCAAAGACCTTTTGAGTAGGTAGGTTCGCTCTCAGTTACTCGCTTGCTCACAATAAAAACACTTTAAACACCTCACAAACACCTCTTTGAACTATTTTCGAAACAAACTCTTTGTATGCATTCTTATAGAAGCGAGAATCATTACAAAGTTATATTTTCAAAATACTTTCAAAACCCATATCACAAGCACACATTCAAACAAAAGCAAGTGATCTAGCAAGTAACTAAGAGCCCATGGAAAACCATGGATGAAAAGGGTGCTAATACCTTCCCTTTTCACAATCTACCCCCCGAACTCAAGAAAACATCTCTAAAGGTCTTTCCTGTGCTTTTTCACCTTTCCTTTGGGATAAAATAAAATTCGGTGGCGACTCTTGCTAAACCGCAACATTTGCAAACACAAACGCAAAAACCTCAAGTCAGTTCTCCCACCGTATCATAGAACTAGAGACTCTGCTGGGGATTTCTTAAAAGTGAGGTTACCTTAGGGTTAGATCACATTTACTTTCTTACATTGTTTGATTTGCATGCTTTACATTTTAGTTCCTTGTTTGGGTTTGTTTTAAATCCTACACCCGGATTTAGGGACACCTTTTATGTAAGTAGCAATAGACTGTGAGGGAACTGTGCGGGGTATACATACACGGTTGAAGCAGTAGCTACGTTGATATGGCACTTTGGTTGGTACCGGTAACCCTTGAGTCAATCAAGGAGAGTACGGGGCCGCCGCGTGGTGTCGTGAAGCATCAACCGACCTTAGAACCTTTAATTGCACAGCTTGGCCAGTAGGACGTAGCGACATGGCCGACCTTGGTGTACTCCCAAGGTCAAAAGATACTTGATGCTACACTTATTGAGGTTTGACTCTTGAGCTTTCTTTGGTTGCGAGTCAATCGCCTATTGAACGAAGCTGGGAGAAAGATCGGTGATATTGAGATCCCTTAGAACCCGATTACTATTAACTAAGACAGGTTGAGCCAACTAAACTTCAAGAGGGTACTTACCTACAAACTCCATGCAAGCCTAAAACTAAGGATTTGTTTGCTTTGTGTGAATATGATTATTTGTATATAAACTTGCATATCTGTACATAACATCATAACATCATACCATAGCATTTCCTTAACCATTTCAAGGATCTCAAGGGCCTGTGGTGCAGGTTATGTTGAACCAGACATCTACCAAGAGGCGAGAGGATTTATTTCCCTCTAACCAAACGCTATCAAGTACAACAATTTGAGTCAAGGGCTATGATCCACTTGACATGGTGAGCTTGATTCTCGTGGAAGGACATCCACCGGTACAAATTTCTCCAATAAAAAATGTTGATCAAAGTTCAACTTCTAACTTTTTCTTGTTTACCCTGCGAGATCCTTGAAACCATGCATCCACATATCATGACAGGTTTCTCCTATACAGGTTTCCTTATCTTCCTACTGTTTATTTCAGTAGAGATGGCCATAAAGCAGACTATCAAGGACATTCAGGCTCAAAACGCTCAACTTAAAGAAATGTTCTTGAACCTATTCAAGGGACAAGAAGAGCTGAAATCACTCCTCGCTGGGAACCTGACCAAGAAAAATCCTGAAGACAATAAGGACGAACGGTTGGAACAACTGCAAGCTGAGGTTGGAGCAATGAGAACCCAGATGCTAGGGCAGATGGCTCTTATCCAAGGCCTAGCTCGGGGATAAGAGGAGCTGAGAACCATTATTAACCAAATTCATCAAGATGGTTGCAACCATATGGGGCAAACAATCAGGATTGGAAATCAAGTCACTGCTCAGCCTCCCATGAGACAAGAAGTCGGAAGACCTCCCCAATTTTCTACTACCTCACGGGTCTAACAACAACCTCGCCAACAACAACAGGTTAATCAGCGTAAGGAGGTCGCATCTAAAAGACAATTCACTAAGATTAACATGTCACTGGCTCAAGCGCTACAACACATGTTGAAGGCAGAGCTGATCACATTAAGGGATCCTCCTCGGAATCCCAATATCTATGCTCCTAGCTATCATCCCAATGAATTGTGTGCATACCACTCCAATAATCCTGGGTGTTGTACCCCAAAATTTTCCCTCTCATTTATCAAGATTTTCCTCACAAAGACTTCTTGGACTCAAGACAAGATTAGGGTTTGCTCAGCTCAAGACATCTCATCTTGCACTGATACCCCAAAATTAGGGTTTGAGTTTGCACAAGGATTTTTGGACCACCAATTCTTCATGTGACTTTCATACATCTTCTTGGATCCCTAAGATTGCTCATAACAGGTTTCAAGCCTTGAACCACATTTTTGATCAGTCAATTGGACAGTTGACCTAAAAATCAACTGTATTGGGGAAAAAGTCAACCATAGCCAATTTACAGTCAACCTTCATAATTTTTGATCCGCAACAACATTTTAGACTCATATGTACCATTTGATCAAGTTTGGATCACAACTCCTCAAGAAATTTGATCAAACTATCAAAAGGGCAAAATGGTCAAAATTAGGGTTTTGACTGAGAAAGGGCAATTTCTGATTTTTAACCTAGCCAATGAACATTTAAGTTCAAACATTATTTCAAGGATTAAATGGCATAATCTTCACCTAATTACATGGTTCAAAAGATCTCAAGTTCATTGGATTAACAGATGAATTTTGCAGTCAATTGATCAAAAGTCAATTGTACACTGAAAAGTCAAACTTTGACTTTTTGGTCAAAATCAAGTGCCAAGGGTCATAATTCATCAAGATATTCCAAGAAACTCAAAATTGCAAATTAGGGTTTTGAATTTGAAAAATTTCATAACTTAGAATTTTTCTAAGTATGGAAATTTTCTTATTTTTTCCTAACTTTCCACAACTTTTTAACCATGATGAAATTTGATTCAAAGAAAACTTCTAACATGAAAGTTGTAGTCCTCCATGAAATCTACAACTTTGCCTCACAAAATTTTCCCAAAAGATGCTTGGATCTCAAGTTATGAATTTGTGAACATAGGTCCATGAACTAAATAACTTAGTGAAAATTTGCCCTAATTTAGGCAAGTTTTGGACCCAACTTCATGGACATTTTTCACCTAGTTACAAGAGGTATCTAAAAATTAATTTCAAATATGTATTGTATAGCACATTGCAAGATTTCCAAAATGTCCAAGAACTCTCCAAGATCATTTTTGGTTAGGGAGAATCGAAGAGGAGAAGTTGGCATTTTATCACTTTTGTTCATGCCATTTTCACAAAGTATCAAGTTGCAAATCAGATCCATGATGCTTGTACCTTGCATTATAGGTCCTAAACTCATTCTACACTCCATAATTAAATGCAAACTCAGAGGTTAAAGGCTTTATTTTCACTTTTGAAGCATTGTACAAAGTTACATTTCCATTTTAAGCATAAAGGTTACAATGCCATTTTCATAAAGTGAGCTTTTGTAACTTTATCAACCTTGAGCCTTGGACCTGTTCCTTTGGTACAAACAATTTCCACAAGCCACAAGCAATGTATACCAACTCTCTGCAGCTCACAAGCCAGATAGTACAAGCATGTTTGCATTGGTCACTTCACTTTTCTTCAAATGCAAGAAAAAATGCAAAAGAGGTCAGAACTTGTACAGCTGATAAGGAGTGGACTTTGTATCATTCTATACAAATATACAAACTCATTGCAAGGAAAAACACGACTGCTTAGCATCCAAAACACTCTCAAACTAAAAAACTCCATTTTTCTGTCCAAACATAGCAGTTCTGCAAAATCATAGCCATTTCATTTTTGGCTCGTGCGTTTTTTGTTTCAACACTTCAAACAACTTCCATATATCCTACCAAAGCTATCCAAGCATTCATCCTGCATCTGTAAGCCCTGTTTCATCCATTGCCATTTTCAAACTTGGAGCTTGCAACTTGACTTCTACAAAGAGTTCTATCCATCCACGAAGTAAACTAGGCATTAGAATAGCTTGAAGGAAGTTAAAGGAAGCTCACACGATCCTCAGGCCTCTCTCAAAGTCCCCATATTGTCATATTCCAATCCAGCTGAAGGAGGTATTTTTTTCAAACTCTATCTCTGTATTTAGGCATCCTCAAGCCACGATTTGTGAAGAAAAAATGTAGTCCTTAACATGGTGAAGTTGTACACATGCATACTTGTCATTTATATTAACTATGTTGTGAGAATTTGAAGCTTGAAGTTCATAAAATTTCTAGGTCACGAATTAGGGCAATTAAAATTCTCCCTGATCTTTGAGAGTTAGGTTACAAATTTTATATGGTTGGAATCGTGAGATTAAATGCCACAAGTTTCATGTTATGGGTTTTTGTTTTTGTGCAAGCATGAGCAAGTTGCAGGTTTGAAGGCAAACGCGTGCGCAGGCTTGGCTGGAGGGCAGGGATGACTTGCCTTGGGCTTTTTGGCGCGCCTGGCCTTTTTGCTTTTTACTTTTTGCACCTCCTAGATTACTTTTGCACCCCCTGACTATTTTCTTATATTTTTCATTTTTTTTTTACATTTTCATATTTATTACTTTTATTTATTTTTTCTGAATCATAAAAATCATGAAAAATAATTTCATTATTTTTTGCATTTTTATTTTATTTTATATTATTTTTTGCATAAAAAAATAAGTTTATTAGGATAATATACTTTATTTTCTTAAATAATTTGTAAATATATTTAAAAATACCATACATTTTTATTATATTATTTATACACATAAAATATTTATTTTCCATACATATTTAATTTTTAATATTTGCACATAATATTATTTATTATTTTCTTGTACAAAAATGGACAAAATATTAATATAGAACATGTATTTTCTTTTAATTAAAAAATTAGGGTTTCCCCCTTTCAAAAATAATAATATTTTTTCTCTTATTTTTAGGGCTTAAATAAATCATTTTTTTCATACATTAAACAAATATAAAACCTTTTTTGCATAAATACCTTGCATTGCATATTTAAATATTTGTATATTTATTTAATGCGCACAATATTCAATTGGGTTGTAATAGTATTTTTAGGGTTTATTTTGTGCAATATCCCCATTCAAAAACTTGTATCCCCTTTGTGATGCGGTGGGAGAACTGACTTGAGGTTTTGCGTTTGTGTTCGCAAATGTTTTGGTTTAGCAAGAGTCGCCACCGAATTTTGATTTTATCCAAAGGAAAGGTCAAAAAGCATAGGAAAGACCTTAGAGATTGTTTTTGGGTTCGGGGGGTAGATTATGAAAAGGGAAGGTGCTAGCACCCTTTTCATCCATGGTTTTCCATGGGCTCTTAGTTACTTGTTTTAGATCACTTACTTTTGCTTTTCAATTGTTTGAAATGGTGCTTTGTGTGTGGTTTTTGAAAGTATTTTGAAAAGAGGCCTTTGTCTAGGCAACCTTTGTAATGATTCTTGTTTGAAGAATGTATACGAAGGTGTTTTTCTTTTTAAAAAATGTTTCAATGTTTGAAAGTTTGTTTTGGGAAATGTTTTGAAATTGTGTTGTGTGTTTTTGAAATTAGCAAGAATGGTTTGCAAATTGATCAAGTAACTAGGAGTTGTCTACTGTAACTCAAAGATTTTTCCTACACATTTTTAACCCTTTGACATTGTTGTTTTACCATTGTATTTGGTAAACAACCTTGTGTTTGGATGTTAAACGGGGCGGGCGTGGGTCATCGTATATCCAGGATAGTAATGGTGCTAAGTATCTTTAGCAAGTTTTTTGAGGGACTAGATCATTTTTGTATAGACAACCAAACTATCGTCATCGAGGGACTATGATATTTTTGTTTTGATTTTGTTTTGCCAAGATACCTAGCATGCATACCATGGCCATGTTTTTAAGGCAACAAGTGGGTGAAACCCTAGAGGTGTTTGTGTGCATTGTGTTGTCATTTTTCATGCATTTTGTCTTGTATTTAGTCATGCTATTTGTTTTGATTTTTGGTTATCATACAAACCCTAATCTTACTGTCATGCATATTTGAAAGCAAAAAAATGCGTAAAAGTAAATCTAATACTATTACAACATTATTATGGGGAGGGGGATACAAGTTTGAATAGGGAGATATTTGCATAAAATAAAAACCCTAAAACTATTACAACCATATTGAATTTATTTGTACAAATAAATAAATAGACAAATATTTAAATATGCAAATAAATATAAATATGAAAAATGTTTTTGTATTTATTTTTATGTATGTAAAAATAAATTATTTAATGTCTCAAAAATAAGAAAAATATTAATGATTATTTTTGGAAAGGGTGGAAACCCTAGTTTTTGGTTTTAAAAGAAAATGTATTTCTATTATTATTTTATTTTATTTATGTACAAAGAAAATAATAAAAATAATGTATACAAATGTTAAGAAATAAAAATGTGTGAGAAAATATTATTTAAGCGTATAAATAATAAAAATAAAATATATGATATTTTTTATATTATTTACAAATTTTATTTAAGAAAATAAGTTATATTATTATTAATAATTATTCTTATGCCAAAAAAATAATAAAAATAATAAAATAAAATGTGAAAATTTAAGAAAATATTTTTGATGACTTTTAATATTTAGAAAAAATAAATAAAAGTCAGAAATGTAAAAGAAATGAAAAAATATGCAAAAATAAAGAAAAGGGACAAGGGGGTGCAAAAAGCAGGATGGGGGGTGTCAAAAGCAAGGCAGGCCAGACCCATCCCAAGTTGCCTTCGTCCCTGACCTTGAGACAAAGAAAACGTGCGCGCCATGTTCAAATCTGGAACTCCTGCATACGTGCTCAAAAATAAAAACTTGCAACATGAAAGTTATAGCTCTTGATCACACGATTCTAACCATATAAAAAACTAGATCTAACTCTAAGAAACCAGGGAGAATTTTATCACCCCCAATTTTTGACCTAAAAAATTCAGCAACTTCAACATCCAAATTCTCCTAGATGAGCTAACATAAATGAATTCTATGCATATGTACAGTACAAGGACATTAAGGGCTACATTTTTTCTTCACAAACCTAAGCCTAATGATTCCTAAATAAGGAGATAGAAGTTTGAAATTTACCTGTTTCAGTCAAGCTCGAGTATGGCAATGTGGCAACTTTTAGTGAGGCCTGAAGGTCTTTTGAGCTTGCTTGATGTTCCCTTGACCTTTCCCAATGCTTAGTTTGCTTTGAAATGGCCTGAATGTCTCTATAGAACTCAACCTGCAAACTCAGAATTTAAAAATTGTGAAGCTTGAAAATGCAGTTACAATTGCTTGAGAATGGTCTGGACAACTTAGGTGTATTGTTTAGAATGTGTTTGAAGTGGTTTGGGGCAAAACACACGAGTGGATTTGGTTTTGGCTTCTGATTTGCAGAACTTGCCCTGTTTTGGGCAGAACTTGTGTTTTTGGTGTTTTAGAGGCTTGTAGCTCGTGTTTCTGGCTTGGTGTGATATGCTGAACTTGTTTGAAATGTTACAAAGACTTGCACTTATCAGATTGAAGAGTTGTGGAGTTTTTGCACACTTGCTTGTTTTTGAAGAAAAGGTGGAAAGTGACAAAGGCAAGGCCTGTACAGGCTAGCTCCAGGCCTGCACATAGTTGGTACCAATTTCCTGATATTCATAGACTTTGTTTGCATAAAGAAATCAGGTCCATGGCTCAAGACAAACAAAATTGCAAAAGTTGTGCTTTATGGAAATGGTATTGTTGCCTTTTTGCCAAAAATGGATTAATTCAATGTGTAATGCTTCATAGATCAGAACAAAGCCTTAATCTAATGTGTTTTCATTTAATTTATGAGTGTAGAAAGTATTAGAACCTGTAAACCAAGTACAAGCATGATCCAAACTGATTTGCAACTTGTATCAATGTGCAAAATGCCTTGGCCAAAAGTGATAAATTGCCATTTTCAAACTTTCGATTCTCCCTAACCATAAATGATTTTGGAGAGTTCTTGGACATTTTAGAAATCTTGTAACATGCTCTAAAATCAATCTTTGAAATTCATCTTGAGATTACAATTGGAACTATGTGAAAAGTTTCCATGAAGATAGGTCAAAATCCTGCCTAAACTAGGGCAAAATTTCACTAAGTTAGAAAGTTTTTGGACCTCTATTCACAAAATCATAACATGAGATCCAAGAATCTTTTGGGAAAACTTTGTGAATAAAAGTTGTAAATTTTGTGGAGGACTACAACTTTCATGTTGGAAGTTTTCTTTGAATCCAATTGCATCCTGGTGAAAAAGTTTGGGAAAATTGGGAAAAAATATGAAATTTTCATAAACTTTGAAAATTTCTAAGTTATGAAAATTTTCCATTTTAAACCCTAATTTCAAAATTAGGTTTCTTGATGAACAAGTTTCATGTTTTGACACATCTTGATGAAAAATGACCCTTGGCACTTGATTTTGACCAAAAAGTCAAAGTTTGACTTTTCAGTGTACAGTTGATTTTTGATCAGTTGACTGGAAAACTCATCTGTCAATCCAATGCATTTGAGATCTTTTGAACCTTGTGATTAGGTCAAGATGATTCCATTGAGTCCTTGAAACCATGCTTGAACCCAATTTTCCATTGGCTAGGTGAAAAATCAGAAATTGCCCTTCTACAGTCAAAACCCTAAAAATGACCATTTTGCTCTTTTGATGATCTGATCAAATTTCTTGAGGAGTTGTTGTCCAAACTTGATCAAATGGTTCATATGAGTCTATAATGTTGATGTGGATAAACAATTATGAGTTTTGACTGTAAATTGGCTACAATTGACTTTTTCCTCAATATAGTTGATTTTTAGGTCAACTGTCCAATTGATTGGGCAAAAATTTGATTCAAGGCTTGAAACTTGGTATGGGCAATCTTATAAGTCCAACATGAAGTATGAAAGTCACATGAGGCATTGAAAGTCCAAAAATCCTTGTGCAAACTCAAACCCTAATTTTAAGTCAACAGTGCAAGGAGGTGTCTTGAGCAGAGCAAACCCTAGCTTGGTCTTGAGTCCAAAGAGTCTTGTGAGGAAAATCTTGATAAAATGAGAGGGCAAATTTTGGGGTACAACAGCTGCCCCTGTTCAATCTTCTTGAACTTGAAGAGTTAGATTGGTGAGTTTGTCGTTCGTGACTCGAAGATAAAAGATGATTGGACACTAGAGTGCCCGTAAATTTGCACTCGTCAAAATATAGTTGAGGAAATGGGCTTAAAGATGCCATTTGGAGATGATTGAATCTTGTAGGAGATGGGCTTAAAGATTCCATCCAAGAATGTTTGTTGAAAATCATGAGAATGAACATCAGAATGGTATCCGTATCTGGAACGTATCTGAGTTATATCTGGAGATTGGATCTGTATGAGCAAGGGAATGGCGTCCATGTCTGGAGCGTATCTGAGCTGTAACTGTATTTGATTCTTGAATGAATAATAGAATGATTGCCGTGTCTGGAGTGTATCTGTATTGTATCTGAATCTGAAATCTGAATAAGCGACAAAATGACATCCGTGTCTGGAGCATCTCTGGGCTGGGGAAAAAGATTTGAATGAGTGACAGAATGGCTTCCGTGTCTGGAGCGTATCTGGACTGTATCTAAAATTGAGATTTGTATGAGTATCAGAATGACTTCCGTGTCTGGAGTGTATCTGAACTGTAACTGGGATCTGAATAAGTGACAAAATGACTTCTGTGTCTAGAGTGTATCTGAACTTGAAATTGATAGTTGAAATCTGAATGAGTGGCAGAATGGCATCCGTGTCTGGAGTGTATCTGAACTGTATCTGACTTTGAATTCTGAATGAGTAATAGAATGACCTCTGTGTTTGGGGTGTATCCATACTGTATCTGAATAAGAGATCTGAATGAGTAGCAGAATGACTTCCGTGTCTGGAGTGTATCCGTACTGCATCTGAAATCTTTGAATATTTGTTAAAGATAGCTTTTAATCTTATCTTGAAAAGGGTAAAATGTTATCTGAATCACAAAGTTATGTTGCATGAAATGTATGATGCAATAAAATGTGCTTTATGATATATTCATGATATATGAATGTAATGTATGCGCATGTAAGCTGATTTGCTGTCTTGCTGAGGAAAATAAATCCTGGATAGTTGGAGATAATAAAAATCCTTGACTGCTGTTGGAGACTCAAAATCTTTGATTCTTGAGGATGAGAAATCCTTGGACCACTGTTGGGGATAGAAAATCCTTGGCAACTTGCGGGGATTATCAAAAACTTTGACAACTTCTGTGGGGATGTGAGAATCCTTCACGACTTTCCTGGGAATAGGGACCCTTCAAGTCTTTGGAGTTGAAACATGATAAACATTCTGTTGTGAGAATAATTTCAAGTGTTGTTTGAGAAACCTGCTTGGGGAATCCAGAGAACTTTGATGACTGTGGTTGGGGATTACACCAAGGGAATCCTTACTCGACTGGGGAATAAGGAAATTCTGATGATTTCTACCAGGGATCAAACAAAGTAAAACCTTGATCTGCTGGAGAATAAGGAAGACTCTGATGGCTTCTGAGGGGAACTAAGATTGAGAATCTTCGATCTCCTAGGGAAATTGAACCCTCGGGGGCTTCACTGGAGAAGTGAGAAAGAGAATCTTCGATCTGCAGGGGATTAAAAATTCTGACAAATTCATGCCGGGGAGTTATGAAGACTCGGGCAACTTCAATGGGGAATCAAGAATGAGAATCTTCAATCTGCTAGGGGAATTTGAAGCCTTGGGGACTTCAAGCTGGAAAGTTAAGAATGAGAATCTTCATTCTATTGGGGAGTAAGAACTCTGTGGGGAATAGCTATACTGCTGGAGAGTAGCTATCCTGCTGGAGGGTAAGTTCAGGACTCTGGGGGAAAAGGCTTATTCCTGTTTGGAAAGGTTCAAGAGTTTGGGTTGTATGCCACTCTACTGGGGAATTATCCTATTTTGGGGATAAGACAAAAGTTAACCGTTATCTGGTTAATTCTCAGACTTTAATACAACTTGCTGGGGAAATTGGGGAAAACTGAATGGTTTCTGCTGAGGATTGAAAGTTGGAAATTGGACTCCATTAGGGAAGAAGGTTTCATCTCCGCCGAGGGTCGGTAGTCCAAAGTTTTGCTCCACTGAGGATTGGGAGTTTGGAGTTTTAACTCTGATGGTAGATTAAGGATTTGAAATATAACTTCGCCGGGGATTGGGAGTTTGAAGTTTAACTCTGGCAGGGATTTTGAAATTTAATTCTGCTGGGGATATGTATTTCAAGGTTTTAGCTCTGTTGGGATCTGGATGCTGTACTGCATGGGATTGCTCCTGGAATAGCCTAAAGACGTTTTCCCATACTTTCAACCTGTCAGTAATTATTCTTTCACATTTTATTTATTTGTAAACGGTGATTATATTCAAATCCATATGCTCATTAATAAATCATTGGACGTTTTCAAATAAAACACAAGTGTAAAAAGGAAAAGACAAATGGTTTTTTGCACTTTGAAGTATCTTTGTATTAACTTTGTGTAAGTATTTTGTACAAAGGAGACATACATCCTAGTAAGAGAATGTTGTCATAAAAATGAGAAAAATTTATACAGAGAAAGATGGCTATGTGTAAAAAAATTCCATGGGGTTCCCATTCTGCTATAGCCTTCGTAACTCTAAATATCTTGTCCATTCGTCGCTTCGTTAGAAGATGATTGAGTTGATCAGAAGCCCGAAGCTTGTCTGTGAAGAGATTGTCCTTAAAGTGATCCGACGAGACATAGTCATACGCTTTAATTCCCTAACTTTTGCCTGGACCGCCCTTTCGGGTTTTCGATCCACCGGGAAACCCTTTTTTGCCCAAGTCGCCCTTTCGGGTTTTCAACTTGCCGGGTGTACAAATTTTTTTTATCCCTAATTTTTGCCTGAATCGCCCTTTCGGGTTTTCGATTCACCGGGATGCCCATTTTTTCCCAAGTCTCCCTTTCGGGTTTTCAACTTGCCGAGTCGTTTATGCGTAGTATCTTTTGACTATGTCTATGTTCGCAGGGTGCGGCAACTCATCACCGTCCATGGTGGTTAAGATCATTGCCCCACCAGAAAAGATGTTTTTGATCACAAATGGTCCTTCATAGGTAGGAGTCCACTTGCCCCTGGGATCACTTTGCGGCAAGATGATCCACTTGATTACAAGATCCCCGACTTGATATACCTGGCGCCTGACTTTCTTGTTGGAAGCCTTGATCATTTGTTTCTGATACGCCTGACCATGGCAAACAGCAGTAAGTCGTTTTTCATCAATCAAGTTAAGTTGATCAAGCCGGGTCTAAATCCAATCGTCTTCACTCAAACCAGCATATTTCATGATTCTGAAGGAGGGAATATGAACCTTGATAGGTAAAACAGCTTCCATGCCGCATACCAAAGAATAGGGTGTTTCCCCAGTTGTTGTATGCGCTGTGGTACGGTACCCGTGTAGAGCAAACAGTAACATCTCATGCCAGTCCTTGTAGGTGATTGTCGTCTTTTGTATGATTTTCTTGATATTTTTGTTTGCAGCTTCGACAACACCGTTCATCTTTGGCTGATAGGGAGATGAATTATGATATTGAATCTGGAACTGATCGCACAAAGCGGTGATCATAGTATTGTTCAGGTTTGTATCTTTGTCGGTGATGATCCTTTCGGGGATGCCGTACCGGCAAATAAGGTTCTGCTTGATGAAGTGGGCAACCATATTCTTTGTAACGGATGCGAAGGAGGCTGCTTTGACTCATTTGGTAAAGTAATCAATGGCCACCAGGATGAAGCGGTGTCCATTGGATGTTGTAGGCTTGATCTCTCCAATCATGTCGATTCCCCACATAGCGAATGGCCAATGAGCTGTTAAGACATTGAGAGGAACTAGAGGTATGTGTACCTTGTTCGCATAGATTTGACATTTATGGCATGTTCGGGAATGTTGATGGCAGTCAGCTTCCATGGTAGACCAGTAATAGCCCGCCCGTAGAATCTTCTTAGCCATCGTGTGTCTGCTAGAGTGAGTGCCAAAGGTACCATTGTGCAATTCAGCCATAATCTGCTCAGCTTCAATCTTGTTCACACAACAGAGCAGAATGCAATCATGATTGCGCTTGTATAGGATACCATTGCTCAGGAAGAACTTGGCTGAAAATCTCCTTAAGAACTTTTTGTCGTTGACTGAAGCTCCTTCAGGGTATTCTTGCGCCTCGAGATACCTTTTGACATCATGAAACCATGGTCGGTCCACTACTTCTTCGGTATTAATCTCGTGACAATGTGCAGGTTCGTCCATCCGTTCAATGGTGATTTGGGGAGCCTCATTATCCCAATTAAGTTTAAACATGGATGACATTGTAGCTAGAGCATCTGCTAGCTGATTTTCTTCTCGCGGGAAGTGCTCGAAGGTAATCTGCTTGAAATGTGGTAACAATGTTAGGACATGTTCTTTGTAAGGGATGAGGTTTGGATGTTTAGTATCCCACTCTCCTTTGATCTGACTGATGACCAAAGCTGAGTCCCCAAATACAATCAAAGATTTGATTCCCAAGTCAATAGAAGCCTTGAGACCAAAGATACAAGCTTCATACTCGGCCATGTTGTTGGTACAGCTGAAGCAGAGTCTGGCTGTGAAAGGTGTATGGAAACCTTCTAGAGAGATAAGTATCGTGCCGATACCATTGCCAAGTGTGTTGGAGGCACCATCAAAGTATAGGGTCCATCGGGATCCTTGTTCAGGTCCATCATATGGTCTGAAGTTTTCAATGTTATCCAAAGTCATAATGTCCTCGTCGGGGAAGTCGAACCTCATGGATTGGTAATCTTCGACAGCTTGATGGTCCAGATGATCGGCTAGCACACTCCCCTTTATAGCTTTTTGGGTCGTGTATTGTATATCATATTCTGTCAAGATCATCTGCCATCTAGCGATTCTTCCAAATAAAGCAGGCTTCTCAAAGATGTACTTGATCGGATCCATCTTAGAGATCGGCAAAGTGGTATGAGTCAACATATACTATCTTAGTCGGCGAGCAGCCCATACCAAAGCGCAACAAGTTTTCTCTAGCAGTGAGTAGCGAGTCTCACAGTCGATAATCTTTTTGATAAGGTAATAAATGGCATGCTCTTTTCGGCCAGACTCGTTATGTTGGCCCAATACGCACCCCATTGAATTCTCCAAGACAGTCAGATACATGATTAGCAGTCTTCCTTCGACGGGAGGAATCAAGATAAGAGGTTCTAGAAAATACTCCTTGATTTTATCAAAAGAAACTTGACAGTCATCATTCCATTTAACCACCTGATATTTGTTCAACAGCTTGAAGATTGGTTCACAGGTAGATGTTAGGTGAGAAATGAACCTTGCAATGTAGTTTAGGCGTCCCAAGAAACATCTGACCTCCTTCTCAGTGCGAGGGGCATGTATTTCTTGTATAGCTTTGACTTTGGCAGGATCAACCTCGATGCCTTTGTTACTGACAATGAAACCCAAGAGTTTATCGGACCTGACTCCGAAAGTGCACTTGTTAGGGTTCAGTATGAGCTTGTACTCTTTCAATCTGACAAACATCTTTTGCAGATGGTTGAGGTGTTCTTCTTCTGTCTGTGAACGGGCTATCATGTCGTCTACATAGACCTCTATCTCATGATGTATCATGTCATGAAACAAAGCTACCATGGCGCGTTGATAGGTTGCCCCAGCATTCTTCAATCCGAATGGCATCACTTTATAACAGAACATACCCCACTGTGTAACAAAAGTAGTTTTCTCCATGTCCTCAGGGGCCATTTTGATCTGGTTATACCCTGAGAATCTGTCCATGAAAGAAAATACCTTGTGTTGAGCTGTATTGTCAACAAAGATGTCAATGTGCGGTAGTGGAAAATCATCTTTAGGGCTGGCCCTGTTTAAGTCTCTGTAATCCACGCACATTCTCACTTTGCCGTCCTTCTTAGGCATGGGCACAATGTTAGCAACCCATTGTGGATAGGAAGTAACAACAAGAAATCCAGCATTGAACTGCTTCATAACTTTAGCTTTGATCTTTTCCGACATGTCGGGCCTCATGCGGTGAACTTTCTGTTTAATTGGTGGACAATCTTCTCTTGTGGGGAGACGGTGTACCACAATGTCTGTATCAAGTCCCGGCATGTCTTCGTAAGACTAGGCGAAGATCTCAACATATTCATTCAACAGCTGAACTAAGCGCTCTTTGACACTTGGCTCTAGGTTGGCACCCACTCTAACTTCTTTTCTGTCTTCCTCTGTACCCAAGTTGATTGTCTCTAACAACTCCTCATGAGGTAGAATAGAACTTTCTTCCTGTTGTAGCAGTCTATCCAATTCTCCAGGCACTTCACAGTCTTCATCATCTTCGTATTCGGCATGGTAGACCAGATCTTCAGAGTCACTGAAGGTCATAGCAGAATTGTTACCTATGGAATCCGGAATGGATGGGTACCTGCATTTGTGAGTGTGGGTGTGTATAAGGGATATCCACCTTTAAACAAATAAAATGTAAAAAGAAATAAAATGAACACAAAAGTTTATATGTGAAAACGTCCATGATTCATTAAAATGGCATATGAAGATGAAAAATGAAACCCTTACAAATGGACCTATGTGCCTCGGGTAAGGCACAAGGTTAAAAGTGTACAAATTATTTAGGAATTATTACAAACCAACAGAAATGTTTGAAAGGTAAATTACTGATTGATGAAAGTAATGAGAATAAAGTCCTTTGCCTCCCAATTGCATAACCCTCCGTCAACAGTAGGGAAAATCCAGTCTTCCAGATTGCTCTCCTCTTCACTATCCTCCAAAGCGTTGATTCCATGATGGGTGATCTTCACTGGTGGCCCTCCAGCCCAGGAGCGGCGCACAACCTTTTGAGCAGAAGCAGTGAAACCCAAGCCGAATTTATCATACTTGAAAGGAAAATCGGGAAGCTGCCCCCAGATTGTGCTTCCTCCTTCTTTAATCAAAGCCTTTGCATCTTTGAGCGAAGACATCCGAGGCGGAGGTCTGGTAATTATGGGTACAGAAACCACTGTCTTGGTTATCGCAATCTCCTGAGCTACCTCCTCAAAATGCTGAAAGGGGGTTTCGATGAATTCATCATCCAATTCTACATAGCGGAAATAATTAAGATGGCTTATCATGTATTCCTCTTCGCCGTGAACAGTTACAATTTTCCCCTGGACAAGGTACTTGAGCTTCTGATGCAGAGTTGAAGTGATGGCTCCAACATGATGAATCCAGGGTCTTCCCAACAAGCAAGAATAGGGGGGACGGATGTCCATGACATAGAATGTGGAGTTGAAGGTTTCAGTTCCCACTTTAATCGGGATGTCCACCTCTCCGTGGACCATCCTTTTAGAACCATCAAAGGCTCTGACAATGATGTTGCTGGGCTTCAAGGTTAAACCTTCACAATCTATCCTATCCAATGCCTTCTTCGGTAGGACGTTCAGCGATGAACCAGTTTCTACCAGAACGTGTGCTAGAGTAGTCCCTCTGCATTCCACCGAGACATGCAGAGCGTCATTATGTTTTCTCCCTTTGATTTTTAGATCAACATCGGAGAATCCTAGACCATTGTCTGCTGTTAGGCTAGCTATACATTCCTGGAACTGGTCCGCGGAGGTTTCCTGTGGCACGTCGGCCGTCTTCAAAAATTTGATCAGAGCTTTGGCATGAGCCTCTGAACAAAGCAGAAAGGTCATCATAGAGATTTTTGAGGGGGTTTGCCCCAGTTGCTCCACAACATTATAATCGCTTTTCTTGATTATTTTCAAAATCTCTTCCATTTCTTTTTGAGAGGTTTCAGGGATGATCAACGGCTGAGCCCTCGTCCTGACAGGCTCTTCTTGGATCCCTTTCCCTCTGTCATCAGCAGTAGCAGAGGGGACAACCATAGGAGTCACAACTTCTTCAATAATTGGAGTTCTTGCAAATATGTATACCGGTACAGGGGTAACCTTAGGAGCAGCTGAGGGTCCGAATATTTCCTTTGGAGGCGCAATCTCCAGAGAGAGAATTCTTCCACTGCGGGTGATTTTACTCGTTCCGGTAATGTTTCCATTGTCGGAAGTCTCTTCATCGGAACTCTCTTCAGTTGATTCAATTTGTTTAATACCGTGGTAAAAGATCTCTCCCCCATAGTTCCACGATATTGATTTGTTAGACTTGTACGGGATAGGCCCCGACATGGTTATCTTCAAAGGTACAATCTTCGGATCGGATGTAATCTTAACAGGTATTTTGGAGACCTTGGAAAGATTGGCGGATATGGTAATTATCGAAACATCATTGACAGGAGTCGGTGTAACGGGAGTCTTCTCAAAAAGGATCTCTTGGTTATCCATTAGGCGTTGGATGCCTAACTTCAACAACGGACATTCGGTTGGTAAGGATGAATAAAGGTAGAAATCTTCTTCACAGCCTGGGAAAATCCCAGCCTTCAGCAAATTCAACTTGATTATTGGTAGTGGAGTCATAAAATCATCAACAGTAGCAACAAAAAGATCTTCTTCAACAACATGGGCATTGTGACCATGTTTTGGCATTGGAGCAGAGATCATATTAGGCTTTTCAGGGGCGTCGAATTCAACTTCTTTAGCATCTATTAAATCTTGAATTTTATTTTTGAGGGCCCAACAATTGTTGGTGTCATGCCCCAGGCTGTCTGAATGGTAAGCACACTTGGCATTCACATGGTAGTAAGGAGAAGATGTATTTGGATTCTTCGGTGCCTCTTTTAGACTGGCAAGGTTTAACTTCAACAGATGGGGAAGAACCTGAGCGAGAGTCATGTTTATCTGGGTGAATTGCCGTGCAGGCCTTTTCACCCTTGTTTGGTTGGTTCTGGGTTGATTGTTTCTAGGTTGATCAGCTGCAGACTTCTGAATCATTACGGCCCCCACCGCTAGTCGGCGCTCAACTCTTCCTTGACCTCTTTGGGAGTAGACAACTGAGACTTCTTTCTTTGCTGGAAAAGTCTTTTTGATGGCAGCGGAAGCAGATGCATCCTTTTGAATTTTACCGCTCTTGATGCCGGCTTCAAATCTTTCACCAGTCAGAATTAACTCGGTGAACCCCGCAAATGAACTTCCAATCAGGTGATTGAAGAATGGACCTGACTGTGTACCCAAAAACATATCCACAAGCTCTCTTTCAGATAACGGTGGCTGCACCCTTCCAGCCAAGTCTCTCCATTTCTGGGCATACTCTTTGAAACCTTCATTTGAGACCATGCCCATACTCTGTAATTGAGTACGGGTTGGTGCTAAGTCTGCATTATATTGATATTGTCTGTAGAAGGCAGCAGCCAAATCTTCCCAATTATGCACATAAGACCTCTCTAGCTGGTATAACCAATCTAACTGCGTCCCCGAAAGACTGTCCTGGAAGAAATGGACCCACAAATCCTTGTCAGAAGAATGCGGTTGAATTTTTCTGATGTAAGATCGCAGGTGCATCTTGGTACAAGACAAACCATCGTATTTAGCAAAAAGAGGCACCTTGAACTTAGGGGGAATGACAATTCCAGAAACCAACCCTAGCTCTTCAAAGTCCAGCCCAGGCACTCTCTATATCTCCATGGCAGCCAGACGCTCTTCCAGATTCTTGTACTTGTTATCTGCAGGAGGGTACTGCTGTTCAGAATAGTCTTCATCCTCTTCTTCCTCCTCTTCCTTAGAGTCAGATGGCACTGCAGTCTCTTTATCCTTTCTCACCCCTTCATCAGATGTTGACGGGAAATCCAGGACCCTTCTAGCTTGACCTTCAAATCTTCTACCCAGGGTAGCCACACCAACCCTCTTCTTTTTCTTTTTCTCCTTTTCCTTTTCCAGTAGAGTTTTGAGCTCCTCTTGACCCTTAGCCGAGGTCATGAGTAGCTGTTAAAACTGTGAATTATGCGCTTGTAAGTCTTTGACCGTCTGCTCTATATCCATATTGCTGAAATAAACAGCAGAGAGATAAGGAAACCTGGTGTGAAGACCTGCTTATGCATATGATGAATGATTTGTATTCATGTAATGCATTCAAGGATTCGGAAATTCAAATTTGTTTTAAACAAAAAGGAACACACGTCATATTAATAAGATAGAATTTATTAGTACATAAATGCCCCATGGGCAAAATAATACAAAATTATAATGTAAAAAGACGTTGCGCATCCTTTTGGTGCAATGTAGGTGTTGAGAGTCTGCTCTTCGTGAAGTTGACGAGTAAGTTCCAAAACCTTCTTCTCACTGGCGTAGAATTGGGCTTCAAAAGTATCGCATTCTCCCTTAAGTTGTATCCAACTCCTTTTTAAATCTTATAATGATGTTGGCATGTCATGATGTAGGAGGGTGTATGGAACCTCTCCTTCCATAACAGGCTCTTTAATCATAGGAAGCATGTAGGGGTAAGGCATCATAAGACTTTGGGCGCGGGTTCGTACCCACTTGAGGTAAGGCTCAAGGGGGATGGAATTCTTGTGTCCCAAGGTCTTACTGTGCACCTTGTTGGGCATTCTCCAAGCTCGGATAAACCTTTGTCTAAGTCCATGATCGTCGTTGTCGAAGTCAAAAACCAAGTCTGGAATCAGCATGTCATGTGGGCCATCCCTTCGTGCATACCCAAACTGTCTCAGAGCCAAGCAAGGGTTGTAGGTGATTCCTCCCCTAATGCCTAGTAGAGGGACATTAGGAAATTCCCTACAATGGTCAATGATGATAACATTTTCTCTGGATCAAGAACACCAATGAACATCTGAATGTGTAAGAGTCATCAATCGTTGTGACCACCTCAAACCTTGCTCATTCTTCAAAACTGATTGGGGAAGGTGAGAAATAAACCACCTTGCCAGTAGAGGAGTACAACACATGAGAACACCTCTTTTCCTCATTGTTCGAGTGTGAAATGAGTGGAGGATATCCCCAAGCAATGTAGGCACTGGGTTGTGAGCCATGAAAATTTTGACAGCACTCACATCTATAAGCTGGTCAGGGTTAGGGAACAAGACCAACCCATAGATGAGAAGAGCTACAATCTCCTCAAAAGCTTGTAAGTCCAATGAATTCCAGCATTCTTGAGCTTTCTCAAACAGAAACTTTGCCAAGAAACCCTTGACACCAATTATGGTTTCCAAATGACCTTTGACATCAGATGGTTGCAAGTTCAGGGCTTGAGCAACATCTTCAGGCTTTGGATCTCTTTCCGTACCGTTGTAGGGTAGTTGATGGAGAATAGGAATCCTCAAGAGTTGAGAAAATTCCTCCAAAGTAGGCACTAGCTGGTAATTAGGAAATGTGAAGCAGTGGTGTATTGGGTCAAAGAACTGGAAGAGAACTTTCACCATTTCCTCCTCAGTGTTGGTGTTGACTAAGTTGAGAAAACGGCCATGCCCTTGGTGAATGGAGAATACTCTAGAATCTTGGAAGTGAGCTCCTTGAGTTGAGGAGGAATTCTCACAAGGTTGACTTGGATTGTTTTCCTGCAGAGTGAATCCATTACCTACAGAACAGGAACAAAGATGAAGATCCAAATCCTTGAAATGGTTAGTGGATGCATATGATGCTTCATGATGTCCATGATGTTATGCACAAGTATATATGTACAAGCAAGTCATACAAGTTCCTAGTTTCAGGCTTGCATGGGGTTTCATAGGTAAGTACCCTCTTGAAGTTTAGTTGGCTCAACCTGTCCTATAAATAATAACCGGGTTCTAAGGAGCTCAATATCACTGGATTGTTTTCTGTGTTCATTGTTTCAGTTTAGCCACTTTACTGGTGACCGAAATATTCCAAGAAAACAACCCTCAATGGGTGTAGTGTCGAGTATCTACCAACTTCAGACTGAACCAAAGTCGGTCATCTCACTACCCCTAAAAAGGCCAAGTTGGTCAAGTAAAGGTTCTAAAAGTCCATTAGTGCTTCATGACATCACTCAGCGGCCCCGTATTCTCTTTGATTAACTCAAAGGCTACCGGTACCCACAAATATGTCGCACTAACATAGCTATTGCTTCAACCATGTCGGTATACCCCACACAATTTCCACAACATATTGCTATTTACCTATGAATGTTTCCCAAATCCGGGTAGAGGATTCAAACCCAAACAATAGAACCAAAGTGTAAAGCAAACAAGGAAAACATGGTAAGAAAATAAAGGTAATCTAAACCCTAAGGTAACCCCACTTTTAATTTTATGTCCCCAGCAGAGTCTCCAGTTCTGTGATGCGGTGGGAGAACTGACTTGAGGTTTTGCGTTTGTGTTCGCAAATGTTTCGGTTTAGCAAGAGTCGCCACTGACTTTTTATTTTATCCAAAGGAAAGGTCAAAAAGCACAGGAAAGACCTTAGAGATTGTTTTTGGGTTCGGGGGGTAGATTAGTTACTTGTTTAGATCACTTGCTTTTCTTTGAAATTGTTCGAAATGGAAAACCATGGATGAAAAGGGTGCTAGCACCTTCCCTTTTCATAATCTACCCCCCGAACTCAAGAAAACATCTCAAAGGTCTTTCCTGTGCTTTTTTACCTTTCCTTTTAGATAAAAGAAAAGTCGGTGGTGACTCTTTCTAAACCGCAACATTTGCGAACACAAATGCAAAACCTCAAGTCAGTTCTCCCACCGCATCACAGAACTGGCGACTCTACTGGGAATTTTATAAAAGTGGGGTTACCTTAGGGTTTAGATCACCTTTATTTGCTTACAATTGTTTGACTTGTTTGCTTTACACTGGTTCTATTGTTTGGGTTTGAATCCTCCACCCGGATTTGGGAAACATTATAGGTAAATAGCAATACATTGTGGAAACTGTGCGGGGTATACCGACACGGTCTAAGCAATAGCTATGTTAGTGTGACATATTTGTGGGTACCGGTAGCCTTTAATTCAATCAAAGAGAATACGGGGCAGCTGAGTGATGTCATGAAGCACTAACGAACTTCTAGAACCTTTACTTGACCAACTTGACCTTTTAGGATGTAGTGAGATGACTGGCTTTGGTGCAGTCTGAAGTTGGTAGATACTCGATACTACACTCATTGAGGGTTGGTTCCTTGGAATATTTCGGTCGCCAGTAAAGAGGCTTGAACTGAAACAATGAACAAGGAAACAATCCGGTGATATTGAGCTCCTTAGAACCCGGTTACTATTTCTATGACAGGTTGAGCCAACTAAACTTCAAGAGGGTACTTACCTATGAAACCCCATGCAAGCCTAAACTAGAAACTTGTGTGATTTGCTTGTACATATACTTGTGCATTACATCATGGACATCATGAACATCATATGCATTCACTAACCATTTCAAGGATTTTGGAGATTCATCTTTGTTCTTGGTTTGTAGGTTATGGATTCACTTCCCAGGAAAACTATCCAAATCAATCTTGTAAGAATTCCTCCACAACTCAAGGAGCTAGTTTCAAGGATTCCTGAGAATTCTCCATTCACCGAGAGACATGGTCGTCTACTCAACTTGGTCACTTCCAACACAGAGGAGGATATGATGAAAGTTCTCTTCCAGTTCTTTGACCCTTTGCATCATTGCTTCACATTTCCTGACTATCAACTTGTGCCCACTTTGGAGGAATTCTCTCAACTTCTGAGGATTCCTATTCTCAATCAACTACCCTTCAACGGTATGGAAAGAGATACAAATCCATAAGAGATTTCTCAAGCCCTACACTTGCACTCATCTAATGTCACAACACATTGGGAAACTAGAAGTGGTGTCAAAGGCTTCTTGTCAAAGTTTCTGTTTGAGAAGGCCCAAAGCTTTTGGAATTCTCTAGACTTGCAAGCTTTTGAGGAGATTGCAGCTCTTCTCATCTATGGGATGGTCTTGTTCCCTAATCCTGACCAACTCATAGATGTAAACACTATCAAAATCTTCATGTCTCGCAACCCGGTGCCTACTTTGCTTGGGGATATCCTCCACTCTTTTCACACTCGTACAATGAGGAAAATAGGTGTTCTTATGTGTTGTACTCCTCTCCTGGAAAGATGGTGTATTTTTCATCTCCCCTAATCAGTCTTGAAGAATGAGCAAGGTTTGATGTGGTCACAACGGTTGATGACACTTAAGCATTCAGATATTCATTGGTGTTCTCGATCCAAAGAGAATGTTATCATTGTCGACTGTTGTGGGGAATTCCCTAATGTCCCTCTACTTGGCATTAGGGGAGGCATCACTTATAACCCTTGCTTATCTCTAAGACATTTTGGTTATGCCCGAAGGGATGGCCCACATGACGTGCTGATTCAAGGATTGGTTTTCGACTACGACAACGACGACCAAGGACTCCGTCAAAAATTCATCCGAGCTTGGAGGATGCCCAACAAGGTGGATAGCAAGACTCTGGGACATAAGAATTCCATCCCTCTTGAGCCTTACCTCAAGTGGGTACGAACCCGCGCCCAAGGTCTTATGATTCCTTACCCCTCCATTCTCCCAGTGATTATAGAGCCTGTTAAGGAAGGAGAGGTTCCATACACCATCCTACATCCTGACATGCCAACATCACTCGAAGACCTACAAAGGAGTTGGATACAACTCAAGGGAGATCCCGATACTTTCGAAGCCCAATTCTATGCAAGCGAGAAGAAGGTTTTGGAACTCACTCGGCTACTTCACAAAGAGCAAACTCTCAACACCTACATTGCACCAAAGAGGATGCGCAACGTCTTTTTACCTTAGAATTTTGTATTATTTTGCCCAAGGGGCATTGATGTACTAATAATTCTATCTTATTAATATGACGTGTGTTTCTTTTTGTTTAAAACAAATTTGAATTTCTGAATCCTTGAAAGCATTGCATGAATACATATCATTCATCATAAGCATAAACAAGTCTTCACACCAAGTTTCCTCATCTCTCTGCTGTTTATTTCAGCAAGATGGATCTTTAACAAACGGTCAAAGACTTACAAGCTCAGAATTCAAAATTTCAACAGTTACTCATGACCTTAGCCAAGGGGCAGGAGGAGCTAAAGACTTTGCTAGAAAAAGAAAAAGAGAAAAAGAAGAAGAAGCCAAATGGTGCGGTTATCATGGGCAGAAGATTTCAGGGACAAGCCAGACGGACCTTAGATTTTCCAACAACTTCTAATGAAGGGGAAAGAAAAGGAAAAGAAACGGCAGTACCATCATATTCTGAAGCTGAAGCAGCAGAAGAAGAAGAAGAAGAAGAAGAGGAGGACTACTCTAAACAACAATACCCTCCGACTGATGACAAGTACAAACACCTTGAAGAGCGCCTAACTGCTATGGAGATACAGAGAGTACCGGGGCTAGACTTTGAGGAGTTAGGGCTGGTGTCAGGAATTGTAATCCCTCCAAAGTTTAACGTGCAACTGTTTTCCAAGTATGATGGGGTGTCTTTCCCTAAAATGCACCTCAGATCCTATGTCAGGAAGATTCAACCACACTCTGCTGACAAAGACTTGTGGGTCCACTTTTTCCAGGACAGTTTATCAGGAAGGCAACTTGATTGGTTCTACCAGTTGGAGAGGGCTGAAGTTCATAATTGGGAAGACATGGCTGCCGCTTTCTATAAACAGTATCAATACAACGCCGACTTGGCGCCAACCCGTACTCAACTACAGAGTATGGTTATGGCTACCAATGAGGGCTTTAAAGATTACGCCCAAAAGTGGAGAGACCTAGCCGAAAGGGTGCAACCTCCTCTATCTGAGATGGAGTTAGTGGACATGTTCTTGGGAACTCTTTTAGGCCCTTTCTTCAATCACCTGATTGGAAGTTCCTCTGCAGGATTTACTGAATTGATCTTAACCGGCTAAAGAATGGAGGCTGGTATAAGAAGTGGGAAAATTCAAAAGGACGCGTCTTCCTCAATAGTTGTAAAAAAACCCTTCACTGGAAGGAAGGAAGTATCTGCTGTCTATTCTCAGAGGAACTAGGGAAGAACTGAGCGCAAACCAATGGTGGGGGCTGTTATGATTCTGAAGCCTGCATCAGACCAGCCGAGAAATAATCAGCAAAGGGTGGAAAGGCTAGTTCAGAAATTCACCAAGACTAACATGACTCCGGCCCAAGTTCTACCATATCTCCTGAAGTTGAATCTGGCCACTTTGAAAGAGGCACCCAAAAATCCTAATACTACTTTTCCATAGTACCATTCGAATGCCAGGTGTGCGTACCATTTTGAAAGTCCAGGGCACGACACCAACAACTGTTGGGCTCTGAAGAATAAGATTCAAGATCTGATTGACGCGAAGAAAGTTGAATTTGAAGCGCCCGAGAAACCAAATGTTATTTCTGCCCCAATGCCGAGGCATGGTCATAATGCCAACGCTATTGAAGAAGATTTGTTTGTTGCTACCGTGGATAAACTGTTAACTCCGCTCCCGATTATCAAGTTGAATTAGTTGAAAGCTGGCATCTTCCCAGGTTGTGACAAAGACTTCCATGCTTGCCTATCCTCCCCATTTGACTGGCCTCCATTGAAAAAAGGTATCCAACGACTGATGGATAACCAAGAAATTTTGTTTGAGAATGCTCCTGTTTCACCCGTTCCAGTGAAAGAAGTTTCAATAATAACCATCTACGCCAATCCTTCCAGGGCCCCTAAATGACTCGTTAGGATTACATCTGCTTCAGTGACTACTCTGCTTAAGATGACAATGCTCAGGCCGACCCCATACAATTCAGATAAAATAGTACCATGGAACTATGGTGGAGAAATCTACTACCATAGTATTAAACAAATTGAACTGACCACCGAAGAAGAGAGCTCCGAAGAGGACAATTCTGACATCAGTAACATTGCCGGAACAAGCAAGGTTACCCGTAGTGGGAGAATTTTCTCTCCAAAGATTGCTCCTCCAATAACAGTCTTTAGACCCATGGCCGTTCCGAAGATTACCTCTGCATCAGTGATTGTACCTGCAAGCGTACCTACCGATAAAGACAATACAATTCCTACCCCTACTTCCACTGCTGAGAATAAAGGAAAGAATGTTTAAGAGGAGCATGTCCAGACGAAGGCTCAATCACTAGCTATTCCTGAAACATCCAAGAAGGAGATGGAAGAAATCCTGAGGATCATTAAGAAGAGTGATTATGATGTGGTTGAACAATTGGGGCAGACCCTTTCCAAGATATCTATGCTAGCTCTACTGTTGTGCTCTGAAGCACATGCTAAAGCTTTGGTAAAATTTATAAAGACAGCTCACGTGCCGCAAGAAACGTCTGCTGACCAGTTCCAGGACTGTGTGGCCAGTTTGACAGCTGATAATGGCCCGTGCTTCTCCGATGCTGACTTGACACTCCGAGGGAGAAAACACAACGATGCACTACATGTCTCAGTGTAGTGCAGAGGAACAACCCTAGCTCATGTCTTGGTTGATACTGGGTCGTCCTTAAACGTCTTGCCGGAGAAAGCCCTTGATAGGTTGGATTGCGAGGGGCTGACTATAAAACCCAGCAACATAGTGGTGAGAGCTTTTGATGGATCAAAGAGGATGGTCCATGGAGAGGTGGACATCCCAATCAAGGTGGGAACTCAGGTCTTCAACTCAACATTCTACGTGATGCACATCCGTCCTTCTTATTCCTGTCTGTTGGGACGCCCCTGGATCCACAATGCCAGTGCTGTCACCTCCACTTTGCATCAGATGCTCAAGTACCCCGTACAAGGGAAGATTATAACTGTCCATGGGGAGGAGGAGTATATGATTAGTCATTCGAATTCCTTCTGTTATGCGGAGTTAGATGGTGAGTTCATGGAGACCCCTTTCCAACATTTTAAAGAAGTCTCTGAAGAAATAGCGGCGACCAAGGCGGTATCCTCGATTCCAAAGATCACAAAACCTCCACCTCGGATGTAATCTCTCAAGGATGCAAGGGAAGTAGTGGAAGAAGGGGAATGCACAATCTGGGGTCAGCTTCCAGACATTCCTTACAAATCAGACAAGTTCGGCTTGAGATTTACTTCGACTGCTCAGAAGGCTGTGCGCCGTGCCCGTGCTGGGGGGCCACCTGTGAAGATTAGCAACCAAAGCGTCAATGCAATAGAAGACAATAAAGAGGATGGCAGTTTGGAAGATTGGATATTTCCTATTGTCAGCGGAGGACTGCACAACTGGGAAGCTATAGACTTCGTTCCGATAACTTTCATATCTCAGTAATTTATCTTTTACATTTCTATTGGACTGTAATAATTCACAAACAATTCGCACTTTAAAAACCTTGTGTCTTACCCGAGGCACAATGGTCCATTTGTAAGGGTTTTTATTTCATCTACATATGTCATTCAATGAATCATGGACGCTTTTTCGTATATAAACCTTTTATGCTCATTGTCTTTCTTTTACATGTTATTGTTTTAAGATGGCTATACCCTTACACACACCCACACTCACAAATGCAGGTACCCTTCCATTCCGGATCCCATGGGTAACGATACTGCTATAGACTTCAGTGACTCTTAAGATCTAGTCTACCAAGCCGAATACGAAGGTGAGGAAGATTGTGAGGTGCCAGGGGAATTGGCCAGATTATTACAACAAGAGGAAAGAGCAATTCAGCCTCATGAGGAGTTGTTGGACACAATCAACTTGGGAACATAGGAAGATAAAAAGTAAATCAAAGTGGGTGTCAATCTAGAGCCGAGTGTCAAGGAGCACCTAATTCAGCTATTGCATGATTATGTTGAGATCTTTGCCTGGTCATACGAAGACATGCCGGGACTCGATACAGACATTGTGGTACACCGTCTACCCACCAGAGAAGATTGTCCACCAGTGAAGCAAAAGGTCCGCCGCATGAGACCTGACATGTCAAAGAAGATCAAAGCAGAAGTTATGAAACAGTTCAATGCTGGATTTCTAGCTGTTACTTCCTATCCTCAATGGGTTGCTAACATTGTTCCCGTGCCTAAAAAGGACGGCAAAGTGAGAATGTGCGTGGATTATAGAGATTTAAACAGGGACAACCCTAAAGATGACTTTCCATTTCCACACATCGACATCCTGGTCGACAATACAACCTAGCACAAAGTATTTTCTTTCACGGACGGATTCTCAGGCTATAACCAGATCAAAATGGCACCTGAGGACGTGGAGAAAACTACATTTGTCACAGAGTGGGGTACATTCTGCTACAAAGTGGTGCCATTCGGACTGAAGAATGTCAGGTCAACCTATCAACGCACCATGGTAGCTTTATTTCATGATATGATACATCATGAGATAGAGATCTACGTAGATGACATGATAGCCCGATCACAAACTGAAGAAGAACACCTTGATCACTTGCAAAAGCTGTTTGTCAGGTTGAAGGAGTACAAGCTAAGATTGAATCCAAACAAGTGCACATTCAGAGTCCGGTCTGGTAAACTCTTAGGTTTCATTGTCAGCAACAAAGGCATCGAGGTTGATCCTGCCAAAGTTAAAGCGATACAAGAAATGCCTTCTCCTCGCACTGAGAAGGAAGTCAGAGGTTTTTTGGGACGCCTAAACTACATTGCTAGGTTCATTTCTCACCTAACATCTACTTGTGAACCAATCTTCAAGCTGTTGAATAAAGATCAGGTAGTTAGATGGAATGATGACTGTCAAGTTGCTTTCGATAAAATCAAGGAGTATTTACTATAGCCTCCTATCCTGATGACACCCGTCGAGGGAAGAACGCTAATCATGTATCTGATTGTCTTAGAGAATTCAATGGGGTGCGTACTGGGGCAGCATGACGAGTCTGGCCGAAAAGAGCACGCCATTTATTACCTTAGCAAAAAGTTTACCGACTTTGAAACCAGATATTCACTGCTCGAGAAAACTTGTTGCACTTTGGTATGGGATGCTCGCCGGCTAAGGCAGTATATGTTGACTCATACTACTTTGCTGATATCTAAGATGGATCCGATAAAGTACATCTTTGAGAAGCCTGCTCTGTCTGGGAGGATAGCTAGATGGCAGATGATCTTAACATAATATGACATCCAGTACATGACCCAAAAAGCTATAAAGGGTAGTGTACTAGCTGATCATCTGGCCCATAAAGCTGTAGAAGATTACCAATCCATGAAGTTTGACTTCCCTGACGAAGACATTATGACTTTGGACAACATTGAAGAGATCAGGCCATATGACGGACCTGAACAAGGATCCCGATGGACCCTGTACTTTAATGGGGCATCCAATGCACTTGGTAACGGTATCGGCACTGTGCTTATATCTCCGGAAGGATGCCATACTCCTTTCACGGCCAGACTTTGCTTTAACTGTACGAACAACATGGCAGAGTACGAGGCATGCATCTTTAGACTCAAGGCTGCCATAGACTTGGGAATCAAATCTTTAGATGTGTTTGGGGACTCATCTTTGACCATCAGTCAGATCAGAGGAGAGTGGGACACTAAACATCCAAACCTCATCCCTTACAAAGAACATGTTTTGACATTGTTACCACATTTCGAGCAGATTACCTTCGAGCACTTCCCGCGAGAGGAAAATCAGCTAGCAGATGCTCTAGCTACAATGTCATCTATGTTTAAACTTGATTGGGATAATGAGGCTCCCCAGATCACCATTGAATGGACGGACGAACCAACACATTGTCACGAGATTAACACCGAAGAAGTAGTGGACCATCCATGGTTTCATGAAGTCAAAAGGTATCTCGAGGCTCAAGAATATCTAGAAGGAGCTTCAGTCAATGACAAAAATTTCTTAAAGAGATTCTCAGCTAAGTTCTTCCTAAGTAATGGCATCCTGTACAAGCGCAATCATGATTCTATTCTGCTCCGTTGTGTGAACAAGATTGAAGCTGAAAAGATCATGGCTTAATTGCATGAAGGTACCTTTGGCACTCACTCTAGTGGGCATACGATGGCAAAGAAGATTCTAAGGGCAGGCTATTACTGGTCTACCATGGAAGCTGACTGCTATCAACACTCCCGGACCTGCCATAAGTGTCAAATCTATGCAGACAAGGTGCACGTGCCTCTGGTTCCTCTAAATGTCTTAACAACTCCTTGGCCCTTCGCTATGTAGGGAATCGACATGATTGGGGAGATCAAGCCTACAACTTCCAATGGACACCGCTTCATTCTAGTGGCCATTGACTATTTCACCAAATGGGTCGAAGCAACTTCTTTCGCATCCGTTACTAAGAATGTTGTTGCCCGCTTCATCAAGCATAACCTTATTTGCCGGTAAGGTATCCCCGAAAGGATCATCACTGATAACGATACAAACCTTAACAATACTATGATCACCGCCTTGTGCGAGAAGTTCAAGATTCAACATCACAATTCATCTCCCTATCGGCCAAAGATGAATGGTACAGTCGAAGCTGCTAACAAAAATATCAAAAAAGATCATACAAAAGATGACAGTCACCTACAAGGACTGGCATGAGATGCTACCATTTGCTCTCCATGGGTACCGTACCACGGCTCGCACGTCAACTGGGGCAACACCCTATTCTTTGGTTTATGGCATGGAGGCTGTTTTACCTATCGAGGTTCAGACTCCCTTCCTTGAGAATCAGGAAGGATGCAGGTTTGAGTGAAGACGATTGGATCCAGACCCGGTTTGATCAATTGAACTTAATTGACTAAAAGAGACTTACTTCTATTTGCCATGGTCAGACGTATCAAAAACGAATGATCAAGGCTTTCAACAAGAAAGTCAGACGCCAAGTATATAAAGTTGGAGATCTAGTGATCAAGCGCATCATCTTGCCACAAAGTGATCCCATGGGAAAATGGACTCCTACCTACGAAGGACCATTTGTAATCAAGAACATCTTTTCTGGTGGGACAATGATCTTAACCACCATGGACAGCGACGACCTGCCACACCCTGCGAATGCAGACATAGTCAAAAAATACTACGCATAAGATACCCGCTAGGTTGACACTGCTAGGCAAAACAAGGGCATCCCGGCGAACCAAAAGGTTCGGGTAAAAATTAGGGATAAAACAAAACAAATTTGTACACCCGGCAAGTTGAAAACCCGAAAGGGTGACTTGGGCAAAAAAGGGTTTCTTGGTGAATCGAAAACCCGAAAGGGCAATTCAGGCAAAAGTTAGGGAATTAAAGCGTATGACTATGTCTCGTCGGATCACTTTAAGGATAATCTCTTCACTGACAAGATCTGAGCTTCTGATCAATCCAATCATCTTCGAACGAAGCAACGGATGGACAAGATATTCGGAGATGCGAAGGCTATAGCAGAATGGGAACCCCATGGGATTTTTCATACATAGCTATCTTTGTATAATTTTTTCTTACTTTTATGACACCATCCTCTTACTAGGATGTTTGTCTCCTTTGTACAAAATACTTATTCAAAGTAAATACAAAGGTATCTCTTTCAAAGTACAGAAAACTATTTGCCTTTTTCTTTACACTTGTATTTTTATTTGCAAAAACGTCCAATGATTCATTGATGAACATATGCATTTGAACATAATTACTGTTTACAAATAAGCAGAATGGAAAAGAACAATTACTGACAGGTTGAAAGGATAGGAAAATGCCTTTAGGCTATTCCAGGAGCAATCCCTACAGTACATCATCTAGATCCCCATCAGAGTTAAAACTTCAAACTCCCAATCCCCAGCGGAGCCAAAACTTCTAACTATCAATCCTCAGCAGAAACCATCCAGTTTCTCCAAATTCCCCAGCAAGTCATCTTGAAGTCTGAAAATCAACCAGATAACAGTTAACTTTTGTCTCTCCCCAACCTAGGATAACTCCCTAGTAGAATGGCAGACAATTCAAACTCCTGAACTTACTCCCCAGCAGTAAGCCTTCTTCCCCACAGAGTTTTAATTACTCCCCAACAAAATGAAGGTTCTCTTTAATAATTTCCCGCGGAAGTCATCATAGTTTTCTTTATTCCCCAACGGAACAAGGATCCCCATTGTGTAATCCCTAGTAGAAGTCATCAAAATTCTCTGGATTACCCAAGCAGATTACTCAAGCAGTATACGGCATTGCTCGCAACAGAATTTTTGTCAATACTCAAACTTCAAGACATGAAGGATCCCTATATCCCCAATAGTCGCCAAGGATTTCTTATCCTCAGCAGTTAAGGATTTATTTTCCTTGGCAGCAGTCAAGGATTTATTTTCCTCAGCAATACAGCACATCAGCTTACATGCGCATACATTACATCCATATATCATAAACATTGACAAAACACATATATTGCATCATACATTTCATGCAACATAACCTTGTGTTTCCAGCTAACAATTTTACCCTTTTCAGGATAAGATTAACAGCTACTATTTAACAATATGCAATCATGATACAGTACAGATACACTCCAGACACGGAAGTCATTTTGTTACTTATTCAGATTCAGCTTTCAAGATACAGTACGGATACACTCCAGACGCGGAAGTCATTCTGCTACTCATTCAGATTTCAAGTTCAGATGCACTCCAGACACGGATGCCATTCTATCCCTTATTCATATCTCAGATACAGTTCAGATACGCTCCAGATACGGATGCCTTTCTGTTACTCATTCAGACCTCAACTACCAGATACAGTCCAGATACGCTCCAGACGCGGTTGCCATTCTGATACTTATTCAAATTCAAATTTCACACTCTTGATACAGTACGTATACGCTCCAGACACGGATGTTATTCTGTTTCTCATTCATATTTAAAGTCTCCAGATACAACTCAGATACGTTCCAAACACGGACATCATTCTGATACTTATTTTTCTGGCTTAAAACTTACAATTCAACAAACATTCTTGGATGGCATCTACAAGCCCATCTCAAACAAGATTATATCATCTCTCCAAATGTCATCTTTAAGCCCATTCCCTCAACTACACTTTGACGAGCGCAAATTTATGGGCACTCTAGTGTCCAATCATCTTTTACCTTCGAGTCACGAAAGACAAAACTCGTCGATCTAAATCTTCATGTTCAAGAAGATTGAACAGGGGCAGCTGTTGTACCCCAAAATTTGCCCTCTCATTTATCAAGATTTTCCTCACAAAAACTTCTTGGACTCAAGAAAAGATTAGGGTTTGCTCAGCTCAAGACATCTCATCTTGCACTGATACCCCAAAATTAGGGTTTGAGTTTGCACAAGGATTTTTGGACCACCAATGCTTCATGTGACTTTCCTACATCATCTTGGATCCCTAATATTTCTCATAACAATTTTCAAGCCTTGAACCACATTTTTGATCAGTCAATTGGACAGTTGACCTAAAAATCAGCTGTATTAGGGAAAAAGTCAACCATAGCCAATTTACATTCAAACTTCATAATTTTTTATCCACAACAACATTTTAGACTTATATGTACCATTTGATCAAGTTTGGATCACAACTCCTCAAGAAATTTGATCAAACCATCAAAAGGGCAAAATGGTCAAAATTAGGATTTTGATTGAGAAAGGGCAATTTCTGATTTTTAACCAAGCCAATGACTAATTGAGTTCAAACATGATTTCAAGGATTAAATGGCATCATCTTGACCTAATTACATGGTTCAAAAGATCTCAAGTTCATTGGATTGACAGATGAATTTTGCAGTCAACTGATCAAAAGTCAATTGTACACTGAAAAGTCAAACTTTGACTTTTTGGTCAAAATCAAGTGCCAAGGGTCATAATTCATCAAGATATGCCAAAATATGAAACTTGTTCACCAAGAAACTCAAAATTGCAAATTAGGGTTTTGAATTTGAAAATTTTCATAACTTAGAATTTTTCAAAGTATGGAAATTTTCTTATTTTTTCCTAACTTTCTACCACTTTTTCACCATGATGCAATTTGATTCAAAGAAAACTTCCAACATGAAAGTTGTAGTCCTCCATGAAATATACAACTCTTATTCACAAACTTTTACAAAAAGATGCTTGGATATCATGTTATGAATTTGTGAACATAGGTCCATGAACTAAATGACTTAGTGAAATTTTGCCCTAATTTAGGCAAGTTTTGGACCCAACTTCATGGACATTTTTCACCTAGTTCCAAGAGGTATCTCAAAATGCATTTCAAAGATGGATTGTAGAGAAAATTTCAAGCTTTCCAAAATGTCCAAGAACTCTCCAAGATCATTTTTGGTTATAGAGAATCGAAGAGGAGAAGTTGGCATTTTATCACTTTTGTTCATGCCATTTTCACAAAGTATCAAGTTGCAAATCAGATCCATGATGCTTGTACCTTGCATTACAGGTCCTAAACTCATTCTACACTCCACAATTAAATGCAAATTCAGAGGTTAAAGGCTTTATTTTCACTTTTGAAGCATTGTACAAAGTTATATTTCCATTTTAAGCATAAAGATTACAATGCCATTTTCATAAAGTGAGCTTTTGTAACTTTATCAACCTTGAGCCTTGGACTTGTTCCTTTGGTACAAACAATTTCCACAGGCCACAAGCAATGTATACCAACTCTCTGCAGCTCACAAGCCAGCCAGTACAAGCATGTTTGCATTGGTCACTTCACTTTTCTTCAAATGCAAGAAAAGTTGCAAAAGAGGTCAAAACTTGTACAACTGATAAGGAGTGGACTTTGTATCATTCTATACAAATATACAAACCCATTGCAAGGCTAAACACGACTTCTTAGCATCCAAAACACTCTCAAACTAAAAAACTCCATTTTTCTGTTCAAACATAGCAGTTCTGCAAAATCATAGCCATTTCATTTTTGGCTCATGCGTTTTTTGTTTCAACACTTCAAACAACTTCCATATATCCTACCAAAGCTATCCAAGCATTCATCCTGCATCTGTATGCCCTATTTCAGCCATTTCCATTTTCAAACTTGGAGCTTGCAACTTGACTTCTACAAAGAGTTCTAGCCATCCACGAAGCAAACTAGGCATTAGAATAGCTTGGAGGAAGTTCAAGGAAGCTCACACGATCCTCATGCCTCCCTCAAATCCCCACATTGTCATATTCAAATCCAGCTGAAGGAGGTATTTTTCTCAAACTCTATCTCTGTATTTAGGCATCCTCAAGCCACGATTTGTGAAGAAAAAATGTAGTTCTTAACATGGTGAAGCTGTACATATGCATACTTGTCATTTATATTAACTATGCTGTGAGAATTTGAAGCTTGAAGTTCATAAAATTTCTACGTCACGAATTAGGGCCATTAAAATTCTCCCTGATCTTTGAGAGTTAGGTTACAAATTTTATATGATTGGAATCGTGAGATTAAATGCCACAAGTTTCATGTTATGGGTTTTGTTTTTGTGCAAGCATGAGCAAGTTGCAGGTTTGAAGGCAAACACGCGCGCAGGCTTGGCTGGAGGACAGGGATGACTTGCCTTGGGATTTTTGGCGCGCCTGGCCTTTTTGCTTTTACTTTTTGCACCTCCTGGATTACTTTTGCACCCCCTGACTATTTTCTTATATTTTTCATATTTTTTTTTACATTTTCATATTTATTACTTTTATTTATTTTTTCTGAATCATAAAAATCATGAAAAATAATTTCTTTATTTTTTGCATTTTATTTTATTTTATTTTATTTTTTGCATAAAAAATAAGTTTATTAGGATAATATACTTTATTTTCTTAAATAATTTGTAAATATATTTAAAAATACCATACATTTTTATTATATTATTTATCCACATAAAATATTTATTTTCCATACATATTTAATTTTTAATATTTGCACATAATATTATTTATTATTTTCTTGTACAAAAATGGACAAAATATTAATATAGAACATGTATTTTCTTTTAATTAAAAATTAGGGTTTCCCCCTTTCAAAAATAATAATATTTTTCTCTTATTTTTAGGGCTTAAATAAATCATTTTTTTCATACATTAAATAAATATAAAACCTTTTTTGCATAAATACCTTTTTTGCATATTTAAATATTTGTATATTTATTTAATGCGCACAATATTCAATTGGGTTGTAATAGTATTTTTAGGGTTTATTTTGTGCAATATCCCCATTCAAAAACTTGTATCCCCCTCCCATAATAATTGTTGTAATAGCTTAGTTTACATTTACTCAATTTATTGCTTTCATATACCATGTTTAGTAAACTAGGGTTTGCATGACAAGACCAAAAACAAAACAAATAGAAAAGACCTAATCCAAGACAAATCAAATGCATGAAAAATGACACACTTTGCACACAAACACCCTTAGGGTTTCTCCCACTTGGTTGCCTAAATAAAATGGCCATGTTACGCACACGAAGTATCTTGGCAAAACAAAACAAATAAGATCATAGTCCCTCGATGACGCTATACAAAGGTTGCCTAAACAAATGATCTTGGACCCTCAAAATTGCTAAGATACTTGGCAATATTGCTATCATGGTCATACGATGACCCACGCCCGTCCCGTTTACATCCAAAGATAGGGTTATTTACCAAATCAATGGTAAATCAACAATGTCAAAGGAACAAAAATGCATAAGAAAGACATTTGAGTAGGTAGATAGCTTCTAGTTACTTGATCAATTTCAAAAACAATCCTTGCTATTTTCAAAAACAAAACACACACACATTTCAAAACATTTTACAAAACATTGAAACATTTTTCAAAAGACAAACATCTTTGTATACATTCTTACAAATGATAATCATTACAAAGATTGCCTAAAAGATGGCCTCTTTTCAAAATACTTTCAAAACCACACAAAGCACCATTTCGAACAATTTCAAAGCAAAGTAAGTGATCTAAACAAGTAACTAAGAGCCCATGGAAAACCATGGATGAAAAGGGTGCTAGCACCTTCCCTTTTCATAATCTACCCCCCGAACTCAAGAAAACATCTCAAAGGTCTTTCCTGTTCTTTTTTACCTTTCCTTTTGGATAAAAGAAAAGTCGGTGGCGACTCTTGCTAAACTGCAACATTTGCAAACACAAACGCAAAACCTCAAGTCAGTTCTCCCATCGCATCACACTTGGCATGATACGAATGACTGTTGGGCTTTGAAAAATAAGATCCAAGACTTGATTGACAGAGGAATGCTGGAATTCACACAAGATGGCCAGACAGAGTTCTTCTGCCGTTCCTCAAAGGCTCGCCAGCTGAAGTGAAAGATTCAAACAAAGAGGCTTTTGTTCATTTGAATTTTCAAGTTGTAATTTCTTTTGTTATTCAAACAATTATCTATTAATGTCAAACTTTGTTTAATTAATACATTGCATATGTTTGTCTTGATTTGATCCACTCATTTTCATTACATTTAAACTATGCTTTTTACTCTCTTTATGACATCCAACTCTTGCTAAAAGTTATAAGCCTTTAGAGGGAGGATGACGAAAACAATGCCATAATCTCATACAGTATGCTTTTGGACAGACCTTGCTGATGATGTACATGCGTTTTTTCAAATCCTAAACACTGGAGTTATAAGGAAGATAATCCCTAGTCAACCCCTTCGAGCCAAAGAAGTAGAAGTTTTCTGTTTTAACACAAATTGAAACCTTTAATCAAAACCTGGGGCAGGGTAGTCTCTCAGTTAATTCAAACACGCGTTAAGCCGCAAACTCTCATCTCGTAATACAACGAATGACATCAAAAACATTCCTATGAAATCAAAAGACGGTGATGGTTCCCTATCACATAGGCAGTCATTATCTCTCAAAAAGCCCACTAAGTCAAAACCTACAAAGGAGACTTGAGAAAACTGGGGCATCCCGCTGACTGTAATCTCAAAACAAGAACAGTCAGGCAAAATTTAGGGATAAAAAATAAAGTAAAAAGAGGTCACTACAAATCCTCAACAACATGAAAAAAAATGTTGCAAAAAATGACTGCCTTCCGACAAACTTAACTTGTCTGAACCATCACCAAAACGTCATTCCAGACTCAATTGGAGTTCAAATGCATAATTAACTGAGCTTAGGACTGAAGAACATCACGAAGAGCGGGTGGGTACAAATACACTTTGAGCCTTTATCCTTTGTTTCTTAAACCGTGAACCAAGCCACGTTACAACCCTTCAAAAGTCCTAATTGAAGCATGGGTTAGTTCGAAAGCATACTGTTACAAAAGGTATCCTGACTCCTGTAAGGCTTTTCTCTAAATCCCGAGTTGAATTTTTCTTACAAAAATTATTTACTCACTAAAACGCATTTTTTAAAATTTCAAGACAAACATAAACTTTGCATTACTTGAATATCACTGTTTGCATACGGCTATTTGTTTGACAGCGGATAAATTCACACAACGAATATCCAGTGAACGAGAGATCTCTTAGTGAACAAAATCACTTCAACTGGAATGACACTTACAATGACAAATCTCTTATCAACAAGGGGGCATGACATGTCACTATCTAAGCACACCTGGGGCAGTCCATTCAAGATTCCAAGAAATCTCTCAAGAATTGCAAGGTAACCAGGGGCAAGTCTCCATCTCCGTCACCTGGGGCATTGAACGTCAATCTCAGCAAAGGGTTACGTACAATCAAGCATTTTATGGCAATGCCACAAACACTTGCTACTAGGGGAATGACAAATCTCCCCAAATTCCTTCTCATAGGATGACTCCCAGCAAGGGTTTAATATCTGAAAACCTTCCCCCAGCTGAGACAACCTCAAGAATCCTTGAGGACTTTCCCCAACAAAGTCATCACCTCTCTAGCAGACCGACAACAGGGTTTATTTCCCTAACAAACGGTAGGATTCCCCAACTTGAGTTTGCCTCTCCTACTACTACAAATCAGAGGACCACAACTCCTCCTCTCTAAAATCCCCAGCAAGTCATTGTGAAGCCTGGAATCTGACCAGATAACAGCTAACTTTTGATTCTCTCTAGCCAAAGATAATTCCCCAGTAGAGAAACGGACAATCGAAACTCCTGAACTCTTTCCCCAAGCAGGAATAAACATTCTCCCCACATAGTTTTCAATATTCCCCAGCGGAGTTCTCCTCAAACAACAAAACAGGAATCCCCAGTGGAAACATTCTAAGCAAAGTTTGAAGACATACATACTCTTTGACAGCATTCCGGGATTTAATGACTCCCCAGCACTTGTCAAGGATTTATTTTCCAAGACAAATTTATATTTCAACAACATTCATATCATATGCATACAAAATACATATAACACAAATCTCATTTATTTTGAGAATATCATTACGCAATGCATACATCATGACATTGCATACAACTAACTCTTTACCTTTTCAGGAAAGATCAATCAACAGATAAAGGTCATCATCTTTTATAGTAGCAATCGTCTCAGATTCCTTCATCATCTTTTGGAGTAGTAATCGTCCAAGATTCCTTCATCATCCTGCTGAGGTAGAAGTCGCCCAAAGATTCCTTCATCATCTTGCTGAGGTAGAAGTCGCCAAAAGATTCCTTCATTATCCTACTGAGGTTGTAGTCATCCAAGATTCCTTCATCATCCTGCTGAGGTAGTAGTCATCCAAGATTCCTTCATCATCCTGTTGAGGTAGTAGTCGTCTCAAGATTCCTTCATCACCCTGATGAGGTAGTAATCGTCCAAGATTCCTTCATCATCCTGCTAAGGTTGTAGTCATCTAAGATTCCTTCATCATCCTGTTGAGGTTGTAGTCATCCAAGATTCCTTCATCATCCTGCTGAGGTTGTAGTCATCCAAGATTTCTTCATCATCTTGCCGAGGTTGTAGTCATCCAAGATTCCTTCATCATCCTGCTGAGGTTGTAGTCATCCAAGATTCCTTCATCATCCTGTTGAGGTTGTAGTCATCCAAGATTCCTTCATCATCCTGTTGAGGTTGTAGTCATCCAAGATTCCTTTATCATCATGTTGAGGTAGAAGTCGCCCAAATATTCCTTCATCATCCTGCTGAGGTTGTAGTCATCCAAGATTCCTTCATCATCCTGTTGAGGTTGTAGTCATCCAAGATTCCTTCATCATCCTGCTGAGGTTGTAGTCATCCAAGATTCCTTCATCATCATGTTGAGGTTGTAGTCATCCAAGATTCCTTCATCATCCTGCTGAGGTTGTAGTCATCCAAGATTCCTTCATCATCCTGCTGAGGTTGTAGTCATCCAAGACTCCTTCATCATCCTGTTGAGGTTGTAGTCATCCAAGATTCCTTCATCATCCTGCTGAGGTTGTAGTCATCCAAGATTCCTTCATCATCCTGCTGAGGTTGTAGTCATCCAAGATTCATTCATCATCCTGCTGAGGTAGAAGTCGCCCAAAGATTCCTTCATCATCCTGCTGAGGTAGAAGTCGCCCAAAGATTCCTTCATCATCCTGCTGAGGTTGTGTCATCCAAGATTCCTTCATCATCCTGCTAAGGTAGAAATCGCCCAAAAATTCCTTCATCATCCTGCTGAGGTAGTAATCGTCCAAGATTCCTTCATCATCCTGCTAAAGTAGTAATCGTCTAAGATTCCTTTATCATCCTGCTGAGTCCAGATACAATCACCTTCGGATGGCATCTTTAAGCCCATATCCAACAACTATCCATTACCTCTCCAAATGGCATCTTTAAGCCCATTCCCTACATAACCAACTAACACATATTCGAGTGCAAATTTTCTGGGCACTCTAGTGTTCAATCATCTTCCACCTTCAAGTCACGAATGGCAGAATTACCAATCTAACTCTTCAGGTGTAAGAAGATTGAATAGGGGCAGTTGTTGTACCCCAAAATTTATCCTCTCGTTTCTCAAGGAATCACCCTGGATCCTCAAGTTTGCTTCCATCCAATTCCAAGCCTTGAACTGCAATTTTTCAAGAAAGCCATTCATAAGGGCAAAATGGTCATTTGCACACTGAGAAGTCTAACTTTGACTTTTGAATCAAAATCAAATCTCAAAAATCATATTTCATCAAGACATGTTGGAATATGAAGTTTGTTTCATCAAGAATTTCAAAAGTCAAATTTTACTTTGGAAAAGTCAAATTCTAAATACTTAGAAATTTTTCTAAGTTTTTAAGAAGCATGACAAAACTCCGAACTTCTGACCAGATTATCACCATAACACTCAGCAAATTCTGGACACTCTCAAGGAAGAGTTTGGTCAGAACTTCTGGGCAAGTTTTCACAAAAGCTTCAGTCAGAGTTTGCCAGGGTAATTCAAATAAGGTTAAGAAGTGTGCTGTAAGCTTTCTAGAAAGTCTGAAAGTTCCTTAAGAGTGTGCTGGAGCCAGAAGATACAAAGATCAGAGGATGGATGCTACGCAGAAGCAGAACTTCTGATCCAGAACTAAGCCATGGTGTAGAATCTCACGTTGTAGGACTTCTGGTTGTGATAAGTCTCATAATCATTTAATGCTCATTTAATGCTCACACCCACTTTTGAGTCTTTATCCAAAGGATTTCCACCACGTGTACCTCTACTGTCTTGGGATAGAAGACTCTGATACTAGGCCCATGCTTTGTTTTTATTTTCCTTAAATCCTGCTGACAACTCCAGCTAAAGCATGGTTAAAAGCTGCTAATCAGCAGCTAGTTCAGCCTATGCCTGCATCCCATAATTGCACCAAACTAGCATACAGAAACAGTGATGAAAAAGTAAGGGAACTGGATGCCAAAAAAGGTTCAAATCCCATTTGTCTTTCCCCCTAAAATCACAAAAAATTCACCTATAAATATTTTTTCTCCATCACACGTTCAAGGGGATGGCTTTTGGAAAGAGAGAACTATCAAAAGAGGAAAATAAACCTGTGAAACCCTTCATAAAAATCCAGATTTCCCAAACAGAAAACCAAACCTTTGTTCTTCCCTTTGAATCAAAGAACTTGGAATTTTCTCTTCCGTTACTCTTGCCGATTCCAGAACATCCAAAGGCAGCCACTCAAAGCTCCAAGCACGCTCCAGGTTCAAGGTAAGTCTTTCTGACTTTGCTTGTTTTTTCATTCTGAACATCATTAACATGTAAATATCATAGTATTAATGTTTGTCTATATCATTGCATGAATAGAAAAATTGTGGATCAGAGTTTCTTGATTAGGGCTAGACTCAGATTTAGGATTAGAACTTCTGTAAACTATTGTGTTGTTAACCTTCTGATTTGCTTGTTGTTGTGCTGATTAAGAGTTGAAATATGGCATAAAACTTCTGATGTTCATTCATAGTTTTAACATACAGAACTTCTATGATTTTTCTCACTGTTAAACACACGCAGAACTTCTGAGTTCTCTTCACTGTTTTAACACACAAAACTTCAATGATTTTCCTCACTATTAACACACACTGAACTTCTGATTCTTACATGCCGATAACGCACTGAACTGCTAATGTTCACTCATTGGCTCAGAATAATTCAGAACTTATGATGATTCACTCACTGTTCTAACACAACACAGAACTTCTGAGTTCTCCTTGCATGTCAAATACACTGAACTTCTGATGCTTCCATTCGCTATTTTTACACACTCAGAGTTTCTGATTTTTACATGCTGATAATGCACTGAACTGCTGACGTTACTCACTGTTTTAGTGTAATACAGAAATTCGGACTTGTGGCCCACTGTCTGAATGCAACCCAGAATTTATGTGTCTGTCCTCTAACATTTCTTGCAGGACCTCAGAGTTTACCAACTCAGAACTTCTGATACCCACTGACGTCTCCTGTTGAGTCACAATGCTCTTGGCTTCAGAACTTCTGATCCTAGTTGTTCTTCTTGGAGCAGCACCACTTTTTCTATCTTGCATTTATTTTCCTTTTCATCTATTTTTTTATTAACATAAAAAACATAAAAATATTTTCCTTTTAATTTATTTCCTTAAGACAAAAACATTTTCTAAACAAGTCCATTTGTTTCTTATATAATGCATTTCAATATGGTTGTAATAATAACTTATATTATACATTTTCTAAACAAGTCCATTCGTACATATGTACCCCCATCCCCTTATGATTGTAATAACGTAGAATCTTTATTTTCCGCACTTTTATTGCTTTCATATATTGTTAGTAATTAGGGTGTGTATGGCAAGACTAAAACCAAAGTTTAGATCACCCTAATCAAGATAAAATGATGCATGCAATCAAATACACTTGCACACTAGCACCCCTAGGGTGATTCCACTTGTTGCCTTACAAAAATGATCATGTTATGCATGTGGGATGTCTTAGCACAAACAAATCACAAAATACAAGATCATAGTCCCTCGATGATGCTATCAAAGTTTCCTTTCAAAATGATCTTAGTCCCTAAAAGAAAAGTGCTAAGTCATCTCACAACATTGCTATCATGGTCATACGATGACCCAATGCCCGTCCCTTCACATCCAACGATGGGGCTTCTTACCAAATCAATGGTAAGATAGCAACATCTAAAGGAGGAGGAAAAGAAAATCAAAGACCTTTTTAGTAGGTAGGTTCTCTCTCAGTTACTCACTTGCTCACAACAAAAACACTTTACACACCTCACAAACACCTCTTTGAACTATTTTTGAAACAAACTCTTTGTATGCGTTCTTATAGAAGCGAGAATCATTAAAATGTTATATTTTCAAAATACTTTCAAAACCCACATCACAAGCACACATTAAAACAAAAGCAAGTGATCTAGCAAGTAACTAAGAGCCCATGGAAAACCATGGATGAAAAGGGTGCTAATACCTTCCCTTTTCATAATCTACCCCCCGAACTCAAGAAAACATCTCTAAAGGTATTTCCTGTGCTTTTTCACCTTTCCTTTTGGATAAAAGAAAATTCGGTGGCGACTCTTGCTAAACCGCAACATTTGCAAATACAAACGCAAAACCCTCAAGTCAGTTTTCCCACCGTATCACAACTAAGATCGTTTACCGAAGGCAACATCAAAGGGTCATCGAGGGACTACGATTTTTTTAATCGAGGGTCTTTGCTAAAGCGTCCCACATTCGAGGGACATGAGTGTTTTATTCGGAGGCAGCAAGCAAGGTCACCCTAGAGGTGTGTGTGTGAATGGTGTTTTGATTTCAGTTAATTTTTCTTGATTAGGATTATCTAGCGATTGATTATAAATCTTGTCATACATGCCTAATTTCTATACGATGATAAGTAAATGCGGTAAAGTACGGAAAATAAAGTTCTACGCAATTACAACGCTTTGGAAATGGGGGGTACAAATTTATGAATGAGGATGACATAAGAAATAAACACCTAAGTTATAATTTAATCACACAATACAAGTCCAAACTATTAAATAATTATTTGAGTTAAAACTCTTTTCATTTGATAAAATTAATTAATAATTTAATTAATGATGTCAAATAAAAATTATTTTAAAACTAATAATTATTTAAAACAACATTAATCTATTTTCAAATTTAAATTAAATACTAAAATATAAATGAAAGCTAAGTAAATAAAACAAATGAATATATAAAAGAAAAGTTAGAAATGGGCCTGAATGAAGCAGTCTGGGGGTGTAGAAAGAAAATCTATCCATGCCCAAATAAAGGGTGTCTAGAGATCCAGCGTGCAAAGGTTTGAGAGGGTGTACCTTGAGGGGACAAATCTGAGCGTTGAATGATAATGGTAATGTTCTGGCTGTGATTAAACAGAAGGAGGCTGAAGGTGCATGAGATAGTTGGTGGGGTGTGGTTTGCAGGATTGATCAAATGCTGGATTAGGGGTGGTGACAATTGTCACCACCGGATTAGGCATAATTAAACATTGTTTAACTAAATAAAAAAAACATTAAACAAATTTAAACATTATCATAAAATAAACTTCTCTCTTCTCTTAACACTCTCTCGTTCTCTCTCCTTTCATTTAACAACAAACAACATAAAACCCAGAATAAGAAATGATAAGAGATATGGAGCAATGGTTGGGCATGAACACGCGGTGGCTCATATGAATCTCTAAGGAGGTTATGATGAATATCGCGGCGCCACCGCCGCAAAATTCTTCGATCTCTGATTTTTTCACATTTTTAGCTTCGTCTCTCTTCTCTGGTTACTAATCTTGAACTTATTTCTACAGAAAATCTGAAATAGAGACGAGATCTAGAAAGGGGTTTTGAAACCCCAAGTGCTCATATGTGTCAATAAACAATGATTATGATGCAGAAATGCTAAATAGAAATGAAAATGAAAATAAAAGAGAGAGATGGAGGTTGTGATATTCGCGATCTTGCAACCTCTTTGTGAGATCTTTCTAATCTTTTCTGGCTTTTTGTGTTTAAGCTCTCTGATTCAAAGTATTTGTACTTCTTCTTCTTCTCTTTTTTTGGTTTCTAAAGGGTTTATGATTTGGGGACAATGATGAACAATTTAGGGTTTCCTCTTGGTGGCTGCGTATGAATAGTAGTCTCTTTTCTGTTTTCCGTGAACGATTTTTGAAGGATTTTGAGATAAGGAAGGTGATGAACTTTTTTAGGGTTTCTGTGTTGGATGCTTGCGTAACCTTTTCCTCTTTTTATGATATGAACAATGCTCCCCTGATCTCTGTGCAATTGAATTTTTATATATTGTGAAATTCCCTATGGTTTTTTCTGTTGATGGACTCAATGATTGGAATGGCAGGCCTGTCAGAAATTCATTATCGTATTGGGCTTTCTGACTTTCTTCTTTGTTATTTTTATGATATGCTTTGCTGGTTTTGTGTGAATTCAATATTACTGTAACCTTGTTTGTACTTGATTTCACTGAGCTGTGATATTTTACTACTTTGTTTTTACTGTGAACTAAATGAACCCCCCTTTTGTGTGTTTGTTTGATATTTGTAGTAAACAGAATTGTTGGCCCATGATTAATCATTGAAACTCTGATTTTAATGTGATACAAAAATATATGAGGCTTATTGTTGGGCTCATTTGCCATTTTGACTTGTGATTTTCTGAATACTGAGTTGTGAACTTTATCTATTTGGGCCTTGAACCTATAATTCTGACTTGCTGTAACTGGGCTGGTCTTTTACTGAGTTTGCACTTTCGATTTGTGATGCTTCTTATTGGGCTTGACAGTTCTGATATGTACTTTCTGAGATAATTTTGTTATCTTTTCTAATATGCTTGTTGGGCTCTAAAATGTGATATTTTGTACTTTGCTATTGGGCTAGAACTGTGATGGAATTTTGAGTTTAATCTTTGTCTCTTTTCAATTTGTCTCTTGTGAACCAATATCGATTTGTGATTTGCAATAGATAAATTGTTGCCCATGATTAAACCTTGAAAATATGATTTTATGAGGCTTTAATGTACACTTGAACATGATTGAGAAACAACCCTTTTTATGATTCCTTGAACAAAACCCTAATGATGAAATTGTGAAAATACTCTTTGAAAATTTCATGTTTATGTTCAAATATGAATTGTTTGCTAACCATTTTCTTCTTTCTTTGTCATGTACCATTTGAACGATGTTAGTTGGCATGGTGATGGAGTTGGAATAGTTCAAAAATTTGGAAGATGAGCACTGGAAAAATTATGAAGAACACGGGCGGCTTATTCACATGAACTTAGGACAATTGAACTTCTTGTTGAAACCTTAATGTTGTAAAAACTTAGGCCTTAGAATTTTGAATTACAATCTTGCATCCTTAATGATGTAACATGAATTTAGGCCATAGGATACTTGTAGGATTCTTGTATATCAATGTAATTTAGTCTTATAATTTGAACTTGTAATATTGATAGCATTTAAAATTTGAGAATTTGGATGTAATTCAACCTTAGTTTAGAGCATGCACTCCTGAGCATTGTATTTTCTTGCCAAAAGATAGTGATGTAGAACAATGGTCCTTGTAATTTGCAAAATCTTCTTGTGAATTTGAAATGAGTGATTTACACAAGTTGCTAGAAAAAGAAAACTAGTGTAAATTACACTTAGAACTTGTAAGATAACTTTGAATGTTTTCTTGAATCCTAAATCAAAGGAGGTTCTTGAATATAATCTCGCACATAAAAATCCACAACATTGCCTATAATCCAAATCCAACTCAAATAATTTCCAAAAGATCTTGAAAGGAAATCTTAATGATGAAATCCAAACCAAGTTCGTTGGAAATCCACTTGCGCTCAAATCCAAAATTGGAGTATCTTAAACAAAGCATCCAATTAAGCCCAAACTAATTTATCGAGAATTAAACATCAACTTTCCATCAATCTTCCAATGAAATTCTGTTGAGAATACCATTAACCCATAATTCCCTTTCTCTTGCAATTTGGATTCAAAAACCGTACCCCAAATAAACGCTTGTAAAAACTAATATTGTTGATCTTTTAAACCAAGATATCTTGTGTACTGAGATAATACTCACGATGATAATGCTTTCGAGATTTTTCCAAGAAAGACGTCACATATTCAATAATCAACAACCCTAGCACAAGAACCAATAGATGGGAGAAACATGATTCAATTTTTGAAACACTTGCAGCCCTGAACCCTTGATGAAACAAAAAATCAGTTGACATGTCTTGAAGCTTGAGAAGCCTTGGTAGCCTTGAGTAGTTGAAAACCCTTAGAGAATATTTTTGAAGAAAAGGGAGGGCAAGTTTTGGGGTACAAAAGCTAGTATACATTGAAATGAAATGAAAACGACAGTATGAATTTTATGAAAAAAACAAAAATGGCGATGCATGCATACGGGTTTTATGCCCTTTGGATCATCACAACCGATCCAATCTTACCCTATAGTGCTTCTGGAATTGAATGGGGCAAGTATTTGGCCTTGAGGGAGGCTGCAAGATAGGATTTCGATTTTCCCTAATTTTGATATTTTTTAGGAATTTTGGAAGGGTGATCTTGTGCAAAGTTTTCGTGTCTTGTCTTGTCTGAAATAGTGAGAATATATAGTGATGAATTAGGCCAAACAAGATTGGGCTTGGACCATTGTATGAAAGCCTTTTATTTTATTTCATTTATTTTGAATTTTAATAAATAAAATAAAAAATAAATGTAATAAAATCCAAGGGGTGTATGAATAAGTTCAGAGGTTCATATTGAGGCCTATAAAATGCATGGACTTTGAAACACAAGTCCACTAGCCCAAAAATTCAAGGTTGGTCACTTTAGGTTTCATGCATTTTCTCAAAATTTCCCAACTTGCACCAATCATAACTCTCTCAATTTTTATCATATGAATGTGATCTTAGACTTTTTGGAAAGCTCAAGATGTCCTGTACAATCTTTATGTTTATCATTTTTTCATTTGAAGACTTTATCTTGATGTAAGTTTCCTTGACAAAAAGTATCTTTTTGTTGACTTTTGAAATGACCTATAATATTTTAGCCAATATCTCTCAAATGATACATTTTCTGGCCTTGAGCTTTGAGAGACAAAGTTGTAGATAATTGAATTTTCTTCAAAATGAGCTTTTGTTGAGAATTTTTTGATGAAGTATGTGAAAGTTATGCTTGGTCAAAGTTCAGTTAACTTCTCCTTAAGAAAACCCTAATTTAGTAACTTTTGACTTTTGATGAATCTTGAGTTTTCTTGATGAATTATGATCAACCCTTGATCATATGATGAATATAACTCCAAAATATTTATTTTGACTAAAAAAAATTGAGGTTTGACTGTATGTTGACCACAATTGACTTTTTGTCCAATATAGTTGATTTTTAATCATCTGAGCAATTGACTGAGCAAAGTTGTGATGTAAGGCTTGAAACTTGACATGAGCATTCCTTGAGCAATTGAAAACCCTAGGAGCATGAGAAGGTGTCTTGAATAAAATGGGAGGGAAAATTTTGGGGTACAACAAATCCCAACGCAAGGTGTGCATACCATTCCGGTAGTCCCGGGCATGACACTAGCAACTGTTGGGCCTTGAAGAATAAAATCCAAGATATGATTGACGCCAAGGAAATTGAGTTTGATCCTCCTGAGACCCCTAATGTGATTACTGCACCCATGCCTAATCATGACAAGGGTGTTAATGTTGTTGAATATGTTTCTTATGTTTCTACTGTGGAAAATTTAACTACTCCCCTGATGATTATTAAGGAGAAATTTCTGCAAGCCAGTTTATTTTCAGGTTGTGTTGAAGACTATTACTACTGTGCATCCCAATCCAATGGTTATGTATTGCTGAAGAGAGGTATTCAGTGTCTGATGGATGGCCGTGAGATTTTGTTTGAGAAAATTTATGTTGAGAAGACTCCTTCTGTGGAGAGTACATCCCAAGACTTGAATCTTGAAGACGTGTCTACAATTTCCGATAGCCCTGTAAGGATCACTTTTAAGGGTCATGTGAAGATTACTTTCGAATCTAAAGTTTCTCCCCTGATTATTACTGCGCCTAGGCCAATTCCATATTCTTCTGATAAAGTTATCCCTTGGAATTATGGAGCTGATGTCTATTATCATGGCGTCAAACAGGAACCATTGACTAACGAAAGTGGAAATACTAAAGTTATTGATCCCAACGTTGGAAATATTGCCGGGACCAGTAAAGTTACTATAAGTGGAAGGGTTTTCTCTCCAGAAATATCTCTGAAGACTATTGCTAAACTAGTTCGTGTTACTGCTACCGAGTCAACTACTGAGACTCGAGGCAAAGAACAGATGACTGAGCCCGCCCAAACTGGGGCACCTAGAGAGGTTACCACTGAAGATACCTCCAAGAAGGAGATGGAGGAAGTACTGAAAACCATCCAGAAAAGTGACTATAAGATTGTTGAAAAGCTAGGGAAGACTCCCTCCACGATATCCATATTATCTCTGTTATTATGCTCTGAAACCCATGCTCAGGCTTTGGTGAAGTTCTTGAAATCAGCTCATGTACCGTAAGAAATTTCTACTGATCAATTTGAAAATTATGTTGCTAGCCTGACGACTGATAATGGGCTAGGCTTTTCTGACGCTGATTTGACTCCCAAAGGAATGAACCATAACAAGGCCATGTATGTCTCTATTGAATGCAGGGGAACTTCCTTACCTCATGTGTTGGTTGATACAAGTTCCTCATTAAATGTTCTACTGAAAAGTGCTATATACAGGCTTGACTATGAAGGGATTATGCTGAAACCCAGTGACATTATGGTTAGAGCCTTTTATGGTTCAAAGAGGATGGTGCACTGAGAGGTGGATCTCCCGATCAAAGTAGGTTCGCAAGTCTTCGAATCTACCTTCTATGTGATGGATATTCGTCCGGCCTATTCCTGTTTACTTGGATGCCCTTGGATTCACGGGGCAGGCACTATTACTTCTACGTTGCACCAAAAGTTGAAATATCTCGTGAAAGGAAAGATTATTACAGTTCATAGTGAAGAAGAATACATGGTGAGTCACTTGAACTCCTTCAAGTATGCTTAGATGGATGAAGAATTCATCGAAACTCCCTGACAAACCTTTGAAGTTATTCTTAGGAAAACTACCATTACTGAAGACGTTTCTACTATTCCTAAGGTTATTAGGGTTCAACCCATAATGGCTTCTCTTAAAGATGCTAGAGTTGTGGTAGAAGAAGGTGGTTGTACTACTTAGGGCCAGCTTCCCGACATTCCTTACAAGTCTGAAAAATTTGGTTTGGGTTTCACTTCAGAGACTCAGAAGGTTGTTCGTCGTGCTCGTGTTGGCAGACCACCATTCCAGATTTACAATAATAGAGTCAACACGGTAGAAGATGCTGATAGTGACTATGACCTAAACAGTGGGATTTTTCCTACCACCGAAAACATGCTCAGCAATTGGAAGACTAAAGACGTTATACCAATCTCCTTTAGTCATGAGTAAATTTTATTTTCTGTTTTCTTGCTTTCAAGTTTTTGGTTATGTAATTTTAAACAATAACTTTAAGCCTTGTGCCTCACCCGGAGTACAACAGTCCACTTGTTAGGGTTGTAATTTTTCATTCACATATTTTCATTCAATAAATCATTGGACGTTTGCATTTAAATTTTGCGCTCTTTGTCTTTCTTTTACTTTATTTCTTTAAAAATAGCTATGTGTTCTTACACACACCCACACAACAAATTGCAGATCCATATCCACCATGGATCCTATTGATAACAATTCTGCTATTGCCAATTATGACTTAGAAAATATGATCTACCAAGCCGAGGACGAAGGTGAGGAAGATTGTGAAGCACTCGAAGAGCTTGCTAGACTGTTAGAGCAAGAAGAAAGAGCTATACAACTGCATGAAGAGCCAGCCGAGGTTGTGAATTTGGGTACTGAAAATGATAAGAAAGAAGTCAAGATAGGTGCCAACCTAGAAGACAATGTCAAAAAGAGATTAATATGGATGTTGCGTAACGATGTTGGGATCTTTTCTTGGTCGTACGAAGACATTCCATGGCTTGATATTGACATTGTGGTTCACCGTCTACCGGTGAAGAAAGGTTGCCTCCCTATGAAGCAGAAGGTTTGTCGTATGCATCCTGAGATGTATGAAAGGATCAAGGCTGAGGTTATGAAGCAATTCAATGCAGGGTTCTTAGTCGTCACATCCTATCCTCAATGGGTTGCAAATATGGTGCTAGTACCCAAGGAAGATGGTAAAGTTCGTATGTGTGTAGACTACAGGGATCTGAATAGGGCAAGCCCCAAGGATAAATTTCTGCTTCTGCATGTTAATGTTATGGTTGACAACACCGCTCATCATAAAGTATTTTCCTTCATGGATGGTTTTTCTGGTTATAATCAAATCAAGATGGAACCTGAAGACTTGGAGAAGACTACCTTTGTCACACAGTGGAGAAATTTCTGTTACAAAGTTATGCCTTTTGGCTTGAAGAACATCGGCGCAACATATCAGCGTGTTATGGTAGCTTTGATCCATGACATGATCCATCATGACATAGAGGTTTACGTTGATGACCTGTGAGCCAATCTTCAAGTTACTGAAGAAAGATCAAGTAGTGAAGTGGAACGATATTGTCAGACAACCTTCGACAAAATTAAGGAGTACCTCCAAGAACCTCCAATACTGATGCCACCAGTTGAAGGAAGACCTTTTGTCATGTACCTAACATTGTTAGAGAACTTAATGGGGTGTGTATTGGGGAAACATGATGAGTCTGGTCAAAAAGAGCTTGTAATATACTACCTTAGCAAAACGTTTACCGGCTGTGAAAAAAGATACTCACTACTCGAGAAAACTTGTTGCGCTTTGGCATGGGCTGCTCACCAACTAAGACAATATATGTTGACTCATACTACTTTGTTGATCTCTAAGATGGATCCAATAAATTACATATTCGAGAAACCCGCTCTCTCTGGGAGAACAACAAGATGACAAATGGTCTTGACAGAATATGACATTCAGTATACTACTCGGAAGGTAATCAAAGGAAGTGTACCAGCAGATCATTTGGCTCATAAAGCTGTAGATAACTACCAGCCTATGAATTTCGAGTTCCCTGATGATAATATTATGCTAGTTACAGATTGTGAAGAACCCGAATCGTATGAAGGACCTGAATCGGGAGCCGATGCATTATGGTTTTTGATGGAGCATCCAACGTGCTTGGTAATGGAATTGGTGTTTTAATCGTCTCTCCCAAAGGTTTCCATACACCATTTACCGCTAGACTTTTCTTTGATTGTACCAATAACATGGAAGAATACGAGGCGTGCATCATGGGCATCAAAGCTGCCATCGATATGAGAATCAAGTTCTTGGATTATATGGGGACTCAGCCTTAATGATCAGTCATATTAAGGGGTAATGGCATATGAAACATCCAAATCTCATTCCTTATTAGGAGCATGTATTGACATTAATTCTGCACTTCGAGGAAATCACTTTTCAACATATTCCATGAGAAGAGAATCAATTGGAAGACGCATTAGCTGTGAGCAACCCCTTCATAATTGATTTTGAATGATTGCAAATATATGTGAAATAATAAATACATGTGTGCATTACAAAAATATAATATAACATGTTTAAAATAAGCTAAAAATGTATTTTACTCATAATGCGTCATTATGAGTCGACACAACAGGTTTTGCATCGATACATAACTTACTGAAGTCCCTGTAATACTGTGATACGGTGGGAAAGAACTGACTGTTTTTTGGTATGCTGGTTCGCGTTTTGTGTTTGTGTTTGCAAAATGCCGCGGTAAGCAAGAGTCGCCACCGTCTTTTATTTTATCCAACAAGGAAAGGAAAAAAAGCACAGAAAAATTCCTTTTTTGAGATGTTTCTCGGGTCTGGGGGGTAGATTATAGAAAGGGAAGGTGTTAGCACCCTTTGTATCCGTGGTTATCCACGGGCTCTTAGGTACTTGCTCAAAGTGTTTTCAAAAATTACTTTTCTTTGTGTTTGTGGGTTTGAAAGAAGTTTTTTGTTTGAAAGGTGTAAGTGTGAAAAGTTTTGTTTTTGTTTTGAAAGAGCAAGTACTTAAGAACCATCTACCTACTCGAAAAAGGAATCAATTTGTGCTAATGTCCTTTGGACAATGCTATCCCACTATTGATGAGTAGGTAGCATCACCGTTGGAGTTTAAAGGGTCAATTCGATTAAGGTACGTGCGGTCACTAAAGCAATGTTAGGACGCCTTAGCGGTAACCCTAATGTCTTAGATCATTTTTCCGAGGCAACCGTTTCGAGGCAACTATGATCTTTGGACAAGAGGGCGACCTCTAAAACTTCCTATACTCAATGACCACTTTCGAAGGCAACCAAGTGAGGCGTACCCTAAGAGTGCGCATGGGCGAGTGTGTTACTTTTCAGTTAATTTCGTCTTTGTACATGTCAATGGTTATCTATGTTGATTTTAGGTTAAACATTCGATCTTGTCATGCATTCCCTGTTATCAAATATCTAACAGTTTATAAATTTGCGGAAATTAAATTACGGAATTTAAACTAACTATTACAAGGCGTCGGGTATTTACATAGCCAAAAGCAACCCTTGAAATTAAAATGCGGAAAGTAAATAAAGCGATAAAATAGTAACGTCCTAATTATCTATTACATTCCAGGAATCAGATACAATATTGAAATAAAGACCGCGTGCGAGAAATTAAATCGGCGAGTTCTAGGGTTTTGACCCTTTAATTAAGGAAAAGATTTTTTGTTGTTTTTTTTAATTAAAAAGAATTAAACTAAGTTAATTATTAGATTACTAAATGAATTAATTAATAAAAATGATATTTTTGGATTTTTGATATTTAAAGAAATAAAAATAATTTGATCAATGTTAATAAAACCTAATTATCTAAGTTGATTTTAATTATTGCAAAAAGATATCAAAGTTACTCCTAATTAAGACTAAATTAATTAAATTAATAATTGTTAAAAAATAAAATACTGAAATTAAATTTATGAACAAAATATTTTTGGGTTTTTAATTTTAATGAAGAAAAAGAATTTAATTGTTTAGTTAAAAAAATGAGAATAATAAATAAATAAAAGAAAATAATAAAAGAAAAGAGAGAGTTTAGGAGGTTTTGGGCCTGATTTTAGAGGTTTATTCAGCAATTTGATGGTCCAATTGTGCAGGCCTATGCTGACCTTCCCTGATTCCCTGTGGCACGTTGACTTGGGAGTATGATGCACGCTCCATCTGGCCACCAGATCTGGCCTGGGGCCATCTGGCAGGTGATTGAATGAGGGAGCATGGTAGGCTACGCACTTGAGTTCACACTGGATGACCTGTTGAAAAATAATACAAAGCAATATGGGGGGACCTGTTATTATATTGGACAATAATGATAATATATAAAACGCGTTAATATTCCAAAAAATAAAAAAACAAAGCGCGCGAATTATGAATCGTCCAATGGGGGAGGGCCACGTCTTCATCTTCTTCGTTCAACCCTGGATATTTACCTGCAGATTTATATCCGCAGCTAAATTCGTATGTGCGTCCTAAAATCCATTCTAGTCCATGGAAGTTGATTCCAAGCACATGGTTGTGCTCGTCTAGGCTTCCTGAACAAACCTATATCCCTCTTGAGCCTTGATTTCGCCTGGAAAAAAAACCCTAAAATCTAATGCAAAACCCTAGCTATACGGTTATGGGGTTAGAGTTCATGTAAATGCAATCAAATAATGCCAAAAGTCTAGAAATTGCACAAGCATCATGAATATGTCAACGATTTGCCAGAAAAATGCAAGAATATGGAGTTGCGATTTCAAATGAAAAGTAGTTTTTTGAGAGACTTACAGAGCTTTAGGGCGTGTATGGAGATTGATTCTGGGTTGGTTCTGCCTCAAGGATGGTCCAGCAATTGATTGGCGTTGAGTTTTGCCTTTGAATTTGCCTATAAGAACAATTTCAGTTTCACACTTTATGGCAATTTTTTCAAGTTTGCTTTAGATGATTCTGCAGCCTCTAGCCTTTGAATTCATGTGCTTTCACTTGTATATGTATGCTGCAATGTATTAGGTCAACAATTTGGTCTTGAATCTTTGCACATTGATGTTTTGAGATTTGATTTGATTCACCATTGATAACTTTCCAATTTTGTCCAAAATCCAATCTTTTTTCACATGGAATGACTGATACGAATTTGATCCACTTGATGATGATGATTCAATCTTGAAATAGCCAAAAAGAGATAAAATAATCAATGTTTGGATTTTATTTGATTTAAATTGATTAAAAATGAAATAATTCATTAAAAAATCAAATTAAATAATAAAATTGATAAATGGTCACAAGGCTGAATCTAGGACATGTTTGTAGTGTGGCAAGATCAAATCAAGTGGAAAAGAATGGGCCCATTTGACAAAATTTGAAGTTTTGGGGATAGTTGACTTTTGGCAATTTTGCAAAAATGCCCAACTTCAACAATGCATAACTTCTTCAATTTTGAACTTTTGGAAGTGTTCTTGGACTTTTTAGAAATATTGGGATGTCCTATAACCAAACCTTTTGTCTCATCTCATTTTGATGTTCCATGCTCAAGTTATAAGCTTTGGAAAAAAAGGTGTTTTTGTTGACTTTCAAAAATGACCTATAATGTCCAATTTTGTACCTTTTTGTGAGTGCATTTTATGATCTTGGGGCATGAATATGGATTGTAGGAAATTGCATCCTCTTCAAAATGAGCTTTGGACGGGTCATTTATCATAAAGTATGAGAAAGTTATGCTTGGTCAAAGTTGAGTTGACTTTTCCTACAAAACCCTAATTTAGCAACTTTTGAGTCTTGATGAATTTTGAGCAATCCTTGATGAATCATGATCAACCCTTGATCAAATGATGAAATATCCTTCAAAATGAGAATGTTGGCAAAAAATCTTTAAGTTTGACTATTTGTAGGTCACAGTTGACTTTTGCCCTAGCACAGTCGATTTTTGGACCCTTTGAGCAATTGACTGAGCAAACTTCCTCTGCAAGGCTTGAAATTTGACATGGATGACCTTGAGGACATATTAGGACTTAGGGATCCCTTGAGGTCATTTGGATTCAAGGATCTTGATGCAACACAAAACCCTAATTTGGGATTGACTGCCTTAGGAGATAGCTTGACTGTCCAACTCTTGAGCAATCTTAAGCCACTTGGAGATTTTTCTTGCAATGTTTGGAGAAATATGAGAGGGAAAATTTTGGGGTGCAACAGCTTCCCCTGTTCAATTTTCTTAAACCTGAGGATGTAGATTGGCTTTCGGGCCTTTCGTGATCCGAAGGTGGAAGATGATTGAACATTAGAGTGCCCAGAAATTTGCACTCGCATGAAGTAGTATAAGCCTGGTGATGTCGGGAATGGGCTTACAGATGCCATTTGGAGATTTTTAATAGGTGGTATGAACTTCGACTGGAAAACAAATCAGGGAGATCTTATCGTCGATCTGACTGAACCCGAGAAGGTCTTGGATTAACTTTGACTAGATAAGAATCAGAAAAATCTTCCAATCGATTTAGCTGAACCAGACGAAAGTCTTGGAATAACTTCAACTGGAATACGAATCAGGGAGATCTTCTCATCGATCTGACTGAACCAGAGGAGGTCTTGGATTAACTTTGACTGGATCGGCATCAGAAAAATCTTCAAATCAATTTAACTGGACCAGACAAAAGTCTTGGAATAACTTCAACTGGAATACGAATCAGGGAGATCTTTGCGTCGATCTGACTGAACCAGAGAAGGTTTTTTTTTGACATAGCTGAGAATTTAACTGCATCTTTCCTGAAAGGTAAAGGCCAGTCATATGCAATGCATGATATGGATCAAGCAATGATGCTCTCAAAATAAATGAGATTGTGTTATATGATGTGTATGTGTATGCATCATGATATATGGAAATGTAATGTTTTAACTGGGGAAAATAAATCCCTAATAGCTGCTAGAGAATAAAGTTGAATTCTTCGTTTCCGCTGGGGATGACGAGCGAAGATGATTGTGAGAATAGACCTGCAGGAGAAGATAACTTCGTTGGGGAATAAACTGATGAGGAGATTACTCTGTGGGGAAGAGATGCTCTGCTAAGGATTCCGCTGATAAATTCTGCTGGGATGAATTATCGTTGCTGGTGATATTGAATCTGTTGAGGATTGAATTCCTGTTTGTGAAAAGAAAGGACTCCACTGGGGATGATATTTTAGTTATGACTTGCTGGGGATAACCCTTTAGACTCTTAAGGGGGTGATCCTCTGAATTCTACTGGGAATGATCCTTTGAACTCGGCTAGGGAGATTTGTATTCTGTTGGGGATAAACTTCCAGAGTCTACTGGGGATGATGTTTCAGTTCCGTTGGGGAAACTTTTTCAGTCTGTGCTGGGAAAATTTTAACTCCACTGGGGGTTTCTTGTATTCTGCCGGGGAACATTCTTATACTCCATTAGGGATATTAAGACTGCCAGGGATATCAAGCCTTTTTAGTGTTGATGGTAGATCAACTCTGCTTAGGGAGAGCATTGTTGATTCGTTTATAGTTGCAAGTCTCAGCTGGGGGAGAGCTACCATTACTGCCTTACTCTGCAGGGAGTGAAGGTATGTTAGTCATATTCTTCAGCTGAATTTATCGTCGTACCTGGTGGACAGAGCAACTATACAGCTTGGAAAATTCTATTGCCCCTGTTTCTGATATTACCAGTAATTCGTCTTTTGTTTCGCATGTAAATATTTATGAGCAGCAATTAATGTCAAATGCATATATCAAAAACGAACATTGGACGTTCTTTTCAAAACAAAACAGATAAAGAAAAACAGTTTGAAATTTCTTTGAACAATGAATTATATTGATTTTGAAGTTTGGCCTGTAAATAGGCGTTTTTGTACAAGAGGCTGACGTCCTAGTAAGAGAACGCCGTCGAACAAATAGAATTTATACAATTTGTGAAAAACTAAACAAAACAGCTATGTGAATAATCCCACTGGGTTCCAACTCTGCTATTGCCTTTATGTCCTCGAGCATCTCATCACTTTGCTACTTGGTTGAAGGTAGATCAGATTGATTAGTGTCGTCCGAGCTTAATAGTTGATACCGAAGTCTGGATGCAAGGTGATCCAATGAGACATAGTGTTACGCTGATCCCTAATTTTTTCCTGGACCGCCCTTTCGAGTTTTCAGTCCACCGGGATACCCTTTTTTTCCCAAGCCGCCTTTTCAGGTTTTCGACTTGCCGGGTGTACAGATTTTTCATTTTCATCCCTTATTTTTTCCCAAACACTTTTGGTTCGCCGGGAAGCCCTTATTTTTGCCTAGGCCAGTCAACCTAGCGGGTCTTTGATTATGCATAGTATCTTTTCACTATGTCTGCATTGACGGGGTGAGGAAGGTCGTCACTATCCATGGTGGTTAGAATCATAGCTCCTCCTGAGAAAATGTTCTTAACCACAAATGGCCCTTCGTAAGTAGGGGTCTATTTACCCCTGGGATCACCTTGAGGTAAGATAATACGCTTGATTACCAGATCCCCAACTTGATACTCTTGTCGTCTAACTTTCTTGTTAAATGCCTTGATCATCCGTTTTTGGTACTTCTGACCATGACAAATAGCAGTAAGTCTCTATTCATTGATTAGGTTCAGCTGATCAAGCCGGGTATGAATCCAGTCATCTTCACTCAAACCTGCATCCTTCATGATCCGAAGAGAGGGTATCTGAACTTCAATGGGCAAGACTGCCTCCATGCCATAAACCAAGGAGTAGGGTGTTGCCTTTGTTGACGTCTGTGCTGAGGTACGGCACCCATGAAGAGCGAACGGTAACATCTCGTGCCAGTCTTTGTATGTCACTGTCATCTTCTGCACAATCTTCTTAATGTTCTTATTAGCCGCTTCGACAACCCCATTCATCTTCGGCCGGTAGGGAGACGAGTTATGATGCTGTATCTTGAATTGCTCGCAGAGCTCGGTGATCATCTTGTTGTTGAGATTGGTACCATTGTCCGTAATGATCCTCTCTGGTACGCCATATCGACAGATCAGATTGTGCCGAATGAACTGTGCCACGATGTTCTTGGTTACAGTAGCAAAGGAAGCTGCTTTAACCCACTTCGTAAAGTAATCAATAGCTACCAGGATGAAACGATGCCCGTTGGATGTCGTAGGTCTGATCTCGCCGATCATATCAATGCCCCACATTGCAAAAGGCCACAGAGCCGTCAAGACGTTCAGAGAGACTGGAGGTATGTGCACCTTATCAACATAGACCTAGCACTTGTGACATGTCCGAGAATGCTGATAACAATCAGTTTCTATAGTGGACCAATAATATCCTGCCCGTAGGATTTTCTTTGCCATGGTATGTCCACTGGAATGAGTTCCGAAAGTACCTTCATGTAACTCCGCCATGATCTTTTCTGCTTCATTCTTATCCACACATCGTAGTAAGGTTGAATCATGGTTATGCTTGTAAAGAATGCCATTGCTGATGAAGAACTTCGCTGCGAACCTCCTCAGAAACTTCTTGTCATTAACAGATGCATCCTCGGGGTATTCCTAAGCTTGAAGGTACCTCTTTACCTCGTGAAACTAGGGCTTTTCTGTTACCTCTTCAGTCTCAATATCACAGCAATGCGCAGGTTCGTCCAGTCTTTCAATGATAATCCGGGGAGCTTCGTTGTCCCAATTGACCTTGAACATAGAAGACATCGTAGCCAACGCGTCCGCCAACTGATTCTCCTCTCTAGGGAAGTGTTCAAAGGTTATCTCCTCAAAATGTGGAAGCAATGTCAACACATACTCTTTATAAGGAATAAGATTTGGGTGTTTCGTATCCCACTCGCCTTTGATCTGACTGATCACGAGAGAGGAATCTCCGAAAACACTCAGAAACTTAATCCTTAGGCCAATTGTTGCTCGGAGACCCATGATGCATGCTTCATACTCTGCCATATTGTTGGTGCAGTTGAAACATGATCGGGCGGTGAACGGAGTATGAGAGCCTTTAGGAGATATGATCACAGCGCCAATGTCGTTACCCAAAGCGTTCGAAGCTCCATCAAAGTACATAGACCATCGAGATCCTTCCTCAGGTCCTTCATCTGGTCCAGGTGTCTCACAGTCAGTTACTAGCATGATATTCTCATCCAGAAATTCAAAGTTTATAGACTGGTAATCATCCACTGCCTGATGTGCCAAATGGTATGCCAACACACTTCCCTTGATTGCCTTTTGGGTCGTGTACTGGATGTCATACTCAGTCAAGATCATCTTCCATCTTGCTATTCTTCCGGACGAGGCAGGCTTTTCGAAGATATACTGATTGGATCCATCTTTGATATCAACAGAGTAGTGTGAGTCAGCATATACTGTCTCAGTCGGCGAGCAGCCCATGCCAAAGCGCAACAAGTTTTCTCGAGCAACGAGTATCGGGTCTCGCAGTCGGTAAACTTTTTGCTAAGGTAATAAATAGCATGGTCTTTTCCGCCAGACTCGTCATGTTGACCCAGCATGCACCCCATTGAGTTGTCGAGTACTGTCAAGTATAAGATCTGAGGTCTCCCTTCAATTGGAGGCATCAGAATGGGTGGCTCTTGGAGATACTCTTTGATCCTTTCAAAAGCGGCCTGCCATTCATCGTTCCAACGTACTACTTGATCTTTCTTCAACAGCTTGAAGATTGGCTCACAAGTAGCAGTTAAGTGCGAGATGAATCGGGCAATGTAGTTCAGACGTCCCAGAAAGCCTCTGACTTCTTTCTCTGTTTTGGGAGTTGGCATTTCCTGTATAGCCTTCACCTTGGCAGGATCCACTTGAATACCTTTGTCACTTATGGCGAAACCCAGCAGCTTACGAGATCTCACCCCGAAGGTGCACTTGTTCGGGTTTAACCTTAGCTTGTACAACTTCAACCTGTCAAATAACTTCTGGAGATGGTCAAGGTGTTCTTCCTCAGTTTGAGATCTTGCAATCATGTCGTCGACGTATACCTCAATCTCATGATGGATCATATCATGAAATAAAGCAACCATGGCACGCTGATACGTTGCCCTAACATTTTTCAATCCAAAAGGCATGACCTTGTAGCAAAAAGTACCCCACTGAGTAAAAAAAGTTGTCTTCTCTATGTCTTCGGGCGCCATTTTGATCTGATTATAACCGGAGAAACCATCCATGAAGGAGAAGACTTTATGCTGAGCGGTGTTGTCAACCAGAACGTCGATGTGAGGCAGAGGGAAATCATCCTCGGGGCTCGCCCTGTTAAAATCCCTATAGTCAACACACATTCGAACCTTACCGTCCTTCTTCGGCACAGGAACCACATTGGCCACCCACTGAGGGTAAGAAGTAACTGCTAGAAAACCGGCGTCAAACTGTTTCATCACTTCAGCCTTGATTTTCTCAGACATCTCTGGGCGCATTCGGCGGACCTTCTATTTCACTGGAGGACAGTCTTCCTTGGTAGGCAGGCGGTGAACCACAATATCGGTATCCAAACCAGGCATATCTTCATAATACCAGGCAAAGATCTCGACATATTCACGCAGCATTTGAATCAACTGTTGCTTCACACTAGGCTCCAGATTTGCACCGATCTTAACCTCTTTCTTGTCCTCTTCTGTACCCAGATTTACTGATTGCACTGGCTCTTCATGTGGCTGTATAGCCCTCTCTTCCTGAAGTAACAGTCTTGCAAGTTCACCAGGCACTTCGCAATCGTCTTCACCTTCGTCTTCAGCTAAGTTGATCGGACTTTCAAAGTCATAACTGGAAGTAGAAGAGTCGTTACCTGTGAGATCCAGAGTGGATGTAGACCTGTGTACGTGAGTGTGTGTAAAATAGATGTTTTGCAATATATAATAAAAGAAAAACAAGGAGTGCAAAATTTGAAATGCAAGAAACGTCCAATGCTTTTATTAATGATATATGAAAATGACATACATAAAGCCCTCACAAATGAAGCCACGGTGCCCCGGGTAAGACACCGGGCCGTAAAGTTTAAAATATTGTCTGTTACAAATTCAAAACAAAAAGTCTCATTACTGGGTGATAACATAAACGGGCATAGAATCCTTCGTTGTCTAGTTGCTTAATCCACCATTGGCAGTCAGGTAGATCCAACTGTCGATATCAAACTCTTCATCATCGTCATCCCTGATAGCATTCACCCCTGCATCTTGTTTAGGATTTTCTGGTGCTCTGAACTCAATCTCCTTAGCATCAATTAAGTCTTGTACCTTGTTCTTCAAAACCCAACAATCATCTGTATCATGCCCCGGGCTATCAGAGTGAAAAGCACAGTGGGCATTAAGGTTGTACTTCGGTGATGTTGTATTTGGATTCTTCGGGGCTTCCCTTGGAATCACTAGATTGGTCTTTAATAACTGCGACAAAATCTGGGGTAAGGTCATGTTGAGCTAGGTGAATTGCCTTCGAGGTCTCTCGGCTTTTTGTTGATTATTGTGCTGAGGAGCACCAGTAGGTTTTGAAATAACAACCGCATTAACAGCTTGGCGGCGTTCAGGTCTATTCTGGCTTTTCGAACTGTAGACAACACTAGACTCTTTCTTAAAAGGCTTTTTCTTGGTGCTTGATGAAGCACCCTTTTGTATCTTACCAGCCTTAATACCAACCTCAATCCTTTCACCGGTCATAATTAGCTCTGTAAACCCAGACAAAGAGCTTCCAATCAGGTGGTTGAAAAATGGACCAGACGAGGTCCCTAGAAACATATCCACAAGCTCTCGATCAGCCAAGGGTGGTTGCACTCTTCCGGAGAGGTCCCTCCACTTCTGAGCATAATCTTTGAAACCTTCTCCCGTTCCCATTGATATACCCTGGAGTTGGGTACGCGTGGTAGCAAGGTCGAAATTGTACTGGTACTGCCTTTACAAAGCAGTAGCCAAATCCTCCCAACTGCGGATACTGGCTCCGTCCAACTGGTAAAACCATTCAAGCTGAGTCCCTGAGAGACTGTCTTGAAAGAGGTGGATCCATAGGTTCTTATCAGCGGTGTACGGCTGAATCTTCCTTACATATGACCAGAGGTGCAGCTTCGGACAAGAAACTCCGTCGTACTTAGCAAAAGTTGGTGCCTTGAATTTTTGGGGAATCACCACCCCAGATGATAGACCCAGATCACCAAAGTCCAGACCAGGCACTTTCTGAACTTCCATCGCACTCAACCGGTCTTCCAGTTGCTTGTATCTATCCTCAGCCGGAGGATACTGGTCTTCGTCGAAGTCTGTCTCGTTGTCAGAGACAACAGGGCTAGGAGCCCTCCTTTCTTCTTGACTATCTTTCCCTCCAGATGAGGTGGTCAAATCAACTTCATCCTGTAGCCTGTTTCCAAACCTGTGACCTGTGTTAAACAGGACTATCCTCTTCTTCTTCTTCTTCTCTTTCAGAATCAGGGTCTTCAGATCTTACTGACCCTTAGCTAGATTCATGAACAACTCTTGGAATTGGGCATTCTGGGCCTGTAGGGCCTTGATTGCTTGCTCGGTTGATGGTTCAGCAGACATGATGAGTGCTGAAATAAACAGCAAAGAAGATAAGAGACCTGTAATGTGTACCTGTTATGGAGTGCATGGGATGAAATGTGTATGATATGATTTCAAAGACAATCGAGAGATTCAAATTTGTAAACTAAGAAGGAAACACACTTTTATTAGATAAACTTTGAAATTCAAATTGTTCAACAAATCTCCCTTAAGGCGTTACATGAAAGGAAATACTGAAAAGTAAATAAAAACTGGAAAGGAAAATAGTTAAAGGACAATCAGTGCTTCCATGGTCGCTTCTTGTCGGTGCAGACATAGTCATTGAGAATCCGCTCGTTCTCCAGCTGCCTAGTCAACTTCTGGATCTTCTGCTCTTGCTCGTTAAACTTCTCTCGGTAAGCATCCCTCTCTTCTCTCAGCTGCATCCAAGACCTTTTCAGTGCCCCAATGTCAGTGGGCATGTAAGGATGGAGGATGGTGGGAAGAACCCCCTCTTCATTAGCAACTTCAACAATGATAGGCAGGACGGCTTCATACGGCATACCCAGCTTTTGGGCACGAATACGAACCCATCTGAGATATGGCTCCATTGGAAGAGAAGTCTTTGAACCCAACTCATGTGGATCAGATCTGTGAACTCTATCCCAAGCCCTTATGAATCTGCGGCATTGTTCGTCGCTATCCCCTTGAAAATCAAAGATGATACTAGGCATTAGCAGCTCATGAGGTCCTTCTCTTCTGGCTCTCCCGAACTGACGTAAGCTCAAGCACGGATTATAAGAAATTCCTCCATGGGTTCCTATCAGTGGAACATTGGGGTACTCCCCACATCGATCAATAATAGCCACCTCATCCATACCCTTGATAGTCCAGATGATGTCGTTATGAGAGAGAGACATAACCCTATAAGCCCAACCCATGCCTTCTTTGTTCTTCAACACTGATTTGGGGAGGTGCGAAATAAACCACCTCGCCAATAATGGAGCATAACACATCAAGGTTCCCCGCTTTCGGGCGGTACGAGCATAAAGCTGATGAAGAATGTCACCCAAGAGAGTGGGTACAGGATTACGAGAGATGAAGATTTTCACCGCATTCACATCAACAAAGGAGTCAGAGTTAGGAAACAATACCAAGCCATATATCAGAAGATCCAGAATATCTTTGAATGCCTTGAAGTATAGACTATCCCAGAAATAATTAGCCTTACCAACCAAGAACTTAGTCAGAAAGCCCTTTGCTCCACTTCTAGTCTCCCAATTAGCCATTACCTCATCCTTGGTCATATGAAGGGCTGCAGCAATCTCTGCGGGCCTAAGGATCTTCTCCCAACCAATAAACGGGGTCTGCTCCAGAATAGAGATACCGAGCAGATCAGAGAACTCTTCTAAGGTGAGAACAAACTGGTAGTCCTGGAAAGTAAAGAAATGGTACAACAGATCATAGAATTGGACCAAAACACTCATCATCTGCTCGTCCAATTTGGAGGTAACCAAACTGAGAAGATACCCATGTCTTCTGATGAAGGAGGTAGTATCAGGCATCTTTGCAATCAAATCCTTAAGCCCAGTGGGAACCTGGACAAAGTTGATCGGATGGTATTCCTACGCATGGGCATCATGATCTACAAAACAGAACAAAGATGAATCCCTCCTGTCTTTGAAATAGGTTAGTCCAATGCAAGATGTATGCAATGCTATGATGTCATGATGTCATGATAGAAAGCACATCACAAGTATCCACAAATAACAAACATTGTAAAGGCACATAAGTCACACAGAGAGCCCTTAGATTTTAGGCTGGCAAGGAGCTTAGGTACTACCCTCTTTTAGTTCAGTTGGTTTAAACTTGTCCTAAAAATAGTAACCTGGTTCTAGAGGATCTCAATATCACTGACTACCCTCGATCGGTCATAATTCCAGTTTAGCAACCTTTTCTTGCGGCCAGAATCATCGCGAGAGTTTAGTCTCAATGAGTGTAGCATACTGCTACTGTTCTATGGCCAAGTTGGTCAATTTAAAGGTTCTAAGGTCAGTTGGTGCTTAATGACCCCTTAGATGACCCATATTCTCCTCGTTCCAACATAAAGGATATCCGTACAATCTAAAGTGCCACACCAACGTAGCTACTGCTTCAACCGTATCGGTCTACGCCGTACAGTTCCCTCACAGTTTATTGCTACTTACCTAAAGGATATCCCCCAGATCCGGGTTAGGATCTATAGTAACTCTGATACAAGCCCACAAATATAAAGCATACAAAGCAAACAATTGAAAACACAATGATCTAATCTTAAGGTACAACCCACTTATAATATCCCTAGCAGAGTCGCCAGTTCTGTGATACGGTGGGAAAGAACTGACTGTTTTTTGGTATGCTGGTTCACGTTTTATGTTTGTGTTTGCAAAATGTCGTGGTAAGCAAGAGTCGCCACCGTCTTTTATTTTATCCAACAAGGAAAGGAAAAAAAGCACATAAAATTTCCTTTTTTGAGATGTTTCTCGGGTCCGGGGGGTAGATTATAGAAAGGGAAGGTGTTAGCACCCTTTCTATCCGTGGTTATCCACAGGCTCTTAGGTACTTGCTCAAAGTGTTTTCAAAAATTACTTTTCTATGTGTTTGTGGGTTTGAAAGAAGTTTTTTGTTTGAAAGGTGTAAGTGTGAAAAGTTTTGTTTTTGTTTTGAAAGAGCAAGTACTTAAGAACCATCTACCTACTCGAAAAAGGAATCAATATGTGCTAATATCCTTTGGACAATGCTATCCCACTATTGATGAGTAGGTAGCATCGTCGTTGGAGTTTAAAGGGTCAATTCGATTAAGAGACGTGCAGTCACTAAAGCAATGTTAGGACGCCTTAGTGGTAACCCTAATGTCTTAGCTCATTTTTCCGAGGCAACCGTTTCGAGGCAACTATGATCTTTGGACAAGAGGGCGACCTCTAAAACTTCCTATACTCAATGACCACTTTCGCAGGCAACTAAGTGAGGCGTACCCTAAGAGTGCGCATGTGCGAGTGTGTTATTTTTCAGTTAATTTCGTCTTTGTACATGTCAAGGGTTATCTATGTTGATTTTAGGTTAAACATTCAATCTTGTCATGCATTCCCTATTATCAAACATCTAACAATTTATAAGTTTGCGGAAATTAAATTGCGGAATTTAAACTAACTATTACAAGGCGTCAGGTATTTACATCGCCAAAAGCAACCCGTGAAATTAAAATGCGGAAAGTAAATAAAGCGATAAAATAGTAACGTCCTAATTATCTATTACATTCCAGGAATCAGATACAATATTTAAATAAAGACCGCGTGCGGGAAATTAAATCAGCGAGTTCTTGGGTTTTGACCCTTTAATTAAGGAAAAGATTTTTTGTTGTTTTTTTTAATTAAAAAGAATTAAACTAAGTTAATTATTAGATTAATAAAAGAATTAATTAATAATAATGATATTTTTGGATTTTTTATATTTAAAGAAATAAAAATAATTTGATCAATGTTAATAAAACCTAATTATCTAAGTTGATTTTAATTGTTACAAAAAGATATCAAAGTTACTCCTAATTAAGACTAAATTAATTAAATTAATAATTGTTAAAAAATAAAATACTGAAATTAAATTTATGAACAAAATATTTTTGGGTTTTTAATTTTAATGAAGAAAAAGATTTTAATTGGTTAGTTAAAAACATAATGAGAATAATAAATAAATAAAAGAAAATAATAAAAGAAAAGAGAGAGTTTAGGAGGTTTTGGGCCTGATTTTAGAGGTTTATTCAGCAATTTGATGGTCCAATTGTGCAGGCCTGTGCTGACCTTCCCTGATTCCCTGTGGCACGTTGACTTGGGAGTATGATGCACGCTCCATCTGGACCACCAGATCTGGCTTGGGGCCATCTGACAGGTGATTGAATGAGGGAGCATGGTAGGCTACGCACTTGAGTTCACACTGGATGACCTGTTGAAAAATAATACAAAGCAATATAGGGGGACCTGGGATTCGAACCTAGGTCATGTGAATCATTGTACACGCGCCTCTACCACTGCACCACTATGTGTTATTTGTTATTATATTAGACAATAATGATAATATATAAAATGCGTTAATATTCCAGAAAATAAAAAAACAAAGCCCGTGAATTATGAATCGTCCAATGGGGGAAGGCCACGTCTTCATCTTTCCTGGATATTTACCTGCGGATTTATATCCGCAGCTAAATTCGTATGTGCGTCCTAAAATCCATTCTAGTCCATGGAAATTGATTCCAAGCACATGGTTGTGCTCGTCTAGGCTTCCTGAACAAACCTATATCCCTCTTGAGCCTTGATTTCGCCTAAAAAAGAAAACCCTAAAATCTAATGCAAAACCCTAGCTATACGGTTATGGGGTTAGAGTTCATGTAAATGCAATCAAATAATGCCAAAAGTCCAGAAATTGCACAAGCATCATGAATATGTCAACGATTTGCCAGAAAAATGCAAGAATATGGAGTTGTGATTTCAAATGAAAAGCGGTTTTTTGAGAGACTTACAGAGCTTTAGGGCGTGTATGGAGATTGATTCTGAGTTGGTTCTGCCTCAATGATGGTCCAGCAATTGATTGACGTTGAGTTTTGCCTTTGAATTTGCCTCTAAGAACGATTTCAGTTTCACACTTTCTGGCAATTTTTTCAAGTTTGCTTTAGATGATTCTACAGCCTCTAGCCTTTGAATTCGTGTGCTTTCACTTGTATATGTATGCTGCAATGTATTAGGTCAACAATTTGGTCTTGAATCTTTGCACATTGATGTTTTGAGATTTGATTTGATTCACCATTGATAACTTTCCAATTTTGTCCAAAATCCAATCTTTTTGCACATGGAATGGCTGATACAAATTTTATCCACTTGATGATGATGATTCAATCCTGAAATAGCCAAAAAGAGATCAAATAATCAATGTTTGGATTTTATTTGATTTAAATTGATTAAAAATGAAATAATTCATTAAAAAATCAAATTAAATAATAAAATTGATAAATGGTCACAAGGATGAAGCTAGGACACGTGTGTAGTGTGACAAGATCAAATCAAGTGGAAAAGAATGGGCCCATTTGACAAAATTTGAAGTTTTGGGGATAGTTGACTTTTGGCAATTTTGCAAAAATGCCCAACTTCAACAATGCATAACTTCTTCAATTTTGAACTTTTGGAAGTGTTATTTGACTTTTTAGAAAACTTGGGATGTCCTCTAACCAACCCTTTTCGTATCATCTCATTTTGATGTTCCATTCTCAAGTTATAAGCTTTGGCAAAAAAGGTGTTTTTGTTAACTTTCAAAAATGACCTATAATATCCAATTTTGTAACTTTTTGTGAGTGCATTTTCTGATCGTGGGGTATGAGGATGGATTGTAGGAAATTTCATCCTATTCAAAATGAGCTTTGGATGGGTCATTTCTAATAAAGTATGAGAAAGTTATACTTGGTCAAAGTTGAGTTGACTTTTCCTACAAAACCCTAATTTAGCAACTTTTGAGTCTTGATGAATTTTGAGCAATCCTTGATGAATCATGATCAACCCTTGATCAAATGATGAAATATCCTTCAAAATGAGAATGTTGGCAAAAAATATTGAAGTTTGACTATTTGTAGGTCACAGTTGACTTTTGCCCTAGCACAATCGTTTTTTGGACCCTTTGAGCAATTGACTGAGCAAACTTCCTCTGCAAGGCTTGAAATTTGACATGGATGACCTTGAGGACATATTAGGACATTGGGGAGCCCTTGAGGTCATTTGGATTCAAGTATCTTGATGCAACACAAAACCCTAATTTGGGATTGACTGCCTTAGGAGATAGCTTGACTGTCCAACTCTTGAGCAATCTTGAGCCACTTGGAGATTTTTCTTGCAATGTTTGGAGAAATATGAGAGGGAAAATTTTGGGGTGCAACAAATACTATCTTAAACTTGCATGCATCGACACATAACACTTTGATGCCCCTTTAATGCAAACTTAAACTTGTATGCATCGACACATGACATTCTGATGCTCCTGGAAAACATTTTTGAATTTATATGCATCGATACATAATATCATGTGTCGACTCATACCATGTTTTATGTTCAAAAATTAAAATTACAATCAGTATGTATCGACACATATGTGTTATGCATCAACGGATATAAAATTGTTGGTTCTGTAAAATGTTATAATATGATTTTGCATCGACTCAAAACAACATGTGTTGAACCATCCTGTAACTTATAACTAACATGAGTTGTCTCATGACCAACATGCATCGACTCATAATACTTTCTTTTTGGCTAACTGTTTTCTGTTACATATATAAGCAAGTATTTCACCATAAGTTCATTGCAACATATTAGAATTGTGTGCAAACATTTGTGAGCAACCAGAAGCCTAAAGAAACTTCAGCTTCATCATCTTCTCAACCATCTTCATTCAACAACAACAAAGAAAATCAAACATCCTTGTTGAAGTGAATCAAGCGGTCAGAGATAACATTCAACTGTGTATTGAAAGAATCTCAACTGAATTGAAGATTGAAAAAGAGGCTTCAAGAAATAAACCAAGGGGTTTGTCCTTTAATAACGGGTGTGTTCTTGAGGGTTTTGTTAGTCACGGTCGCATGAGTCGGATTCATCCGTAGCGAGGGGTTTGGAAATCGGAAGGATTTTTGCAAACAGGTCGTGGAAGCGGAGGATCGTCTGTGGACCTTGCAGGAAATCTTGATACAAATCATATCAAGTGGTGGTTCTTACAAGAGGAAGAAGACGATCATAGGGATTTCTATCTTTCCGTGTAGTGTAACATTGTTATCAAACATTCAACATATTGTTATAAAAGTTCTCAGTTTCAATTGTGAAATTGATAGGAGACGTACCCACACGCTAGGACGACAGTGGGGAACTTCCTTACCAAACTTCCTGCGTATCGTTCTTTCTTTCTTTCTCTTTATCTTCTTACATATTCCATAATTTTGTAATTCAATTGGCTTGCTAAGTTTTTCTGTCTAATAATAAACATAGTGGTTCAAACACTTTCATCAAACCACCACTATTAAATCATTAAGCAAGCATATGCCAAGTGTTTGACAAAATTCCTAACAAATTTCTTAATTCATTGGAAATACTGCTTTAATGATAAGTGCATTGAAACGTTAAGAAATCTGAGTTGTATATTCATCTATTTCATTTAATAAATATCCAGCAAGTTTTTCACATGTCAAGTTTTCTAGTAGTCGGTTCAAAGTAGACGGAATTGATTAAGGACATTGATTTTCCGCTGCTTTCAACACACTTTGATAAAATAATTTTAAATCCTTGAAAAAGAAAGTGGTGATCTATTCACCCCCCTCTCGATCACTTGCCACACCATCTAACAAGTGGTATCAGAGCACCGGTTAGCTGGTGCTTTGTATCTACTAGTAACGCTATGGCCTTTTAACCAAAGGGGGCGTATAATAGTGCTCATGTTTCCAATGGTGAAAACTATGGCTACTGGAAAGATTGCGTGCGAGTACACATAAATTCCATTGATAGGAGTGTATGGACTTCCATTCAAAATCGTACCTTTCAAATTACCATGAGGAATGATGCAGGTGCAATAGTACCTAAACCTAAGGACTAATGGAATGAAATGGATGAAAAGAAATGGTCGTGCGATTGGAGAGGCAGAAATATGATAATCTCAACACTTCGTGTTGATGAGTATTATAGGGTGTCTCATTGCACGTACGCTAAAGAAATGTGGGATGCTTTAGAAATTTCCCATGAAGGCACTACTGAAGTTAAACAGTCCCGCATCAATACACTCAATCAAGAGTTTGAGCTCTTTCGCATGAAACAAGGAGAATCTATCTCTGACATGCAGAAGAGATTCGTTTATCTTGTGAGCCGTTTAAATGCACTTAGAAAACCTGTTTCCAATGAAATTGCTACTAATAAAATTATGAGATGTCTTAGCAGGGAATGGAAACCTAAAGTAAGATATATATATCAAGGAAGCAAATGACCTCACTACGCTTACCATTACAACTCTGTTTGGAAAGCTGGAAGAACATCAAAAAGAATTGCAAAGTCTTGAAAAATATGAAAATAAGAGTAAGAAGGAGAGGAACAAAGACAGGGAGGGTGAGAAGAAGTAAATAACTTTAATGGATTCTAGCTCTAAGTCCTCAACCAAAGAGCATGATGATAATGACTCAACTAGTGATGAAAATTATGATGATGAAGAAATGGGACTTTTTATTCGGAGATACAATATATTTATTCGAAAGAATGGAATCAAGCACTCTGATAAGAATCTCATAAGATTTCGAAAATAATCCAAAGAGCCAAGAAAGAAGAAAATAAAAAGCAAAGATGTAAAGGACCTTGTTACAATTGTGGTAAAGTTGGACACTATAAACCATATTGTCCAAAGATGAAAAGGGATAAAGGAAAATCTCCACCAAAGAAGTTCAACAAATAAAGAAGAGCTTACATTGCATGGGAAAGCGATAGTGATTCATCAAACGATGACAGTTCAAGTGGTAGTGATAAAAGTGAAAATTTATGTTTGATGGAACATACCAAAAATCAATCCTACCACAAGAAAGACAACCACAACAAGCAAGAAAAGTGTCTTACATCCATGGATAAAAGATGGTTTCTAGACAGCGGGTGTTCAAGGCACATGACCGGTGACATATTACTCTTCATTGACTTTAAAGTAAAGAAGAAAGGATTTGTCACTTATGGAGACAATAACAAAGGAGCTATACTCGGTAAAGGTAGTGTAGATAATCCCTCTACCACTACTATTTCTGATGTCCATTTAGCAGAGGGGCTTAAACATAATTTGCTGAGTATTAGTCAATTGTGTGATAAGGGTTATAAAGTTACCTTCACAAACACTTGTTGCATAATTGAAAATACTGAAAAGGATATTGGGTTTAAGGTCATTAGAGTAAACAATGTTTATATGCTTGACCTTTTTGATGTATCCTTAACAAGCACTAAGTGTCTAGTCACCTTGAATGATGATTCTTGGCTTTGGAATAGACGTCTAGCGCATATAAACTTTGATTTGCTTAATAAGGTTGTATCAAAGGATCTAGTAGTAGGTCTTCCAAAGATAAAATTTAAAAAGGATCACCTATGTGATGCGTGCTAAATGGGAAAGCAAACAGGGGTCTCTTTCAAATCTAAAAATATGATTTCCACTTCACAACCCCTTGAGCTACTCCACATGGACCTCTTTGGACCTTATAGAACAAAAAGTCTAGGAGGAAATTATTATGGTTTTTTGATCGTTGACGAATACTCTAGGTTTACTTGGACTATATTCCTTCATAGAAAAAATGGAACTTTTCTGCTTTTAAGAGTTTTGCAAAACTATCTCAAAACAGAATGGAATTGAAAATAATTGCAATTTGAAGCGATCATGGAGGTGAATTTCAAAACCATCTCTTTGATAAGTATTGTGACAAGCATGGTATTGAGCATAAATTTTCATCACCTCGAACTCCACAGCAGAATGGAGTTGTGGAGCGCAAAAATCGCGTCTTAGAGGAGTTGGGGAGAACAATGCTCAATGAAGGTGGATTACCAAAATATTTTTGGGTTGATGCAATTAGTACAACCTATTATGTTTTAAACAGAATATTAATTCATCCCATTTTGGATAAAACACCTTATGAAATTTTAAAAGGAAGAAAGCCAAACTTGTCACATCTTCATGTATTCGGTTGCAAATGTTTTGTTTTGAATAATGGAAAAGAAAATCTTGGAAAATTTGATGGAAAAGCAGATGAAGGTATCTTTCTCGGATACTCACAATCAAGCAAAGCATATAGGGTATACAATAAACATTTACTTATGGTTGAGGAGTCAGTTCATGTCTCTTTTGATGAATCTTATCCGAAACATGTCGAAAAAGGTATTTCTCTTGATGGTGCAGGTGTATCTACTGAAAATATACTCAAAGAAACTATTGAGGAAATTTTTCAATCCAAAACAGTTGATGATGAGGAAGAAAAAGATACAAGCCTTTCAAAAGATGAGGAAGAAGAGAAAATGGAAGCTAATGATCTTCCACTAGCTTTGAAGTCCTCTAAAGACCATCCCATTGACAACATATTGGGAGATATCTCAAAAGGAGTAATGACTCGCTTCAAGATAAGTAATTTTTGTTATCATTTTGCTTTCATTTCACAAGTAGAACCTAAAAATGCTAAAGAGGACTTGATTGATGAATTTTGGCATATGGCCATGCAAAAAGAGCTAAATCAGTTTAAAATAAACGATGTTTGGGAACTTGTCCCTCGTACGCGAGACCATCATATCATAGGCACTAAATGGGTTTTTAGAAACAAACTTGATGAAAATGGAATGATAACCCGCAATAAAGCATGCTTAGTAGCACAAGGGTATAACCAAGAGGAGGGCATTTATTATGAGGAGACTTATGCTCCAGTTGCTCGCCTTGAGGCTATACGTCTCTTGCTCGCTTATGCGTGTGCAAAAGATTTTAAGCTTTATCAAATGGAAGTAAAAAGTGCCTTTCTTAACGGAGTCATAAATGAAGAAGTGTATGTCTCACAACCTCCTGGTTTTGAAAATAACGAATATCCAGATCATGTCTTCAAATTAAAACGATCTTCATACGGTCTTAAACAGGCCCCTCGAGTCTGGTATGGAAGACTTAGTAAATTTCTACTTGATCATGGTTATTCAAGAGGTAAAGTGGATACCACTCTTTTTATTAAACATAAAGGAAAGCACATCCTTTTAGTTCAAATATACGTAGATGATATTATTTTTGGTTCAACTAATATACACTTGGTCGAGGAATTTTCCAAAGTCATGCAGGGCGAATTTGAGATGAGTCTCATGGGGGAGCTAAACTACTTCCTCGGTCTCTAAATAAAGCAGCTCAATGAAGGCACAATTATATGTCAAACAAAATATTGCAAAGAGTTGCTTAAATGATTTGGGATGAACAACTCAAAACCAATTGACACCCCCGTGCCTACCAACGGAAATTTAGACAAGGATGAACATGGTAAGAGTGTTGATGTCAAGAAAAATAGAGGTATGATCGGATCCCTCTTGTATCTTACAACATTTAGGCCTGACATCATGTTTAGTGTTTTCATGTGTGTACGATATAAATCAGATCCTAAGGAATCCCACTTGAAAGCTATCAAGCGTATACTTAGGTATCTCAATAATACATCTAAGTATGGGCTATGGTATTCCAAGGGAAGCGATTGCAGTTTAGTAGGTTACTCCGATTCTGATTTTGTTGGCTACAAATCAGATAGGAAAAGCACTAGTGGAACATGTCAGTTGTTTTCGAACTCTCTAGTAAGTTGGCATATCAAAAAGCAAGTTTATGTTGCTTTGTCAACTGCTGAGGCTGAATAGGTTACAGCCGGTAGTTGTTGTGCTCAGATCTTATGGCTGAAGTAACAATTACAAGACTATGATATTCAATTAAAATGTATTCCAATAAATTGTGACAACAAAAGTGCTATAAATCTCACTAAGAATCCAGTCTTACACTCACGCACTAAACACATAGAGATTAGACATCACTTTCTTTGCAATCATGTTGAAAAGGAAGATGTTATGTTTGAGCATGTTGATACTAAAAATCAACTTGCTGACATCTTTACAAAACCACTAGCAACAGGACTCTTCTTCAACATTCGTCGTGAGCTAGGGATTTTAGATCTCTCTTACGTGATGTCTTAAGCATATATGTAGTTAAAATATATCTATGTATCACCATACTGTTGATATTTGTTTTTCAGCTTTAGTACATGTGTCTTAGCATCTCATTAAACGAGGTAATACCCTTCATATCTACTCTCTCAATCACTTATAAGTTGATCTAAATGTTCCATTGATAATGTTTACGTATATCTCTTTTACATAAATTGTTTGAACTTGACATATGCAATTTTCATTACATCATTACGCATGCATAATACTCTTCAGATGATTCATTTTTTCATAATCATTTAAATTGGAATTGGGTACCATATCCATCTGTTAACAAGAACCTGTGAAAAACTGCATTTATGTCAAAATCTGTGATATGAGTCGATACATACAGTTATGAGTCGACTCATATAAAATTTTTCATACAAACAGAAAGTAAGAATTGGTTTCAGATCAACACATCAAGATTTGCATCGACACATATTCCTTCCCGTCGGCTCATAGAATTCTTGTGTCGATGCAAAACATTTAAAACAAAGAAAACTGTTCTTTAACACAGGATGTGTCGACAGATACGAATTTCGTGTCGACACATAAGAGTAATAAATGCCATTAATTTGAATTAGGATGACGAATCCTATGATGGGCACAATCCCTAGTCGATATCTCCATGTCATACATTGCATACAATTAATTCTTTCCTTTTCAAGTAGTTGTATTAATGTCTCCTTCAAACAATCTATTTTTCTTATGTAATCTAACTCTTATCTGCAATTAATTACTTTTAACTTAATTAATTCTTGTTTACTCTATTATTTACTCATTTATTGGTAACCTTATGCCAAGACATTCTGTGTGAATGCCAAGACAAGTATTTGCTGAAATTGTATATCAATTTTCTTATGTGTTAAGATTGCTGAAAATATTGCTTATTCTCTTTTTGATGTGGTCAAAGGGGGAGAAGAAGATTGTGTTAGTGAAGATTGTGTTTATGTTAGAAAGAAGATGCACAAACTCAGGGGGAGCAAGCTTATTCATCTACACTATATCACCACACATCATCAGATATTTGCCATCATCAAAAAGGGGGAGTTTGTGAGCAACCCCTTAATAATTGATTTTGAATGATTGCAAATATATGTGAAATAATAAATACATGTGTGCATTACAAAAATATAATATAACATGTTTAGAATAAGCTAAAAATGAATTTTACTCATAATTCATCATTTATAAGTCGACACAACAGGTATTGCATCGATACATAACTTACTGAAGTCCCTGGAATACTATCTTAAACTTGCATGCATCGACACATAACATTTTTATGCCCCTGTAATGCAAACTTAAACTTGTATGCATCGGAAAAAAAACTCATGCATCGACACATGACATTCTGATGCTCCTGGGGAACATTTTTGAATTAATATGCATCGATACATAATATCATGTGTCGACTCATACCATGTTTTATGTTCAAAAATTAAAATTATAATCAGTATGTATCGACACATACATGTTATGCATCGACGGATATAAAATTGTTGGTTCTGTAAAATGTTATACTATGATTTTGCATCGACTCAAAACAACATGTGTCGACCCATCCTGTAACTCATAACTAACATGAGTCGACTCATGACCAACATGCATCGACTCATAATACTTTCTTTTTGGATAACCGTTTTCTGTTACATATATAAGAAAGTATTTTTCTCAGCAGAAGTTCATTGCAACATATTAGAATTGTGTGCAAACATTTGTGAGCAACCAAAATCCTAAAGAAAATTCATCTTCATCATCTTCTCAACCATCTTCATTCAACAACAACAAAGAAAATCAAACATCCTTGTTGAAGTGAATCAAGTGGTCAGAGATAACGTTCAATTGTGTATTGAAAGAATCTCAGTTGAGTTAAAGATTGAAAAGGAGGCTTCAAGAAATAAACCAAGGGGTTTTTCCTTCAAGAACGGGTGTGTTCTTGAGGGTTTTGTTAGTCACGGTCGCACGAGTCGGATTCAGCCGTAGCAAGGGGTTTGGAAATCGGAAGGATTTTTGCAAATAGGTCGTGGAAGCGGAGGATCGTTTGTTGACCTTGCAGGAAATCTTGATACAGCTCATATAAAGTGGTGGTTCTTACAAGAAGAAGAATATCATAGGGATTTCTATCTTTCTGTGTAGTATAACCTTGTTATCAAACATTCAGCAAATTGTTATAAAAGTTCTCAGTTTCAATTGTGAAATTGAGAGGGAGACGTACCCACACTCGAGGACGACAATGGCGAACTTCCTTACCAAACTTCCTGCGTATCGTTCTTTCTTTCTCTTTATCTTTTTACATATTCCATAATTTTGTAATTCAATTGGCTTGCTAAGTTTTTCTGTCTAATGATAAACATAGTGGTTCAAACACTTTCATCAAACCACCACTATTAAATCATTAAACAAGCATATGCCAAGTGTTTGACAAAATTCCTAACAAATTTCTTAATTCATTGGAAATACTGCTTTAATGATAAGTGCATTGAAACATTAAGAAATCTGAGTTGTATATTCATCTATTTCATTTAATAAAAATCCAGCAAGTTTTTCACATGTCAAGTTTTCTAGTAGTAGGTTCAAAGTAGACGGAATTGATTCAGGACATTGAGTTTCCGCGGCTTTCAACACGCTTTGATAAAATAATTTTAAATCCTTGAAAAAGTAAGTGGTGATCTATTCACCCCCCTCTCGATCACTTTCGACACCGTCTAACATTAGCTAGCATGTCATCGATGTTCAAAGTCAGATGGGACAACGAAGCTCCTTAAACTACTAATGAGAGACTAGACAAATCAGCGCATTGCTACGACAAGAAATTTATACGGAGGTTCTCTGCTAAGTTCTTTATGAGTAATGGAATTTTGTACAAGCACAAGCAAGATTCGAGTCTGCTTCATTGTGTAGACAAGAAGGAAGCTGGGAAAATTATGGAGGATATCCATGAAGGAATCTTTGGTACTCACTCCAGTGGGCATACGATGGTCAAGAAAATTCAGAGGGCGGGTTATTATTAGTCGATTGTGGAAACAGATTGCGATCATCATTCCAGAACTTGTCACAAATGCCATATTTATGCTAAAAAAGTACATGTGCCTCCATTTCCTTTGAATGTCTTGACTGCTCCTTGGTCATTTGCAATGTTAGGCATTTACATGATTGGAGAAATTAAGCCTACTGCTTCCAATGGGCATCGTTTCATCCTCATCGCTATTGATTATTTCACGAAGTGGGTTGAAGCAACCTCGTTCGCCTCTGTTACCAAGAATGTTGTAGCCTAGTTCATTAAACATAATCTCATTTGTCAGTATGGCATCCTTAAAAGGATCATCATAGATAATGGTATCAATCTTAATAACACTATAATCACGGAACTCTACATGCAGTTCAATATTAAACACCATAATTTTTCTCCCTATCGACCAAAGATGAATGGAGCAGTGGAAGCCACCAACAAGAACATCAAGAAGATCTTGCAGAAGATGACGGTGACATACAAATATTGGCATGAGATGTTACCATTTTCTCTTCATGGTTACTGCACTTCATTATGCACATCAACTGGGGCAACATCGTTCTCTCTAGTCTATAGCATGGAGGTTGTCTTACCTGTCAAAATCCATATTCCTTCCGTAAGGATTATGAAAGACTTAGGTTTAGATGAAGATGAGTGGATTCATACTCGACTGGGCCAGATAAATTTGATTGACGAGAAAAGGCTTGCAGTTGTTTGTCATGGTCAGATGTATCAGAAGCGCGTGATCAAAGCCTTTAACAAGAAAGTCAAACAACAGGTATATCAGGCTGGTGATTTGGTAATAAAGCGCATTATCCTACCGCAAGGTGATCCCAGGGGGAAATGGACTCCCACATGCGAAGGGCCATTTGTGATCAAGAAGATATTTTTTGGCGGCGCTATGATACTTACCACCATGGACGGTGAAGATCTTCCACACCCTGTGAACACGAGCATAATTAAAAAATAATAAGCATAAAAGAGACTCGCTAGGTCAACTGGCCTAGGCAAAAATAAGGGCATCCCGGCGAACCAAAAGGGTTCAGGAAAAATTATGGATATATAAAAAAATGTACATCCGGAAAGTCGAAAACCCAAAAGGGCAGCTTGGGAAAAAAAGGATATCCTGGTGGACTGAAAACCCAAAAGGGCGGTCCAAGAAAAATTTAGGGATTAAAGCATACAACTATGTTCCATTTGATCACCTATCTACTACAACCAATATAATTACCAATGTCAAAGTTCAAATGGTACAAATCAATTCAATCAACTTCTTCCGAAAATGAGGGATGAGATGCTTGAAGACATAGGGGCAATAGCAGAGTTAAAACCCCATGGGATCATTTCCACATAGCTATTTTTCTTTGTTTCTCTTTATACACCTTTTCTTTTATGCCGATTTCCTTTTACTAAGACTTCTGTCCCTTTGTATAAAACTGTCTCTTTATAGACAAACTTTCCAAATTAATATAATCAGTTTCAAATTCAAAATCTATTTTTACTTTCTCTATTTTGTTTGCAAAAATTTCCAATAATTATATTGAATGAACATATGAATTTGAATATGATTACCATTGACAAATATATGCATGAAAACATCATTAGCATTTATGAAAGACTCTAGGAGTTGGAATAACATTCGAAGTTGACCATAAATGCCCACAAAGTAATTCCCTCATATCTTTCTCCACAAGATTATTTCCCCAGTGAAGTCGCTGTAGTCTATAGGGTTTATTTCCCCAACAAAGTTTATCTCTCCAATATTGTAAAATTCCTTGACAAAATTCTCTTCTCCAGCAGGGTTTGATCAAAGTTTATATCCCCATAAGAGTTGTTACGGTATCTGAAACCTGGACAAACAACACACCAAAGAGATATCCATCTGTTTATCCTCAGTCAGGGTATGTAAGAATAAAATCCTTCAACAAAAAGAACGGAGAATGACCGCCACTCCTTGAATGCTTCTATCCTCAAGTAGAAGTCAAAAATCCCCAGCAGAGCATCCTCAAATAGAAAGCGGGAATCCCCAGCAAAATTATTCCCAACAAAAATTAAAGAATCACTTTCTTTATCCCCAACAACAATCCTGGATTTATTTTCCCTAGCTTGACATTGTTACAAGGAGCTATAGATACACTTCAATGACATACTACGTCCATACACCATCTCACAATACATCATAGCATATGCATACCAAAACGCATATAACATTCTCATTTATTTTGAGAGCATCATTACACAATGCATTACATACACCATGATAATACATAAAGCTAATTTTGTCCTTTCAGGTAAAGTTCGCAAACAAACGAATATCATTAGCAATTTTCAAATAGGTCAGAGATTAATTCCTAAAACAAGACGGGGAAACTATCTATATGACCAGGCGGTATAAATTCCGGAAACAGGACGGGTTTACCAACAAAAAAACAGGTCAGAGATTAATTCCCGAAACAGGACGGGGCAACTATCTATATGACCAGGTGATATGAATTCTCGAAACAGACGGGTTTACCAACAAAAAAACAGGTCCTAGATTAATTCCTAAAACAGGACGGGGCAACTATCTATATGACCAGGCAGTATGAATTCCTGAAACAAGACGGGTTTACCAAAAAAAATAGGTCTCAGATTAATTCCAGAAACAAGACGGAGCAACTATCTATACGACCAAGCAGAATAAATTCCCGAAACAGGATGGGTTTGCGAACAAAAAAATGATTGTAGATCAATTCCTGAAACATGACGGGGCGACTATTTACATGACCAAATGATTTCCTTCAGAGACTATATTCTGACGAGAATTCCCATTCAGAAGTTTATTATGAAAATCATTCCCCCCAAGAGACTGAATTCTGGCGAGCATTTTCCTTCTGAAAAACATTCTTTAGATACAGTCAGGCGTAGAATCATTCTGATACTCATATCAACAGTTACTTACGATGGCATCTACAAGCCCATCTCCGACGGAACTCTGTCAACTTTCTGAATGACATCTTTAAAGCCCATTCAAGCAATACTATCAACGAACAACGTTACTTCATGCACCGACGAGTGCAAGTTTCTAGCCACTTAAGTGTTCAATCCTCTTCAACCTTCAGATCACGAATGGTGGACATGCTAATCTAAATCTTCGGGTTTAAGAATATTTAATAGGGGAAGTTGTTGTACTCCAAAATTTTCCCTCCCATTTTCTTCAAGATATCTCTTTATGCTCCTAGGGTTTTCAATTGCTCAATGTTATTCAAGGTTAGACCAAACAAGCCCTCCTCCTAAGCAGTTGACCTAAAACTAGGGTTTCACTTTTCTCAAGTAAGATTGGTCCTATAATGTCTCAATTGGATCCCATGGTTTATCATATGTCTCTAAGAATTCCCATGCCAAATTTCAAGCCTTGCATCATAAGTTTGCTCGGTCAATTGCTCATATGATTGAAAATCAACTATATGGAACAAAAAGTAAAATGTGGTCAACATACTGCCAAACTTCAAGATTTTTGGCCAAACATCAAGATTTTGAAGTCACATTCATCATTTGATCAAGTGTTGATCATGATTCATCAAGAAAACTCAAGATCCATCAAAAGTCAAAAGTTATTAAATTAAGGTTTTCTTAATGAGAAGTCAACTGAACTTTGACCAAGCATAAATTTCACATGCTTCATCAGATTCTTCTCAAACAAAGCTCATTTTAAACGAAAATCAATTCTCTACAAGTTTGTCTCTCTAAGCTTAACAAAGGAGAGATATGGGCCAAAACATTATAGGTCATTTCAAAAGTCAACAAAAAGACACTTTTTGTCAAAGCAATTTACATCAAGATAAATTCTTAAAATGAAAAAATGATCAACATAGATATTGTAGAGGATATCTTGAGCTTTTAAAAAATTCCAAGATCACCTTCATATGATGAAAATTGAGAGAGTTATGATTGGTACAATTTGGGAAATTTTGAGAAAATACATGAAACCCAAATTGATCAAACTTGAATTTTTGGACTAATGGCTTATGTTTCAAGGTCCAAACGTGTTTTATACCTTTGATTTTTATTCCATTTATTTTGATTTTTTTAATTTAAATTCAAAATTAAATTAAACAAAAATCAAAATTCTCATACAAGGGTCCAAGCCCATCTTGTGTTGACCTAATTCACAGCCTATATATTCCTCTCATTTAGACAACAAAGACACGTGCGAAAACCTTGCAAGAAAAATACTCTCCAAATCTAAAAAATTATCAAACTAGGGCAAGCTTCAAACCCTATCTACAGCCTTCCTCAAGGCTAAAAAACCATCCAAATCACTTCCAGGGACGTTATAGAGTAAGTGAGGATCAATCTTGATGATCCAAAGAGCCTGAAAATCGCACATATGCATCATCGGTTTCAATTCTTGAATGAAATTCATATTTGTATTTTTATTATGTTTTGATGCATACTAACATTACTAAAATGCTTCTGAGGTGTAACTATGCATGATAGACCCATCACATGAGTCCTATAACGATCGAATCATGTATTGCCATGTTTGAACTTGTAATACGGTGGGAGAACTGACTTGGTGTTTTGCATTTTATCGCAATTATTGCAGATAGCAAGAGTAGCCACCGACTTTTCTTTTATCCAATAAAGGAAAGGGTGAAAAGAACATGAAAGACCTTTTGAGATATTTTCTTGAATTCAGGGGGTAGGTTATGAAAAGGGAAGGTATTAACACCCTTTTCATCTGTAGTTATCTACGAGCTCTTAGTTGCTTGATCACTTTTGAAATGATTTGTTTAATATGTGTTTGTGATTGTTTTTTTTGCAAGTATTTTGAAACGTGCCTTCGTTTAGGCAAACTTTGTAATGATTCTCATCTCTATAAGAATGTATACAAAGTGTTGACTTTTGAAAATATTTCATGGAAAAGTGTTGGTGTGTTTGAAAGATGTTTTGAAGATGGTTATGAGCAAGCAACTATGAACGTTCTACCTACTTAAAAAGTCTTAGTTCTTTTCCTCCTCCTTTAGATATTGCTATCTTACCATTGATTGATAAGAAGTCCTATAATTGAATGTGAAGGTACGGGCGTGGGTCCTCGTATAATCATAGAACTCAACATTGTAGGATACCTTAGTAATTTGTTGTAAGGGTCTAAGATCGTTTACCGAAGGCTACAACGAAGGGTCATCGAGGGACTACGATCTTGTATTCGAGGGTCTTTGCTAAACTATCCCACGTTCGAGGGACATAACTATTTTTCTAAAGGCAACAAGTGAGGTTAACCCTAGAGGTGCAAGTGTGCAAAGTGTTTGTTTTTCATGCTTTATTTATCTTGAATTAGGGTTTTCTATTGGTCGATTTTAGTCTTGCCATACAAACCCTAATTACTAGCATTTTATTCGAAAGAGATAAATTGCGGAAATTTAAAGTCTAACGCTATCACAATACTTTTAGGGGATATGGGTACAAGTTTAATGCATGGGGATGAAAGAGATAAAACCCTAATTACTATTACAAACCATTAATGATCCAAAAACATCAACAAAAGGTCTCAAAAATCAAGAATTCTTGTGCCTGACTGACACGGGCTGTGTCCTGTGACATGGGCACCCGTGTCAGGACCGTGTAATTTTCCCTGCATGATTATTTATGTCCCAGACGAGCTGACACGGGCCGTATCCTGTGACACGGGAACCTGTGTCAGGACCCTGTCTTGCCATTTCGTCAAGTTTCAAGCCCAGTAAGAGGGACACGGGCCATGTCCTATGACACGGGCACCCGTGTTAGAACCATGTCTTACCATTTTCCTGTTTTCTTCCTGACACAGCCCGTGTCAGGTGACACGGCCGGTCGTGTCAGACTTTTAGAAGCATTTTTATGTAGTTTTGAGTGTTTGCAACTCTTCTACTTTGATTTGTCCTATTTTATTCTTTTGAAAATGAAAGTAAAATGATATATGAACAAGGATATCACAGTTTGAGAAAGCTCACCTCTTGAAGTGAAAACTCAAAATGTGTATGGATGTTTCCAGGTGCAATATGATGATTGATTGAGCTTCCTTAGACCTCCCTGAAGTTGTTCCAATCTTTACTTCATGCTGAAAATGTTTGTATCTCTCCAACCAAGTCAACTTGCAAGACAATCTTTTTGAGTTTGGAAAGTGGAGATAATGATGTTACAGAAGTTGTTCTTTTGTTTTAATAACTTCTATATGATGTATATGAAGTATGTGGATGGTTTGTTTCGACAGAAATGCAAAGTTTGAGAGATTTGAAGATTTTGGTTTCTAAGCTCAAGAGTGGAGGTTTTATGGACAGTTATGGTTTTTTTAGAGTATGAGGGGTTTTGAGAAAACTTGTCTACACCACCAAAACTTCTCCTTGGCTTGCAAATGACCTCTTTGTTTATAGAGGAGGTTTGAGATAATGAGAGAGTTTATTTTACAAACTGTCAAAATTCTGGTTTAGTTAAGGTGAAACAACCAAGTTATTATGAAAATTGGTATTCCAATACATGGTACAAGCATGGTCTGAATTTGATAGAGGCTTTTAGACATGTTTCTTCTTGCTTTGACATTGTGTATGTGTAGATAAAACAATTGATAGGCTCAAGGAGTTGACAATTGCATAAAGCTTGCTTTATGTGAATGGCAATGGTGCCTTTGTGCTATAAATGGAATGATGCAATGGACAATACTTGAATCACTTGGATAATGATTCAATAAATTGTGTAAACATCTGATTATGGATATATTTGCAAGTAAAAAGGTCTGCAGAGTAAGATTATGCAGCATGGCATAAGGATTTTGTTATATGTTCTTCAACAAAAGGACTTGCAATTCAAGAATGGATATCCAACTTCAAGCCCTTGAATCTCCTAGATCAAGTATGATAAATTCATGCTATTAGATGTTTTGGAAAGCTTGAAACATCCTATACAACTTTCATGTTGGCCATTTTTACAAAATCATATTGGAACTAAGTGAAAAAATGCCAAGAAGTTGGGATAAAATCCTGACCAAAATCTGTTGAAATTTTCTCTAAGTGTTAGATGAAAATGTCATGACTTCATGGGATTATATATTCAAATCTAAGAGTTTTTGGACATCAACCCTCTAATACAAAGTTGTATAATTAATCAAGATCTAAAACTTTCATGTTGAAAGTTTCCTTTGAATCATCTTGCATCTTGGTTAAAAAATGTCATGAAGTTATCAAATTATCATGTTTAAAACACTTAGAAAAATTTCTAAGTATAGAAAATGTTGACTTTTCCAAAGACCTTTTGACTTTCTTGATTTCTTAATGATCAAGTTTCATATTTTTGAATGTCTTGATAAAGTGTGATCTTTGAAACTCAAATTTAATCAAAAAGTCAAAGTTTGACTTTTCAGTGTACAATTGACTTTTTCATCAGTTGACCAAATTTCATATGTCAAAATGATCTTGAGAAATGTCTGAGCCATGAAATTAGGTCAACATGTTGTATTTGAATCCTTGAGATTTTACTTTAAGCCATTAGATCGTGTATTATGTAAAACAATCCTTGATCAGTCAAATACAGTCAAAACCCTAATTTTGACCATTTTGCCTTTTTGGTGATTTGAACATTTTTCCTGGGGAATTGTGATCTGAACTTGATAAATTGATACATATGATTTAAAAATGATGATATTGGTCAAAAATCTTGAAATTTGACTGTAGGTTGACCACATTTGACTTTTTACCCAATACAGTTGATTTTAGGTCATCTTATCAATTGACCGAGCAAACTTGAACTGGAAGACTTGAAACTTAACATGAGAAATCTTGAAAGTCCAAAATTATCTATGAAAGTAATATGAGGCATTAAAAGTCCAATTATCCGTGTGAAAACTCAAACCCTAATTTGAGGCATCAGTGTTAAGGAGATGTCTTGATCTAGTCAATCATTGTGCAAACTTGAGCTATTGAAGATCTTGTTGGAAATGTATTAAGAAATGAGAGGGAAAATTTTGGGTTACAACAGAACTGATTGACCATCTTTTCTTCATATCTCATCATACATGATGATTTGGCCAAAACAAATGCCATCATTGAACTCGCAAGGGTCGAATTAGTGGGGTAAGGTCCATTTGAATCACTAATAATGGCTATTTTGTAGGTTTAAAAAGGTACCCAGCCAGAGAAGACAATCGGAGCTAGGGCTCCGACGCTTCTCCGGTTATCCTGTTTCAGTTTATATTATATATATTTTGGTTTGGTTAAATAAACAGATGTATGGCCACCCCAGTGGTAGAAGCGCGTGCGTTAAGACATTACTACACTAGGGTGTGGGTTCGATCCCTGCCTTTTGGTGTTTTTTTATTTATTTCATATTTTCCAATATTCGCAGGTTTTTCATATATTATATGCAGCGCTGGTTCTCATAACACAAGCGCAATGCAGCTCAGTTGGTAAACAGGTGCGCTAGAGAGGCAGGGGGCGTGGGTTCAACACCCACCCCCAACATTATTTTTCCTTGGGTTTTACTAACCCTTATTTTCTTACTTTTTTTAAATTTAATTATTTTCTTTTTAAATTAATTAACCCTAATCCTTTTAATTATACCCTAATTAACTTAATATTTTTCTAACCCTAATTAAATTAGGATTAAGTTTTTTGTGACAATTGATTTTTTTAATTAAATTAAATAAATCTTTTTAATACTAAATTAAGTAGAATTTTTAGGTTTTTATTAGTAATTATCATTATACTATTTTCATCATAAAAAATCACCAAAAACATTTTCTTTTTATTTTCCTATTTTTCCTAATTTTCTAGATCAATTGTATAGGTCACGCGTTCCTATTGTAATAATTATAGGTTTACTTTTCGTATTTTCTCCTATTTTGTATCTGCTCCGAGTTTGTAATATTTATAGGTTTAATTTCCCACATTCTCACTATTATGTAACTTCCCCAAAGGCTTGTAATAGTTTTAGGTTTACATTTCTGCCTTTATCTTCTACTACTATATTTTCTATGCAATTTCTAGTAATTAGGGTTTGTATGACAAGATAAAACCAACTGATATCAAAACCCTAATTTCAAGATAAACACAACTGAATCAAACACACTTTGCACACTTACACCTTTAGGGTAACTCTCTTGGTTGCCTTTCGGAATAACGGTCATGTCCCTCGAACATAGGGATGCTTTAGCAAAATCCCCTCGAATAAAATATCATAGTCCCTCAACGACCCTTCGATGTTGCCTACAAAAAATAATCTAGTCCCTTACGAAACTGCTAAAGCATCTGTATAAGTTGTCTTTGATGACTGTACGATGACCCTTCGCCTGTCCCTTCACATCCAAAAGATAGGTCTGCCTACCAACTAATGGTATTGATAGTATTATCTCTAAAGGAGAAGGAAACTAATAAGAAAGACTTTAGTGGGTAAAATTGTTAATCACTCGCTCACAACATTTTCTAAAAAAACATTTCTCACAATAAATACTTTCAAAACACTTTGTACGTTTTCTTGAGGACTGATACAAGAACCATTACAAAGTTATGCGTACTTTGACTTTTGCAAAACATTTTCAAACAAAACACACACACAACAAGTTTTCAAAAGTGAGCTAGTGATTAAGAGCCCATAGATAACTACGGATGAAAAGGGTTCTAACACCTTCCCTTTTCATATCTTACTCCCCAAACTCAAAATCTTCAAGTTCTTTCCTGTTCTTTTCGCCATTTCCTTATTGGATAAAAGAAAAGTCGGTGGCGACTCTTGCTATCCGCATATTTTGGATAAAACAAAAAATAAGTCAGCTTTCCCACCGTATGACACCAATATTTTAGATTTTAGGAATTAATAAAATATTTCTAACTTTTTTATTTTATCTTTTGCATTTAAATTCCTAGAAACAATTGTATAGGTCGCACGGTTTTTTTGTAATAGCTTAGTTTTAATTTCTCGCAAAGTTTTTATTAAATATTGTAACTGCCCCAAAGTCATGTAATAGTCCTAGGGCTTTACTTTTCGCACTTATATTTTATGTACATGGTTATATAACTATTAGATGTATGATAATATGGTTTGTATAGAAATACAAAAACAAATGTTAAAAAACCTTAACTCGAGATAATATAACTGAACTGAATCACCTTTGCACACTTTACACCTCTAGGGTAACCTCTCTTCGTTACCTTTAGAAACATGGTCATGTCCCTCGAAAGTAAGGGTACTTTAACAAAGACCTTCGATTAAATCATCATAGCCTCCTCAAAAAAAGATCATAGTCATGCGATGTCCCTCGAGTTGCCTACAAAATATGATCTAGTCCCTTGTTGTCTACGAATAATATGATGACAGTCCCTTCGAATTGATAAAGTATCCTTGCAAGTTGCTTTATATGACCAGATGATGACCTTATTCATGTCCTTTCACATCTAATAGATAGGGCTACCTACCAACTAATGGTATGGGTAGCACTGTCTCTAATAGAGAAGGAAAATAATAAGAACGACCTTTAGTGGGTAAGGAACTTTTAATCGCTTGCTCACAATTTTTTCTCAACAAACATTTTTTCACATCACACTTTTCAAATAAAATATTTTCAAACACTTTGTACACGTTCTTGAGGACTGATACAAGAATCATTACAAAGTTGGCCGTATTTTTGATTTTCAAAATATTTTCAAACAAGTCACACACACAAAAGAAAATTTCAAAAAGTGAGCTAGCGATTAAGATCCCGTAGATAACTACAGATGAAAAGGGTGATAACACCTTCTCTTTTCATAACTTACCCCCCAAACTCAAAATATATCAAGGTCTTTCCCATTATTTCACCTTTTCCTTATATTGGGTAAAAGAAAAGTCGGTGGCGACTTTAGCTATCCGCAACATTTGCGATAAAACGCTAAAAAAGTCAGTTCTCCCACTGTATTACAATTATCCTGCTTTTATAATTAATATCATTTTTTAGCCTGTATTATTGTTCATCATATCACTGTAGAAAATACAACTCACATTTGTGATATAGTTATCATAATAATATTAATTGTATCATATTCATAATATCACTTAATGGTATCATATTCAATTGTACCATAACAAATATCCTACAATTTATCATAACAGACAACCTACAGTTTATACATTACATAACATCACATAATTGTAACTTGGTGTCTTGGTGTCTTACCTCTTGGTGTCTTGACTCTAAAGACCTAAAATTTCAAATAATTATACTTGTTAGTAAAAATACTTAGAAACTATAACATACAATTGAATATATTATAAATAAAGAATAAAATACGTACTTGTTAATTTTCCCAAATGCCCTTTTCATGATCAATTCGATAGCATGGATAACATCTCCATCAACTTCATCATATGAGGTAGAAACTTATGTTGTGTAAGAAGGTGTGGAAGGAATATCAAGACTTTTATCACTAAGAGGAATGTGTTTTCCTTGGAGAACTATTGACCATTTCCCCAATATGTCCGATGGGACAGTAACATAGAAAACTTGTTTTTGCTTGAGAAGCCATGATGAATGGTTCGGTCATAAAAGATGCCTTGCCAAGGTCGACCCGGGTGAATACTAAGTTATCAATATATACACCATTACTATTATTGGGAGCCCACTTGAATTTAAATAAAGCCACTTTGAAAATAACATAATCAATCTCCCAAATATCATCAGTGACACCATAAAACACGGTAGTAGCTAATACATGATTCTTATATTTCGAACTAGAGAAATACATAGATTCAGATTCAACCATAACCCCACTATTTTGCATTTTACTATGACCATATTTTTATTTTGTATAAAAGGTATAATGACCAATGTCGTATGCAGTGCAAGTAATGACACAAAATTTTGGCCCGTACGACAACCATTTAAGTATCCTAGATGCACTACGATCATTAGATACACTTTTATTAAACCAATATATGAATCTCTTGTTATTCTCTATCAATAACAACTTGTCACTCATTCGGGGATATTTTTTCCTCAAAAGTCTTTTGTGCGTATCTATGAAAGGTTGAACTTCATTTATATTATTCAATATATAGTGTTATGAAAATGATGCCTTAGAAACAAAGTATAAACGATTTCTCTATGATCAAGAAACACACAAGGGTAAAAAAATGGAAAAACAAGAAGGACACAAGGAATTGGTTATTAACTGGTATTCTTTACTTTCTCTTCAAATAAGATTACAAGTACACAAGACTAACAAATAACCCTCTCACTATAAATTAGGATTTGTTGTATGCACTGATGAGAGACTAGTATGCTATTTATAATAATCTAACATACTAAACTAATGGAATTTTTTAACAAATATCCATTACAAGTTAACTTAAGGTACAAGCTAACTTAAACAATTATACATAACAAACATCTCCAACTCGAAATACTAACAACCCTAGCATTTTGACACCCATATACTATAACACATTTCGACTATAGTATGTAAGTCTTCGACACCAACATGTAAACATACTTTGACGGCATGTGTTGTACCCCAAAATTTGCCCTCTCATTCTTCAAGACCTTTCTCACAAGGTTTCTCAAGATTCAAGTTTGCACAAGTACTTTGGAATTTTCCAATACCAAAATTAAAAGGAAACTGTCAAAAAGGGAGAAAACAGATAAAAATATTATTTTGACAAAATTTGGAGAAATACAAGTGTTCTTCGTTTCAGCTCCTTCGATTGGCCTTTTGGCCTATTTCGACACAAGCTTGGCTTGCGTCCTTCGACTGGGCATGGGCCGCTGGCACATTTTGGTTTAGATTCACAAAGGAAAAAACATCTTGTAATCTATTTCATTTCCAAGGCAAAAGGCTCTCTTTTAACATCCTTCGATTTGCACTTTTTGTTCCCTATTTACCTCTTTCGAATATGAACATTTTGTCCGCCTACATACACTCTTTCGTTTAACCAGATGTAACCCCTGGCATGCAAACTTTTGATTGGACATGAGCCACCTTCACACAAAAGTTTTGACTGGAGTTTTGGTTCCCTTCGAATCAACATCTTTCAAACTCAACTCTGAATCCTTCGACGCATTCTTCTTTAGTACATTTCTAGAACTCTCCGACACAAGTGGAAAATAGAATCTTGAAAGGACAACTGATCAAATATGTGGACCCTGCTACGTGATCTTACTTTACAAGCCTTAATGCTTGTATCTCACTCTATAATTAATTTCTTACATTTTGGATTAAACTATTGTCCAGGTGATTAAGCCTTTGTCCAGAAGTTTTTCGCATGAAAGTGAACTTGTTAAGTACAAATCCTGTCCCAAAGCCCATGCTTTGCTAAAATCATGTTTGTACTTCACCATAAGTCAGGGAAGTCAGCCCCTTTTAACCAACAACTTCAATACTTCACCTTGGGATCTTTGAAAATCTGACATAGCTTAATATTCACGTTTCAGCCAAGCCACATCTTTGTCTAAACTTCCAAACCTTTTCTCTATAAATAGAGGAACCATTGACAAAGAAAGGGTCCAGATTTTTGCTAAGAGGGAAAAATCATAAAAATTCTCAAGCACTCAAACTTTCCCATATTTTCAAACTCCTATATTCCCAAACTCTCCAATATTCTCAAACCTTTAAAACTCTAAGTTTTTTTCATAAAAAGCCTTAGTAGTATACTTTTCAATTTACTTCCCCCAAACTGAAGAAACCTTCGATTCACCTTCCACCATCATATACTCTCTTTTGATTCAGTGACTGCCCAAACCAAGCAGTAACAGAACTAGTTTCAGGAAGATCCCAGCGAAGCTCCCTCCACCATAAAAAAAAGGTCACCTACAACTCTTTCGACTAAGCACTTTAAGAGGTAAGTTCTCTCCAAACTTGGAACTCTTTCATTTAAACGTCATGTGTACATGCCAATAAAGAAAAATGTAGATATTTCTGGACCATGTTTTAACATTCGATTCTGACTGCCCATATGCTGAAAACCCAACCTTAATTAGTTATACTTTGGACTTTGAGACCCATCATTTTGTTTTTTGTGCTAACCCCTGGACTGTATTTATGTTTGGATGCTACCCACAAGAGAAGACTATCCACCAGTGAAACAAAAGGTCCTTCGCATGAGACCTGACATGTCAGAGAAGATCAAAGCAAAAGTTATGAAACAGTTCAATGCTGGATTTCTGGCTGTTACTTCTTATCCTCAATGGGTAGCCAACATTGTTCCTGTGCCTAAAAAGGACGGCAAAATGAGAATATGCATGGATTATAGAGATTTAAATAGGGCCATACCTAAAGATGATTTTCCAGTTCCACACATCGACATCCTGGTTGACAATACAGCCCAGCACAAAGTATTTTCTTTCATGGACGGATTCTCAGGCTATAACCAGATCAAAATGGCACCTGAGGACATGGAGATAACTACTTTTGTCACACAGTGGGGTACGTTCTGCTACAAAGTGATGCCATTCGGACTGAAGAATGCCGGGGCAACCTATCAACACGCCATGGTAGCTTTGTTTCATGATATGATACATCATGAGATAGAGGTCTACGTAGATGACATGATAGCCCGATCACAAACTGAAGAAGAACACCTTGATCACTTACAAAAGCTATTTGTCAGGTTGAAGGAGTACAAATTAAGGTTAAACCCGAACAAGTGCACATTCGGAGTCTGGTCCGGTAAACTCTTAGGTTTCATTGTCAGCAACAAAGGCATCGAGGTTGATCCTGCCAAGGTTAAAGCGATACAAGAAATGCCTTCTCCTCGCACTAAGAAGGAAGTCAGGTTTTTTGGGACGCCTAAACTACATTTCCAGATTCATTTCTCACCTAACGTCTACTTGTGAACCAATCTTCCAGCTGTTGAAGAAAGATCAAGTAGTCAGATGGAATGATGAATGTCAGTTTGCTTTCAATAAAATCAAGGAATATTTACTAGAACCTCCTGTCTTGATGCCACCAGTCGAGGGAAGACCACTAATCATGTATCTGACCGTCTTAGAGAATTCAATGGGGTGCGTACTGGGGCAGCATGATGAGTCTGGCCGAAAAGAGCATGTTATTTATTACCTGAGCAAAAATTTTACCGACTGTGAAACCAGATATTCACTACTCGAGAAAACTTGTTGCGCTCTGGTATGGGCTGCTCGCCAGCTAAGACAGTATATGTTGACTCATACCACTTTGCTGATATCTAACATGGATCCGATAAAGTACATCTTTGAGAAGCCTTCTCTGTCTGGGAGGATAGCTAGATGGAAGATGATCCTAACAGAATACAACATACAGTACGCTACCCAAAAAGCTATAAAGGGCAGTGTGCTAGCTGATCGTCTTTCTCATCAAGCTATAGAGGATTATCAGTCCATGAAGTTTGACTTCCCTGACGAAGACATCATGAAATTAGACAACTGTAAAGAGATCAGACCATATGACGGACCTGAACAAGGATCCCGATGGACCCTGTACTTTGATAGGGCATCCAATGCACTTGGTAACGGTATCGGCGCTGTGCTCTTATCTCCGGAAGGGTGCCATACTCCTTTCACTGCCAGACTTTGCTTCAAGTGTACGAACAACATGGCAGAATACGAAGCATGCATTTTTGGTCTCAAGGCTGCCATAGACTTGGGAATCAAATCCTTAGTTGTGTTTGGAGATTCAACTTTGGTCATCAGTTAGATCAAAGGGGAATGGAACACTAAGCATCCAAACCTTATCCCTTACAAAGAACATGTTTTGACATTGTTACCACATTTCGAGCAGATTACCTTCGAGCATTTCCCGCGAGAAGAAAATCAGCTAGCAGATGCTCTAGCCACAATGTCATCTATGTTTAAACTTAATTAGGATAACGAAGCTCCCCAGATCACCATTGAACGGATGGACAAACCAACACACTGTCACGAGATTAATACCAAAGAAGTAGTTGACCAACCGTGGTTTCATGAAGTCAAAAGGTATCTCGAGGCTCAAGAATATCCAGAAGGAGCTTCAGTCAATGACAAAAATTTCTTAAGGAGATTCTCAACTAAGTTCTTCCTAAGTAATGGAATCCTGTACAAGCGTAATCATGATTCTATTCTGCCCCGTTGTGTGGATAAGATTGAAGCTGAAAAGATCATGGATGAATTGCATGAAGGTACCTTTGGCACTCACTCTAGTGGGCATACAATGACAAAGAAGATTCTACGGGAAGGCTATTACTGGTCTACCATGGAAGCAGACTGCTATCAACACTCTCGGACCTGTCATAAGTGTCAAATCTATGCATACAAGGTGCACGTGCCTCCGGTTCCTCTAAATGTCTTAACAGCTCCATGGCCCTTCACTATGTGGGGAATCGACATGATTGGGGAGATCAAGCCTACATCCTCCAATGGACACCGCTTCATTCTAATTGCCATTGACTATTTCACCAAATGGGTCGAAGCAGCTTCCTTCGCATCCGTTACTAAGAATCTGGTTGCCCGCTTCATTAAGCATAATCTTATTTGCCGGTATAGTATCCCAGAAAGGATCATCACTGATAACGGTACGAACCTTAACAATACTATGATCACTGCCTTGTGCGAGCAGTTCAAGATTCAACATCACAATTCATCCCCCTATCGGCCAAAGATGAATGGTGCAGTCGAAGCTGCTAATAAAAATATTAAAAAGATCATACAGAAGATGATAGTCACCTACAAGGACTGGCATGAAATGCTACCGTTTGCTCTCCATAGGTATCGTACCACGGCTCACACATCAACTGGGGCAACACCCTATTCTTTGATTTATGGCATGGAGGTTGTTTTGCCTATTGAGGTTCAGATTCCCTCTTTGAAAATCATGAAGGATGCAGGTTTGAGTGAAGACGATTGGATCCAGACCCGACTTGATCAACTGAACTTGATTGATGAAAAGAGACTTACTGTTGTTTGCCATGGTCAGACGTATCAAAAATGGATGATCAAGGCTTTCAACAAGAAAGTCAGACGCCAAGTATATCAAGTTGGAGATCTAGTGATCAAGCGCATCATCTTGCCACAAAGTGATCCCAGGGGAAAATGGACTCATACCTATGAAGGACCATTTGTAATCAAGAAAATATTTTCTGGTGGGGCAATGATCTTAACCACCATGGACGGCGACGATCTGCCACACCCTGCGAACGCAGACCTAGTCAAAAGATACTACACATAAGAGACCCACTAGGTTGACACACCTAGGAAAAACAAGGGAATCCCGGCGAACCAAAAGGTTCGGGCAAAAATTAGGGATAAAATAAAAAAAATCTGTACACCCGGCAAGTTGAAAACCCGAAAGGGCGACTTGGGGAAAAAAGGGTTTCCCGGTGGACTGAAAACCCGAAGGGGCGGTCCAGGTAAAAGTTAGGGAATTAAAGCATATGACTATGTCTCGTCGGATCACTTTGAGGACAAATTCAACCTCTTCACTGACAAACCTGGAGCTTTGGATAAATTCAATCATCTTCAGACGAAGCAACGAATGGACAATATATTCGGAGATACGAGGGCCATAGCGGAATGGGAACCCCATGGGATTATCACATATAGCTATCTTTCTTTGTATAAATTTTTCTTACTTTTCTTACACTATCCTCTTACTAGGATGTCAGTCTCCTTTGTACAAAATACTTATTCAAAGTAAATACAAAGATATCTCTTTCAAAGTACAGAAAACTATTTGCCTTTTCTTTACACTTGTGTTTTTATTTGCAAAAACGTCCAATGATTCATTAATGAACATATGCATTTGAACATAATTACTGTTTACAAATAAACAAAGTGGAAAAGAACAATTACTGACAGGGTGAAAGAATAGGAAAACGTATTTAGGCTATCCCATGAGCAATCCCATACAGTACATCATTAAGATCCCCAGTGGAGCTAAAATTTCCAACTATCAATCCCCAGCGGAGCTGAAACTACAAACTATCAATCCCCAGCGGAAACCATTCAGTTTCTCCAATTCCCTAGCAAGTTATCTTGAAGCCTGAAAAGCAATCAGATAACAGTTAACTTTTGTCTCTCCCCAACCTAGGATAACTCCCCAGTAGAGTGGCAGACGACGGAAACTTCTGAACTTTTTCCAAACAGGAATAAGTTTTCTCCCCCACAGAGTTTTCATTATTCCCCAGCAGAACGAGGTTTCCTTTGCTTTAATTCCCCAAGTAGATTCCCTAAGCAGATTCCTCAAGTAGTATATGGCATTACGCTCGCAACAGAATTTTTGTCAATACTCCAACTTCAAGACATGAAGAATCCACATATCCTCAGCGATCAAGGATTTATTTTCCTCAGCAATACAACAAATCAACTTACATGCGTATACATTACATCCATATGTCATAAACATTGATAAAACACATATAATGCATCATACATTTCATACAACATAACTTTGTGTTTCTGCTAACATTTTACCCTTTTCAGGATAAGATTAACATCTACCATTAACAATGTTCAAAGATTCAAGATACATTACAGATACGCTCCAGACACGGATGCCATTCTGATACTCATTCAGACTTCAACTATCAGATACAGTACAGATACACTCCAGACACGGAAGTCATTATGTTACTCATTCAGATTCAAGATACAGTACAGATACATTTCAGACACGGAAGTCATTCTGTTACTCATTCAGATTCAAGATACAGTTCATATACGCTCCACACAAGAATGCCATTCTGATACTCATTCAGATTCAGATTCAAGATACAGTTCGGATATGCTCCAGACATGGATGCCATTCTGATACTCATTCGGACTTCAACTATCAGATATAGTTCGGATACGCTCCAGACACGGATGCCATTCTGATACTCATTCAGACTTCAACTTTCAGATATAGTACAGATACGCTCCAGACACAGAAGTCATTTTATTACTCATTCAGATTCAGCTTTCAGATACCGTACAGATACGCTCCAGACGCAGAAGCCATTCTATTACTCATTCAGATTCAACTTTCAGATACAGTTCGGATACACTCCAGACACAGAAGTCATTATGTTACTCATTCAGATTCAGCTTTCAGATACAGCTTGGATACACTCCAGACACGGATGCTATTCTATCGCTCATACAAATTCAGTCTCCAGATACAGCTCAGATACGTGCCAAACACGGACACCATTCTGATACTTATTCTTTTGATTTACAACTTACAATTCAACAAACATTCTGGGATGGCATCTACAAGCCCATCTCCAACAAGACTCTATCACTTATCCAAATGACATCTTTAAGCCTATTCCCTCAACTACACATTGTCGAGTGCAAATATATGGGCACTCTAGTGTCCAATCATCTTCCACCTTCGAGTCACAAATGGAAAAGCTCGCCAATCTAACTCTTCAGGTCTAAGAAGATTGAACAGGTGCAGCTGTTGTACCCCAAAATTTGCCCTCTCATTCTTCAAGACCTTTCTCACAAGGTTTCTCAAGATTCAAGTTTGCACAAGTACTTTGGAATTTTTCAATACCAAAATTAAAAGGAAACTGTCAAAAAGGGAGAAAACAGATAAAAATATTATTTTGACAAAATTTAGAGAAATACAAGTGTTCTTCGTTTCAGCTCCTTCGATTGGCCTTTTGGCCTATTTCGACACAAGCTTGGCTTGCATCCTTCGACTGGGCATGGGCCGCTGTCACATTTTGGTTTGGATTCACAAAGGAAAAAGCCTCTTGTAATCTATTTCATTTCCAAGGCAAAAGGCTCTCTTTTAACATCCTTCGACTTGCACTTTTTGTTCCCTATTTGCCTCTTTCGAATATGAAAATTTTGCCCACCTTCATACACTCTTTCGTTTGACCACATGTAACCCCTGGCATGCAAACTTTCGATTGGACATGAGCCACCTTCACACAAAAGCTTTGACTGGAGTTTTGGTTCCCTTCGAATCAGCATCTTTCAAACCCAACTCTGAATCCTTCGACGCAGTCTTCTTTAGTACATTTATAGAACTCTCTGACACAAGTGGAAAATAGAATCTTGAAAGGACAACTGATCAAATATGTGGACCCTGCTACGTGATCTTACTTTACAATCCTTAATGCTTGTATCTCACTCCATAATTAATTTCTTACATTTTGGATTAAGCTATTGTCCAGGTGATTAAGCCTTTGTCCAGAAGTTTTTCGCATGAAAGTGAACTTGTTAAGTATAAATCTTGTCCCAAAGCCCATGCTTTGCTAAAATCATGTTTGTACTTCACCATAAGTCAGGGAAGTCAGCCCCTTTTAACCAACAACTTCAGTACTTCACCTTGGGATCTTTGAAAATCTGACATAGCTTAATATTCACGTTTCAGCCAAGCCACATCTCTGTCTAAACTTCCAAAACTTTTCTCTATAAATAGAGGAACCATTGACAAAGAAAGGGTCCAGATTTTTGCTAAGAGAGAAAAATCATAAAAATTCTCAAGCACTCAAACTTTCCCATATTTTCAAACTCCTATATTCCCAAACTCTCCAATATTCTCAAACCTTTAAAACGCTAAGTTATTTTCTTAAAAAGTCTCAGTAGTGTACTTTTCAATTTACTTCCCCCAAACTGAAGCAACCTCCGATTCACCTTCCACCATCATATACTCTCTTTTGATTCAGTGACTGCCCAAACCAAGCAGTAACAGAACTAGTTTCAAGAAGATCCCAACGAAGCTCCCTCCACCATAAAAAAAGGTCACCTACAGCTCTTTCGACTAAGCACTTCAAGAGGTAAGTTCTCTCCAAACTTGGAACTCTTTCATTTAAACATCATGTGTACATGCCAATAAAGAAAAATGTAGATATTTCTGGACCATGTTTTAACATTCGATTCTTACTTCCCATACACTGAAAACTCAACCTTAATTAGTTATACTTTGGACTTTGAGACCCATCGTTTTGTTTTTTGTGCTAACCCCTAGACTGTAGTTATGTTTGGATGTTTCCTTTTAAGAACTTAAGACAGGTTTGTTATACCCTTCAATTGGCTAGCTGCACAAGCCTTTCGAATCACAATCTGAGGGCCTAAGATGCTTACAATGAGTCAGTAAGGAGCCTGTGGAAAAGCCAGAACCTTACTGACTCCAACCCCCAGTCAAATGAGACAAAGGCAAATCGAAGGGCAGGATTGATTCCAGACTCCAAATCGAAAGAAGCCAAAAATACGCAGAGTCGAAGGGTTCCTGCCTAAGTCGAAGGCCCTTTTATTTTCTTGCCTTTACTTTATTTTCGCCTTTATAATTTTATATTATTCGATATGGTTGTAATAGCGTAGGGTTTTATCTTCCCTTTGTATTTTATTGTATGCTTATTAGTAAATTAGGGTTTGCATGACAAGAACAAAAACAAAGCAAAGTAGAAAACCCTAAATGCACGACAAAAGCATGAAAATGACACACTTTGCACACAAGCACCCTTAGGGTTTCTCCCACTTGGTTGCCTAAATTAAAATGGCCATGTTACGCACGCGAAGTATCTTGGTAAAACAAAACAAATATAAGATCATGGTCCCTCGATGACGCTATTCAAAGGTTGCCTAAACAAAATGATCTTGGTCCCTCAAAAATGCTAAGATACTTGGCAACATTGCTATCATGGTCATACGATGACCCACGCCCGTCCCGTTTACATCCAAAGATAGGGTTGCTTACCAAATCAATGGTAAGTCAACAATGTCAAAGGAATAAAAATGCACAAGAAAGACACTTGAGTAGGTAGATAGCTTCTAGTTACTTTTTCCATTTCAAAACAATCCTTTCTATTTTCCAAAACAAACACACACATATTTCAAAACATCTTACAAAACATTGAAAACATTTTCAAAAGACAAACATCTTTGTATACATTCTTACGAACGAGAATCATTACAAAGATTGCCTAAACGAATGGCCTCTTTTACAAAATACTTTCAAAAACACACCAAATACCATTTCAAACAAAGCAAAGCAAGTGATCTAAACAAGTAACTAAGAGCCCATGGAAAACCATGGATGAAAAGGGTGCTAGCACCTTACCTTTTCATAATCTACCCCCTGAACTCAAGAAAACATCTCAAAGGTCTTTCCTGTGCTTTTTTACCTTTCCTTTTGGATAAAAGAAAAGTCGGTGGTGACTCTTTCTAATCGCAACATTTGCGAACACAAACGCAAAACCTCAAGTCAGTTCTCCCACCGTATCACAACATGCATAAATCATGTCGAACCAAAAGCTGCTCTTCGGCCCAATAGAGTTTGATCCAATATCTCGCTTATAGAAATGTGTCATATCCCAAATTTTCCCTACTGGTTCCTATCTCTTATTTTCCAGAATTATCATTAAAAAGTCATGGACCTTTCAAAATCAGAGAAGGCCCATGTGAATTGATTCGTTTCACAAGGGGGTGTATTTGTTAGAGTGTAATAGCCCTTTTAAAATGCTAAAGGAGGGGGTTCACGCCATTGAGAAAATACTGGGCCATTTCTAAATCAGAATGGCCCATTTAGGTTTTAGATACGTTTGAGGGTGTATAAGTAACTCATTTAGAGGCCCATATAAAATATTTAATCCACTTCAAATTATAAAAGGGGTTGGGGTATTGTTGATTATTTAGGCCCATCAAAATTTTTCTTGAATGGCCAAACCGTTTTTCAAAATAATTGGAAGTCAATTTCTGACTTTTTATTATTATTTAATTTTTTAATAATTGATATATTCATTAATTACTATTGTTAATATTTATTATAATTAAAACATTGTATATATTAAACTCAACTTAATTGTTTTGTTTTATTAATTAAAAATGGTTGAAATTTTTGATCATATGATTCATCTCCAAGCCCAGAAAGAACAAGCCCAAAACAAAAGAAAATAATGTGCCATGTTCGGTTTTGGTCTATTTTGAAAAACAGTTTTTATGTTTTTAATTATAACAGTATTATGGTTGTTAAACTTTATATTTTAACTTATTGTTAAACTTTATATTTTTAACTTAATTATTTTAATTTAATTCAGTTTTAATGCAAAGTTTGAGGCTTTGATGAATATGTGGATATATTTTCCTAATCTTACAAAGATATGCCACGATTGGATACAGACATCGTGGTGCACAGGCTACCTCTCAAGGAAGGTTGCTCATTGGTCAGGCAGAAGCTCAAAAGAACTTTCCCAGACATGTCCAACAAAATTTGAGAAGAGGTCATTAAATAATTTGACGCAGGGTTCTTAGTGGTGGTAGATTATCCATCTTGGATAGCAAACATAATGACAATACCCAAGAAGAATGGAAAAGTACTCATGTGTGTGGATTATCGAGACCTGAACAGAGAAAGTCCCAAGGACGATTTCCCGTTACCTCACATAGATGTTTTGGTGGACAATACAACTCAAGCTTCGGTATTCTCATTCATGGACGGCTTCTCGGGCTATAATCAAATCAAAATGGTTCCCGAAGATATGGAAAAGACTACTTTCATGACACCTTGGGGCACTTTCTGCTACAAGGTGATGCCATTCGGTGTGAAGAACGCAGGGGAAACTTACCAACGGGCAATGGTCACACTATTCCATGATATGGTTCACAAAGAGGTTGAGGTGTACGTAGATGATATGATTTCAAAATCCCATACAGAGGAGAAACACATCATATACTTACAAAAGTTATTCGATCATCTGTGTAGGTTTAAACTAAGGTTAAATCTAAACAAATGTACATTCGGTGTCAGATCAGACAAGTTACTGAGTTTCATTGTAAGTCAGCATGGTATTAAAGTGGACCCTAACAAAGTAAAAGCCATACAAGCAATGCCATCACCGAGGACTGAGAAAGAGGTTCGTGGTTTCTTAGGACTATTGAACTAAATTTCAAGGTTCATATCACACCTAACTGCTACGTGCGAGCCCCTATTCAAATTATTGTGAAAAGATCACACGGTGGTATGGAACAACGATTGCCAAACGGTCTTCAAGACAATAAAGCAATATTTATAAGAGCCTTCTGTGATACGGTGGCAAAACCGATTGTTATACTGGTTTTGCGTATGTATTTTGCAAATGTCGTAGTAAGCAAGAGTCGCCACCGACTTTTCTTTTATCCAACAAAGGAAAGGGTGAAAAGAACAGAAAAAGACCTTTTTCGAGATTTCTGAGTAAGGGGGGTAGATTATGGAAAGGGAAGGTGTTAGCACCCTTTCCATCCATGGTGTTCCATGGGCTCTTAGGTACTTTCTCATTTTTGAAATTGCTTTCGTGTTTGTGTGAAATAAAGTTTTCAAAATGCCTTAGTGCGGCAATTCACTTTATGGTAAATCTTGTATCAGTCCTCAAGAGTGTGATAAAGCGTTTTGAAAACTTTGTTTGAAAAGTGTTTGAAAGTGTGGTGTGAAAATTTGTTTGAGCAAGTACCTAACAGTTATCTACCTACTCGAAAAAAGACTGTTCTTTTCCTCCTATCCTTTAGACCGTGTTATCATACTATTAGTGAGTAGGTAACCCTAGTCGTTGGATGTTGAGGGACTATCGAAAGAGACGTAATGGTCATTGAAGGCAACATGTAAGGATACCTTAGCATTTCAAAGGGACTATCATCATAAGATCATTTCTCGTAGGCAACTCGAGGGAAATTTAGGGACTATGATCTTTATGACGACTTTAAACTGAGGGTCTTTGCTAAGAGTATCCCTATGTTCGAGGGACATGACCACTGTTTCTGAGGCAACCAAAGTGGGAAATACCCTAGGGGTGCACGTGTGCAAAAGTGTGCTTGTTCAGATATATTTATCTTGAATTTTAGTGATCTAAGATTGATTGATTAAGCATGCATGCCTAGGTTGCTAACAATTATATACAAGCATATAACATAAAAGCGAGAAATAATAACCCTAAGCTATTACAAGGCTTTGGTGTAGATACATAAGGAGTTGACTGAAAGAAAAAATGCAAAAATAAAACCCTAATTAAGCTATTACAAACCGGGCGCAATTACATCAATGGTAAAAATTAATCGTACGACCAAAATAATTACGCGTGAGAGTAAACAATTGAAATAAATTTGCAACCCTAAAAAACCCTAATTTGATCGTTGAAAATATTTTTGGGATTTTTATGAAAAGAGATTTGGAGTTTGACCTAGTTTTTTCTAATTAATTTTAATTAATGAAACAAATTAAAGTTGATGAAATTAATTAATTTACAAAAATTAATTTATTGAAAAAAGATAAATCCTATTTTTTTGTGATGTTGATTTTATGATTTTATGGAAAAATTGATTTAAAAAAAACAAAAAAACTAATTTAAATAAAACAAAATTAAAAGGGAAAATAGAGTAAGCCTGAGGGGTGTAAACCTAAGTTGGAGGGTGCATGCTGAATTTCTATTCAAAGCCCAATCCAGTTGGCCCATAGCAATGTGGGATCCAGTGTGACTCTGCTTGGAGTGTCCACCATGGGGAGCTTCATTGGAGGCATTGGATCCATGTGTTGATTGATCCAAGGATAACGATCTGGAGGCCTAGGGTGTGCGCGCTTGGAAGAACAACACGGAATCTGCAAAGAATTATTAAGAAAAATAACATGTAGGAGGCAGGGATCGAACCCCTGGCCTCCTACACATGTGCACTGAAAAGCCTTCACTTGTACCACTGAGCCAATTGTTCAATCGTTAATACAAGAAAATAAGATACATTATATGTAATGATGGTCAGTGGCTGTAATAAAAATGCGCAAAAATTCAAATGGGCCACTCAGGTTTTGACACACAATCATCTTCTTCAATGGGACTTTCGTTTTAGGCTAAGGGTTTTTACCCATAGACACGTTTGTTGCTAAAAACCTGAAATTCTCAAAAATCACCACCAGGAAATATAAATTCAAACCAAATATGCAGATCAATTGGGTTTGGTCTCGTGAGTACAATGTACTCATCTTTTGCCCTGATTTTGCCTGAAATGAAAGACCCTAAAAAGAACCTTGAAACCCTAACAATGGCATTCAGTCAAATATGCATGAAAACACACAATTAATTATGCAGACATGTTCTAAATGATTATACAAACATGAATATATATTTAGAATTCATTTATAATGCGTGTATAGTCTAAACCGATTTCAAGAAAAAAGCAAACTGTGATACATGTGTAGATTGTTTCTGGATGTGTTGATGCATGAGAGTGGTCTAGATAGCTTCCAAATACGCCTGGGAATGGATTGCATTCTTTGAAGTGCCTTGACTCTCCCTCTAGAGCAAAACTCGATCACAACTTTTTGTCAAAATTTTGAGCAGTCTTCTGGATGTTTTACACGGCCAATTCCCATTTTATGATCAGGGTTTGTTATGTATATAGTAGAATGAATTAGGTTAACAAAACTAAAATGAATCTTGAAGATTGAGTGAGAACAGATTTGATTTGTGTCTTGTATCTTTTGTTTCTAAAATGCCCAAATCTTTGTGTTTCTTCCCACGCATTTTCTTTGATTTGCCAGATTGTTTTAGTCTTCACCTGATGAGAAAATCTTCTTTCGATTGTTTGATTTCTCTGGCTTGTTTTGGAACAAATCCCATCTTCATTACCTTGAACCTTCCTTCCTTGCCAGCCTTAAACTTCAATTTGAACTAATCAGGACTTTCCTTATTAGAACTGTGTTCTCCTAAATGGTTATGAGTAGAACTGTGCCAACTTCAATACTAAGACTCTTTTGATTGAACCACCCTTTGCTTCGATTTCCTGTCCTTTTGAAGAGAATTCCCTAGTCGAATCAGCTCTTGTGGAATTGTAACCAAACAAGGCAAGAATCTGGCCTGGACATATTCTCTGATTGCCCTCTTGATGGCCTCTTTCGAATGGCCTGGAAGGAGTTCTTCGAATGGCCTTTGTCCAAATACCAATCAAAGGGCTTTGACACAATGATAAATCGAAGGATCCCTTGCTGTTGTACCCCAAAATTTGCCCTCCCATTTCTCATTGATTTCTCACCACAAAGCCTTTGAAGCTCAAGATCCAGTTAGGGTTTCATCTGCTCAAGACCTCTCCTTGCACTGTGGACTCAAATTAGGGTTTGTATTTGCACAAAGATATTTTGACCTAAAATGCCTAAGATGACGTTCATGCTTCATATTGGACTCCCAAGTTTACCCATATCAAGTTTCAAGCCTTGATTCCAAGTTTTGCCCAGTCAATTGGACAGTTAACCTAGAAATCAACTGTATTGGGGAAAAAGTCAACTGTGGCCAATTGACAGTCAAACCTCATGAAATTTGACCCACATCAACATTATGAACTCATATGAATCATTTGGTCAAGTTTGGATCACAATTCCCCAAGAAATTTGATCAGATCACCAAAAGGGCAAAATGGTCATTTTTAGGGTTTTGACTGCACAAAGGCAATTTTTGACTGTCTGACCTAGCCAATGGCAAACCAAGCTCACACATGGACTCAAGGACCCCATGGAATTATCTTGACATGATCAACAAACTCAAAAGATCCCAAGTACACAAGATTAACAGTTGAATTTCCCAGTCAACTGATCAATTTTGATTGTACACTGAAAAGTCAAACTTTGACTTTTTGGTCAAAATCAAGAGTCAAGATTCATTTTTCATCAAAACATGCCAAATCATGAAACTTGTTCACCAAGAAACCAAGAAATGCAAGTTAGGGTTTAAAATGGAATTTTTCATAACTTAGAATTTTTCTAAGTTATGAAAAAACCTAATTTTTTCCCAACTTTGCCCCACTTTTTCACCATGATCCATTTGGATTCAAACAAAAGTCCAAACATGAAAGTTGTAGCTTGTTGCATAATATACAACTTTGATTCACAAAGTTTTCTCATTTGAAGCTCGTATCTCAAGTTACAAATTTTTGAATAAGGGCACTAAACCATTCTTAACTTAGTGAGATTTTAACCTATTTTGACAAGGTTTTCTACCCCACTTCAAGGCCATTTTCCATACACTTCCACTTGGAATTTCAATTTGCATTTCAAAGATGGATTGTAGTACACATTACAAGCTTTCCAAAATGTCCAAGAACTCATCAAACAACCTCATAACTTGAGAGATTCGAATTTCACAAGTTGGCAAAAACTCACTTTGTTCATGACCAAGTTACATGTCCATAACCTTGCAATTTGAACTCAGCATGCCTTAAGATAGATTACAGGTCTTTTATCTCATCTACACTCCATAATTTAATGCATATTCATTGTGTTAAGGTGTTGTTCTATGAGTTTGGACATTGTATGCAAGATTAATCCCAAATTACATAAAGCTTTCTTTCCATTTTTGCAAAAGTTAACTTTATGTCCAATTGGAAATCCAACAAGTACATTGCAAATCTGATTGGCACAAGATTATGGACAAATTACTCTGATCAAGGAGGGATTATGCAGCCCATTAGGGGGTCCTCTACTGACCTAGAAACACAAGTTGCATTTTGTTGCTTAAAGTTGAAGAAAAGTTCCATAACTAACTCCAACTCTCATATCAGCAAAAGGACACAAGAACAAACTTATCAAACATACTCAAGACATCATAACCAAGCTGAGACACGACCCTTGCACCTCTCAAACACTCCCATTGCCATAATCACTCTCAAACTGCACAAACAGGGGAAAGCCTGCAGTTTGAGTGCTACCTTCCATTTCCTTCAAGTTCTTTTGCCAAAATCAGTTCCTACACATTCCCTAGCACATATGCAAGCTAACCATGCCTTGAAACACGACCTGTAATTCCTCTAACAAGTTCCACCATTTTCACTTTTCCATTTTGCAGTTGAAGTTCTACAGCTCAGTTCAAGGTGTTTCAAGGCAAAGTAGATATTGGAACAGCATCACCACACCTCAAGGAAGCTATACCAATCAGTATCTTGCACTGTAAGCTCCCCATTTGCCAGTTGGAACTTCAGCTGAACAGGTAGTTTTTTGAACTCGTATCTCTCTTATTATGCATCATTAGTCTTAAGTTTGTGAAGAAACAATGTCCTACTCATGCCACTGAACATGTACATATCTTTACTTTTCATTTCTTTTGCCTGAGTTAAGAGAATTTAAGGTTTAAAAATGGCAGAAAGATTAGGTCAGGATTTGGGGGAGAAGAAATTCTCTCTCGTTTCTGAGAGTTAGTTTGACTTCTTTATATGTCTAGAACCGTGGCTTCAAGCTCTACAGGTTTCATGTTGGAAGATTTGGCAAAAGATCAAAGGATCAGGAGTTAGGAACTTGAGAAGCAGGCGCGCGTTTTTTTGAATTTTGTTGTCTGAAGGTTGAAGACAACAGCTTCCTGGGCTGGGCTTGTTGTTATTTCTTTTTGCACCCTGATTTTGCTATTGCACCCCCTGAGCCCATTTGCTTTATTTTTAATTCTTTTTTACTTTTTCTTTTTTTGTTTGACTAATTTATTTTTTCTCATGACATTAAAAATTTAAAAATATTTTTTCTCACCATTTTGGATTTTATTAGGTATTTATTTGATTTTCTTTTGATTTATACATAAATAGATATATATTGTTATTTGGAATAAATAGGAAAAATAGTGTAAATACATTTTCATTTTCATTTTTGTTTTATTTTATGCTCTAAATATTTATATAAAAAATACTATTTTCTAAAAAATGTTGAATATTATTATTATTTATATATATAATACATATTTAATATAATACATATTTAATACATATATTCATTAATATACTTAGGAGAAAAATACGAAAAAAATGTACATACTTTATTCTTTAATATTTAATACTAAAAAATACCTTTTTTACAAATATACCATATTTTACTTTTATTTTGTATATAATAACTATTATGTGAATTAATTAATTAATTAATGTCCCTTTGATTAAAAATTAGGGTTTTACCCTAAATGTGAAAATATTCCAAAAAATAATTCTTTTCTTATTTTTTTTTATTTTTATAAATAATACTTTTTTCTCATACATATAAAAAACATTTTTGCATTCTAGCATATTTGTTCTATTTTTATTTTATTTATGCAATTAAATTACCTTGCAAATATTCATAAAAATGATGTAATAGTTTTAGGTTTAATTTCTTGTCTAAATATCCCCATTTGAACATTGTACCCCCCTCCCTATATTATTGTGATGTAATAGCGTAGGAATTTAAATTTCGCACTTTATCACTTTCTAAACATACTATGCTAGAATTAGGGTTTTGTATGCGAATAAAAATGAACAAAGTAGTTGGACCTAATACAAGATAAATGAGCATGAAAAATGGACAACATATTTCACACTTGCACCCCCTAGGGTATTCCACTTATTGCCTTTTATTATTGGGCCATATTGCATGTTGAACTTCTTTGGGCAAAACAAAACAATCAAATGATCATTGTCCCTCAAAATGTTGCTTAAATGAATGATCAAGTCCCTTTCCAAGAAAATTGCCCAAAGACATTTAACACTATTGCAACTATGGTCTAAACGATGACCCGCGCCCGTCCCTTTCACCTCCTAAGACAAGATTGTCCACCAAATGCAATGGTGGAACAAAATTGTCAAAAGGTTTGAAACATAACAAAAATCTTTGAGAAAACTTTAGGGTAGATAAACTCTTAAGTACTTGTCAAACTTGCCAAGAAAACACTTGCCTAATTTCAAAATCCACTTCACAAACACTTTCAAACAAACTTTCAAAAACCCTTGAAACATCTTTTCAAAAAGACAAACACCTTTTGTAAAATATTCGAGTAAAGAATTGTTACAAGGTTAGCCTATACAAGGCATCTTTTTTAAAAACACTTTCAAAACCACACATAAAGTACCATTTCAAACAATTGACAACCAAGGCAAGTTGATCTAAGCAAGTACCTAAGAGCCCATGGATAACCATGGATAGAAGGGGTGCTAATACCTTGCCCTTCTATAATCTACTCCCCGAACCCAAGAAAAATCTCAAAGGTTTTTTGCTGTGCTTTTTAAACCTTTCCTTAGGATAAAATAAAAAGTCGGTGGTGACTCTTGCTCGACCGAAACATTTGCGAAAACAAACGCAAAACCATAGTCAGTTCTCCCACCGTATCACAGAACTGGCGACTCTGCTGGGGAGAATTTTAAAGTGGAGTAACCTTAGGGCTTATATCACCCTCTTGCATGACTAATTGTTTGATTTGCTTGCTTTATACTTTGGCTCTATTGTTTGGGTTTACAATCCTCCACCCGGATTTTGGGAAACATTCATAGATAGCAATACGTTGTGGAAACTGTGCGGGGTATACCGACACGGTCTAAGCAATAGCTATATTAGTGCGACATATTTGTGAGTATCGGTAACCCTTGAGTTCAATCAAGGAGAGTACGGGGCCGCTGAGTGATGTCACTAAGCAATAATGACCTAGAACCTTACTTGACCATCTTGGCCTTTTATTAGGGGTAGTGAGATGACCGGCTTTGGTGCAGTCCGAAGTTGGTAGATACTCGATACTACACTCATTGAGGGTTGTTTTCTTGGAATATTTTGGTCGCTAGTTAAGTGGCTAAACCAAAACAATGAACAATGAAAACAATCCAGTGATATTGAGCTCTTTAGAACCCGGTTACTATTTATAGGACAGGTTTTTAAGCCAACTACACTCAAGAGGGTACTTACCTATGAAACCCCATGCAAGCCTGAAATTAGGGTGTGGTGTGATTTGCTTGTACATATGTTTTGTGCATACATCATAAACATCATAAAACATCATACGCATTCACTAACCATTTCAAGGGTCTTGGACTTCATCTTTGTTCTTGTTTTGTAGGTCATGGAAATCCCTCGCAGAAATACCATTCAAGTCAACCTTGTGAGAATCTCTCCTCAACTCAAGGAGATCACCTCAAGAATTCCGGAAAATTCATCCTTCAGTGAGAGACATGGTAGACTACTCAGCCTAGTCAACACCAACATTGAAGAAGACATGATGAAAGTGCTATTCCAGTTCTTTGACCCTCTTCACCACTGCTTCACCTTCCCTGATTATCAGTTGGTACCCACTTTGGAGGAGTTTTCTCAACTCCTAAGAATCCCTATCCTTAATCAACTACCCTTCAACGGTACGGAAAAGGAACCAAAGCCGGAAGATGTTGCTCGAGCACTACATCTACAATCATCCGACATCAAGGGGCATTGGGAAACCAGAAGCGGCGTCAAAGGATTCTTAGCAAAATTCTTGTTTGAGAAGGCACAAGAATGTTGGAACTCATTGGACCTACAAGCCTTTGAAGAGATTGTGGCACTCCTTATCTATGGGTTGGTCTTGTTCCCAAATCCTGACCAATTGGTAGATGTCAACACTGTCAAAATCTTCTTGTCCAGAAATCCAATACCGACATTGCTTGGGGACATTCTTCACTCATTTTACACACGAACAATGAGAAAGAGGGGTGTTCTCATGTGCTGTACTCCTATCCTTGCAAGGTGGTTTATTTCGCACCTTCCACAATCTGTCTTGAAGAATGACCAAGGTACAAAGTGGTCCCAACGGTTGATGACTCTTACTCATTCTGATGTGCATTGGTGTTCTCGGTCCAGAGAAAATGTCATCATCGTCGATCGTTGCGGAGAGTTTCCTAATGTTCCTTTACTTGGAATCAGGGGAGGTATCACCTACAAACCTTGCCTAGCTTTGAGGCAATTTGGATATGCGCGGAGGGATGGCCCTCATGACATGTTGATTCCTAGCCTAGTTTTTAACTTCGACAACGATGCGCAAGGACTTCACCAAAGATTCATCAGAGCTTGGGGAAAACTCAACAAGGTTGATAGCAAGACTCTAGGACACAAGAACTCCATCCCCCTTGAGCCTTATCTCAAGTGGATACGAGCCCGAGCCCAAAGTTTGATGATGCCTTATCCTCATGTTCTCCTTGTGATTAAAGAGCCCGTCAATGAAGGAGAGGTTCCCTACACCATCCTACATCCAGACATGCCTACATCGTGGGAGGAAATGCAGAAAAGTTGGATTCAGCTCAAGGAGGAACGGAACACCTTTGAAGCTAGCTACTACGCCAGTGAAAAGAAGGTTCTAGAGCTTACTCGCCGACTCCACGAGTAAGAGGCCCTCAACACCTACATCGCACCGAAGAGGATGCGCAATGTCTTTTTGCCTTAAGAAGTTCATTTTGTAACACTTGGCCCATGGGGCATTTATGTACTAACAAATTTCTTCTTATTAATATGACGTGCGTTCTTCTTTGTCTGAAACAATTTTGAATGTCCTAAGTCCTTGAATGCCTTGCATACATCAACATACCATTCATCATGTACATAAGCAGGTCTCACCCCAGGTTTCCTTATCTATCTGCTGTTTATTTCAGTAGGATGGATCTCGAGCAAACAGTCAAAGACCTACAAGCCCAGAATGCACAGTTCCAGCAACTCTTGATGACTGTGGTTAAAATTCAAGAGGATATCAAGGCTCATCTGGAAAATAAGGACCCAGTAAAGAAGAAAAAGAGGGTCGGAGTGGCTACTTTGGGGAGAAGATTTGACAGAGAAGCTCGGAGAGTGCTTGAATTTCCTCCTACTTCTGATGAAGGGACTAGTAAAAGGGATCGAGTTGCGGTGCCTTCCAAATATGATGCAGAGGAAGAAGAAGTTGAAGAGGATGAAGATTATCTGACCAGCAATACCCTCCAGCTGATGATAAATACAAGGGTTTAGAAGACAGATTGGCTGCCATGGAATTGCAAAGAGTACCGGGTTTGGATTTTGAAGACATGGGTTTGGTGGCCAGAATTGTGATTCCCCCAAAATTCAAAGTGCCAGTGTTTGTAAGGTATGATGGGCTGTCCTGTCCCAAAATGCATCTCAGGTCCTACGTAAGAAAGATTCAACCTTATACGGCAGATAAAAATCTCTGGATTCATTTCTTTCAAGACAGCCTGTCGGGAGCTCAGTTGGAATGGTTTTATCAGTTAGAAGGAACCAGTGTCAGAAATTGGGAAGATTTGGCCACCGCTTTCTACAAACAATATCAGTATAATTCTGATCTTGCTCCTACTCGTACCCAACTTCAGGGTATGTCACTAGGAACAAGTGAGGGATTCAAAGAGTATGCACAAAAATGGAGGGATTTAGCTGGCAGGGTGCAGCCTCCTTTAACCGATCGTGAGCTCGTTGATATGTTTCTTGGGACCCTATCTGGGCCGTTTTTCAATCATTTAATTGGTAACTCTTCCGCAGGGTTTACCGATTTGATCTTAACAGGCGAAAGAATAGAAGCTGGCATCAAGTCAGGAAAGATTCAGAAGGGTGTTGCTGCAAGTGTTGAGAAGAAGCCGTTTAAGAAAGAGACAGCTATGGTATATTCTCAGAGAAGAGCAGGGAAGATGGAGCATCGGCCAACTGTAGGGGCCGTAATGATTCAAAACACTCCGAGTGAGCAGCCTCTCTATAACCAGCCCAGACCAAATCAGCAACGGGTGGAAAGGCCACAACGGCAGTTCACCCGTATTAATATGACTCCAGCACAAGTGCTTCCCCATCTATTGAAATTGAATCTTGCCACCATCAAGGAGGCGCCAAAGAATGTGAATACGTCCTCCCCTCATTACCATGCCAATGCTAAATGCGCCTATCATTCAGACAGTGTTGGACATGACACCAATGATTGTTGGGCGCTCAAGCATAAGATCCAAGACCTGATAGAGGCTAAGGAGGTAGAGTTTGACGCTCCAGAGAAGCCCAATGTGATATCTGCGCCTATGCCGAAGCACGGTCGAAATGTCAATGCCATTGAGGAGGATTTATATGTTGCTGATGTCAGTGATCTGACTACTCCACTACTAACCATTAAGTTGAATTTGTTGAGGGCCGGGATCTTCCTGGGATGTAAAGAAGACTGCTACTGTTGCCACTCTCTGCCTTTTGATTGTCCGCTATTAAAGAAAGGCATCCAAGGCCTTAGGGATAGCTGACAAATTTTGTTCAAAAAAGTTTCTGCCGTTCCAGTTCATGTTGAAAATGTCTCAATCATAACCATTCACGCCAATCTTTCCGAGGCCGTCAAAAAGCCTGTTAAGATTACACCAGCTGCAAAATCTATACCTTTGAAGATAACAATGCCGGGGCCTGTTCCCTATGTTTCTGAGAAGTCGATACCTTGGGACTATGGTGGCGACATCTACTACCATGGTATCAAGCAAGTCGAGGTAATTGAAGAAAATTCGGAGGACGAAGAAGTCAGCATTAGTAACATTGCGGGCACCAGCAAAATCACCAGGAGCGGGAGAATATTTTCTCCAGAGATTGCCCCTCCAAGAGCAGTCTTTGGACCCTCATCAGTTAAAGAAGTCACCCCTGCACCAGTAAAGCTCTCTGCCAGAACTCCTTTAATCGAAGAGGTTGTTGTTCCTAGTGCTGTCTTTCCTACCATTGCTGATAAAGGAAAGGGAATACAAGATGAGCCCGTCAGGACGAGGGCTCAACCTTTGGCGATTCCGGAAGCCTCCAAGAAAGAAATGGACGAGATTTTGAGGATAATCAAGAGAAGTGATTACGATGTGGTGGAACAGTTAGGGCAAACCCCCTCCAAAATCTCCATGCTGGCACTATTGCTTTGCTCAGAAGCGCACGCTCAAGCTTTGATTAAGTTTCTGAAGGCAACCCATGTGCCCCAGGAAACCTCTGCAGATCAATTTCAACATTGCGTGGCTAGCCTGACTGCGGACAATGGACTAGGTTTTTCTGATGCCGACCTAACCCCTAAAGGCCGAAACCACAATGATGCTTTGCATATTTCAATCGAGTGTCGCAGAACCACCCTTGCACATGTTTTGGTTGATACCGGTTCATCGCTGAATGTTTTGCCTAAGAAGGCCTTGGACCGGCTAGATTGCGAAGGGTTGGAATTGAAGCCGAGTGATATTGTCGTCAGAGCTTTCGATGGGTCAAAGAGAATGGTCCATGGAGAGGTGGAAATTCCTATCAAGATAGGCACTGAGGTGTTTAAATCCACTTTCTATGTAATGGACATCCGTCCATCATACTCCTGCCTGCTGGGTAGACCTTGGATACACCATGCTGGGGTAGTCACCTCCTCCTTGCATCAGATGCTGAAGTATCCTGTAAAGGGAAAGATCATTACTGTCCACGGCGAAGAAGAGTACATGATTAGCCATTTAAATTCTTTCCGGTATGTGGAGGTTGAAGGAGAGTTCATTGAGACACCGTTTCAACATTTCGAAGAAGTGCTTCCTGAGGTAACAGTGGCAAAGTTGGCAACTGAGACACCCAGACAGATGACCAGGATGGCATCTCTGGAGGATGCAAGAGCCGCAATCAAAGAAGGGAAGAATTCAGCATGGGGGCAGTTACCCGATTTTCCGCATAAGACTGATAAGTTTGGATTAGGTTTCACAGCCGCTGGCCAGAAAGCTATGCGCCAGTCAAAGATTGAAAGAGCGCCGATCAAAATTTCTCCTTACCGAATCAACGCCCTGGAAGATGAAGACAAGGAAAGCAACTTTGAAGAGTGGATTCATCCAACTGTCAGAGGAGGATTGAGCAATTGGGAGGCTAAAGACTTTGTCCCCATCACTTTTATTCATCAGTAATTTATCTGTTAAACATTTCTTATTTGGTCTGTAATATTTTACTTTCAAACAATCCGTACACTGTCTTTTCACCTCCTGCCTTGCCCGGGGCATGTAGGTCCACTTGTAAGGATTTTGACTATTTTTCATATTCATATGCCATGTTTAACGATTCATTGGACGTTTTTCATTTGATAAACTGCTTATGCTCATTTTCTTTTCTTTTTGCATTTTGTTTAAGGATGGCTATCCCTTACACACACCCACACTCACCAATGTAGGTACCCATCCACCCCGGATTCCATGGGTGACTACTCTGCTGTATCTTTCAATAACTCTGAAGATCTGGTCAATCTAGCCGAGTATGAAGATGATGAAGGTTGTGAAGTACCCGGGGAACTAGCCAGACTCCTGCAACAAGAGGAAAGGGCCATCTTACCGCATGAAGAGCCATTGGAAACTGTTAACTTGGGAACCAAGGAGGACCGGAAGGAGGTACAAGTAGGTGCCAATCTGGAACCAAAAGTCAATGAGCGCCTAGTACAGTTGTTGAATGAGTATGTTGAGATCTTCGCTTGGTCCTATGAAGACATGCCGGGTCTAGACACAGACATCGTGGTTCACCGTCTCCCCACAAGAGAGGATTGTCCACCTATCAAGCAAAAAGTTCGCCGAATGAGGCCTGACATGTCCGAAAAAATCAAAGCAGAAGTAATGAAGCAATTCGATGCTGGCTTCCTGGCTGTTACGTCCTATCCTCAATGGGTCGCTAACATTGTACCAGTACCTAAGAAAGATGGCAAAGTCAGAATGTGTGTGGACTACCGGGATTTGAATAGGGCCAGCCCTAAAGACGATTTCCCGCTACCTCATATTGACATCTTGATCGACAATACAGCTCAGCATAAGGTGTTTTCCTTCATGGACAGATTCTCGGGCTACAATCAAATCAAAATGGCTCCCGAGGATATGGAGAAAACAACTTTTGTCACGCAATGGGGCACTTTTTTGTTACAAAGTGATGCCGTTCGGGCTGAAGAACGCAGGGGCAACTTATCAACGCGCCATGGTAGCTTTATTTCATGACATGATACATCATGAGATCGAAGTCTACGTAGACGATATGATAGCTCGGTCGCAAACGGAGGAAGAGCATCTTGAGCATTTGGAGAAGCTGTTCGCCAGGTTAAAAGAATACAAGCTCAGGCTGAATCCAAGTAAATGCACTTTTGGAGTTAGGTCTGGTAAACTCCTGGGATTCATTGTAAGCAACAAAGGCATTGAAGTCGATCCGGCAAAAGTAAAAGCAATACAAGAGATGCCTGCTCCCCGTACTGAAAAGGAGGTCAGAGGATTCTTGGGGCGCATAAACTATATTGCCAGATTCATCTCACATCTGACTTCTACCCGTGAGCCAATTTTCAAACTCTTGAAGAAAGATCAGGTAGTTGAATGGAACGACGACTGCCAAGCCGCTTTTGATAGAATCAAGGAATATTTGCTAGAACCTCCTATTCTGATGCCACCTGTCGAAGGAAGACCATTGATCATGTACTTAACTGTCTTGGATAACTCAATGGGGTGTGTTTTGGGCCAGCATGACGAGTCTGGTCGAAAAGAGCACGCTATTTATTACCTTAGCAAAAAGTTTACCGACTGTGAGACTCGCTACTCACTGCTCGAGAAAACTTGCTGCGCTTTGGTATGGGCTGCTCGCCGACTAAGACAGTATATGTTGACTCATACTACCTTGTTAATTTCCAAGATGGACCCTATCAAGTATATTTTAGAGAAGCCCGCTTTATCTGGAAGGATAGCTAGATGGCAAATGATCTTAATTGAGTATGACATCCAGTACACCACCCAAAAAGCTATAAAAGGGAGTGTACTAGCTGACCATCTGGCTCATCAGGCTATCGAAGACTATCAACCCATGAGATTTGACTTCCCAGACGAGGACATCATGAATTTGGACAACATTGAAAGTGACGGACCGTATGACGGACCCGAAAAAGGATCCCGATGGACCCTGTACTTTGATGGTGCTTCAAATGCACTTGGAAACGGTATTGGCGCAGTACTCATTTCTCCGGAAGGTTGTCACACTCCTTTCACGGCCCGACTTTGTTTCAGCTGCACAAACAACATGGCTGAGTATGAAGCTTGCATCTTTGGTCTCGAGGCTGCTATAGACTTGGGGATCAAATCTTTGGTCGTATTTGGGGACTCGGCTTTGGTCATCAGCCAAATCAAAGGAGATTGGGATACCAAGCATCCTAATCTTATCCCATACAAAGAACATGTCCTGACATTGTTGTCGCATTTCGAGCAAATTACCTTCGAGCATTTCCCGCGAGAAGAGAATCAGCTAGCCGATGCTCTTGCCACAATGTCCTCCATGTTTAAACTCAATTGGGAAAACGAGGTTCCCCAAATCACCATCAAGCGAATGGATGAACCGGCACATTGCCACAAGATTAATACCAAAGAAGTAGTGGAACAACCTTGGTTCCATGAAATCAAAAGGTATCTCGAGACTAGGGATTATCCTGAAGGAGCTTCCGTGAATGACAAGAAGTTCTTAAGGAAATTCGCTGCTAAGTTCTTCCTGAGCAACGGCATCCTTTACAAACGAAGCCATGATTGTGTATTACTCCGATGTGTGGATAAGGCTGAAGCATAATTGATCATGACTGATATACACAGCGGCACATTTGGCACTCACTTGAGCGGGCATACAATGGCTAAGAATATCCTAAGGGCAGGCTATTACTGGTCTACCATGGAAGCTGACTGCCATCAACATTCCCGTACTTGTCACAAGTGTCAAGTCTACGCTGACAAAGTTCATATTCCTCTGGTTCCCCTCAACGTCCTGACTGCTCCGTGGCCCTTTGCAATGTGGGGCATTGATATGATTGGAGAGATCAAGCCCACGGCTTCCAACGGACATCGCTTCATCCTGGTTGCCATTGACTACTTCACTAAATGGGTCGAAGCAGCTTCCTTCGCCTCTGTTACTAAAAATGTGGTTGCCCGCTTTATCAAGCAAAATCTCATATGTCGATATGGTGTTCCAGACAGGATCATCACGGACAACGGTACGAATCTGAATAACACAATGATCACTGCACTATGCGAACAGTTCAAGATTTATCATCACAATTCATCTCCCTATCGGCCGAAGATGAACGGTGCTGTTGAAGCTGCGAACAAAAACATTAAGAAGATCATTCAGAAAATGACAGTCACTTACAAAGACTGGCATGAGATGTTACCGTTTGCTCTGCATGGATACCGTACGACGACACGTACTTCAACTGGGGCAACCCCATTTTCTTTGGTTTATGGCATGGAAGCTATTTTGCCTATGGAAGTCCAGATCCCTTCTCTGAGGATTATGAAGGATGCAGGTTTGAATGAAGATGATTGGATGCAGACCCGACTTGATCAACTCAATTTAATCGACGAGAAACGACTTGCTGCTATATGCCATGGTCAGATGTATCAAAAGCGGATGATCAAGGCCTTCAATAAGAAAGTCAAACGTCAAGTGTATCGAGTCGGGGATCTCGTAATCAAGCGGATTATCTTGCCGCAAAGTGATCCCAGGGGCAAATGGACTCCTACATATGAAGGACCATTTGTGATCAAGAGCATATTTTCTGGTGGTGCAATGATTCTGACCACCATGGACGGCGACGATTTGCCGCACCCTGTGAACGCAGACATAGTCAAAAGATACTACGCATAAAATAACCCGACAAGTCGAAAACCCGAAAGGGCGGCCTGGGCAAAAAAGGGCATCCCGGTGAACCGAAAACCCGAAAGGGCGGTTCAGGAAAAAATTAGGGATAAAAACGAAAAAAATCTGTACACCCGGCAGGTCGAAAACCCGAAAGGGCGGCTTGGGCAAAAAGGGGTTTCCCGGTGGATCGAAAACCCGAAAGGGCGATTCAGGCAAAAGTTAGGGAATTAAAGTGTATGACTATGTCTCGTCGGATCACTTCAAAGACAATCTCTTCATCAACCAGTTCCAGACTTCTGATCAATCCAGTCATCGTCAAACGAAGCATTGAATAGACAGATATTCAGAGTTGTGAAAGCTATAGCAGAATGGAATCCCATGGAATTATTTCACATAGCCATCCTTTATTTTGTATAAAATCTTTCAATATTTACGGCAAAATCCTCTTACTAGGATGATTGTCTCCTTTGTACAAATATACTCAAAGAAAATCAATACAAATACTCTTCCCAAAAATTTGTGTCATTTCCCTTTTCTTTTGCACTATTTGTCTTATTTTGAGAAACATCCAATGTTTTGTTAAATAGGCATATGCATTTGAAACATAATCACTTCCTAAATGAACCTAAGAAAAAGGATTACTGATAGGATGAAGGTACAGATGAATACCTTGGCACCCTCTCGAAGGAAACCCCCCAAGAGATTTGAAATCCACATCCCTAGCAAACCCTGAGGCTTACCTCCAGCAGACCCTCGAAGCTTATCCCCAGTAAGGTTCTGGAAGGTATTTCCCCGCAGAGCACGAACGTCTCCCCCGAGTTTTATTCAAAGTTATTCCTCACAAAGGCTTATAACTGGGTTATCCTCAGCTAACAACCACAAAAGATCGCATTCGCCAGAATTCTTCCTATCCCCAACGGAGTTCATCAAGAGTTTCCCAGCACAGCTTATCAATATGATTCCCAGAGGAGCTTATCCTTGTTACCCCCAGCCGAGCTAAAATTTCAAATTATCAACCCCCAGCGGAGCCAAACTAATGAGCCTTCTCCCCACAGAGTCTTAGAAAGAGAAATCTTGAGTTCCCCAGTGAGATCACCAGAGTTGCTTCCCATCAAGCAGAAGATTCTCAGTCTTACCTCCTCAGCATGAGTCTACTAGATTGATACTCCCCAGTAGAGGCCATCAGGAATTCTCTTCCCCAGTAGTAGCCAAGGATTTATTTTCCCCAGCAGCAGTCAAGATGCTTTTATCTTCGGCCACCTCGAATTCATTTATCCTCATCAAGATAGCTCGTCAGCTTACATGCGCATTCATCACATTCATGTCATAAACATTGATGTCACGTATATCGCATCATACATCATAACATTGCATGCAACTAACTCTTTACCTTTTCAGGAAAGATCAGTCGACAGACTAAAATTATTCAACTTCAAGATTTCTGAAAACAGTTCACGGGTTCTCCAAGTAAACGGATGTTAACCTGTCACTTGTTCAGATTCTTCTTCAAGACTTCTGAAAACAGTTTATGGATTCTTCCCAACAACGGATGTTAATCTATCGACTTGTTTAGATGCAACTTCTGAAAACAGTTTACGGACGCTTCCCAACAACGGATGCTGCTCTATTGCTTATTCAACTTCAAGATTTCTGAAAACAGTTCACGAGTTCTCCAAGTAAACGGATGTTAACCTGTCACTTGTTCAGATTCTTCTTCAAGGCTTCTGAAAACAGTTTATGGATTCTTCCCAACAACGGATGTTAATCTATCGACTTGTTCAGATGCAACTTTTGAAAACAGTTTACGGACGCTTCCTAACAACGGATGCTGCTCTATTGCTTATTCAACTTCAAGATTTCTGAAAACAGTTCACGGGTTCTCCAAGTAAACGGATGTTAACCTATCGCTTGTTCAGTTTCTTCTCCAAACCACTGAAAACAGTTTACAGATTCCTCCCAACAACGGATATCAATCTATTGCTTGTTCAGACCCCCCAGTTCAGAAATGGTCCGAAGCTTGGACACTTTCCTGATATTCCCTTCCGGATGGCATCTCTAAGCCCATCCCCGACAAGATTTCTGTCACTCTCCCAGATGGCATCGTTAAGCCCATCTCCAAATGGCATCTCTAAGCCCATTCCCGCATCCATTGCTTTGACGAGTGCAAATTTCCGGGCACTCTAGTGTCCAATCTCCTTTTACCCTCGAGTCACGAAAGGCAAGCTTGCCCATCTAACTCTTCGGATTGAAGAAGATTGAACAGGGGCAACTGTTGTACCCCAAAATTTGCCCTCCCATTTCTCATTGATTTCTCACCACAAAGCCTTTGAAGCTCAAGATCCAGTTAGGGTTTCATCTGCTCAAGACCTCTCCTTGCACTGTGGACTCAAATTAGGGTTTGTATTTGCACAAAGATATTTTGACCTAAAATGCCTAAGATGACGTTCATGCTTCATATTGGACTCCCAAGTTTACCCATATCAAGTTTCAAGCCTTGATTCCAAGTTTTGCCCAGTCAATTGGACAGTTAACCTAGAAATCAACTGTATTGGGGAAAAAGTCAACTCTGGCCAATTGACAGTCAAACCTCATGAAATTTGACCCACATCAACATTATGAACTCATATGAATCATTTGGTCAAGTTTGGATCACAATTCCCCAAGAAATTTGATCAGATCACCAAAAGGGCAAAATGGTCATTTTTAGGGTTTTGACTGCACAAAGGCAATTTTTGACTGTCTGACCTAGCCAATGGCAAACCAAGCTCACACATGGACTCAAGGACCCCATGGAATTATCTTGACATGATCAACAAACTCAAAAGATCCCAAGTACACAAGATTAACAGTTGAATTTCCCAGTCAACTGATCAATTTTGACTGTACACTGAAAAGTCAAACTTTGACTTTTTGGTCAAAATTAAGAGTCAAGATTCATTTTTCATCAAAACATGCCAAATCATGAAACTTGTTCACCAAGAAACCAAGAAATGCAAGTTAGGGTTTAAAATGGAATTTTTCATAACTTAGAATTTTTCTGTTATGAAAAAACCTAATTTTTTTCCCAACTTTGCCCCACTTTTTCACCATGATCCATTTGGATTCAAACAAAAGTCCAAACATGAAAGTTGTAGCTTGTTGCATAATCTACAACTTTGATTCACAAAGTTTTCTCATTTGAAGCTTGTATCTCAAGTTACAAATTTTTGAATAAGGGCACTAAACCATTCTTAACTTAGTGAGATTTTAACCTATTTTGACAAGGTTTTCTACCCCACTTCAAGGCCATTTTCCATACACTTCCACTTGGAATTTCAATTTGAATTTCAAAGATGGATTGTATTACACATTCCAAGCTTTCCAAAATGTCCAAGAACTCATCAAAAAACTTCATAACTTGAGAGATTCGAATTTCACAAGTTGGCAAAAACTCACTTTGTTCATGACCAAGTTACATGTCCATAACCTTGCAATTTGAACTCAGCATGCCTTAAGATAGATTACAGGTCTTTTATCTCATCTAAACTCCATAATTTAATGCATATTCATTGTGTTAAGGTGTTGTTCTATGAGTTTGGACATTGTATGCAAGATTAATCCCAAATTACATAAAGCTTTCTTTCCATTTTTGCAAAAGTTAACTTTATGTCCAATTGGAAATCCAACAAGTACATTGCAAATCTGATTGGCACAAGATTATGGACAAATTACTCTGATCAAGGAGGGATTATGCAGCCCATTAGGGGGTCCTCTACTGACCTAGAAACACAAGTTGCATTTTGTTGCTTAAAGTTGAAGAAAAGTTCCATAACTAACTCCAACTCTCATATCAGCAAAAGGACACAAGAACAAACTTATCAAACATACTCAAGACATCATAACCAAGCTGAGACACGACCCTTGCACCTCTCAAACACTCCCATTGCCATAATCACTCTCAAACTGCACAAACAGGGGAAAGCCTGCAGTTTGAGTGCTACCTTCCATTTCCTTCAAGTTCTTTTGCCAAAATCAGTTCCTACACATTCCCTAGCACATATGCAAGCTAACCATGCCTTGAAACACGACCTGTAATTCCTCTAACAAGTTCCACCATTTTCACTTTTCCATTTTGCAGTTGAAGTTCTACAGCTCAGTTCAAGGTGTTTCAAGGCAAAGTAGATATTGGCACAGCATCACCACACCTCAAGGAAGCTATACCAATCAGTATCTTGCACTGTAAGCTCCCCATTTGCCAGTTGGAACTTCAGCTGAACAGGTAGTTTTTTGAACTCGTATCTCTCTTAGTATGCATCATTAGTCTTAAGTTTGTGAAGAAACAATGTCCTACTCATGCCACTGAACATGTACATATCTTTACTTTTCATTTCTTTTGCCTGAGTTAAGAGAATTTAAGGTTTAAAAATGGCAGAAAGATTAGGTCAGGATTTGGGGGAGAAGAAATTCTCTCTCGTTTCTGAGAGTTAGTTTGACTTCTTTATATGTCTAGAACCGTGGCTTCAAGCTCTACAGGTTTCTTAGGATAAAATAAAAAGTCGGTGGCGACTCTTGCTCGACCGAAACATTTGCGAAAACAAACGCAAAACCATAGTCAGTTCTCCCACCGTATCACACTTGCCATGCCAATTGAAAGGCTTTGACACCATGCCCATCGAAAGGCTAGTCATGAGGCCAATCAAAAGGCCTTTTGTAGTTGTCAATTGAAGGACGCTATTTATATGGAAATCGAAGGAAGCTATGTATATGTCAGTCGAAAATCACTTTGGAGATGCCAATCGAAAGGAATTTTATGGACTCCAATCGAAAGGAACTTTTGAGATGCCAATCGAAAGGCATTTTGAAGATGCCAATCGAAAGGCACTTTGGAGATGCCAATCGAAAGGCACTTTGGAGATGTCGATCGAAGGGCATTCTGTAGGTGCCAATCGAAGGACCTTTAACCATTATTTGAAAAATTTCCTTGTCTTTAGGCAAAGGTTTGTAACCACCTATGCAAGAGGAAAATCTTGGAAAAATATGAGAGGGAAAATTTTGGGGTACAACAGTTGTCCCTGTTCAATATTCTTAAACCTGAGGATGTAGATTGGTTGGTCTTCCTTTCGTGATCGGAAGGTGGAAGATGATTGAACACTAAAGTGCCCATAAATTTGCACTCGTCTGAGATGATACTTGATTGTCTAGATAGTATTGGGAATGTGCTTATAGATGCCATTTGGAAAAGATGACAAAAGATCGTCAAAGATGGGCTTAAAGATGCCATCAGAATGTGACAGAGAGCCGTTGGAGATGGGCTTAAAGATTCCATCCCAAACAATGATGATTTCATGAGATATCCCTTTGTGCGAATTCCTGCTCTTGCTGTTAGAGAGGACTCCATTGAGAAATGTTGGTCTTTGTTTTGAAACATGGAGTTTTAGGAGCTTCAGTTGTTCGTTACTCTACTGGGGAGCCATCACTTGATTGAACAGATGGAAGTGAACTGCTATCTGGTCGGGATCCAGGCTTTACAGTGACTTGTTGAGGATAATAAGGGTGATTGTTATCTGGTTGTGCTCCAGGCTTCACAGTAACTTACTGGGAAGATGAGATTAAACTATTATCTAGTCAGGATCCAGGCTTCACAGTGTCTTACTAGGGAGATGAGATTAAATTGTTATCTGGTCAGGATCCAAGCTTCACAATGTTTTGAATTGTTGATTGACTATTATCCGGTCAGTTTCTGGGCTTCATAGCTTCTTTAACTGGAGTAGAAATCTTAGTGTCGATTTGACAGGACCAGAGAAAGGTCTTGAGTTGTCTTCAATTGGGATAGAAATCTTAGTATCGATTTGACTGAACCAGTGGAAGGCCTTAAATTAACTTTGACTGGCATAGTAATCAGGAGAATCTTAGTATCGATTCAACTGATCCAGACGAAAGTCTTGGAATATCTTCCACTGGTATAGTAATTAGAGATCTTAGTGCCGACCTATCTGACCCAGGGAAAATCTTGGGTTAACTTTCACTGGCATAGTAATCGGGAGAACCTTAGTAGCGACTCAACTGACCCAGACGAAAGTCTTGGAACTTCTTCCACTGGAATGGTAATCAGAGAGATCTTAGTGTCGACCAGTTTGACCCAGGGAAAATCTTATGGGGACATCTTTCTGAGGAAAATCTTGGAATAGCCCTTTGTTAGACGTAGCTTGTTGATTTGATCTTTTCCCTGAAAGGTAAAGAGTTAGTCATATGCAATGTCATGATGTATGAAATGCATTATGATGATGCTCTCAAAATAAATGAGATTGTGTTGTATGCAATATGTATGTGCATGCCATGATGTATGAATATGGGATGTTATTGTGGTATTTCTTAGTCGAGGAAAATAAACCCCAGACTGCTGCTGAAAAGTATTAGGAAGCTGAAATCTTCATTTCCGCTGGGGATGTTGAATGGAGATGATTATGCTGGGGATTTACTCCTTTCTGTTTGCGAATATTCTATCGGGGAGAGACTCTGCCTGAGAATAACTCTGCGGGGGAATAACTCTGTTTGCGAGAGGAGATGCCTTGCTGGAATATTTTTCCAATTTGGAGAAATAAACTCCACCGGGGGATGAACTTCCGTAGCTGGAGAAATAAACTATGTTGGGGATTGAGCTTCCGCATTCATAGAAATAAACTCTGCTCAGGAGAAAGCTTTATAAACCGTTTGCGATTATAAAACTCGGCTGAGGAATATAGATATCAGATTTTTGAAGGAACTTGGTTGGGGAAAGTAACTCCTGTTTGGGGAAGCAGGGATCAAAACCTTTGGTTTCCTCTACTCTGTGGGGAACATAGACGTCACGGGGGCGCATGTAATGGTGACTTCGTCTCAAAACTGTCTCTGCCCCTGTACCTGCTGGAAGGAGTAACTGTCGGAATTACAAATTGTTTTTTAGACTTTGCCCCGTTCCTTAAGTCATGAGCAATTGTCCTTTTGTTTCTTATGAAAATATTTGTGAATAGAAATCATATTCAAATGCATATGTCAAGAATAAGTCATTAGAAGTTTTTGCAAAACAAAACAGAAAAAGAAAAACAAATGGTTTTGTAAAAATGACTTGTATTAATTTCTGAAGTCCTCCTATAACAGGCGACATGTACAAAGAGGCTACATTCTAGTGGGAGAATGCTTCCGTGAGAGTGAAGACTATACAAAATAGTGTACAAAGAGAAGAAAACATCTAGGTGTAATAATCCCATTGAGTTTCAATTCTGCTATTGCTGCTATGTCTTTGAGCATCTCATCACTTTGCTACTTGTCCAAAGCTGACTGGATTAATCGGTGCCGTTTGAGCTTGATAGTTGATGCTGAAGTCTGGTCGCAAGGTGATCCAATGGGACATAGTGATACACTTCAAATCCCTAACTTTTGCCTGGACCACCCTTTCGGGTTTTCAGTCCACCGGGATACCCTTTTTCGCCCAAGCGGTCTTTTCAGGTTTTCAGCTTCCCGGGTGTATAAATATTGTTTGTTTTCATCCCTAATTTTTGCTTGAACCCTTTTGGTTTGCTGGGATGCCCTTATTTTTTCCTAGGCCAGTCAACCTAGTGGGTCTTATTCATGCGTAGTATCTTTTCACTATTTCCGCATTAATAGGGTGAGGAAGGTCGTCACCATCCATGATGGTCAGAATCATGGCTCCACCAGAGAATATGCTTTTGATCACAAATGACCCTTCGTATGTGGGAGTCCATTTGTCCCTAGGATCACCTTGCAGCAGTATGATGCGCTTGATCACTAGATCCCCGACTTGATATACTTGGCGTCTGACCTTTTTGTTGAAAGCCTTGATCATCCGTTTTTGATACATTTGACCATGACAGACAGCAGTAAGTCTTTTCTCATTAATCAGATTCAGTTGATCAAGTCGAGTCTGGATCCAATCATCTTCATTAAAACCCGCATCCTTCATGATTCTCAGAGAAGGGATCTGGACCTCAATAGGCAGGACAACCTCCATGCCATATACCAGAGATTAAGGTGTTGCTCCTGTTGATGTTTGTGAGGAGGTGCGATAACCATGAAGAGCAAATGGTAACATCTCATTCCAGTCTTTGTATATCACCGTCATCTTCTGTATGATTTTCTTAATGTTTTTGTTAGCAGCCTCCACAGCGCCATTCATCTTCGGCCGGTAAGGGGAAGAATTATGATTTTGGATCTTGAATTGTTTACAGAGTTCCGTGATCATCGTATTATTGAGATTCATACCATTGTCAGTGATAATTCTATCTGGCACACCGTGCCAACAAATCAAGTTATGCTTGATAAACTGTGCCACAACATTCTTTGTAACAGTAGCAAAAGAGGCAGCTTCAACCCACTTCGTGAAGTAATCAATGGCCACCAGGATGAAGCGATGCCCATTGGAAGTAGTAGGTCTAATATCTCTGATCATGTCAATGCCCCACATTGCAAAGGGCCAAGGAGCCGTCAAGACTTTCAAAGGAACCAGAGGTACATGCACCTTATCAGCATAGATCTGGCATTTGTGACAAGTTCGGGAATGTTGATAGCAGTCTGCTACCATAGTGGACCAATAGTATCCTACCCGTAGGATCTTTTTAGCCATGGTATGTCCGCTCGAATGGGTTCCGAAGGTACCTTCGTGTAGATCTGTCGTAATCCTCCCTTCTTCGCTATTGTCTACACACTGAAGTAAAGTAGAGCCATGGTTGCGCTTGTAGAGGATTCCATTACTGAGGAAGAACTTTGTGGCGAACCTTCTCAAAAATTTCTTATCATTGACCGATGCCCCCTCGGGATACTCTTGAGCCTTGAGATACCTCTTCACTTCATAGAACCAAGGTTCATCCAGTGTCAATCTCATAGCAGTATGCTGGTTCATCCAACCTCTCAATAGTGATCTGAGGAGCCTCGTTGTCCTACTTGACCTTGAACATAGATGACATGGTTGCTAGCGCGTCCGCTAACTGATTCTCTTCTCGTGGAAAATGTTCAAAGGTGACCTCTTCAAAATGTGGAAGCAATGATAGCACATGTTCTTTGTACATGATGAGATTCGGGTGCTTTGTATCCCACTCTCCTTTGATTTGACTTATTACCAAGGCCAAATCCCTGAAAATGCTCAAAAACTTGATCCTCAAGTCAATAGCAGCTTTGAGACCCATGATGCATGCTTCATACTCCGCCATGTTGTTAGTACAATTGAAACATAATCTGGCGATAAGAGGTATATGACAGCCTTCAGGAGATATAATTACAGCACCAATGCCATTGCCGAGTGCATTCGAGGCTCTGTCAAAAACCATAATCCATCGGGATCCTTCTCTAGGTCCTTCATCCGGTCCAGGTTCTTCATAGTTAGTCACTAGCATAATATTCTCGTCCAAAAACTCAAAATTCATGGACTGGTAGTCATCCACGGCCTGATGAGCCAAATGATCAGCTAGTACATATCCCTTGATTGCTTTCTGGGTTGTGTATTATATATCATATTTGGTCAAGATCATTTGTCATCTTGCTATTCTTCTGGAGAGGGCGGGCTTCTCGAAGATGTACTTGATCGAATCCATCTTAGATATCAGCAAAGTAGTGTGGGTTAACATATATTGTCTCAGTCAGCGAGCAGCCCATGCCAAAGCACAACAAGTTTTCTCGAGCAGTGAGTATCTTGTTTCACAGTCGGTAAACTTTTTACTAAGGTAGTATATTGCGTGCTCTTTTTGACCGGACTCGTCGTGCTGCCCCAACACATACCCCATTGACTTATCTAACACTGTTAAGTACATTATCAAAGGTCTTCCTTTAATCGGAGGCATCTTAATGGGTGGTTCTTGAAGGTATTCCTTGATTCTTTTGAAGGTAGTCTGGCATTCGTCATTCCATTTTACCACTTGATCTTTCTTCAGGAGCTTGAAGATTGGCTCACAAGTAGCAGTTAAATGGGAAATGAACCTGGCAATGTAATTTAGTCGTCCCAAAAAGCCTCTGGCCTCCTTCTTAGTGTGAGGAGTCGGCATATCTTGTATAGCCTTTACTTTTGCAGGGTATACCTGAATGCCCTTGTCACTGACAATAAAACCTAGCAGTTTACCAGACCTTACCCCGAAGGTACACTTGTTCGGATTTATCCTCAACTTGTATGTCTTTAACCTATCAAACAACTTTTGTAAATGATCAAGGTGCTCTTCCTCAGTTTGAGACCTGGTTATCATGTCATCCACATATACCTCTATCTCATGGTGAATCATGTCATGAAATAAGGGGACCATGGCTCGCTGATAGGTTGTCCTGGCATTATTCAATCCAAACAGAATCACTATGTAGCCGAAAGTGCCCCATTGCATGACGAAGGTTGTCTTCTCCATGTCTTCGGGTGCCATCTTGATCTGATTGTAACCAGAGAAACCATCCATGAAGGAAAAGATCTTATGTTGCACGGTGTTGTCAACCAGAACATCAAGGTGGGGGAGTAGAAAGTCATCTTTTGGGATTGCCCTATTCAAATCTCTGTATTCCACACACATATGTACCTTACCGTCTTTTTTAGGCATCAGAACTACGTTGGCCACCCATTGGGGATAAGAGGTGACGGCTAAGAAACCAGCGTTGAACTGCTTCATAACCTCTGCTTTGATCTTCTATGACATTTCAGGGCGCATGCGACATACCTTCTGCTTTAACGGAGGGCAATCTTCTTTAGTTGGCAGACAGTGAACCACAATATTCGTATCCAGTCCTGGCATGTCTTCATATGACCAGGAAAAGATCTCAACATAGTCATGTAACATTTGTGTTAACCGTTGTTTGACATTAACCCCTATATTTGCGCCAATCTTGACTTCTTTTCTGTATACCTCTGCGCCAAAGTTTATTACCCCAACTGGCTCTTCATGTGGCTTTGTAGCCCTCTCTTCCTACTGTAACAGCCTAGCAAGTTCTCCAGGTACCTCATAATCTTCCTCACCTTCGTCCTCGGCTCGGTTGATCAGATTTTTGAAGTTATAACATGCAATAGAAAAACTGTTATCAATGGGATCCATAGTGGATATGGATCTGCAGTTTGATACGTGAGTGTGTGTAAGAGCATAGCTGTATAGACAAAGTAAAAGTAGAAAGTAAAAAATAGAGAGCGCAAAATTTGTATGCATAAACGTCCAATGCTTTATTAATGCCATATGAAAGTGGAACATGATAACCCTCACAGATAAACCGATGTGCCCTGGGTAAGGCACGTGGCCATAAAGTTATATTGTTTATTACATATCCAAAAAACAAGAAAGACAATTACTTTTGAACCAAAGTTATCGGTACAAAATATTTTTCCGTCCAGTTACTGGGTCCACCGTTGGTAGTAGGGAAGATCCAGCTATCCATGTCATTGTCACCATCTCCATCTTCTACAGCATTGACCCCATGACTGTTGATGTGTAGGGGAGGTCTTCCAGCACGAGCACGTCGAACAACCCTTTGAGAACCTGAAGAGAAACCCAAACCAAATTTATCAGACTTGTACGGAATATCAGGGAGCTGACCCCAGATGGTAGACCCACCTTCTTCAACAACTGCTTTCGCATCCTTGAGAGAAGCCATCTTCAAGGGAGGTCTGGTGATCTTCGGCATATTGGTAACAATTTCAGTTGCAGCCAGAGTCTGAGGTACCTCTTTGAAATTTTGGCACAGAGTCTCGATGAAATCACCATCCATTTCCACATATCTGAAGGAATTCATGTGACTGACAATTATTCTTCTTCGTCGTATACAATGATAGTTTTCCCTTTGACCGGGTATTTCATCATCTGATGTATAGTGGATGTAACAGCTCCAGCCCCATGTATCCAAGGGCGTCCCAACAAACAAGAATAAGATAGCCTGATGTCCATCACATAGAAGGTAGAGTTGAAATCTTGAGAACCAACCTTGATGGGGACGTCCACCTACCCGTGCACCATTCTCTTTGAACCGTCAAAAGCCCTCACTATAATATTGTTGGGCTTCAAAGTAAAATCTTTAGTCTAGTCTATCCAGAGTGTTCTTGGGCAGCACATTTAATGATGAACCAGTATCTACCAGGACATGGGCCAAAGTAGTGCCCTTGCATTCGATAGAGACATGTAACGCATCATTGTGCTTCCTTCCTCTAGGAGTCAAATCAGCATAAAAAAAGCCCAAATTGTTATCAGCCGTCAAACTAGCCACACAATCTTCGAATTGGTCAGCAGGGGTTTCTCGGGGCACATGGGTAGTTTTCAAGAATTTCACCAAAGCCTTCGTATGAGCTTCAGAGTATAATAGCAAGGCTAGCATAAAGATCTTTGAAGGGGTTTTCCCCAGCTGTTTGACCACGTTGTAGTCGCTTTTCTTGATAATTTTCAAAATTTCTTCCATTTCTTGCTTGGAAGCCTCTGGGATAGATAACGAATGCGCCTTCGTCTGGACATGATCAACCAATATGTCTTTGCCCCGAGTCTCGGTCGACTCGCTGATAGGGGTGTAAGCAGGGGTAATCATAGGGATTATAGTAGTAGTATAAGCAGGAATGAAAGTAGGAATGATCATGGGACCAGTAACAGCTTTCAGAGGAGAAATATCAGGGGAGAACACTCTTCCACTTATTATTTTTCTGGTTCCTGCAATGTTGCCAATGTCGGGGTCAGCCTTCTCGGAAATCTAGTATTCATCAGCCAACCAATCTTGCTTGACGCCGTGGTAGTAGACGTTACCCCCATATATCCAAGGAATAATTTTATCTGAGGAGTATGGGATTGGCCCAGGAACAGTAATTATCAGCGGAGTAACCTTTGAAACAGATGTAATCCTGAAGGGTCTTTTGGTGGAGTCCCTGGGAGGATTGACGAAAATGGTTATTATCGAAACATCTTTGTAAGCAATGGTCGGGATGGGAATTTTCTCAATCAAAATCTCTCTATCATCCATCAGGCACTGAACACCTGCCTTCAACAAATGACAACCAGTAGGTAGAGATAAACAGAAATGGCAACCTTCTCCACAACCCGGAAATAAACCACCTTTAATAAGTACCACTTAACAGTCATAAGCAGAGTAACAAGTTCATAAACATCAGTAACAAACACATCATTTTCAACAGCGTTAACACCACGACCGTGCTTGGCCATAGGAGCAGTGATAACATTTGGAATTTCAGGGGCGTCAAACTAAATTTCCTTCACCTCGAGAAGGTCTTGTACCTTGTTTTTCAAAGCCCAGCAGTCGTTTGTATCATGACCAGGACTTTCCGAATGGTAAGCACAGCGGGCATTTGGACTATAGCGGGAAGAGGTAGTATTGGGCTTCTTTGGAGCTTCCCGCAAGGTTACCAGGTTAGATTTCAACAAATGAGGCAAAACTTGGGATAAAGTCATATTTATTCGGGTGAACTGTCTTACCGGCCTTTCTGTTCTCTGCTGATTATTCCTCTATTGAGTGGGTGCAGGCTTAGGGATCATGACAACCTCTACCATTGGGCGGCATTCAGTTTTGTCCTGATTCCTTTGATTGTACATAACGCTAACCTCTTTCTTTCCGGCAAATGGCTTCCTCACTGCACTAGAGGATGCATCTTTTTGGATCTTCCCACTCTTAATTCTAGCTTCCACTCTTTTCCCTGTCAAGATTAATTCAGTAAAACCGGTCGAGGAACTTTCAATTAGGTGATTAAAGAATGGACCAAACAGGGTACCCATAAACATATCCACTAGCTTTCTATCAGACAGGGAAGGCTGGACTCTTCCTGCTAAGTCCCTCCATTTCTGTGCGTAGTCTTTGAAGCCCTCGCTCAAACCCATAGCCATACTTTGGAGTTGAGTATGGGTGGGAGCAAGGTTTGCATTATACTGATACTGCTTATAGAAATCAGTGGTCAGGTCTTCCCAATTATAGATGTTGGTCCTCTCCAGCTGATAGAACCAATCTAACTGAGTTCTGGATAGACTATCCTGAAATAAGTTGATCCATAAGTCTCTGTCAGCTGTGTGAGGTTGTATCTTCCTCACATAAGATCATAGGTGCATCTTGGGACATGAAACCCCATCATACTTGGAAAACACTGGCACCTTGAACTTTGGTGGAATGACTATCCCATACGCCAAACCCATCTCTTCAAAGTCCAGCCTATGCACTTTATGAATCTCCATTGCACTCAGACGCTCTTCCAGTTGTTTGTACTTTTCGTCGGCTGGAGGATACTGCTCTTCATTGTAATTAGTCTCATTATCAGATTCCCCTGGAGTAGGGTCTTCCTCTCTTGTCTCACCCTCTTGGTTATCTCCTTCCTTGGATGAAGATGTCAGATCAACCACTTACTTTAACGGTCCCTTGAATCTTCTTCCCATATTTACCACACCAGCTGTCCTCCTTGGCTTCTTAGTCTTGTCTTTAACAATCAGGGCTTTCAATTCCTCTTTCCCTTTGGCTAGAGCCATGATCATCTGTTGGAATTGTGTGTTCTGAGTCTGTAAGTCCTTCACAATTTGTTCTAGAGCCATGGCTGAAATAAACAACGAAGAGGATGAGAAACTTGCTTTGAAACATGTTTATGCAATGACATGTATGGCATGTGTATGCAATTATTTCAAGTACCTTATTGGATTCAAGATCTTTTAAACAAAACAAAAAGCAAAACCTTTTATTAGCAAGTTTTTAAAGAAACAAAAGATTACACAAGGATAAACAATGAAAGGAAATTCCTAAGTCTCCCATGGGCGCTTCCTCTTGGTGTTAAGGTAGGTGTTGAGGTTCCTCTCTTCATGAAGTTGTTTTGTTAATTCCAGCACCTTCTTCTCACTTGCATAGAATTGAGCCTCAAAAGTATCATGTTATCCCTTGAGTTGGATCCAAGACTTTTTCAACTCTTCGAAGTTGGTTGGCATATCAGGATGGAGAATAATACGGGAATCGCCCCCTTGAACAATAGGTTCTAATATCACCGGTAAGATGGAATCGTATGGCATCATAAGACTTTGGGCTCGAGCTCTCACCCATTTGAGGTAATTTTATAAAGGGATGGAGTTCTTACGCCCAAAAGTCCTACTATCAGTCTTCTTAACAATGCCCCAAGAGCAGATGAACCTCTGACGATAATTATGCACATCATCTGAGTAGTTGAAGACAATACCCTGAATGAGCATACTCGGTGGACCATCTTGCCTTGCATAGCCAAACTGACATAGTGCTAAAGAAGGATTGTAGGTGATGCCTCCCCTAATGCCCAGGAGTGGCACATTAGGAAATTATCCGCAGCGATCAATAAAAGAAATGTCCTCTTGAGGAACATTAGTATAATCCAAAGCATCGCGCTAACATAGCCACCACTTTGTCCGTATCGGTCTACGCCGTACAACCTCCATGATTTATTGCTACTTCACTAATAAGGTGCCCTAGATCCGGGTGTAGGATCTTTATAAGAATACCCTAACAAGCCCTCAAAGATAAAGCAGTCAAAGCAAACAAAGAAAGAAATTAAAATGATCTAGACCCTAAGGTAAACCACACTTTATAATATTCCCCAGCAGAGTCTCCAGTTCTGTGATACGGTGGCAGAACCGACTGTTATACTGGTTTTGTGTTTGTATTTCGCAAATGTCGCAGTAAGCAAGAGTCGTCACTGACTTTTATTTTATCCAACAAAGGAAAGGGTTAAAAGAATAGAAAAAGACCTTTTTCGAGATTTCTGAGTAAGGGGGTAGATTATGGAAAAGGAATGTGTTAGCACCATTTCCATCCATGGGCTCTTAGGTACTTGCTCTGTTTTGAAATTTCTTTCGTGTTTGTATGAAAAAAAGTTTTGAAAATGAATTAGTGCGGCAATTCACTTTATGGTAACTCTTGTATCAGTCCTCAAGAGTGTGATAAAGTGTTTTGAAAACTTTGTTTGAAAAGTGTTTGAAAGTGTGGTGTGAAAATTTGTTTGAGCAAGTACCTAACAGTTATCTACCTACTCGAAAAAAGACTGTTCTTTTCCTCCTATCATGTAGATCGTGTTATCCTACTATTAGTGAGTAGGTAACCCTAGTCGTTGGATGTTGATGGACTATCGAAAGAGACGTAATGGTCATTGAAGGCAACATGTAAGGATACCTTAGCATTTCGAAGGGACTATCATCATAAGATCATTTCTCGTAGGCAACTCGTGGGACATTTAGGGACTATAATCCTTATGACGACTTTAAACTGAGGGTCTTTGCTAAGAGTATCCCTATGTTCGAGGGACATGACCATTGTTTCCGAGGCAACCAAAGTGGGAAATACCCTAGGGGTGCACGTGTGCAAAAGTGTGCTTTTTCATATATATTTATCTTGAATTTTAGTGATCTAAGATTGATTGATTAAGCATGCACGCCTAGGTTGCTAACAATTATATACAAGCATGTAACATAAAAGCGAGAAATAAAGGCCCTAAGATATTACAAGGCTTCGGTGTAGCTACATAAGGAGTTGACTGAAAGCAAAAATGCAAAAATAAAACCCTAATTAAGCTATTATAAACCGGGCGCAGTTACATCAATAGTAAAAATTAATCGTACGGTAAAAATAATTACGCGTGAGAGTAAAAAATTGAAATAAATTTGAAACCCTAAAAAACCCTAATTTGATCGTTGAAAATATTTTTGGGATTTTTATGAAAAAAGATTTGGAGTTTGACCTAGTTTTTTCTAATTAATTTTAATTAATGAAACAAATTAAAGTTGATGAAATTAAATAATTTACAAAAATTAATTTATTGAAAAAAGCTAAATCCTATTTTTTGTGATGTTGATTTTATGATTTTATGGAAAAAAATTATTTAAACAAAATAAATAAACTAATTTAAATAAAATAAAATTAAAAGGGAAAATAGAGTAAGCCTGAGGGGTGTAAACCCAAGTTGAGGGTGCATGCTGAATTTCTGTTCAAAGCCCAATCCAGTTGGCCTATAGAAATGTGGGATCTAGTGTGACTGTGTCAGGAGTGTCCACCATGGGGAGCTTCATTGGAGGCATTGGATCCAGGCGTTGATTGATCCAAGGATGATGATCTGGAGGCCTAGGGTGTGCGCACTTGGAAGATCAACATGGAATCTGCAAAGAATTATTAAGAAAAATAACATGTAGGAGGCAGGGATCGAACCCCTGACCTCCTACACACGCGCGCTGAAAAGCCTTCAGTTGTACCACTAAGCCAATTGTTCAATCATTAATACAAGCAAACAAGATACATTATATGTAATGATGGTCAGTGGCTGTAATAAAAACGCGCAAAAATTCAAATGGGCCACTCAGGATTTGACACACGGTCATCTTCTTCAGTGGGACTTTCGTTTTAGGCTAAGGGTTTTGACCCATAGACACGTCCGTTGCTAAAAACCTATAATTCTCAAAAATTACCATCGGGAATTATAAATTCAAACCAAATATGTAGATCAATTGGGTTTGGTCTCGTGAGTATAATGGTACTCATCTTTTTCCCTGATTTTGCCTGAAACGAAAGACCCTAAAAAGAACCTTGAAACCCTAACAATGGAATTCAATCAAATATGCATCAAAACACACAATTAATTATGCAGGCATGTTCTAAATGATTATACAAACATGAATATATATTTAGAATTCATTTATCATGCGTGTATAGTCTAAACCGATTTCAAGAAAAAGAGAAAACCATGATACTTGTGTAGACTGTTTCTGGATGTGTTGATGCATGAGAGTGGTCCAGATAGCTTCCAAATATGCCTTGGAATGTATTTTAGTCTTTGAAGCGCCTTGACTCTCCCTCTATAGCAAAACTCGATCACCACTTTTTGTCAAATTTCTGAGCAGTCTTCTGGATGTTCTACACGGCCAATTCCCCTTTTTCTGATCAGGGTTTGTTATGTATATATAATAGAATGAATTAGGTTAACAAAACTGAACTGAATCTTGAAGATTGAGTAAGAACAAATTTGATTTGTGTTTTGTATCTTTTGTTTCTAAAATGGCCAAATCTTTGTGTTTTTTCCCACACGTTTTCTTTGATTTTCCAGCCTGTTTTACTCTTCATCTGATGAGAAAATCTTCTTTCGATTATTTTATTTCTCTGGCTTATTTTGGAACAAATCCCATCTTCATTCCTTCAAATCTGCCTTCCTTGCCAGCCTTAAACTTCAATTCGAACTAATCGGGACTTTCCTTATTAGAACTTTGTTCTCCTTAATGGTTTTGAGTAGAACTATGCCAGCTTCAATACTAAGACTCCTTCGATTGGACCACCCTTTGCTTCTATTTCCTGTCCTTTTGAAGAGAATTCCTTGGTCAAATTAGCTCTTGTGGAATTGTGACCAAACAAGGCAAGAATCTGGCCTGGACATATTTTCCTATTGCCCTCTTGATGGCCTCTTTCGAATGGCCTGGAAGGAGTTCTTCGAATGGCCTTTGTCCAAATACCAATTGAAGGGCTTTGACACAATGCTAAATTGAAGGATCCCTTGCCAAGTCAATCAAAAGGCTTTGACACCATGCCCATCGAAAGGCTTGTCATGAGGCCAATCGAAAGGTCTTTTGCAGTTGTCAATCGAAGGATGCTATGTATATGGAAATCGAAGGACGATAGGTAGATGTCAGTCGAAAAGCACTTTGGATATGCCAATCGAAAGGCATTTTATGGACGCCAATTGAAAGGAACTTTTGAGCTGCCAATCAAAAGTAATTTTGGAGATGCCAATCGAAAGTCACTTTAGAGATGCCAATCGAAAGGCACTTTGGAGATGCTGATCGAAGGGCATTTCGTAGATGCCAATCAAAGAACCTTTAACCATTATTTTAAAAATTTCCTTGTCTTTAGGCAAAGGTTTGTAACCACCTATGCAAGAGGAAAATCTTGGAAAAATATGAGAGGGAAAATTTTGGGGTACAACACCGTCTATCTTAATGCCACCAGTTCTCGGAAGACCACTCATCATGTATTTGAAAGTAATTGAAGGATCAATGGGATATGTATTGGGACAACATGACGAAACAGGTAGAAAAGACCATGCAATCTACTACCTCAATAAGAAATTCACTAATTGTGAGACTAAGTACTCACTTCTCGAGAAAACTTGTTATGCATCGACTTGGGCTACTAAAAGATTGACACAGTATATGTTAACTTACACCACGTGGTTAATAGCAAGAATGGATCCTTTAAAGTATGTGTTCGAAAAACCGGCTCTTACGGGAAGGATTGCCCGATGGCAGGTGCAATTATCAGAGTACGACATCCAATATGTTACTCAAAAGGCCATCAAGGGTAGTGTACTAGTTGATCACCTAGCTCATCAACCGTTTCCAGAATATCAAGCAATGAAGTTTGACTTTCCAGATGAAGATGTCTTGGTTATAGGTGACTACGAAATACCAGGGCCCGATGAAGGACCTGAACTAGGGGCACGTTGGACACTCATGTTCGACGAAGTTCTAATGCACTGGGACACGACATTGGGGCAGTTTTTACTTCTCCAAAAAAATTTCACAAGTCTTATACTGCAAGGTTATGTTTTGACTGCACCAACAATATCGCTAAATACGAAGCTTGTATCCTGGGTCTAGAGGCTGCCATCGATATAAGAATCAAACATCTCGAAGTATTTGGAGACTCTGCGCTAGTCATATACCAAGTCAATAAAGAATGAGACATTAAGCATCCCAAATTGATTCCATATTGGTATCATGTTCTAAAGCTAGCTACGGAATTCACTGAGATCACCTTCAGTCATATCCCACGAGAAGAAAATCAGATGGAAAACGCCTTGGCAACTCTATCAGCCAATGTTCAAAGTAACTTGGTCAAACCATGAATTGCACATTAAAATCAAACATTTCAAAGAGCCTGCACATTTCCTTACTATTGAAGAATGACGAGATAAAAAGCCTTGGTTCTATGACATCAAGAGGTACCTTGAAAAACAAGAATTTCTAGAAAATGCCTTTATCATTGACAAACGAACTTTGTGGAAGTTAGCCTCAAAATTCTTTGAGTGGTGATGTGTTATACAAAAGAAACTACGATATGGTGCTACTCAGGTGTGTGTAGAAACAGGAAGCAGATACGCTCATGAAAGAAATCCACGAAGGCACTTTTGGAACTCATACAAATGGGCATGCCATGGCTAGAAAAATTATGCGAGTGAGTTGTTATTGGTTAATGATGGAAGCCGATTGCTACCATTATACAAAAACATGTTGTTGTACTCTGAAATTTTCCCTCATATTTTTCAATACAATATGATTCAAGATACCTCCTCATGTTCCTAAGGGTCTCAAACACTCAAGACTACTCAAGAAATGACCAGACAAACCCTCCTCCTAAGCATTGACCTAAAACTAGGGTTTTGTTTTTCCAAGGGAAATTGGACTTCTAATGCCTCAAGTGGACTTCATGGTTTCTCATATACTTCAAAGAATCCTTATACCAAGTTTCAAGCCTTGCATCACAACTTTTCTCAGTCAAATAGTCAGATGATTGAAAATTAACTATATTGGGCAAAAAGTCAACTTTGACCAATTTACAGTCAAACTTCAAGATTTTTGGTCAACATCAACAATTTGAACTCATATTCATCATTTGATCAAGGGTTGATCATGATTCATCAAGAAAACTCAGGATTCATCAAAAGTCAAAAGTTACTAAATTAGGGTTTTATTAAGGAGAAGCCAATTGAACTTTGACCAAGCATAACCTTCACATGCTTCATCAGAAAATTCTTAACCAAAGCTCATTTTAAGGGAAATTCAATTCACTACAACTTTGTTTATCTAAACTCAAGTCCAAAAAATGCTTCATTTGAGAGATATGGGCTAAAACATTGCAGGTCATTTTAAAAGTCAACAAAAAAAAACACTTTTTGTCAAAGCAATTTAAATCAAGATATATTCTTCAAAAGGAAAAATGACCAGCACGAAGATTGTAGGGAACATCTTGAGGTTTCCAAAAAGTCAAAGATCACCTTAATAGGACAAAAATTGAGAGAGTTATGATTGGTACAAGTTGGGCAATTTTGAGAAAATGCATGAAATCCAATTTGAGCAAACTTGAATTTTTGGGCTAATGGGCTTATCTTTTAAAGTCCAAACGTGTTCTTGACCTCATCAGAGACTCCTAAGTCCATTAATTTATTTTTGTGATCTTTATTTATTTTATTTTTGATTTTATTTATTTAAGTTCAAAATTAAATTAAATAAATATTAAATGAATGTATAAAGCATAAAAGGATTTTGATTCAAATCTTTTGGAGGCCCAAGATCACATTACAAACCGTGTGGAATTATTCTTGAAACATATTTTCATGGTTTTTTCATATTCTAACCTATTTTTCAAACAAAATCAAAGATAGGATTTACATGATGTCCAAGCCCATCTTTTAACCTAATCTCTTCTCCTATATATACATTGAATATTCAGACAAAGAGGGGACACAAAAGATTGCTCTAGAAACAAGGGTTTGAGGTTGAAATTTTCAAATAAAAGAAGGAATTTGAAATCCATCATTCAACCGTTCTCAAGGAAAACCACCCATTCAAATCAATCCCTGAGGTATTACAAAGTAAGTTTTGATCATTCTTGATGATCAAAGAGGCCTAAAACTGGCACTCCAAGCATCATCGTTTTGCATATTTCATGAAATTCATATTTTTTATTTTTGTGATTCTTTTATTGAAACTAACAATTCTAGCGCGTTCCTGAGATAAAATAGGGCATGTTTAATCCCTTGCATGAGGCCCATGATGCCAGAATCATACATCACCAAGTTTGAATCGTTTTGCATTATTTTGTTCATATCTCTTTGTGCAGGATGAATTAGAAAAAACTAAGGCCACCATTAGATTCACATGGGTCGAATTAGGGGGGTAGGGTCCTTCTTGATCCCTAACGTTTGTTATTTTTGCAGGTGAAAAAATCATCTCACCGGAGAAGACGACCGGAGCTAGGGCCCCGGCGCCTCTTCGGTCCACTTTCATATTATACTTATTTTTTGCATTTGTATGACGGAATGAGGGCGTAGCACCACTGGTCAAGGCGAAGGTTTGTGAACATAAGGGCGTGGGTTCGATCCCTGCGTTTGCGATATTTTTTTGTTACTTTCCAAATACATGCAGGTTTCCTATATAATATTCAATGTCTGTTTCTAAACACAAACAAGCGACTGACTTAGTGTTAAGCGATGCAGCTGTGAAGCAAGAGAGCGTGAGTTCAACATCCACCCCATACAAATCCTTTTTCCTTATTTTTTTAACCTTATTTACTTTTTCTTTTCCTAACCCTAATGTTTTTTAATCAATTATTAACCTTACCTTTTTTTAATAAATTAGGATTAGGTTTTTCATAACTAATATTTAATTTTCCTAATTAATTAATTAACCCCTTTTTATTAAACATTAAAATCAATTATAATTTAGGTTTTAATCACTATTATCACTTAAATTATTTTTCTACAAAAATCATAAAAACATGTCAACTTTATTTTTGTATTTCTTTTCTATTTTAAATTCAAGATTAATTGTATAGGTCACACAACTTTTTCTTGTAATACCGTAGATTTACATTCTCGCATTTTTACCTATTATGTAACTGCTCACAGGATGTAATAGCTTAGGTTTAAATTTCGCACTTTACTTTCTTGCATTTTCTTATGCAACTGCCCAAAGCCCTGTAATAGCTTAGGTCTTTACTTTCCGCACTTTAATTTTCTGTATATATTTAACTGCTAGTAATTCAGATTGTATGGCAAGACTAATAATCAAACATATAAAACCCTAATTTCAAGATAAATAACTGAAATCAATACACTTTTCACACTTTGCACCTCTAGGGTAACCTTTCTTTGTTGCCTTCGGAAATAATGGTCATGTCCCTCGAAAGTAGGGATGCTTTAGCAAAAGACCCTCGAATAAAGATCATAGTCCCTCGATGACCCTTCAAATTTTCCTACGAAAAATGATCTAGTCCCTCCGATATAAATTGCTAAAGTATCTCTACATGTTGTCTTCAATGACCATTCGATGACCCTACGCATGTCCCTTCACATCCAATAGATGGGGCTACCTACCAACTAATGGTATGGATAAGGAACTAAGAGAAGGAAAAGAATAAGAACGACCTTTAGTGGGTAAGGAACTCTTAATCTCTTGTTCATAATTCTTTTCTAAAATAAATTTTTTTTCACATCACACTTTTCAAACAAAATATTTTCAAAAACTTTATACGCATTTTATGTTTGTTTGCCCATTTGACATGCATCATATAAGTGATCTTTAGAAAAACATTATTTTGGGTAAACCAACAAGTAGATATTTTGATACAATTTTTTTAGCAAGTAAAAATTGACATGTGTTGTACCCCAAAATTTTCCCTCCCATATTTCTCAACACATGGCAAGTGAAGTCTCCAAATTGCTCAAGGAAGTTCAAGAATTGATCAGACAAACTCTCTCCTAAGGCAGTATACCTCAAATTAAGGTTTCCATCTTCATAAAGATATGTGAAACACAAAGGACTAAAATGCTCACCATTGTCCTAATATGTTCTCAAGATCATCCATGTCAAGTTTCAAGCCTTGCAGAAGAAATTTGCTCAGTCAATTGCTCAAATGCCTGAAAATCAACTGTACTAGGTCAAAAGTCAACTATGGCCCACATACAGTCAAACTTCAAGATTTTTGGTAAAAATCCTAATTTTGAAGTATTATCCATCATTTGATCAAGGGTTGATCATGATTCCTCAAGGATTGCTCACAATTAATCAAAACCTAAAAGTTGGTAAATTAGGGTTTTATAGGAAAAGTCAACTCAACTTTGACCAACCATAACTTTCTCATACTTTATCAGAAATGACCCATCCAAAGCTCATTTTGAAGAGGATGCAATTCCCTACAATTAATATGCATCTCCCAAATCTATAATATGTACTCACAAAAAGATATGAATTTTGACATTATAGGTACTTTTGAAAAGTCAACAAAAACACCTTTTGGGTCAAAGCTTCATACATGAACATGGAAGACTCAATTAAGATGATACCAAAAGAAATGTTTAGAGGACATCCTAAGATTTCTAAAAAGTCCAAGAACACCTCTCTAGGATTAAAATTTAGAGAGTTATACATTGGCCAAGTTGACCATTTTTGCAAAATTGCCAAAAGTCAAATGTGCTCAAATTTGCATTTTTTGCTAAATGGGCCCAACTTTTTATGCTTGCGCCTCAATTATAATGTGGTCCACGACTCAAATGTTCACTCACCCATTATGTGCTTCATTTTTCAATTTATTTTTATTTTTCATTAATTAAAAAGTGAATTAAATCAAATAAATGATGAAAATTAACAAAGATATGATTTGATTTGTTTTTTTGACAGATTGGCAATCAAGATATGCTGAGTTAACAAGATCAAATCGAATTAAGGTCAATTGGTACAAGAAAGGCATGAATTGGCTCAAAATAGCAACATATCATATAACTTGCAAATCAAATCAAATCTTGGATAAATGCAAAGATTTAGTTCAAGTTTATTAACCTAATTCACTCTAGGTTATATAGTGAATAATTCCAGATCAAAGAAAAGGGTTGAGCAGTCGTGAAAACACCAAACCAAATTCAAAAAAAAAGTGACAAAAAGTGTTGGATCGTTTTTGCATCTAGAGATCAATTCAGACTATTCCAATGCTGCTAATCGATTCTTGGACCTTCCCAGAAGCCAATTGGACCAGTTGCAAGGCTTGAAGCACCCAGAAACACCAATTGTAACTCACACGGTTTGCGTTTTTTTCCAGAATCGATTATCCCAATTCTTGCATCATTAGCAATTTTAATTGTCATATTTGTGATTATCATCATGTTTGCAAGCTAACTATATTATTTAATTTCTTTTTTGAAGCCTGTACACGATGTTGCCATTGCTAGGGTTTCTGTGTTATTTTTAGGGTCTTTTTGTACAGGAACAATTGGGCTTTGAATCAGGTACCGTGATGCTCGTGAGGATGAGACAAGTTGATTGGTACCATTATCTTTCATTTATCTTGCGTGTACAACATTTTTGAAATGTGCGGGGTTATACCTATAGTGGACGTCTGTAGGTAAAAGTCTCTTTTTCTAAAACGACGGTTGCAGTGAAGAAGGTGATGCATGTTAGCCAACCATTTTCCCTTTTAAATCTCGCGCGTTTTTCGATCCAACCATCTTGTTTTGTATATTATGTTTTGTTTGCATTATGTTAACAAACAACTTGTGTAGCGCAACTGGCATTGTAGCATTGGCAAAGAGTACAAGGACCTGGGTTCGATCCCAGGTCCAGACAATTTCCTTTATTTTCTTTTCTATTCGTTGATTCAGTGCAGCATTCCTCTTGTTGACCACTATGTTCTAGCAACTTGTAACCCTTGGATGAAAGGATGATCAAATCCAACACCCAGATAGCAAGAGACCACAATGCTCTTCAAGTCAACACCCACACCTGATCCAACGCATTGACTGGGCTTGGAGCATTTGGGCCAAGAAATTCAGATTTACACCCCCTCTTCAGCCAACAACACAGGCCCAATTCTCAACTTCTTTTTACTTTTATTTTATTTTTTTAATTTGTTTAATTATTTTATTTTTAAAATCAGTTTTAATTAAATCATAAAAATAAAAAAAAAGTCATAAAAAATTAGGTTTAGTTGTTTTCTTATTAAATTTAATTTTTTTTAATTAATTAGATTAATATTTAAATTAGGGTAACTTTAATTTGTTTTTTTTCACAATTAAAATTAAATTAAAAAATTAGGTTAACTCTTGATTTAATTATTTCTCTTTTTTCTCAAATAAAACAAAAATACAAAAATAGGTTGTTTAGAATTAATTAATTTATTTTCAAAAATTAACATTAATTAGAACTTAGGATTTTCTTTGCAATTTAGTTCTCCATTATTTTCTCAAATAACAAAACATGACAAAAAAAAATTTATTTAACCAATCGCAAGTAGGATTAGTCAAATGGTCAAAACCCTAATCGCCTCGCATTTAGCTTACAGCGCGCATTTAATTCTTTTATTACTTTTGTAACTGTTTTGAGGATGTAATATTTTTAATTAGGGTTTTTACTTATCGTTTTCCCTGATTTTTGGTTATGTAATTAATCCCCCTCCCCGAAGCCTTGTAATAGTTAGGTTTTATATTTTCGCACTTTTAAATTTCCGTAATTATTAACTGTTAGATGAATTCTAATAGGATTGTATGGCAAGAATGCATGACGAAATTAAAATGGTTAGAAAACCCTAATGTGCAAAGATAATAAACTGAAAATAAATCACTCGCACATATTCACCCTTAGGGTATACTCTCACTTCGGTTGCCTTCGGTAAACGATCATTAAGCATAGCATGTCTTAGTGGTTTCCCTCCAGTCTAAAAGATCAAATTGTCCCATTCGAATGTTGCCTCAGAAATGTTACCTCGGAAATGTTGCCTCGAAAATGTTGCCTCGAAAAAGATCTTAAGACTCTAGGGTTACTACTAAGGTGTCCTAATATTGCTTTAGTGACCGTACGTCTCTTTCGAATTGACCCTTACAAATTCCAATGACGGTGCTACCTATTTCTCAATAGTAGGATAGCGTTGTCTAAAGGAAACAAGAATAGAAACGATCTTTTTTCGAGTGGGTAGATGCTAGTAGGTACTTGCTCAAATCAAAACTTTTCACACTTACACTTTTCAAACAAATTTTCAAAACAACTTCATCACACCCTTGAGGACTGATACAAGGGTTATCACAAAGTAAAACATTTTTCAAAAAATAAAGCACACAAACACAAGCAATTTAAAAATGAGCAAGTACCTAAGAGCCCATGGAAAACCATGGATAGAAAGGGTGCTAATACCTTCCCTTTCTATAATCTACCCCTCGTACTCAAAATCTCGAAAAAGGATTTTTTTCTGTACTTTTTTCCTTTCCGGTTGGATCAAATAAAAGTAGGTGGCGACTCTTGCTTACCGCGACATTTTGCCAACAAAAAATGCAAAATGCAAACCAGTATTAAAATAGTCGGTTCTGCCACCGTATCACAGAACTGGCAACTTTGCTGGGGACATATAAGTGGGGTATACCTTAGGATCTAAGTCATTAAAATTGCTTCTCTTTATTTCTTTGTTTGCTTTATTTTTGAGGTTTTGTTTGGGGTTACTATAGATCCTATACCCGGATCTGGGGGCACTCATTAGGTAAGTAGCAATAAACTGTGAGGGAAATGTACGACGTAGACTTATATGGTTGAAGCAGTATCTACATTGGTGTGGCACTTTGGTTGGTACTGGTATCCCTTGTGGTGAAACGAGGAGAATATGGGGCCGCTGCGTGGTGTCGTGAAGCACTAACGAACCTTAGAACCTTAGTTGAACAACTTGGCCATTAGAAAGTAGTGAGATAGCCGGCCTCGGTGTAGAGCTGAGAACTGGTTGATACTCGATACTACACTCATTGAGATTATACTTTTGGAATATTTCGGCCACAAGAAAAGATTGTGTGAGCTGAAACCATGACCGATAAAGGATGGTCAGTGATATTGAGATCCTCTAGAACCCGGTTACTTTTCTAGGACAGGTTTGAAACCAACTTAACTTCAAGAGGGTATTACCTTTGACCTCATGCAAGCCTTAAACCTAAAGGCTTTGTGTGATTTGACTGTGTTTGCAATACCTGTGTTTGCTATACCTGTGGTTTATCATGACATCATGCATCATAACATGGCATTCATTCTTCATTACACTAACCATTTCAAAGACCAAGGGAATTTATCTTTGTTCTGTTTTGCAGATCATGGCTTTTGTGCGTAGAAACACTATCTGAATCAGCTTTGTGAAGATACCTTCCCAACTCAAAGAGCTAGTATCAAGAGTTTATGAAAATTATACTTTCATTAAGAGACACAATCAACTTCTCATCATGGTTACTTCAAACTTTGATGGACAGATGATGAGCGTACTTTTTCAGTTCTTCGATCCCAAGCATCACTGCTTCACCTTTCCAGATTATCAGTTGGTACCCACCTTGGAAGAATTTTCTCAACTATTGGGCATACCCATTCTTGAATAGGTACCCTTCACAGGTATAGAAGAAGTTCCTAAGCCATATGTCATTGCCTCAGCTTTGCATTTGAAACGGGCCAACATGGTATCCAATTGGGAAACTCGAAGCGGAGTCGAGGGTTTTCTAGCCAAATTTCTGATAGACAAGGCTCAGCTATTTTGGGATGATATGGATTTTCAGGCTTTTGAGGAGGCTTTAACTCTTCTTATCTATGGTTTAGTTCTCTTCCCTAATCTGGATTCCTTCGTAGATGTGAATGCTATCAAGATTTTCCTTTGTCCCAACCCTGTTCCTACTATTCAGGCTTTCATGTCGAAGTAACCCTACTATCCAGGTTCCTTCTCACAGCTCTACTATCCAGGCTTTCATCTCGAAGTAACCCTACGACCCAGGTTCCTTCTCAAGCCCTACTATCCAGGCTTTCATCTCGAAGTAACCCTACTACCCAGGTTCCTTCTCACAGCCCTACTATCCAGGCTTTCATCTCGAAGTAACCCTACTACCCAGGTTCCTTCTCACAACCCTACTATTCAGGCTTTCATCTCGAAGTAACCCTACGACCCAGGTTCCTTCTCCAGCCCTACTATCCAGGCTTTCATATCGAAGAAACCCTACGACCCAGGTTCCTTCTCAAGCCTACTATCCAGGCTTTCATCATGAAGTAACCCTATGACCCAGGTTCCTTCTCAAGCCCTACTGTCCAGGCTTTCATCTTGAAGTAACCCTACTACCCAGGTTCCTTCTCATAACCCTACTATCCAGGCTTTCATCTCGAAGTAGCCCTACTATCCAGGCTTTCATGTCGAAGTAACCCTTCTATCTAGGTTCCTTCTCAAGCCTTACTATCCAGGCTTTCATCTCGAAGTAACCCTACTATCCAGGTTCTTTCTCATAACCTTACTATTCGGGTTCTTCCTCTCTTATCCCCAGACAGCAGTCCACAACACTGTAAGACCGGGACCCGATCAAACACGATTGGTTTTGCATCCTCCAGTAAGTCACGGTGCATCATATACCCCGACCAGATATGCAGTTCACTTCCTCTTCCCCAAATCGGAGTTATTCCCCAGTAGAATAACGGACAACTGAAGCTCCTAAAACTCTATTTCTCCCAAGACAGAGACTAGCATTCCCCCGCAAATTCCTCCTCAACAACAGCGATAGGGACTCTCGACAAAGGAATATCTCAAGAAATCCACATTCTCAGGATGGCATCTTTAAGCCCATCTCTCTATAAGCGTAACCATGATTCAACCTTACTACGTTGTGTAGACAAGAGCGAGGCAGAAAGGATCATGGTAGAGTTACATGAAGGTACCTTCGGAACTTATTCCAGTGGACATACCATGGCAAAGAAAATCCAACGGGCAGGATATTACTGGTCCACTATAGAAGCCGATTGTTATCAGCACTCTCGAACCTGTCATAAGTGCAAAGTCTATGCTGATAAGGTGCATGTACCTCCAGTTCCCCTGAATGTTTTGATAGCTCCTTGGCCATTTGCAATGTGGGGCATCTACATGATCAGCGAGATCAGACCTACTGCGTCTAACGGGCATCACTTCATTCTGGTAGCCATTGATTACTTTACGAAATGGGTTGAGGCGGCTTCCTTTGCTACAGTAACCAAGAACGTCGTGTCGCGGTTCATCTGAGACAATCTAATATGTCGATATGGTGTCCCAGAGAGAATTATTACTGACAATGGTACAAATATCAATAACACAATGATCACCGAGCTCCGCAATCAGTTCAAGATACAGCCCCATAATTCGTCTCCTTACCAGCCAAAGATGAATGGTGTTGTTGAAGCAGCTAACAAGAACATCAAGAAGATTGTGCAGAAGATGACAGTGACATACAAAGACTGGCACAAGATGTTACCATTCGCTCTCCATGGGTACCGTGCGTCAGCAGGGACGTCGACAGGGGAAACACCCTACTCTTTAGTGTATGGCATGGAGGCAGTCCTACCCATCGAAGTCCAGATACCCTCTCTCAGGATTATGAATGATGCGGGTTTGAACAAAGATGATTGGATCCAAACCCGACTTGATCAGCTGAATCTAATCGATGAAAAGAGACTTACTGCTATATGTCATGGTCAGACGTATCAAAAGCGAATGATCAAGGCTTTTAACAAGAACGTCAGGCGTTAAGAATATCAAGTCAGGGATCTAGTGATCAAACGCATCATACTACCGCAAGGTGATCCCAGGGGCAAATAGACCCCCACATACGAAGGGCCATTTATGGTTAAGAACATTTTCTCGGGTGGAGCTATGATTCTAACCACCATGGATGGTGACGACCTTCCTCACCCCGTCAATGCAGACATAGTGAAAAGATACTACGCATAATAAAAGACCCTCTAGGTTGACTGGCCTAGGCAAAAATAAGGGCTTCTTGGTGAACCAAAAGGGTGCAGGCAAAAGTAAGGGATGAAAATGAAAAAATTGTACACCCGGTAAGTCGAAAACTTGAAAAGGAGACTTGGGCAAAAAAGGGTATCCCGGTAGACTGAAAACCCGAAAGGGCGGTCCAGGAAAAAATTAGGAATCGAAGCGTACCACTCTGTCTCATTGGATCATCTCGCAACCAGACTTCGGTATCAACTATCAAGCTCGGACAGCGCCAATCAATCTGATCAACCTTCAGCCAAGTAGCAAGGTGATGATACGCTTGAAGATATAAAGGCAATAGCAGAGTTGGAACCCGATGGGATTGGTTCACATAACTATTTTCTTTTTTTACAAATTGTAATTTCTTTCGATGATGTTCTCTTACTAGGACGTCAGCCTCTTTATACAAAAATACCTATTACGGGCCAATTGCAAAAATCAATACAATTCATTTTCACAAGAAATTTCAATTTGTTTTTTTCTTTTTCTGTTCTGTTTTGTAAGAACATCCAATGATTCATTTTTGATATATGCATTTGAAAATAATGGCTGCTCATAAATATTTACACAAAAAAACAAAAGATGGTTACTTGTAATGCCAAAACAGGGAAAACAAGAAGTGCCCAAACCTTACAGTTACTCTGCCCATCAGGTATCGAGATAAAGCTAGCTTGAGAACATGAGTAGTGGTACATACACTCCCCATAGAGTAAAAAGTATCCAAAGACAATGATGTTAGCTTTCCCGAACAGGACACAACTCTCCCCAGCTGAGGTTCACAATCGCGAGTGAGTCAGTAAATTTTTCCCCAAGCAGAGTTTATTTCTCTCACAAGTAGAAATTAAATCTCCAACAAGAATTCATTATCACCAGCAATGGAAATTCATCCCCAACTTAGTTTATTTCTCCAAATTAGCAGATCTATCAACATAGTATCTCCTCTCCAACAGAGTTATTCCCCACAGAGTCATCCTCAGACATGCTCTCTTCCGGAAGAATATTCACCAGCTGAATGGATGTGAATCCCTAGCTAGTCATCTTTGTTCACCATCCCCAACAGAAGTAGAGGAACTATGGTTTTTTATAGAAGTCAAGAATACCATTTCTCATACTCTCCAAACAGCAGTCAGGGATTTATTTTCCCGGACTCAGATTATTACATCAGCATTTCATGAACATACATCATGACAAACGCATACATATCATATACAACATAATCTCATTTATTTTGAGAACATCATCTCACCCTGCATTTCATGCATCACATACAACTAACCCTGATATATTTTCAGGAAGAGACAATTAGCTTCAACAAATCCAGCAGTTATACAGATCACATATACAGACAACTAATGGAAACTTAGTTCCCAAAATCAAACGGGCCAACTAATCTACATTATCATACCAAAGTAACCTTACCCCGGTTCCTCCTGAAGTTTTACACAAACTTATAACCTAACCTCGGTTCATCCTGAAGTTTTAAACAAACTTATAACCTAACCCCAGTTCATCCTGAAGTTTTACATAAACTTATAACTTTACCCCGGTTCCTCCTGAAGTTTTACACAAACTTATAACCTAACCCAGGTTCATTCTGAAGTTTTACACAGACTTAGCCCAAAGTAACCTTACCCGGGTTCCTGTTGAAGTTTTACCCAAACTCCTCACCAAGCAACCTTACCCAGGTTCCTTCTCAAGTTCAAATGCAGTTTTACCCAAACTCTTCACGAAACAACCTTACCCAGGTTCCTTCTCACAGCCCTACTATCTAGGCTTTCACCTCGAAGTAACCCTACTATCCAGGTTCCTTATTATAGCCCTACTATCAAGGCTTTCATCTCGAAGTAACCCTACGACCCAAGTTCCTTCTCAAGCCCTACTATCCAGGCTTTCATGTCGAAGTAACCCTACTATCCAGGTTCCTTCTCACAGCCCTACTATTCAGGCTTTCATGTCGAAGTAACCCTACTATCCAGGTTCCTTCTCACAACCCTACTATCCAGGCTTTCATCTCGAAGTAACCCTACGATCCAGGTTCCTTTTCAAGCCCTACTATCCAAGCTTTCATCTCGAAGTAACCCTACTACACAGGTTCCTTCTCAAAGCCCTATTATCCAAGCTTTCATCTTGAAGTAACCCTACTACCCAGGTTCCTTCTCACAGCCCTACTATCCATGCTTTCATCTCGAAGTAACCCTACGACCCAGGTTCCTTCTCCATCCCTACTATCCACGATTTCATCTCTAAGCAACCCTACGACCCAGGTTCCTTCTCAAGCCCTACTATCCAGGCTTTCATCTCGAAGTAACCCTACGACCCAGGTTCCTTCTCAAGCCCTACTATCCAGGCTTTCATCTTGAAGTAACCCTACTACCCAGGTTCCTTCTCACAGCCCTACTATACCGGCTTTCATCTCGAAGTATCCCTACTATCCAGGCTTTCATGTCGAAGTAACCCTACTATCCAGGTTCCTTATCAAGCCCTACTATCCAGGCTTTCATCTCGAAGTAACCCTACTATCAAGGTTCATTCTCATAACCTTACTATTCAGGTTCTTCCTCTCTTATCCCCAGACAGCAGTCCACAATACTGTAAGACCGAGGCCCGATCAAACACGATTGGTTTCGCATCTCTCCAGTAAGTCACGGTGCAGGATATACCCCGACTAGATACGTAGTTCACTTCCTCTTCCCCAAATCGGAGTTATTCCCCAGTAGAGTAACGGACAACTGAAGCTCCTAAACTCTATTACTCCCAAGACAGAGACCAGCATTCCCCTGCAGATTCCTCCTCAACAACAGCAATAGGGACTCTCGACAAAGGAATATCTCAGGAAATCCACATTCTCAGGATGGCATCTTTAAGCCCATATCCGACAAATCTTCTATCATCAACTTCCAAATGGAATCTATAAGCCCATTCCCAATATCACAGATCAAGTATCACTTCATGCGAGTGCAAATTTCTGGGCACTCTAGTGTTCAATCATCTTCCACCTTCAGATCACGAAAGGCAGACGAGCCAATCTACATCTTCAGGTTTAAAAAGATTGAACAGGGGCAGCTGTTGTACCCCAAAGTTTGCCCTCCCATATTTCTCAACACATGGAAAGTGAGGTTCCCAAATTGCTCAAGGAAGTTCAAGAATTAACCAGACAAACTCTCTCTTAAAGCAGTATACCTCAAATTAGGGTTTCCATCTTCATCAAGATGTGTGAACCAAAAAGGACTCAAATTCTAACCATTGTCCTAATATGTTCTCAAGATCATCCATGTCAAGTTTCAAGCCTTGTAGAAGAAATTTGCTCAGTCAATTGCTCAAATGCCTGAAAATCAACCATACTAGGTCAAAAGTCAATTATGGTCCACATAAAGTCAAACTTCAAGATTTTTGGTCAGCATCCTCATTTTGAAGTATTATCCATCATTTGATCAAGGTTTGATCATGATTCCTCAAGTATTGCTTACAATTCATCAAAACCTAAAAGTTGCTAAATTATGGTTTTATAGGAAAAGTCAACTCAACTTTGACCAAGCATAACTTCCTCATACTTTATCATAAATGACCCATCCGAAGCTCATTTTTAAGAGGATGAAATTACCTATAATTCATCTTCATCTCCCAAGTCCAGAATATGCACTCACAAAAAGATATTAATTTTGACATTATAGGTCCTTTTGAAAAGTCAACAAAAACACCTTTTGGGTCAAAGCTTCATACATGAACATGGAAGACTCAATTGAGATGAAACCAAAAGGGTTGTTGAGATTACATCCTAATCCTTCTAAAAAGTCCAAGAACACCTCTCTAGGGTCAAAATTGAGAGAGTTATGCATTGGCCAAGTTGACCATTTTTGCAAAATTGCCAAAAGTCAAATGTGCTCAAATTTGCATTTTTTTGCTAAATGGGCCCAACTTTTTATGCTTGCACCTTAATTATAATATAATCCATGACTCAAATGTTCACTCACCCATTATGTGCTTCATTTTTCAATTTATTTTGATTTTTCATTAATTAAAAAGTGAATTAAATCAAATAAATGATGAAAATTAACAAAGATATGATTTGATTTGTTTTTTTGACAGATTGGCTATCAATATATGCTGAGTTAACAAGATCAAATCGAATTAAGGTCAATTGGCACAAGAAAGGCATGATTTGGCTCAAAATAGCAACATATCATATATCTTGCAAATCAAATCAAATCTTGGATAAATGCAAAGATTTAGTTCAATTTTGTTAACCTAATTCACTCTAGGTTATATAGTGAACAATTCCAGATCAAAGAAAAGGGTTGAGCAGTCGTGAAAACACCAAACCAAATTAAAAAAAAGTGACAAAAGGTTTTGGATCGTTTTTGCATCTAGAGATCAATTCAAACCATTCCAACGCTGCTAATCGATTCTTGGACCTTCCCAGAAGCCAATTGGATCAATTGCAAGGCTTGAAGTACCCAGAAACACCAACTGTAACTCACACGGTTTGTGTTTTTTTTCCAGAATCGATTATCCCAATTCTTGCACCATTAGCAATTTTAATTGTCATATTTGTGATTATCATCATGTTTGCAAGCTAACTGTATTATTTAATTTCGTTTTTGAAGCCTGTACACGATGTTGCCATTGCTAGGGTTTGTGTTATTTTTAGGGTCTTTTTGTACAGGAACAATTGGGCTTTGAATCAGGTACCATGATGCTCGTGAGGATGAGACGAGTTGATTGATACCATTACCTTTCATTTATCTTGCGTGTACATCATTTTTGAAATGTGCAGGGTTATACCTACAGTGGACGTTTGTAGGTAAAAGTCTCTTTTTCTAAAACGACAGTTGCAGCGAAGAAGGTGATGCGTGTCAGCCAACCATTTCCCTTTTAAATCTCGCGCTTTTTTTTTACCCAACCATATTGTTTTGTATATTATGTTTTGTTTGCATTATGTTAACAAACAACTTGTGTAGCGCAACTGGAATTGTAGCATTGGAAAAGAGTACAAGGACCTAGGTTCGACCCCAGGTCCAAACAATTTCCTTTATTTTATTTTCTATTCATTGATTCAGTCCAGCGTTCCTCTTGTTGACCACCATGCACTAGCAACTTGTGACCCTTGGATGGAAGGATGATCAAATCCAACGCCCAGATAGCAAGAGACCACAATGCCCCTCAAGTCAACGCCCACACCTGATCCAACGCATTGACTGGGCTTGGAGCATTTGGGCCAAGAAATTCAGATTTACACCCCTCTTCCGCCAATAACACGGGCCCAATTCTCAACTTCTGTTTACTTTTATTTTATTTTTTTAATTTGTTTAATTATTTTATTTTTAAAATCAGTTTTAATTAAATCATAATAATAAAAAAAGTCATAAAAAATTAGGTTTTGTTGTTTTCTTATTAAATTTAATTTTGTTAATTAATTAGATTAATATTTAAATTAGGGTAACTTTAATTTGTTTTTTTTCACAATTAAAATTAAATTTGAAAATTAGGTTAACTCTTGATTTAATTCTTTCTCTTTTTCCTCAAATAAAACAAAAATACAAAAATAGGTTGTTTAGAATTAATTAATTTATTTTCAAAAATTAACATTAATTAGAACTTAGGATTTTCTTTGTAATTTAGTTCTCCATTATTTTCTCAAATAACAAAACATGACAAAAAAACTTTTTTTCTTTAACCAATCGCAAGTAGGATTAGTCAAAGGGTCAAAACCCTAATCGCCTCACATTTAACTTATCGCATGCATTTAATTCTTTTATTACTTTTGTTACTGTTTTGAGGATGTAATAGTTTTAATTAGGGTTTTTACTTATCGTTCTTCCTCGATTTTTGGTTATGTAATTAATCCCCCTCCCCGAAGCCTTGTAATAGTTAGGTTTTATATTTTTGCACTTTTAAATTTCCGCAATTATTAACTGTCAGATGAATGCTAATAGGATTGTATGGCAAGAATGCATGACAAAATTAAAATGGTTAGAAAACCCTAATGTGCAAAGATAATAAACTGAAAATAAATCACTCGCACATATTCACCCTTAAGGTATACTCTCACTTCGGTTGCCTTCGGTAAACGTTCGTTAAGCATAGGGTGACTTAGTGGTTGCCCTCCAGTCTAAAAGATCAAATTGTCCCATTCGAATGTTGCATCGGAAATGTTACCTCGAAAATGTTACCTCGGAAATGTTGCCTCGGAAATGTTGCCTCGAAAAAGATATTAAGACTCTAGGGTTACTACTAAGGTGTCTTAATATTTCTTTAGTGACCGTACGTCCCTTTCGAATTGACCCTTACAAATTCCAACGATGGTGCTACCTATTTCTCAATAGTAGGATAGCGCTGTCTAAAGGAAACAAGAATAGAAACAATCTTTTTTCGAGTGGGTAGATGCTGGTAGGTACTTGCTCAAATCAAAACTTTTCACACTTACACTTTTCAAACAAATGTTCAAAACAACTTCATCACACTCTTGAGGACTGATACAAGGGTTATCATGAAGTATAACATTTTTTAAAAAACAAAGCACACAAACACAAGCAATTTAAAAATGAGCAAGTACCTAAGAGCCCATGGAAAACCATGGATAGAAGGGTTCTAATATCTTCCCTTTCTATAATCTATCCCCATACTCAAAATCTCGAAAAATAATTTTTTTTGTACTTTTTTCCTTTCCAGTTGGATGAAATAAAAGTCGGTGGCGACTCTTTCTTACCGTGACATTTTGCGAATGAAAAACGCAAAACGCAAACCTGTATTAAAACAGTCGGTTCTGCCACCGTATTACAACATGCACTAATCGCCCATGCTAAAGCCATGAGTCTTCACTCATGAAGACAAGACATTTAGCGTCGGTTAAAGATACTTCATTCAAGTCAAGCATATATACATTATTAACCCTCAAGCCTTTAAACACATTTTTCTTATCACTATTTTCAATTAAGCAACAATCTTTTGGAAAAGAAACTTTATATCCTTTGTCGCATAATTGACTAATACTAATGAGATTGTGTTTAAGACCCTCAACTAAAAGGACATCTGAGATAGTAGTAGAAGAGGGATTACCTATACTACCTTTTCCGAGTATAGCTCCATTATTGTTATCACCATAGATTACAAAGCCCTTCTTCATAGCCACAAAGTCAAAGAATAAGGAAATGTCACCCGTCATATGTCTTGAGCACCCACTGTCGAGAAACCATCTTCTCTCCGTAGTCTCAAGACATTACACCTACAAAATCAAACAAGGGAAATAGGTACCTAATTTTTATTGGGTCCTTTTGTGTGAGTGAAACATGGGTTGCCTTTGGGAGACTATTTTAAAATGCCCTTAGGTACCAATAATCTTCTAAATCGACATTTTTTAATTTTGTGTCCCTCTTTGCAACAATATAGACAAGCTAAGCCTTGATAGGAGTTACTTTTGCTTGATTGATCTTTTATCTTATAAGTATGTTTTTGATAAGGATTAATCATACTTTTCTAAAGTTTGATCGATCAATAGAAAATGTGACTTTGGGTTGTAAAGCCTTGTCTAATTTGGCTTTAATAATTCTAGTCTCTCTTTTCCAAATGTGACAAGTTTCACATCCATGCCTATAGTTTTCACCGAAGAAAATAGGCACTCTATTGTACGCCCCTTTTGGATCGTTGTCCATTGTCTAAAGAGTTATATGTGAAGCACTAGATGAACCGGTGCTCTGATACCACTTGTTAGACGATAAGACTTATCTAGAAGGGGGGTTGAATAGATACCGTGATTTTTAAAAGTATTTTAAAGTAAACTTTAAACGCATTGAAAGCTACCCGGATACACTCGTCTAAAAATGATCCTCTATTGAAAAGACCGAATATGCGTAAAACCGAATGGAATGAATCAATGAGAATTATTAACACTTAATTCAATTATAATTGATCACTTATACTTTTTAACTGTGGTCAATTACTCCCAATGAATTATTGAGTATAAAACCCACAAATTTTCACTTTTGGGCTTTTATCGAACACTTGGTGTGCGTAATCACACCAAGTCCAATCTATCTTAATTTGTAGTGTTAAAACCAATTATAAAAACCAAAGTGATTACTATAGTCCTTAGCAATAGTTCTATCACACTACAAATCCAAACACTTGGAACCACAAGTGAAAATTTACAAATTATAGCAAATAAACGGTAAAAGACGAGAAAGAAAAATGACACGCGATTTGTTTAGGAAGTTCCCTTTGTCGTCCTTGTGTGGCGTACTCCGCCCCTAATTCTAGAATGTAGAATTAGGATAATTGCTATTATGATTTCAAAGTTTGTATAAGAGATAGAAAATAGTCACCACAATTCAAACCCAATATGTTAAATTGAAAACTAAGCTCCTCTCTTGCCTTGATTCGATTTAAACCAAGTATGTCACCAATCTTCGATAAACCTTCGATTGTAGCTACCTTGTTGAGAACCTAAACCATTTATCAAACCCTCTTCTCGACTAATTTGATTTCAAGATGGTGACCCCAATTCTTCCTTCACAATCCTCTAATTTTAGATACCTTGTCGAGCGAACCCACGGTTCCTCAATCCCTTAAGCACGGCTGAATTTTAAAAAAAGAATTGTCAAAAACCCCTAAATCCCAATGATCTTGGAGGACAAAACCCTCAGATTTTATTCAAGAAAAACCCATAATTACTCAACCCGAACAAGATTACAATCTTCTACTTCATACATTATCAACACATGCTCCGCACCTTGATCGACCAAAATTATTATGTGTAGTTGTCAATGGATGAGTGAGAGGTTGAAGATGATGAGCACCCTGTGTATCTATTTCACTTTTCTTGTTTTAAAACCAAATGATAGAACCTAACAAGATTATATATGTTATCTCAAGTCAAAACCCAAACTATCAAGCTAAAAAACAGATTTAACGAGTGAATGATCGACCTATACCAAAAGGGGGACTCGACCTGAGCATTCCCGAGAGTTCCAGAAGACAAAGTGCGCGATCCATGCGTTGACCGCTCCAGGGTTATGCGTCGATGCATAGTTCCTAAAGATTACTCTCAGGTTGAGTCGACCATATAGTCGACGTGACTAAACTCGAGACTTCCCCAAGGCGCAACTTTCAATTCATGTGTCGACCGCTTCAGGGCTATGAGTCGATACATTGTTCCTAAAAATTACTCCGAGGTTGAGTCGACCATATAGTCGACATGAGCATACTCAAAACTTCCCCAAGGAAAAACATTCAATCATGCATCGGCCGAAGCTTTCTTTGAGTCGACTCAGAGCATAGAATTTCCAAAAATACCAATTCTCGAAGACTTTTCATGCTTCCTTGTCCACCATATCATCTAGCAACATTTCCAACATATAGTGGAAAGTTTTGACATCATTGAAACCCTTATTGAAGGAACCTTTCCCTCACAGAAAGTAGTGAGATGGACGGCTTTGGTGCAGTTCAAGGTTGGTTGATACTCGATGCTACGCTCATTGAGATTCCACTTTCAGGATGTTTTGGTGGCAAGCTAGTTGTCGTGCTACAATAAATCTTGCGAGAAAGATCGGTGATATTAGATTCCTAGAACCAGGTTACTATTTTTGCCTATGGACTTCATGCAAGCCTTTAAACCTAGGACTCTTGTGTGACTTTTTTTGTGTTTGCTATCTATCTAACACGAACATGACATCATAACATCATAACATTATATCATCATGGCATTTTACTAACCATTTCAAGGATCTTAGGGATCTTTGGTGTAGGATTATCATAAGCCAAATTTCTAGCAAGGGGCAAGAGGATTTATTTTCCTCTAGCCAGATGCCGCCAAGATCAAAGTACATTATCTTGAGTCAGAGGCTAGGACCCACTTGATATGGTGAGCTTTGATTATTATGGAAAGACTTTCAAAGATAAAGACTCAAAGTTCTTCAGACAAAGTTGCAACCAGACTCAGTTTCTGATATTTCAAATTTTTAATCCCGCGAGATCCTTGAAAACATTGCATACGCATATACATGTCATGCATATCATTACATAACAAGTGTTCTCAAGATAGGTTTTCTTATCTTCTTGTTGCTTGTTTCAGCAGAAAATTGCTCTTGAATAGACAATCAAAGATCTCCAAGCTCAAAATGCCCAATTCCAACAAATGTTCCTGAATTTGGCCAAGGGGCAAGAAGAATTGAAGCACTTGTCGCTAATGGGAAGAGGAAGAAGAAAAAGAAACCGATCAGCATCCTTAACATGGGGAGGAGGTTCAGAGGACCAGTCAAGCAAGTTTGAGATCTTAATATCCCATCGGAAGAAGATGACAAACATGATGAAGATAGAAAGAGTGTGAAAATTGAAAGAAGAAATCCAGGTTTTGACAAATTTCCTGATGAAGAGGAAGATGATTATTTAAATGAGCAATATCCCCTGCTAATGAGAAGTATAAGTTACTGGAAGAGCGTCTGAGAGTTATGGAAATCCAGAAGGTGCCTGAATTGAACTTTGATGATTTGGGTCTAGTTTCAGGAGTTGTCATTCCTCCTAAATTTAAAACTCCTATCTTTTCCAAGTATGACGACGTTTCCTACCCGAAGCTGCACTTGAGGTCATATGTTCGGAAAATTCAACCACACACTGTTGATAAGAAGTTATGGCTACATTTCTTTCAAGAGAGTCTATCTAGAACACAACTAGAATGATATTATCAACTTGAAGGTGCTAATATTCGTACTTGGAAAGATTTGGCTGCAGCTTTCTACAAACAGTATCAATATAATTCTGATTTGGCGCCAACCCGCATGCAACTACAAAGTATGTCCATGGGTTCCGAGGAAGGTTTCAAAGAGTATACACAAAAATGGAGAGATCTTGCAGGCAGAGTTCAACCTCCTTTGGTTGATAGAGAGTTGGTTGACATGTTCATGAGTACACTGACAGGTCCTTTCTATAATCACCAACTCGAAAGTTCTTCAACCGGTTTCACTGAACTGATATTGACAGGAGAACATGTTGAGAATGGAATTAGAAGCAGTAAAATTCAGGTGGCTACATCTTCAAATGCTGTGAAAAAGGCTTATAATGGTAAGAGAGAATCCAATGCTGTGTATGGTCAGAAGGGTCATAATAAGAGTGACAACAACCAATATGTGGGGGAAATACTAATCTCTAGTCCTGTGTTAGTGCAACAACAACAACAACAGAATAATTAGCGTATGCAGGATGCACCCAGGAGACAGTTCATAAAAATCAACATGTCGTTGGATCAAGAATTATAACACATGTTGAAGGCAGGGTTGATTAAATTGAGAGATCCGCCTCAGAATCCCAACACTTCCTCTCCCTGCTACAATCCCAATACAAGGTGTGCATATCACTTCGACAGCCCCTTGAATGATACTAGCAATTATTGGGCTCTGAAGAATAGGATCCAAGACATGATTGACACTAAGGAGATCGAATTTGACCCTCTTGAGACTCCTAATGTGATTACTGCACCCATGCCTAATTATGACAAGGGCGTTAATGCTATTGATGATGTTTATGTTGTGGAAGACGCTGATAGCGACTATGACATAAGCAGTTGGATTTTCCCTACTACTGGCAATGGGCTCAATAATTGGAAGAATGGAGACTTTATCCCAATCTCCTTTAGTCAGAAGTAAATTCTATTTTCTGTTTTCTTACTTTCAATTTTTTGGTTATGTAATTTAAACAATAAACTTTAATCCTTGTGCCTTACCGGGGCACAACGATCCATTTGTTAGGGTATCATTATTCATCAGCATATTTTCATTTAATAAATCATTGGACGTTTGCATTCAAATTTTGTGCTCTCTGTTTTTATTTTACTTTATTTGCTTCTAAAATAGCTATATGTTCTTACACACACCCACACAACAAATTCCAGATCCATATCCACCCTGGATCCCATTGATAATAATTCTATTATTGCCACTTATGACTTCAAAAATCCATTTTACCAAGCCAGGGATGAAGGTGAGGAAGATTGTGAAATATGTGGAGATCTTTCTAGGCTGTTAATGCAAGAATAAAGAGCCATACGACCGTATGAGGAGCCAGTCGAGGTTGTGATTTTTGGTATTGAAGAGGACAAGAAAGAAATCAAGATAGGTGCCAACCTAGAGGACAATGTCAAAAAGATATTGATCCAGATGTTGCGTGACTATGTTGAGATCTTTTATTGTTCGTACGAAGACATGCCAGGGCTTGATACCGATATTGTGGTTCACCGTCTACGGACGAAGTACGGTCGCCCCCTATAAAGCAGAAGATTCGTCGTATGCGTCCCGAGATGTCTGAAAAGATCAAGGCTGAGGTTATGAAACAATTTAATGCAGGTTTCTTAGTTGTTACGTATTATCCTCAGTGGGTTGCAGATGTGGTTCCAGTACCTAAGAAATATTGTAAGGTGCATATGTGTATAGACTACAGGGATCTGAATAGGGTGAGCCCCAAAGATGACTTTCCGCTTCCACATATTGATGTTCTGGTTGACAACACCGCTCAACATAAAGTATTTTCCTTCATGAATGGTTTCTCCGGTAATAATAAAATTAAGATGGCACCTGAAGACATGGAGAAGACTACTTTTACCACACAATGGGGCACTTTCTGTTATAAAGTTATTCCTTTTGGTTTGAAGAACGCCGATGCAACATATCAACGTGCTATGGTAGCATTATTCCATGATATGATCCATCACGAGATAGAGGTTTATGTGGATGACATGATAGCCAGGTCCCAAGCTGAAGAAGAACATCCCGACCACCTACACAAGCTATTTGAGAGATTGAAGAAATACAAATTAAGGTTTAATCCAAACAAGTGCACCTTTGGGGGTGAGATCCGGTAAACTCCTAGGTTTCGTCGAAGTTGATCCTGCCAAGGTTAAAGTTATCCAAGAAATTCCAGCTCCCCGTACTGAGAAGGAAGTCAGAGGTTTCCTAGTAAGATTGAACTATATTGCATGATTTATTTCCCACTTAACCGCTACCTGTGAGACAATCTTCAAGTTACTAAAGAAAGATCAATTAGTGAAGTGGAACAGTGATTATAGAATAGCCTTCGACAAAATCAAGGAGTATCTCCAGGAACCACCAATCTTAATGTCTTCAGTTCCCAGAAGACCATTCATCATGTACCTAACAATATTAGATAACTCAATGGGGTGTGTGTTGGGGCAGCATGACGAGTCTGGTCGAAAAGAGCATGCAATATACTACCTTATAAAAATGTTTAGCGATTGTGAAACAAGATACTCACTGCTCGAGAAAACTTGTTGCGCTTTGGCATGAGCTGCTCGCTGACTAAGACAGTATATGTTCACTCATACTACTTTGTTGATCTCTAAGACGGATCCAATAAAATTCATATTCGAGAAACCTGCTCTCTCTGGAAGAATAGCAAGATGGAAAATGGTCTTGACCAAATACGACATTCAGTATAATACTCAGAAGGCAATCAAAGGAAGTGTATTGGCAGACCATTTGGCTCACCAGGATGTAGATGACTATCAGTATATGAATTTTGAGTTCCCGAATGAGAATATTATGCTAGTTACATATTATGAAGAACCTGAGTCAGGATCCCAATGGACTATTGTTTTTGGTGGAGCTTCCAACGTGCTTGGTAATGGAATTGGTGTTGTAATTGTCTCTCCCAAGGGTGGCCATATGCCCATTACCTCTAGATTATGTTTTGATTGTACCAACAACATGGCAGAGTACGAAGCATGCATCATGAGTATCAAAGCTGCTATTGATATGAGAATTAAATTCTTGAATGTATATGGGGACTTATCCCCAGTGATCAGTTAGATTAAGGGAGAATGGGATACGAAGCATCCAATCTCATTCCTTATCAAGAGCATGTGTTGACATTAATTTCGTACTTCGAAGAAATCACTTTTGAACATATTCCATGAGAAGAGAATCAATTGGCAGACGCATTGGCTACCATGTTATCTATGTCCAAAGTCAGATGGGATAATGAATCTCCTCGAATTTCTATTGAGAAACTAGACGAATCGGCTCATTGCTATGAAGTTGATATTGATGGAGTAGAGGCAAAGCCTTGGTACCACGAAGTAAAATATACCACGAGACTCAAGAGTATCCTGAAGGGGTATCTATTAATGATAAGAAATTTCTAAGTAGGTTCTCTTCCAAGTTCTTTCTGATTAATGAAATATTTTATAAGCGCAACCATGATTCGACTTTGCTTCATTGTGTAAACAAGAAGGAAGCTGAGAATATTATGGAATATATGAACGGATGAGTCTTTGGTATTCACTCCAGTGGACATACGATGGCTAAGAAAATTCTGAGAGCGGGTTATTATTGGTTGACCATGGAAACCGATTGCTACCATCATTCCAGAACTTGTCATAAATTCCAGATTTATGCTGACAAAGTACATGTACCTCCGGTTCCCTTGAATGTCTTGACTGCTCCTTGGCCATTTGTGATGTAGGGAATCAATATGATTGGAGAGATTATGCCTACCGCTTCTAATGGGCATCGTTTCATCCTAGTCACTATTTATTATTTCACAAAGTGGGTAGAAGTAGCCTCGTTTGTCTCTGTTACCAAGAATGTTGTGGATCAATTCATTAAGTATAACCTTATTTGTCGGTATGGCATACTCGATAGGATCATCATGGAAAATGGTGCCAATCTTAACAACATTATGATCACATAACTCTACATGTAATTTAAAATTAAGCATCACAATTCTTCTCCATATCAACCAAAGATGAATGGCATAGTGGAAGCCGTCAACAAGAATATCAAGAAGATTTTGCAGAAGATGACAGTGACATACAAAGATTGGCATGAGATGCTACCATTTACTCTTCATGGTTATCACACTTTAGTATGTACATCAACTAGGGTAACCCCATTTTCTCTGGTCTATGATATGGAGGTTGTTTTACCCGTTGAAGTCCATATTCCTTCTCTAAGGATTATGAAAGACGCGGACTTAGATGAAGATGAGTGTATTTAGACTACACTTAACCAGATAAATTTTATTGATGAAAAAAGGCTTGCGGCTATTTGTCATGGTTAGATGTATCAGAAGCGCGAGATTAAGGCATTTAACAAGAAAGTCAAACAATAGGTGTACCAGGCTGGTGATTTGGTAATAAAGCACATCATCCTACCACAAGGTGATCCCAGGGGGAAATGGACTCCCGTGTACGTAGGGCCATTTTTAATCAAAAAGATATTTTTTGGTGGTGCTATGATACTTACCACCATGGACGGTGAAGATTTTCCACACCCTGTGAACATGGACATGGTCAAAAAATACTATGCATTAAAGAGACCTGCTAGGTTGACTAGCCTAGGAAAAATTAAGGGCATTCTGGAGAACCAAAAGGGTTTGGCCAAAAGTTAGGGATATATATATATATATATATATATATATATATATATATATATATATATATATATATATATATATATATATATATATATAATTGTACATCCGACAAGTTGAAAACCTAAAAAGGCGGTTTGGCCAAAAAAGGATATCCCGATGGATTGAAAACCCGAAAGGGCGGTCCAGGAAAAAGTTAGAGATTAAAGCGCACGATTATGCCCCGTTGGATCACCCATCCACTTACAGCTAGCATAATCACTAATGCCAAGTTTGTGATACGGTGGGAGAACAGACTTGAGTTTTGCGTTTGTTTTCGCACTTGTTCGGTTTAGCAAGAGTCGCCACCGAATTTTTATTTTATCCTAAAGGAAAGGTTAAAAAAGCACAGGAAAAACTTTTTGAGATGTTTCGTGGGTTCGGGGGGTAGATTATGAAAAGGGAAGGTATTAGCACCCTTTTCATCCATGGTTATCCATGGGCTCTTAGTTACTTGGTTTTAGATCACTTGCCTTGATTTTTGATTGCTTGAAATGGTGTGTGTATTTGTGTTTTGAAAATGTTTTGAAATAGACGCCTTTGTTTCGGCAACCGTTGTAATGACTCGTGTTTGAGTATATACGAAGGTGTGTATCTTTTCGAAAAGATGTTTCAAATGTTTTTGAAAGTTTGTTTTTGAAAGTGTTTGTGGAGTGTGGTTTGAAAAGTAGGCAAGTGTTTTTGCAAGTTGATCAAGCAACTAAGAGTTTTGTCTACCCCTAATGTACTCAAAGGTTTTTCTCGTGTTTTAACCCTTTTTAACAATTTTGTTCCACCATTGTATTTGGTGGACAATCTTGTGTTTAGGATGTTTAACGGGATGGGCGCGGGTCATCGTATGGACCATGAATGCAATGGTGCCAAGTGTCTTTGGCAATTTTCTTGAAGGGACTTGATCACTTTTGGGCAACTTCGAAAGCGTCATCGAGGGACTATGATCATTTGATTTGTTTTTGTTTTGCCAAAGAAACTCAACATGCAAGCATGGCCCATTTTGGAAGGCAACAAGCGGGATTACCCTAGGGGTGCAAGTGTGATTGGTGTATTGATTTTCATGCATTTATCTTGTGTTAGGTTATCTAGAGGTTGATTTTATTGGCATACAAACCCTAGGTCTAAACATGGTATAATTCAAAAGCGATAAATTGCGGGAATTTAAAGTCTACGCTATTACAAAATAGTATCCGGGAGTGGGGGTACAATTATTTACAAATGGGGGATGAGACTTATAGGAGGATAGTATCCAAATAATTACAACCAAATCGAATTGCGCAAATGTAAAATATAATGTATAGCAATGTATAAGAATAGCAAATGTGTATAAGAGCAATGTAAATGTATTATTGTATTGTAAATGTGTAAGTGTATGCGTAAATGATTATGTGATTTATTTACAGGTTTGAGAAATGTTAACTTAATAAGGAAATTAAGTATGGTGTTTATTCTTTTTGGATATTTGTATTTCTTTGTTAAATATGTACAAACAAAGTATTTTAAGAAAAGAAAAGTATTAACTTAAAGAAAATTATGTATTGATTTATTTATGTACAAATAAGAAAATTTTAATAAAAGAAAGGAAAAGGTTTTAAGTTCCATTTTTTATGCATTAATATTAATGTTTTTTCAATTAGTGTTTTTATGTACAACCATTTTAATTTAAAGAAAGTTTTAATGTTTTAGGTTTAAGAAAGAATTAAGGCCTATGTATTTTCTTTAAAAACGTAATAATAAAAAAAAGGAAAAAAATAAGACCATTTTATATAAACAAGGTTATTTATTTAATAAAGTATTATTTTAGATTATGTATAAGATGATTACTATATTACTTTTATTTACAAACAAAAAATTAAATTATGTTAGTTTTTAAAAGGAAAAATAAGATGATAAAAGGGGTTAGTTTATGTAAAAGAAAAAGGGATGGGCTAAAAGGGCATTAGGCCCAAACTAAATAAATAGAATAAATAAAAAAGGGGGTGTTAATGTAATGGGCTTAGGTATCCTGAACGGGCAAGGCCCAATATGCTCACAACAATTTGTAAGGGTTTGTCAATGTTTGTTCAGAAAGGGACTTAGGGTTTGTGAGAACACAGAGGCACGCAGTTCGTTCTCTTCGTCACTTCTTTGTCTTCTTCATCTCTCAAGCCAAAAACTGAACCACTTCCTTCGCCTAAGGCCACCAACGCCACCCTCTATCCTCTTCCTCATGCTCACTCAAACGGCGGTAAAAAGGAAGGTACAATTTCTCGTTTGTGTCTTAAGGTTTTCGTTAGTTCCCTTTTGCATGTTTAGTTTTTCGTTTATTTTTTCTGATTAAATGTTTCTTTTGTCTGAGGTGCGTGAAAAGGGAGAGAAGTTATACCTTTCGAAGGAGACGGAGGGGGAATGAAGATGGAGGCGCTCAGGCGGCCGGAGGCGAGTCTTAGTGATGCTGGAAAACCTGGTTTGTATCGTTGTCTTTTATTAGGGTTTGATGATGATCTTGAGAACCTTAGCTTTAATGTCTTTTCCTCTTCTTCTGTTTGCCCTATTTCTGTATGCTTGATTGATGTCTTGATGCCTTGGATGATGAATATGGTTTCTTGCTGATGTTGGTTATACTGATGCTTCTTTGTTGCCTTCGTTGATTCTGAGATGACGATTTTTGCTTTTGTTGGTTACCCAATGATGAACTCCTTGAGTTCTGAGGGTTTTGTGTTGGTTCAAATGTTTTGAGTTTTTTTTTGAAAGCTTGCCCAATGATGAAATTTTTTGAGGGCTCGTGTTGGTTGCCTTGAAATGCCTAGAAGACAGGTTATGGGCGTGAGGGCCTTGAGGCTTGATGCAGGTCTGGATTTGGTTTGATATTATGTGAGTTTGTTTGGGTTTGACAGTTCAGGCAGGTAAGGCTTGGACAGGTTGAGCTTTGGTTCAAGGTTTAACACAGTTTGGTTTTTGGCTTGAAGCCTGATGCTTTAGGTTTGACAGGTTATCTCTTGTTTGTATATTTGTTTGGATGAAAGGCCTATGCAGATTGGAGGCTTGTAGTTTCTTGCTTCATGTTTGTTTAGGCTTAGAGTTTTAAGGCTTTGGCTTGATGAAGGCTAAGGCTTCTGGTTTTTTAGGCTTCTGTTTGTGTTTTTTGATGGTAAGGCTTGACAGGTTGGGCGTTTTGTTTATACTTGACAGGTTGGGTGTTTTTTTTGTTGATAGTGAAGGCAGGTTAGGCTTGTAGAAAAGTCTTTGAGGCTTCTGAGATATATTCTACAGGTTGTTGGCTTTTTGTATATTTTCAGGGTCTTTGCTCTCTTGTCTTTTAAGGGCAGGAGGCGCTATATTTTCTTGGTCAAATTTGTGGACAGGTTTGCAAGGCTTGAGACTTTCACTCTTTGTGATCACTTCTGCTGCATATGTTCTGTCTCCTTTTGAATAGCTCTGATACATGCTCTTTTTAGCCTTTAGCCTGCTGTACTATAATCTACTTTCCTCTCTCTTTCTCTCTCCGGATTAAAGAAAGCATTTTTATTGCTTTAATTTCGTCTTTTCTGAAAAAACAAATGGCCTAGGAATATGATGCATTCTGAATATTGCTTGCAATTGTCCCTTTTCCACTGCATATTTCCATGTTTCTTGCATACTTTATGTACTTTCTCTTGACAGCTTTTGGAGTTGTTGATACTTTGATATCCTTGGATAGCTTTTGGCTTAGTTTGAGAATGTAGTTCAGTTTGCCTTTACTTGTACATGTTGTTTGGAAACTTGGTTGACAATTCTTTTGATTTATGCAGTATGCTTAAGAATTTTGAATTTGTGCAAAAATCATAACTTTGTGCATTCATGTCTTTTTCTTTTGCAAGCAACTTTCATCCCTCTTTGTGAACCGGGAGAAATCTCGTGATTTGCAGAGAGGGCAAAACTAATTCCGGCCATTCGTTTTTAATGATGAATCTTTTTAACTGTCTATCTTCAATTTTTTTTTTTGCTTTGACTTTTCTTTTGTTTCTTGTTTTGCAGATGAAAAATAAATGAGCAACAAGGGAGCATTGGATAGAAGATGAAGACTTAGAAATTTTAGAACATAGTTTTATTTCAATTTAAATTATTGTAATATTATTATTGTAAATATTTTGTAAACAATAACAATTATATAAATAATTTAAAGATAAATAAAAAGTCCTTTTATTGACATTCATTTTTTATTCTTCTTCAAATATTTATCTAATTGTTTATAATTCTTAAATTATAATAAAATGGAAATAAATTCCAATTATTCTAACTTAAAATAAATAATCAATTGATAAACACTGTGGTCTTATCATCAATCAATAACAAACCCGGCGCTCCAATTATCCAAAGCAATGCACAGTTAATCAAACCAGACGACAGTTAATCAAACAACACGTCCACATGCCTCCTTTCACTGATTAAATCCAAACAACTGCAAATTAACAACCAGCAGCCTCAATTCTTGTTTCAGAGTAATTTGAAAAGCATTGATAGAACTAACTCTTCTTGAGAAATATGCGCACAAAACCCTGATTTTTTACTTAACACTGGAGAAACGCCTGCCTGATCAAACTTTGAGCCAATTCAACCAAACCCTAAGAAATCTGTTTGAACTGCCTAAAAATCAATAAAAACCCTAAATTTTGTCTGACTGACGAGAAAAGTCAGTTTGACCGATTCTTGAGCCAGTCTGAAAAATCAGGAAAAGCCCGAAACTGCGATTTCTTATGGAGAAAAAGGAGGGCAAATTTTGGGGTACAACAGTTGCCCCTGTTCAATCTTCTTGAACCTGAAGAGGTAGATTGGCAATTTTGCCTTTCGTGACTTGAAGGTAAAAGGAGATTGGACACTAGAGTGCCCAAAAAATTTGCACTCGGTGATGTGATGGTAGAGGGAATGGGCTTGAAGATGCCATTTGGTGATGGGCTTCAAGATGCCATCTGGAGCGTGACAGAATCTTGTCGGGGGATGGGCTTAACGATGCCATCTGGAGATGTTGAATTGTATGTCATTGGTGAGTGGACGAGTATCAGAAAGGTAACCATGTTTTGGAACATCTTTGAACTGGGGGTCTGAACAAGCGATAGATTGACATCCGTGTTTGGAGAATCCGTAAACTGTTTTCAGAAGTCTTGAAGTTGAATAAGCAATAGAACAACATCCGTCGATGAGGAAGCGTCTGTAAACTGTTTTCAAAAGTTGAGAAGAATCTGAACAAGCGATAAGTTAACATCCATTACTGGAGAACCTGTAAACTGTTTTCAGAAGTCTTGAATTTGAAGCTTACTAATTCTTATCCTGAAAAAGGGTGAGATATTAGCTGAAACACGAAGTCATGTTGCATGAAATGTATGATGCAATGTATGTTATATCAATGTTTATGAGATGAATGTAATGAATGCGCATGTAAGCTGACGAGCTGTCCTGCTGAGGATAGATGAATCCTGGACGGCTGAAGATAAAAGAATCTTGACTGCTGCCGGGGAAAATAATTCCTTGACTGCTGCTGGGTAGGGCAAGAATCTTTTGATCGTTGAAGATGAGAAGTCCTGGGACCACTGTTGGGGGATCAGGAGTTTGGATTGTATGTCAATCTACTGGGGATTCCTGTCTTGAGGAGATCTTCACTGGAGAATATTCGAATATTCTGTGAGGAATTGAGAATGGGTCTTCATTCTGCTAATGCTTAACTGTTATCTGGTCGATCTCCAGGCTTTCACAGAAGCTTGTACTGTCATTTGGTCGTAATCCAGGCTTCACAATAGCTTGCTAAGCTGCTATCCGGTCAAATCCGGGCTTCACGGCTTGTGTTAAAGGTATACCACTATCTGGTCGATTCTAGGCTTCATAGTATTCTTGACTGCTGTCTGGTCGTAATCCAGGCTCCACAGAAATTTGTATTGTTAACTGGTCGTAATCCAGGCTTCACAATAGCTTGCTAAGCTGCTATCCGGTCGAATCCGGGCTTCATGGATTTTGTTAAAGATATACCACTATCTGGCCGACTCCAGGCTTCGTAGTATTCTTGACTGCTGTCTGGTCGTAATCCAAGCTTCACAGAAACTTGTATTGTCAACTGGTCGTAATCCAGGCTTCACAATAGCTTGCTAGGGATTAAACTATTATCCGGTCGAATCTGGACTTTATAGCTTGCCCTGAGGGGACATCTTTATCTGGTCGTAATCCATGTTTGATGGTTGTATGGCATTGTTATCCGGTCGTACTCCGGGCTTCACAATATGCTGTAGGGATTAAGATACTATCCGGTCATATCCGGGCTTTGTAACTTGAATCTTGTGAGAATTTGATCTTTGACGACTGTAGCTTCCAACAGATGATGAAGGAGTTTTTGAACGACCGATCAACCTGAAATGTAATTTGTTCTGGAGAATAAGTCCTGGACAAATGTTGGGGAAATAAACCCATAATCAAAGTTGGGGATAGAAGAACTCTGGGGTTACTGAGGATGAGAAATCCTTGTTGTCTGCTAACTGCTTGGGGAACAAGATCTTCACTTGTTAAGGGATCTTAGGACCACTGTTGGGGATTGGATCTCCTTGGTGACTTGCGGGGTGAGAGAATTCTGATGATCTTTGCTGGGGAGTTCAGGACCTGGTAGACTTATGCTGGAGAGATATGACTGGGAATCTTCAGTCTGGTGGGAAATATCTCCGTGGGGAGGATGTTCACTGGTCTGGTTCTAATGGGGATTGACGGTTGGAAGTTTTAGCTCCGCTGGGGATAGGATTTTCAGATTTTAGGGCTCCACCGGGGGTGCTGGAACTTATCCTTGGGGGGACTAAGTTCTGGAAGGCTCTCTGGTTGGGGAGATCAGCTTTGAGAAAGCACTTGTTCTGCTGAGGATCCTGGAGTTAAACTCTGTCTGGGGACTCCATCTGAAAGGGCGTCGAGATATCTATCTGTACCTTCAACCCATCAATAATCATCTTCTCCTGATTTGTAAGGAAATGACTATGTTCAAATGCATATGCCTACTTAACAAAACATTGGACGTTTCTCAAGTAAACATAAGTGTGAAAGAGAAAAAGGAGGACAAAGCAAATTTGTGTATTTGGAAAAGTATTTGTATTAACTTTCTATGAGCATCTTTGTACAAAGGAGACAGGCATCCTTGTAAGAGGATGTCGCCGTAAAAATTGAAAATTTTATACAAAAGAAAGATGGCTATGTGAAATAACTCCATGGGATTCCATTCTGCTATGGCCTTCACAACTCTGAATATTTGTCCATTCAATGCTTCGCTTGCCGATGACTGGATTGATCAGAAGCTTGGAGTTCGTTGATGAAGAGATTGTCCTTAAAGTGATCCGACGAGACATAGTCATATGCTTTAATTCCCTAACTTTTGCCTGAATCGCCCTTTCGGGTTTTCGATCCACCGGGAAACCCCTTTTTGCCTAAGTCGCCCTTTCGGGTTTTCGACTTGCCGGGTGTACAGATTTTTTGTTTTATCCCTAATTTTTGCCTGAACCGCCCTTTTGGGTTTTCGGTTCACCGGGATGCCCCTTTTTTGCCCAAGCCGCCCTTTCGGGTTTTCGACCTGTCGGGTTATTTTATGCGTAGTATCTTTTGACTATGTCTGCGTTCGTGGGGTGCGGCAAATCATCGCCGTCCATGGTGGTCAGAATCATTGCACTACCAGAAAATATGCTCTTGATCACAAATGGTCCTTCGTAAGTAGGAGTCCATTTGCCCCTGGGGTCACTTTGTGGTAAGATAATCCGCTTGATCACGAGATCTCTGACTTGATATACTTGACGTCTAACTTTCTTGTTGAAAGCCTTGATCATCCGTTTTTGGTACGTCTGGCCATGGCAAACAGCAGCGAGTCGTTTCTCGTCGATCAAATTGAGTTGGTAAAGTCGGGTCTGAATCCAATCTTCTTCATTCAAACCTGCATCTTTCATAATCCTTAAGGAAGGAATCTGAACTTCCATGGGCAGGACAGCTTCCATGCCGTATACCAAAGAGAATGGGGTTGCCCCGGTTGAAGTACGTGTTGTGGTATGGTATCCGTGCAGAGAAAACGGTAGCATCTCATGCCAGTCCTTGTAAGTGATTGTCATTTTCTGAATGATCTTCTTAATGTTTTTGTTCGTAGCTTCAACAACACCGTTCATCTTCGGCCGATAGGGAGATTAATTGTGATGATAAATCTTGAACTGTTCGCACAGAGCGGTGATCATAGTATTATTTAGATTGGTTCCGTTGTCTGTGATGATCCTGTCGGGGACACCGTACTGGCATATGAGGTTTTGCTTGATGAAGCGGGCAACCACATTTTTTGTAACAGAGGCGAAGGAAGCTGCTTCGACCCATTTGGTGAAATAGTCAATGGCGACCAGGATGAAGCGATGTCCATTGGATGTAGTGGGCTTGATCTCTCTGATCATGTCAATGCCCCACATTGCGAATGGCCACAGAGCTGTCAGCATGTTGAGAGGAACCGGAGGAATGTGCACCTTATCGGCGTATATTTGGCACTTATGGCAGGTACGGGAGTGTTAATGGCAATCAGCTTCCATGGTAGACCAGTAGTAGCCTGCCCTTAGAATCTTCTTAGCCATCGTGTGTCCGCTCAAGTGGGTGCCGAATGTACCGTTGTGTATCTCAGTCATGATCAATTCTGCCTCAGCTTTGTCCACACATCGGAGTAAAACATAATCATGGCTGCATTTATAGAGGATGCCATTACTCAGGAAGAACTTGGCAGCAAACTTCCTTAGGAACTTCTTGTCATTTACTGAAGCTCCTTCGGGATATTCTCTAGTCTGGAGATACCTTTTGATTTCATGAAACCAGGGTTGTTTCACTACTTCTTCGGTATTGATCTCGTGAAAATGTGCAGGTTCATCCATTCGCTCGATAGTTATTTGGGGAGCCTTGTTATCCCAATTGAGTTTAAACATGGAAGACATTGTAGCCAGAGCATCTGCTAGCTGATTCTCTTCTCGCGGGAAATGCTCGAAGGTGATTTGCTCGAAATGAGGCAACAATGTCAAGACATGTTCTTTGTATGGGATAAGATTGGGATGTTTGGTATCCCACTCTCCTTTGATTTGACTGATAACCAAAGCCGAGTCCCCAAATACGATCAAAGATTTGATCCCCAAGTCTATGGCAGCCTTGAGACCAAAAATGCAAGCTTCATATTCAGCCATGTTATTGGTACAGCTGAAGCAGAGTCGGGCCGTGAAAGGCGTGTGGCAACCTTCTGGGGAAATGAGTACCGCACCGATACCGTTTCCAAGTGCATTTGAATCACCATCAAAGTACAGGGTCCATCGGGATCCCTTTTCAGGTCCGTCATACGGTCCGTTACCTTCAATGTTGTCCAAATTCATGATGTCCTCATCTGGGAAGTCAAATCTCATGGATTGGTAATCTTCGATAGCTTGATGAGCCAGATGGTCAGCTAGTACATTCCCTTTTATAGCTTTTTGGGTGGTGTACTGGATGTCATACTCAGTTAGGATCATTTGCCATCTAGCTATTCTTCCAGATAAAGCAGGCTTTTCGAAGATATACTTGATAGGATCCATTTTGGAAATCAACAGAGTGGTATGAGTCAACATATACTGTCTTAGTCGGCGAGCAGCCCATACCAAAGCGCAGCAAGTTTTCTCGAGCAGTGAGTAGCGAGTCTCACAGTCGGTAAACTTTTTGCTAAGGTAATAAATGGCATGCTCTTTTCGACCAGACTCGTCATGCTGGCCCAAAACACACCCCATTGAGTTATCCAAGACGGTCAGATACATGATCAATGGTCTTCCCTCGACGGGTGGCATCAGAATAGGAGGTTCTAGAAAATACTCCTTGATCTTATCAAAAGCAGTTTGGCAATCGTCGTTCCATTCGACTACCTGATCTTTCTTTAGTAGTTTGAAAATTGGCTCACAGGTAGAAGTCAGATGAGAGATGAATATGGCAATATAGTTCAAGCGCCCCAAGAATCCTCTAACCTCCTTTTCACTACGGGGAGCAGGCATCTCTTGTATTGCTTTCACTTTTGCTGGATCGACTTCAATGCCTTTGTTGCTGACAATAAACCCTAGAAGTTTACCAGACCTAACTCCAAAAGTGCATTTACTTGGATTCAGCCTGAGTTTGTATTCTTTCAACCTGGCAAACAGCTTTTCTAGATGTTCAAGGTGCTCCTCCTCTGTTTGTGATCGAGCTATCATATCGTCTACGTAAACTTCAATCTCATGATGTATCATATCATGAAATAAAGCTACCATGACGCGTTGATAAGTTGCCCCTGCGTTCTTCAATCCGAACGGCATCACCTTGTAGCAGAAGGTACCCCATTGTGTAACAAAGGTTGTTTTCTCCATGTCCTCGGGGGCCATTTTAATTTGGTTGTAGCCCGAGAAGCCATCCTTGAAGGAAAACACTTTGTGCTGAGCTGTGTTGTCAATCAAAATGTCGATATGGGGTAGCGGAAAATCATCTTTAGGGCTGGCCCTATTCAAATCCCGGTAGTCCACACACATTCTGACCTTGCCGTCTTCTTTAGGTACTGACACGATGTTAGCAACCCATTATGGATAGGATGTAACAGCCAGAAAACCAGCATTGAATTGCTTCATCACTTCTGCTTTGATCTTCTCAGACATGTCGGGCCTCATTCGGCGGACTTTTTGTTTGATCGATGGACAATCTTCTCTTGTAGGGAGACGGTGAACCATGATGTCTGTGTCTAAACCCGGCATGTCTTCATAAGACCAAGCGAAGATTTCAACGTACTCATTTAACAGCTGTATCAATCGTTCCTTGACACTTGGCTCCAGATTGGCACCCACTTGTACTTCCTTCCGGTCTTCCTCTGTTCCTAAGTTGACAGTTTCCAACAACTCTTCGTGAGGCAAGATGGCCCTTTCTTCTTGTTGTAGAAGTCTGGCTAGCTCTCCCGGTACTTCACAATCTTCGTCATCTTCATACTCAGCCTGATTGACCAGATCTTTAGAGTTATTGAAGGACATAGAAGAATAGTCACCCATAGAATCCAGAGTGGATGGGTACCTGCATTTGTGAGTGTGGGTGTGTGTAAGGGATAGCCATCCTTAAACAAACAAAATGCAAAAAGGAAAGAAAATGAACACAGCAGTTTATCAATGAAAAATGTCCAATGAATCATTAAACAGGGCATATGGATATGAAGATAATCAAAACCCTTACAAACGGACCTACATGCCCCGGGCAAGGCATGAGGTGAAAAAGTAGTGTACGGATTGTTCAAGAGTAAATATTACAAATCAACAGGAAATGTTTGACAGATAATTACTGATTAATAAAAGTAATGGGGACAAAGTCCTTTTCCTCCCAGTTGCGTAGTCCTCCCTCGACAGTTGGGTAGATCCAATCTTCAATGTTGGCCTCTTCGTCTTCACCTTCCAGAGCATTGATTCCATAAGGAGAAATCATGATGAGCGTTCTTTCAACCTTTGAGCGGCGCATAGCTTTATGTACCGCGGTAGTGAAACCTAATCCAAACTTGTTTGTTTTATGAGGAATATACGGCAACTGCCCCCGTGTTGAGCTCTTTCCTTCCTTCAATGCAGCTTTCGCGTCTTTTAGAGATGCCATCCTGACCATCTGCTTTGGTAACTCAGCTACCACTTTTGCTACTGCCACTTCAGGAGAGACTTCTTCGAAGTGCTGGAATGGTGTTTCAATGAATTCTCCTTCCACCTCTACATACCGAAAGGAGTTCAAATGGCTGACCATATATTCCTCTTCACCGTGCACGGTTATGATCTTTCCTTTGACAGGGTACTTCAACATTTGATGTAAGGAGGAGGTAACTGCCCCAGCGTTATGTATCCACGGCCTTCCCAGTAAGAAAGAGTATGACGGACGGATGTCCATCACATAGAAAGTTGAGGGGAATACTTTTGTGCCAACCTTAATGGGAATGTCTACCTCTCCGTGTACCATTCTCTTCGACCCGTCGAATTCCCTTACAATGATGTTACTTGGCCTCAACTCCAAGCCTTCACAATCTAAACGGTCGAGAGCCTTCTTAGGCAGCACATTCAGAGAAGAACCAGTGTCGACCAGAACATGGGCCAGAGTGGTTCCTTGGCATTCTACTGACACATGTAATGCGTCGTTGTGTTTTCTTCCTTTCGAGGTCAGGTCAGCATCTGAGAAACCTAAACCGTTGTCTGCTGTAAGACTGGCTACACAGTCTTGGAATTGGTCGGCAGAGGTTTCCTGGGGGACATGGGCTGTCTTCAGGAATCTGATCAATGCTTTGGCGTGCGCCTCAGAACAAAGCAGTGATGCTAACATGGAGATCTTCGAGGGGGTTTGCCCCAGTTTCTCTACCATGTCATAATCACTCTTTTTAATTATCTTCAGGATCTCCTCCATCTCTTTCTTAGAAGTCTCCGGGATGGCCAAAGGTTGAGCCCTCGTCCGGACGAGCTCATCTTGGGTTTCTTTACCTTTATCAGCAGAAGTAGGAGGGACAACAACGGGAATAATAGTTTCTTCAATCAACGGAGTTTCGGCGGAAAGTCTTATTGGTGCAGGATTAACTTTGGCAGCAGCTGAGGGTCCAAAGGTTGCCTTTGGGGGGGAAATCTCTGGAGAAAATATTCTCCCGCTTCGGGTGATCTTGCTTGTACCAGCAATGTTTCCAATGCTGGCCTCTTCTTCATCAGATCTTTCTTCGGTTACTTCAACTTGTTTAACACCATGGTAGTAGATGTCTCCACCGTAATTCCATGGTATTGACTTGTCAGAACTGTAGGGGACCGGCCCAGGCATAGTTATTTTCAAAGGAACAACCTTTGTAGCTGATGTAATCTTAACAGGCTTTCTGACGGCCTTGGAAAGATTGGCGTGAATGGTGATAATTGAAACATCTTCAGTAGGGGTTGGAATAGCAGGAATCTTCTCAAATAGAATTTGTTGACTGTCCATCAGGCCTTGGATGCCTTTCTTCAGTGATGGGCAGTCAAACGGCAGAGAGTAACAACAGTAGCAGTCTTCTTTGCATCCCGGGAAAATCTCGGCTCTTAGCAGATTTAACTTGATGGTTAACAGCGGAGTCCTCAGGTCATTGACATCATAAACATACAAATCTTCCTCGATAGCATGGACATTTCGACCGTGCTTCGGTATCGGATCAGATATCACGTTTGGCTTCTCTGGAGCATCGAACTCCACCTCTTTTGCATCTATCAAGTCTTGAATTTTATTTTTTAGCGCCCAACAATCGTTTGTGTCATGTCCGACGCTATCGGAATGGTAGGCGCATTTGGCATTGGGATGATAGTGCGGTGAAGCAGTATTCACAGTCTTCGGTGCTTCCCTAATCTTGGTGAGATTCAAATTCAACAGATGTGGAAGAACCTGCGCAGGTGTCATATTGATGCGGGTGAACTGCCGTGGTGGCCGTTCTCCCCATTGCTGTTTAGGCCTGGAGTGGTTATTGCGAGGTTGATCGTTTGATGGATTTTGGATCATCACGGCCCCCACAGTCGACCGGCACTCATTTCTTCCTGCTCCTCTCTGAGAATACACAACAGCTATTTCCTTCTTCACCGGAAATGATTTCTTAACCATAGTAGATGCAGAGGCATCCTTCTGAATTTTCCCATTCTTGATACCGGCTTCTACCCGCTCGCCAGTCAGAATTAATTCGGTAAACCCTGCGGAAGAGCTACCGATCAGATGATTAAAGAATGGACCAGACAGGGTCCCCAGAAACATATCAACAAGCTCTCTATCAGAAAGAGGTGGCTGCACTCTCCCGGACATATCGCGCCACTTCTGGGCATATTCCTTGAATCCTTCACCAGAGGCCATCCCCATACTCTATAGCTGAGTACGGGTTGGTGCCAGGTCAGAGTTATACTGATATTGGCGGTAAAAAGCAGCTGCAAGATCCTCCCAACTATGTACCTCTGATCTCTCAAGATTTTAGAACCAATCCAGCTGTGTGCCAGACAGGCTATCCTGAAAGAAATGTACCCAAAGGTTTCTGTCAGATGTGTGAGGTTGGATTCTTCGGACATATGACCTTAGATGCATCTTCGGGCAAGACAGCCCATCATATCTTGCGAAAACTGGCACTTTAAACTTCGGGGGGATCACAATTCCAGCAATTAGTCCCAAATCTTCGAAATCTAAGCCTGGAACTCTCTGCACCTCCATAGCTGCCAACCTGTCCTCCAAACTCTTGTACTTGTCATCGGCCGGCGGGTATTGTTGTTCTGAGTAGTCTTCGTCTTCTTCCGCCTCTTCCTCTTCAACCTCGGATTCAGACGGTACCGCGGCCCCTTTTCCTTTACTGGTTCCCTCTTCAGATGTAGGGGGAAATTCAAGAACCCTTCTGGCTTCACCCTCAAACCTTCTTCCCAGGGTAGCCACCCCGACTCTCTTTTTCTTCTTTTTCACTTGCTCTTTGTTCCCGAGCAGGGCTTTTAGATCTTCCTGACCCTTTGCCAAGGTCATCAGGAGATGTTGAAATTGTGAGTTCTGAGACTGTAGATCTTTGATCGTCTGTTCGAGATCCATCTTACTTAAATAAACAGCAGAAAGATAAGGAACCTGGTGTGGAGACCTGCTTATGCACATGATAAATGATATGTTTATTTATGCAATGCATTCAAGGATTCAGAAATTCACAATTGTTGCAGACAAAAAGAACACACGTCATATTAATAAGAAGAAATTTTGTTAATACATAAATGCCCCATGGGCCAAATATTACAAAAACTTCTCATGGTAAAAAGACGTTGCGCATCCTCTTTGGCGCGATGTAGGTGTTAAGGGTCTCTTCCTCATGGAGTCGGCGGGTAAGCTCCAAAACCTTCTTCTCTCTGGCGTAGAAGCTGGCTTCAAAAGTATCCCTTTCTTCCCTGAGTTGGATCCAACTCTTCTGCATCTCCTCCCATTTCGTTGGCATGTCAGGATATAAGACGGTGTAGGGAACTTCTCCTTCCTTAACGGGCTCCTTAATCACAGGGAGAACATGAGGGTAAGGCATCATTAGACTCTGGGCTCGGGTTCGGACCCACTTGAGATAAGGCTCAAGGGGGATGGAATTCTTGTGCCCCAGTGTCTTGCTGTCTACCTTGTTAGGCATCCTCCAAGCTCTGATGAATCTTTGATGAAGTCCTTGCGCATCATTGTCGAAGTCAAAAACTATGTCAGGAATCAGCATGTCGTAAGGGCCATCCCTCCGTGCATATCCAAATTATCTCAAAGCCAGACAAGGGTTGTAGTTAATGCCTCCTCTAATGCCAAGCAATGGAACATTAGGGAACTCTCCACATCGGTCGACGATGATGACACTTTCTCTGGACAGAGAACACCAGTGTACATCAGAGTGAGTGAGAGTCATCAACCGTTATGACCACCTTAGGCTTTGGTCATTCTTCAAAACAGACTGTGGAAGGTGCGAAATAAACCACCTTGCAAGGAGAGGAGTACAACACATGAGAACACCTCTCTTTCTCATTGTTCGTGTGTAAAATGAGTGGAGGATGTCCCCAAGCAATGTTGGTATGGGATTCCTGGATAAGAAGATCTTGACGGCGTTGACATCTATAAGCTGGTCAGGATTTGGGAACAAGACAAACCCATGAATGAGGAGTGCCACTATTTCTTCAAAGGCTTGTAGATCCAAGGAGTTCCAACACTCTTGTGCCTTCTCAAACAAGAATTTTGCCAAGAAGCCTTTGACACCGCTTCTAGTTTACCAATGCCCCTTGATATCGGATGGTTGCAAGAGTAGTGCTTGAGCAACATCTTCAGGCTTTGGCTCCTTTTCCGTACCGTTGAAAGGTAGTTGATTAAGGATAGGAATTCTCAGGAGTTAAGAAAATTCCTCCAAAGTGGGCACCAATTGGTAATCGAGGAAAGTGAAACAGTGGTGAAGGGGGTCAAAGAACTGGAACAAAACCTTCATCATGTCTTCTTCAATGCTGGTGTTGACTAGGCTGAGCAGTCTACCATGTCTTTCACTGAAGGGAGAGCTTTTGGGAATTCTGGATGTGAGCTCCTTGAGTTGAGGAGGGATTCTCACAAGGTTGACTTGGATAGTTTTCCTGCGAGGAATTTCCATGACCTACAAAACAAGAACAAAGGTGAAGATCCAAACCCTTGAAATTGTTAGTGGATGCATATGATGCTTTATGATGTTTATGATGTATGCACAAACATATGTACAAGTAGATCACACAAAACCCTAGTTTCAGGCTTGCATGGGGTTTCATAGGCAAGTACCCTCTTGAGTGTAGTTGGCTTAAAAAACCTGTCCTATAAATAGTAACCGGGTTCTAAGGAGCTCAATATCATTGGATTGTTTTCCATGTTCATCGTTTTGGTTTAGCCACTTAACTAGCGACCAAAATATTCCAAGAAAACAACCCTCAATGAGTGTAGTATCGAGTATCTACCAACTTCGGACTGCACCAAAGCCGGTCATCTCACTACCCCTAATAAAAGGCCAAGATGGTCAAGTAAGGTTCTAGGTCATTAGTGCTTAGTGACATCACTCAGCGGCCCCGTACTCTCCTTGATTGAACTCAAGGGTTACCGGTACTCACAAATATGTCGCACTAATATAGATATTGCTTCAACCGTGTCGGTATACCCCGCACAGTTTCCACAACGTATTTCTATCTATGAATGTTTCCCAAATCCGGGTGTAGGATTTCAAGCCCAAACAAGAGATCCACAAAGGTAAAGCAATCAAAGCAAACAATTAATCATGCAAGAGGGTAATCTAAAACACTAAGGTAACCCCACTTTTAAGTTTATCCCCAGCAGAGTCGCCAGTTCTGTGATACGGTGGGAGAACTGACTTGAGTTTTGCGTTTGTTTTCGCACTTGTTCAGTTTAGCAAGAGTCGCCACCGACTTTTTATTTTATCCTAAAGGAAAGGTTAAAAAAGCACAGGAAAAACCTTTTGAGATGTTTCGTGGGTTCGGGGGGTAGATTATGAAAAGGGAAGGTATTAGCACCCTTTTCATCCATGGTTATCCATGGGCTCTTAGTTACTTGGTTTTAGATCACTTGCCTTGATTTTTGATTGCTTGAAATGGTGTGTGTATTTGTGTTTTTAAAATGTTTTGAAATAGACGCCTTTGTTTCGGCAACCGTTGTAATGACTCGTGTTTGAGTATATACGAAGGTGTGTATCTTTTCGAAAAGATGTTTCAAATGTTTTTGAAAGTTTGTTTTTGAAAGTGTTTGTGGAGTGTGGTTTGAAAAGTAGGCAAGTGTTTTTGCAAGTTGATCAAGCAACTAAGAGTTTTGTCTACCCCTAATGTACTCAAAGGTTTTTCTCGTGTTTTAACCCTTTTTAACAATTTTGTTCCACCATTGTATTTGGTGGACAATCTTGCGTTTAGGATGTTTAACGGGACGGGCGCGGGTCATCGTATGGACCATGAATGCAATGGTGCCAAGTGTCTTTGGCAATTTTCTTGAAGGGACTTGATCACTTTTGGGCAACTTCGAAAGCGTCATCGAGGGACTATGATCATTTGATTTGTTTTTGTTTTGCCAAAGAAACTCAACATGCAAGCATGGCCCATTTTGGAAGGCAACAAGCGGGATTACCCTAGGGGTGCAAGTGTGATTGGTGTATTGATTTTCATGCATTTATCTTGTGTTAGGTTATCTAGAGGTTGATTTTATTGGCATACAAACCCTAGGTCTAAACATGGTATAATTCAAAAGTGATAAATTGCGGGAATTTAAAGTCTACGCTATTACAAAATAGTATCCGGGAGTGGGGGTACAATTATTTACAAATGGGGGATGAGACTTATAGGAGGATAGTATCCAAATAATTACAACAAAATCAAATTGCGCAAATGTAAAATATAATGTATAGCAATGTATAAGAATAGCAAATGTGTATAAGAGCAATGTAAATGTATTATTGTATTGTAAATGTGTAAGTGTATGTGTAAATGATTATGTGATTTATTTACAGGTTTGAGAAATGTTAACTTAATAAGGAAATTAAGTATGGTGTTTATTCTTTTTGGATATTTGTATTTCTTTGTTAAATATGTACAAACAAAGTATTTTAAGAAAAGAAAAGTATTAACTTAAAGAAAATTATGTATTGATTTATTTATGTACAAATAAGAAAATTTTAATAAAAGAAAGGAAAAGATTTTAAGTTCCATTTTTTATGTATTAATATTAATGTTTTTTCAATTAGTGTTTTTATGTACAACCATTTTAATTTAAAGAAAGTTTTAATGTTTTAGGTTTAAGAAAGAATTAAGGCCTATGTATTTTCTTTAAAAACGTAATAATAAAAAAAAGGAAAAAAATAAGACCATTTTATATAAACAAGGTTATTTATTTAATAAAGTATTATTTTAGATTATGTATAAGATGATTACTATATTACTTTTATTTACAAACAAAAAAATTAAATTATGTTAGTTTTTAAAAGGAAAAATAAGATGATAAAAGGGGTTAGTTTATGTAAAAGAAAAAGGGATGGGCTAAAAGGGCATTAGGCCCAAACTAAATAAACAGAATAAATAAAAAAGGGGGTGTTAATGTAATGGGCTTAGGTATCCTGAACGGGCAAGGCCCAATATGCTCACAACAATTTGTAAGGGTTTGTCAATGTTTGTTCAGAAAGGGACTTAGGGTTTGTGAGAACACAGAGGCGCGCCGTTCATTCTCTTCGTCACTTCTTTGTCTTCTTCATCTCTCAAGCCAAAAACTGAACCACTTACTTCGCCTAAGGCCACCAACGCTACCCTCTATCCTCTTCCTCATGCTCACTCAAACGGCGGTAAAAAGGAAGGTACGATTTCTCGTTTGTGTCTTAAGGTTTTCGTTAGTTCCCTTTTGCATGTTTAGTTTTTCGTTTATTGTTTCTGATTAAATGTTTCTTTTGTCTGAGGTGCGTGAAAAGGGAGAGAAGTTATACCTTTCGGAGGAGACGGAGGGGGAATGAAGATGGAGGCGCTCAGGCGGCCGGAGGCGAGGCTTAGTGATGTTGGAAAACCTGGTTTGTATCGTTGTCTTTTATTAGGGTTTGATGATGATCTTGATAACCTTAGCTTTAATGTCTTTTCCTCTTCTTCTGTTTTCCCTATTTCTGTATGCTTGATTGATGTCTTGATGCCTTGGATGATGAATATGGTTGCTTGTTGATGTTGGTTATACTGATGCTTCTTTGTTGCCTTCGTTGATTCTGAGATGACGATTTTTGCTTTTGTTGGTTACCCAATGATGAACTCCTTGAGTTTTGAGGGTTTTGTGTTGGTTCAAATGTTTTGAGTTGTTTTTTGAAAGCTTGCCCAATGATGAAATTTCTGAGGGCTCGTGTTGGTTGCCTTGAAATGCCTAGAAGACAGGTTATGGGCGTGAGGGCCTTAAGGCTTGATGCAGGTCTGGATTTGGTTTGATATTATGTGATTTTGTTTGGGTTTGACAGTTCAGGTAGGTAAGGCTTGGACAGGTTGAGCTTTGGTTCAAGGTTTAACACAGTTTGGTCTTTGGCTTGAAGCCTGATGCTTTAGGTTTGACAGGTTATCTCTTGTTTGTATATTTGTTTGGATGAAAGGCCTATGCAGATTGGAGGCTTATAGTTTCTTGCTTCATGTTTGTTTAGGCTTAGAGTTTTAAGGCTTTGGCTTGATGAAGGCTAAGGCTTCTGGTTTTTTAGGCTTCTGTTTGTGTTTTTTGATGGTAAGGCTTGACAGGTTGGGCGTTTTGTTTATACTTGACAGGTTGGGTGTTTTTTTTGTTGATAGTGAAGGCAGGTTAGGCTTGTAGAAAAGTCTTTGAGGCTTCTGAGATATATTCTACAAGTTGTTGGCTTTTTGTATATTTTCAGGGTCTTTGCTCTCTTGTCTTTTAAGGGCAGGAGGCGTTATATTTTTTTGGTCAAATTTGTGGACAGGTTTGCAAGGCTTGAGACTTTCACTCTTTGTGATCACTTCTTCTGCATATGTTCTGTCTCCTTTTGAATAGCTCTGATACATGCTCTTTTTATCCTTTAGCCTGCTGTACTATAATCTACTTTCCTCTCTCTTTCTCTCTCCGGATTAAAGAAAGCATTTTTATTGCTTTAATTTCGTCTTTTCTGAAAAAACAAATGGCCTAGGAATATGATGCATTCTGAATATTGCTTGCAATTGTCCCTTTTCCACTGCATATTTCCATGTTTCTTGCATACTTTATGTACTTTCTCTTGACAGCTTTTGGAGTTGTTGATACTTTGATATCCTTGGACAGCTTTTGGCTTAGTTTGAGAATGTAGTTCAGTTTTCCTTTACTTGTACATGCTGTTTGGAAACTTGGTTGACAATTCTTTTGATTTATGCAGTATGCTTAAGAATTTTGAATTTGTGCAAAAATCATAACTTTGTGCATTCATGTCTTTTTCTTTTGCAAGCAACTTTCATCCCTCTTTGTGAACCGGGAGAAATCTCGTGATTTGCAGAGAGGGCAAAACTAATTCCGGCCATTTGTTTTTAATGATGAATCTTTTTAACTGTCTATCTTCAATTTTTTTTTTTTGCTTTGACTTTTCTTTTGTTTCTTGTTTTGCAGATGAAAAATAAATGAGCAACAAGGGAGCATTGGATAGAAGATGAAGACTTAGAAATTTTAGAACATAGTTTTATTTCAATTTAAATTATTGTAATATTATTATTGTAAATATTTTGTAAACAATAACAATTATACAAATAATTTAAAGATAAATAAAAAGTCCTTTTATTGACATTCATTTTTTATTCTTCTTCAGATATTTATCTAATTGTTTATAATTCTTAAATTATAATAAAATGGAAATAAATTCCAATTATTCTAACTTAAAATAAATAATCAATTGATAAACACTGTGGTCTTATCATCAATCAATAACAAACCCGGCGCTCCAATTATCCAAAGCAATGCACAGTTAATCAAACCAGACGACAGTTAATCAAACAACACGTCCACATGCCTCCTTTCACTGATTAAATCCAAACAACTGCAAATTAACAACCAACAGCCTCAGTTCTTGTTGAGAAATATGCGCACAAAACCCTGATTTTTAACTTAACACTGGAGAAACGCCTGCCTGATCAAACTTTGAGCCAATTCAACCAAACCCTAAGCAATTTGTTTGAACTGCCTAAAAATCAATAAAAACCCTAAATTTTGTCTGACTGGCGAGAAAAGTCTGTTTGACCGATTCTTGAGCCAGTCTGAAAAATCAGGAAAAGCCCGAAACTACGATTTCTTGTGGAGAAAGAGGAGGGCAAATTTTGGGGTACAACAAAGTTCAAATGGTATAGATCAATTCAATCAACTTCTTCTGACAACAAGGGATGAGATGCTTGAAGACATAGGGGAAATAATGGAGTTGAAACTCGATGGGATCATTTCCACATAGTTGTTTTTCTTTGTTTTTCTTCGTACCTTTTTTTTCCTTTTTACGACAATTTCCTCTTACTAGGATTTCAGTCTTCTTGTATAAAACTTCTTGTTTATAGGAAAACCTTCTAAATCAATACAATCAATTTCAAATTCAATTTTTTTTACTTTCTCTATTTTGTTTGCAAAAACGTCCAATGATTTTATTGAATGAACATATGCATTTGAATATGATTATTGTTTACAAATATATGCATGAAAATAATATTAGCATTTACTAAAGACTCTAGTAGTCAGGATAACGTTCAAGTTGACCATAAATTCCCCACAGAGCAATCTCCTCGGAGCTATTTTCACAAGCTAATCCGCGTAATAGATTATTTTCTTCAATACAATCTACAGGGTTTATTTCCCCAACAGAGTTTATTTCTCCAATATTACGAGTTCCCCGACGAGATTATCTTCTCCGGCCAAATATCATTCAAACATTATCTTCCCCAAAAGAGCGCATAAAAAGATTATCCATCTCTTTTATCCACAGTCAGGATACGTAAGGAATCAGATCCTTCAAAGAACGATGAGTGGTCGACTCTCCTTGAATGCTTCCATCCCCAAGCAGAAGTCGAATATCCCCAGCGGAATATCCTCAAACAGAAAGCAGAAATCCCCAATAGAGGCATTCTAAACAAAGTTGAAAAACTACTTTCTTCATCCCCATCAACAATTAGGGATTTATTTTACCCAGTTAGACATTATTATATGAAGCTACGAATACACTCCAATGAAATATTTCACCTATACATCATTCACAAAATATCATAACATATGCATAAGAAATGCACATACTTTTCTCATTTATTTTGAGAGAATCATTACAAAATGCATTAGATACATCATGATATTTCACAAAACTAACTTTGTATTTTTCAGGTTAAATTCGCAAACAGACAAATACTACCAGTAATTTATAGACAGGTTATGGATCAATTCCTGAAACAGGACGGGGCGACTATCTACATGACCAAAGTTTCTCCTTCAGGGCTTCGTTCTGAAAAAAATCTCTGATACGGTGGGAGAACCGACTTGAGGGTTTTGCGTTTGTGTTTGCAAATGTTGCGGTTTAGCAAGAGTCGCCGGCGACTTTTCTTTTATCCAATAAGAAAAGGTGAAAAAGCACAGGAAAGACCTTTCAATATGTTTTTGAGTTCGGGGGTAGATTATGGAAAGGGAAGGTATTAGCACCCTTTTCATCCATGGTTTTTCATGGGCTCTTAATTACTTGCTAGATCACTTGCTTTTTGTTTTGAAATTGTATTGTGTGTTTTTTTTGAAAGTATTTTGTAAAAGAGGCTATTCGTTTAGGAAATCTTTGTAAGGATTCTCGTTTGTAAGAATGTATACAAATATGTTTGTCTTTTTAAAAATATTTCAATGTTTGTAAGATGTTTTGGAAATGTGTGTGTTTGTTTTAAAAATAGCAAGGATATTTGTTTGAAAATAGAGCAAGTAACTAGAGGCAATCTACCTACTCAAATGTCTTTCCTATGCATTTTCTATTCCTTTGACATTGTTGTCTTACCATTGATTTGGTAAACAACCCTATCTTTGGATGTAAACGGGACGGGCGTGGGTCATCATATAACCATAATTAGAAATGTTGCAAAGTATCTTAGCATTTCGAGGGACTAAGATCATTTTACAAGGCAACTTATAATAGTGTCATCGAGGAACTATGATCTTTTGATTTTGTTTGTTTTACCAAGATACTTTGCATGCGTAATATGGTTATTTTTGTATAAGGCAACCAAGTGGAGAAACCCTAAGGGTGTTTGTGTGCAAGTGTGTTTGATTGCATGCTTGATTTTTATCTTGAATTATGGTCTTCTATTTGATTTATCTTTTACTAGCATTTACATTTGAAAGCGATAAATTACATAAATGTAAAGTCCTACGCTATTATAATATTTAGGGGGTGGGGGTACAAATTTATGAATGGGGATTGAAAATGAAAATAAAGCCCTAAATTACTATTACAACCATATTGAAATACATGCAAGAAAATATTAAATGAACTTGTTTTGTTTTAAGAAAATATTTTTTGTCTTTTGTTTTAAAGTGTGAATGAAATATTTTTGGTGTTTTGCTGATTAATGAAATGGAGAGTGCCAGCGAGAAAAATAAAGAAAAAGAAAATAACAAGGGGAAGAAAAAAGGTGGATCAATGTGCTGCTGAAAGGAAGTCAGAGGTTCTGACCCTGGCGCTGCAAAACAGAAACCTGTTAGTGAAAATGTATGAGGTCAAAGGTTCTTACCCTGCTGGGAACACTGTAATTTTCAGAAGTTCTGATATTACTGATAAAAAAACAGGCTCCAGAAGCGCTGGTGCCAATGTCAGAGCTTGGTCTCTCTCTAGGCTAGTCAGAACATCTGCAATTTGGTTATTTCTCCACAAAACAGAAGACATGCCTAGGACAGTTTCAGCAGGTGTCATAGTGTTTCAGAAATAAGGAATATCAGAACCAAAAATCATAGGCAAGTATGTCTTTGCTAATCCTAACTCTGAGTTTTAGTTTCTTCAAGAAAGTTCTGAACTGATTCATTCTCTACTTAAGCATACAAATGCGTGAAAATCTAAGAACATGTACAACATCAGAAGCATGATATCTACATTGTGTTTTTGAGCATGCAAATCTGGTGTTGCTTAAACAATGTGGTGAGAGTCAGTAGATTCTTACCTTACAGTTGGAAGGAGTTCTATGAACTGGAGTTAGTCTCAACTCTGATGATGTTCTGAACAACTTCTTTGGCTGGATAGATGGAGGGTATATAGTAGTATGAATACAGAAGTTATGGCAGTTTCCAATGTGTGGGTCAGAAACTGTATGGGTGTTTTTTAGTCAAGAAATACTTTGAGAACAAATGGAGTTTGAAAGCAAGGGATCCAAAGTTAATGGTTTGTATGTTGTGTTTACAGTTTTTGAAACTCTAGGAATTTTGGGCAGAGATTCAAGGTTTTTTTCTTGCTCAAACTTTCTGTCTCTTTTCAACAACTTTTTTTGGACCCTTTCTCAGTGAGCAGTGGCATTATATTTATAGGCAAAGCTTTGTGGGTTTTAAAATGTCAAGTGGCGCCAATATCATGCACTAGATGCTGACTTACTCTTGAAGAAAGTTCAAAAAGGGTTGTGATGATTGACAGCTTTTAGCCTAGGCTGGATTAGTAAGTAGGGATTAAGGAAAAGTGGCACCCATAAGCGAAAAGTAGCACATGGACCCATACCTAAATCTGTACAAAGGTATTTCTATGCTACACGTGGAGAGATCCTTTGGACAAAGACTCAAAATTGGTTGTGAGCATTAATGAGCATTAAATGGTGATGAGATTTTTCAAAATCAGTGAGATTTTGCATCATTGCTTAACTCTAGGTCAGAAATTCCATTTAGGACAAACATCCAACTTCTAATCTTCTCACTTTGTATCATGTTGCCTCAGCAAGCTCTGAAGGATCCTCGGGCTTTCTAGTAAATTTCTTTGATTTGTCTCTGAAAACTCTGAAATTAGAGATTCTCCTTCAGTGTAGCACCCAATCTTCTGACCCTCTTACCTTCTGGTTCCAGCATGTTCTGAAGGAGCTTTCAGGCTTCGTATTACAATTTATTGTCGTCTTTGCATTACTCTAGCAAACTCTGACTGAACTTGTATAGATGCTGAAAAGCCATGTTCTGACTAAAGATTATGTGTTGAACCACTCTTACAACTTCTGACTGCTCCTGCCTGGAGGCTGGCTCAGAAGTTCTGAAGTTTCATTTTTCTTAAATACTTTAGAAGAATTCTAAGTATTTAGAATTTAAATTTTCCACGGTAAAATTTGTATTTTGAACTTCTTGATGACACAAACTTCATATTCCAACATGTCTTGATGAAATATGATTTTTGAGATTTGATTTTGATCCAAAAGCCAAAGTTTGACTTATCAACGTGTAAATGACCCTTTTGCCCTTGTAAATGGCTTGCCCGGAAAGAAATGATAATTCAAGGCTTGGATTTGTTTAAGAGAAAACTTTGAGAATCCAGGGTGATTTCCTAAGAAATGAGAGGGCAAATTTTGGGGTACAACAGCTGCCCCTGTTCAATCTTCTTAGACTTGAAAAGCGAGATTGACATGTTTGTCTTTCGTGGCTTGAGAGTGGAAGATGATTGAATACTAGAGTGCCCAGAAATTTGCACTCGATGACGCGCTGGTTGATTGTGTAGGGAATGGGCTTAAAAGATGCCATTTGGAGAGATGGTAGAATCTTGTTGGAGATGGGCTTGTAGATGCCATCCAAGAATGCTTGTTGAGATGTAGTTTGTATGTTTGAACATCAGAATGACTTCCGTATCTGGAGTGTATCTGAACTGTATCAAGAGATTGAATCTGAATGAGTATCAAAATGGATTTCGTGTCTGGAGTGTATCTTAACTGTATCAAGTAGTGTCTTTGAATCTGAATGAGTACCAGAATGGCTTCCGTGTCTGAAGCGTATCTGAACTGTATTAGGAGATTGAATCTGAATGATTATCAGAATGGCTTCCGTGTATGGAGCGTATCTGTACTGTATCTGAAAGTTGAATCTGAATGAGTATCAGAATGGCTTCCACGTCTGGAGCGTATCCGTACTGTATCTGAAAGTTGAATCTGAATGAGTATCAGAATGGCTTCCGCGTCTAGAGCGTATCCGTACTGTATCTGAAAGTTGAATCTGAATGAGTATTAGAATGGCTTCCGCGTTTGGAGCGCATCTGAACTGTATCAGGTAGAGTCTTTGAATGAGTATCAGAACGGCTTATGTATCTGGAGTGTATCTGAACTGTATCAAGAGGTGGAATCTGAATGAGTATCAGAATGGCTTCCGGGTCTGGAGCGTATCTGAACTGTATCAAGATTTCATATTGTTAATGGTAGTTGTTAATCTTATCCTGAAAAGGATAAAATGTTAGCTGAAACACAAAGTTATGTTGCATGAAATGTATGATGCAATGTATTTGTTTGATAAATGTATGTGATGGATGCGTATGTGAGCTGATTTGTTGTATTGTTGTTTGATTGAGGAAAATAAATCCCTGAATTTTGCTGAGGATATGTTGAATTTCCATGTCTTGAAGTTGAAGTATTGATGAACTCTTGTTGAGAGGAGTAAATTGTTAGAACAATGTTTGAATCTAGTACCCTATATTTAAGTTTTGATGATAACAAAGTGAAAAGATATAGTATTTATATGTTTCATGCTTGAACTATATGCTGCCTAAAATTACTATGCTCTGACTTGCAGATACGCTGATTAAAATAAGCAAGATCACTTCTTCAGCATCAGAATTTGATTTCATACACCAGCATCAGAAGTTGCTGAATCAGAACATCAAGATCATATGATCAACGCTCGTACTTGCTGAAGCTTGATGAACAGAACTGCGCGTAAACACTCTGATACAGAAACAATAGTTCATCAGCAGCGAAGCAGAATCAGAATGAGCCAAGCCAGAACGTGCATTGAAGAAGCAACGGTACTGTGCATTGAACGCTAATTAATTCCAACGGCATCATTCTAGACAAGATCTGCTCAAAAAGGAAAGCTTGTTATTAGCATTGAATCAAGAATATTTGCATTCAACGTTCATCTTCTCAAGTGCTATATAAACAAAGCTTCGAAGATTATAATGGCTAATGCTCTCCAATTCTCTACACGCACAAAGCTGAACAATAATCTTCATCTACCAGTTTTGCTAAACCAACAAACTCTGATACTCCATTAGTGTTTAGCAATCTAAGTTTCTAAGCTTCATTTGTGTATACATCACAGTTGTGATATAGTTTTGTAGAAAACATTCACACACATTTGTTTTATACCTTTGTAAGAAAGTGTTGCCTTGACAAACCGGATTGTGGTTTGAATCAAGAAGGCTTTAGCAGTTGTTAAAGCAGTCTGTAATATTCAGTTGAATATAGTGAATTAAGACCTCGTTGGAGAGAGGCGAAATCACCTTGACGGGTGGACTGGAGTAGTTTGAGATCAAACGAACCAGGATAAAAATATCTTGTCAATTGCCTTAAGATTTCAGTTTTACAATTCAACCCCCCCTTCTTGTGTTTTTCACCCCTTCAATTGGCATCAGAGCTTCTGGTTCTGAGCTAAAACACTTAACCGTGTCAGTACAAGATCCAGCGTCAGAAAAACACAATGGCAGGAAACAACTCTCATTTCAGCAATGACAACAATGAGGACAGAGACAGATTCAGCGGCAAACCTCCAGTCTTTGATGGAGAAAACTTTGATTACTGGAAAGACAGAATTGAAAGCTTCTTTCTAGCACATGATGCTGATCTGTGGGATATGGTGACAGATGGATACACGCACCCTGTGAATGCAACTGGTCAGAAGATTGATAGAAAATCAATGACTGATCAACAAAAGCGTGATTTCAAGAATCACCATAAGGCCAGAACCATCCTCCTCAGTGCCATCTCCTATACTGAGTATGAAAAGATCTCCAACAGAGACACAGCTAAGAACATCTTTGATTCTCTCAGAATGACGCATGAGGGCAACGTTCAAGTCAAAGAAACAAAAGCTCTGGCGCTCATTCAGAAGTATGAGGCGTTCAAAATGGAAGAATCTGAATCCATTGAAACTATGTTCTCTAGATTCCAGATTCTGGTAGCTGGTCTCAAAGTTCTGGACAAAGGATACTCTACTGCTGACCATGTCAAGAAGATAATCAGAAGTTTACCCAAGCAGTGGAGGCCTATGGTTACTGCTCTGAAGCTAGCGAAGGATCTCAACAAAATCACTCTGGAGGAACTTATAAGCTCCCTCAGAAGTCATGAGATAGAGCTAGAAGCTGATGAGCCTCAGAAGCAAGGTAAGCCTTTAGCTTTAAAATCTAACAGAAAATCTGAATCTAAAGTTTTGCAGGCAGTTGAAGAAACATCTGATGGATCCTCATCAGAAGAAGACGAACTTTCCCTTCTCTCCAGAAGAGTAAATCAAGTGTGGAAGCAAAGACAAAGGAAGTTCAGGAATCCCAGAAGATCTGATCAGAACGAGTCTTCTTCCAGATACAGAAGGACAGATTCTTCCTCTGGATACAGAAGATCTGAAGGCTCCTCCGGTAGCAAGAAGCCAAACACAAAAGACATCATCTGCTACGAGTGCAATGAGCAAGGACACTACAAGAGTGACTGCCCAAAGCTTCAGAGGGAAAAGCCCAAAAAGAAGTTTGGAAGAGAGAAGAAGAAAAGTCTCATGGCCACATGGGATGACTCTGACTCGTCTGAAGCTGACTCAGAATCAGATGATGAAAGGGCAAACATAGCGCTCATGGCTAACATTCCAGATGATAGTGAAGCTTCTGAATCAGACTCAGAATCAGACACAGAAGAGGTATTCCCTAACTTCGCTGTTAATTTTACAAAGGCTGAACTTGCTGAAAGCCTCAATGAAATTCTGGAACGTTATCAGCAGATTAGAGCGAAATTCAGAGACCTGAAAAGGAATCTTGAATCTGACTCTAATAAGTCTGAGAGTCTCAAATTGGAAAACTCTGAGCTGAGAGATAAAATTTTAAAATTAGAAAACTCTTTACAAAACTCTCAGAAGGAACCAATTTCTGAAACTCCCAGCAACGCTGATGAGATCATCAAGGAGTATGATCATAGTTTCCAGAAGTTCCTTGCTAAAAGCATAGATAGAAGCAGAATGGCTTCAATGATCTATGGAGTTAGCAGAAACGGCAGGAAAGGAATAGGATACCTAGGTAAGGTTCCTACACCTAAAAATGTCATGGATTTAACCATTAAACACACTCCTCTAAATTCATACTTTGTGTATGGTCACACACATGACATCAAATATACTAGTAGTAAGCACTCTGTGAAACCAAAATTCAACCAGAGTTTTGGTAAAACTAACAAATCAGGACCCAAGAAGATCTGGGTACCTAAGGATAAAATAATACATGTTGCAGATATCTTTAGCAGCAAGTCAGAAACACCAGTCATGGTACCTGGACTCTGGCTGCTCACGACACATGACGGGAAGAAGGCATATGTTCCAAAGCCTGGAACTTAAGCCTGGAGGCCACGTTGGCTTTGGAGGCAATCAGAGGGGAAAGATAATTGGCTCTGGAACTGTAGGTAACGGAAATCTTCCCTCTATTAATAATGTTCTTCTAGTAGATGGATTGATGCATAATCTGTTATCCATAAGTCAATTAAGTGATAACGGTTATGATATAATCTTTAATCAAAAATCATGTAAAGCTGTTAGTCAGAAAAATGGGACTATCCTGTTTAATGGAAAGAGGAAAAACAACATTTAAAAAATCAAACTTTCTGAACTAAAGAGTCAGAACGTAAAATGTCTTATGTCTGTTAACAACGAGCAGTGGATCTGGCACAGAAGATTGGGGCATGTTAGTATGAGAAGAATATCTCAGATTAACAAACTCAATCTGGTCAGAGGACTTCCAAATTTGAAGTTCAATTCAGATGCTCTGTGTGAAGCATGTCAGAAAGGCAAATTTTCAAAACCTTCTTTTAAATCCAAAAATGTTGTTTCTACCTCTAAGCCATTAGAACTTCTGCACATTGACTTATTTGGACCAGTTAAAACTGCTTCAGTCAGTGGCAAGAAGTATGGGTTAGTAATCGTAGATGACTATAGCAGATGGACATGGGTAAAGTTCTTAAGACACAAGGACGAGTCACACTCTGTGTTTGTTACCTTCTGTAACCAAGTTCAGAATGAAAAAGATCTTAGAATCGTTAAAGTCAGAAGTGATCATGGTGGAGAATTTGAAAATAAAGATTTTGAGTCATTCTTTAATGACAAAGGCATTCTGCATGATTTCTCTTGTCCTAGAACTCCCCAACAAAATGGAGTTGTAGAACGAAAGAACAGAACATTGCAAGAAATGGCCAGAACCATGATCAATGAGACAAACGTTGCTAAGACTTTCTGGGCAGAGGCAATAAACACAGCGTGCTACATTCAGAATAGAATCTCAATAAGACCTATTCTGGAAAAGACTCCATATGAACTGTGGAAGAACAGAAAGCCCAACATTTCGTATTTTCATCCATTTGGATGTACTTGCTATATATTGAATACAAAGAATTATTTGAACAAGTTTGATTCTAAGGCACAGAAGTGTATTATGTTAGGATACTCTGAACGCTCAAGAGGGTACAGAGTATACAATACAGAAACACAGATTGTGGAAGAATCAATCAGTGTTCGTTTTGATGACAAGCTTGACTCTGAAAAGTCAAAGCAGAATGAAAATCTTGCAGGTATAGAAATTGAATTTGCAGGTTCTGAAGACAAGTCATCAGAAGCTCTCAACACAGACATTCCTTCATCGTCTGAAAGGAGCAATGCTAGAAATCCTACAACAGCTGCTGATCAACCTCAGAAGAGATTGCCCAGAAGCAGTTTGGATCACCCAGAAGAAACTATTCTAGGAAGAAAGGAAGATCCAATCAGAACAAGAGCAAGCTTCAGAAACTCTGAAGAAACTCTTATGGGACTTGTGTCTCTGATTGAACCTTCTTCTATTGATGAAGCACTTCTGGACAACGACTGGATTCTGGCAATGCAAGAAGAGCTGAATCGATTCACCAGAACCGACGTATGGGATCTCGTTCCCAGACCTAAAGGATTCAACGTCATTGGAACAAGATGGGTGTTCAGAAACAAGCTTAATGAACAAGGTGAAGTCGTCAGAAACAAGGCACGACTGGTTGCACAAGGTTATAGTCAGCAAGAGGGGATAGACTATACAGAAACCTTTGCCCCAGTCGCCAGGTTAGAATCTATCAGACTTTTAATTTCATTTGCTGTTAATAGAGGCATCACTCTGTATCAGATGGATGTCAAAAGTGCATTCTTAAATGGTTATATAGAAGAAGAAGTTTATGTTCACCAACCCCCAGGTTTTGAAAATACAAAACATCCAGAACATGTTTTCAAACTGAAAAAGTCACTGTATGGTCTGAAACAAGCTCCCAGAGCTTGGTATGAAAGGCTAAGTAACTTTCTGCTTGAAAATGAATTCACCAGAGGGAAAGTGGACACTACTCTATTCTGTAAAACAGTTAAGAGTGACATTTTAGTCTGTCAAATTTATGTTGATGATATTATTTTTGGTTCTACTAATCCTTCTCTTGGAAGAAAATTTGCTAAGTGTATGCAGGCAGAATTTGAGATGAGCCTCATGGGGGAACTGAAATTCTTTCTAGGAATTCAGATTAATCAAACTCCAGAGGGAACTTACATTCATCAGAGCAAATACATCAGAGATCTTCTGAAGAAATTTGACCTCTCAGAATGTAAGCCATCAAAGATTCCAATGCATCCCACGTGCATTCTGGAAAGAGAAGAGGTAAGCAAAAGTGTAGAACAGAAGGTCTACAGAGGTATGATTGGTTCTCTCCTTTATCTGACAGCTTCAAGACCTGATATCTTATTCAGCGTATGTATTTGTGCTAGATTCCAATCAGATCCTAGAGAATCTCACTTAACAGCTGTTAAGCGAATTTTCAAGTATCTGAAAGGTACTACTAATCTGGGTTTGTTTTATAGAAAATCTAGTGATTACAGCTTAGTAGGCTACTGCGATGCTGATTTTGCTGGAGACAGAGTGGAACGCAAAAGTACTTCTGGAAGCTGCCAGTTTCTGGGAGAAAATCTGATCTCGTGGTCCAGCAAAAGGCAATCAACAATTGCTCTGTCAACAGCAGAAGCTGAGTACATAGCAGCAGCAGGATGTAGCACACAAATGCTCTGGATGAAAAGTCAGCTTGAAGACTTCCAGATTTTTGAGAGTAACATTCCTATATTTTGTGATAATACTTCTGCTATTTGCTTAAGTAAGAATCCTATTTTACATTCTAGAGCTAAGCATATAGAAATAAAACATCATTTCATTAGGGACTATATTCAGAAAGGTATTTTAAACTTGAAATTTATAGATACAAACCATCAATGGGCTGATATCTTTACTAAACCCCTTTCAGAAGATAGGTTTAATTTCATTCTGAAACATCTCAGCATGAAAGTATGCCCAAAATGAAAATGTTTTAATTCCATGTATTTATCTTCAGAATGTAATTATTTTACTGTGAACTTCTGATCAATCTTCTTTCAGAAAGATAGAACATGCAGATTGTATCAGATGCAAGTCTAAAGATCTGAGAGTCTAATCTCAAATACAGACGTGCTGATCACTACATCAAACAAGTGTCATCCAATCATCAGCAAATCCCTGAAGCAGAACGCGTGCACGCTTCTGAGAAGGCAAAGCGCTGATTGGGTGCATTGAGACACATGTCTGGTAACCGTTTTTAAGTATCTTTCTCAAATCCCCCAAAATCAGCAAGCATTTAATGAAAAGTAATCACGCTTGTTAATGGCAATCATTATTTTTTTTCTCTCTCTTAAAAACGTTTAATTTTTCAAAATAATTTTTGAAAAACTCTATTTAAGCACACTAATTCCTCATTCTTATTCTTTACGCTTTCTCATAATCATTCAAATATTCTCTGCATATTTCTGAGTTTATCTCCTTCAAAGCTTTTTCTCTCAAATCATTCTCAAGCCTTTTTTTAGTGAGAACAATGGCATCCTCCAGCATTTCTGCAGGAAATCAGAAGAAAGAAACCTCTGAACAATATCAGGTGCCTATCAGAACTCTTCTCACACCGGTAAAGAATCTTAAAGTTCTCTCTGAGTTAATCATCGACTTTGAAAGTTTGAAGGAAAATGGATTTGACCTAACTGAAGAAATTAGGGCTCAAAAGTGGGAGAGGTATTTCGATAGGTTGGTTGGACCAACATTCCCAGAGCTTGTCAAAGAATTTTGGATTCACGCCAAGATTTATAAACATCTAGTCATCTCTTCTGTCATGGGAAAGAAGATAGTAATTTCTGAAGACCTCATTGCTAGGTTAATCGGTCAAAGTGGTGGTGGAGTCCGTTGTGTGGACATGGCTGATAGATGCCCTGATATAGGTGTGGTAGCCAACAGCATTTTCACTCTTGGATTTCCCAGCAGCAAAATTAAGGATCTGAAGGATCACTGCAGAGTATGGGCCAAGATTGTTCTTGGATGCTTCAATCACAGGAAGCCAACAAGCTCTCCTGATTATATAAACGTGGATCAGCAGTTTCTGATCTACTTTATTGATCAGAGGGTGAAGATCAATCTGGCACACTTTCTGTTCAATCATCTCAAGACCAGTGTGAAAGAGACTAGAGAAGAAGAAAGGACCAAAAGGGACTGGATACCGTTTGGAAGGCTCATATCAGATATTCTGACAGAGAATAAGCTGATAGATTATCTGAGCGAAGCTCAAGTGCTGAGCACCCTTGAACCAACTGTTGGAAAACCGCTGAACGCTAAGAACCTGAAAAAGATGAAGCTGATAGAAAATATTAGGAAGGAACCCAGAGTTACTTCAACTGCTGACATCTCCAGCAGAAGAGTGCCTCTGAGTGATTTCCCAAAATTTTCTGAAATGGAATCCAAACCTGATATGTTTCTCAAGTATCCAGATTCATACAAGGAAGAAGATACAGGTTCAAAGCTGAAGATCAAAGATCTGAGTCAAGTCCAACCAGAAGTGACTCAGAAGAAGACAAAGAAGAGGAAAGCAGAAGGATCATCTCATCAGACTCCAAAGAAAAGAGGTAATTCATCTGCTGCCCCTATTTCAATTTCATCTACTATTCCAACATCTGCTGCCCCTCCTAAAACCTCTCACAGAATATCAATGCCAATCCCTACCATTGATGAAACCATACCAGAAGACCCTTCTGAGGCCTTACTACTCAGAAGAACCAGAACAAAGATTCCCAAACAACCAACTGTTTCAACAACACCAGCACTTGATAGAGTGCTAGCTGATATTGAGCGTGAACATGCTTCTGCTCAACCAAATTCTGAACCACCAAATATTCCTCCTCCACAACCAGAACCACAACCTGAACCAGAAATACAACGTCAACCAGAACCAGAACCACAATCACAACAACCACTCACAGAAGAACCTCTGATCCCTGAGCAATCAGAGATTCCACCTCCTCAACCAGAAAATAATCCACCTTCACCACAAACAGAGTTTCACCGCTATGAAACCCCTTCTCCTCATCATTCTGACCCCCACTCACCTCAACCTTCACCGCTGGCAATCCAGTTGCCATGTGGAACCACTATTGTCAGGCCCCAGTTGCCATCTTCAGAGGAATCAACACCTCCAAAAACTCCAACCACTCCAATAGAAATATCTGACTCTGATTCTGATAACCCTCCTCCAAAACAAACAGCCCCTCAGCAAACCTCTGAAAACCCCAGCAGAACCTTCATTGACTTTACAAGTCTTGAACGTCTTGCTGATCTAAGACACAAAATTGCCATACCCAAACCAAAGCAACCAGATGTTGGCTCTGGTATTTTGAATTTTGAAACAGGTATGCTGCAATGGATTGCTTCCTTGAAGCAAGTCTGTCCGGGGATGATCGACCCAGCTGCTTCTGATCAGCTCTGGTCACAGTTCAGACTATGGGTACGTGCTGAAGCCCTCAAGCTGCAGGACGTCAACTATGAGCAGGCTCAACAGAACTTTAGCAAGCTGCTGAAGGAAGTTGAGAGTCAGCTGCCTCAAGAAGTTGTACTCCCTCTGGACAGTGAATCTTGGTCTGAGAAAGAGCAAGCTGCACAGGTGCAACCATCAGAAGACAAGACCATTCAGGCTGAAGAAAATCCAGCAGAAGATGTAGCTGAAAGTTCTGAGAAGCTTCCTCCTTCTGACCCTTCTCAAGCTGCCTTGGACAGGCAGGCTCTGGAAGAATTAAGGCTGAATGACTTACGTCTACAGCAGCGGATGGAAGAGAATGATCAGAAAATGAAAGCAAGAATGGATGTACAGGACAGCAAGATTGACACTATTGTCAACATGGTTCAGAAGCAGAATGAAACTTCTGAAAAGATTCAAGCAATGCTGGAAAGCCTGTTCTCACGCATGCCCCCACAACCTTAAAATTTTTTTTTTCATGCATGACATTCTCTATGTTTTCTTCATTTTCTGATGTACTGTTTTGACTATGTTTTGTAATGTTCTTTTGCTCTGATTATGAACTATTTTAATATAATTTGTTTTTCTGATCGAAATTGTTTAGCACATCACCAGCACTTTTTGATTGCTGACAAAAAGGGGGAGAACAAGAATGATATTTAAAATCAATAACGGCTAACTAGACAGAAATTCTCAAACATTCTAACTCTATTACTTGAAATGTTTTTCTGTTTTGTTTTTAAGTCTACAGGCACAAGGAAGCTCCTGAACACTATGAAGACTAGAAGCTAGAAGCTCTGATCAAAATGTAGAAGCTCATGTTGCTCTGATCAAATATGAAGTTCTGATCGACCTAACACTCTAATCCGAAGCAAAGCTCTGACAGGAAAAGCTCTGAAGCTCTGCTCTCTGATAAGTCAAAGACTCTTAATCTGATGTTCAAAGAAAGAAAAAGATCTGATCCTGAAGAACACGTATATCAAAGGGAAGTAACAAACTCAGGGGGAGTATCTCTTAACTCTGATTTCTCCTTACTTCTTAACTCTGAAACATTTCCTAGATACCTTTTCACGTTATTTTTTATTTAAAATATCTAGTTTTTGTCATCATCAAAAAGGGGGAGATTGTTAGAACAATGTTTGAATCTAGTACCCTATATTTAAGTTTTGATGATAACAAAGTGAAAAGATATAGTATTTATATGTTTCATGCTTGAACTATATGCTGCCTAAAATTACTATGCTCTGACTTGCAGATACGCTGATTAAAATAAGCAAGATCACTTCTTCAGCATCAGAATTTGATTTCATACACCAGCATCAGAAGTTGCTGAATCAGAACATCAAGATCAGATGATCAACGCTCGTACTTGCTGAAGCTTGATGAACAGAACTGCGCGTAAACACTCTGATACAGAAACAATAGTTCATCAGCAGCGAAGCAGAATCAGAATGAGCCAAGCCAGAACGTGCATTGAAGAAGCAACGGTACTGTGCATTGAACGCTAATTAATTCCAACGGCATCATTCTAGACAAGATCTGCTCAAAAAGGAAAGCTTGTTATTAGCATTGAATCAAGAATATTTGCATTCAACGTTCATCTTCTCAAGTGCTATATAAACAAAGCTTCGAAGATTATAATGGCTAATGCTCTCCAATTCTCTACACGCACAAAGCTGAACAATAATCTTCATCTACCAGTTTTGCTAAACCAACAAACTCTGATACTCCATTAGTGTTTAGCAATCTAAGTTTCTAAGCTTCATTTGTGTATACATCACAGTTGTGATATAGTTTTGTAGAAAACATTCACACACATTTGTTTTATACCTTTGTAAGAAAGTGTTGCCTTGACAAACCGGATTGTGGTTTGAATCAAGAAGGCTTTAGCAGTTGTTAAAGCAGTCTGTAATATTCAGTTGAATATAGTGAATTAAGACCTCGTTGGAGAGAGGCGAAATCACCTTGACGGGTGGACTGGAGTAGTTTGAGATCAAACGAACCAGGATAAAAATATCTTGTCAATTGCCTTAAGATTTCAGTTTTACAATTCAACCCCCCCTTCTTGTGTTTTTCACCCTTTCATAAATTTCGTTGTGAGGGCAATGCCGTGTACTGCTTGTAAAATTTGTTTGAGGAATCCTGAGAAATTTGATGATTTCTACTGGGGATTAAAACTTGAAATTTTGTTCCACTAGGGGATATTGAAACTCTGTGGAGAGTGTTGATTCTTGCTTGGGGAAAAGAGTTCGGGAGTCTCGGTTGCCTGTTGCTCTACTAGGGGATTATCTTTGGCCCGAGAGAATCAAAAGTTAGCTGTTATCTGTTCGGATTCCAGGCTTCACAACGACCTGCTGGGGAATTTGGAGAAATTGGGCGGTTTCCACTGGGAATTGATAAACTAGAAACTTCATTCTGCTGGGTAGTTGAGAGTTTTGTTCCGCTGGGGATTATTGAAAACTCTGCGGGGAATATGGAGTGGTCTAGGAATGTTTTCTTGTCCTTTCAACCTATCAGTAATTGTCTTTCTCATATTGTTTATTTGTAAACAGTGATTATGTTTAAATGCATATGTTCATCAATGAATCATTGGACGTTTTTGCGAACAAAACACAATTGTAAAGAAAAGGCAAATAGTTCTTGTACTTTCAAAGATGTATCTTTGTATTGACTTTGAATAAACATTTTGTACAAAGGAGACAAACATTCTAGTAAGAGAATGGTGTCATAAAAACAAGAAAAATTTATGCAAAGAAAGATAGCTATGTGTAATAATCCCATGGGGTTCCCATTCTGCTATAGCCTTCATATCTCTGAGCATCTTGTCTATTTGTTGCTTCGTCCGAAGATGATTGAATTGATCAGAAACTGAGTTTTTCAGTGGAATTCATATGTGGTCCGTTAAGTGATCCGACGGGACATAGTCATACTCTTTTATTCCCTAACTTTTTCCTGGACCGCCCTTTCGGGTTCTCAGTCCACCGGGAAACCCTTTTTGGCCCAAGTCGCCCTTTCGGGTTTTCAACTTGCCGGGTGTACAGATTTATTTTTTATTTTATCCCTAATTATTGCCCGAACCTTTTTGGTTCGCCGGGATGCCCTTATTTTGCCTAGGTGTATCAAACTAGTGGGTCTCTTATGCGTAGTATCTTTTGACTATGTCTGTGTTCGCGGGGTGTGGCAGGTCATCACCGTCCATGGTGGTTAAGATCATTGCCCCACCGGAGAATATGTTCTTGATTACAAATGGTCCTTCATAGGTAGGAGTCCATTTTCCCATGGGATCACTTTGTGGCAAGATGATACGTTTGATCACCAGATCTCCAACTTGATATACTTGGCGTCTGACTTTTGTGTTGAAAGCCTTGATCATCCGTTTTTGATACATTTGACCATGGAAAACAGCAGTAAGTCTCTTTTCATCAATTAAGTTTAGTTGATCAAGTCGAGTATGGATCCAATCGTCTTCACTCAAACCTGTGTCCTTCATAATCCTTAGAGAGGGTATCTGAACCTTAATAGGCAAGACAGCCTCCATGCCATATACCAAAGAATAAGGTGTTGCCCCAGTTGACGTGCGGGCCGTGGTACAGTATCCGTGGAGAGTGAATGGTAGCATCTCATGCCAGTCCTTGTATGTGACTATCATTTTCTACATGATCTTTTTAATGTTCTTATTTGCAGCCTCGATAGCACCATTCATCTTTGGCCGATAGGGGGAATATTTGTGATGCTGAATCTTGAATTGCTCACACAAGGCGGTGATCATAGTGTTTTTAATATTTGTACCATTGTCAATGATGATCCTTTTCGGGATACCGTACCGGTAAATGAGGTTTTTCTTGATGGAACGGACAACAACATTCTTAGTAACGGAAGCAGAGGAAGCTGCTTCGACCCATTTGGTAAAATAGTTAATGGCCACTAGGATGAAGCGGTGTCCATTAGAGGTTGTAGGCTTGATCTCCCCAATCATATCAATTCCCCACATAGCGAAGGGCCAAGGAGCCGTCAACACATTCAGAGGAACCGGAGGTACATGCACCTTGTTAGCATAAATTTGACACTTATGACAGGTCCGAGAGTGTTGTAGCAATCTGCTTCCATGGTAGACCAATAATAGCCTGCCCGTAGGATTTTCTTCGCCATCGTATGCCCGCTGGAGTGAGTGCCAAAAGTACCTTCATGTAATTCAGCGATGATCTTTTCCGCCTCAATCTTATCCACACACCGGAGAAGAATGGAGTCATGATTGCGTTTGTACAGGATGCCATTACTCAGGAAGAACTTAGCAGAGAATCTCCTTAAGAACTTTTTATCATTGACTAAAGCTCCTTCTGGATATTCTTGAGCCTCGAGATACCTCTTGACTTCATGAAACCAAGACTGGTCCACTACCTCTTCAGTATTAATCTCGTGACAGTGTGTTGGTTCATCCATTCGTTCAATGGTGATCTGGGGAGCTTCGTTATCCCAATTAAGTTTAAACATAGATGACATTGTGGCTAGAGCATCTGCTAGCTGATTTTCTTCTCACGGGAAATGCTCGAAGATTATCTCCTCAAAACATGGTAGCAATGTCAAAACATGTTCTTTGTAAGGGATAAGGTTTGGGTGCTTAGTGTCCCATTCCCCTTTGATCTGACTAATGACCAAAGCTGAATCTCCGAACACATCTAAAGATTTGATTCCCAGATCTATGGCAGCCTTGAGGCCCAAGATGCATGCTTCGTACTCTGCCATGTTGTTTGTACGATTGAAGCAAATTCTGGAAGTAAAGGGAGTATGACACCCTTTAGGAGATATGAGTACAACGTCGATACCATTACCAAGTGCATTGGAGGCCCCATCAGAGAATATGGTCCATCGGGATCCTTGTTCAAGTCCGTCATATGGTTTGATTTCTTCACAGTTGTCTAATGTCATGATGTCTTCATCCGGGAATTCAAACTTCATGGATTGATAATCTTCTACAGCTTGATGAGCAAAATGATCAGCTAGCACACTTCCCTTTATAGCCTTCTGGGTAGTGTGTTGTATGTCATATTCTGTTAGGATCATCTGCCATCTAGCTATTCTCCCAAATAGAGCAGGCTTTTCGAAGATGTATTTTATCGGATCCATCTTAGATATCAACAAGGTAGTATGAGTCAGCATATACTGTCTTAGCCGGCGAGCAGCCCATGCCAAAGCATAGCAAGTTTTCTCGAGCAGTGAATATCTGGTTTCACAATCGGTAAACTTTTTTCTCAGGTAATAAATAGCGTGCTCTTTTCGGCCAGACTCGTCATGCTTCCCCAATACACACCCCATTGAGTTTTCCAAAACAGTCAGATACATGATCAGTGGTCTCCCCTCGACTGGTGGCATCAAAATAGAAGGCTCTTGTAGGTACTCTTTGATTTTGTCGAAAGCAGTTTGTCACTCATCATTCCATTTAACTACTTGATCTTTCTTCAATAGTTTGAAGATTGGCTCACAAGTAGCGGTTAGGTGAGAAATGAATCTGGCAATATAGTTCAGGCGTCCCAAAAATCCTCTGACTTCCTTCTCAGTACGAGGAGCAGGCATTTCTTGTATCGCTTTAGCCTTGGCAGGATCAACCTCGATGCCTTTGTTACTGACAACAAAACCTAAAAGTTTACCGGACCGTGCTCCGAATGTGCACTTGTTTGGGTTCAACCTTAGCTTATACTTCTTCATTCTTTTAAACAACTTTTGCAAGTGATCCAAGTGCTTTTCTTCTGTTTATGATCGGGCTATTATGTCATCTACGTAGACCTCTATTTCATGATGTATCATGTCGTGAAATAAGGCTACCATGGCGCGTTGATAGGTTGCCCCAGCATTCTTCAGTCCGAATGGCATCACTTTGTAGCAGAATGTGCCCCACTGTGTGACAAATGTAGTTTTCTCCATGTCCTCAGGTGCCATTTTGATCTGGTTGTAACCTGAGAATCCGTCCATGAAGGAAAACACTTTGTGTTGAGCCGTATTGTCAACCAGGATATCTATGTGGGGAAGTGGAAAATCGTCTTTAGGGATGGCCCTATTCAAATCTCTATAGTCCATGCACATTCGTACTTTGCCGTCCTTTTTGGGCACAGGAACAATGTTAGCAACCCATTGGGGATAGGAAGTGACAGCCAAGAATCCAGCATTAAATTGTTTCATGACTTCCGCTTTGATCTTCTTTGACATGTCAGGTCTCATGCGGCAGACTTTTTGTTTTACTGGTGGGCATTCTTCTCTTGTTGGCAGACGATGTACCACAATGTTTGTATCAAGTCCCGGTATGTCTTCATATGACCAGGAAATGATCTCAACATAATCACACAACAGTTGTATCATACGCTCCTTGACACTAGGCTCTAGATTGGCACCCACCTTGACCTCTTTTATGTCCTCTTTGGTACCCAGATTGACCGTATTCACAGGTTCCTCATGAGGCTGAATAGCTCTCTCCTCTTATTGTAATAGCCTGGCAAGTTCCCCTGGTACTTTACAATCTTCCTCACCTTCGTCTTCGGTTTGGTAGATTAGATCTTCAGAGTCACTAAAGGCCATAGCAGTATCGTTACCCATGGGATCCGGAATGGAGGGGTACCTGCATTTGCGAGTGTGGGTGTGTGTAAGGGTATAGCCATCTTTAAACAATAAAATGTAAAAGAAAAACAATGAGCACAAAAAGTTTGTATGTGAAAAACGTCCATGATTCATTGAATGTCATATGAAGATGAAATAAAAACCCTTACAAACGGACCATTGTGCCTCGGGCAAGACGCAAGGTTTTAAATGTGTGAATTGCTTGTGAATATTACAAGTCCAGCAGAAATGTAAAAGATAAATTACTTAGGGATGAAAGTTATCGGGACAAAGTCTTTGGCTTCCCAATTGGGGAGTCCTCCGTTGACAGTAGGAAATATCCAATCCTCCAAGCTGCAATCCTCTTCACCATCTTCCGCTGCATTGACCTCTTGGTTGCTAATTTTCAAGGGTGGCCCTCCAGCACGGGCACGGCGCGCAGTCTTCTGAGCACTTGAAGTAAACCCTAAGCCAAACTTTTCAGATTTGTAAGGAATATCCGGAAGTTGTCCCCAGATGATGCATCCACCCTCCTCTATTACTGCTTTGGCGTCCTTTAGAGATGACATCCGGAGCGGAGGTTTTGTAATATTGGGGATCTGGGACACCGTCTTGGTCACTTCTACCTCTTGAGAGACTTCTTCGAAATGTTGAAAAGGAGTTTCAATGAACTCGCTGTCCAATTCCACATACCTGAAGGAATTGAGGTGTCTAATCATATATTCTTCCTCTCTGTGGACCGTGATAATCTTTCCATGGACCGGGTACTTCAGCATCTGGTGTAGTGTGGAGGTGATAGCACCGGCATTATGGATCCACGATCGTCCTAGCAGACAGGAGTAAGAGGAGCAGATGTCCATTACATAGAAGGTTGAGTTGAAAGTATGAGTCCCAACCTTTATGGGGATGTCTACCTCCCCATGCACCATCCTCTTGGAGCCATCAAACGCCCTTACAACTATGTTACTGGGTTTCAACGTCAGTCCTTCGCAGTCTAGTCTGTCGAGAGCTTTCTTCGGTAAAACATTCAAAGATTAGCCAGTGTCCACCAAGACATGGGCCAAAGTTGTTCCTCTACATTCCACAGAGACATGCAATGCCTCGTTGTGCTTTCTTCCCTTTGGTGTCATATCAACATCCGAGAAACCTAGGCCGTTATCAGCTGTCAAGCTGGCCACACAATCCTGAAATTGGTCAGCAGACATCTCTTGAGGCATATGGGCCGTCTTCAGAAACTTCACCAGAGCTTTCGCATGTGCCTCTGAGCACAGTAACAATGCCAGCATGGAGATTTTGGAGGGAGTTTGCCCCAACTGTTCAACTACGTGGTATTTGCTCTTCTTTATTATTCTCAGGATCTCCTCCATTTCCTTCTTGGAGGTTTCGGGGATAGTCAGTGGTTGAGCCTTCGTCCGACAGGCTCTTCTTGAATACTTTTTCCTCATATTTCGGCAGTAGAAGTGTTGGTAGGGATAACAACAGGGGTTGTGTCATCTTTGTCAATACGAGCACTTGCAGATATGATTATTGGTATGGAAGTAACCTTTGGAGAAGCTACGGGTCCAAAAATTGCCTTTGGGGGGCAATTTCTGGAGAGAAGATTCTACCGCTTCGGGTAATCTTACTGGTTCCGACAATATTGCTGATGTCGGGGTCTTCTTCTTTGGAGTTTGATTCTTCGGCAGCCAGCCTATCTCGTTTGATACCATGGTAGTAGATGTCTCCACCGTAATTCCACAGTACAGTTTTGTTTGATTCATACGGGACCGGCCTGGGCATTGTGATTATAAGAGGAGTAGTTTTCGAAACCGATGTAATCCTAGCGGGTCTTTTGGGGACCCTGGAAGGATTAGCGGAGATGGTTATGATTGAAACGTCTTCAACAGGAACAGGTAAAACTGGATTACTTTCAAACAGAATCTCTTTGTTGTCTATCAAGCATTGAATGCATGTCTTCAAAAAAGGGCAAGCAGTTGGTGAGGATAAGCAGAGATGGCAGTCTTCATTACAATACGAGAATACACCAGCTTTCAACAAGTTTATCTTAATGATTGGGAGTGGAGTCAAGAGTTCATCAACTGTAGTAACAAACAAATCTTCTTCTATTTCATTGGTGTTATGACCATGCCTAGGCATAGGAGCAGAAATGACATTTGGTTTCTCGGGTGCGTCAAACTCAATCTCTTTTGCATCTATAAGAACTTGAATTTTGTTTTTCAGGGTCCAAAAGTTGTTGGTGTCATGACCCAGACTTTCGGAATGATATGCGCAGCGGGCATTTGGGTGATAATAAGGGGACGCAGTGTTGGGGTTCTTTGGAGCTTCCTTCAGAGTTGTCAAATTAGATTTCAGAAGATGTGGTAAAACCTAGGCTAGAGTCATATTAATTTGGGTGAATTGCCGGACTGGCCTTTCCACCCTCGGTTGATTACCTCTTGGTTGATCAGATGTAGGCTTTGGGATCATAACAACTCCTACCATTGGTCGACGTTCAACTCTCCTTTGGTTCCTTTGTGGATAGACAGCTGTAATTCCTTCTTCCCGGTGAAAGGCTTTCTCACAACTGTAGAGGCAGACGAATCCTTCTGAATCTTTCCACTTTTTATGCCAGCTTCCACCCTCTCTCTGGTCAGTATTAACTCAGTAAATCCGGAAGATGAGCTTTCAATCAGATGGTTGAAGAAAGGGCCCGATAGAGTGCCTAAGAACATATCCACCAACTCCCTTTAAGACAGAGGGGGTTGCACTCTCCCAGCTAGATCTCTCCATTTTTGCGCGTAATCCTTGAAGCCTTCATTGGAATCCATAGCCATACTTTGAAGTTAATTACGGGTAGGCGCCAAATCTGCATTATACTGGTATTGCTTATAGAAAGTTGCGGCAAGATCTTCCCAGTTGTGGATGTTGGCCCTTTCCAGTTGGTAAAACAAATCGAGTTGTGTTCCCGATAGGCTATCTTGGAAAAAATGTACCCACAAGTCTTTATCGGCGAAGTGCGGCTGGATCTTTCTTACATATGATCGGAGGTGCATCTTAGGACATGACACCCCATCATACTTTGCAAACAACGGCACTTTGAACTTCGGTGGGATCACAATTCCCGACACTAGTCCCAATTCTTCAAAGTCTAGACCTGGTACCCTTTGTATTTCCATAGCGTTCAAGCGTTCTTCAAGATATTTGTACTTATCATCGGCTGGAGGGTACTGTTCCTCGGAGTAATCTTCCTCTTCTTCCTCCTCTTCAGATTCTGACGGAACCGTTGTTTCCTTTCCTTTTCCTTCATCAGCGGTTGTTGCGAAATTCAAGGTTCTTCTAGTCTGTCCCTGAAACCTTCTCCCCATGATTACAACACCGGTTGGTTTCTTATCTTTCTTCTTCTTCTCTTTGGCCAACAGAGTCTTCAACTCCTCTTGTCCTTTGGACAAGGTTGTGAGTAATTGTTGAAATTGCGTCTTTTGAACTTGAAGATCTTTGATTGTCTGTTCGAGATCCATCTTACTGAAATAAACAGTAGAGAGATGAGGAAACTCGTTGCAAAAGACCTGTTTATGTTATGATGAATGATATGTGCATATGTAATGTTTTCAAGGATTTTTAAAGATTCAAGTTCGTTTTAGACAAAAAGAAACACACGTTATATTAATAAGATAGAGTTTGAGTACATCAATTCCCCTTGGGCAAAATAATGCAACACTCTAAGATAAAAAAAGTAGTGCGCATCCTCTTTGATGTGATGTAGGCATTTAGAGTCTGCTCCTCATGAAGTAGCCTAGTGAGTTCCAAAACCTTTTTCTCGCTTGTGTAGAATTGGGCTTCGAAAGTATCTCGCTCTCCTTTGAGTTGTATCCAATCCCTTTGTAGGTCTTCAAGAGATGTGGGCATGTCAGGATGTAGGATTGTGTATGGAACTTATCCCTCCTGGATCAATGATCATCGGAAGGATGGAAGGATAAGGCATCATAAGACTTTGAGCGCGGGGTCGTACCCACTTGAGGTAAGGCTCAAGAGGGATGGAATTCTTGTGTCCCAGAGTCTTTCTATCCACCTTGTTTAGCATCCTCCAAGCTCGGATGAATCTCTGGCGAAGACCTTGATCGTCGTTGTCATAGTCGAATACCAAGCCTTGAATCAGCATCTCGTGCGGGCCATCCCTTCGGGCATAACCAAATTGTCTTATAGCTAAGCATGGTTTTTAGGTGATGCCTCCCCTAATTCCAAGTAGAAGGACATTAGGAAATTCCCCACAATGGTCAACAATGATAACATTCTCTTTGGATCGAGAGCACCAATGAATGTTTGAATGTTTGAGCGTCATTAACCTTTGTGACAACCTTAAACCTTGCTCGTTCTTTAAGACTGATTGGGGAAGATGAGAAATAAACCATCTTTCCAGGAGGGGAGTGCAACACATAAGGACACCTCTTTTCCTCATTGTACGAGTGTGAAAAGAGTGTAGGATATCTCCAAGCAATGTAGGCACCGGATTGCGTGATATGGAGATTTTAACGGTGTTTGCATCTATGAGTTGGTCAGGATTGGGGAACAAGACCATCCCATAGATAAGAAGAGCCACAATTTCCTCAAATTCTTGCAAGTCTAAGGAATTCCAACATATTTTGGCTTTCTCAAGCAGAAACTTTTCTAAGAAGCCTTTGACACCACTCCCAGTTTCCCAATGAGTTGTGACATCAGACGAGTGCAAGTGCAGAGCTTGAGCAATCTCTTCTGGCTTTGGGTCTCTTTCCGTACCGTTGAAAGGTAGTTGATTGAGAATGGGAATCATCAAGAGTTGGAAGAATTCTTCTAAAGTAGGCACAAGCTGGTAGTCGGGAAATGTGAAGAAATAGTGCAAAGGATCAAAGAACTGAAAGAGCACCTTCATCATATCCTCATTTGTATTGGTGGTGACCAAGTTGAGTAGACAACCATGTCTCTCAGTGAAAGGAGAGCTTTCAGGGATCCTTGAAGCTAGCTCCTTAAGTTGTGGAGGAATTCTTACAAGGTTGACTTGGATAGTTTTGCTGCGAAGTGAATCCATATCCAACAAAATAAGAAAAAAGATGAATCTCCAAAAATCCTTGAAATGGTTAGTGGATTCATATGATGCTCATGATGTCCATGATGTTATGTACAAGTATGCATATACAAGCAAAGCAATCAAGTTCTTAGTTTAGGATTGCATGGGGTTTTATAGGTAAGTACCCTCTTGAAGTTTAGTTGGCTTGAACTTGTCCTAGTAATAGTAACCGGGTTCTAAGGAGCTCAATATCATCGGATTTTTTCCTTGGTCATTGTTTCAGCTCAAGCCTCTTTAATGGCGACCAAAATATTCCAAGAAACCAACCCTTAATGAGTGTAGTATCGAGTATCTACCAACTTCGGACTGCACCAAAGCCGGTCATCTCACTACATCCCAAAGGCCAAGTTGGTCAAGTAAAGGTTCCAAAAGCTCGTTAGTGCTTCATGACATCACTCAGCGGCCCCGTATTCTCTTTGATTAACTCAAAGGCTACTGGTACCCATAAATATGTCACACTAACATAGCTATTGCTTAGACCATGTCGGTATACCCTGCACAGTTTCCACAACGTATTTCTACTTACCTATAATGTATCCCCAAATCCGGGTAGAGGATTCAAACCCAAACAAAGAACAGTAATCTAAAGCAAACAAATCAAACAATGTAAGCAAGTAAATATGATCTAGCCCTAAGGTAACCCCACTTTTATTAATTCCCCAGCAGAGTCGCCAGTTCTGTGATATAGTGGGAGAACTGACTTGAGGGTTTTGCATTTGTGTTCGCAAATGTTGCGGTTTAGCAAGAGTCGCCACCGACTTTTCTTTTATCCAATAAGGAAAGGTGAAAAAGCACAGGAAAGACCTTTCAAGATGTTTTTGAGTTCGGGGGTAGATTATGAAAAGGGAAGGTATTAGCACCCTTTTCATTCATGGTTTTCCATGGGCTCTTAGTTACTTGCTAGATCACTTGCTTTTTGTTTTGAAATTGTGTTTTGTGTGGTTTTTTAAAGTATTTTGTAAAAGAAGCCATTCGTTTAGGCAATCTTTGTAATGATTCTCGTTCGTAAGAATGTATACAAAGATGTTTGTCTTTTTAAAAATATTTTCAATGTTTGTAAGATGTTTTGGAAATGTGTGTGTTTGTTTTAAAAATAGCAAGGATATTTGTTTGAAAATAGAGCAAGTAACTAGAGGCAATCTACCTACTCAAATGTCTTTCCTATGCATTTTCTATTCCTTTGACATTTTTGCCTTACCATTGATTTGGTAAACAATCCTATATTTGGATGTAAACGGGACGGGCGTGGGTCATCGTATAACCATAATTAGAAATGTTGCAAAGTATCTTAGCATTTCGAGGGACTAAGATAATTTTACAAGGCAACTTAGAATAGCGTCATCGAGGGACTATGATCTTTTGATTTTGTTTGTTTTACCAAGATACTTTGCATACGTAATATGGTTAATTTTGTATAAGGCAACCAAGTGGAGAAACCCTAAGGGTGTTTGTGTGCAAGTGTGTTTGATTGCATGCTTGATTTCTATCTTGAATTATGGTCTTCTATTTGATTGATCTTTTACTAGCATTTACATTTGAAAGCGATAAATTGCATAAATGTAAAGTCCTACGCTATTACAATATTTAGGGGGTGGGGTACAAATTTATGAATGGGGATTGCAAATGAAAATAAAGCCCTAAATTACTATTACAACCATATTGAAATACATGCAAGAAAATATTAAATGAGCTTGTTTTGTGTTAAGAAAATATTTTTTGTCTTTTGTTTTAAAGTGTGAACGAAATATTTTTGGTGTTTTGCTGATTAATGAAATGGAGAGTGCCAGCGAGAAAAATAAAGAAAAAGAAAATAACAAGGGAAGAAAAAAGGTGGATCAGCGTGCTGCTGAAAGGAAGTCAGAGGTTCTGACCCTGGCGCTGCAAAACAGAAACCTATTAGTGAAAATGTATGAGGTCATAGGTTCTGACCCTGCTGGGAACACAGTAATTTTCAGAAGTTCTAATATTATTGTTAACAAAACAGGCTCCAGAAGCGCTGGTGCCAATGTCAGAGCTTGGTCTCTCTCTATGCTAGTCAGAACATCTGCAATTTGGTTATTTATCCACAAAATAGAAGACATGCTTAGGACAGTTTCAGTAGGTGTCATAGTGTTTCAGAAATAAGGAATATCATAACCAAAAATCAGAGGCAAGTATTCCTTTGCTAATCCTAACTCTGAGTTTTAGTTTCTTCAAGAAAGTTCTGAACTGATTCATTCTCTACTTAAACATACAGATGCGTGAAAATATCAGAACATGTACAACATCAGAAGCATGATATCTACATTGTGTTTTTGAGCATGCAAATCTGGTGATGCTTGAACAATATGGTGAGAGTCAGCATATGCTTACCTTACAGTTGGAAGGAGTTCTATGAATTGGAGTTAATCTCAACTCTGATGATGTTCTGAACAACTTCTTTGACTAGATGGATGAAGGGTATATAGTAGTATGAATACATAAGTTATGGCAGTTTCCAACGTGTGGGTCAGAAACGGTATGGGTGTTTTTTAGTCAAGAAATATTTTGAGAACAAATGGAGTTTGAAATCAAGGGATCCAAAGTTAATGGTTTGTATGTTGTGTTTACTCTTTTTGAAACTCTAGGAATTTTGGGCAGAGATTCAAGGTTTTTTTCTTGCTCAAACTTTCTGTATCTTTTCAGCAACTTTTTTTGGACCCTTTCTCAGTGACCAATGTCATTCTATTTATAGGCAAAGCTTTGTGGGTTTTAAAATGTCAAGTTGCTCCAATATCATGCACTAGATGCTGACTTACTCTTGAAGAAAGTTCAAAAAGGGTTGTGATGATTGACAGCTTTTAGCCTAGGCTGGATTAGTAAGCAAGGATTAAGGAAAAGTGACACACATAAGCGAACAGTAGCGCATGGACCCATACCTAAATCTGTACAAAGTTATTTCTATGCTATATGTGGAGAGACCCTTTGGAAAAAGACTCAAAAGTGGTTGTAAGCATTAATGAGCATTAAATGGTGATGAGATTAGTCAAAATCAGAAATCTTGTAATTTGAGATTTTGCATCATTGCTTAACTCTAGGTCGGAAATTCCATTTAGGACAAACATCCAACTTCTGATCTTCTCACTTTGTATCTTGTTTCCTCAGCAAGCTCTGAAGGATCCTCAGGCTTTCTAGGAAATTTCTTTGATTTTCCTCTGAAAACTCTAAACTTAGAGATTCTGCTTTAGTGTAGCACCCAATCTTTTGACCCTCTTACCTTCTGGTTCCAGCATGTTCTGAAGGAGCTTTCAGGCTTCGTATTACACTTTATTTCCTTCTTTGCATTACTCTAGCAAACTCTGGCTGAACTTGCTTAGATGCTGAAAAGCCATGTTCTGACTAAAGATTATGTGTTGAACCACTCTTACAACTTTTGACTGCTCCTTCCTGGAGGCTGGCTCAGAAGTTCTGAAGTGTCATTTTTCTTAAATACTTTAGAAGAATTCTAAGTATTTAGAATTTAACTTTTCCGCGGTAAAATTTGTCTTTTGAACTTCTTGATGACACAAACTTCATATTCCAACATGTCTTGATGAAATATGATTTTTGAGATTTGATTTTGATCCATAAGCCAAAGTTTGACTTCTCAGCGTGTAAATGACCCTTTTGCCCCTGTAAATGGATTTCTCGGAAAGAAATGATAATTCAAGGCTTGGATTTGTTTAAGAGAAAACTTTGAGAATCCATGGTGATTCCCTAAGAAATGAGAGGGAAAATTTTGGGGTACAACAATCTCCTTCAGAATTTTACTCTGAAAAGCATTCTCCTTCTGAGGTTTATTCTGAAAAGCACCTCCTTCAGGGCCTTCATTCTGAAAAACATCTCATTCAGAGGTTTATTCTGAAAAGCATTCCCCTTTAAAGACTGAATTCTGATAAGCATATCCTTCAGGGCTTCATTCTGAAAAGCATTCTCCTTTAGAGGTTTATTCTGAAAATTATATCCTTTAGGACTTTGTTCTGAAAAGCATTTTCCTTCAGAGGTTTATTCTGAAAAGCATCTCCTTCAGAGGTTTATTCTGAAAAGCATTCCCCTTCAGAGATTGAATTCTGAAAAGCATCTCCTCCAGGGCTTCATTCTAAAAAGCATTCTCCTTCAGAGGTTTATTCTGAAAAGCATCTCTTTCAGGGCTTCATTCTGAAAAGTGTTCTCCTTCAGAGGTTTATTCTGAAAAGCATCTCCTTCACGGCTTCATTCTGAAAACATTCCCCTCAGAGACCGAATTTTGGCGAGCATTCCCCTTCAGAAGTCTATTCTGAAAAGTATCTCCTTCGGGGCTTCATTCTGAAAAGCATTCCCTCCAGAGACTGAATTCTGGAGAGCATTTCCTTCAGAAGTTTATTCTGAAAAGCATTCTCCTTTAGAGGTTTATTCTGAAAAGCATCTCCTTCAGGGCTTCGTTCTGAAAAGCATTCTCCTTCAGAGCTTTATTCTGAAAACCATTCCCCTTCAGAGACAGAATTCCAAAAAGCATCTCCTTCAGCGCTCCGCTCTAAAAAGAATTTTCCTTCATAGATTTTCTTAAAAGCATTCTTCAGATAGAGTCGGGCGTAGACTCATTCTGATACTCCTATAAATAGTTACTTTGGATGGCATCTATAAGCCCATCTCTGACGACACTCTATCACCTTTCCAAATGGCATCTTTAAGCCCATTTAAGCAGTATAATCAACCAACAGTGTTACTTCATGCACATGTGAGTGCAAATTTTTGGGCACTTAAGTGTTCAATCCTCTTCCACCTTTAGATCCTGAACAGCGAGCATGCATATCTAACTCTTCGAGTTTAAGAAGATTGAACAGGGGAAGCTGTTGTACCCCAAGATTTTCCCTCCCATTTTTCAAAACAATGTGTCTAAAGATACCTCCTCATGTTCCTAAAGGTCTCAAACACTCAAGACTACTCAAGAAATGATCATACAAACCCCTCCTCCTAAGCATTGACCTACAAGTAGGTTTTTGTTTTTCCAAGGGAAATTGGACTTCTAATGCCTCAAGTGAACTTCATGATTTCTCATATACTTCAAAAAATCCTCATACCAAGTTTCAAGCCTTACAACACAAGTTTGCTCAGTCAAATAGCCAGATGATTGAAAATCAACTATATTGGGCAAAAAGTCAACTTTGACCAATTTATAGTCAAAATTCAATATTTTTGGTCAAAATAAACATTTTGAACTCATATTAATCATTTTATCAAGGGTTGATCATGATTCATCAAGAAAACACAGGATTCATCAAAAGTCAAAAGTTACTAAATTAGGGTTTTCTTAAGGAGAAGTCAACTGACCTTTGACCAAGCATAACCTTCACATGCTTCATCAGAAAATTCTCAACCAAAGCTCATTTTGAAGGAAATTAAATTCTCTACAACTTTCACTCTCTAAACTCAAGTCTAAAAAATGCTTCATTTGAGAGATATGGGCTAAAACATTACAGGTAATTTTAAAAGTCAATAAAAAGACACTTTTTGTCAAAGCAATTTACATCAAGATAAAGTCGTCAAATGGAAAAATGACCAACATAAAGATTGTAGAGGACATCCTGAGGTTTCCAAAAGGTCAGATATCAACTTCATATAACAAAAATTTAGAGAGTTATGATTGATACAAGTTGGGAAATTTTGAGAAAATGCATGAAATTCAATTTGAGCAAACTTGAATTTTTGGGCTAATGGGCTTATATTTTAAACTCCATACATGTTCTTGACCTCATAAGAGACTCCTAAGTCCATTAATTTATTTTTGTGATCTTTATTTCTTTTATTTTTTATTTTATTCATTTAAATTCAAAATTAAATCAAATAAATATTAAATGAATGTATAAAGCATAAAAGGCTTTTGATTCAAATCTTTCGGAGGCCCAAGATCACATTACAAACCGTGTGGAATTATTCTTGAAACATATCTTCATGGTTTTGTCATATTCCAATCTATTTTTCAAAAAAAATCAAAGATAGGTTTTACATGATGTCCAAGCCCATCTTTTAACCTAATCTATTCTCCTATATATACATTGCATATTCAGACAAAGAGGGGACATGAAATATTGCTCAAGAAACAAGGGTTTGAGGTTGAAATTTGCAAAGAAAAGAAGGAATTAGAAATCCATCATTCAGTCTTTCTCAAGGAAAACCACTCATTCAAATCGATCCATGAGGTATTATAGAGTAATTTTTGATCATTCTTGATGATCAAGGAGGCCTAAAACTTGAATTCCAAGCATCACCGTTTTGCATATTTCATAAAATTCATATTTTTTTTGTGATTTTTTGTTGATTGTAATACGGTGGCAGAACCGACTGTTTTTACTGATTTGCGTTTTGCATTTTTGATTGCAAAATGTCGCGGTAAGCAAGAGTCACCACCGACTTTTATTTCTCCAATCAGGAAAAGGAAAAAGAACAGAAAAAACCTTTTTTCGAGATATTCTGAGTACGGGGGTAGATTATAGAAAGGGAAGGTGTTAGCACCCTTTCTATCCGTAGTTATCTACGGGCTCTTAGGTACTTGCTCATTTTTCAAATTGCTTGTGTATGTTTGTCATGAAAATGTTTTACTTCGTGATAACCCTTGTATCAATCCTCAAGGATGTGACGAAGTTTGTTTTGAAAATTTGTTTTGAAAGGTGTTTGTGTGAAAAGTTTTTATTGAGCAAGTACTTAAGATTCTACCTACTCGAAAAAAGATTGTTTGTTCTATTTCCTTTAGACATCGCTATCCTACTATTAAGGAGTAGGTAGCACCATCGTTGGAGTTATAAGGGACGTTCGAAAGGGACAAATACAATCACTAAAGCAATAGTTAGAAAACTTTAGTAGTAACCCTAGAGTATTAAGATCTTTCCGGGGCAACATCTCCGAGACAACATTTCCGAGGCAACATTTGAATGGGGCAATTTGATCTCTTAGACAGGAGGGCAACCACTAAAATCTCCTATGCTTAATGATTGTTTACCGAAGGAAACCGAAGTGAGATAAACCCTAGGAGTGAACAGGTGCATGTGATTTGTTTCAGTTATTTAATCTTTGCACATTAGGTGATCTACCGTTTTAAATTCCAGACATTCTTGCCATACAATCCTATTAGCATCCATCTAGACAGTTAAATATTTTCAAAAATTTAAAATCCGAGAAAATAAACCTAGCTATTACAAGGCTTCGGGGATGGGGATTAATTACATAACCAAAGAATCGAGGATTAAAGCAATAAATAAAACCCTAATTTAACTATTACAAACCATCGGCAGTTACAAAAATAATGGAAAAGAAATAATTAAATGCGCGGCGAATTAAATACGAGGAGAAATTGGAAACCCTAATGGAAAAAATAATTAAGTTATTTTTGAGAAAAGAATTGATTAAATTATGTACGACTAAAAACCCTAATTCTAATTATTTTAATTATGAAAGAAATTGAAATTAAACTAACCTAAACTAAATTAAATAATTCCAAGAAAATAAAATGCTTTACAAAAAACAAAATTTTGTGTATTTTTGGTTTTTATTTTAGAAAAGAAATATAATTGTAAAATTAAAGCTTAGTTTCTATTTGATTTTAATTATGAAAAAGAAATTAACTTAACCTATATTTCTAATTAAATTAAAATAAATATTTTATTAAAAAAATGCTTTTTTTGGTGTTTTGTGATTTATTGATTTTATGATTAATAAAAAAAGTAATTAATTTGGTGAAAAATAATTAAACAAAATAATTAAAATAAAAGAAATAAATAAAGAAAAAGAATATGGGCTTGTGTTATTGTTAGCAAATCTGGGGGTGTCATTCTGAATTCTCTAAGGCCTAAAATGCTCCAAGCCTTGTCAATATTGGATCCTGTGTAGCATTGACTTGAACGTGTACCATGGTCCCTCATGGATGGAGCGTTAGATCTGATGTCACGTTGGATCAAGTGGATGGATATGGATGGAGTATGGTAGACTCTTTGATAAGAAGTGCATGCAATCTGCGTTCAGAAAATAGGAAAATATGCGTTGCTGGGACCTGGGATCGAACCCAGGTTCTCTACTCTTTCCACTATGCTTGCTTGCCATCTGTGCTACGCGCTTTTGTTGTTAGTATAAGGAAAACAAAATATAATATAAAGAAATCAAGTCCATGATTCCCACGAGCACGAATTTTTAAATGGCCCAATGATGATTGGACACGCCATCATCTTCTTCACTGACCCATGGCTTTAGGCAACAGAATTTTTACCTACGGACAAACTCGTCACTATAGGCTATAGTGACAGTTTTGATGCGTAGCTAAAACCTGCAAAAATCTTAAAATGATATACAAGCAACATGAATTCCATTCAAAGGCATGAATCAAGCCTACTTCATCCCCTGGACATGGGAGGCTCTTAATTTGGCCCAATTTTGCCTCTAGCTAGGGTTCCCCAATTTGGAGCTCGCGAACCCTAACTATGGCAAAGAGCTATTCATGCATCAAAGCTTAAATCCAAGCTATCAAAAAGCTTCCTGGCATGATCACAAACATGTATATGCAAACAAATTGGACTGAAAATGCATAAAACTAGAAGAACAAGTTTGAGTTCAGATGATGCAAACTGTGATGTATAGCTTGCGTTTCTGATGGTTTGATGACTTAGGAGTGATTGGAATAGCTTCAGTGCACGCTCAGGAAGAGATTGATGGCCTTAAATTGCTTTGAATCGTCCTCTAACCTGAAAACCGAATCACACTTTTTGCCAACTTTTTTTGAGTTTGTTATATTCCTCTCGAGACTATAAAACCTCCTTTTTTGCTTTGTTCTTGTTCATTATATATCCCTCAATGAATTAGGGTTTCAAAACAGATTGAATCTTGAAGTTTTGATGAGATTTGATTTGATTCTTTAGCCATATGCAAACTTGCTATTTTGATCCAAATCATCCCTTTTTGTATCAACTATGCTTGATTCATTTTGGCCTTGATAATTCATCATATTTTGATTGCCAACCTGTCCAAAAACCAAATCAAATCATATCTTTGCTATTATTCATCAATTATTTGATTTAATTCAATTTTTAGTTAATAAAAAATCAAAATAAATTGAAAAATGAATCAAATAATGTGTGGATAAATATTTGAGTCGTGGACCACATAATAAGTGAGGTGAAAGCATAAAAAGTTAGGCCCATTTAGCAAAAAATTCATTTTTGAGCATATTTGACTTTTGGCAATTTTGCAAAAAGGGTCAACTTTGACAAGGCATATCTCCTCCAATTTTAACCCCAGAGAGGTATTATTGGACTTTTTGGAAAGCTTAGGATGTCCCCTAAGCAACCCTTTTGGTCTCATCTGAATTGAGTATTCCATGTTCATGTAAGAAGCTTTGACCCAAAAGGTGTTTTTGTTGACTTTTCAAAAGGACCCATAATGTAGGAATTCATATCTTTTTGTGAGTGCATATTTTGAACTTGTGAGCTGAATATGAATTGTAGGGAATTGCATCCTCTTCAAAATGAGCTTTGGATGGAAATTTCTGATAAAGCATGTGGAAGTTATGCTTGGTCAAAGTTGGGTTGACTTTTACTAAGAAACCCTAATTTAGCAACTTTTGGGTTTTGATGAATTTGGAGCATTCTTTGAGGAATAATGATCAACCCTTGATCAAATGATGAAAGTCACTTCAAAATGTTAATGTTGACCAAAAATCTTGAAGTTTGACTGTATGTGGGTCACAGTTGACTTTTGACCTAATACAGTCGATTTTAAAGCATATGAGCAGTTGACTGAGCAAACTTCTTGTGCAAGGCATGAAACTTGAAATGTAGGGTCTTGAGAACATATTAAGATCATGGAGAGAATATGAGGCCTTTGTGGTTCACCCATCTTGATGAAAATGGAAACCCTAATTTGAGGTACACTGCCTTAGGAGAGAGTTTGTCTGGTCAACTCTTGGGCAAGCTTGAGCAAATTGAGGATCTCTAGGAGTATGTATTGAGTAAAATGAGAGGGCAAATTTTGGGGTACAACATTGATTATTTAGGCCCATCAAAAATTTTCTTGAATGGCCCAACTTTTTTTCAAAAAAGAAATTGAAATCAATTTCTGACTTGTTATTATTATTTCGCTTTTACTAATTGATATATTCAATAATTACTATTGATAATATTTATTATAATTAAAACATTATATATATTAAACTCAACTTAATTGTTCTGTTTGATTAATTAAAAATGGTTTAAAGTTTTGATCATATGATTTATCTCCAAGCCGAGAAAGAACAAGCCCAAAATAAAAGAAAATAATGTGGCCCATTTGGTTTTGGTCTGTTTTGGAAAAAAGTTGTTTTGTCTTTTAATTATAATAGTATTATGGTTGTTAAACTTTACATTTTAACTTAATTGTTTTATTAAGTTAAAAAAAAATAAAATATTGAAGGCCATCACAACTCATTTTCCAGGCCTCAACCCAAACACATTACCAGCCCAATCTTTACAGGCCAAGTCAAGAAAACACATGTTAAAAAAAACATATGCATATTGTACGAATAAAAAAATGCGTATATCAGAAACATTTATTGTTTGAATCAACTTATCATTTTTTTATAGAACAGAGAAGAACAAGAACGGAAACAAATCTCTATTCATCAAGGCCTAGAACTTTGCATTAAAACTGAATTAAGTCGTTTATAACCCATAACTATTACATATTTGCAGACATAATCAATCAAATGCAGAAACATAATTAATTTGTAGAACATATTCATAACTAATAAATAAACAAAATTAATGCAATTCATAGTAGATTTGAAATCGTATACAAATTACAGACAAATTAAAATGTTGCCTAATCTATAAGCCCTAAAGAACACTATAAAACCTAAGGAATTAACACAGAAAGGGGACGAACAAAAATTGACGGGGAGAGGAATTTATGCAATGTAGATTATTTGATCCTCGGGTACCCACTTTCTAGGTCCTCTGTTGTTAGAAGTTCCAGAGGTTCTATCACCTTAGGTATTTTGGGCAACAGGATAATCATGTGAAATTTGTGCATGAAACTTTGGTTTAGAGGTTTCTTTGTGTCTGTTTGTGCTACACTAGTATCAGAACCTTCTTATTCTGGACATTTCAAACCTGGGCCAATAAGCACGAAATGTTCAAAAAGAGGTTTTGGTTGACATTTTGAGTCTCATCAATTTTCTTTGATGATCCTGAATATCCCAAGCCTCTGCTTCCCTTTCTACTAACACCATAGATCATTGAATCCATTTTGCTTATATCTATGCTTTTATCAAGGAAGTGTTGAAAAGCTCTATCATATATGATTACTTCGTCAGTAACATATGTGTTAGAGAAAATATCTTATTATAATCTATACACTTTACTTTTTAGAGCGATGTTTGATTTTTCTAAAAAAAATAGTTTTTCATTTAAGTCAGAAATATTTTTCTCATGTATAGTAGTGCTCTTAGGAGTAGCTACAAAACTCTTTTTCAAGATTTTATGTTTACTTAGAATAGATTGTTACCTTTTCATTAATTGAGATAAACCAATTTCAAGTTCAAAACGAGATAAGGAAGAAAGTACCTCTTTTTCGTCATCAGATTCTAAGTCATAGTTAAGTGTCAGTTCATCTTCTGATGCTGCTTCTCCCTTGCTGGTCCTGGCCATGAATGCCATGTTTGCATGCTCTTCATCAGAATCTTCATCTTCTGATTCTGAATCATCTCATGTTGCCATTAGACCCTTCTTAGCTTTGTAATCCTTCTTAGACTTCTTGTTTTTCTTAAGCTTTGGAAAATCATTTTTTTAATGTCCAAGCTCATTGTATTCAAAGCAAGTAACTTTTTTTCCAAAAGCATTCATCTGACCAAAAGTGGATTCACCTCTTCCATATGCCCTTTGTTGACCTCTAAACTTTCTTTGCATGTGCTTCCAGATTTGACTTATTCTTCTATATATTAGAGAGAGTTCATCATCATCTGAATCTTCTTAAGATTCTTATGATTCCTCCTTATCTTGATAAGCCTTGGTTTTCCCTGAAGTAGACTTTAGAGCAATTGATTTTACCCTCTTCTGAGGTTCATCTTGTTCCAGCTCTATTTCATGATTTCTTAAAAGAGCTAGTCAGCTCCTCAGGAGAGGTGTTGTTCAGATCCTTTTTCAATTTTAAAGCAATTACCATTAGTCTCCATTTTATAGGAAAACTTCTGATAATCTTTTTAACATGATTTGTGGTGGAGTAACCTTTATTTAAAACCTTAAGTCCTGCCACAAGAGTCTGAAATCTTGAAAACATCATTTTCATAGATTCTTCGTCTTCCATCTTGAAGGCTTCATATTTTTGAATTAAGGTCAGAGCCTTTGTTTCTTTTACTTGTGTATTGCCTTCATGTGTCATCTGAAGAGAATCAAAGATAGACTTTGCAGTCTCTCTATATGTGATTTTCTCATATTCATTATATGAAATAGCACTTAGAAGAATGGTTCTTGATTTGTAGTGATTTCTAGATACTTTCTTCTATACTTCTGTCATTACACTTCTTGCAATTTTATGATCTTTATCGTCTACTGGATGAGTGTAGCCATCAACTACCAAGTCCCATAGATCCAAGTCATATTCCAGAAAATAACTTTCTATTCTATCCTTCCAATAGTCAAATTTCTCCCCATCAAACATAAGAGGTTTTGAACTATAGTGATCTCTATCATTATCCCTATTATCAACAGTGGAAGTAGGTGTAGCCATTGGTTTTTCACACACACTAGATCGGTACTAGACACTGTTAAGTGTTGATAAAAATTCAAATTTTTTATCTCCTCAAAACTAGAGCTCCGATGCCAATTGAAGGCGTGGAAAACACAAGAAATGGGGGTTTGAATTGGGTTTTTAAAATAAAAACTTTTCTTAAAAACTATTCCCCTTTAAGTTAAAATCCTTGTTCCTTCACTCTTGATAATAACAATAAGTAAGAACAGGAAGTAAAGAACAACGTATGTTTATACTAGTTCACTTGAAAATTATCAAGCCAGTCTAGTCCACCCGCTAAGGTGATTTCTCCTCACTCAATCGAGGACTTAATTCACTATAACTAAACTGATCACAATTTGCACAAGCTACCAAAAAGTGACTAACAACCTCTAAGACTCACAAGTCAAAGACTTCTTAAGGATACAGACCTACCCGGTCCCTTAAGGAATATCAAACAATAATCAACTTGATTATTAGAATGCACAAGATACCCGCAAGTGACTAACAACCTCTAAAACTCGCAAGTCCTAGACTTCTTAAGAATATAAACCTACCTGGTCCCTTAAGGAAAATTAAAAAACCGTTTGAATACAAGTTTTATTTACAAGAATATTGCTTCAACACAAGTTGAATATGTAAGCTATTTTAAGAATAGTGACTTAAGAATGTGAAAGTTATGAACATCATTTTCGCTTGATTATTTCGTTGATTGTAAGATTTCTCTCTTGGTCTTCAAGCCTTTATATATCCAATAAAATAATATATTTGTTGAGGGGTACTCTTGGGATTTTCAAAAATATTGGCAGCTTGAACAGTAACGTGGGGGATAAGATCGTGCAACGCGTCCGTCCTTTCATGGTAGTGGAATGAAATGTTGATTGTACCATGTACTATTTGTACCATGTTAACATTATCTTCTTTCCTTCTACACTTCAAAGGCTTCCGTGAGCATGATTTTAGAAATGAGAACATAACACAAGGTCATCAGAACTTCAAGTCTTCAAAACTGCGTATTTAGACTCTTTAGCACTTGGTTATGAGAACCTTTTCTTGGAGCCTTGGGTCTTTAGAACTTCAAGTCTTTAGAATCTTTAGAACTTTTGTCTTTAGAGTCTTCAACACTTGGTATTTAGAACCCTTATTTTTAGAACCTTGGGTCTTTAGAAACTTGAGTCTTTAGCATATAAACTTGAGTACAAACTTCTGTCTTCAGATCTTCTGACTGGTTTCTTTAGAACTTGTTGTCTTAAGAAACATGAGTCTTCAGCATCTGGACTTAAGTAGCAACCTCTGTCTTCATATCTTCTGACTAGTTTCTTTAGACAAATATCGGAGCTTACACTTCATAGCCTTTTGGAGTGTCTTGCTACTATTCAACATAACTTGTGTAGTACAGAAGCAGAACTAATTCTCTTCTAATGCCTTGGCCACGCCATTAATTAGAAGCAGAACTTGTTTGTTAAGTGCTCAAAAATAACAAACATTAAAGTATCAAAATTGTTTATACAAACATACTCATTTGTTATTATCAAAACTCAGATAATATTGCAGAACCAAATCTTGTTCTTATACAAAGTGGGTGAATATTTGAGCTTATATAACATAAACCATGGAAAAAGGAATGAAGATGTTTAAGAGTACCGTACTACGAAGCTGAAGAATCAAATGAACAAAGAGGGTGAATATTTGAGCATATACAACATAAACCAAGAAAAAGGAATGAAGATGTTGAAGAGTACCATACTGCGAATCTGAAGAATCAAATGAACGAAGAGGGTGAATATTTGAGCATATACAACATAAACCAAGAAAAAAGAAATGAATATATTGAAGAGTACCGTACTGCAAAACCGAAGAATCAAATGAACGAACATGGTAAATATTTGAGCATATACAACATAAACTAAGAAAAAAAGAACAAAGATGTTAACGAGTATCGTACTACGAAGCTGAAGAATCAAATGAAAGAACAGGGTGAATGTTTGAGCATATACAACATAAACCAAGAAAAAATAAATGAAGATGTTGAAGAGTACCGTACCGCGAAGCTGAAGAATCAAATGAACAAAGATGGTGAAAATTTGAGATCCAAATGAATGGAAACAAAAAGGGTAAAGATTACGCCACCTATGTTGTCTCTGATTCGCTTATTCGCCTAGGGCGTCTTATGAAAGAAATACAAAATAAGTTTTGTTTTAATTTATCAATAAACCCTTTAATCATGGTTGGACAAGGCAACCATAGTGTAAACTTAAGTCCTCTAACAACGGTTGGTGTACATAACCGTTGTTAAATTATTTATAATTTATTTTTTAAATAATGGACTTAAGTGACACACGCTTAATGTACTCTAAAAAATGGAGAAAAAAATGTAGTTGTTGAGTATCGAAGCGTGATACACATCAATTTTTACTACGGTTTTTAAAGATAACCATCAAAAATCACTGTTTATAAATCCAGCAACTCACTGGGCGTGAAAATTTTAACCTATTACTGTGGTATATATGAATCCGTTGTAAACATAGTGTTGTTTTTTGTGCGTATTGTAGTAGTGGTCTTGTTACCATGAGTGAAGACTCTTGGCTATGGCATAGACGTTTGGTGCATGTCAACTTTAATCTACTTAATAAAATAGTTGCAAAAGTTTTCAAAAGATCACATATGTGATTCATGTCAAAAGGGTAAGCAAACAAGAGTCTCTTTTAAATCTAAAAATGTTGTTTCAACTTCGAGACCTCTTGAGCTCTTTCACATGGATTTAGTTGAACCTTCACAGACCAAAATCATAGGTGGTAATTACTATGGTTTTGTAATTATAGACGATTACTTAAGATTTTGTTGGACTATTTTCTTACGTAGCAAAGATGAAAAATTATCGGCTTTCACACGTTTTGCTAAGTTGTCTCAAAAATAAATTGAATTCTAAAATTGTTGCCATTCTAAGCGATCATGGAGGTGAATTTGAAAACCAATTCTTTGAAGAATATTGTGATAAATTTGGTATTGAACATAACTTTTCAGCTCCTAGAACTCCACAACAAAATGGTGTTGTGGAGCGCAAAAATCATGTGCTAGCAGAGTTGGCAAGAACAATGCTCAGTGATTGTGGTCTACCAATATATTTTTGGGTCGATGCTATTAGCATGACATGTTATGTCTTAAATAGGATAGTTATTCGTCCAATGCTTGACAAAACCCCTTATGAACTTTTAAAAGGTAGAAAACCAAATTTATCGCATCTTTATGTCTTTGGGTGTAAATGTTTTGTTTTAAATAATGGAAAATATAATCTTGGGAAATTTGACGTGAAAGCTGATGAAGGTATATTTCTTGGATACTCAAAATATAGTAAAGCATATAAAATTTATAACAAGAGATTTCTTATTGTTAAAGAGTCAGTTCGTTTTACTTTTGATGAGTCTCCCCCAAATAGTGTTGGAAATGTATTTCTTTTCATGGTGTAGGTGAATATACCGAAGACATACTCAAGGAGACCGAAAAAGGAGTTGATCAACCTAAGCTGGAGGAAGTTGAGAAAGAGGTAGATGATAACCAATAAAAGAAGTACGATGACCAAAGTCAACAAGAAGATGACGGTCTTCCATTAGAGTGCAGAACCTCTAAGGATCATACTATTGACAACATTATTGGTGATATCACCAAAGGGGTAATAACTTGCTCTAAGATAAGTAATTTTTGTTATCACCACACGTACGTATCACAAGTTGAACCTAAAAACATTAAGGATGCCTTACTTGATGAACATTGGCTTATGGCCATGTGTGATATGGTGGGAGAACTGACTTGGTTGTTTGCGTTTGATCGCAAATGTCACGGTTAGTAGGAGTCGCCACCGACTTTTCTTTTATCCAAAAGGAAAGGTGAAAAAGCACAGGAAAGACCTTTGAGATTATTTCTTGAGTTTGGGGGGTAGATTATGAAAAGGGAAGGTATTAACACCCTTTTCATCCATGGTTTTCCATGGGCTCTTAGTTACTTGCCAGATCACTTGCTTTTTATTTGAAAATGTGCTTTGTGTGGTTTTTTGAAAGTATTTTGTAAAGAGGTCATTGTTTAGGCAAAATTTGTAATGATTCTCGTTTTTAAGAATGTATACAAAGTGTTGATCTTTTGAAAATGTTTTCAAGTTTGAAAGGTGTTTTGAAAGTGTTGGTGTTTGTTTTAAAAATAGCAAGGATGTTTTGGTTTTGAAATTGAGCAAGTAACTAGGAACATTCTACCTACTCAAAAGCCTTTCATGTTTATTTCCTCTTTCCTTTGACATTGTTGTCTTACCATTGATTTGGTAAGTAACCCTATCTCTGGATGCAAAAGGGACGGGCGTGGGTCATCGTGTAACCATGATTAGAAATGTTGCAAGATATCTTAGCATTTTTTTCTTTAGGGACTAAGATCATTTTGAAAAGGCAACATAGATAGCGTCATCGAGGGACTATGATCTTGTATTTTACTTGTTTTTGCTAAGATACCTCACATGCGTAATATGGTTATTTTTGTAAGGCAACAAAGTGGGTTTACCCTAGGGGTGTTTGTGTGCAAGTTCATTGATTTTCATGCTTGATTTATCTTTGATTAGGGTTTTCTATTTGTTAGTTTTAGTCTTTCCATACAAAACCCTAATTACTAGCATTTCTATATAAAGCGATAACTTGCGGAAATTAAAATTACTACGCTATTACATCATTTAGGGGAGGGGGTATACAAATTACAAATGGGGAATATTTCAAGAAATTAAATCTAAATAACTATTACAACCATATTGAAATTTTTAAAATACAAGAATGTAAATGTGAAAAGGAATATGATTTTTGTTTGTCTTTTTTTTATGAAAAGGGTTTTTTTTAACCTAAAATAAAAATAATTAATTTAAAAAAGAAAGTTAAGGTTAAGTTAATAAAAATAATTAATTTAAAGAAAAATTATTTTTTAGGGTTTTTTGTGAACTTAATTAAACTAGTAAAATAAAAATAATTAAATAAAAAAAATCCTAAGTTCTAAATTGATTTTAATTTTACAAGAAAAATAAATAATATAATATAATAATAATTAAAATTAAATTATCTAAGTAAAAAGAAATTAATTAAAGAAAAGGTTTTTGTTCTTTTATTTTTAAAAATAAAAGTAAACTAAATTGATATAAATAATAAAAATAAATATTTTTGGATTTTTTATAAATAATAAAAAAAATAATAATAATAGTAATAATAGTAATAATATTAATAATAATATTAACAATAATAGTAAATAAAAAAAAAGTTTAAAAAAAAAGTCAGGGGGGTTAAAAAATAGTCAGGGTGTGTAAGTGTAGCAAAAATCCCAAGCCCAATGGAGGAAGGCCCAAACGCTGCAAAAAGCCAGAAAATATCAAAAAAAATGAAAAAAAGAGGTCACGCTAGGGCTTGAACCCATGACCTCATGGTGACAGGCGCGCGCTTTAACCACTGGGGTGGTGATACATCCATTAACTAATGTAAAACAACAAATATATAACCTAAGTCTTGCCCTAAAAGTACTTCATCTTCAACCTCCAGCCAAAAGCCCTGCAACTTGTTCATTTCTCAACCATTTGCAACAATGTAAACATGAAAGTTGTGTAAAATTTTACAATGATTCCAGAAACGTAAACAACTTAAACTAATTCTCAATAATGAGCATGAATTTTGAATGGTACCAAATTCTGATCTAATTTTCCAGGATGTTCAGATTCAAAATTCTAACTACTTAAGCAATATAAATGAAATCTAAAGACGTGGTTAGCTTCAGAACAATGACGTCTACATTTTTCATTCACAAACTAAACTTTAATGATGCATGTATGAAGAGTTCAAAAGTCAGAAAACTCACCTTGCAAGAGGGTATCATGTTTTGAGTTTGAGTTGCGTTTAGTGAGTTCCAATGATTGGATTAGCTTCCTCAAGTTCCTAGGAAGCTAGTGTGATGCTTAGCTTGAGCTGAAAGTGCCTGAGGAGTTCTGAAGAAGTCCAAGTGCAAAGCTATGTTTTTAAAAATGGAGGATAGTGTTAATGGTGTTACAGTCTTGTAATAGGGTGAGGGAGGAGTTCTAAATGATGTTTAGAAGCTTTATGAACAAAAAGGCTTGAAAACACATGAGGGAAATGTGAGTTTCAAACTTTTGGTCAGGTTATGTAAAAATGGAGGTATGTGATGTTATTTTGAGTTCTTGGTGTTTTTAGGGCTTAAGCATGCGTGTGTTTTGTTTCCAAGGACTTGTACATAAGTAATGAGAAGGTTTTTGTGCTTGGGAGGGTCAAAAGTACAAGTTCTAGACTAATTTCTATGTTACTTGATTTTGAAGAAAGGTGGGAGCATGGTTCCAAGATGAAGTACAAGCATGGGCTGAGTGATTGTAAGGCTTGAGACAAACTTCTCTTAAGTTATAGGAAGTGTATGATCATAAGAAAACAATCTCATGGCTCAAGAATAAGTTTTGTGCATAAAGCTACTTTTTCAAAATGGCATTGTGCACTTTCTTCCTAAAATGGATATAAAGCATGGCATTGCATTGAATGCTTGAGTTGAGACCTCTAACAGCTGTGCAAGCAATTAATTATGGATTTCCTAACAAGTTTGAGACATGTAAAGTAGAGATTATGCAGCATAGGTTTGAAATTTGAATCCTTATTCATCACAAAATGACCTATAATTTTAGTTTGAAACCCTAATTTCCTCTCTTCGATTCTCCCTGCTCAAGAATGATCTCAAGGAGTTCTTGGACATTTTAGAAATCTTGTAATGTGCTATAAACCCATCTTTGAATGACTTTTTGAAAATTCCTCTTGCAACTATATGAAAAAGTTCCATGAAGTTAGGTCAAAATCCTGCCTAAACTAAGGCAAAATTTCACTAAGTGTTTAATTTCAAGACCATGACTTTATGAATTAATAAATTTAGATCCAAGCAATTTTAGAAGAAGTTGTGTAAATAAATATTGTATATCTCATGGAGATATCCAAATTTCATGTTGAAAGTTTCTTTTGAATCATCTTGCATCATGGTGAAAATTTTGCTCAAAGTTGTAAAAAAACATGAAGTTTTAAACACTTAGAAAAATTCCTAAGTTAGAAAACTTTGACTTTTCAAAATGAAATCTTGAATATTTTATTTCTTGATGAATAAGTTTCATATTTTGACATGTTTTGATGAATTGTGATCTTTGACACTTTATTTTGACCAAAAAGTCAAAGTTTGACTTTTAAGTGTACAATTGACTTTTGATTAGTTAACTGAAAATTCACTATCAATCCAATTGATTTTGAACAATGTTTTGAGTCATGACATTAGGTCAAAATCATTCAATTGAACTCTTGAGATCATGCTTCAAACCAATTGACCATTTGCTAGGTCAAAAATCAGAAATTTCCCCTTCTCAGTCAAAACCCTAATTTTGACCATTTTGCCCTTTTGATGATTTGATCAAATTTCTTAAGGAATTGTGGTCCAAACTTGATCAAATGATACATATGAGTTTATAATGTTGATTTGGATCAAAAATTAGGAAGTTTGACTGTAAATTGTCCACAGTTGACTTTTTCCCCAATACAACTATTTTTTAGGTCAACTGCTCAGTTAACTGAGCAAAAATGTGATTCAAAGTTTGAAACTTAACATGAGTAATCTTGGGGGTCCATAATGATTCATGAAAGTTATATGAGGCATTAAAAGTTAAATTATCCTTGTGAAATGTCAAACCCTAATTTTAGTCATCAGTGCTCAAGTAGGTGTCTTGAGCTGATCAATCCTTGTGCAGTCTTGAACCCAAGGAGATCTTTGTGAGAAAAATTTTGATAAGTGAGAGGGAAAATTTTGGGGTACAACATCTGCCCATGTTCAATCTTCTTGAACCTGAAGAGTTAGATTGGCGGATTTGTCATTCGTGACTTGAAGGTGGAAGATGATTGGACACTAGAGTGCCCAGAAATTTGCACTCAATGATGTGGTGGTTGATGGTGTAGGGAATGGGCTTAAAGATTCCATTTGGAGAGGTGATGGAAAGCTGTTGGAGATGGGCTGAAAGTTGAAACTGAATGAGTATCAAAATGGCATCCGTATTTGGAGCGTACCTGAACTGTATTTAAAAGTTGAATCTGAATCAAAATGGCGTCCGTGTCTGGAGCGTATCTGAACTGTATATGAAAGCTGAATCAGAATGAGTATCAGAATGGTGTCCGTGTCTGGGGAGAATCTGAACTATATTTAAAAGCTGAATTTGAATGAATATCAAAATGGCGTTCGTGTCTGGGGTGTATCTGAACTGTATCTGAAAGATGAATCTGAATGAGTATCTGAATGGCATCCGTGTCTAGAGCGTATCTGAATTGTATCTGAAACTTAAATCTGAATCAGAATGGCGTCCGTGTTTGGAGCATATCTGAATTGTATCTGAAAGCTGAATCTGAGTGAGTATCAAAATGGCATCCGTGTCTGGAGCGTATCTGAACTGTATCTGAAATCTGAATCTGAATGAGTATCAGAATGGCGTCCGTATCTGGAGCATATCTGAACTGTATCTGAAAGTTGTGTAGGATTGCTTCAGCTGGTCGTGTAGGTGATTGTCCTAGTTTGTTTCAGATATCAATCTCTGACCCTTTTGCAAGTTGTTGATGATAACCATCTGCTGACTGATCTTTCCTGAAGAGATGAAAGATTAGTTGTATGCAATGTCATGATGTATTAAATGCATGATGCAATGATGTTCTATCAAATGAATGCAATTATGTTGTATGCATTTGTGTCATAGATGTTTATGACGTATGGATACGATGTATGGGTATGTAAGCTATTCTGCTGTAATACTTTAGGGGAAATAAATCTCTGACGGCTGCTGAGGATGTGGAGTGTAAGTCTTCAGGTTTGGAAGCGTTGATGAGTTGATGAGCCTCTATTTGTTATAGAAATAAACTTTGTTTTAAGGGAAACGTCGTGTATTGCTTGTGAAATCCTGTTGGGGAACCTTGAGAAATTGGGCGACTTCTGCTGGAGAGTGATAACTGGAAGTTTTGTTCCGTCGGGGATGTGAGAGAGCTTGATATCATTAAGTTGCACACTGCGGGGGATTTTATGGAATAGTCTAAAGATATTATCCTATTTCTTAAAGCCATTAGTGGTTGTCTTCTATTTTTTGCTCATTTGTAAACAGTAATTACATTCAAATGTATATGTTCAAAAATAAATCATTGGACATTTTCATAAAGAAAACACAAATAAAGAAAAACAAATAGTGTTGAACTTTCAAAGGAATATCTTTGTATTAACTTGAATAAGTATTTTGTACAATGAGACGAACATCCTGGTAAGAGAATGTCATCGTAAAAAAATGAAAATTTCATACAAAGAAAAGATAGCTCTGTGCAATAATCCCATGGGATTCCCATTATTCTATAGCCTTCGTGTATCTGAGTGTCTTGTCCACTTGCTACCTTGTCCGAAGTTGATTGGGTTGATTAGACCCGTTGATTTTGTCAGTCGAAGCCAAAGGTTGTCTATAATATGATCAACGGGACATAGTCATACGCTTTAATTCCCTAACTTTTGCCTGGACCGCCCTTTTGGGTTTTCAATCCACCGGGATACCCTTTTTTGCCCAAGTCGCCCTTTCGGGTTTTCCACTTGCCGGGTGTACAAATTTTTTTATTTTATCCCTAATTTTTTCCCGAACCTTTTTGGTTTGCTGGGATGCCCTTGTTTTTCCTAGGTGTGTCAACCTAACAGGTATCTTATGCGTAGTATCTTTTGACTAAGTCTGCGTTCACAGTGTGCGGCAGGTCGTCTCCATCCATAGTGGTTAAGATCATTGCTCCACCAGAGAATATGCTTTTGATTACAAACGGTCCTTCATATGTAGGAGTCCATTTGCCCATGGGATCACCTTGCAGCAGTATAATGCGCTTGATCACCAGATCCCCGACTTGATACACTTGGCGTCTGACCTTTTTGTTGAAGGCCTTGATCATCCATTTTTGATACATTTGACCATGACAGACAGCAATAAGCCTTTTCTCATCAATCAAGTTCAGTTGATCAAGTCGAGTTTGGATCCAATCGTCTTCATTCAACCCTGAATCCTTCATATTCTCAAATAAGGGATCTGGACCTCAATAGGCAAGACAACTTCCATACTGTATGTAACACCCCTTCTAATTACCCCAATTAAAGTTAAAGATTAAAATCAGAGAAATAAAATTTGCACGGAAGGGATGTCACAACACACATCGCATTCCAAATATTTTTAAAGAAAAACGGACAGGGTATGTTTGAAAGTACATGTATTCCAACACAAAACAAACATACAACAAAAATATACTTCATTCTCTCGTGCAAACGCAACGGAGTTTCATAAATTCATATCATCTCCATTTATGGAGGAATCAAAACATGATTCAAGGCATTAAGCCATCATAATTCACATAACATGTGTTATCAAGTCTCATACAAACATATACATCAAAAAAATAATGGATCATATACAAAATATTGAGATCGATACTTCAAAACAAGAAAGACCCCCCGGTGTTACAATCAGAGCATCGACTCAATTAAACAAAACGTAAGCGGAATACATCTACTTGCATCCGCTCAGCTAAGGCCTCGCCTTGCCATCCTCGGTACCTGAACAATGCCATGAAAGCATTTTCCAACAGAAGGGTGAGATTTCCAATAATCATATAACATGCAATTTTAAGTAAATGAAATAGAAATAGATAAAGCAGTACATAATGATCATATTCATTTTATCACCTATAGTATTCTTACTCGAGGAATTCCATTTCCAACTCATTCACCATGCAAACCATTTCTCCTAATATTCACATTCTTGGCATATAACCATAATTCCAACCACAACAACAAACAACAATAACAACAACACACAATCAAACACATCAACACACATACATAACATACACAATTATGCATGCGACTCACAACACGACACGACGTATGCGAATGCGGTACCGACTCGTGGACCCAAAGTTCCACCACCTATATTTCCCTTCCGGATCAAGGTCACTACGTCTTTTCCCACAATAGGGTCACCGTCTAGATATTGTGGACCCTATGTTCCACCACCTATGTTTCCCTTCCGGATCAAGGTCACTACGTCTATTCCCACACTAGGGTCACCGTCTATGAAATCCCGTGAACCCACAGTTTCACCGTCTCTATTTCAAGACCACACATGCCATGCAATGTACAATACAATCAAACGTATGCAATTAAGATCCAAAATAATCTTAACATACACATACCATCATATCCAACCAATGGAACATCAACTATTGTACATGCATGCTTACATATCGTTTACAATCACAACATCAAGCAAAATGTATACAAACAAGTTACTTCTCAATCGAAACATAAACTATCAACTATTAAACAATTCCAAAATCGGAAGTACGTTTCAACATAAATTCATCATCAATGATCCGGCATTACTCTTAATGTCACTCATCACGATCGAGTCACCGGAATGTAACTCGAACGGTTAAATTCGGGGTTAAATTCAATTTATTTCATTTTGTACTAAAATCGGGTCGATTCCTAAAAAGTCGAAATTTCGAAAAACGGACTTCACCACGTTAATCTACACGTCGAATTATGCTAGCACGTCAATTTTCGTGCGAATCGGAGAAAGTAGCTCCGTCGCCGAAATTACCGAAACCGAAAAATCGGCACATCAACGGTTTCGAAATTAAGTCGGCTAAATGTTTCTAATTTCCTGCATCTTGCTACCAGAAATACTTTCTTGCTAATTTAATTCAGATTATCCAACTAAACCAATATTAGCTTCTACATATTATGCTATTATTCATCATTCTGCTACCAAATATTTTTTTTTTTACTGACAAATCTAGGCTTCTGCTATGAACATGTTCAATAGTATCTCTAAGCATTATCCCTTAACCAACTCACCCATTATCATCATTTACTCAGGTTACAAATCATCATTATCTTACTAGTCCACATTATAATTACTAATCCAAATTATGTCACTAATCAATATCATCTTAATAATTAGTATTATATACTAATTTCAAAGTGATGTTTTATATATATTACTAATTTCATGCTACTAATATTTGCTAACTAGCACCATATATATATATATATATATATATATATATATATATATATTTTTTTTTTTGACACCTAACAATATACTTGATATACTAACTAAATAAATCTCACAATACAAGTGGTAGTCCTCATTTTTCTTTCTAAAGTTCTTAGCCACATTTTATATAAATATATATATCATACTATTAATTTATTTCCAGGAATCCATGGCCATTTATAATTTCAACTAAATATATATTTATGATTACGAATAAAAAAAAAAAAACAAAGGCTTATGCTTGTATACTTTTCCAATCACGTGAATTGCTCTGATACAATGAGGACCAATTTATTCTTCTATCCAAACAAGGCCATTACAATATACATATATAACTTGAAGTAATTGTTATAATTATCAACTAGCTCTATGACATTAATATAATCCTAAAGCTACAGTATTAGCATACGAATTCTCCATATATCAGTAAGCTATTTAACATTATTGTACTACCAGTAGCCATTCTCTATTCAACTATACACACATATATCTAATTCATGTTAGTTTTTCTAATTAATTCTCCATATCAATTCTAACACATATAACACCAACCTAATCCAACCCAATCCTCTATTTTACCAACTCTAAATCATTCTATCAAACCACACCAAAACTCTAATTTCTCATCTACCAAAATCAAAAACCCAAAATCACAAGTATATGAGCAAAGAAATTCAAACCCTTACCTGGTATTTGTGAGTTTCTTGTATCAAGATTGAAGATGATGGATGGAGGTCAAAACCTAGCTTCTTTCTTTCTTCTCCTCTTTTCCCTCTTTCTATTTCTCTTCTTTTTCTCTTCCCACTCTTACTAACTTTCTATTCATATATTTTATAAAACCTAATTATACTACTACTAACTTTCACCCCTATAACTTTCTGAAATTATTAATTTGGCCCAAATCTATTTAATTCAAATTATAACATAATTCTATTAAACAATATTTCATTAATTAATATTTATTCCAAATAATTTACTTATACCGATAAATCAAACCAGTCAAATATTACTATTCACCCAAAATAATATTATTCAAAATAATAGTTTATCATTATAAACATCTTTATTTTAATTAACTGAATTAACATTTCAATCGATATCAAGTAGTTATATTCTTCAAAATATATTTAATTTATAATTTTGGAAAATAATAATTTAAATAACATTTAAATAAAAACGGGGCGTTACAACTCTCCCCCACTTAAAAGATTTTCGGCCTCGAAAATTACCTCTAGGCGAACAACTCGGGATAGGAATCCCGCATTCGGCTTTCAAGTTCCCACGTTATGTTTCCTTTGGCCGCTCCACCCCAAACGACTTTAACCAAAACAATTTCTTTTCCTCTTAATTGTTTCACTTTCCTATCTTCAATTCTTGTAGGCAAAGCTTCCACGCTCAAATCATCTCTAACTTCCAAATCATCAACTTGTACCACATGTGATGGATCCGCAATATACTTCCGCAATTGCGACACATGAAACACGTCATGCAAATTCGAAAGTGATGGTGGCAATGCAATCCTATAAGCCACGTTACCAATCTTTTCCGAAATTTGATACGGACCAATAAATCGAGGTGTTAACTTCCGCGATTTAAGTGCCCGACCAACACCGGTAGTAGGATTCACTCTTAAGAACACATGATCATCCTTTTCAAATTCAAGTGGTTTCCTTCTCTTGTCATGATAGCTTTTCTGGCGACTTTGTGAAACTCGCATCTTTTCTCTTATCAACTTTATCTTATCCGTAGTTTCTTGAACCAACTCCGGACCAACTACCAAACTCTCTCCCGATTCATACCAACACAAAGGTGTTCGGCAACGTCTTCCATACAACGCTTCAAAAGGTGCCATACCAATACTAGTATGAAAACTATTGTTGTAGGTGAACTCTATCAAAGGCAAAAATCTCTCCCATGAACCACCTTGTTCCAACACGCAAGCTCGCAAAAGATCTTCAAGTGATTGAATAGTCCTTTCCGTTTGACCATCCGTCTGTGGATGATAAGCGGAACTCAAACGAAGCTTAGTACCTAAAGCCTTTTGCAAAGCTTCCCAAAACCTTGAAGTAAAACGTGGATCTCTATCCGAAACAATGCATGTAGGAATACCATGCAAACATACAATATTTTCCACATATAACCTCGCAAGCTTCTCCAAAGGATAATCTATTCTAATTGGAATAAAGTGAGCAGATTTTGTCAATCTATCCACTATAACCCAAATAGCCTCATGGTTACTCGGAGTTCTCGGCAAACCCGAAACAAAGTCCATCGAGATACTATCCCACTTCCACTCGGGAATAGTCAACGGTTGCAACAAACCCGAAGGTTTCTGATGTTCGATCTTGGACTTTTGGCACACCAAACAAGCATACACAAACTCAGCAATTTCCTTTTTCATGCTTGGCCACCAAAACAACTTTCTTAAATCTTGGTACATTTTCGTAGCACCAGGATGAATACTCAATCCGCTACGGTGTCCTTCCTCTAGAATTCTCTTTTTCATACTCCCCCCATCGGGAACACAAACACGATTATGACACCTCAAAATGCCGTTCTCATCTATTCTGAATTCTCCACCACGACCTTGATTAACCAAAGTTAACTTGTCCACCAAAACCAAATCTGAACTCTGACCAATTCTGATTTCATCTAAAATCCCACTAGTAAGCTTTAACATTCCAAGCTTCACGCCACTATAAGTCTCCTCACACACCAAACTCATGTCTCGAAATTGTTCCAGCAATTCCCACTCCTTAACCATCAACATAGACATGTGTAATGATTTTCTACTCAATGCATCGGCCACTACGTTTGCCTTACCAGGGTGGTAATTCAAACTAAAGTCGTAATCCTTTAAGAACTCCAACCACCTTCTTTGTCTCATATTCAACTCTTTTTGATCAAATAGATACTTCAAGCTCTTGTGATCACTAAAGACGTCGAACCTTGCACCAAACAAATAATGTCTCCAAATTTTTAACACAAAAACTACCGCTGCCAACTCCAAGTCATGAGTCGGATAATTCTTCTCATGCACCTTGAGTTGCCTCGAAGCATACGCCACAACTTGCCCATTTTGCATAAGCACTCCTCCTAAACCCATCAAAGAAGCATCGCAATAAACCGTAAACGGTTCCGATGGTTTAGGAAAAACCAAAACTGGAGCAGTTGTCAACTTCCTCTTCAGTTCTTGGAAACTCTCTTCGCACTGTGTAGTCCAAACGAACACCTGGTTCTTCCTAGTCAATTGTGTTAACGGTAAAGCTAGCTTGGAAAAACCTTCAATGAATTTACGATAATAACCTGCCAAACCAAGAAAGCTTCGAATTTCGAAAACAGATTTTGGAGATTCCCATTCAGACACCGCTTCTATTTTGGATGGATCCACTGCAATACCCCCACGAGATATCACATGGCCTAGAAAACTCACTTGCTCCAACCAGAATTCACACTTGGACAATTTCGCAAACAACTGATTCTCTTTCAGAATCGATAACACAATACTCAAATGCTCAGCATGCTCAGTTTCATTCTTCGAATAGATCAAAATGTCATCAATGAAGACTACTACAAACTTATCAAGGAACTCATGAAATATTCTATTCATATACTCCATAAATACTCCAGGTGCATTCGTAACACCAAAAGGCATTACCGAATACTCATAGTGTCCATAACGAGTCCTGAATGCCGTTTTCTGAATATCTTCAGCCTTCACACGTATCTGATGGTAACCTGACCTCAAATCAATCTTGCTGAATACACACGCTCCCACCAATTGATCCATCAGATCATCAATCCTCGGCAAAGGATATTTGTTCTTGATAGTCACTTTATTCAGTTGTCGATAATCTATACACAGCCTCATTGTACCTTCTTTCTTCTTAACCAACAACACTGGTGCACCCCAAGGAGATACACTAGGACGAATAAATCTCTTGTCAAGTAATTCTTCCAGTTGCTTCTTAAGTTCAACCAATTCCGATGGTGACATCCTATAAGGAGCCATCGAAACAGGACTTGTACCAGGCACCAAGTCAATTGAAAATTCTACTTCACGTTTCGGAGGCAAATCCATAATTTCCTCCGGAAACACCTCTGGAAAATCACACACAACAGGTAAATCTTTGCTTACTTCCCTTTCACCCAAATTCAAACCTGCCATCAAGACAAACAACTCAGCACCATCTCTAACATACCTCTTCATCTGTTGGGTCGACAAGAATGAACCACCTTCTTTCTCAGACTCGAGAAAAAGGACCGCCTTAGCAAAACAATTAATATAGACATGGTTGGCTCTCAACCAGTCCATACCAAGAATAACGTCTATCTGACTCAAAGGAAGACAAATGAGATCCACAAGGAAATCTCTACCACATATTCTCAACGGGCATCTTAAACAAATATCAGATGTAGAAACTGAACCCATCGCAGGTGTATCTATTTCCATACTTCGATCCAAAGTAGACAAAACAAGGCCCAATCTCTTGGCACAATCCAAAGCAACAAACGAATGCGTCGCACCCGTATCAATAATAGCAACCAAAGGTACATTAGAGATAAAGCATGTACCTCTGATCAGACGCTCATCAGCAGAAGTCTCTGCTCCAGACAAGGCAAAGACTTTTCCAGCTTCCTTCTTCGGCTTAGGACATTTGGTACTTATGTGACCTTGCTCACCACAGTTAAAGCAAGTCACACTCACACCTACTCTGCAATCCACAGCTTTGTGACCCACCCGGTCACACTTAAAACATTTAACTATCACCTGACGACATTCCATAGCGCGATGCCCTTCCTTACCACACTTAAAGCACTTGATCGGGGTAGTTACTCCCCCACTTGGACTCTTCCCTCCACTCATTGGTCGTTTTCCTCTCCCATCATAGGGCTTAGGACGCATTTGTCCCTTACCCGTCTTATCCTTCAGATTCTTGTAGTATGCACTACTCTCCCGACTATCTTCATCATAAATCCGACTCTTGTTTACCAACTCGGAAAAGCGAGTAATTTGTTGATAAGAAATTGCCTTCTTCACATCAGGCCTCAACCCATTAACAAACTTCAAACACTTAGATTTTTCCGCATTAACAGTATTGTAATGGGGACAATACTTAATCAGCTCTTGGAATTTAGCAGCATACTCAGCTACTGAACCACTACCCTGCTTTAATTCTAAGAACTCAACTTCCTTCTTTCCACGGACATCCTCTGGGAAGTAATTCTCTAAGAACGCATCTCGGAAAATAGCCCAAGTCACAACAGTCTGCTCCTCCTCGTACCTCTGACTAGTGTTGATCCACCAGTCTTCGGCCTCCTTCACCAGCATATGAGTCCCAAATTGTACTTTCTGGGCATCAGTACAATTCATGACTCTAAAGATCTTCTCAATGGCCTTTAGCCATTCTTGAGCTTCATCCGGAGCATGCTCTCCCTTAAACGAAGGAGGGTTGTTCTTTTGGAACTTCCCTAAAGCACGGAAAGCATCATCAGCTCCGTCATGTTGTGCCTGATTTGCTTGCGGCATCTGATTGAGTGATCCCGCGAGCAATCTCAACGCATCAGCCAATGCTTCATCGTTCCTTCTGCTAGCCATCTTTCTCTTTCTCTGGTAAACACAAAGTATTGATCGCGTTAGACACACAATCAATAACAAGGGATTAACAAAATAAGACCTGACAACTGATCGACTATGCTCTGATACCACTATTGTAACACCCCTTCTAATTACCCCAATTAAAGTTAAAGATTAAAATCAGAGAAATAAAATTTGCACGGAAGGGATGTCACAACACACATCGCATTCCAAATATTTTTAAAGAAAAACGGACAGGGTATGTTTGAAAGTACATGTATTCCAACACAAAACAAACATACAACAAAAATATACTTCATTCTCTCGTGCAAACGCAACGGAGTTTCATAAATTCATATCATCTCCATTTATGGAGGAATCAAAACATGATTCAAGGCATTAAGCCATCATAATTCACATAACATGTGTTATCAAGTCTCATACAAACATATACATCAAAAAAATAATGGATCATATACAAAATATTGAGATCGATACTTCAAAACAAGAAAGACCCCCCGGTGTTACAATCAGAGCATCGACTCAATTAAACAAAACGTAAGCGGAATACATCTACTTGCATCCGCTCAGCTAAGGCCTCGCCTTGCCATCCTCGGTACCTGAACAATGCCATGAAAGCATTTTCCAACAGAAGGGTGAGATTTCCAATAATCATATAACATGCAATTTTAAGTAAATGAAATAGAAATAGATAAAGCAGTACATAATGATCATATTCATTTTATCACCTATAGTATTCTTACTCGAGGAATTCCATTTCCAACTCATTCACCATGCAAACCATTTCTCCTAATATTCACATTCTTGGCATATAACCATAATTCCAACCACAACAACAAACAACAATAACAACAACACACAATCAAACACATCAACACACATACATAACATACACAATTATGCATGCGACTCACAACACGACACGACGTATGCGAATGCGGTACCGACTCGTGGACCCAAAGTTCCACCACCTATATTTCCCTTCCGGATCAAGGTCACTACGTCTTTTCCCACAATAGGGTCACCGTCTAGATATTGTGGACCCTATGTTCCACCACCTATGTTTCCCTTCCGGATCAAGGTCACTACGTCTATTCCCACACTAGGGTCACCGTCTATGAAATCCCGTGAACCCACAGTTTCACCGTCTCTATTTCAAGACCACACATGCCATGCAATGTACAATACAATCAAACGTATGCAATTAAGATCCAAAATAATCTTAACATACACATACCATCATATCCAACCAATGGAACATCAACTATTGTACATGCATGCTTACATATCGTTTACAATCACAACATCAAGCAAAATGTATACAAACAAGTTACTTCTCAATCGAAACATAAACTATCAACTATTAAACAATTCCAAAATCGGAAGTACGTTTCAACATAAATTCATCATCAATGATCCGGCATTACTCTTAATGTCACTCATCACGATCGAGTCACCGGAATGTAACTCGAACGGTTAAATTCGGGGTTAAATTCAATTTATTTCATTTTGTACTAAAATCGGGTCGATTCCTAAAAAGTCGAAATTTCGAAAAACGGACTTCACCACGTTAATCTACACGTCGAATTATGCTAGCACGTCAATTTTCGTGCGAATCGGAGAAAGTAGCTCCGTCGCCGAAATTACCGAAACCGAAAAATCGGCACATCAACGGTTTCGAAATTAAGTCGGCTAAATGTTTCTAATTTCCTGCATCTTGCTACCAGAAATACTTTCTTGCTAATTTAATTCAGATTATCCAACTAAACCAATATTAGCTTCTACATATTATGCTATTATTCATCATTCTGCTACCAAATATTTTTTTTTTTACTGACAAATCTAGGCTTCTGCTATGAACATGTTCAATAGTATCTCTAAGCATTATCCCTTAACCAACTCACCCATTATCATCATTTACTCAGGTTACAAATCATCATTATCTTACTAGTCCACATTATAATTACTAATCCAAATTATGTCACTAATCAATATCATCTTAATAATTAGTATTATATACTAATTTCAAAGTGATGTTTTATATATATTACTAATTTCATGCTACTAATATTTGCTAACTAGCACCATATATATATATATATATATATATATATATATATTTTTTTTTTGACACCTAACAATATACTTGATATACTAACTAAATAAATCTCACAATACAAGTGGTAGTCCTCATTTTTCTTTCTAAAGTTCTTAGCCACATTTTATATAAATATATATATCATACTATTAATTTATTTCCAGGAATCCATGGCCATTTATAATTTCAACTAAATATATATTTATGATTACGAATAAAAAAAAAAAAACAAAGGCTTATGCTTGTATACTTTTCCAATCACGTGAATTGCTCTGATACAATGAGGACCAATTTATTCTTCTATCCAAACAAGGCCATTACAATATACATATATAACTTGAAGTAATTGTTATAATTATCAACTAGCTCTATGACATTAATATAATCCTAAAGCTACAGTATTAGCATACGAATTCTCCATATATCAGTAAGCTATTTAACATTATTGTACTACCAGTAGCCATTCTCTATTCAACTATACACACATATATCTAATTCATGTTAGTTTTTCTAATTAATTCTCCATATCAATTCTAACACATATAACACCAACCTAATCCAACCCAATCCTCTATTTTACCAACTCTAAATCATTCTATCAAACCACACCAAAACTCTAATTTCTCATCTACCAAAATCAAAAACCCAAAATCACAAGTATATGAGCAAAGAAATTCAAACCCTTACCTGGTATTTGTGAGTTTCTTGTATCAAGATTGAAGATGATGGATGGAGGTCAAAACCTAGCTTCTTTCTTTCTTCTCCTCTTTTCCCTCTTTCTATTTCTCTTCTTTTTCTCTTCCCACTCTTACTAACTTTCTATTCATATATTTTATAAAACCTAATTATACTACTACTAACTTTCACCCCTATAACTTTCTGAAATTATTAATTTGGCCCAAATCTATTTAATTCAAATTATAACATAATTCTATTAAACAATATTTCATTAATTAATATTTATTCCAAATAATTTACTTATACCGATAAATCAAACCAGTCAAATATTACTATTCACCCAAAATAATATTATTCAAAATAATAGTTTATCATTATAAACATCTTTATTTTAATTAACTGAATTAACATTTCAATCGATATCAAGTAGTTATATTCTTCAAAATATATTTAATTTATAATTTTGGAAAATAATAATTTAAATAACATTTAAATAAAAACGGGGCGTTACACTGTATACCAGAGAGTAAGGTGTTGCCCCGGTCGATGTGTGCGTCGTGGTACGGTAATCATGGAGAGAGAATGGTAACATCTCATGCCAGTCCTTGTAGGTTACCGTCATTTTCTGTATGATTTTTTTATGTTCTTATTTGCGGCTTCAACGACACCATTCATCTTTGGCCGGTAAGGGGAAGAATTATGGTGCTGGATTTTAAATTGCATGCACAGTGCGGTGATCATAGTATTATTGATATTCATACCATTGTGTGTGATGATCCTCTCTAGGATACCATACCGACAGATGAGATTATGTTTGATGAACCGGGTAACAACATTCTTGGTAACGGAAGCGAAAGAAGTTACCTCAACCCACTTCATGAAATAGTCAAAGGACACCAAGATGAAACGGTGTCCATTAGAGGTTGTGGGCTTGATTTCTCCAATCATATCAATGCCCCACAACGCGAATGGCCAGGGAGAGGTCAGGACATTCATAGGAACTGGAGGTACATGCACTTTGTCAGCATAGATCTGACACTTATGACAAGTTCGTGAATGTTGATCGCAATCTGCTTCCATGGTAGACCAGTAATACCCTGCCCGCAGGATCTTCTTTGCAATCGTATGCCCACTAGAATGGGTGCCAAAAGTGCCCTCATGTAGATTAGCCATGATCCTTTCTGCCTCAACCTTGTCTACGCAACGAAGCAGTACAAAGTCGTGGTTGCGTTTGTAGAGGATGCCATTACTGATGAATAAATTAGCAGAGAATCTCCTTAAGAATTTCTTATCATTGACTGAAGCTCCTTTCGGATACTCTTGAGCCTCGAGATACCTCTTGACTTCATGGAACCAAGGCTCGTCCACTACTTCTTCAGTATTGATCTCGTGACAATAAGTTGGTTCATCCATCTCTTCAATGGTGATCTTAGGAGCCTCGTTACCCCATTTGAGTTTAAACATGGATGACATTGTGGCTAGAACGTCGGCTAGTTGATTTTCCTCTCGCGAGAAATGCTCGAAGGTAATCCTCTCAAAATGTGGGATTAATGTCGACACATGTTCTTTGTAGGGGATGAGGTTAGGGTGTTTCATATCCCATTCTCCTTTTATCTAGCTGATGACAAAAGCTAAATCTTCGAATACACTTAAGGACTTAATCCCCAAATCTATGGCAGCTTTGAGACCAAAAATGCACGCTTCGTACTCTGCCATGCTATTTGTACAGTTGAAACAAATTCTTGCAATAAAAGGAGTATGAAATCCTTCCAGAGATATGAATACAACACTGATGCCATTGCCGAGTGCGTTAGACGCCCCATCAAAAACCAAGGTCCATCGGGATCCTTGTTCAGGTCAGTCATATGGTCTTAATTCTTCACAGTTGTTTACCATCATGATGTCTTCATCTGGGAAATCGAACTTCATGGACTAGTAGTCAGCCACAGCTTGATGAGCAAGGTGATTGACTAGCACATTGCCCTTTATTTCTTTCTGGGTAGTGTACTGAATGTCATAATCTATCAGGATCATCTGCCATCTTTCTATTCTCCCAGAGAGGGCAGGTTTCTCGAATATGTATTTTATAGGATCCATCTTGGATATCAATAAAGTAGTATGGGTCAACATATACTGTCTTAGACGGCGAGAAGCCCATGCCAGAGCGCAGCAGGTTTTCTCGAGCAGTGAATATCTTATTTCACAGTCGGTAAACTTTTTGCTCAGGTAGTAAATAGCATGCTCTTTTCGGTCAAACTCGTCATGCTGCCCCATTACACACCCCATTGAATTTTCTAAAATAGTTATATACATGGCCTAGGGTCTTCCCTCGACTGGAGGCATCAACACAGGAGGCCCTTGCAGGTACTCTTTGATCTTGTCAAAGGCAGTTTGGCACTCATCATTCCATTTGACAACTTGATTTTTCTTCAGTAATTTGAAGATTGATTCACAAGTAGCGGTCAAGTGAGAAATGAATCGGGAAATGTAGTTTAGTCTTCCTAAGAATCCTCTGACTTCCTTCTCAGTACGAGGAGCAGGTATTTCTTGTATTGCTTTTACCTTGGCGGGATCCACTTCACCGCTGACGGTAAAGCCTAGGAGTTTACCATACCTCACCCCAAATATGCATTTATTCGGGTTCAACCTCAGCTTGTATTTCTTCAGTCTCTCAAACAGTTTCTGCAAATGGTCAAGATGTTCCTCTTCAGTTTGAGATCTATCTATCATGTCGTCCACATAGACCTATATTTCGTGATGTATCATGTCGTGAAATAAAGTTACCATGGCACGTTGATAGGTTGCTCCAGCATTCTTCAACCCGAATGGAATAACCTTGTAACAGAAAGTGTCCCACTGTATGACAAAGGTCGTTTTCTCCATGTCCTCAAGCGCCATTTTAATTTGGTTGTATCCTGAGAAACCATCCATGAAGGAAATCACCTTATGTTGTGATGCATTGTCCACTAGAATATCGATGTGAGGAGGTGGAAAATCATCCTTAGGGCTTGCCCTATTCAAATCTCTGTAATCCACACATATTCGTACCTTACCGTCCTTTTTAGGCACGGGAACAACATTGGTGACCCATTGTGGATAGGAGGTGATGGCTAAGAATCCGGCTTTGAATTGTTTAATGACTTCCTCCTTGATCTTATCTGACATGTCTGGTCGCATGCGACAGACTTTCTGTTTTAATGGAAGGCAGTCTTCTTTTGTCGGTAGACGATGGACCACGATGTTAGCATCAAGTCCTGGCATATCTTTGTACGACCAGGAAAATACCTCAACATAATCATATAGCAATTGAGTCAGACGCTTCTTGACACTGGGTTCCAGATTGGCACCCACCTTGACTTCTTTCTTGTCCTCTTCGGTACCTTGGTTATTTGTGTCCACTGGTTCTTCGTGGGGCTGAATGTCCTTTTTTCTTGTTGTAGTAACCTGGCTAGTTCCCCTGGCACTTCACAATCTTCCTCGTCTTTGTCTTCGGCTTGGTAGATTAGGTTTTCAGAGTCACAATAGGCCATAGCAGAATTGTTACCCATGGGATCCTGAGTGGATGTAGACCTGTATTTTGAATGTGAGTGTGTGTAAGAGTATAGCTATTTTTGAAAGAAAGTAAAAATGTAGAAAAGAAAGACAAAGAGCACAAAGTTTGTATACAAAAACGTCCATGATTCAATGATGACATATGAAAATGAGGTAACAACCCTTACAAATGGACCATTGTGCCTCGGTTAAGACACAAGGTTTTAAAAGTTTGAATTTGTTTAATTATTACAGGTCCGACAAAAACTTAAAGACAATTACTATTGGATAAAAGTAATTGGGAAAGAGTCTTTAGCTTCCCGGTTTCAGAGTCCTCCATTGACAGTTGGGAAAATCCATTCCCCCGGGTCGTAGCTGTCCTCATCATCCTCCACAACGTTGACTCCATGGTTGATGATCTTCAAGGGTGGTCCCCCAGCACGAGCACGGCGTACAGCTTACTGGGCTCCTGAAGTGAAACCCAAACCGAATTTATCAAATTTGTATGGGATGTCTGGGAGTTGGCCCTAAATAGTGCACCCACTTTCCTCGATCACTTCCTTGGCATCTTTCAGAGAAGACATCTCTAGCGGAGGTCTGTAATCTTCGGGATTTGGGAAACAACCTTGGTTACTGCCACAGTTGGTAGGACTTCCTCGAAATGCTGAAACAGAGTTTCAATGGATTCACCATCCAATATCACATATCTAAAGGAGTTTAAATGACTGACCATATATTCCTCTTCTCCATGGACAATAATGATTTTCCCCTTGGTTGGGTATTTTAGCATTTGATGTAATGTAGTGGTGACGACACCAGCATTGTGAATCCATGGTCGGCCCAATAATCATGAATAGGAAGGGCGAATGTCCATCATGTAAAATTTTTAATCAAAGGTTTGAGTTACAACCTTAATGGGGATGTCTACCTCTCCATGCATCATTCTCTTTGAACCGTCGAAGGCCCTTACCACTATGTTGCTGGGTTTTAAGGTCAAACCTTCACAATCAAGTCTATCAAGAGCAATCTTAAGCAGCACATTCAAAGATGAACCGGTCTCAACCATGACATTGGCCAAAGTTGTGCCCCGGAATTTGACAGAGACATGTAATGCCTCGTTATTCTTCCTCCCTCTAGGTGTTAATTCAACATTAGAAATGCCTAAACCATTGTTAGCGGTTAAACTGGCCACGCAGTCTTGGAACTGATCAGCAGAGGTTTCTTGTGGTACATGGGAAGTTTTAAGAAATTTCACCAAGGCCTTCACATGAGCCTCAAAGCATAACAATAAACCCAACATGGAAATCTTTGATGGAGCCTGCCCTAGCTGTTCGACTATGTTGTAGTCACTTCTCTTTATAATTTTCAGAATTTCTTCCATTTCCTTTTGGGAGGCCTCGGGGATAGATATTGTTTGCGCCTTCAATCAAACAGGCTCAACCAGAATATCTTTGCCCCGATTCTCGGTTGACTCAACGGTAGGAGTGTCAGAAGGGGTAACCAAAGGGATTGTAGTAGTAGTAGTGTCAACAGGAACAGGAACAGGGATGATCGCAGGACCGGTAATAGTCTTCAGAGGAGAAATCTCTGGAGAGAAAATTCTTCCACTTCGGGTTATCATGCTGGTTCCCGCAATATTACTGATGTCGGGGTAAGCCTTCTCAAGAATCGAGTCTTCATCAGCTAGCCAATCTTGCTTGACACCGTGATAGTAGACATTTCCCCCATAGTTCCATGGGACAGTTTTATCTGATGAGTACGGGATTGGACTTGGCATAGTAATTATCAGTGGAGCCACTTTAGGAACTGATGTAATCCTAACGGGTCTTTTGGTGGAGACCCTGGAAGGATTGGCGGAAATGGTTACTATTGAAACATCTTTGTATGAAATGGTTAGAACGGGAGTCTTTTCAAACAAAATCTCTTTGTCATCCATTAGGCGCTGAACACCTGCTTTCAATAAATGACAACTAGTTGGTAGGGATAAACAGAAGTGGCAGCCTTCATCACAGCCTGGAAATAAATCGTCCTTTAATAGGTTCTTCTTAACGGTAAGGAGAGGAGTAAGTTCATCAATAGTAGAAACAAACATATCATCTTGAACAGCGTTGACACCACGGCCATGCTTGGGCATAAGAGCGGTGATAACATTTGGGATTTCAGGAGCATCAAACCCAATTTCTTTTGCTTCAAGAAGGTCTTGTACCTTGTTTTTCAAAGCCCAACAGTTGTTGGTATCATGGCATGGGCTTTCTGAATGGTAAGCACAGCGAGCATTGGGATGGTAGTGAGGAGAGGTTGTATTAGGATTCTTCGGAGCTTCCTTTAAAGTTACCAGATTAGATCTCAATAAATGTGGCAGAACTTGAGATAGCGTCATATTAATTCGGGTAAATTGTCTCACTGGTCTTTCTGTTCTAGGCTGATCGTTCCTTTGTTGAGTAGGTGCGAGCTTGGGGATCATGACAGCCCCTACCATTGGTAAGCGTTCAGTCCTATCTTGATTTCTTTGAGAATACACAGCACCAACTTATTTCTTCCCAATAAATGGTTTTCTTACAGCGAAAGAGGATGCATCTTTTTGGATCTTCCCATTCTTAATCCCAGCTTCCACTCTTTCCCCGGTCAAGATTAATTCAGTAAAGCCTGCTAAGGAGCTTCCAATTAAACGATTAAAGAAAGGACCAGACAAGGTACCCAGAAACATGTATACTAGTTCTCTTTCAGACAGGGGAGGCTAGACTCTTCCTACTAAGTCTCTCCATTTATGAGCGTAGTCTTTGAAACCTTCACTTGAAACCATAGCCATACTCTGGAGTTCAGTACGGATGGGAGCAAGGTTTATGTTGTACTGATATTGTTTGTAAAATGCAACGGAAAGGTCTTCCCAATTATGGATATTGGCCACTTCCAGTTGATAGAACCAATCAAGCTGAGTTCCAGATAGACTGTCTTGAAAGAAGTGGACCCACAAATCTATGTCAGCAGTGTGAGGCTGTATCTTCCTCACATAGGATCGGATATGCATTTTGGGAAACGAAACTCCGTCGTACTTAGAAAATACCGGTGCCTTGAATTTTGGTGGAATAACAATCCCAGACACCAAACCTAGCTCTTCAAAGTCTAGCCCGGGCACTTTCTGAATTTCCATTGCGCTTATTCGTTCTTCCAGATGCTTGTATTTGTCGTCGGTCGGGGGATACTGCTCTTTAGAGTAATCCTCTTCTTCTTCCTCTTCAGATTCTGGCTGGACAACCACTTCCTTTCCTTTCCCTTATTGATTATCTTTTTTACCAAATGATGTTGAAAAGTCTAGGGTCCGTCTGGCTTGTCCTTGGAACCTTCTTCCCATATTCAGAACTCCGGTTATTTTCTTTGCTTTCTTCTTCTTTTCTTCAATCAGCAAAGTTTTCAAATCTTCTTGTCCTTTGACTAGAGTCAAGAACATTTGTTGAAACTGAGCATTCTGTGCTTGGAGGTCTTTTACTATCTGCTCGAGATCCATCTTACTGAAATAAACAGTAGAAATATGAGGAGACTTTTTGTAAGAAACCTGCTTATGTCATGATGAATGGTAGATGCACATGCAATTATTTTAAGGAAATTAGAGATTTAAATTTTCTTTAGACCAAAAAATGAACAAATGTTATATTAATAAATCAAAGTTTGAGTACATCATGCCTTTTTGGGCTTACAAAGAAATACAAAAAACTCAAAGATAAAAAGGTTGTACGCATCCTCTTTGGTGCGATGTAGGAGTTCAAACTCCACTCCTCATGAAGCTGCTTGGTGAGTTCCAGAACCTTCTTCTTGTTGGTGTAGAATTGGGCCTCAAAAATGTCTCACTCCCCTTTAAGTTGTATCCAATCCATTTGCAAGTCTTCGAGAGAGGTGGCCATGTTAGGATGAAGGATAGTGTACAGGACATCTCCTTCCACAATAGGCTCTATAATAACTGGGAGAATAGAGGGATAAGGCATCATAAGACTTTAAGCACGAGCTCGTACCCATTTGAGATAAGGCTCAAGAGGGATGGAATTCTTGTGCCCTAGTGTCTTTCTATCAACTCTATGTACCATGCCCCAAGCTCCAATGAACCTCTTGTGATAATCCTGAGCATCATTCTCGTTGTCGAAAATGATTCCTTGAATAAGTGCATCATGAGGACCATCCCTTCTTGCATATCCAAATTGTCGTAGCGCCAAACAAGGATTATAAGTGATTCCTCCCCTAATGCCTAAGAGAGGGACATTAGGGAATTTACCACAACGATCGATAATGGTAACATCTCTGAGGACCGGGGACACCAATGAATGGCTGAATGCGTAAGAGTCATAAGCATTTGAGACCATCTCAAACCTTGTTCATTCTTCGAGACGGATCGGGGTAGGTGCGAAATAAACCACCTAGACAAAAGAGGTGTGCAACACAGAAGGGTTCCTCTCCTCTTTATAGTGGGAGTATGCAACGAATGTAAGATATCTCCAAGCAGAGTAGGTACTGGATTACGTGACAGGAAAATCTTAAATGCATTCATGTTTATGAGCTGGTCAGGATTAGGAAACAATACCAAACCATAGATGAGAAGGTATAAAACCTCTTCAAAAGATTGTAAGTCCAAGGTATCCCAAAAATGGTGAGCTTTCTCGAATAATAACTTAGCCAAAAAACCTTTGACACCTCTCCTGGTTTCCCAATTTGCCACTACGTCAGACCGTTGTAAGAATAAAGCTTTGGCAATATCTCCAGGTTTAGGGTCTCTTTCCATACCATTGAAAGGTACCGCATTAAGGATAGGCACCCCCAACAGAAGAGAAAACTCCTCCATAGTAGGTACTAACTGATAATCCGGGAAAGTGAAGCAGTGATGGAGAGGGTCAAAGAACTGAAAGAGTACTTTTAACATTTCTTCATCAGGATTTGAAGTAGCCAAGTTGAGAAGTCTACCTTGTCTTTCTGTGAATGGAGAGCTTTCGGGAACCCTTAATTCCAAATCCTTAAGCTGAGGAGGTACTTTTACCAGACTGATTTGGATAGTGAATCTGCGGGAGAGAGTCATGTCCTACAAAACAAGACAAAAATAAACCCTAAGAATCCTTGAAATGGTTAGTATGATATGCTATGTTATGATGTCATGACTATGCTCAGATATAGCAGATAAGCACAAGCAAATCACATAAAGACCTTAGGTTTAAGGCTTGCATGGGTTTTAAGATGATACCCTCTTGAAGTTGGATTGGTTCAACCTGTCCTAAATATAGTAACCGGGTTCTAAGGGATCTCAATATCACCAGTCTTTCCCTCAATTCTCGTTCCGATAGACAATTGACTTGCCACCAAACAAAATTCAAGGGTCAAACCTCAATGAGTGTAGTATCGAGTATCAACCAGCTTTGGGTTTACACCAAAGACAACTATCTCACTACGTCCTAAAAGCCAAGTTGGTCAATTAAGGTGCTAAAGTCAGTTGATGCTTTAGGACACCACGCGGTGACCACGTATTCTCCTTGATTTACTCAAGGGCTACCAGTACACACCAAAGTATCGCATCAACGTAGCAACTATTTCAACTGTGTTGGTATACCCCGCACTGTTCCCTCACAGTTTATTGTTACTTACCTAAGAAAGGTGCCCCAAATCTGGGTGTAGGATTAAAACAAACCCAAAAAAGGAACCAAAATTTAAAGCATACAAGTCAAACAAAGAAAAAAATAAATGTCATCTACCCCTAAGATAACCCCACTTTTATAAAATTCTCCAGCAGGGTCGCCAGTTCTGTGATACGGTGGGAGACTTGACTTGGTTGTTTGCGTTTGATCGCAAATGTCGCAGTTAGTAAGATTCGCCACCAACTTTTCTTTTATCCAAAAGGAAAGGTGAAAAAGCACAGGAAAGACCTTTGAGATTATTTATTGAGTTCATGGGGTAGATTATGAAAAGGGAAGGTATTAGCACCCTTTTCATCCATGGTTTTCCATGAGCTCTTAGTTACTTGCCAGATCACTTGCTTTTTGTTTGAAAATGTGCTTTGTGTGGTTTTTTGAAAGTATTTTGTAAGGAGGGCGTTGTTTAGGCAAACTTTGTAATGATTCTCGTTTTTAAGAATGTATACAAAGTGTTAATCTTTTGAAAATGTTTTCAACTTTGAAAGGTGTTTTGAAAGTGTTGGTGTTTATTTTAAAAATAGCAAGGATGTTTTAGTTTTGAAATTTAACAAGTAACTAGGAACATTCTACCTACTCAAAAGCCTTTCATGTTTATTTCCTATTTCCTTTGACATTGTTATCTTACCATTGATTTGTTAAGTAACCCTATCTTTGGATGCAAAAGGGACGGGCGTGGGTCATCGTATAACCATGATTAGCAATGTTGCAAGATATCTTAGCATTTTTTTCTTTAGGGACTAAGATCATTTTGAAAAGGCAACATAGATAGCGTCATCAAGGGACTATGATCTTGTATTTTGCTTGTTTTTGCTAAGATACCCCACATGCGTAATATGGTTATTTTTTTAAGGCAACAAAGTGGGTTTACCCTAGGGGTGTTTGTGTGCAAGTGCATTGATTTTCATGCTTGATTTGTCTTTGATTAGGGTTTGCTATTTGTTGGTTTTAGTTTTTCCATACAAAACCCTAATTACTAGCATTTGTATATAAAGCGATAAATTACGAAAATTAAAATTACTACGCTATTACATCATTTAGGGGAGGGGGTGTACAAATTACAAATAGAGAATATTGCAAGAATTTAAATCTAAATAACTATTACAACCATATTGAAATTTTTAAAATACAAGAATGTAAATGTGAAAAGGAATATGATTTTTATTTGTTTTTTTTATGAAAAGGGTTTTTTTTAACCTAAAATAAAAATAATTAATTTAAAAAAGAAAATTAAGGTTAAGTTAATAAAAATAATTAATTTAAAGTAAAAGTATTTTTTAGGGTTTTTTGTGAACTTAATTAAACTAGTAAAATAAAAATAATTAAATAAAAAAAATCCTAAGTTCTAAATTGATTTTAATTTTACAAGAAAAATAAATAATATAATATAATAATAATTAAAATTAAATTATCTAAGTAAAAAGAAATTAATTAAAGAAAAGGTTTTTGTTCTTTTATTTTTAAAAGAAAAATAAACTAAATTGATATAAATAATAAAAATAAATATTTTTGAATTTTTTATAAATAATAAAAAAAATAATAGTAATAATATTAATAATAATATTAACAATAATAATTAATAAAAGATAAAAAAGTAGAAAAATAAAATAAAATAAACATAAAGTCAGGGGGGTTAAAAAATAGTCAGGGGTGTGTAAGTGTAGCAAAAATCCCAAGCCCAATGGAGGAAGGCCCAAACGCTGCAAAAAGCCAGAAAATGTCAAAAAAATGAAGAAAAAAAAAGGTCACGCTGGGGCTTGAACCCAGGACCTCATGGTGACAGGCGCGCGCTTTAACCATTGGGATCGTGATACATCCATTAACTTATGTAAAACAACAAATATATAACCTAAGTCTTGCCCTAAATATACTTCATCTTCAACCTCCAGCCAGAAGTCCTGCAACTTGTTCATTTCTCAACCATTTGCAACAATGTAAACATGAAAGTTGTGTAAAATTTTACCACGATTCCAGAAATGTAAACAACTTAAACTAATTCTCAAGAATGAGCGTGAATTTTGTATGGTAGCAAATTTTGACCTAATTTTTCCATGATGTTCAGATTCAAAATTCTAACTACTTAAACAATATAAATGAAATCTAAAGACATGGTTAGCTTCATAACAATGATGTCTACATTTTTAATTCACAAACTAAACCTTAATGATGCATGTATGAAGAGTTCAAAAGTCAGAAAACTCACCTCACAAGAGGGTATCGTGTTTTGAGTTTGAGCTGCTTTTAGTGAGTTCCAATGATTGGATTAGCTTCCTCAAATTCCCAAGAAGCTAATGTGATGCTTAGCTTGAGCTGAAAGTGCCTGAGGACGTGTATGATCATAAGAAAACTATTGCAAGGCTCAAGAACAAGTTTTATGCATAAAGCTACTTTTTTAAAATGGCATTGTGCACTTTCTTCATAAAATGGATATAAAGCATGGCATTGCATTGAATGATTGAGTTGATACCTCTAACAGCTGTGAAAGTAATTAACTATGGAGTTCCTAACAAGTTTGAGGCCTGTAAAGTAGAGATTATGCAGCATAGGTTTGAAATTTGAATCCTTGTTCATCACAAAATGACCTATAATTTTAGTTTGAAACCCTAACTTCCTCTCTTCGATTCTCCCTGCTCAAGAATGATCTCAAGGAGTTCTTGGACATTTTAGAAAGCTTGTAATGTGCTATAAACCCATCTTTGAATGAATTTTTGAAAATTCCCCTTGGAACTATATGAAAAAGTTCCATGAAGTTAGGTCAAAATCCTACCTAAACTAAGGCAAAATTTCACTAAGTGTTTAATTTCAAGACCATGACTTTATGAATTAATAACTTGAGATCCAAGAACTTTTAGAAGAAGTCGTGTAAATAAATGTTGTAGATATCATAGAGATCTGCAACTTTCATGTTGAAGTTTCTTTTGAATCATCTTGCATCATGGTGAAAAGTTTGCTCAAAGTTGTAAAAAAACATGAAGTTTTAAACACTTAAAAAAATTTCTAAGTTAGAAAACTTTGACTTTTCAAAATGAAATCTTGACTTTTTGATTTCTTGATGAATAAGTTTCATATTTTGACATGTTTTGATGAATTGTGATCTTTGACACTTGATTTTGACTAAAAAGTCAAAGTTTGACTTTTCAGTGTACAGTTGACTTTTGATTAGTTAACTGAAAATTCACTATCAATCCAATTGATTTTGAATAATGTTTTGTGTCATGCCATTAGGTAAAAATAATTCAATTGAACTCTTGAGATCATGCTTCAAACCAATTGACCATTTTCTAGGTCAAAAATTTGAAATTGCCCCTTCTTAGTCAAAACCCTAATTTTGACCATTTTGCCCTTTTGATGATTTGATCAAATTTCTTAAGGAATTCTGGTCCAAACTTGATCAAATGATACATATGAGTTTATAATGTTGATGTGGATAAAAAATTATGAATTTTGACTGTAAATTGGCCACAGTTGACTTTTCCCCCAATACAATTGTTTTTTAGGTCAACTGCTCAATTGACTGAGCAAAAATGTGATTCAAAGCTTGAAACTTGACATGAGAAATCTTGGGGGTCCATAATGATTCATGAAAGTTATATGAGGCATTGAAAGTTCAATAATCCTTGTGCAATCTCAAACCCTAATTTTAGTCATCAGTGCTCAAGGAGGTGTCTTGAGCTGATCAATCCTTGTGCAGTCTTGAACCCAAGGAGATCTTTGTGAGAAAATATTTGATAAGTGAGAGGGAAAATTTTGGGGTACAACATCTGCCCATGTTCAATCTTCTTAAACCTGAAGAGTTATATTGACGGATTTTCCATTTGTGACTTGAAGGTGGAAGATTATTGGACACTAAAGTGCCCAGAAATTTGTACTCGATGATGTGGTGGTTGATGGTGTAGGGAATGGGATTATAGATGCCATTTGGAGAAGTGATGGAAAGTTGTTGGAGATGGGCTGAAAGATGAAACTTAATGAGTATCAAAATAGCGTCCGTATTTGGAGTGTATCTGAACTGTATCTGAAAGTTGAATCTGAATCAGAATGGCGTCCGTGTCTGGAGCGTATCTGAACTGTATCTGAAAGCTAAATATGAATGAGTATCAGAATGGAGTCCGTGTCTGGGGCATATCTGAACTGTATTTGAAAGCTGAATCTGAATGAGTATCAGAATGGCGTCCGTTTCTGGGGCATATCTGAACTATATCTGAAAGCTGAATCTGAATAAGTATCAGAATGGCATTTGTGTCTGAAGCGTATCTTAACTATATCTGAAAGTTGAATCTGAATCTGAATGGCGTCCGTGTTTGGAGCGTATCTGAATTGTATCTGAAAGTTGAATCTGAGTGAGTATCAGAATAGCGTCCGTGTCTGGAGCGTATCTGAACTGTATCTGAACTATATCTGAAAGTTGAATCTGAATGAGAATCAGAATGGCGTACATATCTGGAGTGTATATGAACTATATCCGAAAGTTGTGTAGAATTGCTTCAGCTGGTCGTGTAGGTGATTGTCCTGGTTTGTTTCAGATATCAATCTCTGACCCTTTTGCAAGTTAATGATGATAACCATCTACTGACTGATCTTTCTTGAAGAGATGAAAGATTAGTTATATGCAATATCATGATGTATGAAATACATGATGCAATGATATTCTAACAAATGAATTCAATTATGTTGTATGCATCTGTGTCATAGATGTTTATGACATATGGATGCGATGTATGGGTATGTAAGCTATTCTGCTGTAATACTTTTAGGGAAAATAAATCCCTGACGGCTGCTGAGGATGTCGAGTGTAAGTCTTCATGTTTTGAAGCGTTGATGAGTTGATGAACTTCTATTTGTTAGAGAAATAAACTATGTTGTAAGGGAAACACCATGTATTGCTTGTGAAATCCTATTGGGGAACCTTGAGAAATTGGGTGACTTCTACTGGAGAGTGATAACTGGAATTTTTGTTCCGTCGGGGATATGAGAGAGCTTGATATCATTAAGCTACACATTGTGGGGGATTTTATGGAATAGTCTAAAGATATTATCCTATTTATTAAAGCCATTAGTGATTGTCTTCTATTTTTTGCTCATTTGTAAACAATATTTACATTCAAATGCATATGTTCAAAAATAAATCATTGAACGTTTTTGCAAACAAAACACAGAAATAAAGAAAAATAGATAGTGTTTCACTTTCAAAGGAATATCTGTGTATTAACTAGAATAAGTATTTTGTACAATGAGACAAACATCCTGGTAAGAGAATGTCATCGTAAAAAAAATGAAAATTTGATACAAAGAAAAGATAGCTATGTGCAATAATCCCATGGGGTTCCAATTCTGCTATAGCCTTCGTGTCTCTGAGCGTCTTGTCCACTTGCTACCTTGTCCGAAGTTGATTGGATTGATTAGACCCGTTTAGTTTGTCAGTCAAAGCCAAAGGTTGTCTATAAGATGATCAATGGGACATAGTCATACGCTTTAATTCCCTAACTTTTGCCTGGACCGCCCTTTCGGGTTTTCAATCCACCGGGATACCATTTTTTGCCCAAGTCTCCCTTTCGGGTTTTCCACTTGCCGGGTGTACAGATTTATTTTATTTTATCCCTAATTTTTTCCCAAACCTTTTTGGTTCACCGGGATGCCCCTGTTTTGCCTAGGTGTGTCAACCTAGCGGTTCTTTTATGCGTAGTATCTTTTGACCATGTCTGTATTCATAGGGTGCGACAGGTCGTCGCCATCCATAGTGGTTAAGATCATTTCTCCACCAGAGAATATGCTTTTGATTACAAACGTTCCTTCATATGTAGGAGTCTATTTTCCCCTGGGATCACCTTGCGGCAGTATGATGCGCTTGATCACTAGATCCCCAACTTGGTACACTTGGCGTCTGACCTTTTTGTTGAAGGCCTTGATTATTTATTTTTGATACATTTGACCATGACATACAGCAGTAAGCCTTTTCTCATCAATCAAGTTCAGTTGATCAAGTCGAGTTTGGATCCAATCGTCTTCATTCAACCCTGCATCCTTCATGATTCTCAGAGAAGGGATCTGGACGTCAATAGGCAAGACAACTTCCATACCTTATACTAGAGAGTAAGGTGTTTCCTCGGTCGATGTGCACGTCGTGGTACGGTAACCGTGGAGAGAGAATGGTAACATCTCATGCCAGTCCTTGTAGGTTACTGTCATTTTTTGTATGATTTTTTTGATGTTCTTATTTGCGGCTTCGACAACACCATTCATCTTTGGCCGGTAAGGAGAAGAATTATGGTGCTGGATTTTGAATTGCATGCACAGTACGTTGATCATAGTATTGTTGAGATTCGTACCATTGTCTGTGATAATCCTCTCTGGGATACCGTACCGACAGATGATATTCTGTTTGATGAGTCGGGCGATAACATTCTTGGTAAGGAAGCGAAAGAATCTACCTCGACCCACTTCATGAAATAGTCAATGGCCACCAAGATGAAATGGTGTCCATTAGAGGTTGTGGGCTTGATTTCTCCAATTATATCAATGCCCCACATCGCGAATGGCCAGGGAGCGGTCAGGACATTTAGAGGAACTAGAGGTACATGCACCTTGTCAGCATAGATCTGACACTTATGATAGGTTCGTGAATGTTGATAGCAATCTGCTTCCATGGTAGAACAGTAATACCCTTCCCGTAGGATCTTCTTTGCCATCGTATTCCCACTGGAATGGGTGCCAAAAGTGCCCTCATGTAGATCAACCATGATCTTTTTTGCCTCAACCTTGTCTATGCAATGAAGCAGTACAAAGTCATGGTTGCGTTTGTAGAGGATACCATTACTGAAGAAGAACTTAGCAGAGAATCTCCTTAAGAATTTCTTATCATTGACTGAAGCTCCTTTTGGATACTCTTGAGCCTCGAGATACCTCTTGACTTCATGGAACCAAGGTTGGTCTACTACTTCTTCAGTATTGATCTCGTGACAATAAGTTGGTTCATCCATCTCTTCAATGGTGATCTGAGGAGCCTCGTTACCCCATTTGAGTTTAAACATGGATGACATTGTGGCTAGCACATCGGCTAGTTGATCCTCTCGTGAGAAATGCTCAAAGGTAATCCTCTCAAAATGTGGGATTAATGTCGACACATGTTCTTTGTAGGGGATGAGTTTAGGGTGTTTCGTATCCCATCTCCTTTTATCTGGCTGATGACCAAAGTTGAATCTCCGAATACACTTAAGGACTTGATCCCCAAATCTATGGCAGCTTTGAGACCAAAAATGCACGCTTCGTATTCTACCATGTTATTTGTACAGTTGAAACAAAGTCTTGCAGTAAAAGGAGTATGACATCCTTCCGGAGATATGAGTACAGCACTGATGCTATTTCCGAGTGCGTTAGACGCCCCATCAAAAACCAAGGTCCATCGGGATCCTTGTTCAGGTCCGTCATATGGTCTGAATTCTTCACAGTTGTTTACCATCATGTTGTCTTCATATGGGAATTCGAACTTCATGGACTGGTAGTCATCCACATCTTGATGAGCAATGTGATCGGCTAGCACACTGCCCTTTATTGCTTTATGGGTAGTGTACTGAATGTCATACTTTATCAGGATCATCTGCCATCTTTCTATTCTCCCATAGAGGGCAGGTTTCTCGAATATCTATTTTATTGGATCCATCTTGGATATCAATACGTTAGTATGGGTCAGCATATACTGTCTTAGACGGTGAGAAGCTCTTGCAGAGCGCAGCAAGTTTTCTCGAGCAGTGAATATCTTGTTTCACAGTCAGTAAACTCTTTTTGCTCAGGTAGTAAATAACATGCTCTTTTCGGCCAGACTCGTCATGCTGCCCACGTACACACCCCATTGAATTTTCCAAAATAGTTAGATACATGATCAAGGGTCTTTCCTAGACTGGCGGCATCAACACAGGGGGATCTTACAGGTACTTTTTGATCTTGTCGAAGGCAGTTTGGCACTCATCATTCCCTTTGACTACTTGATCTTTCTTCATTAATTTTAAGATTGGTTCACAAGTAGTGGTCAAGTGAGAAATGAATCGGGCAATGTAGTTTAGTCGTCCTAAGAATCCTATGACTTCCATCTCAGTACGAGGAGCAGGAATTTCTTGTATTGCTTTTACCTTGGCGGGATCTGTAGGATCAAGCGCTTACCACTGAGCTAAAAGCAATTGCTTGTAGCCAAGGTGCTACTCTATTTCCTTATAGAGAATCTAACAAGGGGCCTACCTGGCCCACCTAACACACCTGTGTAGGCGCCCATGGGGGGATGTTAAGCCCTTCGAATCCCTAAGGTTGACGCTGGATATTTTAATCCAACAATCTCCCCCCCAGTGTCAGCCGGGGGGATTCGAACCCATGACCTTGCTCTGATACCAATTGAAGGGGTAAGAAAACACTTAGAAGGTGGGTTGAATACGTGACTCTTTTCGTTTTCAAAACAAAGCTCAAACAATAATGGAAGAACACAAATATTTTTATCCTGGTTCGTTTGAACTCAAACTACTCCAGTCCACCCGCCAAGGTGATTTCGCCTTTCTCAACAAGGACTTAATCCACTATAATCAACTGATTACAATCACACAACAACTGTTGTGACTAACAATGCACAGGTAAACTTATAAGTGACTAACACCACTAAGACTTAAATCTAGTCCTAGTCTGCTTGAGAAATCTGACCAAACTTGGTCTCTCAAGGAACAAATACAGGAGTTTAATCTTTACAGATAATGAAATAGAGTTTGCTTCTAATCAAGCTATATCACAACTGTGATTTTTCACTTAGAATATAATTCACAAATTGTATGAACAATGAGTTTGTGAGCTTTTGGATCTTTCACGTAGTTTCTTGCTTCTTTTGAAAATTTGATTGGTTTTCTTGGTTCACAAAAAATTGTTGGCTTGCAATAAATGTCCTTCTATTTATAGTAGGAACAATAAGACCGTTGCTGCTTTCAGAAAAGATGGAGAGCATTAAATGCTTTGCGTGTATCCTTGCAATATTCCATTTTCCAAGAAATTAGTTGTAGGCACTTGAGTGCTTTCAGCCATCTTTGCATTAATGAGAAAACGTCAGAATGTAAGAACATGTTTTCCTTTGCTTTGACAAGACAAGTTGATCTAAACGTTACTTCAGAATTTTCTCCAATGTCTTTAAGTCAGAACATGTTTCACTCATCTTCTAGGCAGTGCGTTGCTTGCTAAGAACTTTGAACAACGCTTGCTTTCAAGTTATCTTCCGAACAAGGAGCCTGCTAGAAGTTAGAAGATATATTTAACAAATAAAGTGTCTTACCAGAGTCATCAGATGCGTTTGAATAAAAGGTTCTTTTATCAAAGAACTTCTTCATAATCTTTGCTTAGTACTTTAGAATTTTTTCTGTCAGAACATTAACTAAGACATTCAAAACACATTCATCAGAGCATAAATTATCTTAAATATAATTTAGTTATCATCAAAACTCTTGAGATAGGTCAGAACTAATCTTGTTCTTTCAATCTCCCCCTTTTTGATGATGACAAAAGATTATTTTAGATAAAGAAAAAAAACGGATTAAGAGATAAGAATCTCCCCCTGAAATGAATATTTTTATGCATAAGACATCCTGAGATTATTTAGTCAGAGTAATACACAACCTTCTTGAATTTCTTCAGAACTTCTTCAAGAAGATAAATCTTAGCTGGAATATTCTTTCAGAGTTAAAGTGATACCTGCAAAAAAAATTCTTTTGCACAGAAGGAATTCTTGCAAATTTGTTAGAATGTCTGAGACTTAGTCCCATAACTGTTAAATAGTGATTAGTTCAAGAATGCACATTTTCTCCCCCTTTTTGGCATAATCAAAAAGTGTAATAAATGAGAAATTTTGAAAGATTTCATAAAAAAGTTAAAAATAGATATCCAGAAGTACAAACAAAACATCCAAACAAGAGACAAAAAGAAACTAGGATTTCTTAGTGACAAGAGCCATCAGAAGATTCTTGATCTCAGAGGCAAATTCGTCTTGTTTCGCCATCTAGTTCTTGATCTCTAGATTTGTTTGATCTTGCTTATCCATGTTGTTGTACCCCAAAATTTTCCCTCCCATATTCTTCAAGGTTTGTCAAGAATGATCTTCAAATTGTTCAAGATTGCTCAAGAGATTGCACAATCAAAATGCCTCATAAGCCAGTCAAAATTAGGGTTTTGGTTCTTTCAAGGAATTTGAGGTTTTCAATGGTTCAATCAAGTCTCATATGCCTATAAACATTCTCAAGTATCTACATGTCAAGTTTCAAGGCTCATAGTGTCCAATTGTACAGTCAAAAGCCCTATTTATCCTACAGTCAACTGCAAGGGCAAAATGGTCATTTTACAGTCAAAAGTCAAAAAATTTGGTCAACATCTTATTTTGAGTACACAATCATCATTTGATCTAGTCTTGATCATGATTCCACAAGGATAGCTCAAAAATCATTAAGATGCAAAAGTTACTATTTTTGGACAGCAGAAAAGTCAACTGTATCTTGACCAAGACATAACTTTTTCATGTTTCATCAGAAAAATCCCATCCAATGCTCATTTTTAAGGGTATGACATTTCCTACAACTCATCTTCATATTCCAATTCCAAGAAATTCTCCCACAAAAAGTTATCAATTTCTATATTATAGGTCAATTTCAAAAGTCAACAAAAATGCACTTTAAGTCAAAGACCATAACTTGATATTGGTAAATCCAAATGACATGGGACCAAAGGAATTGGTTATAGGACTTCAATACCTTTCCAAAATGTCCAAGAACATGTTCATATGATCAAAATTGAGCAAGATATGCATTGGAGAAGTTGGCAAATTTTTGTGAATTTGCAAAAGTCAACTTTGCTCAAAACACTTTGTTTTTGCTAATGGGCCTCAAATTTCTTCTTGAAACTTTATCCAAGGCCTATGCACGACCCATCAAGCTTAAATTGATTTATTTTCTTATTTTTATTAATTAATTGGATTTTTAATTGATTTTAATTCATTTAATTAATTTAAAATGTAGGAAAATATCAAGATGTGGTTTTTCAATCTTTTCATGAAGCAAATATGACCTACAAGAGCTGGCAAATTCGTGTGCACATCAAGGGGACAAAAATCTCCAAGTTTGGCAAGTTTTCCAATCAAAAAGATTAAATCAAATATTCAAACCATAATTCCATGGATTTGTTGGCCAAGATTTAACCTAATTCCATTCTACTATAAGTATACAAGTCAACCCTAATGCATTGGACGGGAGAATTGTTGCAGAAAGCCATAGCCAATATTGAAAAAAATCAAAGAAAAGTGAAAATTGAATTCCACATTCCAACGTGATTCAAAGGCTTTTCTTGTTTCTAATACATTGCAGGGATCCTCAGATACGTTTTGCAATTAAAATCACACGCCAAAGCTCAGGAAATCACTCTGCACAGACCCACGGTTAGATGATTTTTTCCAAAATTGTAATCATTGATTCATGCATATTTAACATCTTTTGTTGATTGTTTTGTGTTCATAAGGACTGTACGAAGCTTTTGGTACAAGATAATTGAATTATAGAGCCCTAAATCACAAGACACCATGAACGTTTTCTAGGGTTTCCAAGCTCTTAATTTGGGGCTTTGCTATATAGGAAAAATTGGAACCCCTAACGCTTATGGCTGAATTCAGGAGACTCAGACGATTGCAAAACTACCCTCGCGAAATTTTTATATTTGACATAGAGCTATTCACTATTTTTTGCATTTGCAGTTTGTGGGGGTTAAAAACCCCCGCTATCTAACTTTGCTTTTGCAGGAAACGCGAGGAAGATGACTGCGTGTTGGTTCATGATTGGACAATTCAAATGGCGCGCGTATTTTTGTTGGGTCCAGCATAATTATTATTCTTGATATAATATATTCATTGTCCATTATACTAAAAAATGCAGGCGCATGGCTCAGTGGTTGGTGATCTGGCTGGTTATCATTGGGACCTGGGTTCGATTCCCAGGTCCCCCAAACCTTTGTTTCTATTTTTTCTTCTATGTTCACATGCAGGCTTCATGAAAGGCTCCACCATATACCTCCAGCGCTCAGCATGCCATATGGCCACAATCATAAATCCAATGGCCAAAAGATGCTGGACACCATGCTCCCCAATCAAAGCAAGTGTGGGCAATTACCAAGGTCAAACAGGCTTGTGTGCTTATTGGGCCAGAATTGCAACTTTCTTACCTCCATATTTTGGTCATCACCCCCCTGGGTTCTTTTTCTTTCTTTATATTTTCCTTTTATTATTTTTTATTCTAATTAATAACTATAATTATTTTTATTATTTAACCAAATTAATTTTTCATAATAAATTCAGAATCCTAAAATATTATTTATTATTTATTAATTTCACTATTAATTATCATTTTGTAAATAAATGTAAATTAATTAATTTAGTCTTTTTATTAGGTTTAATTTTAATCTTTTTTCATAATAAATAAAATTAACATAGAATTAGGGTTTTCTTGATACTTTTAATTTCTTTTATCTTTTCTATTTTTATTAAAAACATAAAAACTAAAAATACTTTTTCTTGTAAATTATTTAATTAATTAGTAAATTAGGTTTAATATTTAATTAAATGCAAAAAAAAGGACAAATTTCTTTCTTTTCTCAAAAAGGGTCAAAACCCTAAGGACGTCCCCGATTTAATTTCTTTGCGCGCATTATTATTTTGATCATATTTATGTACCTGTTCTGAGAATGTAATAGTTAATTAGGACTTTTATCGTTTGCTTTACTTTTCTCGCATTTATTTTCAAGGGTTATGTTTTTGGCAATGTAAATACCCGACGCCTTGTAATAGCGTAGATTTACTTTCCGCAATTTATTTTCCGCACAATTATTAATTGTTAACGATGCATGACAAGACTTGTATGAAATTAAAATCAAAACTTAGCTCACCAATAGCATGTACAAGATAATTTAACATGAACCTGACACACTCGCACATGCCACTCCTAGGATACGCCTCACTTGGTTGCCTCAAGGTGGTCATTAAGTATAGGGTGTTTTAGAGGTTTCCCTCCTGTCTAAAGATCCAGTTGCCTCGAAACAGTTGCCTCGGATAAAAAGGATCTAGGACATTAGGGTTACCGCTAAGGCGTCCTACTATTGCTTTGGTGACCACATTGTCCCTATAATCGAATTGACCCGAATAACTCCAATGACGGTGCTACCTACTTCTCAATAGTGGGATAGTACTGTCTAAAGGACTCTTACACAGCCTAATTCCTTAGAGTAGGTAGATTTCTCCTGGGTACTTGCTCTTTCAAAAAACAAAAAAAAACAACTTTTCGCACCTACACTTTCAAAAAGTTTTCAAACAAACACTTCATACACTCTTGAGGACTGATACAAGAGTTACCTAGAAGTTTTCAAACTAAACTTTTTCAAAACCCACAAACACAAGAAAAGCAAACATTTTTGAAAACATAGTGAGCAAGTACCTAAGAGCCCGTGGATAACCACGGATAGAAAGGGTGCTAACACCTTCCCTTTCTATAAATCTACCTCCCGGACCGAGAAATATCTCGAAAAGGGATTTTGCTATGCTTTTGTCCTTTCCATGTTGGAGAACATAAAAGACGGTGGCGACTCTTGCTTACCGCGACATTTCGTGAACCAACTTAAAAAACAGACAGTTCTATTTCCACCGATCACACATGCGTTTATTCAAGACTTTATTCTCCTTCTTTAGCTCTTTCAGAGTGTCCATAATGATTTAGGTAGGAGCAGAAGATGATGAAGCTTCAGTAGAAACAGCTCAAAAGCAGCAACCGTTGAGTCAGACTTCCCAAAGGTGGAAAGCAGAGTGCCCAAATCCATTGCAAGAGTTGGCACAGGTTCAGGTCCAGCCTTAACATAAGGTTGATTCAATAGAACAATAGCCAGGGGATTTGAATCTTCAGAGGATTCTTCATATTCATCTTCTGATATGTCTATCTTACCAGCTGGTGTATCAGCAATCATTAGTGAAGACTTCTTGTTCCAAGTGCCAGCAGCTTTTGTCTTGAAAGCATGCAGAAGTTTGGAAAAGTTGTCCAGCACCTGAAAATGGCACAAGTCCTGTAACTTCCGTGATTCAGCAATCAAAGTTCTTCTAAAGGTTTCCCATAGAAGATTTGTTGCTGATGTGTTCATGCTTCTAGAGCAATCTTCTTTCAGCGATTGTAACCATGCTTGAACACTTGTTATAAAATTCTGAAACAAAGTATTTACATATGGCTGAGCAAGTTTAGGGACAGCCGTTCTGTAAGTTTTTTTCTTCAAGAATTATAGAGATTGAAAGTCCACTACAGTTCTTAAAAAGCTATTGGGTTTAGGATTATTGGTAGGTTCATGTTCAGGTTGGTTAATACAAATAGGAGGTTCTGATATTTCATGAGGTACGGATGGTTCAGAGTGGTGTTGTATGTTGTGGTGAAGTGGGTGGAGTGACATCAGGCGAAATTATTATTGTATAAGCAGGAGTGGGAATGGGATTTTGAGGTTGTGGTTGATTCATAGCAAAAATATTCTCAGATGGTAGGTTGAAAGGAGGCTTTATGGTTGCTAGAGGTTCATTTATCCCTGGAATTCTCCAAGAGCCAGCATCATACCATTCAGTGGGTCTGGGTGATAGAGGTCTGGGAGGGGGTCTTGAAAAACGTTCAGCAGGAATAGGTTGAAAAACAGATGGTTCTGGGGTTTCTGATTGAGAGGGTTCTGATTGGCTGTCAGAATGTTCATCAGAGTCAAAATCACTTAAATCTGTTAAAACCTGATTTTTACGAGGGTTGTCAGCAAGGGGTTCAGATGGTAAGGTCAGATCAATGTCAACATCTAAGTCTCATAAGGTTTGGGAGGGTTCAGCAGATGCAAATACACTTTCATAATCATAAACAAGTATAGTTTCAACATGATTACCTGTCTTCTTTTTCTTCTTCTGAGAAGTGTCAGAAGGTCCTTCTACAGCTTTTCTCTTCACAGATTCTTGGAGAACAACATCAGGAGCAGCTTGATTTCTCCCTTGAAGCCAAGCTGGATCAATGGGTGATCCTGTTTCTTTGCAGATCTCAAGATAGTGCAAAATGATACGAGGATGATCCCCTGAGTTGAACATAGGTGTTGTACCCCAAAATTTTCCCTCCCATATTCTTCAAAATTTGCCAAGTCAAAACTTCAAAATCTCCCCAAGGGTTGCACAGTTCAAGGGACTCCTAACAGTCAAAAACTAGGGTTTTGGTTCTGACAAAGAAAATAAAGTTTCCAAGGGTCCAATCAAGTCCCACATGCCTACAAATATGGTCAAGCACCCTCATACCAAGTTTCAAGACTTACAGCACAAAATTGCAAAGTCAAAAACCCTAATGGCCCTACAGTCAACTGCAGGGGAAAAATGGTCATTTGACAGTCAAAAGTTCAAATTTTTGGTCAACATCTCATTTTGAAGCCACAAACATCATTTGATCAATGCTTGATCATGATTCTCAAAGTATGGCTCAAAAAGTCTCAAGATGCAAAAGTTTCCATATTTGGACAGTTGAAAAAGTCAACTGTAACTTGACCAAGGCATAACTTCCACATGGTTTATCATAAAAATTCCATCCAAAGCTCATTTTGAAGAGAAAGACATTTCCTACAACTCCTCTTCACACTTCAAGTCCAATAAATGCTCTCACAAAAAGTTATCAATTTCAACATTATAGGTCATTTTCAAAAGTCAACAAAAAGGGACTTTAAGTCAAAGGCCATAACTTGAGATTGGTAAATCAAAATGACATGGGACCAAAGGCATTGGTTAGAGGACTTCAAGACCTTTCCAAAATGTCCAAGAACATGATCAAAGATTAAAAATAGAGCAAGATATGCCTTGTGGAAGTTGGGAAATTTTTGGGTATTTTGAAAAGTCAACTTTGCTTCAAATGCCTTAAAATTGCTAATGGGCCACATTTTCTTCCAAGATTCATCATCCAAAGCATGTGCACGACCATTTGGCCCAAAGGGAAGTTTTTCATCATTTTTATTTATTTATTTGAATTTTTAATTGCTAATAATTCATTTAATTAATTAAAATATGGAAAAAATACCAAGGCAAACTTTTTAAATCTTTTTGTGCATAAAATATATCCAAGATTTCGTGCAAATCAGATAGGGAAAGAATCAATGGTGATTGGACATGATTGGTATCAAATTAGCATGAAAAAGATTGAAAAATTATGGCATGAAAATCAAATATTGATTCCATCATTGCAAAGATTCTTTGGACCAAAAACTCAACCCTAATCATTCCAATACTTATACTCATGCAAACCCTAGTGTTCATGACCTGAAAGCTACGCAAGAACACCATAACCAAATTTGAGTTTTTGTGAACAAAAATCTAAAACTGAAAACACTATTGCAAGGCTTTTCAAGGCAAGAAAATCACCCCATTGCCTTCCTGAGACCTCAAGGAAGGTTTTCAGATCAAAACCATCATCCCTAACCTCAAGAATTGGTAACACGAAACAACCCTGTTCATCATATTTTTTGTATTCGTGCATCAATTTATACGCATCATTCTTGCACTTCTTTGATTGATTTATACTAATGAGACCTTTCTGAAGCTAACCATGTAGTTTGATTGAATTTTTGTGCACCATACGCGAAATTGCCATTGTTGTCTTTTAGGGTTACAGAGGTCACGAATTGGGGTTTCCTTATTCTGGAACAATTGAGACTTGAGACCTACCCCATTGAAATCAGCATGCTTGGACGATCTGAACACATACCCCGCGCCTAATTTATGAGCCAGCATCTCCTATTCGCTATTTTCATGCTTGCTATTTAGTGGGGGTTTAAAACCCCCGCTATTCACTTTATTTTTTGTTTCAGATACAGCGCACAGATGGAGAAGACGGTGATGTGTAAGGCAACGAGTGGTTCATTCAAATTTCGCGCGAAAATGTCCACTAACGCATGATTTACGTTATATTATTTGTTCTCCATACAATATTCAAAACGCGTTAAGAGCTCCAGTGGCAAGGCATCAGTTAGGTAACCCCTGGGACTTGGGTTCGAATCCCAGGTCCCCCTCCTCTCTCCATATTATTTTTCTAACTTCACTTACGTGCAGCTTCAGTCCAAACGTTCACCATACGTCCCTCCTCCAGGCGTGCCACGCGCTTATTGAGATCAATCAAAGGGCTATGATTTGGAGATCATCATGGGCATGAGTCAACGCACCTGCACGCCTCCCAGAAAAGTCAAAAGGGCCTTGAAACAGATGGGCCTAATTGCTAAACAATAACCTCCAATTGGGGACAGAACCCCTCATGGTTTGCCTTTCATTCTTTTTTCATATTTTTTCTAGTTTATTTATTTTAATTAGTTTTAATATAATTCTTCCAATTAATTTATTTTCATAAAATATACAAAATAGTAAAAAATCAAAATATATTTTATTTAACTAATATTTTTGTAAATAAATCTCATTAATTTAATTTAGCTTTTTAAATTTAGGTTTAATTCCAATATTTTTCATAATAAACTTAAAAAGTGTAGAATTAGGGTTTTAAGTATTTTTCATTCTTTTTCTTTTTTTATTAATTATTAATTATTATTTTTGTAAATACTTGCAATTAATTAATTAGGGTTAATTTTAGGTTAAAGTTTAATGCTTTTCTTAATAAATAAAAAAAACTAGAATTAGGGTTAATTAATATTTTAATTTTATTTAATTCTCTCATAAAAATTCATAAATACAAAAAACCTCAAAAATCTTTTCTTTTTTCTTTAATTTAATTAATTTGTTAATCTTATTTTAATTTCATTAAAAAGGGTCCAACGCCCTCGCTTCCAATTTTAATTCAATTCGCGCATTTATTTCTTTTCTTTTAAATATTAATGTAATTCTCCCAAAGCCGTGTAAATATTTATCTTTCGCACTTTACTGTATTTCTTTATTTTTATGTCAAATCGGGTCCTGGATTAAATTTGGCGATGTGGACCCGCGCCTTTGTAATAGTTTAGGAACTTTACATTTCTCGCAACTTTTTAACTATTAATAATCGCATGCAAGAATGAATGACAAAATAAAAACAAACGCGTAGATCACCCATTACATGACAAGACAAAATAAATGAAAACGACACACAAATCACACACCACCCCTAGGGTACGCTTCACTGTTGCCTTGCCTCTCGAAAGGTGATCGTCGAGTAGAGGATGTCTTAGTAAGTCCTCATGATCCGGGAACCTGGCATGAGGGTAGCTTCTAAGGTGTCTTCCTATTGCTCTGGTGATCACCATGTCCCGAACCTTCGAATTGACCCGAACACCTCCAACGGTGGTGCTACCAACCTCTCAATGGTGGGATGGCACTACCTCAAGGACATTTACACAGCCTAATTCCTTAGGGTAGTTAGAGAACTCGTAGATACTTGCTCTAATTTCAAAACAAATCAAAAATACTTTTCACACCGACATTTTTTCAAAACGCTTTCGAAAGCAACTTTTCAAACACTCTTGAGGACTGATACAAGAGTCGAACTGAAATTTTCAAAGAAACTTTTTTAAACCCACAGTTGAAAAGCAAACAAACAATTTTGAAAACACAAATGAGCAAGTATCTAAGAGCCCATGGATAACCATGGATAGAAAGGGTGCTAACACCTTCCCTTTCTATAATCTACCTCCCGAACCGAGAGCAATCTCTATAAGGAATTTTTTTGTGCTTTTGTCCTTTCCATTTGGAGAAAATAAAAGACGGTGGCGACTCTTGCTTCCGCGACATTTCGCGAACCAGCGTTAAACAGTCAGTTCCAGATCCACCGATCACAGAACTGGCGACTCTGCTGGGGACTCTTTATAAAGTGAGGTGTACCTTAGGGATAGTTCATAACTGTGTTTTCAATTGTATTGATTTGCTTGCTTTAAATTGTGGCACTGTCTTGGGAGTTCTATAGATCCTAACCCGGATCTGGGGATACCTTCTTAGAAAGTAGCAACAAGGCTGTGAGGGAACTGTGCGGGGTATACCGACATGGTTGAAACAATCTGCTACGTTGATGTGGCACTTTGGTGTGTACTGGTAACCCTTGAGTTCAGTCAAGGAGAGTACGGGGCCTCCGCGTGGTGTCATGAAGCATCAACAGACCTTAGGAACCTTAATTGAACTATCTTGGCCTCTTTAGGGTAGTGAGATAACTGACCTTGGTGCAGTCCGAGGTTGGTTGATACTCGATACTACACTCAATTGAGGGTTGCTTTCCTGGAATATTTTGGTCGCCAGTTCAGTGGCTAAATCGAAACGATGAACAATGAAAGCAATCCGGTGACATTGGGACCCTTAGAACTCAGTTACTTCTAATAGGACAGGTTGAGCCCACCAACTTCAAGAGGGTAATACCCAGACCCCATGCTGGCCTAAACTCTAAGGGTTTCTCTTGTGTGACTTGTGTGCCTTCGTACTTGACTACTTGCACGCTTGTTATCTGACACATGAACTACTTGCAGGTTTTGTTTATAGTCCTTAATTGGGACTCATAACAGGGTTTACTAAGTCTCTTGCAGGTTTTGTTTATAGTCCTTAATTGGGACTCCTAACAGAGTGTAATGAGTTTCTTGCAGGTTTTGGTTTGCAGTCCTTAATTGGGACTCGTAACAGGGTTTACCTACATTACCCCATGCATAGCATGACATCATACCATTGCATACATCCTGCACAAAAAACTAATCCATTTCAAGGATCTCAAGGGCTTGTGATGCAGGTCATGGTGAATCAACTATCCCAGCAAGGGGCAAAGAGGATTTATTTTCCTCTAGACAAAGTTGTCAGGGGCTATGACCCACTTGATATGGTGAGCTCTGACTCTTGAAGAAGGTTCCCCTAACCGAGGTTGTTTGGAAATCAAAACCAGACATGATGACTAAAGTCAGGGGCTATGACCCACTGGATATGGCGAGCCTTTGACCCTTGAAGAAGGACTCTCAGCAAACATGAAGTTCCTTCAATCAAGCTACCTAGTTCTAACAATTTTTGTTTACCCCGCGAGATCCTTGAAAACATTGCATATATATCATACATATCATTGCATAACAGGTACTCTTTTGCAGGTCACTTACCTTTGTCGCTGTTTATTTCAGCAATGACTTCCCAACAAGATAACCAGGGTCTCCATGCTCAAGAGACTCAGTTCAAAGAGATCTTCTTAAGCCTATCCAAGGGGCAGGAAGAGCTGAGAACACTCCTCACGGGGACTTTGGTCAGGAACAATGCTGAGGACGACCAGGACGAACGGCTGAAATGTCTACAAGCTGAGGTAGACACATTGAAAACCCAGATGCTAGGGCAAAGGGCTCTCATCCAAAGTTTAGCTCAGGAGCAAGGAGAGCTGAGGGCCATGATCAGTCAACTTCATCAAGACATGAAGCAACCAGCCCAAGTCAGGGACCCAGTCATTAATCAACTTCCAAAAAGTCAAAGGTTTGGGCCTCTTCAAGCTGCTATTACTTCACAGGTCCAACAACGACCTCGCCAAGAACAACGGACTGATTAGAGCAAACCAGACAGGCCTAAAAGGCAGTTCACCAAGCTCAACGTGTCACCGTCTCAAGCTTTACAATAATTATTGAGGTTGAATCTGGTGACGTTAAGGGACCCTCCTAAGAATCTCAACACCGCCTCCCCAAAATACAAGTCTAAGGAAAGATGTGCATACCACTCTGGCAGTCCAGGCCATGACACCGACGACTGCTGGGCTCTGAAGAATAAGATCCAAGACCTGATTGAGGAAGGAGCTGTGGATTTCACCCAGATGGGCCAGGCTGAATGCTCCTGCCATCCCTATCGGATGCACCATTTGAAGTAACAAGCCCTGAGACTAGAAAACTTTTGTTCATTCGAATGTTCAAGTTGTGTTGTTCTTTGATCGTTTAAACATTTGTTCATGTTAAACGTTGTTATTCCATTAATGCATCGCTTATGTCTATTTTGAATCAATATATTCGCTATCTTCAAAATTGCTTTCATTTTTGATGTCAACTCTCAGTTAATAATTCTAAGCCTCTTGAGGGAGGATGACGAAAATGATACCGCGACAATCTACAGTATGCTTTTGAACAGACCCCGCTGATGAAGTACAGGCATTGTTTCAAATCCCTAAACACTGGAGTTATAAGGAAGATAATCCCTCGTCAACCCCTCTGAGCCAAAGAAGTAGGAGTTTTTCTTTTCGAAAATTAAAACCCTTAATCATAACCTGGGGCAGGGTAGTTCTCTCAGTTGATCCAAGTGCATAACGAATGGCACCAAAAGAGGTCCTTACAAAACAAAGAAAAAACAGTGATGGTTCCGAATAATCAATAAAGAAAGGCAGTCATTATCCTTCGAAATAAAAACCCAATAAGTCAAAACCCATGAAGGAGACTTACAAAACTGGGGCATCCCGCTGACTGTAATCACAAAAGAAACAGTTCAGGCAAAAAATAGGGATAATAAAATCAAAAAAAAAAAGAGGTCACACAAAACCTCAACAAAAAGAAATGACTGCCCATTCAGAATAAATCATCATTATCTGAACCATCATTGGTATACCAAAGCAAAGACTCAAACAAGGTCTAACGCACGATCAACTGAGTATAGGTTTGAAGAACATCACGAAGAGTGGGTGGGCACAAATATAATTTGAGCCTTTATCCTTTGTTTCTTAAACCGTGAACCAGGCCACGTTATAACCCTTAAAAGTCCTAGCTGAAGCATGGGTTAGTTCGAAAGCATATTGTACGAAAGGTATCCTGACTCCTTAAGGCTCACGGTAAAATACGGAGTTGACATCACGTTTTACAAACATTCACTTGTTTTATGAAAAAGAATGCATTTTCAAAATCTTCAAGACAGACATAAGCTTTGCATTTTTGATATAACATTGTTTGTATATGACTATTTGTTTAAACAGCAGGGAAATTCGCACGATGAATACCTAGTGAACAAAAGCACTTCCAATCAAGGGGCAGACGTGATTATTGTCCATCATCTGGGGAAATTAAGTCAAGATTCGGAGAATCTCTCAAAAGGCCAAATAGCCTGGGGCAAATCTCCACCTGAGTCACTTGGGGCATTCCGACAACGAATCTTGCCTGATTAAACATCTTCTGGGGCATGACAAAACACTTCTAACAGGGGCAACTCCCTACATCCGGAGAGTGTGGACATAGTCGAAAAAATACTACGCGAAATCATTGACCCGCTAGGTTGACACACCTAGGTAAAAACAAGGGCTTCCCGGCGAACCAAAAGGGTTCGGGCAAAAATAAGGGATGAAAATGAAAGAATCTGTACACCCGGCAAGTCGAAAACCTGAAAAGGCGGCTTGGGCAAAAATGGGTATCCCGGTGGACTGAAAACCCGAAGGGGCGGTCCAGGCAAAAGTTAGGGATCAAAAGCGTACGACTATGTCCCGACACCTCGCCACTTGCCTACCAGAAGAAGGTTGTCCATCTATCAGCACCTCACAGGTCTTCCTCTCCCACCTCAGAAATAGGGGCAATAATGAGTCGTCCAGGCGATCCAGTTGCTCTATCAACCAAAGTACCAAGGAAAGGTCAATAAAAAGATGATTACCATCTACCTCTACAGCTTCAGTTCAACCCTGGTAACAAGCCAGAAAATTCTGTGGACGATTGATCGTGGGTTAATATCCGAAACCAAACAGGACAATTATCTACTTGATCATCCTCAGACAACCCTACACCGGTTCCTCCAAAAGTCTTACACGGACTTATCTCAAGATGACCTTACCCCGGTTCATCAAGAAGTTTTACACGAACTTATCCTGCAGTAACCTAACCCCGGTTCCTCCAGAAGTCTTACATGGACTTATCTCAAGATAACCTTACCCCGGTTCATCAAGAAGTTTTACACGAACTTATCCTGCAGTAACCCAACCCCGGTTCCTCCAGAAGTCTTACATGGATTTACCTCAAGATAACCTTACCCCGGTTCATCAAGAAGTTTTACACGAACTTACCCCGAAGAAACCCTACACAGGTTTCCTTTCTTCAAGGATGCAGCTTCACACGAGCTCAACCTCAAGGTAACCCTACACAGGTGTCCTTCTTTCCAAGATACGGTTTTACACGAGCTTATCATCAGGCAACCCCACATAGGTTCCTTCTTTCAACTTACAAAAATTACAATTCAAAACTTCCCCAGGAGAGTCCAATCTAGTTCCCCAGGAAAGCTGGAATTCATCTCCCCAAGCAGTAAGCTTATCCCCAGTAGATTCTGGAAGCTTATCCTCGTAGAGCACGAACACGTCTCCCGGCTTTATTCAAAGAGTTATTTTCTTACCAGGATATAACTGGGTTATCCTCAGCCAAAAGCCACGGAAAGATCATCCTCGACGAAGTCTTCTTATCCCCAGCGAGGTCTATTAACACTTCCAACACAACAATGGTATGCCCAGCAAGTTATTATCAACAACTCAACAAAGTACCTCTCTCCCCACAGAGTATTGCTTCCCAGCAAGATCGCTAGAGTTACTTTTCTCCCCGTAGAGTAATCCCTTTGCCAAGTTCATTCCCCAACGGAGTTATCTTCTCCTACTGGTATTCTTGCAACTATCATCCCCAGCGGAAGCAGAAATCTATTCTGCAACATCAGCCCAGGAGTGACTTCCCGGCACCCGTCAAGGATTTACTTTCCCAAGACGAAAAACATATGTTCATAAACATCACACTTCCATACATCATTATAGCATGCATATACACATCATATATTACAAATCTTACTTATGTTGAGAACATCATTGCTTGATCCATATCATGCATTGCATATGACTCACCTTTACCTTTCAGGAAAGATCCAACTAAGTTCTCAGCTATATTCAAGACCTAGCCTGGTTCAGTTAAATCGACCCTAAGATTTTTCTGTTTCTTATCCAGTCAAAGGCCTTCTCTGGTTCAGTCAGATCGACCCTAAGATCTCCCTGTTTCTTATCCAGTTGAAGATTTCAAGACCTAGACCGGTTCAGTTAAATCGACCCTAAGATTTTCCTGTTTCTTATCCAGTCAAAGGCCTTCTCTAGTCCAGCTAAATCGACCCCTAACAGATTTTCCTGATGAAGACTCAGTAGAAGATATCCAAGATTCTCTCAATGATACTGTTGAGGTTGAAGTCGCCTATGGTTCTCTCCCCGTTATTGCGGAGGTAGTAACCGTCCCCAGATTCTCTCAGCGCTACTGCGGAGGTAGTAATCGTCCCCAGATTCTCTCAGCGTTACTGTTGAGGTTGAAGTCGCCCAAGATTCTCTCAGCGTTACTGTTGAGGTTGAAGTCGCCCAAGATTCTCTCAGCGTTACTGTTGAGGTTGAAGTCGCCTATGGTTCTCTCCCCGTTACTGTGGAGGTAGTAACCGTCCCCAGATTCTCTCAGCGTTACTGCGGAGATAGTAATCGTCCCCAGATTCTCTCAGCGTTACTGTTGAGGTTGAAGTCGCCCAAGATTCTCTCAGCGTTACTGTTGAGGTTGAAGTCGTCCAAGATTCTCTCAGCGTTACTGTTAAGGTTGAAGTCGCCCAAGATTCTCTCAGCGTTACTGTTGAGGTTGAAGTCGCCCAAGATTCTCTCAGCGTTCCTGTTGAGGTAGTAATCATCCAAGGTTCTCTCACCGTTCCTGTTGAGGTAGTAACCATCCATGGTTCATTCATCACCTGTTGAAGCTCCAGATCCAACTCCTGTAACCAGTCAGGACACATCCATACAAAGAGTTTGAAGACCAGCTCCTGTAACAGGTCAGGTAATCATTTTCTTTTGCAGGTACGCAAGTTCTCGCTAAGGAATCTCTTACGCAATCGACATCCAGATGGCATCTATAAGCCCATTCACCTTCCATCACCTCTCAGCATGGCATCCATAAGCCCATCATCCTATTCATAAATCTCCAAATGGCATCTGTAAGCCCATTCCCCACCATCACACTACTATGTGAGCACAAATTTCTGGGCACTCTAGTGTTCAATCATCTTCCACCTTCGGATTACGAAAGGCACGTCAGCCAATCTGCATCCTCAGGTCTAAGAAGATTGAACAGGGGCAACTGTTGTACCCCAAAATTTGCCCTCCCATATTCTTCAAAATTTGCCAAGTCAAAACTTCAAAATCTCCCCAAGGGTTGCACAGTTCAAGGGACTCCTAACAGTCAAAAACTAGGGTTTTGGTTCTGACAAAGAAAATAAAGTTTCCAAGGGTCCAATCAAGTCCCACATGCCTACAAATATGGTCAAGCACCCTCATACCAAGTTTCAAGACTTACAGCACAAAATTGCACAGTCAAAAACCCTAATGGCCCTACAGTCAACTACAGGGGCAAAATGGTCATTTGACAGTCAAAAGTTCAAATTTTTGGTCAACATCTCATTTTGAAGCCACAAACATCATTTGATCAATGCTTGATCATGATTCTCAAAGTATGGCTCAAAAAGTCTCAAGATGCAAAAGTTTCCATATTTGGACAGTTGAAAAAGTCAACTGTAACTTGACCAAGGCATAACTTCCACATGGTTTATCAGACAAATTCCATCCAAATCTCATTTTGAAGAGAAAGACATTTCCTACAACTCCTATTCACACTTCAAGTCCAAGAAATGCTCTCACAAAAAGTTATCAATTTCAACATTATAGGTCATTTTCAAAAGTCAACAAAAAGGGACTTTAAGTCAAAGGCCATAACTTGAGATTGGTAACTCAAAATGACATGAGACCAAAGGCATTGGTTAGAGGACTTCAAGACCTTTCCAAAATGTCCAAGAACATGATCAAAGCTTAAAAATTGAGCAAGATATGCCTTGTGGAAGTTGGGAAATTTTTGGGTATTTTGAAAAGTCAACTTTGCTTCAAATGCCTTAAAATTGCTAATGGGCCACATTTTCTTCCAAGATTCATCATCCAAAGCATGTGCACGACCATTTGGCCCAAAAGGAAGTTTTTCATCATTTTTATTTATTTATTTGAATTTTTAATTGCTAATAATTCATTTAATTAATTAAAATATGGAAAAAATACCAAGGCAAACTTTTTAAATCTTTTTGTGCATAAAATATATCCAAGATTTCGTGCAAATCAGATAGGGAAAGAATCAATGGTAATTGGACATGATTGGTATCAAATTAGCATGAAAAAGATTGAAAAATTATGGCATGAAAATCAAATATTGATTCCATCATTGCAAAGATTCTTTGGACCAAAAACTCAACCCTAATCATTCCAATACTTATACTCATGCAAACCCTAGTGTTCATGACCTGAAAGCTGCGCAAGAACACCATAACCAAGTTTGAGTTTTTGTGAAAAAAAATCTAAAACTGAAAACACTATTGCAAGGCTTTTCAAGGCAAGAAAATCACCCCATTGCCTTCCTGAGACCTCAAGGAAGGTTTTCAGATCAAAACCATCATCCCTAACCTCAAGAATTGGTAACACGAAACAACCCTGTTCATCATATTTTTTGTATTCGTGCATCAATTTATACGCATCATTCTTGCACTTCTTTGATTGATTTATACTAATGAGACCTTTCTGAAGCTAACCATGTAGTTTGATTGAATTTTTGTGCACCATACGCGAAATTGCCATTGTTGTCTTTTAGGGTTACAGAGGTCACGAATTGGGGTTTCCTTATTCTGGAACAATTGAGACTTGAGACCTACCCCATTGAAATCAGCATGCTTGGACGATCTGAACACATACCACACACCTAATTTATGAGCCAGCATCTCCTATTCGCTATTTTCATGCTTGCTATTTAGTGGGGGTTTAAAACCCCCACTATTCACTTTATTTTTTGTTTCAGATACAGCACACAGATGGAGAAGACAGTGATGTGTAAGGCAACGAGTGGTTCATTCAAATTTCGCGCGAAAATGTCCACTAACGCATGATTTACGTTATATTATTTGTTCTCCATACAATATTCAAAACGTGTTAAGAGCTCCAGTGGCAAGGCATCAGTTGGGTAACCCCTGGGACCTGGGTTCGAATCCCAGGTCCCCCTCCTCTCTCCATATTATTTTTCTAACTTCACTTACGTGCAGCTTCAGTCCAAACGTTCACCATACGTCCCTCCTCCAGGCGTGCCACGCGCTTATTGAGATCAATCAAAGGGCTATTATTTGGAGATCATCATGGGCATGAGTCAACGCACCTGCACGCCTCCCAGAAAAGTCAAAAGGGCCTTGAAACAGATGGGCCTAATTGCTAAACAATAACCTCCAATTGGGGACAGAACCCCCCATGGTTTGCCTTTCATTCTTTTTTCATATTTTTTCTAGTTTATTTATTTTAATTAGTTTTAATATAATTCTTCCAATTAATTTATTTTCATAAAATATACAAAATAGTAAAAAATCAAAATATATTTTATTTAACTAATATTTTTGTAAATAAATCTCATTAATTTAATTTAGCTTTTTAAATTTAGGTTTAATTCAAATATTTTTCATAATAAACTTAAAAAGTGTAGAATTAGGGTTTTAAGTATTTTTCATTCTTTTTCTTTTTTTATTAATTATTAATTATTAATTATTATTTTTGTAAATACTTGCAATTAATTAATTAGGGTTAATTTTAGGTTAAAGTTTAATGCTTTTCTTAATAAATAAATAAAACTAGAATTAGGGTTAATTAATATTTTAATTTCATTTAATTCTCTCATAAAAATTCATAAATACAAAAAACCTCAAAAATCTTTTCTTTTTTCTTTAATTTAATTAATTTGTTAATCTTATTTTAATTTCATTAAAAAGGGTCCAACGCCCTCGCTTCCAATTTTAATTCAATTCGCGCATTTATTTCTTTTCTTTTAAATATTAATGTAATTCTCCCAAAGCCGTGTAAATATTTATCTTTCGCACTTTACTGTATTTCTTTATTTTTATGTCAAATCGGGTCCTGGATTAAATTTGGCGATGTGGACCCGCGCCTTTGTAATAGTTTAGGAACTTTACATTTCTCGCAACTTTTTAACTGTTAATAATCGCATGCAAGAATGAATGACAAAATAAAAACAAACGCGTAGATCACCCATTACATGACAAGACAAAATAAATGAAAACGACACACAAATCACACACCACCCCTAGGGTACGCTTCACTGTTGCCTTGCCTCTCGAAAGGTGATCATCGAGTAGAGGATGTCTTAGTAAGTCCTCATGATCCGGGAACCTGGCATGAGGGTAGCTTCTAAGGTGTCTTCCTATTGCTCTGGTGATCACCATGTCCCGAACCTTCGAATTGACCCGAACACCTCCAACGGTGGTGCTACCAACCTCTCAATGGTGGGATGGCACTACCTCAAGGACATTTACACAGCCTAATTCCTTAGGGTAGGTAGAGAACTCGTAGATACTTGCTCTAATTTCAAAACAAATCAAAAATACTTTTCACACCGACATTTTTTCAAAAAGCTTTCGAAAGCAACTTTTCAAACACTCTTGAGGACTGATACAAGAGTCGAACTGAAATTTTCAAAGAAACTTTTTTAAACCCACAGTTGAAAAGCAAACAAACAATTTTGAAAACACAAATGAGCAAGTATCTAAGAGCCCATGGATAACCATGGATAGAAAGGGTACTAACACCTTCCCTTTCTATAATCTACCTCCCGAACCGAGAGCAATCTCTATAAGGAATTTTTCTGTGCTTTTGTCCTTTCCATTTGGAGAAAATAAAAGACGGTGGTGACTCTTGCTTCCGCGACATTTCGCGAACCAGCGTTAAACAGTCAGTTCCAGATCCACCGATCACAATAGGAAAGTCAGCAATAGGAATCCTTCTCCTCTTCACAACAGCTGACACACATGGAGTGGGTTCCACCAGCAGTTTGTCAATAATTTTCCTTTTCAACAAGTTCTTTCCAGTCATAGTCTTACCACAGATAGGTTCAAGCTCCCCCAGAAGATTTGCTTCTTTTAGGTGAGCAATCAGACAATTCTCAGTCAGAATGTATGATAATAACCTCCCCATAGGAATCCAATTCCTCTTTGATTTGGGGTTCTTCATCCTTTCAGCTTCTCTAGTTTCTTTGACATGGTTCCAGAGATGTTCAAAAAGCAAGTAGGGCAAATCAATTTTGACATTGGTTCCAAGGCAAAACAACAAATATTGTTGATCAGCATTGATGTAATCGGGAGAACTGGTGTTTTTCCTGTGGTGAATACATCCATGAATAATCCTTGCCCAAATCTTATATTTGTCTTTCAAATCCCTGACTTTGGAGGAACCTTGACCGTTAGTGAAAATCTCTGAATATACCCTAGACATCTTCATTCTTCCACTGGGCATTCCTGTAACTCTAAGTCCTTTAAATCCCAGCAACTTTCTGATTTGATTTTCTGTAATGGATATTTCCTTGAACATTACAAAGGAGAGAATAACCTTGGGGTTGCAATAGCGTGAATCCAGAATTCTTTCACCAAATGTGGAAAGACTGGACCAATAAGACGATCAAAGTAGCTTTCCCAACCTTGAAACTTCACAGCAGGGAACAAGTCAAATCCATTCTCTCTGAGATTCTCAAAGTCTACCATTAGCTCACTCAAAACTTCCAAACTTTCTACCGGAATGAGAGTTGTCCTTTCAGGTATAATTTATTTCTCAGAGTGGGTAGAAGAAGAAGAAGCCATTGAAGTTCTTTAGAAATGAGAAATTGAAGAAAAGGGTTTTAAGAGAAAAGTACAGTAAGAGAAAAAATGCTTGAGTTTTGAAAGAGACAGTAAAGAATGAAAAGAGTTTTTTTAAAAGTATTTATAGGCATTAATTTCAGAAAATAGGTTTAGAATTAAAATTAAAAGTATTTAAGACACAATTAAAATAAAGATTAAAACAGATTTAAAAACGAATCTCGTCATTACTTGCATTTAATGATTTGCTAAAAATAAGGGAAAACGTGGGATTATGGCTAATCATCAACAATTACCTAGAGCGTCATCAATAGCTTTTTCACGCTTGACCTTTCATAAACACACCACGTGTTCATCTCCTGAAGGATGCATGTAACAGTTGTTTGTTCTAATGAATTTCTGAACTACACTTAGACATGAAGCATTAGAATATTCCATAACTTTTCATATAGCTTTTGTTATAACTTCTCTTCTAACTTCTGAAGAATTGTTGATCAGAGCATTCATTTCAGAATGTTCTGAAGTCAATCACAGAAAATAAATATTATTTTATTCAGGACATAATTCCATACAAATATTTTTTAGAATGAAATTAAATCTATCTTCTGAAAGGGGTTTGGTAAAAATCTCAGCCCATTGATGGTCTGTTTTTACAAAAATTAAGTTTAAAATTCCCTTATGAATATAGTCCCTTATGAAATGATATTTAATTTCTATATGTTTGGCTTTAGAATGTAAGATTGGATTTTTAGAAAGACAAATAGCAGAAGTATTGTCACAGAAGATAGGAATCTTACTTTCATAAAGTTTGAAATCTTCTAGTTTTCTTTTCATCCAAATCATCTGAGAGCTACATCCAGCAGCAGATATATATTCAGCTTCTGTGGTTGATAGTGCAATTGTTGCTTGCTTCTTGCTGTACCACGAGATAAGATTGTCACCCAAAAACTGGCAACTTCCAGAGGTGCTTTTTCTTTCAATTCTATCTCCAGCAAAGTCAGCATCACAATAACCTACTAGTTTGTAATCTTGTGATCTTCTGTAACACAAACCAATATTAGCAGTACCTTTCAGATACCTAAGAATTCTCTTAACAGCTGTTAAGTGAGATTCTCTAGGATATGATTGGAATCTAGCATACAAGCACACGCTAAATAATATATCAGGTCTAGATGCAGTCAGATAGAGAAGGGATCCAATCATACCTCTATAGAGCTTCTGATCTACTTTCATACTTACCTCATCTTTACCTAGAATACAGGTTGGATGCATAGGTGTCTTGGCATCTTTGCTTTCTGACATTTGAAATTTCTTCAAAAGTTCTTTAACATACTTCGTCTGATGTATGAAAGTACCTTCTGGAGTCTGGTTGATTTGAATTCCCAGAAAGAATTTCAATTCACCCATCATGCTCATTTCAAATTCTTCTTGCATGGTCTTAGCAAATTCTTTTCCAAGGGAGATATTAGAGGTTCCAAAAATTATATCATCAACATAAATTTGACAAATTAAAATATCATTTTTAAATGTTTTTCTGAAAAGAGTTGTGTCCACTTTCCCTCTGGTAAAATCTTTTTCTAAGAGAAAATTACTCAGACGATCATACCAAGCTCTGGGAGCTTGTTTTAAACTGTACAAAGACTTTTTTAATTTAAAAACATGTTCTGGATTCTTTGAATCATTAAATCCAGGAGGTTGATGGACATATACTTCTTCTTCAATATAACCATTTAGAAATGCACTTTTAACATCCATTTGATATAATGAAATGTTATTTTGTACAACAAAAGAAATTAATAATCTTATAGATTCTAACCTGGCGACTGGGGCAAAGGTTTCATTATAATCAATTCTTTCTTGTTGACTATAACCCTCTGCAACCAGTCGTGCTTTGTTTCTGATTACTTCTCCTTGTTCGTTCAATTTGTTTCTGAAAACCCATTTGGTTCCTATAACATTGAATCCTTTGGGTCTTAGAACTAGATTCCATACATCATTCTTGGAGAATTGATTTAGTTCTTCTTGAATTGCTAAGATCCAATCATTATTTTCCAGAGCTTCATCAATGGTGGTTGGCTCAATCAGAGAGACCAAACCAAACAAAGATTCTTCATTGATTCTGAGAGAGGATCTTGTTCTGATGGGATCTTCTTTTCTTCCAATGATTACGTCTTCTTTGTGAGCTGAAGATATTCTAGGAAACCTTTTCTGAGTGGGTTGGTCAGAGATTCTGAGATTGTTCAGAGCATTTTCAAGAGGATGATCTGCTACGTCTTCTTTTGCTTCTGAAATTTCAGAGTTTGAGGGATGATCTTCTGTACCTACAGAAAAATCAATTTGCTTTGGCTGTTGCTGGCCAAGCCTATCATCAAACCTGACTTTGATTGATTCTTCAACAATCAGAGTTTCTGTGTTGTATACTCTATAACCTTTTGAGCGTTCAGAGTATCCAAGCAGGAAACACTTTTGTGATTTGGAATCAAACTTGTTCAGAGTTTCTTTGGTGTTTAGAATAAAACAAGTACATCCAAAAGGATGGAAATAAGAAATGTTGGGCTTTTTGTTTTTCCACAATTCATAGGGAGTCTTTTCAAGAATAGGTCTTATAGAGATTCTATTCTGAATGTAACACGCTGTGTTCATAGCTTCTGCCCAAAAGTGCTTAGCCATATTTGTTTCATTGATCATGGTTCTGGCCATATCTTGTAATGTTCTATTCTTTCTTTCTACAACTCCATTTTGCTGGGGAGTTCTAGGACAAGAAAAATTATGAACAATACCATTTTCTTTAAAATATTTTTCAAAATAATGATTTTCAAATTCACCACCATGATCACTTCTGACTTTTGTGATTTTAAAATCTTTTTCATTTTTCACTTGAGTACAAAGTCAATGAATACAGAATGTGACTCATCCTTGTGTTTTAAAAACTTTACCCATGTCCATCTACTGAAGTCATCAACGATGACCAATCCATACTTCTTGCCTCTGATGGATGCAGTTTTAACTGGTCCAAACAGATCAATATGAAGTAACTCTAATGGCTTAGAGGAAGAGACAACATTTTTAGATTTAAAGGAAGGTTTTGAAAATTTTCCTTTTTGACATGCTTCGCACAGAGCTTCTGAGTTGTACTTCAGATTGGGAAGTCCTCTGACTAAATTTAATTTATTTAGTTGAGAGATTTTTCTAAGACTGACATGTCCCAATCTTCTGTGCCATACCCATTTCTCATTGCTAACAGACAAAAGACATTTGAAGTTTTGAGATTTAAGATCTGATAAATCAATTTTGTAAATGTTGTTCTTTCTCTTGCCAGAAAAGAGGATTGATCCATCTTTTTGACTTACAGCTTTACAGGAGTTTTAATTGAAGATAATGTCATAGCCATTGTCACTTAATTGACTTATGGACAATAGATTATGAGCTAATCCTTCTACTAATAAAACATTTGAGATAGAAGGAAGGTTATTGTTTCCTATGGTTCCAGAACCAATAATCTTCCCTTTCTGATTACCTCCAAACTTCACATCTCCTCCAGCTTTAAGTTCCAGGCTTTGGAACATAGACCTTTTTCCCGTCATGTGTCGTGAGCACCCAGAGTCCAGGTACCATGACTGGTGTTTCAATTGAGCAGTTAAGGACATCTGCAACAAATATTATTTTATCCTTAGGTGCCCATATCTTTTTGGGTCCTTTTGGGTTAGCATAAGAGTTTCCAGAATATGATGTATATTATATATCATGTGAGTGTCCAAACTTGAATTGCTTATTCAGAGGTTTGTAAGTGAAGGTCATTTTAGCAACAGGTTTTGGAATGTATGTCTCCTTCCCTTTGGGAGGTTCATATCCAATTCCTCTTCTGTTTTTCCCACTAACTCCATAAATCATTGAAGCCATTTTGCTTCTGTCTATGCCTTTAGCAAGAAAATATTGAAAGCTATAGTCATATTCTTTCAGAATATCTTTTGAACTAGACACAGACTCTGAACTAAAATTCTTTTGAACATTTTGAATTTCCTTTTTAAGTTTAAAATTGTTTTCTAAAAGTTCAGATTTTTCTGTTTCAAGTTTCTCAATATCAGATGCAAGACTCTTCTTGAGTTTCTTGTATTTGATTTTGAGCTTACTATAGTTTTCCAGAAGTTCTGATAAACTATCAACAAGTTCTTCTCTAGAAAATTCAGAAAATACCTCTCTTTGTTCTGACTCACAGTCTGAGTCATCTTCTATGATAGCCATCAGAGCTAGGTTGGCATTTTAATCTTCAGAACCAGATTCATCTTCAGAAGAATCTGAGTCATCCCAGGTTGCCATCATTCCTTTCTTCTTTCCAAATCTCTTCTTTGGTTTTTCTTTTTGAAGCTTTGGACAATCACTTTTGAAGTGACCAGATTCTTTGCATTCATAACAGATGATCTCTCTTCTGTTTGACTTTTTGTGTCCAGAAGATTCTGGTTTATCTTCTGACTTCTTGAAGTTCCTGAACTTCTTTTGTCTGTGCTTCCACAGATGATTGATCCTTTTGGAGAGCAAAGATAGTTCGTCTTCTTCTGAAGCTGATTCTTCAGAGTTTTCTTCTTCATCCTGAAAAGCGTTAGTATCAAATTTCTTAATTGATTTAAGGGATATAGACTTACCTTTCTTCTGAGGGTCATGCTCATCCAGTTCAATCTCATGACTTTTGAGAGCGCTGATGAGTTCCTCCAGAGACACATTGTTCAGATCTTTTGACACCTTGAAGGCAGTGACCATTGGTGCCCATCTTCTGGGTAAGCTTCTGATGATCTTTTTCACATGATCTTCTTTGGTATATCCTTTGTTCAAAACTCTCAGACCAGCGATCAGAGTTTGAAACCTAGAGAACATTGCTTCTATAGACTCACTCTCTTCAACTTTGAAGGCTTCATACTTATGAACTAAAGCCAGAGCTTTAGACTCCTTAACTTGGGCGTTTCCTTCAAGAGTCATTTTGAGAGACTCAAACATATCATGCGATGTATCTCTATTAGTGATTTTTTCATATTCTACTTTAGAGATAGCATTTAAAAAAATATTTCTAGCTCTGTGATGATTTTTAAAATCATCTTTTTGTTGTCTATCCATATTTTTTCTATCCACTTTGTTTCCTTCTGAATCTGTAGGATGTTTGTAACCATCCAAGACTATATCCCAAAGATCACTATCATGACCTAGAAAGAAACTTTCTAGTCTATCTTTCCAGTACTCAAAATCTTCTCCATCAAACACTGGAGGTTTGTTGTAACTATTATTGTTTTGTTCAGCGGCCATTGTGTTTTCTTCTGGATCTTTTCCTGACACGGTTAAGTGTTGTGCTCAGAGTCAAGCTCTGATACAACTTGTAGGATCAAGCGCTTACCACTGAGATAAAAGCAATTGCTTGTAGCCATGGTGCTACTCTATTTCCTTATAGAGAATCTAACAAGAGGCCTACCTGGCCCACCTAACACACATGTGTAGGCGCCCGTGGGGGGATGTTAAGCCCTTCGAATCCCTAAGTTTGAAACTGGATATTTTAATCCAACAGGATTCACTTCGATACCTTTACCATTGATGACAAAGCCTAGGAGTTTACCAGACCTCACCCCAAATGTGCATTTATTCGGGTTCAACCTCAGCTTGTATTTCTTCAATCTCTCAAACAGTTTCTACAAATGGTCAATATATTCCTCTTCAGTTTGAGATATGACTATCATGTCGTCCACATAGACCTCTATTTCGTGATGCATCATGTCGTGAAATAAAGTTACCATGGCATGTTGATAGGTTGCCCCAACATTCTTCAACCCGAATGGAATAACCTTGTAACAGAAAGTGCCCCATTGTTTGACAAAGGTTGTTTTCTCCATGTCCTCATGCATCATTTTGATTTGGTTGTATCCTGAGAAACCGTCCATGAAGGAAAACACCTTATGTTATGATGTATTGTGCACAAGAATATCGATGTGAGGAAATGGGAAATCATCCTTAGGGCTTGCCCTATTCAAATCTCTGTAATCCACACACATTTGTACCTTACTGTCCTTTTTAGGCACGGGAACAACTTTGGCGACCCATTGTGGATAGGAGGTAACAGCTAAGAATCAGGCGTTGAATTATTTCATGACTTCCGCCTTGATCTTCTCTGACATGTCTGGTCGTATGCGGCGAACTTTCTGTTTTACTGGAGGGCGGTCTTCTTTTGTCGGTAGACGATGGACCACGATATTAGCATCAAGTCCTGGCATATCTTCGTACGACCAGACAAAGACCTCAACATAATCATGTAGCAACTGAGTCAGACGCTTCTTGACACTGGGTTCCAGATTGGAACCCACCTTGACTTCTTTCTTGTCCTCTTCGGTACCTAGGTTAACTGTGTCCACTAGTTCTTCGTGGGGCTGAATGGTCCTTTCTTCTTGTTGTAGTAACCTGGCTAGTTCCCCTGGCACTTCACAATCTTCCCCGCCTTCGTCTTCGGCTTGGTAGATTAGGTTTTCAGAGTCACAATAGGCCATAGCAGAATTGTTACCCATGGGATCCTGAGTGGATGTAGACCTGCATTTTGAATGTGAGTTTGTGTAAGAGTATAGCTATTTTTAAAAGAAAGTAAAAAGGTAGAAAAGAAAGACAAAGAGCACAAAGTTTGTATGCAAAAACGTCCATGATTCATTGATGACATATGAAAATGAGGTAACAACCCTTACAAATGGACCGTTGTGCCTCGGGTAAGACACAAGGTTTTAAAAGTTTGAATTTGTTTAATTATTACAGGTCCGATAAAAACTTAAATACAATTACTGTTGGATAAAAGTAATTGTGACAAAGTCTTTAGCTTCCCAATTGCTGAGTCCTCCATTGATAGTTGGGAAAATCCATTCCCCCAGGTCGTAGCTGTCCTCATCATCCTCTACAACATTGACTTTGTGGTTGATGATCTTCAAGGGTGGTCCCCCGGCACGAGCATGGCGTACAACTTTCTGGGCTCCTGAAGTGAAACCCAAACCTAATTTGTCAAATTTGTATGGGATATCTAGGAGTTGGCCCAAAATAGTGCACCCACATTCTTCAATCACTGCCTTGACATCTTTCAGAGAAGACATCTTTAGCGAAGGTCTTGTAATCTTCTAGATTTGGGAAACAACCTTGGTTACTGCCACGGTTGGTGGGACTTCCTCGAAATGCTGAAACGGAGTTTCAATGAATTCATCATCCAAATCCACGTATCTGAATGAGTTTAAATGACTGAACATATATTCCTCTTCTCCATGGACAGTAATGATTTTCCCCTTGGTTGGGTATTTCAGCATTTGATGTAATGTAGAGGTGACGGCACCAGCATTGTGAATCCACGGTCGGCCCAATAAGCAGGAATAGGAAGGGCGAATGTTCATCATATAAAATTTTGAATCAAAGGTTTGAGTTACAACCTTAATGGGGATGTCTACCTCTCCATGCACCATTCTATTTGAACCGTTGAAGGCCCTTACCACTATGTTGTTGGGTTTTAAGGTCAAACCTTCGCAGTCAAGTCTATCAAGAGCCTTATTAGGCAGCACATTCAAAGACGAACCAGTATCAACCAAGACATGGGCCAAAGTTGTGCCCCGACATTTGACAGAGACAAGTAATGCCTCATTGTGCTTCCTCCCTCTAGGTGTCAAGTCAGCATCAGAAAAGCCTAAACCATTGTCAGCCGTTAAATTGGCCACGTAGTCTTGGAACTGATCAGCAGAGGTTTCTTGTGGTACATGGGAAGTTTTAAGAAATTTCACCAAGGCCTTCGCATGAGCCTCGGAACATAACAATAAAGCCAACATGGAAATCTTTGACGGAGTCTACCCTAGCTGTTCGACTACGTTGTAGTCACTTCTCTTTATAATTTTCAGAATTTTTTCCATCTCCTTTTGGGAGGCCTCAGGGATAGATATTGTTTGCACCTTCAATCAAACAGGCTCAACCAGAATATCTTTGCCCCGATTCTCGATTAACTCAACGGTAGAAGTGTCAGCAGGGGTAACCAAAGGGATTGTAGTAGTAGTAGTATCAACGGGAACAGGAACATGGATGATCATAGGACCGGTAACAGTCTTCAGAGGAGCAATCTTTGGAGAGAAAATTCTTCCACTTCGGGTTATCTTGCTGGTTCCCATAATATTACTGATGTCGGGGTCAGCCTTCTCAAGAATCGAGTCTTCATCAGCCAGCCAATCTTGCTTGACACTATGATAGTAGACATCAACCCCATAGTTCCATGGGACAGTTTTATCTTATGAGTACGGGATTGAACCTGGCATAGTAATTATCAGTGGAGCCACTTTAGGAACTAATGTAATCCTAACAGGTCTTTTGGTGGAGACCCTTGAAGGATTGGCGGAAATGGTTACTATTGAAACATCTTTGTAAGAAATGGTTGGAACGGGAGTCTTTTCAAACAAAATCTCTTTGTCATCCATTAGGCACTGAACACATGCTTTCAATAAATGACAACTAGTTAGTAGGGATAAACAGAAGTGGCATCCTTCATCACAGCCCGGAAATAAACCGGCCTTCAATAGGTTCTTCTTGACGGTTAGGAGAGGAGTAAGTTCATCAACAGTAGAAACAAACATATCATCTTCAACAGCGTTGACACCACGGCCATGCTTGGGCATAGGAGTGGTGATAACATTTGGGATTTCAGGAGCATCAAACCCAATTTATTTTGCTTCAAGAAGGTCCTGCACCTTATTTTTCAAAGCCCAACAGTTGTTGGTGTCATGGCCTGGGCTTTCTGAATGGTAAGCACAACGAGCATTGGGATGGTAGTGAGGAAAGGTTGTATTAGGATTCTTCGGAGCTTCCTTCAAAGTTACCAGATTAGATCTCAATAAATGTGGCATGCCTTTAGATAGTGTCATATTAATCTGGGTAAATTGTCTCACTGGTCTTTCTGTTCTAGGTTGATCGTTCCTTTGTTGAGTAGGTGCAGGCTAAGGGATCATGACAACCCCTACCATTGGTCAGCGTCCAGTCCTATCTTGATGTCTTTGAGGATACACATCACCAACTTCTTTCTTCCTAATAAATGGTTTTCTTACAGCGGCAGAGGATGTGTCTTTTTGGATCTTCCCATTCTTAATCCCAGCTTCCACTCTTTCCCCGTCAAGATTAATTCAGTGAAGCCTGCTAAGGAGCTTCCAATTAAATGATTAAAGAAAGGACCAGACAAGGTACCCAGAAACATGTCTACTAGTTCTCTTTCAGACAGGGGAGGTTGGACTCTTCCTGCTAAGTCTCTCCATTTCTGAGCGTAGTCTTTGAAACCTTCACTTGAAACCATAGCCATACTCTGGAGTTGAGTACAGATGGGAGCAAGGTTTGTTTTGTACTGATATTTTTTGTAAAAAGCAGCGGCAAGGTCTTCCCAATTATGGATGTTGGCCCTTTCCAGTTGATAGAACCAATCAAGTTGAGTTCCAGATAGACTGTCTTGAAAGAAGTGGACCCACAAATCTTTGTCAGCAGTGTGAGGTTGTATCTTTCTCACATAGGATCGGAGATGCATTTTATGACACGAAACTCCGTCGTACTTAACAAATACCGGTGCCTTGAATTTTGGTGGAATAAAAATCCCAGACACCAAACCCAGCTCTTCAAAGTCTAGCCCGGGCACTTTCTGAATTTCCATTGTGCTTATTCGTTCTTCCAGATGCTTGTATTTGCTGTCGGTCGGGGGATACTGCTCTTCAGAGTAATCCTCTTCTTCTTCCTCTTCAGATTCTGGATAGACAACCACTTCCTTGCCTTTCCCTTCTTGATTATCTTTTTCACCAGATGACGTTGCAAAGTCTATGGTCCATCTGGCTTGTCCTTGGAACCTTCTTCCCATATTCATAACGCCGGTTATTTTCTTTGCTTTCTTCTTCTTTTCTTCAATCAGCAAAGTTTTCAAATCTTCTTGTCCTTTGACTAGAGTCAAGAACATCTGCTGAAACTGAGCATTATGTGCTTGGATGTCTTTTACTATCTGCTCGAGATCCATCTTACTGAAATAAACCGTAGAAAGATGAGGATACTTGTTGTAAGAAACCTGCTTATGTCATGATGAATGGTAGATGCACATGCAATGATTTCAAGGAAATTAGAGATTTAAATTTGCTTTAGATAAAAAAAGGAACAAACGTTATATTAATAAATCAATGTTTGAGTACATCATACCTTTTTGGGCTTACAAAGAAATACAAAAAACTCTAAGATAAAAAGGTTGTATGCATCCTCTTTGGTGCGATCTAGAAGTTCAAACTCCGCTCCTCGTGAAGCTGCTTGGTGAGTTCCAGAACATTCTTCTCGCTGGCATAGAATTGGGCCTCAAAAGTGTCTCGCTCCCCTTTAAGCTGTATCCAATCCCTTTGCAAGTCTTCGAGAGAGGTGGGCATGTTAGGATGAAGGATAGTGTACAAGACATCTCTTTCCATAATAGGCTCTATAATAACTGGGAGAATAGAGGGATAAGGCATCATAAGACTTTGAGCACGAGCTCGTACCCATTTGAGATAAGGATCAAGAGGGATAGAATTCTTTGCCCTAGTGTCTTGCTATCAACTCTATGTACCGTGCCCCAAGCTCTAATGAACTTCTTGCAGTAATCCTGAGCATCATTCTCGTAGTCGAAAATGATTCCTTGAATAAGTGCATCATGAGGACCATCCCTTCTTGCGTATCCAAACTGTTGTAGCGCCAAACAAGGATTGTAAGTGATTCCTCCCCTAATGCCTAAGAAGGGACATTATGGAATTCACCACAGCGATCGATAATGGTAACATTCTTCGAGGACCAGGGACACAAATGAATGCCTGAATGTGTAAGAGTCATCAGCCTTTGAAACCATCTCAAACCTTGTTCATTCTTCGAGACGGATCGGGGTAGGTGAAAAATAAACCACCTAGCCAAAAGAGGTGTGCAACACAGAAGGGTTCCTCTCCTCTTTATAGTGCGAGTATACAACGAATGTAAGATATCTCCAAGCAGAGTAGGTACTGGATTACGTGACAGGAAAATCTTAACTGCATTCACGTCTATGAGCTGGTCAGCATTAGGAAACAGTACCAAACCATAGATGAGAAGGGCTAACACCTCTTAAAAAGCTTGTAAGTCCAAGGTATCCCAGAAATGGTGAGCTTTCTCAAACAAGAACTTAGCCAAAAAACCTTTGACACCTCTCCTGGTTTCCCAATTTGCCACTACGTTAGACCATTGTAAGGACAAAGTTTTGGCAATATCTTCAGGTTTAGGGTCTCTTTCCATACCATTAAAAGGTATCTCATTAAGGATAGGCACCCCCCAACAGCAGACAAAACTCCTCCATAGTAGGCACTAACTGATAATCCGGGAAAGTGAAGCAGTGATGGAGAGGGTCGAAGAACTGAAAGAGCACTTTTAACATTTCTTCATCAGGGTTTGAAGTAGCCAAGTTGAGAAGTCTACCATGTCTTTCTGTGAATGGAGAGATTTCGGGAACCCTTGATGCCAAATCCTTAAGCTAAGGAGGTACTTTTACCAGACTGATTTAGATAGTGAATTTAGGCAAACTTTGTAATGATTCTCGTTTGTAAGAATGTATATAAAGTGTTGATCTTTTGAAAATGTTTTCAAGTTTGAAAGGTGTTTTGAAAGTGTTGGTGTTTGTTTTAAAAATATCAAGGATGTTTTGGTTTTGAAATTGAGTAAGTAACTAGGAACATTCTACCTACTCAAAAGCCTTTCATGTTTATTTCGTCTTTCCTTTGACATTGTTATCTTACCATTGATTTGGTAAGTAACCATATCTTTGGATGCAAAAGGGACGAGCATGGGTCATCGTATAACCATGATTAGCAATGTTGCAAGATATCTTAGCATTTTTTTTCTTTAGAGACTAAGATCATTTTGAAAAGGCAACATAGATAGCGTCATCGAGGGACTATGATCTTGTATTTTTCTTGTTTTTTCTAAGATACCTCACATGCGTAATATGGTTATTTTTGTAAGGAAACAAAGTGGGTTTACCCTAGGGGTGTTTGTGTGCAAGTGCATTGATTTTCATGCTTGATTTTTCTTTGATTAGAGTTTGCTATTTGCTGGTTTTAGTTTTCCATACAAAACCCTAATTACTAGCATTTGTATATAAAGCAATAAATTGCGGAAATTAAAATTACTACGCTATTACATCATTTAGGGGAGGGGTGTACAAATTACAAATGGGGAATATTGCAAGAAATTAAATCTAAATAACTATTACAACCATATTAAAATTTTTAAAATACAAGAATGTAAATGTGAAAAGGAATATGATTTTTGTTTGTTTTTTTTTATGAAAATGGTTTTTATTTTAACCTAAAATAAAAATAATTAATTTAAAAAAGAAAATTAAGGTTAAGTTAATAAAAATAATTAATTTAAATAAAAAGTATTTTTTTAGGGTTTTTTGTGAACTTAATTAAACTAGTAAAATAAAAATAATTAAATAAAAAAAATCCTAAGTTCTAAATTGATTTTAATTTTACAAGAAAAATAAATAATGTAATATAATAATAATTAAAATTAAATTATCTAAGTAAAAAGAAATTAATTAAAGAAAAGGTTTTTGTTCTTTTATTTTTAAAAGAAAAATAAACTAAAATGATATAAATAATAAAAATAAATATTTTTGGATTTTTTGTAAATAATAAAAAAAAATAATAATAATAGTAATAATAGTAATAATATTAATAATAATAATAACAATAATAATAAGTAAAAGATAAAAAAGTAAAAAAATAAAAATAAAAAAAAAATAAAGTCAGGGGGGTTAAAAAATAGTCAGGGGTGTGTAAGTGTAGCAAAAATCCCAAGCCCAGTGGAGGAAGGCCCAAACACTGCAAAAAGCCATAAAATGTCAAAAAAATGAAGAGAAAAAAAGGTCATGCTGGGGCTTGAACCCATGACCTCATGGTGATAGGCACGCTCTTTAACCACTAGGGTGGTGATACATCCATTAACTTATGTAAAATAACAAATATGTAACCTAAGTCTTGCCCTAAATGTACTTCATCTTCAACCTCCAGCCAGAAGCCTTGCAACTTGTTCATTTCTCAACCATTTGCAACAATGTAAACATGAAATTTGTGTAAAATTTTACCACGATTCCAGAAATGTAAACAACTTAAACTAGTTCTCAAGAATGAGCATGAATTTTGAATGGTACCAAATTCTGACCTAATTTTTCCAAGATGTTCAAATTCAAAATTCTAACTACTTAAGCAATATAAATGAAATCTAAAGACATGGTTAGCTTCAAAACAATGATGTCTACATTTTTCATTCAAAAACTAAACCTTAATTATGCATGTATGAAGAGTTCAAAAGTCAGAAAACTCACCTTGCAAGAGGGTGTCGTGTTTTGAGTTTGAGATGCTTTTAGTGAGTTCCAATGATTAGATTAGCTTCCTCAAGTTCCCAGGAAGCTAATCTGATGCTTAGCTTGAGCTGAAAGTGCCTAAGGAGTTCTGGAGAAGTCCAAGTGCAAAGCTCTATTTTTGAAAATGGAGGATGGGGTTAATGGTGTTACAGTGTTGTAACAAGGTGAGGGATGAGTTATGCATGATGTTTAGAAGCTTTAGGAACAAAAAGGATTGAAAACGCATGAGGGAAATGTGAGTTTCAATCTTTTGGTCAGGTTATGTAAAAATGGAGGTATGTGATACAGTTCTGAGTTCTTGGTGTTTTTAGGACTTAAGCATGCGTGTGTTTTGTTGCCAAGGACTTGTACATAAGTAATGAGAAGGTGGGAGAATGGTTCCAAGATGAAGTACAAGCATGTGAAGGGGTGAAAAACACAAGAAGGGGGGGTTGAATTGTAAAACTGGAATCTTAAAGCAAATGACAAGATATTTTTATCCTGGTTCGTTTGATCTCAAACTACTCCAGTCCACCCGTCAAGGTGATTTCGCCTCTCTCCAACGAGGTCTTAATTCACTATATTCAACTGAATACAAATCTGCTTTAACAACTGTTAAAGCCTTCTTGATTCAAACCACAATCCGGTTTGTCAAGGCAACACTTTCTTACAAAGGTATAAAATAATGTGTGTGAATGTTTTCTACAAAACTATATCACAACTGTGATGTATACACAAATTAAGCTTAGAAACTTAGAATGCTAAACACTAATGGAGTATCAGAGTTTGTTGGTTTAGCAAAACTGGTAGATGAAGATTATTGTTCAGCTTTGTGCGTGTAGAGAGTTTAGAAGCATTAGCCATTATAATCTTCGAAGCTTGGTTTATATAGCACTTGAGAAGATGAACGTTGAAGCAAATATTCTTGATTCAATGCTAATAACAAGCTTTCCTTTTTGAGCAGATCGTGTCTAGAATGATGCCGTTGGAATTAATTGGCGTTCAATACACAATACTGTTGCTTCTTCAATGCACGTTCTGGCTTGGCTCATTCTGATTCTGCTTCGCTGCTGATGAACTATTGATTCTGTATCAGAGTGTTTACGCGCAGTTCTGTTCATCAAGCTTCAGCATGTACGTGAGTTGATCATCTGATCTTCACGTTCTGATTCAGCAACTTCTGATGCTGGTGTATCAAATCAAGTTCTGATGCTGAATAAGTGATCTTGCTTGTTTTAATCAGCATATCTGCAAGTCAGAGCATAGTATTTTTAGGCAGCATATAGTTCAAACATGAAACATATAAATACTGTATCTTTTCACTTTGTTATCATCAAAACTTAAATATAGGGTACTAGATTCAAACATTGTTCTAACAATCTCCCCCTTTTTGATGATGACAAAAACTAGATATTTTAAATAAATAATAACGTGAAAAGGTATCTAGGAAATGTTTCAGAGTTAAGAAGTAAGAGGAAATCAGAGTTAAGAGATACTCCCCCTGAGTTTGTTACTTCCCTTTGATATGCGTGTTCTTCAGGATCAGATCTTTTTCTATCTTTGAACATCAGATTAAGAGTCTTTGACTTATCAGAAAGCAGAGCTTCAGAGCTTTTCCTGTCAGAGCTTTGCTTCGGATCAGAGTGTTAGGACGATCAGAGCTTCATATATCAGAACTTCATATTTGATCAGAGCAACATGAGCTTCTACATTTTGATCAGAGCATCTAGCTTCTAGTCTTCATGAGCTTCCTTGTGCCTGTAGACTTAAAAACAAAACAGAAAAACATTTCAAGTAATAGAGTTAGAATGTTTGAGAGTTTCTGTCTAGTTAGCCGTTTATTGATTTTAAATATCATTCTTGTTCTCCCCCTTTTTGTCAGCAATCAAAAAGTGCTGGTGATGTGCTAAAACGATTTAGATCAGAAAAACAAATTATATAAAAATAGTTCATGATCAGAGCAAAATAGCGTTACAAAACATAGTCAAAACAATACATCAGAGAATGAAGAAAACATAGAGAATGTCATGCATGAAAAAATTTTTAAGGTTGTGGGGGCATGCGTGAGAACAGGCTTTCCAGCATTGCTTGAATCTTTTCAGAAGTTTCATTCTGCTTCTGAACCATATTGACAACAGTGTCAATCTTGCTGTCTTGTACATTCATTCTTGCTTCCATCTTCTGATCATTCTCTTCCATCCGCTGCTGTAGACGCAAGTCATTCAGCCTTAATTCTTCCAGAGCCTGCCTGTCCAAGGCAGCTTGAGAACTTTCAGCAGGAGGAAGCTTCTCAGAACTTTCAGCTACATCTTCTGTTGGATTTTCTTCCTGAAGGGTCTTGTCTTCTTCTGATGGTTGCACCTGTGCAGCTTGCTCTTTCTCAGACCAGGATTCACTGTCCAGAGGGAGCACAACTTCTTGAGGCAGCTGACTCTCAACTTCCTTCAGCAGCTTGCTAAAGTTCTGTTGAGCCTGCTCATAGTTGACGTCCTGCAGCTGGAGGGCTTCAGCACGAACCCATACTCTGAACTGTGACCAGAGCTGATCAGAAGCAGCTGGGTCGATCATTCCCGGACAGACTTGCTTCAAAGAAGCAATCCATTGCAGCATACCTGTTTCAAAATTCAAGATACCAGAGCCAACATCTGGTTGCTTTGGTTTGGGTATGGCAATTTTGTGTCTAAGATCAGCAAGACGTTCAAGACTTGTTAAGTCAATGAAAGTTCTGCTGGGGTTTTCAGCGGATTGGTTTTCAGAGGTTGATTGTTTTGGAGGAGGGTTATCAGAGTCAGAGGATATTTCTATTGGAGTGGTTGGAGTTTTTGGAGGTGTTGATTCCTCTGATGATGGCAACTGGGGCCTGACAATAGTGGTTCCACATGGCAACTGGATTGCCAGCGGTGAAGGTTGAGGTGAGTGGGGATCAGAATGATGAGGAGACGGGGTTTCATAGCGGTGAAACTCTGTTTGTGGCGAAGGTGGATTGTTTTCTGGTTGAGGAGGTGGAATCTCTGATTGCTCAGGGATCAGAGGTTCTTCTGTATGTGGTTGTTGTTGTGGTTCTGATTCTGGTTCTGGTTCTGGTTGTTGTTGTATTTCTGGTTCAGGTTGTGTTTCTGGTTCAGGTTGTGGAGGAGGAATATTTGGTGGTTCAGAAATTGGTTGAGCAGGAGCATGTTCACGCTCAATATCAGCTAGCACTCTATCAAGTGCTGGTGTTGTTGAAACGGTTGGTTGTTTGGTAATTTTGATTCTGGGTCTTCTGAGTAGTAAGGCCTCAGAAGGGTCTTCTGGTATGGTTTCATCAATAGTAGGGATTGGGATTGAAATTCTGTGAGAGGTTTTAGGAGGGGCAGCAGATGTTGGAATAGTAGATGAAATTGAAATAGGGGCAGCAGATGAATTACCTCGTTTCTTTGGAGTCTGATGAGATGATCCTTCTGCTTTCCTCTTCTTTGTCTTCTTCTGAGTCACTTCAGGCTGGACTTGACTCAGATCTTTGATCTTCAGCTTTGAACCTGCATCTTCTTCCTTGTATGAATCTGGATACTTGAGAAACATATCAGGTTGGGATTCCATTTCAGAAAATCTTGGGAAATTACTCAGAGGCACTCTTCTTCTGGAGATGTCAGCAGTTGAAGAAGCTCTGGGTTCCTTCCTGATATTTTCTATCAGCTTCATCTTTTTCAGGTTCTTAGCGTTCAGTGGTTTTCCAACAGTTGGTTCCATAGTGCCCAGCACTTGAGCTTCGCTCAGATAATCTATCAGCTTATTCTCTGTCAGAATATCTGATATGAGCCTCCCAAACGGTATCCAGTCCCTTTTGGTCCTTTCTTCTTCTCTAGTCTCTTTCACACTAGTCTTCAGATGGTTGAACAGGAAGTGTGCCAGATTGATCTTCACCCTCTGATCAATAAAGTAGATCAGAAATTGCTGATCCACGTTTATATAATCAGGAGAGCTTGTTGGCTTCCTGTGATTGAAACAGCCAAGAACAATCTTGGCCCAAACTCTGCAGTGATCCTTCAGATCCTTAATTTTGCTGCTGGGAAATCCAAGAGTGAAAATGCAGTTGGCTACCACACCTATATCAGGGCATCTGTCAGCCATGTCCACACAACGGACTCCACCACCACTTTGACCAATTAACCTAGCAATGAGGTCTTCAGAAATTATTATCTTCTTTCCCATGACAGAAGAGATGACTAGATGTTTATGAATCTTGGCGTGAATCCAAAATTCCATGACAAGCTCTGGGAAAGTTGGTCCAACCAACCTATCGAAATACCTCTCCCACTTTTGAGCCCTAATCTCTTCAGTTAGGTCAAATCCATTTTCCTTCAAACTTTCGAAATCGATGATTAACTCAGAGAGAACCTCAAGATTCTTTACCGGTGTGAGAAGAGTTCTGGTAGGCACCTGATATTGCTCAGAAGTTTCTTTCTTCTGATTCCCTGCAGAAATGCTGGAGGATGCCATTGTTCTCACACAACAAAGATTTTAGAATGATTTGAGAGAAAAAGGTTTTGAAGGAGATAAACTCAGAAATATGCAGAAAAAGTTTCAGAGATTATGAAAGAGCGTAAAGAATAAGAGTGAAGAATAATGTGCTTAAATAAGGTTTTCAAAAATTATTTTGAAAAATTAAACGTTTTTAAGAGAGAGAAAAAAATAATGATTGCCATTAACAAGCGTGATTACTCTGCATTAAATGCTTGCTGATTTTGGGGGATTTGAGAAAGATACTTAAAAACGGTTACCAGACATGTGTCTCAATGCACCCAATCAGCGCTTTCCTTTCTCAGAAGCGTGCACGCGTTCTGCTTCAGGGATTTGCTGATGATTGGATGACACTTGTTTGATGTAGTGATCAGCACGTCTGTCTTTGAGATTAGACTCTCAGATCTTTAGACTTGCATCTGATACAATCTGCATGTTCTATCTTTCTGAAAGAAGATTGATCAGAAGTTCACAGTAATGTAATTACATTCTGAAGATAAATACATGGAATTAAAACATTTTCATTCTGGGCATACTTTCATGCTGAGATGTTTCAGAATGAAATTAAACCTATCTTCTGAAAGGGGTTTAGTAAAGATATCAGCCCATTGATGGTCTGTATCTATAAATTTCAAGTTTAAAATACCTTTCTGAATATAGTCCCTAATGAAATGATGTTTTATTTCTATATGCTTAGCTCTAGAATGTAAAATAGGATTCTTACTTAAGCAAATAGCAGAAGTATTATCACAAAGAATAGGAATGTTACTCTCAAAAATCTGGAAGTCTTCAAGCTGACTTTTCATCCAGAGCATTTGTGTGCTACATCCTGCTGCTGTTATGTACTCAGCTTCTGCTGTTGACAAAGCAATTGTTGATTGCCTTTTGCTGGACCACGAGATCAGATTTTCTCCCAGAAACTGGCAGCTTCCAGAAGTACTTTTACGTTCCACTCTGTCTCCAGCAAAATCAGCATCACAGTAGCCTACTAAGCTGTAATCACTAGATTTTCTATAAAACAAACCCAGATTAGTAGTACCTTTCAGATACTTGAAAATTCGCTTAACAGCTGTTAAGTGAGATTCTCTAGGATCTGATTGGAATCTAGCACAAATACATACGCTGAATAAAATATCAGGTCTTGAAGCAGTCAGATAGAGGAGAGAACCAATCATACCTCTGTAGACTTTCTGTTCTACGCTTTTGCTTACCTCTTCTCTTTCCAGAATGCACGTGGGATGCATTGGAATCTTTGATGGCTTACATTCTGAGAGGTCAAATTTCTTCAGAAGATCTCTGATGTATTTGCTCTGATGAATGTAAGTTCCCTCTGGAGTTTGATTGATCTGAATTCCTAGAAAGAATTTCAGTTCCCCCATGAGGCTCATCTCAAATTCTGCCTGCATACACTTAGCAAATTTTCTTCCAAGAGAAGGATTAGTAGAACCAAAAATAATATCATCAACATAAATTTGACAGACTAAAATGTCACTCTTAACTGTTTTACAGAATAGAGTAGTGTCCACTTTCCCTCTGGTGAATTCATTTTCAAGCAGAAAGTTACTTAGCCTTTCATACCAAGCTCTGGGAGCTTGTTTCAGACCATACAGTGACTTTTTCAGTTTGAAAACATGTTCTGGATGTTTTGTATTTTCAAAACCTGGGGGTTGGTGAACATAAACTTCTTCTTCTATATAACCATTTAAGAATGCACTTTTGACATCCATCTGATACAGAGTGATGCCTCTATTAACAGCAAATGAGATTAAAAGTCTGATAGATTCTAACCTGGCGACTGGGGCAAAGGTTTCTGTATAGTCTATCCCCTCTTGCTGACTATAACCTTGTGCAACCAGTCGTGCCTTGTTTCTGACGACTTCACCTTGTTCATTAAGCTTGTTTCTGAACACCCATCTTGTTCCAATGACGTTGAATCCTTTTGGTCTGGGAACGAGATCCCATACGTTGTTTCTGGTGAATTGATTCAGCTCTTCTTGCATTGCCAGAATCCAGTCATTGTCCAGAAGTGCTTCATCAATAGAAGAAGGTTCAATCAGAGACACAAGTCCCATAAGAGTTTCTTCAGAGTTTCTGAAGCTTGCTCTAGTTCTGATTGGATCTTCCTTTCTTCCTAGGATAGTTTCTTCTGGGTGATCCAAACTGCTTCTGGGTAATCTCTTCTGAGGTTGAACAGCAGCAGTTGTAGGATTTCTAGCATGGCTTCTGTCAGACGTTGAAGGAATGTTTGTGTTGAGAGCTTCTGATGACTTGTCTTCAGAACCTGCAAATTCAATTTCTATACCTGCAAGATTTTCATTCTGCTTTGACTTTTCAGAGTCAAGCTTGTCATCAAAACGAACACTGATTGATTCTTCCACAATCTGTGTTTCTGTATTGTATACTCTGTACCCTCTTGAGCGTTCAGAGTATCCTAACATAATACACTTCTGTGCCTTAGAATCAAACTTGTTCAAATAATTCTTAGTATTTAACATAAAGCAAGTACATCCAAATGGATGAAAATACGAAATGTTGGGCTTTCTGTTCTTCCACAATTCATATGGAGTCTTTTCCAGAATAGGTCTTATTGAGATTCTATTCTGAATGTAGCACGCTGTGTTTATTGCCTCTGCCCAGAAAGTCTTCGCAACGTTTGTCTCATTGATCATGGTTCTGGCCATTTCTTGCAATGTTCTGTTCTTTCGTTCTACAACTCCATTTTGTTGGGGAGTTCTAGGACAAGAGAAATCATGCAGAATGCCTTTGTCATTAAAGAATGACTCAAAATCTTTATTTTCAAATTCTCCACCATGATCACTACTGACTTTAACGATTCTAAGATCTTTTTCGTTCTGAACTTGGTTACAGAAGGTAACAAACACAGAGTGTGACTCGTCCTTGTGTCTTAAGAACTTTACCCATGTCCATCTGCTATAGTCATCTACGATTACTAACCCATACTTCTTGCCACTGACAGAAGCAGTCTTAACTGGTCCAAATAAGTCAATGTGCAGAAGTTCTAATGGCTTAGAGGTAGAAACAACATTTTTGGATTTAAAAGATGGTTTTGCAAATTTGCCTTTCTGACATGCTTCACACAGAGCATCTGAATTGAACTTCAAATTTGGAAGTCCTCTGACCAGATTGAGTTTGTTAATCTGAGATATTCTTCTCATACTAACATGCCCCAATCTTCTGTGCCAGATCCACTGCTCGTTGTTAACAGACAGAAGACATTTTACGTTCTGACTCTTTAGTTCAGAAAGTTTGATTTTGTAAATGTTGTTTTTCCTCTTACCATTAAATAGGATAGTCCCATCTTTCTGACTAACAGCTTTACATGATTTTTGATTAAAGATTATATCATAACCGTTATCACTTAATTGACTTATGGATAACAGGTTATGCATCAATCCATCTACAAGCAGAACATTATTAATAGAGGGAAGATTTCCGTTACCTACAGTTCCAGAGCCAATAATCTTTCCCCTCTGATTGCCTCCAAAACCAACGTGGCCTCCAGGCTTAAGTTCCAGGCTTTGGAACATATGCCTTCTTCCCGTCATGTGTCGTGAGCAGCCAGAGTCCAGGTACCATGACTGGTGTTTCTGACTTGCTGCTAAAGATATCTGCAACATGTATTATTTTATCCTTAGGTACCCAGATCTTCTTGGGTCCTGATTTGTTAGTTTTACCAAAACTCTGGTTGAATTTTGGTTTCACAGAGTGCTTACTACTAGTATATTTGATGTCATGTGTGTGACCATACACAAAGTGTGAATTTAGAGGAGTGGGTTTAATAATTAAATCCATGACATTCTTAGGTGTAGGAACCTTACCTAGGTATCATATTCCTTTCCTGCCGTTTCTGCTAACTCCATAGATCATTGAAGCCATTCTGCTTCTATCTATGCTTTTAGCAAGGAACTTCTGGAAACTGTGATCATACTCCTTGATGATCTCATCAGCGTTGCTGGGAGTTTCAGAAATTGGTTCATTCTGAGAGTTTTGTAAAGAGTTTTCTAATTTTAAAATTTTATCTCTCAGCTCAGAGTTTTCCAATTTGAGACTCTCAGACTTATTAGAGTCAGATTCAAGAGTCCTTTTCAGGTCTCTGAATTTAGCTCTAATCTGCTGATAACGTTCCAGAATTTCATTGAGGCTTTCAGCAAGTTCAGCCTTTGTAAAATTAACAGCGAAGTTAGGGAATACCTCTTCTGTGTCTGATTCTGAGTCTGAGTCAGAAGCTTCACTGTCATCTGGAATGCTAGCCATGAGCGCTATGTTCGCCCTTTCATCATCTGATTCTGAGTCAGCTTCAGACGAGTCAGAGTCATCCCATGTGGCCATGAGACTTTTCTTCTCTTCTCTTCCAAACTTCTTTTTGGGCTTTTCCCTCTGAAGCTTTGGGCAGTCACTCTTGTAGTGTCCTTGCTCATTGCACTCGTAGCAGATGATGTCTTTTGTGTTTGGCTTCTTGCTACCGGAGGAGCCTTCAGATCTTCTGTATCCAGAGGAAGAATCTGTCCTTCTGTATCTGGAAGAAGACTCGTTCTGATCAGATCTTCTGGGATTCCTGAACTTCCTTTGTCTTTGCTTCCACAGTTGATTTACTCTTCTGGAGAGAAGGGAAAGTTCGTCTTCTTCTGATGAGGATCCATCAGATGTTTCTTCAACTGCCTGCAAAACTTTAGATTCAGATTTTCTGTTAGATTTTAAAGCTATAGGCTTACCTTGCTTCTGAGGCTCATCAGCTTCTAGCTCTATCTCATGACTTCTGAGGGAGCTTATAAGTTCCTCCAGAGTGATTTTGTTGAGATCCTTCGCTAGCTTCAGAGCAGTAACCATAGGCCTCCACTGCTTGGGTAAACTTCTGATTATCTTCTTGACATGGTCAGCAGTAGAGTATCCTTTGTCCAGAAATTTGAGACCAGCTACCAGAATCTGGAATCTAGAGAACATAGTTTCAATGGATTCAGATTCTTCCATTTTAAACGCCTCATACTTCTGAATGAGTGCCAGAGCTTTTGTTTATTTGACTTGAACGTTGCCCTCATGCGTCATTCTGAGAGAATCAAAGATGTTCTTAGCTGTGTCTCTGTTGGAGATCTTCTCATACTCAGTATATGAGATGGCACTGAGGAGGATGGTTCTGGCCTTATGGTGATTCTTGAAATCACGCTTTTGTTGATCAGTCATTGATTTTCTATCAATCTTCTGACCAGTTGCATTCACAGGGTGCGTGTATCCATCTGTCACCATATCCCACAGATCAGCATCATGTGCTAGAAAGAAGCTTTCAATTCTGTCTTTCCAGTAATCAAAGTTTTCTCCATCAAAGACTGGAGGTTTGCCGCTGAATCTGTCTCTATCCTCATTGTTGTCATTGCTGAAATGAGAGTTGTTTCCTGCCATTGTGTTTTTCTGACGCTGGATCTTGTACTGACACGGTTAAGTGTTTTAGCTCAGAACCAGGCGCTCTGATGCCAATTGAAGGGGTGAAAAACACAAGAAGGGGGGGGGGGGGGGGTTGAATTGTAAAACTGGAATCTTAAAGCAAATGACAAGATATTTTTATCCTGGTTCGTTTGATCTCAAACTACTCCAGTCCACCCGTCAAGGTGATTTCGCCTCTCTCCAACGAGGTCTTAATTCACTATATTCAACTGAATACAAATCTGCTTTAACAACTGCTAAAGCCTTCTTGATTCAAACCACAATCCGGTTTGTCAAGGCAACACTTTCTTACAAAGGTATAAAATAATGTGTGTGAATGTTTTCTACAAAACTATATCACAACTGTGATGTATACACAAATTAAGCTTAGAAACTTAGAATGCTAAACACTAATGGAGTATCAGAGTTTGTTGGTTTAGCAAAACTGGTAGATGAAGATTATTGTTCAGCTTTGTGCGTGTAGAGAGTTTGGAAGCATTATCCATTATAATCTTCGAAGCTTGGTTTATATAGCACTTGAGAAGATGAACGTTGAAGCAAATATTCTTGATTCAATGCTAATAACAAGCTTTCCTTTTTGAGCAGATCTTGTCTAGAATGATGCCGTTGGAATTAATTGGCGTTCAATGCACAGTACCGTTGCTTCTTCAATGCACGTTCTGGCTTGGCTCATTCTGATTCTGCTTCGCTGCTGATGAACTATTGATTCTGTATCAGAGTGTTTACGCGCAGTTCTGTTCATCAAGCTTCAGCATGTACGTGAGTTGATCATCTGATCTTCACGTTCTGATTCAGCAACTTCTGATGCTGGTGTATCAAATCAAGTTCTGATGCTGAATAAGTGATCTTGCTTGTTTTAATCAGCATATCTGCAAGTCAGAGCATAGTATTTTTAGGCAGCATATAGTTCAAACATGAAACATATAAATACTGTATCTTTTCACTTTGTTATCATCAAAACTTAAATATAGGGTACTAGATTCAAACATTGTTCTAACAGCATGGGCTGAGTGATTGTAAGGCTTGAGACAAACTTATCTTGAGTTATAGGACGTGCATGATCAGAAGAAAACCATTGCAAGACTCAAAAACAATTTTTGTGCATAAAGCTACTTTTTCAAAATGGCATTGTGCACTTTCTTCCTAAAATGGATATAAAGCATGGCATTGCATTGAATGCTTGATTTGTGACCTCTAATAGTTGTGCAAGTAATTAATTACGGAGTTCCGAACAAGTTTGAGGCCTGTAAAGTAGAGATTATGCCCCATAGGTTTGAAATTTGAATCCTTGTTCATCACAAAATGACCTATAATTTTAGTTTGAAAACCTAACTTCCTCTCTTCGATTCTCCCTGCTCAAGAATGATATCAAGGATTTCTTGGACATTTTAGAAAGCTTGTAATGTTCTCTAAAACCCCTCTTTGAATCACTTTTGAAAATTCCCCTTGGAACTATATGAAAAAGTGCCATGAAGTTAGGTCAAAATACTGCCTAAACTAAGGCAAAATTTCACTAAGTGTTTAATTTCGAGACCATGACTTTATGAATTAATAACTTGAGATCCAAGCACTTTTAGAAGAAGTTGTGTAAATAAATGTTGTATATATCATGTACATCTACAACTTTCATGTTGAAAGTTTCTTTTGAATCATCTTGCATCATGGTGAAAAATTTGCTCAAAGTTGTAAAAAAATATGAAGTTTTAAACACTTAGAAAAATTTCTAAGTTAGAAAACTTTGACTTTTCAAAATGAAATATTGACTTTTTTATTTCTTGATGAATAAGTTTCATATTTTGACATGTTTTGATGAATTATGATCTTTGACACTTGATTTTTCCAAAAAGTCAAAGTTTGACTTTTCAGTGTACAGTTGACTTTTGATTAGTTGACTGGAAATTCACTATCAATCCAATTGATTTTGAACAATGTTTTGAGTCATGCCATTAGGTAAAAATGATGCAATTGAACTCTTGAGATCATGCTTCAAACCAATTGACCATTTTCTAGGTCAAAAATAAGAAATTGCCCATTCTCAGTCAAAACCCTAATTTTGACCATTTTACCCTTTTGATGATTTGATCAAATTTCATAAGGAATTATGGTCCAAACTTTATAAAATGATACATATGAGTTTATAATGTTGATGTGAATCAAAAATTATGAAGTTTGACTGTAAATTGGCCATAATTGACTTTTTCCCCAATACACTTGTTTTTTAGGTCAACTGCTCAATTGACTGAGCAAAAATGTGATTCAAAGCTTGAAACTTGACATGAGTAATCTTGGGGTCCATAATGATTCATGAAAGTTATATGAGGCATTGAAAGTTCAATTATCCTTGTGCAATCTCAAACCCTAATTTTAGTCATCAGTGCTCAATGAGGTGTCTTGAGTTGATCAATCCTTATGCAGTCTTGAACCCAAGGAGATCTTTGTGAGAAAATATTTGATAAGTGAAAGGGAAAAATTTGGGGGTACAACACCATGCAAGAAGAATTGAATCAATTTTAAATAAATGACGTTTGGGATCTTATCCGTCGTCCAGAAAATAATCAAGTTATAGGTACTTAATGGGTATTTAGGAATAAACTTGACAAACATGGTGTGATAACAAGAAATAAGGCTGAGCTAGTGGATCAAGGGTATAACCAAGAGAAAGACATTGATTATGAGGATACTTATGTTCTGGTTTCTTGACTCGATGTTATACGCCTTTTACTAGCATATGCAGCTCTAAGAACTTCAAATTATATCAAATGAACGTTAAAAGTGTGTTCCTAAACGGTTACATAAATGATGTGTATGTTTCTCAACCTCCCGGTTTTGAAAATTATGAGTTTCCTAATCTTGTTTTTAAGCTAAAGTGTGCTTTGTGTGGTCTTAAATAAGCCCCAAGGGCATGGTATGACCGACTCAGCAAGTTCTTGTATAATCAAAGATATTATAGAGGGAAGGTGGACACTACACTCTTTATTAAACATCAAGAAAAACATATTTTACTTATTCAAATTTATGTTGATGATATCATTTTTGGATCAACTAATATGCATATTGTCAAGGAGTTCTCTAAGATTGTGCATGGAGAGTTTGAAATGAGTCTAATGGGGGAGTTGAACTGCTTTCTCGAACTCCTAATTAAGCAATTTAATGAAGGAACATTTGTATGTTAAACCAAACATTGTATCGAATTACTGAAAAGATTCTAAATGGATGGTGCAAAGGAAATTGACACACATATGACAACAAATGGCAATTTGGATAGAGATGAAAAGGATAAAGATATTGAGGTTAATAAATATAGAGGTTTGATTGTATCTCTACTATATCTTACTGCATCTAGGCCTGATAATATTTTTAGCGTTTGTATGTGTGCATGATTTCAATCGACTCCCAAGGAATCACACTTAAAAGCGGTTAAGTGTAATCTTAGATATCTCATTGGTACCTTTTAGTTTAGGCTTTGGTATTCCTAGGGAAATGATTGTAGCTTGGTTGGTTACTTTGATTTCGATTTTCCCAGTTGCAAATCGAATAGGAACGGTACTAGTGGATTTTATCACATGTTTTCAAAATTATTAGCTAGTTGTCAAAGTAAAAAGAAAGTTTATGTAGCTTTGTCAACGACCGAGGCAAAATACATGGTTGTTGGTAGTTATTATGCCCACTGTTGTACCCCAAAATTTTCCCTCCCATTTTTTATTCAAGATAATATCCTAGGTCTTCTCGAATACTCAATTTGGCTCAGAAGTTTGATCAGGCAGATTCTCTTCCTAGGTAGTAAGTCAACGATTAGGGTTTGACGTTTCTCAAAGAAAATTGATTCTTCAAGGTTTCAAATGGTCTTCATAGATCTTCATGTCTCTTCAAGGATGTTCAAGCCGAGTTTCAAACCTCGCATTGCAAGTTTTCTTAGTCAATGATTCAGACGACTGAAAACGACTACATTGACCCAAAAATTGACCTTTCACGAGAACAAGTCCAAACAATTGTAACTTCTTAATTATTAAATATTTTTGAGCGGTTTTTCTTATGTATGATTCTCCTTGATGTCATCTCCAATTCCTCTTCACAAATCAAGAGCTGATTACGTGTAGAAGATCACCAAAATTCTAATACATTAGAAGTCGCTTCATGGATTTTGACCTAATCTTAAATAATTGTCGTCTAATTTCTAAGAATTGTGATTTCTTCAAATTACAAGGTTTTGAGACGACTATTTCTGCATACGGTCATAAGTGACTTCGCTCACGAGTTTATCTTCAAAGATCGAAAGAAAATTGTGTTTGGAAGACTTTGAAAGTTATCGAATCATCGTAAGTCATTTTATTTGATTTCAAATGTTCTCAACCACAGTTGTTTTAAAATATGTTGATTCTACAATATTGATGAATGTTCTGGAAGCATGTTGGTTTGGAAATGAAGTTCCATTTTTATCGAGCATGGCGTGCGAGTTCATTTTGAATGCAAATTTGGTGTGGACAAGAGGTGAAGATTAAGACTGTCATTTAGATGACCATGGTTTTGGGTTCGAGTTAACCAAATGGAATTGAATTCTTAAACATTTATTTTGTTTAGGAATTTTATTAGAGTACAAGGCGCGTGATTTATTTGATCATTTTGTAACTGCTTGAAGTTCAAGTTACCAAACCAAGATGTTTTATCCAAAACATTCAATTGAGAATTGCAAAGTTTAAGTAAATTCAAGTTTTGTACAAAAAATTTCATTACACCTAATTTATTCAAGGCTTTGTATTTATTACATTACAAATGAAATAAATTACAAGTTTTTGTTTTGTTTACAAAGAATCACAAATTTTGTTTACAAAGAAAGAAATTTTCTTTTGTTTCTTCAAGTCTCTATTGCTTCATTTTCAAGAAATCCTCGCTTGACATCCACGCCTCATGTTCATGAAACAAAGAAGAGAAAGTTAGCAATTCAAGCAAAGTGATGTGTAAAGAAAAGAAAAAGAATTCATCATTAGGGTTTGTATGTGGAATCAGATTTAAAGGTTGTTTGGTTTTATCATAATCCCTCTTCTCCCATTCTTGCAAATCACAAGGTTGGACATTGGTTCACAAGAAGGAAAAGCTAATGTGCAAGCAAACAAAACAAAGGCAGGCTACTATAAATATAACAGCAAGAACAGGTTGTAAAACCAGCAAACAAAGCAAGCATAGAAACAGGGCAAGGCTGCCGAACAGCAGCTAATGTAACAGCAACAGCAGGCTGCTATACAAGCAGCACAAAGTGAAAACAAGTGAAGCAAGCAACAACAATATGCAAACAAACAAAACATAGCAAGCATGGCAGCATAGGCTGCCAAGATGACAGGAGAAAACTACAATGAGTAAAACAAAATGGAACAAGGCAAAACAACAAGTTAACTTGCTCACCAAACCAAACACATCATCATGTTCCTTAAATTATACAAACCATTCAGAATTTTTCATAGAAAGAAAAGCATAGTAGCCTTATATTTTCAATGAAAGATAAAGAGAAAAAGGAATAGGCTTGAAAATATGTCACCTAACAATAATAGTCCCCAAACCAGCATAAGCCTACCCACAGCCTGCTTCATTTTATGTCCAAATAGTCCAAGTACAAGAGTCCACATGCTGCTACACATCAGTCCAAAATTTGTCCAAAGACCAAATAGAACATGCCAAAAACTTTGTCCATCCTGCACATAATAACCTGTCCAAGGCAGGCCAAAAACTTGCACCAAAATAGGCAACTTAAAACCTGAGCTCAAAAGGCCAAAGTCAGAAAACCAATTTTATTCAATATTGCCAAAACCTTCCCTCCAATTCCCACTTCTCAACTGCTATAATACAAAAAACAACCAAGCAGCAAAAAGGGGACTGATACAGACAAACCACAACCCAACGCCAAACTTCAATCTGAACCTCATATAACACAACCTGCAAGCTAATTGTTAGAAAACAAAAAAACCAAACCAGCAAAGATACAAACCAAGCCAGCAATATCCAAACAAAACCAGAGCAAGGATACCAAGAGACGAGTTAACAAAAAAACCAAACAAAAGATAGAACAGAACCCATAAGCAATTGTTATCCATTCCCACACCGAATACCAGATACTGTGAATCTGCCAATTCAATACACAAACAAAATCCCCTGAAACGCATAAATCAGAAGAAATAACAGTGAGCAAGTTTAATCAACAACAACATTTCACGAATTTTACAAAAAGGGGAAAGGAATTCAAGTTCACCTGAGTCAAAGCTTTGGACAAAACCGCGAATTTTTGGAACCGGTAAGTCTCCTTCTTTTCTTATAAATATGTTGTTATCGTTCGCTTCCATGATGTGTTGTCATTGATGCTTGTTTTCGTTGCTTCTCTTATCTTTCCCGTGAGTGAGGGACGAGGGTTTTCTTTTGAAAACAGATTTCTAGGGTTAACGAAACGAGAACGCTACAGGATTTCCGGTTAGAGAGTTTGGTTGGAGTTTGATGTCTTGGTGAGCGGAATCGCGAATTGGGAACAAGTCTTTATTGATCGTTGAAAATCAACGAAGGGGTGTGAGTTGATATAAGAGAGTGAGAATACAAAAATAAAAACGAAGAGTGTTGTTTCACATTTCCAGAAAGGAGGCGCTGCCTCATTCTGTTTCTTGCTTTTAGGGTTTCACAAACTCCATTCCCTCTAGTAAAACCGGGTTTGGGCCTGTTCGATTTTCCCCAACCCATTTCTTAAATTTTTCCTTTTGTGTTAATAGAAGTACTCAAGTAAACGAAGGGTCAGTTGGTGCAGTGGTTAGCGTGCGTTTGTGTGATATAGAGGTCCCGGGTTCGAGACCCTCTAGGACGTTTTGCTCATATTTTTTCCATCCTTTTGTCATTTTTCTCCTTTCATTGTTATACAAAGGTCATAAAAAAAGGGGGTTTGGGCTTTTAATCAAAAGCCCATACGAAATTCTTGACAGCACCTTCAGTTTTCTATTCCACACCTCTTCTTATATTTGATGTAGTAATTTTTAATTTAGTTTAGATTTAATTTAGCCTTTAATATTTTAATTAAATAAAATATACTTTCAAAAAATTTATTTATTTTATTTAGTTCAAGATTTTCTAAATTAATTTTACTAATTAATTTTTGTACTTTAGTCTTAATTTGTTTATTTATTTTCTTAATAACAAAACCCTAAAAAATAAAATACATACTTTTAATTTAATATTTTTTAGATAATTAATAGAAATAGATTTTTTTTTCTATTTTTCTTTTTTTAAAACTTTTCAAACAAAGTACTTAGAATTTTATACTTTGTTAATTAATTTTTACTTCATAAATCTGTTATAATTTCGATTTATTTCTCGATTCGATTTGGTTGTATTATTTGCCTATTTGGACATTTAATCGTATTAATTCATCCCCATTTGTAAATTTGTACCCCCATTCTCGAAAGCTCTGTAATAGCTTAGAATTTTAATTCTCGCAATTTACTGTTTTCCTTATACTGTATAGTAATTAGGCGTGCATGACAAGATTCAAAATCAATCGCTAGATAACCTAATTTCAAAGACAAAATAACTTGAATCAAATACACTTTTGCACACGCGCATCTCTAGGGTAACCTCGCTTGTTGCCTCAGAAACACAGTCATGTCTCTCAAATGTGGGACGCTTTAGCAAAGACCCTTTGATAAAAAAAGATCGTAGTCCCTCGATGTCCCTCGATGTTGCCTTCGGTAAAACGATCTAGTCCCTTACGAAAATTGCTAAAGCGTCTCACAAGTTGCCTTCTATGAATGTACGATTGACTCACGCTTGTCCCTTCACATCCAACGATGGGGCTTCTTACCAAATCAATGGTAGTATAGCAACATCTAAAGGAGGAAAAGAACATTTAAGACCTTTCGAGTAGGTAGATTCACTCCTAGTTACTCGCTTGCTCACGACAAAAACAGTTTTACACCAACACTTTCATCTTGAAACATTTTCAAAAGACAAAACACTTTGTACGCGTTCTTATAGAGACGAGAACCATTACAAAAACATGTTTTCAAAATCACTTTCAAAAAACACACTACACAAACACCTCTTTGAACTATTTTTCGAAACAACACTTTGTATGCGTTCTTATAGAAACGAGAACCATTACAAAGACATTTTCAAAATACTTTCAAGAACCACACCACAAGCACATTGTCAAACAAAAGCAAGTGATCTAGTGAGTAACTAAGAGCCCGTAGATAACTACGGATGAAAAGGGTGCTAATACCTTCCCTTTTCATAATCTACCCCCCGAACCCGAGAAATAATCTCGAAAGGTCTTTCCTGTGCTTTTTTACCTTTCCTTTTGGATAAAAGAAAAGTCGGTGGCGACTCTTGCTATCTGCACAATTGCGATCAAACGCAAACGAATTGGGTCAGTTCTCCCGCCGTATCACAGAACTGGCGACTCTGTTGGGGAAATGAAACTTAAAAGTGGGGTTACCTTAGAGCTAGATCACATTTACTTGCTTTCTTTGTTTGACTTGCATGCTTTACATTTTAGTTCTTTGTTTGGGCTTGTTTTGATCCTACACCCGGATTTGGGGCACCTTTTTAGGTAAGTAGCAATAAACTGTGAGGGAACTGTGCAGGGTATACCGACATGGTTGAAGTAGTAGCTACGTTGATGTGGCACTTTGGTTGGTACCGGTAACCCTTGAGTCAATCAGGGAGAGTACGGGGCCGCCGCGTGGTGCCATAAAGCATCAACTTCCCTTAGAACCTTTAATTTCACAACTCGGCCAGTAGGGCGTAGTGAGATGATCGGCTTTGGTGCAGTCCGAAGTTGGTTGATACTCGATACTACACTCATTGAGATTTGACTCCCGAGCTTTGTTTGTTTGCGAGTCAATCGCCTATCGAACGAAGCTTGTGGGAAAGGTTGGTGATATTGAGATACCTTAGAATCCAGTTACTATTAACTAGGACATGTTGAGCCAACTAAACTTCCAGAGGGTACTTACCTACAAACTCCATGCAAACCTAAACCTAAGTACTTGTCTGCTTTGTGGGTATATGTTCATTTGTACATAAACTTTCCTACTTTGCATATTTGTACATAACATCATAACATCATACCATAGCATTTTCAAATACCATTTCAAGGATCTCGAGGGTCTTCGATGTAGGGTCACGTTGAACCAGACGTCTAGCAAGGGACAAGAGGATTTATTTTCCTCTAACCAAATACCATCAAAGATCAAGTACAACAACTTGAGTCAAGGACTATGACCCACTCACATGGCGAGCTTAATTATCATGGAAGGACATCCACCAATACAAAGTTCTCCAATCAAAAATGTTGATCAAAGTTCAACTTCTAACATTTTCTTGTGTTTACCTCGTGAGATCCTTGAAAACATGCATCCACATATCATGCATCATATCATGACAGGTTTCTCCGACATAGACCTCCTTATCTTCCTACTATTTATTTCAGTAAGATGGATATGGAACAAACGGTGAGAGATCTCCAAGCTCAAAACGCTCAATTCCAAAAAATGTTTCTGGCTTTGGCTAAGGGGCAAGAGGACCTGAAGACTCTTCTTCTCAAAGACAAGAAGAAAAAGTCCAAGAAGTCAGTAGGTGTCCTGAACCAGGGAAGAAGACTTAAAGGGTCAGCCAAGAGGGCTCTAGATCTTCTAACTCCATCCAACATGGGGGATAGTCATGAAGAAGACAATAATCTGGAGATTGATGAAGTCAAAGCTGACTACTCTGAGGAATAATATCCTCCTGTTGATGACAAGTATAAACAGTTGGAGGATCGCCTCAATGTTATGGAGATTCAACAGATACTTGGCTTTCATTTAGGAGACATGGGATTGGTTCTTGGAGTGGTCATCCCGCCAAAGTTCAAAATCCCTACCTTTGCCCTGTACGATGGGGTCTCTTTCCCTATGATGCACTTAAAGTCTTATGTCTGCAAGATCCAACCATACACAACTAATCCAAAGCTTTAGATCCATTTCTTCTAAGAGAGCCTGGTAGGGACTCAACTTCAATGATTCTATCAACTGGAGAGTTCTTGCATCCACACCTAGGAGGATTTAGCTACTAATTTCTACAAGCATTATCAGTATAACGTTGATCTTACACCAACTCGTGTGCAATTGCAGAACATGACCATAGGTTCCAACGAGAGTTTCAAAGGATAGCCCAAAGGTGGAGAGATCTGGCTCATAGAGTGTAGCCCTCTTTAATTGATAGGGAGCTGATTGACATCTTCATGGAAACTTTGACAAGACCTTTCTTCAATCACCTAATCGGAAGCTCCTCGGCCAGGTTCACCGAGCTAATACTGACTGGCGAAAGGGTCGAGGCTGGCATCAAAAGCGGAAAGATCCAAGGAGTAACACCCTCAGATGATCAAAAAAAGCCATACAATGGGAAGAAAGATTCCAATGTTGTATATGGTCAAAAGAGTCGTCAGGACCAACCTGTGGGGGAAGTTCTGATCTCTGGTTCTGCGTTGCACCGACAACAGCAAAGGGGAAATCAACGAAGACCAGACAAGCCCAAAAGATAGTTTACCAACATCAACATGCCGCTGTCTCAAGCGCTACAACACTTGTTGAGGATGAATATGATTACATTGATATGACCTCATCCAAACCCCAAAACTTCTTCTCTTAACTACAATCCTAATGCAATGTGTGCTTATCATTCTGCAGTCACGGACATGATACTAACGATTGTTGGGTGTTGAAGTACAAGATTCAGAATTTGATTGACGCCAAGGAAATTGAGTTTGACCCTCTGGAGACTCCGAACGTGATCACTGCTCCTATGCCGAATCATTGAGAGCGTCTTGTTCACTTTGAATTTTCAATTGTAATCTCTTTTGTTGTTCAAACATTTATCTATTAATGTCAAACTTTATTTCATTAATGCATTGCATATGATTGTCTTGAATTCGTCCATTAGTTTTCACTATATTTAAACTATGCTTTTTACTCTCTTTATAGCATTCAACTCTTGCTAAAAGTTACAAGCCTTTAGAGGGAGGATGACGAAAACAATGCCTTCATCTCATACAGCATGCTTTTGGACAGACCTTGCTGATGATGTACAGGCGTTTTTTCAAATCCAAAACACTGGAGTTACAAGGAAGATAGTCCCTAGTCAACCCCTTCGAGCCAAAGAAGTAGAAGTTTCCTTTTTACACCAATTGAAACCCTTAATCAAAACCTGGGGCAGGGTAGTTTCTCAGTCAATTCAAATGCGCGTTCAATCGCAAACTCTCATCTCGTAATACAATGAGTGACATCAAAAATATTCCTTTGGAATCAAAAGGCAGTGATGGCTCCCTACCAAATAGGCAGTCATTAGCTCTCAAGATAAAAGCCCACTAAGTCAAAACCTACAAAGGAGACTTAATAAAAACTGGGGCATCCCACTGACCGTAAGAACAGTCAGGCAAAATTAGGGATAACAAATCAAAAGAAAGTGGTCAGTACAAATTCGTTGCAAAAATGGTTGCCTTTCGACAAACTTAACTTGTTTGAGCCATCACCAACGCGTCATTCCAGACTCAATTGGAGTTCAAACGCACAATTAACTGAGTTTAGGACTGAAGAACATCATGAAGAGCGGGTAACAAATACACTTTGAGCCTTTATCCTTTGTTTCTTAAACCGTGAACCAAGCCATGTTACAACCCTTCAAAAGTCCTAATTGAAGCATGGGTTAGTTCGAAAGCATACTGTTACTAAAGGTATCCTGACTCTTGTAAGGCTTTACTCTAAATCCTGAGTCTGAATTTTTCTTACAAAATTTCTTTACTTGCTAAAACGCTTTTTCAAAACTTCAAGACAAGCATAAACTTTGCATTATTTGAATATCGTTGTTTGCATATGGCTATTTGTTTGACAGCAGAGAAATTCGCATAACAAATATCCAATGAACAAAAGCTCTCTCAATGAACAAAATCACTTCAAGTAGGATGACACTTCCAATGACAAATCTCTCATAATCAAGGGGCATGGCATGACCTTTGTCCAACACATATGGGGCAGTCGAGTCGAGATTCAAAGAATCTCTCAAAGAATTGTTAAATAACCAGGGGAAAATCTCCGTATGTATCACTCAAGGGGCAATGTTACGATGATCATGGGTTTGAACAAAATCCACTTTGAAGACCTTCAGTACCATAAAAAATTACTTGTCTGTACCAATGGTATCGTATGGTGTAAATATCATGTCTTCAAATCCGCCCGTGACAGTTCTTTGAAAATTCTGAGACTTGACCAAAGATCTTGGACACCACCATTTTGTTCATTTGTGCTAGTAGTATCAGATGGTGTCAGTATCAGGTCTTTGTTTTCTTCCACAACAGTCTTAGAAAATATCTCTAGGAAGTTCAGGGCTACTGAAAATTTGATCAAAATCTCAAGCGTCGAGGTGCACTAGTTTAACTCTGGGGGAAAACAGGCTCCCACATAAAGGGTCATGTGCGACCAAGCAAACATTTTCTGGCATTACTACAGAATTTTCCACTAGGGGAAATGACAAATATCCCCAAGATCCTCTTCATGGGATGACTCCCAGCCAGAGTTTCAATCTCTGAAAACTTCTCACCAGCCGAGTCGATCTCAAGAATCCTCGAGGTTTTTCCTTAGTGAAGAAGACTCCTCTCCAACAGACCAACAATGGGGTTTATTTCCCCAACAAGCTACAGATTCCCCATATTGAGTTTGCCTCTCCGACTACTACAAATCAAAGGACCACAACTCCTCTTCCCCGGTAGACTACTCTACAATTCCCAGCAAGTTACTATGAAGCCTGGACCTGACCAAATATCAGTTTAACTTCGACTCTCCAGTAGAGCAACGGACAACCAAAACTCCTGAACTCTTTTCCCCAAGAAGAATCAACACTCTCCATAGAGTTTTCAATATTCCCCAGCGGAATTCTCCTCAAATGACAAAACAGGAATCCCCGATGGAAACATTCTAAGCAAAGTTCGAAGACACACGGCAGTCCGGGATTTAATAACTCCCCAGCATTTGTCAAGGATTTATTTTCTCAGACAAATAATACATTCATTAACATTTCACATTTCATACATCTTGTTTGCATATATAACAGGTGCATACGACACAATCTCATTTATTTTGAGAACATCATTGCACCATGTGTTTCATGCATCATGACATCGCATACAGCTAACATTTTACCTTTGCAGGAAAAGGTCAATCAACAAGATGGTTACCATAAATCATTTTCAAGTTCCATATTAATACCTGTAACAAGTCAGGGCATTTATCTATACGACCAATTGAAGCAACCCTACACAGGTTCATTCTCTACACAGATGAAGTTTAACACGGACTCGTCATCAAGAAACCCTATACAAGTTCCTCTCATTTCCAGATGAAGTTTAACACGGACTCATCTCGAAGTAACTCTACGACCCATGTTCCTTCTCATATCCCTACTACCCAGGCTTTCATTCCGAAGTAACCCTACTATATAGGTTCCTTCCCATAAGCCCTGCTATCCATGCTTTCATCTCGAAGTAACCCTATTATCCAGGTTCCTTCTCATAGCTCTACTATCCAAGCTTTCATTTCAAGGTAACCCTACTATCCAGGTTCCTTCCCATAGCCCTACTATCCAGACTTTCATTCTGAAGTAACCCTACTATCCAGGTTCCATCTCATAGCCCTACTATCCAAGTTCCTTCTCATAGCCCCGCTATCCAGGCTTTCATCTCGAGGTAACCCTACTATCCAGGTTCCTTCTCATAGCCCTACTATCCAGGCTTTCATCTCGAGGTAACCCTACTATCCAGGTTCCTTCTCATAGCACTACTATCCAGGCTTTCATTTCGAGGTAACCCTACTATCCAGGTTCCTTCTCATAGCCCTACTATCCAGGCTTTCATTTCGAGGTAACCCTATTATCCAGGTTCCTCCTCATAGCCCTACTACCCAGGCTTTCATTCTAAAGTAACCCTACTATCCAGGTTCCTTCTCATAGCCCTACTACCCATGCTTTCCTTTCAAAGCAACCCTGCTATCCAGGTTCTTTCTCCCTTATCACTAAACAACAGTTTACAACACTGTAAGACCTGGACCCGACCAGATACGGTCAATTTCACATTTCCCCCAGTTAAAGTCAAACCTAGACTTGGTCTAATTTCTGTCAACAATCACCTTCGAATGGCATCTTTAAGCCCATCTCCAACAACTTTCCGTCATCTATCCAAATGGCATCTTTAAGCCCATTCCCTACGCAATCAACAACCACATCATCAAGTGCAAATTTCTGGGTACTCTAGTGTTCAATCATCTTCCACTTTCAAGCTACAAACGGCAAACATGTCGATCTCACTTTTCTAGTTTAAAAAGATTGAACAGGGGCAGCTGTTGTACCCCAAAATTTGCCCTCCCATTTTTTATTCAAGATATTATCCTAGGTCTTCTCGAATACTCAATTTATCTCAGAAGTTTGATCAGACAGATTCTCTTCCTAGGCAATAAGTCAACGATTAGGGTTTGACGTTTCTCAAAGAAAATTGATTCTTCAAGGTTTCAAATGGTCTTCATAGATCTTCATGTCTCTTCAAGGATATTCAAGCCGAGTTTCAAACCTTGCATTACAAGTTTTCTCAATCAGTGGTTCAGACGACTGAAAACGACTACATTGACCCAAAAATTTACATTTCGCGATGTGATCGGTGGATCTGGAACTGACTGTTTAACGCTGGTTCGCGAAATGTCGCGGAAGCAAGAGTCGCCACCGTCTTTTATTTTCTCCAAATGGAAAGGACAAAAGCACAGAAAAATTCCTTATAAGAGATTGCTCTCGGTTCGGGAGGTAGGTTATAGAAAGGGAAGGTGTTAGCACCCTTTCTATCCATGGTTATCCATGGGCTCTTAGATACTTGCTCAATGTGTTTTCAAAAGTGGTTTGTTTGCTTTTCAATGTGGGTTTTAAAAAAGTTCCTTTGAAAAATTTCAGATCGACTCGTACGTCAGAGTGTTTGAAAAATTTGCTTTGAAAGCTTTTGAAAAGTGTCAGTGTGAAAAGTCTTTTGAGTTTGTTTTGAGATTAGAGCAAGTATCCTTGAGAACCTACCTACCCTAAGGAATTTGTCTGTGTAAATGTCCTTAAAAGTAGTGCCATCCCACCATTGAGAGGTAGGTAGCACCACCGTTGGAGGTGTTCGGGTCAATTCGATATTCGGGACGTGGTGATCACCGGAGCAATGGGAAGACACCTTAGAAGCTACCCTCATGCCAGGTTCCCGGATCATGAGGACTTACTAAGACGTCCTCTACTCGACGACCACCTTTCGAAAGGCAACAGTGAGGCGTACCCTAGGGGTGGTGTGTGCGAATTGTGTGTCATGTTTCAGTTATTTGTCTTGTCATGTTTGTTGTGATCTACGCTTGATTTTAATTAGGACATTCATTCTTTCATGCTTGGTTAACAGTTGAATATTTTGCGGAAAAGATAAATCTAAGACTATTACAAATGGCGCGGGTCCACATCGCCAAAATTAAACCGGACCCGATTTAGCGGAAAAATAAATAATGCGAAGAAATAACGGTGCGAGAAATTTAGATTACATGGCTTTGGGATATTTACAAAATTATAATGAGCGATAATAAAATAAATGCGAGAAATAAAGAAATTAATAAAATTAGGGCGTTGGACCCTTTTTGCAAATAATTAAAAGTTAATGAGAATTAAAAATTAAATGATTAAATTGTTTTTGGTATTTTGTATTTTTTAGATTTAATGAAAAAAGAAATTAATTAAAATTAAATTAAGAAGCAAACCCTAATTCTAATATTTTTTAATTATTAAGAAAGAATTAAAATAAGATCTAAATTAACCTAAAATTTATGTACAATTTAAATAGAAAAATAAACAAGTAAATAATTATTATTATTCTAAAAAGGGGAAAAATATTAAAAGGAATAAAAAAATAGCAATTAACCTAATTCTACTTTGTTGGATTTTTATTAAAAAAGAGATTAAAAGTAAAACCTAATTAACTAAATATTGACATATCAATTTATTTATAAAAATAATTATTATAAAATAAATATTATGTTTTTGTGTATTTTCTGATTTTTTAATGTTTTATTTATTTTATAGAAAAAAAATAAGTTAATTAAAGCAATCAAATAAATCATACAATAATTAAAATAGAAAAAATAAAATAAAGAAAGCAAACCAGAGTGGGGGTGCTGTCCCCAAAACTGGAGGTGTAAACTGGAGAGGCCTGGCCCAATAAGCTGGAATTTCCTTGACTTTCTGGGTCATATGCAATGCGTTGACTGGTGCTAGCATGTTCTCTTAATTTAAGCCTTTGATCTGATCATGTTGGACGCGTGTGTGGCTGATTTGTGAGGATGCATAGTATGCTGGGACATGAGCGCTGCATAGAATCAAGTATTGAAAAATAACATGGCAAATATGCAAGACCTGGGACTTGAACCCAGGTCTTCAAAGTCACATGCCTTAGTCCCTGCCAGCTGAGCTACGCCAATTCATTTAACATATAATATATCATAAATAATATAAAAGAAAAATAATGCTAACTGATGAAACACGCGCGAATTTCAAATTGTCCAGTGGTTGATGGACACGTCTTCATCTCCTTCCCCACCCTGTAAAACAAAACTCAAGGGGAACGGTTTTTCCAGCGTGGTCTTAAGGTGGATTTGAGAAAATAGCGAATAGCTTTCTAGGCATCATAAATTGTTCGCGAGGGTATAGGTCTCTTCGTCTTGAGGTGCTGAGTTCAGTCATGGCATCTATGAGTCCTAATTTTCCTTATATGCAAAAGCCCTAAATCAAGAACCTGCAAACCCTAATATTCGACAATGGCATAATCGTGTACGTGACTCAAAAACTCAATCAAACGCTGCAGTTAGTTCAGAAACATCAATAGAAACATGAATTAATGGACAAAATGCTGTAAAAACATGTAAATCATGATGCACGAGTTTGGAATTTTCTTGGTTCAGTCAAGGTTCTTCATACCAATTCAAGGTGTTTTTGTCGTGGTTATTGATTGAGAAACACTCAGTGATGCCTCAGAATGCTATTGAAACAAAAATCCAAGCTTGAATCGTCCTCTATCCTTGAATTCAGTATTGAGTTTTTATGAGAAAATTCAAGAATGCTATGCTTGCTTATGCGCAGCTTTTTCAGTCTTCTGCATTAGGGTTGTGATGTAGTACTTGTATGGAATGGTTTTAGGTCAAAAGTTTGAACAAAATCTCAAGCATTCATGGATTTCAATATTTGATTCTTTGAAAATCTTTTTCAATCTTTTTCATGTTGTTTTTGTTCAATCATGATCCAATCTTATCACAACTTACCCTAATCATTTAAGCACGAAATATTGAGTTTATAATGTGCATAAAAAGATTTTTAGGTTAAGGTTTATATTTTTCATGAATTAAAATCATTTAAATGAATATAAATTAATATTAATTCAAATAAATAATTAAAAAATATGAGAATACCTCCCTTTGGGCCTAGTGGTCGTGCATAGGCTTGGCATGAAGAAGTTTGGAAGAAAATTGGGCCCATTTGCATTTTTAGGCCTTTTGCATCAAAGTTGACTTTCAAAAATTTCCAAAAATTTCCCAACTTCCACAAGGCATAACTTGGTCAATTTTTAAGCTTTTCACATGTTCTTGGACATTTTGGAAAGGTCTTTGAGTCCTTTAACCAATGCCTTTGGTCCCATGTCATTTTGATTTACCAATCTCAAGTTATGGCCTTTGACTTAAAGTCACTTTTTGTTGACTTTTGAAAATGACCTATAATGTTGAAATTGATAACTTTTTGTGAGAGCATTTCTTGGACTTGGAACATGAAGATGAATTGTAGGAAATGTCTTTCTCTTCAAAATGAGCTTTGGATGGAATTTTTCTGATAATCCATGTGAAAGTTATGCCCTGGTCAATTTCAGTTGACTTTTTCAGCTGTCCAAATATAGCAACTTTTGTATCTTTGATGATTTCTGAGCCAAATTTTGAGAATCATGATCAAGCATTGATCAAATGATGTTTGTGGCTTCAAAATGATATATTGACCAAAAATTTGAACTTTTGACTGCCAAATGACCATTTTGCCCCTACAGTTGACTGTAGTGCAATTTAGGGTTTTGACTGTGCAATCTTGAGCTGAATGCCTTGAAACTTGACATGAGGATGCTTGACCATCTTTGTAAACATATGAGACTTGATTGGGCCTTTGAAAAGTTCATTTGTTTGACCAGAACTCAAACCCTAGTTTTGACTGTATAGGAGACAGTTGAGCTGCACAACCCTTGGGGCATTTTGTGACCTTGACTTGGACAATTCTTGATGAATATGGGAGGGCAAATTTTGGGGTACAACAGTTGCCCCTGTTCAATCTTCTTAGACCTGAGGGTGCAGATTGGCTGACGTGCCTTTCGTAATCCGAGGGTAGAAGATGATTGAACACTAAAGTGCCCAGAAATTTGCGCTCACATAGTGACAGTGATGGGGAATGGGCTTATAGATGCCATTTAGAGATTGCTGAGTAGGGTGATGGGCTTACAGATGCCATCTGGATGCTGACTGCGTAAGAGATTCCTTCGCTAGAACCTGCATACCTGCAAAAGAGAAAATGAGTACCTGACACGTCGCAGGAGCTGATTTTAGATGCTTGACATAGATGTGTCCTGATTGATTACAGGAGCTGGGTCTGGAGCTTCAAACGCTGATGAATGAACCAGGGATGGTTGCTGCCTTGGTATGAATGGTAAGAGAATCCTGAATGATTTCAACCTCAACAACGCTCGTTGAGAAAATCTTGGTGAGGATTACCATCTTCGTAGTGTCAGGAAGAGAACCAAAGGACATTACAATCTCAAAGGGAGCTACCTCACTCACGTTGGAGAGGGAACTCTAGGAAATTATAATCTGAAAGGAGATATCACCTCACGCTCATGCCGGAGAGGGGAACATCTGAAAAAGGGATTACTACCTCACACGCCGTTGGAGAGGGGACCATAAGAGACTATCACCTCACGCTCATGCCGGAGAGGGGAACATCTGAAAAAGGGATTACTACCTCACACGCCGTTGGAGAGGGAACCATAAGAGAATATCACCTCACGCTCATCGTCGGAGAGGAGAACATCTTGAAAAAGGAATTACCACCTCACGCTCACCGTCGGAGAGGGGACCACAAAAGAATATCACCTCACGCTCATCGTCGGAGAGGAGAACATCTTGAAAAAGGAATTACCACCTCACGCGCCGTTGGAGAGGGGACCACAAAAGAATATCACCTCACGCTCATGCCGGAGAGGGGAACATCTTGAAAAAGGAATTACCACCTCACGCTCACCGTCGGAGAGGGGACCACAAAAGAATATCACCTCACGCTCATGCCGGAGAGGAGAACATCTTGAAAAAGGAATTACCACCTCACGCTCACCGTCGGAGAGGGGACCACAAAAGAATATCACCTCACGCTCATGCCGGAGAGGAGAACATCTTGAAAAAGGAATTACCACCTCACGCTCACCGTCGGAGAGGGGACCACAAAAGAATATCACCTCACGCTCATGCCGGAGAGGAGAACATCTTGAAAAAGGAATTACCACCTCACGCTCACCGTCGGAGAGGGGACCACAAAAGAATATCACCTCACGCTCATGCCGGAGAGGAGAACATCTTGAGAAAGGAATTACCACCTCACGCGCCGTTGGAGAGGGGACCATAGGAGAATATCACTGAGTCTTTATCAGAAAAATCTGTTTGGAGTCGATTTAACTGGGCTAGAGACATCCTTGAAATATGTTTGAGAATTTCAACTGCATCTTCCCTGAAAGGTAAAGGTCAGTTATATGCAATGCATGATATGGATCAAGCAATGACGTTCTCAACATAAAATGAGATTCGTATGATATGATGCAGTGCGTTATGCATGTTATGATGATGTATGTAAAGTTTTCGTCTAGGAAAATAAATCCTTGACGGGTGCCGGGAAGTCATATCCTGGGCTGATGTTGAAGAAGAGATTTTGCTTCCGCTGTGGATGATTGTTGCAAGAATACCGGTAGGAGAAGATAACTTCGTTGAGGAATAAACTTGGCAAATGAAATAATTTCTGCGGGAGAAAAGATACTCTAGCGATCATGCTGGGGAGTGCTACTCTGTGGGGATAGCGATGCTTTGCTGGTTTGATGAAGATAACTCCGCTGGGGATACCGTTGTTGTGCTGGAAGTGTTGATAGACTTCGCTGGGGGTAGGAAGATACTTTACCGAGGACGCTCTTTCCGTGGCTTTTGGCTGAGGATAACCCAGTTATATCCTGTTACGGAAATAACTCTTTAAATCAAGCCGGGACGACGCGTTTGCTCTGCGAGGGGTAAGCTTCCAGAATCTACTGGGGATAAGCTTACCGCTTGGGGAGATATGAATTCCAACTTTCCGGGGGAAACTGGATTGGACTCTCCTGGGGAGATTTGAATTGCAGGGAAGTGATTCCTTTGAATAGTGGTATACTGCCGGGGAACAATCTTTAGACCAAGACTGCCGGGGATGCTTGTTAAGAATATATGCTGCTGGGGAGGTATTGAGATCTACAGGAGGATACTCAACTTCCTTGGTATTTGATGATTTGCTTGGAGAAGAAGGTGTTGTTTTGTTGAATCACTCTCTGGGGAATTAAGATACTCTTGGCCGTGTTCTTTAGCTGAACCTACCTTGGTACCTTGGAGGATAGAACAATTAGACTGCTCAGACAACTCTTTATTGCCCCTGTTTCTAGTGTCACCTGCAATGAATTCCTTTGTTTCGTATGCAAATATTTATGAGTTAGCAAATTATTGTCAATGCATACATCACAAATTGAACCTTGGACGTTCTTCGCAAAACAAAACAGAAAAAGAAAAACACTTGGGCATGTTTAACTGGAAATATATTTTTATTGATTTTTGAATGGCCTGAATAGGCGTTTTGTGTACAAGAGGCTGACGTCCTAGTAAGAGGTACGTCGCCGATCAAAAGAGTTTATACAAGTTTTGTACAAAAGAAAAAATAAAACAGCTGTGTGAAAGATGAATGATCCACTGGATTTCAACTCTGCTATTGCCTTTATAACTCCGAGCGTCTCATCACTTGATGACCTTGGTTGAAGGTGAAGCTGACTGATCGATGCCGTTTGAATTTGATGCAGATTCCGGATTCTGGACGCAAAGTGATCCAATGAGACATAGTTTTACGCTTTATCCCTAATTTTTGCCTGGACTGCCCTTTCGGGTTTTCAGTCCACCGGGATACCCTTTTTTGCCCAAGCCGCCTTTTCAGGTTTTCGACTTGCCGGGTGTACAGATTTTTTCATTTTCATCCCTACATTTTGCCCGAACCCTTTTGGTTCGACGGGAAGCCCTAATTTTTGCCTAGGCATGTCAGCCTAGCGGGTCTCTTTTCATGCGTAGTATCTTTTAACTATGTCTGCATTGGCGGGGTGAGGAAGGTCGTCACCATCCATGTTGGTTAAGATCATTGCTCCTCCTGAGAACACATGCTTAACCACAAATGGCCCTTCATACGTAGGGGTCCATTTGCCCCTTGGATCACTTTGAGGAAGGATGATTCTCTTGATAACCAGATCCCCGACTTGATATTCCTGTGGCCTGACTTTCTTGTTAAATGCCCTGATCATCCGTTTCTGATACGTCTGACCATGACAGATAGCAGCAAGTCTCTTTTCGTCAATGAGATTGAGTTGGTCAAGTCGTGTCTGAATCCAATCATCTTCATTCAGGTTTGCATCCTTCATTATCCGGAGAGAGGGAATTTGCACTTCGATCGGCAAGACTGCCTCCATACCATAAACCAGAGAGAAAGGAGTTGCCCCGGTTGACGTCCTTGCTGAGGTACGATACCCATGCAGAGCGAACGGTAACATCTCGTGCCAATCTTTATACGTTACTGTCATCTTTTGCACGATCTTCTTGATGTTTTTATTAGCTGCTTCTACAGCCCCATTCATCTTCGGTCTGTAAGGAGAAGAATTGTGGTGCTGTATCTTGAATTGTTCGCAAAGCTCAGCAATCATCTTATTGTTCAGATTGGTACCGTTGTCTGTAATGATCCGCTCAGGGACGCCGTATCGACAGATCAGGTTGTGCCGAATAAACCGTGCCACAACAGTCTTGGTTACTGTAGCATAGGATGCTGCCTCAACCCACTTTGTAAAATAATCAATCGCTACTAGGATGAAGCGATGTCCATTGGATGCCGTAGGTCTTATCTCGCCGATCATGTCTATGCCCCACATTGCAAACGGCCAAGGCGCAGTCAGAACATTCAGGGGAACCGGAGGAACATGCACCTTATCTGCATAGATCTGGCACTTGTGGCATGTCCTAGAATGTTGGTAGCAATCAGCTTCCATGGTGGACCAGTAATATCCTGCCCGTAGGATCTTTTTAGCCATAGTATGTCCACTGGAATGTGTGCCGAAGGTCCCGTCATGTAGCTCTTCCATGATTCTTTCCGCTTCAATTTTGTCCACACAACGCAGTAGGATTGAATCATGGTTCCTCTTGTACAAGATGCCGTTGCTTAGGAAGAACTTGGCTGCAAACCTCCTCAGGAATTTCTTATCGTTGACAGAGGCACCTTCAGGGTATTCCTGAGCTTCCAGATATCTCTTCACTTCGTGGTACCAAGGCTTCTCAGTTACCAATTCAGTTTCGATATCACAACAGTATGCCGGTTCATCCAGTTTCTCGATGATGATCCGGGGAGCTTCATTATCCCATTTAACCTTGAACATTGAAGACATTGTAGCTAACGCGTCCGCTAACTGATTCTCTTCTCTCGGAAAGTGCTCAAAGGTTATCTCTGTGAAGTGGGGAATCATGGTCAACACACATTCTCTGTAAGGAATCAAGTTTGGATGTTTCGTATCCCACTCTCCGTTGATCTGATTGATCACAAGGGCGGAATCTCCGAAGACACTGAGGAACTTGATCCGTAAGTCGATCGCAGCTTGAAGACCCATGATACACGCCTCATACTCTGCCATGTTGTTGGTACAGTTGAAACACAGCCGGGCAGTGAGCGGAGTATGAGTACCTTGTGGAGATATGATGATGGCGCCGATACCATTTCCCAAAGCATTGGAAGCTCCGTCAAAGTGCATAGACCATCGGGATCCTGGTTCAGGTCCTTCATCCGGTCCAGGCACTTCACAATCAGTCACAATCATGATGCTTTCGTCCGGAAACTCGAAGTTCATTGATTGGTAGTCATCTACAGCTTGATGAGCTAAGTGGTCTGCCAATACACTCCCCTTGATGGCTTTCTGGGTTGTGTACTGAATGTCGTATTCCGTCAAGATCATTTGCCATCGTGCAATTCTTCCAGACAGAGCGGGCTTTTCGAATATGTACTTTATCGGATCCATTTTTGAGATCAACAAGGTAGTGTGAGTCAGCATATACTGTCTCAGCCGGCGAGCAGCCCATACCAAAGCGCAGCAAGTTTTCTCAAGCAGTGAGTATCGGGTCTCACAGTCGGTGAACTTTTTGCTAAGGTAATAAATGGCGTGCTCTTTTCGGCCAGACTCGTCATGCTGCCCCAGCACACACCCCATTGAGTTGTCTAGCACTGTCAGATATAGGATCAGAGGTCTCCCTTCAACCGGTGGCATAAGGATGGGTGGTTCTTGGAGATACTCTTTGATTCTGTCGAAAGCAGCCTGACATTCATCGTTCCAACGTACTACCTGATCTTTCTTCAGCAGCTTGAAGATTGGCTCACAGGTAGCAGTCAAATGAGATATGAATCGAGCGATGTAATTCAGGCGTCCTAAAAAGCCTCTGACTTCCTTCTCTGTCTTAGGAACTGGCATCTCTTGAATAGCTTTGACCTTAGCAGGGTCCACTTGAATACCTTTATCACTGACCACGAAGCCTAGCAACTTCCCAGATCTTACCCCGAAGGTGCACTTGTTCGGGTTCAATCTCAGCTTATACAGTTTCAACCGGTCAAACAACTTCTGTAGGTGATCTAGATGCTCTTCCTCAGTCTGGGACCTAGCAATCATGTCGTCCACATACACTTCGATCTCATGATGGATCATATCATGAAATAAGGCAACCATGGCACGCTGGTAGGTTGCCCCAGCATTCTTTAATCCGAACGGCATGACCTTGTAACAGAAGGTGCCCCACTGAGTGACAAATGTAGTCTTCTCCATGTCTTCAGGTGCCATCTTTATCTGATTGTAACCTGAAAAGCCATCCATGAAAGAGAACACCTTGTGCTGAGCTGTATTATCCACAAGGACATCAATGTGAGGTAAGGGGAAGTCATCCTTGGGGCTGGCCCTGTTCAGATCCCTGTAATCAACACACATTCTGACCTTGCCGTCCTTCTTAGGTACCGGCACCACATTAGCAACCCACTGAGGATAAGAAGTCACTGCAAGAAACCCGGCATCAAACTGTTTCATGACCTCGGCCTTAATCTTCTCTGACATCTCTGGACGCATCCGACGAACCTTTTGTTTAACTGGAGGGCAGTCTTCTCTAGTCGGCAAATGATGGACAACAATATCGGTATCCAACCCTGGCATGTCTTCGTAGGACCAGGCAAAGATCTCCATGTAGTCATGCAGCATCTTGGTTAACCGTTGCTTCACGCTGAGCTCTAGGTTAGCACCAATCTTTACCTCTTTTCTGTCTGCCTCAGTACCCAGGTTTATAGTTTCCACTGGCTCTTCATGGGGTTGAATTGCCCTCTCTTCCTGAAGCAACAGTCTTGCAAGCTCGCCAGGCACTTCGCAATCATCTTCACCTTCGTCTTCGGCTAAGTTGATCGGATTTTCGAAGTCATAATTGGCATTAGCAGAGCTGTTATCAGTGAGATCCAGAGTGGATTGGAACCTGTATGAGTGAGTGTGTGTGTAAATACAGCTGTTTTGATAATTATGTAAAGGAAAGAAAAGATAGAAAAGGAAAACAATATTTGCAATGCGAAAATAGTCCAAGATTTTCATTCATGATGTATAAAATGACAGTTTGTATGCCCTCACAAATAGAACCACGGTGCCTCGGGTACGACACCGGGCCATAGAGTTTATCATAGTTTATTACAAAATGAAACAAAGAAATTTATTACTTAGTGACCAAAGAAACATGGAGGTTGTCCTTTGCGCTCCAATTGTTGAGTCCACCATCAGCAGCCGGGTAGATCCAGCTATCAAACTCAGCTTCATCAACTTCCTCTTCATCACCAATAGCATTAACTCCATGAGCAGGCAGGGGAGCTGTCACCACATTAGGCTTGTCAGATGCCTCAAACTGTACCTCCTTAGCATCAATGAGGTCCTGCAGCTTGTTCCTTAGTGCCCAACAGTCATCAGTGGCATGCCCCGGGCTATCTGAATGGTAAGCACAACGGGCATTCGGGTTGTACTTAGGAGAGGTAGTGTTAGGGAACTTTGGTGCCTCCTTGACAGATACCAAATTGGTTGCGAGCAGCTGTGGCAGAATCTGCGATAGGGTCATGCTTAACCGAGTAAACTCTCTCCGGGGTCTATCAACCCTTTGAGGATTATTTGGCCGGGGAGCGGCAGCAGGCTTAGCGATCATTACCGCGCTGACAGATTGACGGTGATCAGGCCTTTCTGATTTCCTGGAGCCATACACGGCACTAGACTCCTTCTTAAATGGTTTTTTGTCCGACCCAGATGATGATGCAGCCTTTGCAATCTTCCCAGATTTCAGCCCAGCTTCGATTCTCTCTCCAGTCAAGATTAAATCAGTGAAACCAGCAGAGGAATTCCCAATGAGATGATTAAAGAACGGCCCAGATAGGGTCCCCAAGAACATATCCACTAATTCTCGATCAGTCAAAGGTGGCTGCACCCTGCCAGCCAGATCTCTCCATTTCTGCGCGTACTCTTTAAAACCTTCGCTTACGCCCAACGACATACCCTGGAGTTGGGTACGCGTGGGGGCAAGGTCGGCATTATACTGATACTGCTTATAGAAAGCAGTAGCCAGCTCCTCCCAGTTACGAACTTTGGTCCCATCCAGCTGATAGAACCATTCGAGATGAGTCCCTGAAAGACTCTCCTGGAAGAAGTGGATCCATAGATTCTTGTCCGCAGAGTACGGCTGAATCTTTCGCACATAGGACCTCAAATGCAGCTTGGGACAGGATGCCCCGTCATACTTGGAGAAGGTGGGAGCTTTGAATTTATGTGGGATAACCACACCAGTCGACAAACCCAGATCTCCGAAATCCAGCCCAGGTGTCTGTTGCACCTCCATAGCCTTCATTCTGTCCTCCAGTTGCTTATATCTGTCATCAGCGGGAGGGTACTGCTCTTCATCAAAATCTGTCTCGTTGTCGGAGACCACCGGACTAGGAACCCTTGCTTCTGCCTGAGAAGGACTCTTGCCAACAGAAGAACCAGCCTCTTCCTGATGCAGAGTATTACCCAACCTTCGGCCCGAGTTGAACAGGACAGTTCTTCTCTTCTTCTTCTTTTTTAGTAGCATAGTCTTCAATTCTTCTTGGCCTTTAGCTAGACCCATGATCATTTCTTGAAACTGCGCATTCTGCGCCTGGAGAGCCTTGATTGAAGCCTCAGTTGATTCAGATCCGGAATTCATGATGCTGAAATAAACAGCGAAGAACTGTAAGCAACCTGAAAAGGGAAAAACCTGCTATGCACATGATGTATGAAATGCGTATGCAATGCATTCAAGGGTTCGCAAGTTCAAATTCGTTGTAGACAAGAAAAGAACACACGTTATCATTAATGAAATCATTGTTTAATACATCAAGGCCTCATGGGCAAAAGTACAAAAATCAAGTCAATCCCAAAATACACTGCGCATCCTCTTCGGAGCTATGTAGGTGTTGAGATTCCTCTCCTCATGCAACAGACGGGTGAGCTCCAAGACTTTCTTTTCACTGGCATGCAGATTAGTCTCAAGAGAATTCCTTTCTTCTTTAAGCTGGATCCAGCTCTTCTGCATCTCTTCCCAGGATGTGGGCATATCAGGGTGCTGAATAACATGAGACACTTCCCCTTCCAAGACAGGTTCTTTGATTACTGGAAGCATGTGAGGATAAGGCATCACTAACTTCTGAGAACGGGCGCGTACCCATTTGAGATAAGGCTCCAAAGGGATGGAGTTCCTATGCCCCAGTGTCTTGCTGTCTATCCTACTAGGCATCCTCCAGGCTCTGATAAATCTCTGACGGAGTCCTTGAGTATCATTGTCGAAGTCAAAAACTATGTCGGGAATTAGCATGTCATGAGGACCATCCCTCCGAGCATAACCAAACTGTCTCCAAGCCAGGCATGGGCTATAAGTAATACCTCCTCTGATTCCGAGTAAAGGAACATTAGGGTACTCCCCACAACGATCAATGATAGTGACATCTCCTCTGGATCTAGGACACCAATGTATATCTGCATGTGTAAGAGTCATCAACCGTTGTGACCATCTCAAACCCCGCTCATTCTTCAGGACTGATTGGGGAAGGTGCGAAATAAACCACCTTCCCAGGAGAGGAGTGCAACACATAAGGACACCTCTTTTTCTCATGGTTCGAGTGTAACATGAGTGAAGGATGTCCCCCAGCAACGTAGGTATAGGATTCCTGGACATAAAGATCTGAACGGCACTGATATCAATGAGCTGATCTGGATTAGGGAACAGTACCAAACCATAAACAAGGAGGGCTACCACTTCTTCAAAAGCTTGTAGGTCCAGGGAGTTCCAACATTCAAGGGCTTTCTCAAACAGAAACCTGGCTAAGAACCCTTTGACACCACTTCTAACTTCCCAATGTCCCTTGAGGTCAGATGACTGTAGGTGCAAGGCTTTAGCAATCTCTTCGAGCTTAGGTTCCTTTTCTGTACCGTTGAAAGGTAGCTGATCAAGGATAGGGATCTTCAGGAGCCGGGAGAACTCCTCCAATGTAGGTACCAACTGATAGTCCAAGAAGGTAAAGCAGTGATGCAGAGGATCAAAGAATTGGAACAAGACCTTTATCATATCTTCCTCAATGTTGGTGTTGACCAAGCTGATGAGACTTCCATGCCTGTCACTGAATGAGGAGTTCTCGGGAATCCTGGATATAAGCTCCTTAAGCTGAGGAGGGATCCTTACAAGATTGACCTGAATTGTCTTTCTACGAACAGTTTCCATGTCCTACAAAACAAGAACAAAGATGAAAATTCGAACCCCTGAAATGGTTAGTCAATGCATATGATGCAAGATGATGTCATGATGCTATGATTAAACACACCACAGATATTTACAAAGACAAACATGTAGGGCAAACAAGGCACACAAGACAAGCCCTTAAGGTTTAAGGCCAGCATGGGGTCTGGGTAATACCCTTTTGAGTTGGTGGGTTCATACCTGTCCTAATCAAAGTAACCGGGTTCTAAGGTTCCCAATATCACGGGATTGCTTTCATTGTTCATCGTTTCGATTTAGCCACTGAACTGGCGACCGAAATATTCCAGGAAAGCAACCCTCAATTGAGCGTAGTATCGAGTATCAACCAACCTCGGACTGCACCAAAGTCAGTTATCTCACTACCCTAAAGAGGCCAAGATAGTTCAATTAAGGTTCCTAAGGTCTGTTGATGCTTCACGACACCACGCGGAGGCCCCGTACTCTCCTTGACTGAACTCAAGGGTTACCGGTACACACCAAAGTGCCACATCAACGTAGCAGACTGTTTCAACCGTGTCGGTATACCCCGCACAGTTCCCTCACAGCCTTGTTGCTACTTTCTAAGAAAGGTATCCCTCAGATCCGGGTTAGGATCTATAGAACTCCCAAGCAACCCACAATAATAATAAAGCAAGCAAAGAAGACAATTGAAAACATAGTCATGAGCTAGCCCTAAGGTACACCCCACTTTAAGTTTGTCCCCAGCAGAGTCGCCAGTTCTGTGATCGGTGGATCTGGAACTGACTGTTTAACGCTGGTTCGCGAAATGTCGCGGAAGCAAGAGTCGCCACCGTCTTTTATTTTCTCCAAATGGAAAGGACAAAAGCACAGAAAAATTCCTTATAAGAGATTGCTCTCGGTTCGGGAGGTAGGTTATAGAAAGGGAAGGTGTTAGCACCCTTTCTATCCATGGTTATCCATGGGCTCTTAGATACTTGCTCAATGTGTTTTCAAAAGTGGTTTGTTTGCTTTTCAATGTGGGTTTTAAAAAAGTTCCTTTGAAAAATTTCAGATCGACTCGTACGTCAGAGTGTTTGAAAAATTTGCTTTGAAAGCTTTTGAAAAGTGTCAGTGTGAAAAGTCTTTTGAGTTTGTTTTGAGATTAGAGCAAGTATCCTTGAGAACCTACCTACCCTAAGGAATTTGTCTGTGTAAATGTCCTTAAAAGTAGTGCCATCCCACCATTGAGAGGTAGGTAGCACCACCGTTGGAGGTGTTCGGGTCAATTCGATATTCGGGACGTGGTGATCACCGGAGCAATGGGAAGACACCTTAGAAGCTACCCTCATGCCAGGTTCCCGGATCATGAGGACTTACTAAGACGTCCTCTACTCGACGACCACCTTTCGAAAGGCAACAGTGAGGCGTACCCTAGGGGTGGTGTGTGCGAATTGTGTGTCATGTTTCAGTTATTTGTCTTGTCATGTTTGTTGTGATCTACGCTTGATTTTAATTAGGACATTCATTCTTTCATGCTTGGTTAACAGTTGAATATTTTGCGGAAAAGATAAATCTAAGACTATTACAAATGGCGCGGGTCCACATCGCCAAAATTAAACCGGACCCGATTTAGCGGAAAAATAAATAATGCGAAGAAATAACGGTGCGAGAAATTTAGATTACATGGCTTTGGGATATTTACAAAATTATAATGAGCGATAATAAAATAAATGCGAGAAATAAAGAAATTAATAAAATTAGGGCGTTGGACCCTTTTTGCAAATAATTAAAAGTTAATGAGAATTAAAAATTAAATGATTAAATTGTTTTTGGTATTTTGTATTTTTTAGATTTAATGAAAAAAGAAATTAATTAAAATTAAATTAAGAAGCAAACCCTAATTCTAATATTTTTTAATTATTAAGAAAGAATTAAAATAAGATCTAAATTAACCTAAAATTTATGTACAATTTAAATAGAAAAATAAACAAGTAAATAATTATTATTATTCTAAAAAGGGGAAAAATATTAAAAGGAATAAAAAAATAGCAATTAACCTAATTCTACTTTGTTGGATTTTTATTAAAAAAGAGATTAAAAGTAAAACCTAATTAACTAAATATTGACATATCAATTTATTTATAAAAATAATTATTATAAAATAAATATTATGTTTTTGTGTATTTTCTGATTTTTTAATGTTTTATTTATTTTATAGAAAAAAAATAAGTTAATTAAAGCAATCAAATAAATCATACAATAATTAAAATAGAAAAAATAAAATAAAGAAAGCAAACCAGAGTGGGGGTGCTGTCCCCAAAACTGGAGGTGTAAACTGGAGAGGCCTGGCCCAATAAGCTGGAATTTCCTTGACTTTCTGGGTCATATGCAATGCGTTGACTGGTGCTAGCATGTTCTCTTAATTTAAGCCTTTGATCTGATCATGTTGGACGCGTGTGTGGCTGATTTGTGAGGATGCATAGTATGCTGGGACATGAGCGCTGCATAGAATCAAGTATTGAAAAATAACATGGCAAATATGCAAGACCTGGGACTTGAACCCAGGTCTTCAAAGTCACATGCCTTAGTCCCTGCCAGCTGAGCTACGCCAATTCATTTAACATATAATATATCATAAATAATATAAAAGAAAAATAATGCTAACTGATGAAACACGCGCGAATTTCAAATTGTCCAGTGGTTGATGGACACGTCTTCATCTCCTTCCCCACCCTGTAAAACAAAACTCAAGGGGAACGGTTTTTCCAGCGTGGTCTTAAGGTGGATTTGAGAAAATAGCGAATAGCTTTCTAGGCATCATAAATTGTTCGCGAGGGTATAGGTCTCTTCGTCTTGAGGTGCTGAGTTCAGTCATGGCATCTATGAGTCCTAATTTTCCTTATATGCAAAAGCCCTAAATCAAGAACCTGCAAACCCTAATATTCGACAATGGCATAATCGTGTATGTGACTCAAAAACTCAATCAAACGCTGCAGTTAGTTCAGAAACATCAATAGAAACATGAATTAATGGACAAAATGCTGTAAAAACATGTAAATCATGATGCACGAGTTTGGAATTTTCTTGGTTCAGTCAAGGTTCTTCATACCAATTCAAGGTGTTTTTGTCGTGGTTATTGATTGAGAAACACTCAGTGATGCCTCAGAATGCTATTGAAACAAAAATCCAAGCTTGAATCGTCCTCTATCCTTGAATTCAGTATTGAGTTTTTATGAGAAAATTCAAGAATGCTATGCTTGCTTATGCGCAGCTTTTTCAGTCTTCTGCATTAGGGTTGTGATGTAGTACTTGTATGGAATGGTTTTAGGTCAAAAGTTTGAACAAAATCTCAAGCATTCATGGATTTCAATATTTGATTCTTTGAAAATCTTTTTCAATCTTTTTCATGTTGTTTTTGTTCAATCATGATCCAATCTTATCACAACTTACCCTAATCATTTAAGCACGAAATATTGAGTTTATAATGTGCATAAAAAGATTTTTAGGTTAAGGTTTATATTTTTCATGAATTAAAATCATTTAAATGAATATAAATTAATATTAATTCAAATAAATAATTAAAAAATATGAGAATACCTCCCTTTGGGCCTAGTGGTCGTGCATAGGCTTGGCATGAAGAAGTTTGGAAGAAAATTGGGCCCATTTGCATTTTTAGGCCTTTTGCATCAAAGTTGACTTTCAAAAATTTCCAAAAATTTCCCAACTTCCACAAGGCATAACTTGGTCAATTTTTAAGCTTTTCACATGTTCTTGGACATTTTGGAAAGGTCTTTGAGTCCTTTAACCAATGCCTTTGGTCCCATGTCATTTTGATTTACCAATCTCAAGTTATGGCCTTTGACTTAAAGTCACTTTTTGTTGACTTTTGAAAATGACCTATAATGTTGAAATTGATAACTTTTTGTGAGAGCATTTCTTGGACTTGGAACATGAAGATGAATTGTAGGAAATGTCTTTCTCTTCAAAATGAGCTTTGGATGGAATTTTTCTGATAATCCATGTGAAAGTTATGCCCTGGTCAATTTCAGTTGACTTTTTCAGCTGTCCAAATATAGCAACTTTTGTATCTTTGATGATTTCTGAGCCAAATTTTGAGAATCATGATCAAGCATTGATCAAATGATGTTTGTGGCTTCAAAATGATATATTGACCAAAAATTTGAACTTTTGACTGCCAAATGACCATTTTGCCCCTATAGTTGACTGTAGTGCAATTTAGGGTTTTGACTGTGCAATCTTGAGCTGAATGCCTTGAAACTTGACATGAGGATGCTTGACCATCTTTGTAAACATATGAGACTTGATTGGGCCTTTGAAAAGTTCATTTGTTTGACCAGAACTCAAACCCTAGTTTTGACTGTATAGGAGACAGTTGAGCTGCACAACCCTTGGGGCATTTTGTGACCTTGACTTGGACAATTCTTGATGAATATGGGAGGGCAAATTTTGGGGTACAACACGCGAGAACAAGTCCAAACGATTGTAACTTCTTAATTATTCAATATTTTTGAGCGGTTTTTCTTGCGTATGAGTCTCCTTGATATCACCTCCAATTCCTCTTCACAAATCAAGAGCTGATTACGTGTAGAAGATCACCAAAATTCGAACACGTTAAAAGTCGCTTCATGGATTTTGACCTAATCTTAAATAATTGTCGTCTGATTTCTAAGAATTGTGATTTCTTCAAATTACAAGATTTTGACATGACTATTTCTGCATACGGTCATAAGTGATGTCGCTCACGAGTTTATCTTCAAAGATCGAAAGAAAATTATGTTTGGAAGACTTTGAAAGTTATCGAATCTTCGCAAGTCATTTTGTTTGATTTCAAATGTTCTCAACCACAGTTGTTTTGAAATCTGTTGATTCTACAAGATTGATGAATATTCTTGAAGCATGTTGGTTTAGCAATGAAGTTCCATTTTTATCGAGCATGGCGTGCGAGTTCATTTTGAATGCAAATTTGGTTTGGACAAGAGGTGAAGATTAAGACTGTCATTTAGATGACCATGGTTTTGGGTTCGAGTTAACCAAATGGAATTGAATTCTTAAACATTTATTTTGTTTAGGAATTTTATCGCAGTACAAGGTGCGTGGTTTATTTGATCATTTTGTGACTGCTTGAAGTTCAAGTTACCAAACTAAGATGTTTTATCCAAAATATTCAATTGAGAATTGCAAAGTTTAAGTAAATTCAAGTTTTGTACAATAAATTTCATTACACCAAATTTATTCAAGGCTTTGTATTTATTATATTACAAATGAAATAAATTACAAGTTTTTGTTTTGTTTACAAAGAATCACAAATTTTGTTTACAAAGAAAGAAATTTTATTTTGTTTCTTCAAGTCTCCGTTGCTTCGTCTTCAAGCAATCCTCGCTTGCCATCCACGCCTCATGTTCATGAAACAAAGAAGAGAAAGTTAGCAATTCAAGTAAAGTGATGTGTAAAGAAAATAAAAAGAATTCATCATTAGGGTTTGTATGTGGAATCAGATTTAAAGGTTGTTTGGTTTTATCATAATCCCTCTTCTCCGATTCTTGCAAATCAAAAGGTTGGACCTTGGTTCAAAAGAAGGAAAAGCAACTGTGCAAGCAAACAAAACAAAGGCAGGATGCTGTAAATATAGCAGCAAGAACAGGCTACAAAACCAGCAAACAAAGCAAGCATAAAAACAGGTCAAGGCTGCCAAACAGCAGCTAATGTAACAGTAACAGCAGGCTACTATAAAAGCAGCACAAAGCAAAAACAAGTGCAGTAAGCAACAACAATATGCAAACAAACAAAACATAGAAAGAAAGGCAGCATAGGCTGCCAAGATGACAGGAGAAAACAACAATGAGTAAAACAAAATGGAACAAAGAAAAACAACAAGTTAACTTGCTCATCAAACCAAACAGATCATTATGTTCCTTAAATTATAAAAACCCTTCAGAATTTTTCATATAAAGAAAAGCATAGTAGCCTTATATTTTCTTTGAAAGATAAAGAGAAAAAGGAATAGGCTTTAAAAGATGTCACCTAGCAATAACAGTCCCCAAACCAGCTTAAGCCTGCCCATAACCTGCTGCATTTTCTGTCCAAATAGTCCAAGTACAAGAGTCCACAGGCTGCTACACATCAGTCCAAAAGCTGTCCAAAGACCAAACAGAACATGCCAAAAACTCTGTCCATCCTGCACATAATAACCTGTCCAAGGCAGGCCAAAAACTTGCACCAAAATAGGCAACTTAAATCCTGAGCTCAAAAGGCCAAAGTCAGAAAACCAATTTTGTTCAATATTTCCAAAACCTTCCCTACAATTCCCACTTCTCAGCTGCTATAATACAAAAAACAACCAAGCAGAAAAAAGGGGACTGATACAGACAAACCACAGCCCAATGCCAGACTTCAATCTGAACCTCATATAACACAACTATCAAGCTAACTGTTAGAAAACAAAAAAACCAAACCAACAAAGCTACAAACCAAGCCAGCAATATCCAAACAAAACCAGAGCAAGGATACCAAGAGACTAGTTAACAAAAAAAAATCAAACAAAAGATAGAACAGAACCCATAAGCAATTGTTATCCATTCCCACACCGAATACCACCTACCATGAATCTGTCAATTCAATACACAAACAAAATCCCCTAAAACGCACAGATCAGAAGAAACAACAGTGAGCAAGTTTAATCAACAACAACAGTTCACGAATTTGACAAAAAGGGGATAGGAATTTAGTTTAGATTTAATTTAGCCTTTAATATTTTAATTAAATAAAATATACTTTCAAAACTAATTTATTTATTTTATTTAGTTCAATATTTTGTAAATTAATTTTACTAATTAATTTTTGTACTTTAGTCTTAATTTATTTATTTATTTTCTTAATAACAAAACCCTAAAAAATAAAATACATACTTTTAATTTAATCTTTTTTAGATAATTAATAGAAATAGATTTTTTTTCTATTTTTCTTTTTTTCAAACTTTTCAAACAAAATACTTAGAATTTTGTACTTTGTTAATTAATTTTTACTTCATAAATCTGTTATAATTTCGATTAATTTCTCGATTCGATTCAATTGTATTGTTTGCCTATTTGGACATTTAATCGTATTAATCCATCCCCATTTGTAAATTTGTACCCCCATTCCCGAAAGCTCTGTAATAGCGTAGAATTTTAATTCCTGCAATTTATTGTTTTCCTTATACTGTATAGTAATTAGGCGTGCATGACAAGATTCAAAATTAATCGCTAGATAACCTAATTTCAAAGACAAAATAACTTGAATCAAATACACTTTTGCACACGCGCACATCTAGGGTAACCTCGCTTGTTCCCTCAGAAACATAGTCATGTCCCTCAAATATGGGATGCTTTATCAAAGACCCTTCGATAAAAAAAGATCGTAGTCCCTCGATGTCCCTCGATGTTGCCTTCGGTAAAACGATCTAGTCCCTTACGAAAATTGCTAAAGCGTCTCACAAGTTTCCTTCTATGATTGTACGATTGACCCGCACTTGTCCTTTCACATCCAACGATGGGGCTTCTTACCAAATCAATATTAGGATAGCAACATCTAAAGGAGGAAAAGAACATTTAAGACCTTTCGAGTAGGTAGATTCACTCCTAGTTACTCGCTTGCTCACGACAAAAACATTTTTACACCAACACTTTCATCTTGAAACATTTTCAAAAGACAAAACACTTTGTACGTGTTCTTATAGAGATGAGAATGATTACAAAAACATCTTTTCAAAATCACTTTCAAAAAACACACTACACAAACACCTCTTTGAACTATTTTTCGAAACAACACTTTGTACGCGTTCTTATAGAAACGAGAACCATTACAAAGACATTTTCAAAATACTTTCAAGAACCACACCACGAGCACACTGTCAAACAAAAGCAAGTGATCTAGCGAGTAACTAAGAGCCCGTAGATAACTACGGATGAAAAGGGTGCTAATACCTTCCCTTTTCATAATCTACCCCCTGAACCCAAGAAATAATCTTGAAAGGTCTTTCCTGTGCTTTTTTACCTTTCCTTTTGGATAAAAGAAAAGTCGGTGGCGACTCTTGCTATTCGCACAATTGCGATCAAACGCAAATGACCCGAGCCAGTTCTCCCACCATATCACACCCACTATTAGAAAAAAAATTGTTTACATATAAAATACATGTATTGTTATCATCAAAATCCAAAGATTAATTGTATAATCTAAATCTTCTTCTAACAGTAATGACATGTTCTTATCTCTATGCTAGGCACGTGCGTGTGCGGCATCAGGAGTTCCATTATGACGTGTTACATAATCGTGACGCTATAGAAGCAACTTGAAAATTTTTCTCTTACATTTCATTCATTATTCATCATGCATTGTGTAACACCCTAATTCTACCCGGCAATTATAAATGTAAATCAGAGTCATCAAATTCATGCAAACGAATCAGGATGATACAAATTCAACTTTAAAATCACATTGTATTCCACGTGGATACATAACATTTTAAAACTTCGGATGAACTATCAGCATAATAAATTAATCTCTTAATTCAACAACTTGAACATCTCTGCAGCGGAATCATAATAACATCTTTTTCCATCGTTACAGCAATGTCATAATAACACATACTTAGAAACAATCAAATCAAAGTTCAACAACTGAAATAATCAATAATTAAAAGCAATAAGCGTTCATCCCACTGAGTGTTACGTATCAGAGCAATGACACCGACTCAAACTACCGAAGGTATACTGCCTTCACTCCGGATTACCTGCATGTTACCAACATAAGGGTAACATTCAAACAGAAGGGGTGAGATATCTAACAATATAATAAAACGTATGATAAATAATATATTAAATTAGATCACACAACATCACCACTTCTCATCGTATAAACAATAATAATCACAACAGAATACCAATAATATACACATTTACCACATCAATACACAACTTCTTTATTCAATCATATAATGTGACTCAATACTATGCAAATGCATGTGGTACCATTGGATCAGAACTCCCATCTCAAATAATTACCAATAAATAGAGGCATCAACAAGGCATAAGCTTTCATATTAATATTCGCCAATACAGGCCATCTTAACGAGCATCAGCTCCATCTTGAAATGCAATGTATGCGACATAATCATGAATGTAATAACAACAACCAAAATTAACAACATCTCAACACAACATCATCGTTGGCCAGGAGCCTTCATCTTAATAGCTGCCAATTATTAGTGGCATCTCAACATCATTCATCAACATCATTCATCAACATAATTTATCAACATAATTCATCAACATAATTTACCAACATCATTTATCAACATAATTTACAACAACTCAGCCATAACAACAACACAACGGCAAATCGACAATCCTTCAACATTGGCCATAGGCCTACAACACGATATTGCCTATAATCAATTAATTAATCATATAAGGCTTACCTCTAGTTAACAAACCTCTATATATTATTAATTCTTAAATACTACATCATTATCATCATTAATCTTGCTGTTATGAACCAAACAATAATCTATAATCATCTTATCCTCATCATACTTCACAAAATCATTATAGCGATTAACGCGGGAAGCTAACTCTAATCCTAATTTGGGTTAATAGGATTATTCTTATTATCCTTAATTTTAATCCTTAATAATGAAGTTCATTGTATTATCTATCCAACGCTTCGAACGGCACCTCAAACAGAGTCTAGAAACTCAAGTTACAGCTCTTTGAAGAATCTGCCAAAAAGCAGACTACACGAGTTGACGCGTAATGTCTTGAGTTGACATGTATTAGGCTTAACATGATGCATGAGTCGACGCGCACTCCCTTTGTTTCGACTCATACTGAGTCTGCAACACCGCATGTATCGACGCATGCTTCTTCGTATCGACTCATCCTGAGTCCAAAAACCTGCATGTATCGACGCATGGCTTTTGAGGTCGACGCATACTGTTCTGTCATGAATATTTTTTGCGACTTCACTGTGTTTTCACTACGGTTTCCCTGCCTTAGGCCCTAAAAACATCCTCTAATCATAGGTAATCATCAATTATAATTATCCTATATTTCTACAATGACTATACAGCATTAGGGCATCATTACTCATCTCTAAATCATCGATTTTCATCATACAACAATATATACATTCCAATCATAAACAAGACAAATTTTCATCTCTAATCTCACATACTACTCATCATAAACCATTTTATAGAGTCAGAACCCCATCCTTACCTTGGAATGAAGGATGCTCTACAACTTTTCCGATTGAATTACGTTCTTCCTCTTTTCCTTCTTTTCTGCAACTTTCACGTTCTTTTTCTCTTCTTCCAACCGTTATTTCCTTCTCTTCTTACTGCTTCTTTTTCCTTATTATTTCTTAAAAAAACTAATATAATAATATTATAATTCTCTTAATGTCATAATGGGCTTAAAATTCCTACACCCCCTTTCTACTACTTCTAGCCCTTAAAATGAGCCCACATCAAATAATATTATTATTCTAATATTATTCCACAACTTAATAGAATAATTAAATCCAATAACAATAACACATCAACTATCATCATAACACAACTTCACAAATAATCCAAAAATAATTTAATTAAATAATTAATTAAATTACGGGCGTTACAACTCTCCCCCACTTAGAATATTTTCGTCCTCGAAAATTTACCTTAATCAAACAACTCAGGATAGGAGTCCCGCATCTTGCTCTCCAACTCCCAAGTCGTGCTTTCTCCGGTAGCTCCTAGCCAAACCACTTTAACCAAAGCAATATCGTTTCCCCTTAGATTCTTTATTTCACGATCCACGATCCGTACAAGCATCATCTCCACTGTAAGATTATCCCGTACTTGCACATCATCCATATGAATCACATGAGATGGATCTGAAATATACTTCCGGAGTTGGGACACATGAAACACATCATGCAAATTCGAATGATTAGGCGGTAAATCCACTCTATAAGCAACATTCCCCACTCTCTCCAAAATTTGATATGGTCCAATAAAACGTGAAGTTAGCTTCTTAGACTTCAATGCTCGCCCAACACCAGTCACGGGTGTGACTCTTAAAAACACATGGTCACCCGCTTGAAATTATAAATATTTCCTTCGCTTGTCATGATAACTCTTTTGTCTACTTTAGGAAGCTTTCATCTTTTCTCGAATCAACTTCACCTTCTCAGTAGTCTCACGAACAAGTTCAGGTCCAAGTACTACACTTTCACCAGATTCATGCCAACATAAATGAGTTCTACATCTTTGACCATACAACACTTCAAAAGGTACCATCCCAATACTAGAATGGTAACTGTTATTATAGGTGAACTCTATCAATAGAAGATAAGTATCCCACGAACCTCCCTGCTCAAGAACACATGCCCTCAGCAAGTCTTCCAACGATTGAATAGTCCTTTCAGTCTGACCATCTGTCTGAGGATGATATGCTGAACTCAACCTCAACTTAGAACCTAACACTTCTTGCAAACTCTTCCAAAAATCAGAAGTAAATCTTGGATCTCTATCTGACACAATGCACAAAGGAACACCATGCAGCTTCACAATCACACTAGTGTAAATATCAGCCAACTTTAACACTGGAAAACTGATGTTAATAGGAATAAAATGAGTCGACTTCGTAAGCTTTTCAACAATCACCCAAATTTAATCATGTCCTCTCATAGTATTAGGTAACCCCATCACAAAGTCCATTGAAATGCTATCCCATTTCCATTTTGGAACTTCTAACAGTTGCATCAACCCTGCAGGCTTCTGATGTTCAACTTTCGACTTCTGACAAGTCAAACACGCATACATAAACCGATCCACGTCACTCTTCATTCTAGGCCACAAAAACAAACCTTTCAAATCTTGATACATATTTGTAGCTCCTGGATGAATACTCAACTTACTTCTATGACTCTCTTCAAGTATCATTTTCTTCATCTCAACATCATCAGGAATACAAATTCGGTTACAAAATCTCAACACACCTTGCGCATCTAACTTAAAATCATTGTTCTCAGACTGATCGATCCCAATCATCGAATCTACCAGTTTCACATCCAGCTTATGAGCTTCTCTGATACTATCTAGAAATTCATTATTAATCTTTAGCATACCCAAAATAACACTCTGTGGCGTCACCTCGCAAACTAAGCTCATATCTCTGAACTGTTCAATTAATTCCAACTCTTTAACCATCATTGCCGACATATGTAAAGTCTTTCGACTCAATGCATCGGCTACCACATTCGCTTTTTCTGGATGATAATTCAAATCGAAATCATAATCCTTTAATAATTCCAACCATCTTCATTGCCTCATATTCAACTCCTTCTGATCGAATAAATACTTTAAGCTCTTATGGTCACTAAACACTTCAAATCTAGAACCATAGAGATAATGCCTCCAAATCTTCAACACAAAGACAACTGTAGCAAGCTCCAAATCATGCGTAGGATAGTTCTTCTCATGAGTCCTCAACTACCTTGACGCATAAGCAACTACCTTATCACTCTGCATAAGCACACCTCCTAAACCCATCTTAGAAGCATCATAGTATACCACAAAAGGCTCTCGTGGATTAGTTAACGTCAAAATAGGAGCCGACGTTAATCTCTTTTTCAATTCTGTAAAACTTTCTTCGCACTGAACATCCAATACAAAAGCTCTACCTTTACAAGTCAACTTAGTCAATGGAAGTGCTAACTTAGAAAAACCTTGGATAAACCTTCTATAATAACCAGCTAATCCCAAAAAGCTTCTAATCTCAGTAGCTGACCTCGGAGTTTCCCATTGCAACACCACATCAACCTTCGATGGATCTACAACAATGCCACTACCTGAGATCACATGACCAAGAAAACTAACCTCCTTTAACCAGAACTCACACTTGGACAGCTTTGCATACAACTTCTTCTCTTTCAAAACTTGCAATACTACTCTTAAGTGTCTTGCATGCTCTTCTTCTGACTTATAGTAAATCAAAATATCATCAATAAACACCACCACGAACCGATCCAAATAAGCATGAAATATACGGTTCATGTATTCAATGAATACTCCCAGCGCGTTGGTATCACCGAAAGGCATCACCGAATACTCATAATGTCCATAATGCATTCTGAAAGCTGTCTTCTGGATATCTTCATCCTTCACCTTAATCTGATGGTAACCCGACCTCAAATCAATCTTACTGAACACACGAGCATCCACTAATTGGTCCATCAAGTCATCTATTCTTAGAAGCAGATACTTGTTCTTAATCGTCACTTTATTCAATTATCTATAATCAACACAAAGCCTCATACTTCCATCTTTCTTCTTTACTAACAATATTGGAGCCCCCCGCGGTGATACACTAGGTCTTACAAACTTCTTTTCAAGTAACTCTTCCAATTGCTTCTTTAAATCTGACAATTCAGATGCAGACATCTTGTATGGTGCCGTAGACACAGGTCTAGTACCAGGTACAAGATCAATTGGAAATTCAACTTCCCTCTCCGGTGGTACATCAGGAATTTCATCGGGGAAAACTTTAGGAAATTCACACACCACCTACAATTCCTCAATTATATCTTGATTCTCTACAAATAGCGATGCCATCAACAAGAACATCTGTGCGTCTTCCTGCATCAACTTCCCCAACTGTCTAGCAGACAACAAACTATCTTCCTCTTCTTCAGGAGTAGAAAACCTCACAGACTTGTCATAACAGTTAATATGAACATAGTTATGCTCTAACCAGTTCATACCCAAAATCACACCCAACCCTCTTAACGGTAAATAAACCAAATCGACAGCAAAGTCTCTATCGAAGATCGACAAGGGACACTTTAAACACACAAAAGAAGTAGTCACCAAACCCTTGGCTGGAGTGTCGACGACCATTTCTCCATTCATAGAAGATAACATAAGACCCAATCTTTCAACACAATCAGCAGCAATAAAGTAATGAGTAGCACTGATATCAATAAAAGTAATTAAAGGAGTACTATTAATGAAACATGTACCTCTGATAAGTCTTTCCTCAGCAGCTGTCTGATCCTCAACCAAAGAGAACACTTTACCACTTGTCTGCGCCCTCTTTGGTTTCTGACACTGACTACCAATGTGCCCTTCTTCACTACAGTTGAAACAAATCACATCCTTATGTTTACACTCAGATACAACATGTTCGTTCTTACCATAACAGAAACACCTCTTTACTTCAGTAGTACACACATTACTCTTATGCCCAGGTTTCCCATATTTAAAACAAACACACTAGCGGGAGCATCTCCCCCACTAGTCCTCTGACCCTGAGCAGCTTTCTCTTTACCTTTACCAGCTGGGGTATCATAAGGCTTACCATGATTCTATTGGTACTTACCCCTCTTCTCAATGATAATCTTGTAATGAGCATTACTATCCTCCTCATAAATCCTGCAACTATCAATCAAATCAGCAAAGACATGGATCTTCTGGTATCCAACTGCCTTCTTGATCTCTGGGCGTAACCCGTTCTCAAAATTGATACACTTCGAAAACTCAGCATCTGCCTCACCGTAGTGCGGATAAAACTTAGCCAACTCATAAAACTTTGCAGCGTACTCAACAACCAACATATTCCCTTGCTTCAACTCAAGGAATTCAATCTCCTTCTTACCACGAACATCTTCAGGAAAGTATTGCCTCAGAAATTCCCTACGGAACACAGCCCAAGTGACATTTTCACCTGCAGCTTCCAATCTCTGACAAGTCTCTAGCCACCAGTCATCAGCCTTAACTGCTAGCATATGAGTACCATATCGAACCTTATGCGCTGGAGTGCAGTCCATCACACGAAAGATTCTCTCAATCTCTTTCAACCAATCCAATTCTCCATCAGGATCATACTTTCCTTTGAAGGTAGGCAGATTCTCTCTCTGGAAAGTCGCCAAGCTACGAGATCCAGCGTTCCCGTCAGCATTCGGCTGATTCTCCATCGCATGCACCATTGCTTCTAAAGCAGCAACAAGTGCGGCATCATTCCTTCCACATATCTCAACTTATCACTACAACAACGGTTAGAACTCAAATTAATAATACTCGATTGTTAGATAACTACAACTAGACAACTTGGTCGGACAGACCAACCTTTTCTCTGATACCAACTTTGTAACACCCCAATTTTACTCGACAATTATAAATGTAAATCAGAGTCATCAAAATCATGCAAACGAATCAGGATGCCACAAATTCAACTTTAAAAACACATTGCATTCAACATGGATACATAACACTTTAAAACTTCGGATGAACTATCAGCATAATAATTTAATCTCTTAATTCAACAACTTGTACATCTCTGCAGCGAAATCATAATAACATCTTTTTCTATCGTTACAGCAACGTCATAATAACACATACTCAGCAATAATTAAATCAAAGTTCAACAACTGAAATAATCAATAATTAAAAGCAACAAGAGTTCATCCCCCCGAGTGTTACGTATCAGAGCAATGACATTGACTCGAACTACCGAAGGTATACTGCCTTCACTCCAGATTACCTGCACGTTACCAACATAAGGGTAACACTCAAACAGAAGGGGTGAGATATCTAACAATATAATAAAATGTATGATAAATAATATATTAAATTAGATTACACAACATCACCACTTCTCATCGTATAAACAACAATAATCGCAACAAAATACCAACAATATACACATTTACCACATCAATACACAACTTCTTTATGCAATCATATAATGTGACTCAATACTATGCAAATGCATGTGGTACCATTGGAGCAGAACTCCCATCTCAAATAATTACCAATAAATATAGGCATAAACAAGGCATAAGCCTTCATCTTAATATTCACCAATACAGGCCATCTTAACGAGCATCAGCTCCATCTTGAAATGCAATGTATGCGACATAATCATGAATGTAGTAACAACAACCATAATTAACAACATCTCAACACAACATCATCGTTGGCCAGAAGCCTTCATCTTAATAGCTGCCAATTATTAGAGGAATCTCAACATCATTCATCAACATCATTCATCAACATCATTTATCAACATAATTCATCAACATAATTTACCAACATCATTTATCAACATAATTCACAGTAACTCATTCGTAACAACAACACAACGGTAGATCGACAATCCTTTAACATTGGCCATATGCCTACAACATGATATTGCCTATAATTAATTAATCATCTAAGGCAATACCTCTAGTTAACGAACCTCTACATATTATTAATTTTGCAATACTACATCATTATCATCATTAATCTTACTGTTATGAACCAAACAATAATCTATAATCGTCTTATCCTTATCATACTTCACAAAATCATCATAGCGATTAACGCCGAAAGCTAACTCTAATCCTAATTTGGGTTACTAGGATTATTCTTCTTATCCTTCATTTTAATCCTTAATAATGAAGTTCATCGCGTTATCTATCCAGTGCTTTGAACGACACCTCAAACGGAGTCCAGAAACTCAAGTTACAGCCCTTGGAAGAATCTGCCAAAAATCAGACTACATGAGTCAACGCGTAATGTCTTGAGTCGACCCGTACTGGGCTTAACATGTTGCATGAGTCGACGTATACTCCCTTTGTATCGACTCATACTGAGTCTATAACATCGCATGTATCGACGCATGCTTCTTCGTATCAACTCATCCTCAGTCCAAAAACCTGCGTATCGATGCATGCTTCTTTGTATCGACTCATCCTGAGTCCAAAAACCTGCATGTATCGACGCATGGCTTTCGAGGTCGACGCATATTGTTCTGTCATGAATATTTTCTGCAATTTCACTGTGTTTTCACTATGGCTTCCCTGCCTTAGGCCCTAAAAACATCCTCTAATCATAGGTAATCATCAATTATAATTATCCTATATTTCTACAGCGATTATATAGCATTAGGGCATCATTACTCATCTCTAAATCATCGATTTTCATCATACAACAATATATACATTCCAATCATAAACAAGACAAATTTTCATCTCTAATCCCACATACTACTCATGATAAACCATATTATAGAGTCAGAACCCCACCCTTACCTTGGATTGAAGGTTGCTCTACAACTTTTCCGATTGAATTTTGTTCTGCATCTTTTTCTTCTTTTCTGCAACTTTCACGTTCTATTTCTATTCTTCCAACCCTTATTTCCTTCTCTTATTACTGGTTCTTATTTTTCCTTATTATTTCTAAAAAAAACTAATATAATAACCTTATAATCCTTTTAATGTCATAATGGGCTTAAAACTCCTACACCCCCTTTCTACTACTTCTAGCCCTTAAAATGAGCCCATATCAAATAATGTTATTATTCTAATATTATTCCATAATGTGATACGGTGGAATAACTGACTTGAGGTTTTGCGTTTTGTATTCGCAATTGTTCGTTTTAGCAAGAGTCGCCACCGACTTTTTATTTTATCCAAAGGAAAGGTCAAAAAGCACAGGAAAGACCTTTGAGATGTTTTCTTGGGTTCGGGGGGTAGATTATGAAAAGGTAAGGTGCAAGCACCCTTTTCATCCATGGTTTTCCATGGGGTCTTATTTGCTTGTTTTAGATCACTTGCCTTTGCTTTTCAATTGTTTGAAATGGTGCTTTGTGTGTGTGGTTTTGAAAATGCTTTGAAAAAGAGGCCTTGTCTAGGCAACCTTTGTAATGATTCTTGTTTGAATATATACAAAGGTGTGTGTATTTTTGAAAAGATATTTCAATGTTTTGAAAGTTTGTTTTGAAATTATGTTGTGAGGTGTGTTTGAAAATGGCAAGGATGTTTTGCAAGTTTTGATCAAGTAACTAAGAGTTGTCTACCCTATTTTACTCAAAAGATCTTTCCTATGTTTTTAACCCTTTTGACAGTGTTATTTCACCATTGCATTTGGTGAATAACCTTGTGTTAGGATGTTAAACGGGACAGGTGCGGGTCATCGCATACAATCATTGAAAGCGACTTGTGAAACGCTCTAGCAATTTTGTAAGGGACGAGATCGTTTTATCGAAGGCAACATCGAGGGTCATCGAGGGACTACGATCTTTGTTTATCGAAGGGGCATTTGCTATAGTGTCTCATATTTGAGGGACATGATTGCATTTTCCGAAGCAACAAGCAAGGTTAACCTAGAGGTGCAAGTGTGAATTGTGTATTGATTTTCATGCATTTATTCTTGGATTAGGTCATCTAGCGATTGATTTTGAATCTTTCCATACACGCCTAATTACTATACAGTATATTGAAAGCAATAAATTGCGGGATTTAAAGTCTAAGTTATTATAAAAAAGCATCCGGGGATGGGGGTACAATTATTTACAAATGGGGATGAATCTCACAAGGATAACAATGTCCAAATATTATGTGTTACAACCAAATCAAATTATCGCAATTCAATATAAAATTATACAGATTTATAAAATAAGGAAAATCAGTAAATTATGAGATGCATGGATTTATTTACAAATAAACAAATAAAAGTCTATTCTAAAAAGAAAGATTAAAAATTATATTATTATTTTTTATATTTTTTAGGAATTATGTAAAGAAAAGTTTAAAGGAAAAGATTAATTTAACAAAGATTCTAGTATTTTTTGTATTTTTATTATGTAACAAAAATCAATTAATAAAAGAATGACAATAAAAATTAATTTTTAATAAATCTTACTAATATTATTATTAACAAAATAAAATAAATTAAAGAAATAAAATAAATTAATTAAAATGGGTTAATAATTAAAAAAAAATATTTGTTTTAAAAAGGGAATGGGCTTAGTTTGTTTGTGGTTGGCCCAAATGAAACAAAAGAAGAAAAACAAGTCAGAAAGAAAGAGGGGGGTGCAGGCAAGAAAAACGTCGGGCTTAAGGGCATTTGTTTGGGGCGAGTCAGGCAAAATGTGAAATTGTACAATGTTTTTGGCTTAGGGGTTCATTCATTAGGGTTTGTTGTTTGGCTTTGCAGCAGCGGCGCCCCTTTTGTTCTTCTTCTCTGTTTCTTCATCTTTCTCAAGCACACTTCTGAACCTCTCTAGCCTTAAGCCACCGGAGCGTCGCCTCTCATTCTCTCATCTTCCTAACGCTTCAAAGCCTTGGTTGCAAAGAGTAAGGTTCGTTCTCTGTCTTTTAGGGTTTTTTACAGTTTTGTTGTTCGTTTGATTTGATTCTTGCTTGCATGTTTTAATCCATGGCTTTTATATGTTTGATATGCAGTAAAAGGGGTTGAGAAAAACTTACTTTGAGCATTTTTTCTGTAAAAATGGAGGGAGAGATATGGTGAGACGGAGGCGCTCCTTGGAGGCTTAGCGGCGCAAGGAAGGAAAAGATGATGTTTCACTTCTGGTATCTTTGTCTTCTTCCTGGATTTGTTGGTTATTGATGTTGATGATGATGAACTTCTGAAACACTATGCTTTCGTTTCTGAAACTCTTCCTCTTTTTTCTTGGCTTTGATTGTTTGATGATCAGTGATTCTGAAAACTGTTTTGTTTTGATTTTTGTTGATGATGTATTTGATTCTGAAAATTGTTTTTTGATTGTTGATGATGAAATTGATTCTGAAACAATGTTGGCTTCGCTTCTGAAACTCTTCCTTTCTCTTTGTTGATGATGATAGATACGATTTTGAAACTATGTGTTTTTACTTCTGAATCTCTTTTCTTGACTTGTTAGTGATGAGCTTGATTCTGAAATTTGTTGGTTGCTTGATTTTGTTGGTGATGAACTTGATTTCTGAAACTTATTTGCTTTGCTTCTGAATCTCTTCCTCTTTTTTGGCTTGTTAATGATGATTTGATTCTGAAACTTTTGTTTTTTTCCTCTACCTTGAAGATTGGTGATGATGAAACTCACTGAGCTTGGTGGTTGATGTTTCAATGGTTTTTTTTTTGTGATTGGTTGAGTTTATAGCTTTGCAGTTTGAAATGCAGGCTTGTTGAGTTTGTATTTTGGCCAGTTTGTTTTGGCTATGTAGGTCTGTTGTTGTATCTTTGGCTGGTTATTTTGGAATTAGCTTGGTTAATGGCTGTGCAGTTTGGTACAGGTTGTGCACAGTTTGGCTATTTGGTTAACTTGTAGTTTGGCAAGCTTGGCTTGGCAGGCTTGCAGGTTTGCAGTATGGAACTGTTTACAGGTTTGGCAAGTTTGGCTTGCTGTTATGCAGGTCTGAGCAAACTTGCAGTTTGTTTGTTTTAAAGTTGGAACTGCAGGTTGTTTACAAGTTTTGGTTTGAAGGTTTTGTGCAAGCTTGGCTGTGGTTTCACAGTTTTGTTTGACCGGTTTTGAGAGTTTACAACTTTGAAGTTGTTGTACCCTAAAATTTGCCCTCTCAATTCTCAAGGTTTTTCTTACAACGATTCTCAAGGTTCAAGCTTGCACAAGTGCATTGGGATTTTTCAATACCAAAATTAAAAGGAAACTGTCAAAAATGGAAAAAACAGATAAAAATAACATTTTGACAAATTTGGTGGAAAACATGTCTCCTTCGATTCAGCATACTTCGATTGACTCTTGGCCTCTTTCGATTGCTCAAAATGGCTACTAGAGTGCCTCTTTCAAACCTGGACTTTTGGCCTCCTGTATGCCTCTTTCGAATGTAACTTGGATATATCCTTCATGTTGAACTCTAAGCCTCCTTTGAACACGGACTTTCGATTGGGAAATATGCTTCCTTCGAGCATGAGCTTCAATTGGGCAATATGCTTCCTTCGAGCATGAGCTTCGATTGGGCAATATGCTTCCTTCGAGCATGAGATTCGATTGGGCAATATGCTTCCTTCGAGCAGGAGCTTTCGATTGGGCCATATGCTTCCTTCGAGTTAGCTTGTTTCAACCACAAGCTTCGACTGAGGCAAAGGCCTCCTTCAAACAGATGTGCTTCGATCTCACTCTTGTACAAGACCAAGTCATATGCGCTGCCAGGCTCTGCCATAAAACTCCAAAACTGCTGCACAGCCGCCCAGTTCCTTGCACCAAAATGGCAATAAAGCACTGTCCCTCCAAAGGCTACAAAGATCAGTTTGCCTAAACTGTTCAAACTATTTTGTTTTCCCCCAAAAACCATATCAAAGCTTCAGCCACCTCGCCTATAAATACAAGGCTTCACAACATGTGCAGAGGAGGACCTTTTGGCCAGTCGAAGGAATCTTCAGAAAATTCTCTAACATCATAATTTTCTCAAACACTTAAACACTCCAAACACATATCCAGAATCAAATCATATCCAGAATCCAAATCATATCCAGAATCGAAACACATATCCAGAAGCCAAACATTTATCCCCTTAGAATCTGAAACATCCCTATACCTTGTTACCCTTCAAATCCAGCAGGAAGAACCTCACCCTTGTTCTTCTCTTTCGAATCCAGTATCAAAGACACATCCCCTGGTTCCTCCCTTCGAATCCAGAAGCATTCAAGGAAACCACGTAAAGGCCCAGCTCACGTTCCAGCCTCAAGCAAGGTAAGTCATTCTTAACCTTGAACCCTTCATTTCTAGCATAACATGTGAATAAGCTTCCTTTTTGTTTCAAATATATATGTAGTGTTTGTTACTTTGTTCGTTTCCACCCTTTAGTTTGTTTTTATTGTTGCCCTTTTTGGTTTGGTTCTTTGGTTGGTTACGGATGCTTTAAGAATTAACCTGGCCCTGAGGTAATGATAGCGTGGCCTTAGGCCATGTTTCTATTTAATATTTCAAACGAAGTAAACAGGAGACAGGAATATGAAACGAAGCCTCAGGCTTCTTCACTGACTCCAGGCCCAATCGAAGGAGGCAGAAAGGCAGCTTACAGTTTACACAGATTCCAGGCCTAGTCGAAAGGCACCACATGCTGTCCCACTGGTCCCAGTCGAAAGGCACAACATGCTGTCCTGCTGGTCCCAATCGAAAGGCACAACATGTTGTCCTGCTGGTCCCAATCGAAAGGCACAACATGCTGTCCTGCTGGTCCCAATCGAAAGGCACAACATGCTGACCGTGAGGCTTTAGTCGAAAGTCATGCCTTCACCCTTTCTCAGGCCAAATCAAAGAGAGCCAGAAAGTGCAGAATCGAAGAGCGCTGCTGCCTGGGTCGAAAGACCCTCATTTTTCTTGTTTTTGTTTTTGTTTTTTTTTTGCCTTTATATTTTCATGCAATTCGATATGGTTGTAATAGTGTAGGATTTTATCTTTTTGCACTTTATTACTTTTATATGCTTGTTAGTAAATAGGTGATGCATGACAAGATTAACCTTTAATTTAAAATCAACTGTAGCTCACCATAACATGTACGAAGATAATATAACTGAAAAACAATACACTTGCACATGCCACTCTTAGGGTACGCCTCACTTGGTTGCCTCGAACATTGGTCATTGAGTATAGGGTGTTTTAGAGGTCGCCCTCTTGTCCAAAGATCATAAGTTGCCTCGAAACGGTTACCTCGGATAAAATGATCTAAGACATTAGGGTTACCGCTAAGGCGTCCTAACATTGCTTTAGTGACCACACGTCCTTTAATCGAATTGACCCGAAAAACTCCAACGACGGTGCTACCTACTCCTCAATAGTGGGATAGCACTGTCTAAAGGACATTTGCACAGTTTAATTCTTTTTTGAGTAGGTAGATGTTTTTAAGTACTTGCTCTTTTGAAAACAAAAACAAAACTTTTCGCACTTACACTCTTCAAAACAAAAACCCTTTTCAAACCCATAAACACAAAGAAAAGCAAATTTTTGAAAACACAATGAGCAAGTACCTAAGAGCCCGTGGATAACCACGGATAGAAAGGGTGCTAACACCTTCCCTTTCTATAATCTACCTCCCGAACCTGAGAAACAATCTCAAAAAGGAATTTTTCTGTGCTTTTGTCCTTTCCTTGTTGGATAAAATAAAAGACGATGGCGACTCTTGCTCACCGCGACATTTTGCGAAAATAAACGCAAAATACGAACCAGCATTCCAAAACAGTCAGTTCTCATTCCCGCCGATCACAGAACTGGCGACTCTGCTGGGGATGATAATAAGTGAGGTGTACCTTAGGATTAGATCACTTGTGTTTTCAATTGTATGCTTTGTATGCTTTAATTTTGTGGGCTTGTATCGGAGTTCTATAGATCCTAACCCGGATCTGGGGATACCCTTTAGGTAAGTAGCAGTAAACTGTGAGGGATCTGTCCGGCGTAGACCGACACGGATGAAGCAGTAGCTACATTGGTGTGACACCTTGGTTTGTACCGATATCCCTTGTGTTGGAACGGGGAGAATATGGGTCTTCTAAGGAGTCATTAAGCACCAACTGACCTTAGAACCTTAAATTGACCAACTTGGCCATAGAACAGTAGCAGTATGCTACACTCATTGAGACTAAACTCTCGCGATGGTTCCGGCCGCAAGAAAAGATTGCTAAACTGGAATTATGACCGATTGAGGGTAGTCAGTGATATTGAGATCCTCTAGAACCCGGTTACTATTTTTAGGACAGGTCTTAACCAACTAAACTAAAAGAGGGTAGTACCTAAGCTCCATGTCAGCCTGAAATCTAAGGGCTCTCTTGTGTGACTTGTGTGCCCTTTACCATGTTTGCTTTTTGTGGATACTTGTGGTGTGCCTTTACCATGACATCATAACATCATAAGCATCGCATACATCTTGCATAAGGACTAACCTATTTCAAAGACCAGAGGGTTTCATCTTTTCTCTGTTTTGTAGGACATCATGATGCGTAGGAATACTATCCGAATCAACTTTGCTCAAGTACCTACTTTGCTTAAAGAGTTGGTTGTCAGGATTCCAAACACTACTTCCTTCATCAAGAGGCATGGTTCTCTTTTCAGTTTAGTCACCTCAAAGTTGGACGAACAAATGATGAGTGTCCTGGTCCAGTTTTATGATCCCCTTTATCATTGCTTCACCTTTCAAGACTTCCAGCTGGTTCCTACCCTGGAAGAATTCTCTGAGCTACTTGGTATCTCTGTTTTGGAGCAGACTCCATTTACTGGTTGGGAAAAGACTCTTAAGCCCGAAGAAATTGCTGCAGCCCTTCACTTGACCAAAGAGGAGGTAATGGCTAACTGGGAGACTAGGAGTGGAGCTAAAGGTTTCCTGACTAAGTTTTTGGTTGGCAAGGCTAACTACTTCTGGGATAGCTTTGACTTCAGGCGTACGAGGACATTCTGGCTCTCTTGATTTATGGTCTGGTATTGTTTCCAGATCCTGACACTTTTGTTGATGTTAATGCCATAAAGATATTTATCTCTCGGAACTCTGTACCTACTCTCTTGGGTGATATCCTTCATCAGCTCTATGCTCGTACTGCCCGAAAGTGGGGAACTTTAATGTGTTGTGTTCCTTTATTGTCAAGGTGGTTTATTTCGCACCTCCCTAAGTCTGTACTGAAGAACCAAGAAGGAATGGGCTGGGCTTTTAGGGAAATGTCTCTTACTAATGATGACATTATCTGGACTCTCAAAGGCTTGGATGAGGTGATTGTCATTGATCGTTGTGGAGAGTATCCTAATGTTCCACTGATCGGAACCCATGGAGGAATTTCTTATAACCCATGTTTAGCTCTTCGTCAGTTTGGAAGAGCCAGGAGAGAAGGGCCTCATGAGATGTTGATGCCTCATATCATCTTTGACTTTCAGGGAGATAGCGACGAGCTGCGTCGTAGATTCATCAAGGCTTGAGATAGAGTTCATCGATCTGACCCACATGAATTGGGACCAAAGACTTCTCTGCCAATGGAGCCATATCTCAGGTGGGTCCGCATCCATGCCCAAAAGTTAGGTATGCCATATGAAGCTGTCAGGCCTGTTACTCTTGAAGTTGCTGATGAAGACGGGTTCTTCCAACTATTCTCCATCCTCATATGCCCACTGATATTGGCACATTTAAGAGGTCTTGGATGCAGCTGCGGGAAGAACGGGATTCTTATCGGGAAAGGTCCAATGAACAAGAGCAAAAGATCCAGAGGCTGACTAGGAAACTGGAGAGTGAGCGGGCCCTGAATGATTATATCTGCACTGAGAAGAGGAGACCATGGGAGCATTGATGGACTTTAGATGATTTCTTTTACAGTTTTTATTTACTTTTCAGTATTTCCATTCTTGTAACGCCTAAGGGAAATTTGTTAAACAGTTTAAATTCTGAAGTTAAATCTAATGAAGTGTGTTTCCTTTCTTGTTTACAAATTTGAATCCCGATTGTCTTTGAAATCATAAATCATATGCATTTCATCTCATGCACTTCATAAACAGGTACCCTTTTACAGGTCTCTTATCTTCTTCGCTGTTTATTTCAGCAATCATCATGTCTACTGAACCTTCCACTGAGCAAGCCATCAAGGCCCTCCAGGCCCAGAATGCCCAGTTTCAAGAGTTGGTCATGAGCCTAGCTAAGGGTCAGCAAGACTTGAAGACCCTGATTCTGAAAGAGAGGAAGAAGAAGAAGAAGAAGAGGACCATCATGTTCAATGCTGGACGCAGATTTGGAAGTGGGCTGCAGAATGAGGTTGATCTGACCACCTCATCTGGAGGGAAGGTTAGTCCACAAGAAAGGAGGGCTCCTAGCCCTATGGGAAAATACATAAGGGTGCCTCATCAAGCACCGAGAAGAAACCATTTAAGAAAGAGTCCAGTGTTGTCTACAGTGCAAGAAGACAGAGTAGACCTGAACACCGCCAAGCTGTCAATGTGGTTGTTATTTCAAAACCTGCTGGTGCTCCCCAGCATCACAACCAACAAAGGGACGAGAGACCTCGAAGGCAATTCACCCGTCTCAGCATGACGTTGTCTCAGATTCTGCCGCAGTTGCTGAAAACCAATATGGTGACTCTAAGGGAAGCCCCAAAGAATCCAAATACTACATCACCAAAGTATAACCCCAACGCCTGTTGCGCTTATCACTCTGAGAGCCCGGGGCATAATATGGATGATTGTTGGACTTTGAAGAATAAGATACAAGACTTAATTGATGCAAAGGAGATTGAGTTTGAGGCGCCCGAGAGGCCTAATGTTATAACTGCTCCCATGCCCAGGCATGGAGTGAATGTTGTAGAGGAAGACTTGTTTGTAGTTTCTGTGGATGATATTGTTACCCCTCTGATGACTGTCAAGAAGAACCTGTTTCTAGCCGGTTTATTTCTGGGTTGCAGTGAAGGTTGCCATATGTGTTCTGTTTTACCTACTGGTTGCCCATCTTTGAAGTCAGGTATCCAAAACCTGATGGATAGCAAAGAGATCCTGTTTGAAAAGACTGTTGTTCCATCCATTCCTACTGAAGAAGTTCCCATCATTACCATTTTCAACAATTCTCCCAAGGCTCCCTCGAGGAAGCCTGTTAGAATTACGCTTGTTCCAAAGATCGCACCTGTAATCATCACTGTTCCGGGGCCCATCCCCTACACCTCTGACAAAGTTGTCCCTTGGCACTATGGGGCAGATGTTTACGTTCTCGGAGTTAAGCAAGAGTTTGATACTGATACCGGTGTCAGCAACATTACTGGACCTGCAAAAGTCACTCGCAGTGGTACACTTTTCTCACCTGATATTGCTCCACCAACTGTCCGAAGACCTGTTGTCATTACACCTGAAAGTGTACCTACTACTATTCCTGATCAAGTTCCTATCCTTACCCCTATCACCGAGTCCTCTGACGCTCGGGGCAAAGGGATCACCACTGATATGCCTGCCCAGACGGAGGCGCCAAAGACAACCACTGTTGAAGCTTCCAAACAGGAGATGGAAGAGATTCTGAAGATTATTAAGAAGAGTGATTATAATGTAGTTGAGCAACTGGGGCAAACCCCATCCAAGATTTCTATGTTATCTTTGTTGTTGTGTTCAGAGGCCCATGCCAAGGCTCTGATTACCTTCCTGAAGACGGCCCACGTGCCACAAGAGACATCAACTGATCAGTTTACCGATTGTGTGGCCAATTTAACTGCTGATAATGGTTTGGGTTTCTCCGACGCTGATCTGACCGCTAAAGGGAAGAACCATAACAATGCCCTGCATGTCTCCATTGAATGCAGGGGAACTACTCTTGCACATGTATTGGTTGACACTGGTTCCTCGTTGAACGTCTTGCCCAAGAAAGCTCTAGACAGGTTGGATTGCGAAGGGTTAGAGCTGAAGCCAAGTAACATTGTTGTCAGGGCCTTTGATGGGTCTAAGAGAATGGTGCATGGTGAGGTCGATATTCCAATCAAAGTTGGTTCTCAGGTCTTCAATTCTACATTCTACGTGATGGACATTCGGCCGTCCTATTCTTGTTTGTTGGGTCGTCCATGGATCCACAAAGCTGGAGCTGTGACTTCAACGCTCCACCAGAAGCTGAAGTACCCGGTCAGAGGGAAGATTGTGACAGTACAGGGGGAGGAAGAGTATATGGTCAGCCACCTCAACTCGTTCAGATACGTAGAGATGGATGGGGAGTTCATTGAGACCCCATTTCAGCACTTTAAAGAGGTTCCTCAGACACTGGCATCAGCTGAGACTGTGGTTGAAGATTCTCCTATGAAGATGGCTTCCTTAAAGGACACCCGGGCTGTTATTGAGAAGGGTGAGTATTCAAACTAGGGCCGACTTCCTGATTTCACTCAGAAGACTAACAAGTTTGGTTTGGGTTTCACGGCAGAAGCTCAAAGGGTTGTTCATAGTGCAAGGATTGGAAGACCTCATGTGTTCATCAGTAACTCGGGAGTAAATTCCATTGAAGATGATGTGGAGGAGTCTGAATTCGACAGCTGGATCTATCCTACGACCAACGGTGGACCAAGAAACTGGACAGCAAAGGACTTCATCCCTATTAATTTTGTTACCCAGTAATGAATTCTTTGTTTTGAATTTGTAACAGACAATGTTTTGAAACTTTATGGCCCGGTGTCTTACCCGGGACACCGTGGTTTCATTTGTGAGGGCTTTTGTGTGCCATTTTCATATATCATTAATAAAAGCATTGGACGTTTTTTGCATTTTCGCGCTCTTTGTTTTTCTTTTATTATATATTGCAAAACAGCTGTTTTTACACACACTCACATATACAGGTCTCCATCCACTCTGGATCTCACTGGTAACGACTCTGCTACTGCCGGTTATGACTTCGAAAATCCGATCAACTTAGCCGAAGACGAAGGTGAAGATGATTGCAAAGTGCCTGGTGAACTTGCAAGACTGCTACTCCAAGAAGAGAGGGCCATTCAGCCACATGAAGAGCCAGCGGAAACGGTGAATCTAGGTACTGAGACAGACAAGACGGAAGTCAAGATCGGTGCAAATCTGGAGCTTAGTGTGAAACAACAGTTGATTCAGATACTGCATGACTATGTTGAGATCTTTGCCTGGTCTTATGAAGATATGCCTGGGTTGGATACTGACATCGTGGTTCATCGCTTGCCTACCAAGGAAGACTGCCCTCCGGTAAAACAGAAGGTTCGCCGTATGCGCCCGGAGATGTCTTATAAAATCAAGGCCGGAGTTATGAAACAATTTGACGCCGGTTTTCTAGCAGTGACCTCTTACCCTCTGTGGGTCGCCAATGTGGTTCCAATACCGAAGAAAGATGGTAAAGTCCGAATGTGTGTTGACTACAGGGATTTGAACAGGGCAAGCCCTAAGGATGACTTCCCTCTGCCTCACATCGACGTTCTGGTTGACAATACTGCTCAGTACAAGGTATTAATCAAATCAAGATGGCTCCTGAAGATATGGAAAAGACCACTTTTGTTACTCAGTGGGGTACCTTTTGTTACAAGGTCATGCCTTTTGGGTTGAAGAATGCTGGGGCAACATATCAGCGTGCCATGGTTGCTTTATTTCATGACATGATCCATCATGAGATTGAATTATACGTCGACGATATGATTGCGAGGTCCCAAACTGAGGAGGAACACCTTGACCATCTACAAAAGCTGTTTGACAGGTTGAAGTTGTACAAGTTAATATTGAACCCAAACAAATGCACCTTCGGGGTAAGGTCCGGTAAGCTGCTGGGTTTCGTTGTAAGCGACAAAGGTATTAAAGTGGATCCTGCCGAAGTGAAAGCCATACAAGAGATTCCAGCTCCCAAGACAGAGAAAGAAGTCAGAGGCTTTCTAGGACGGCTGAATTATATTGCCTGATTCATCTCGCACCTAACTGCTACTTGTGAGCCAATCTTCAAGCTACTGAAGAAAGATCAAGTGGTACGTTGGAACGATGAATGCCAGGCCGCTTTCGAAAGAATCAAAGAGTATCACCAGGAGTCACCCATCCTAATGCCACCAGTTGAAGGGAGACCTCTGATCCTATACTTGACAGTACTTGACAATTCAATGGGGTGTGTGCTGGGTCAGCATGACGAGTCTGGCCGAAAACAGCATGCTATTTATTACCTTAGCAAAAATTTTACCGACTGTGAGACCCGATACTCACTGCTTGAGAAAACTTGTTGCGCTTTGGCATGGGCTGCTTGCCGGCTGAGACAGTATATGTTGACTCACACTACTCTGTTGATTTCAAAGATGGATCCAATCAAGTATATCTTCGAAAAGCCTGCCTTGTCCTGAAGAATAGCAAGATGGCAGATGATCTTGACTGAGTATGACATCCAGTACACGACTCAAAAAGCAATCAAGGGAAGTGTAGTGGAAGACCATTTGGCACACCAGGCAGTGGATGATTACCAGTCTATGAACTTTGAATTTCCAGACGAGAATATAATGGTAGTGACTGATTGTGAGACACCTGGACCGGATGAAGAACCTGAGGAGGGATCCCAATGTTCTATGTACTTCGATGGAGCTTCGAACACTTTGGGTAAAGGCATTGGAGCTGTGATCATATCTCTTGAAGGCTCTCATACTCCATTTACCGCCCGATTATGTTTCAACTGCACCAACAATATGGCGGAGTATGAAGCCTGCATCATGGGTCTTCGAGCAGCAATTAACCTAAGGATTAAATTTTTGAGTGTCTTTGGAGATTTCGATCTCGTAATCAGTCAGATCAAAGGAGAGTGGGATACGAAACACCCAAATCTTATTTCTTACAAGGAGTATGTGTTGACGTTGCTTCCCCACTTTGAGGAGATAACCTTTAAACACTTCCTGAGAGAAGAGAATCAGTTGGCGGACGCATTAGCTACGATGTCTTCTATGTTCAAAGTCAAATGGGACAACGAGGCCCCCCGAATCATTATTTGGAAATTGGATGAACCTGAACATTATTGTGATCTTGAGACTGAAGAGGTAACAGAAAAACCCTGGTATCATGAGGTGAAGAGATACCTTGAAGCTCAAGAATACCCCGAGGGTGCATCTGTTAATGACAAGAAGTTTCTGAGGAGATTCGCGGCGAAGTTCTTCATCAGCAATGACATTCTTTACAAGCGTAACCATGATTCAACCTTACTGCATTGTGTGGATAAGACTAAAGCAGAAGCGATCATGGAAGAGATGCATGAAGGTACTTTTGGAACTCATTCCAGCGGACATACCATGGCAAAGAAAATCCTCCGAGTAGGGTATTACTGGTCCACAATGGAGGCCGACTGTTATCAGCATTCTCGGACATGTCACAAGTGCCAGGTCTATGCTGATAAGGTGCATATTCCTCAAGTTCCTCTGAACGTCTTGATAGCATCTTGGCCTTTTACAATGTGGGGCATTGATATGATCAGCGAGATCAGACCTACGGCATCCAACGGGCACCGTTTCATCCTAGTAGCGATTGATTACTTTACGAAATGGGTTAAAGCAGCCTCCTTTGCTACGGTAACCAAGAACGTTGTGGCGCGGTTCATTCGGCACAACCTGATCTGTCGGTACGGTGTACCGGAGAGGATCATTACGGACAATGGTACCAATCTTAATAACAAGATGATCACTGAGCTCTGTGAGCAATTTAAAATACAGAACCACAACTATTCTCCCTACCGGCCGAAGATGAATGGGGTTGTCGAAGCAGAAAATAAGAACATTAAGAAGATTGTGCAGAAGATGACAATGCCTTACAAATACTGGCACGAGATGTTACCATTTGCTCTTCATGCGTACCGTACCTCAGCACGGACGTCAACAGGGGCAACACCCTATTCCTTGGTTTATGGTATGGAGGCAGTGTTGCCTTTTGAAGTTCAGATACCCTCTCTTCGGATCATGAAGAATGCAGGTTTGAGCAAAGACGACTGGATCCAGACCCGACTAGATCAATTGAATCTAATCGACGAAAAGAGACTTACTGCTATTTGTCATGGTCATACGTACCAAAAACGAATGATCAAGGCATTTAACAAGAAAGTCAGACGACAAGAGTATCAAGTTAGGGACCTGGTAATCAAGTGCATTATTCTACCTCAAGGTGATCCCAGGGGCAAATGGACCCCTACTTACGAAGGGCCATTTGTGGTTAAGAACATCTTCTCCGGAGGAGCGATGATTCTAACCACCATGGATGGTGACGACCTTCCTCACCCCGTCAATGCAGACATAGTAAAAAGATACTACGCATAATCAAAGACCCGCTAGGTTGACTGGCCTAGGCAAAAATAAGGGCTTCCCGGCGAACCAAAAGGGTTCGGGAAAAAATAAGGGATGAAAATATTAAAAAAAATTGTACACCCGGCAGGTCGAAAACCTGAAAAGGCGGCTTGGGCAAAAATGGGTATCCCGGTGGACTGAAAACCCGAAAGGGCGGTCCAGGCAATAGTTAGGGATTAAAGCGTAACACTATGTCTCATTGGATCACCTCGCATCCGGACTTCGATATCAACTATCTGGCTCGGACGACACCAGTCAATCAGATTCATCTTCAACTAAGCAGTAAAGTGATGAGATGCTTGAAGATATAAAGGCAATAGCAGAGCTGGAACCCAGTGGGACTATTCACATAGCTGTTTTGTTTTCTTTTCACAAATTGTATAAATTCTATTGCTTCGGCAGCGTTCTCTTACTAGGACGTCAGCCTCTTGTACAAAACGCCTATTTACAGGCCAAACTTCAAAATCAATACAAATTCATTTTCAGATAAGTTTCAAACTGTTTTTCCTTTATCTATTTTGTTTTGCAAAGAACATCCAATGTTCATTTTTGATATATGCATCTAACATTAATTGTTACTCATAAATATTTACATGCGAAACAAAGGACAAATTACGGGTGATATTAGAAGTAGGGGCAATAAGAATTGTCTAAGCGGTCTAGTTATTCTGTCCACCAGGTACCAAGGTATATATTCAGCTGAAGAATATGGCTAAGATACTTTCACTTCCCGCAGAGTGAGACAGTAATGATAGCTCTCTCAGCTGAGACTTGCAACTATGAACAAATCAATAATACTCTCCCCAAGTAGAGTTGGTCTACCATCAGCCCTAAAAAGGGTGGGTATCCCCATAAGATCTTAATATTCCTCAGCGGAGTATAAAGATATTCTCCAGCAAGTGTAAAGATCATCCCCAATGAAGTTCCTTCTATCCCCAGCGAAGTTCATCATCAAAATCCCCAACAGAGCTTATCAACGGAATCCCCAGCGGAGTTTATCATTAAAATCTCAGCACAGTATCTCTTCCCCATAGAGTAATTCCCCGCAGAGTAATCTCTTCACCAGTTTATTCCCCAACAGAGTCATCCTCTCCCGCAGGTTTATTCTTGCAATCATCTTCGTTCATCATCCCCAGTGGAAACGAAGAATTCAACCCTACTCTCCAGCAGCCGTTCAGGATTTATTTTCCCCAACTAAAACATCATATTTCCATACATCATGATACATGCATATACGCATCATACCATACAATCTCAATTATGTTGAGAACATCATTGCTTGATCCATATCATGCATTGCATATGACTGACCTTTACCTTTCAGGAAATATGCAGTTAAATTCTCAATTATGTCAATGAAGACAAAATCAGTTAAATCGATTCCTAAAGATTTTTCTGAGGCGAAGCATGTCAATGGAGACAAAATCAGTTAAATCGATTCCTAAAGATTTTTCTGAGGCGAAGCCAGTCAATGGAGACAAAATCAGTTAATCGATTCCTAAAGATTTTTCTGATGTCGATCCAGTTAAAGATATTCCAAGACCTCGTCTGATTCAGTTAAATCGATTCCTAAAGATTTTTCTGAGGTGAAGCTAGTCAAGGGAGACAAAATCAGTTAAATCGATTCCTAAAGATTTTTCTGAGGTGAAGCCAGTCAATGGAGACAAAATCAGTTAAATCGATTCCTAAAGATTTTTCTAAGGTGAAGCCAGTCAATGCAGACAAAATCAGTTAAATCGATTCCTAAAGATTTTTCTGAGGCAAAGCCTGTCAATGGAGACAACCTGTCAATAGAGACAACCCGTCAATGGAGACAACCTGTCGATGGAGAAAACTCGTCAAAGGAGACACCCCATCAATAGAGACAACCTGTCAATAGAGACAACTTGTCGATGGAGACAACTCGTCAAAGGAGACACCCCATCAATAGAGACATCCCGTCAATGGAGACAACCTGTCAATGGAGACAACTCGTCAAAGGAGACACCCCTGTCAATAGAGACAACCCGTCAACGAAGACAAAACCACCTACCAACAATCTCCAAATGGCATCTGTAAGCCCATTCCCGACATCACAATACCTGTAGCAAGCCAGGAAAACTATCTACTCGACCAGCTCAAACAATTCAACAATCACTTTTGGATGGCATCTTTAAGCCCATCCCCGACAAGTTTCTGTCACAATCTCCAAATGGCATCTGTAAGCCCATTCCCGATATCATAATGCTGATACTACACCATGCGAGTGCAAATTTTTGGACACTCTAGTGTTCAATTATCTTCCACCTTCGGATCACGAAAGGCTCGAAAGCTAATCTATATCCTCAGGTTTAAGAAAATTGAACAGGGGCAACTGTTGTACCCCAAAATTTGCCCTCTCAATTCTCAAGCTTTTTCTTACAAGGATTCTCAAGGTTTAAGCTTGCACAAGTGCATTGGGATTTTCCAGGACCAAAATTAAAAGGAAACTGTCAAAAATGGAGAAAACAGATAAAAATAACATTTTGACAAATTTGGTGGAAAACATGTCTCCTTCGATTCAGCATACTTCGATTGACTCTTGGACTCTTTCGATTGCTCAAAATGGCTACTAGCGTGCCTCTTACGAACCTGGACTTTTGGCCTCCTGTATGCCTCTTTCGAATGTAACTTGGATATATCCTTCATGTTGAACTCTAAGCCTCCTTTGAACACGGACTTTCGATTGGGAAATATGCTTCCTTCGAGCATGAGCTTCGATTGGGAAATATGCTTCCTTCGAGCATGAGCTTCGATTGGGCAATATGCTTCCTTCGAGCATGAGATTCGATTGGGCAATATGCTTCCTTCGAGCAGGAGCTTTCGATTGGGCCATATGCTTCCTTCGAGTTAGCTTGTTTCGACCACAAGCTTCGACTGAGGCAAAGGCCTCCTTCAAACAGATGTGCTTCGATCTCACTCTTGTAAAAGACCAAGTCACATGCGCTGCCAGGCTCTGCCATAAAACTCCAAAACTGCTGCACAGCCGCCCAGTTCCTTGCACCAAAATGGCAATAAAGCACTGTCCCTCCAAAGGCTACAAAGAGCAGTTTTCCTAAACTGTTCAAACTATTTTGTTTTCCTCCAAAAACCATATCAAAGCTTTAGCCACCTCGCCTATAAATACAAGGCTTCACAACATGTGCAGAGGAGGACCTTTTGGCCAGTCGAAGGAATCTTCAGAAAATTCTCTAACATCATAATTTTCTCAAACACTTAAACAATCCAAACACATATCCAGAATCAAATCATATCCAGAATCCAAATCATATCCAGAATCGAAACACATATCCAGAAGCCAAACATTTATCCCCTTAGAATCTGAAACATCCTTATACCTTGTTACCCTTCAAATCCAGCAGGAAGAACCTCACCCTTGTTCTTCTCTTTCGAATCCAGTATCAAAGACACAACCCCTGGTTCCTCCCTTAGAATCCAGAAGCATTCAAGGAAACCACGTAAAGGCCCAGCTCACGTTCCAGCCTCAAGCAAGGTAAGTCATTCTTAACCTTGAACCCTTCATTTCTAGCATAACATGTGAATAAGCTTCCTTTTCGTTTCAAATATATATATATAGTGTTTATTACTTTGTTCGTTTCCACCCTTTAGTTTGTTTTTATTGTTTCCCTTTTTGGTTTGGTTCTTTGGTTGGTTACGGATGCTTTAAAAATTAACCTGGCCCTGAGGTAATGATAGCGTGGCCTTAGGCCACGTTTCTATTTAATATTTCAAATGAAGTAAACAGGAGACAGGAATATGAAATGAAGCCTCAGGCTTCTTCACTGACTCCATGCCCAATCGAAGGAGGCATAAAGGCAGCTTACAATTTGCGTAGATTCCAGGCCTAGTCGAAAGGCACCACATGCTGTCCCACTGGTCCCATTCGAAAGGCACAACATGCTGTCCTGCTGGTCCCAATCGAAAGGCACAACATGTTGTCCTGCTGGTCCCAATCGAAAGGCACAACATGCTGTCCTGCTGGTCCCAATCGAAAGGCACAACATGCTGACCGTGAGGCTTCAGTCGAAAGTCATGCCTTCACCCTTTCTCAGGCCAAATTGAAGAGAGCCAGAAAGTGCAGAATCAAAGAGCGCTGCTGCCTGGGTCGAAAGACCCTCATTTTTCTTGTTTTTGTTTTTGTTTTTTTTTGCCTTTATATTTTCATGCAATTCGATATGGTTGTAATAGTGTAGGATTTTATCTTTTTGCACTTTATTACTTTTATATGCTTGTTAGTAAATAGGTGATGCATGACAAGATTAACCTTTAATTTAAAATCAACTGTAGCTCACCATAACATGTACGAAGATAATATAACTGAAAAACAATACACTTGCACATGCCACTCTTAGGGTACGCCTCACTTGGTTGCCTCGAACATTGGTCATTGAGTATAGGGTGTTTTAGAGGTCGCCCTCTTGTCCAAAGATCATAAGTTGCCTCGAAACGGTTACCTCGGATAAAATGATCTAAGACATTAGGGTTACCGCTAAGGCGTCCTAACATTGCTTTAGTGACCACACGTCCTTTAATCGAATTGACCCGAAAAACTCCAACGACGGTGCTACCTACTCCTCAGTAGTGGGATAGCACTGCCTAAAGGACATTTTCACAGTTTAATTTTTTTTTGAGTAGGTAGATGTTTTTAAGTACTTGCTCTTTTGAAAACAAAAACAAAACTTTTCGCACTTACACTCTTCAAAACAAAAACCCTTTTCAAACCCACAAACACAAAGAAAAGCAAATTTTTGAAAACACAATGAGCAAGTACCTAAGAGCCCGTGGATAACCACGGATAGAAAGGGTGCTAACACCTTCCCTTTCTATAATCTACCTCCCGAACCTGAGAAACAATCTCAAAAAGGAATTTTTCTGTGCTTTTGTCCTTTCCTTGTTGGATAAAATAAAAGATGATGGTGACTCTTGCTCACCGTGACATTTTGCGAAAATAAACACAAAACGCGAACCAGCATTCCAAAACAGTCAGTTCTCATTCCCGCCGATCACAGAACTGGCGACTCTGCTGGGGATGATAATAAGTGAGGTGTACCTTAGGATTAGATCACTTGTGTTTTCAATTGTATGCTTTGTATGCTTTAATTTTGTAGGCTTGTATCGGAGTTCTATAGATCCTAACCCGGATCTGGGGATACCCTTTAGGTAAGTAGCAGTAAACTGTGAGGGATCTGTCCGGCGTAGACCGACACGGATGAAGCAGTAGCTATGTTGGTGTGACACCTTGGTCTGTACCGATATCCCTTGTGTTGGAACGGTGAGAATATGGGTCTTCTAAGGAGTCATTAAGCACCAACTGACCTTAGAACCTTAAATTGACCAACTTGGCCATAGAACAGTAGCAGTATGCTACACTCATTGAGACTAAACTCTCACGATGGTTCCGGCCGCAAGAAAAGATTGCTAAACTGGGTTTATGACCGATTGAGGGTAGTCAGTGATATTGAGATCCTCTAGAACCCGGTTACTATTTTTAGGACAGGTCTTAACCAACTAAACTAAAAGAGGGTAGTACCTAAGCTCCATGCCAGCCTAAAATCTAAGGGCTCTCTTGTGTGACTTGTGTGCCCTTTACCATGTTTGCTTTTTGTGGATACTTGTGGTGTGCCTTTACCATGACATCATAACATCATAAGCATTACATACATCTTGCATAAGGACTAACCTATTTCAAAGACCAGAGGGTTTCATCTTTGCTCTGTTTTGTAGGACATCATGATGCGTAGGAATACTATCCGAATAAACTTTGCTCAAGTACCTACTTTGCTTAAAGAGTTGGTTGTCAGGATTCCAGACACTACTTCCTTCATCAAGAGGCATGGTTCTCTTTTCAGTTTAGTCACCTCAAAGTTGGACGAACAAATGATGAGTGTCCTAGTCCAGTTTTATGATCCCCTTTATCATTGCTTCACCTTGCAAGACTTCCAGCTGGTTCCTACCCTGGAAGAATTCTCTGAGCTACTTGGTATCTCTGTTTTGGAGCAGACTCCATTTACTGGTTGGGAAAAGACTCTTAAGCCCGAAGAAATTGCTGCAGCCCTTCACTTGACCAAAGAGGAGGTAATGGCTAACTGGGAGACTAGGAGTGGAGCTAAAGGTTTCCTGACTAAGTTTTTTGTTGGCAAGGCTAACTACTTATGGGATAGCTTGGACTTCCAGGCGTACGAGGACATTCTGGCTCTCTTGATTTATGGTCTGGTATTGTTTCCAAATCCTGACACTTTTGTTGATGTTAATGCCATAAAGATATTTATCTCTCGGAACCTTGTACCTACTCTCTTGGGTGATATCCTTCATCAGCTCTATGCTCGTACTGCCCGAAAGCGGGGAACTTTGATATGTTGTGTTCCTTTATTGTCAAGGTGGTTTATTTCTCACCTCCCTAAGTATGTACTGAAGAACCAAGAAGGAATGGGCTGGGCTTTTAGGGAAATGTCTCTTACTAATGATGACATTATTTGGACTCTCAAAGGCTTGGATGAGGTGACTGTCATTGATCGTTGTAGAGAGTATCCTAATGTTCCACTGATCGGAACCCATGGAGGAATTTCTTATAACCCATGTTTAGCTCTCCGTCAGTTTGGAAGAGCTAGGAGAGAAGGGCCTCATGAGATGTTGATGCCTCATATCATCTTTGACTTTCAGGGAGATAGCGACGAGTTGCGTCGTAGATTCATCATGGCTTGAGATAGAGTTCATCGATCTGACCCACATGAATTGGGACCAAAGACTTCTCTGCCAATGGAGCCATATCTCAGGTGGGTCCGCATCCATGCCCAGAAGTTAGGTATGCCATATGAAGCTGTCAGGCCTGTTACTCTTGAAGTTGCTGATGAAGACGGGGTTCTTCCAACTATTCTCCATCCTCATATGCCCACTGATATTGGCACACTTAAGAGGTCTTGGATGCAGCTGCGGGAAGAACGGGATTCTTATCGGGAAAGGTTCAATGAACAAGAGCAAAAGATCCAGAGGCTGACTAGGAAACTGGAGAGTGAGCGGGCCCTGAATGATTATATCCGCACTGAGAAGAGGAGGCCATGGGAGCATTGATGGACTTTAGACGATTTCTTTTACAGTTTTTATTTACTTTTCAGTATTTCCATTCTTGTAACGCCTAAGGGCAATTTGTTAAACAGTTTAAATTCTGAAGTTAAATCTAATGAAGTGTGTTTCCTTTCTTGTTTACAAATTTGAATCCCGATTGTCTTTGAAATCATAAATCATACGCATTTCATCTCATGCACTTCATAAACAGGTACCCTTTTACAGGTCTCTTATCTTCTTCGCTGTTTATTTTAGCAATCATCATGTCTACTGAACCTTCCACTGAGCAAGCTATCAAGGCCCTCCAGGCCCAGAATGCCCAGTTTCAAGAGTTGGTCATGAGCCTAGCTAAGGGTCAGCAAGACTTGAAGACCCTGATTCTGAAAGAGAGGAAGAAGAAGAAGAAGAGGACCATCATGTTCAATGCTGGATGCAGATTTGGAAGCAGGCTGCAGAATGAGGTTGATCTGACCACCTCATCTGGAGGGAAGGTTAGTCCACAAGAAAGGAGGGCTCCTAGCCCTATGGTCTCCGACAACGAGACGGACTATGAGGAAGAACAATATCCTCATGCTGAGGATAAGTACAAACAGCTGGAAGACCTCTTGAGCGCTATGGAGATACAGAAGGTGCCCGATCTGGACCTCGGAGATATGGGTCTATCATCGGGGGTGGTGATTCCCCATAAGTTCAAGGCACATGCCTTTGCCTAATATGTCGGAGCTTCCTGTCCAAAGTTGCACCTCCAGTCATATGTGAGGAAGATCCAACCTTACACTGCTGATAAGAACTTGTGGATCCATTTCTTTCAAGACAGTCTTTCGGGGACTCAGCTTGAGTGGTTCTATCAGCTGGATGGAGCCAGTATTCGCAGCTGGGAGGATTTGGCTACTGCATTCTATAGGCAGTATCAGTATAACTCCGTCCTCGCTCCTACTTGTACCCAACTCCAGGGTATGTCAATAGGGACGGGTGAAGGATTTAAAGAATATGCTCAAAGATGGAGAGACCTTGCCGGAAGGGTGCAGCCACCTTTGGCTGATCGTGAACTCGTTGACATGTTTTTGGGGACCCTGTCAGGTCCGTTATTTAATCATCTGATTGGAAGCTCTTCGGCCGGGTTTATAGACCTTATCTTGACTGGCGAGAGGATTGAAGCTGGTATTAAAGCTGGGAAAATACATAAGGGTGCCTCATCGAGCACCGAGAAGAAACCATTTAAGAAAGAGTCCAGTGTTGTCTACAGTGCAAGAAGACAGAGTAGACCTGAACACCACCAAGCTGTCAATGTGGTTGTTATTTCAAAACCTTCTGGTGCTCCCCAGCATCACAACCAACAAAAGGACGAGAGACCTCGAAGGCAATTCACCCGTCTCAGCATGACGTTGTCTCAGATTCTGCCGCAGTTGCTGAAAACCAATATGGTGACTCTAAGGGAAGCCCCAAAGAATCCAAATACCACATCACCAAAGTATAACCCCAACGCCCGTTGCGCTTATCACTCTGAGAGCCCGGGGCATAATACGGATGATTGTTGGACTTTGAAGAACAAGATACGAGACTTAATTGATGCAAAGGAGATTGAGTTTGAGGCGCCCGAGAGGCCTAATGTTATAACTGCTCCCATTCCCAGGCATGTAGTGAATGTTGTAGAGGAAGACTTGTTTGTAGTTTCTGTGGATGATATTGTTACCCCTCTGATGACTGTCAAGAAGAACCTGTTGCTAGCCGATTTATTTCTGGGTTGCAGTGAAGGTTGCCATGTGTGTTCTGTTTTACCTACTGGTTGCCCATCTTTGAAGTCAGGTATCCAAAACCTGATGGATAGCAAAGAGATCCTGTTTGAAAAGACTGTTGTTCCATCCATTCCTACTGAAGAAGTTGCCATCATTACCATTTTCAACAATTCTCCCAAGGCTCCCTCGAGGAAGCCTGTTAGAATTACGCCTGTTCCAAAGATTGCACCTATAATCATCACTGTTCCGGGGCCCATCCCCTACACCTCTGACAAAGCTGTCCCTTGGCACTATGGGGCAGATGTTTATGTTCTCGGAGTTAAGCAAGAGTTTGATGCTGATACCGGCGTCAGCAACATTACTGGACCTGCAAAAGTCACCCGCAGTGGTACACTTTTCTCACCTGATATTGCTCCACCAACTGTCCGAAGACCTGTTGTCATTACACCTGAAAGTGTACCCACTACTATTCCTGATCAAGTTCCTATCCTTACCCCTGTCACCGAGTCCTCTGACGCTCGGGGCAAAGGGATCACCGCTGATATGCCTGCCCAGACGGAGGCGCCAAAGACAACCACTGTTGAAGCTTCCAAACAGGAGATGGAAGAGATTCTGAAGATTATTAAGAAGAGTGATTATAATGTAGTTGAGCAACTGGGGCAAACCCCATCCAAGATTTCTATGTTATCTTTGTTGTTGTGTTCATAGGCCCATGCCAAGGCTCTGATTACCTTCCTGAAGACGGCCCACGTGCCACAAGAGACATCAGCTGATCAGTTTACCGATTGTGTGGCCAATTTAACTGCTGATAATGGTTTGGGTTTCTCCGACGCCGATCTGACCGCTAAAGGGAAGAACCATAACGATGCCTTGCATGTCTCCATTGAATGCATGGGCACTACTCTTGCACATGTATTGGTTGACACTGGTTCCTCGTTGAACGTCTTGCCCAAGAAAGTTTAGACAGGTTGGATTACAAAGGGTTAGAGCTGAAGCCAAGTAACATTGTTGTCAGGGCCTTTGATGGGTCTAAGAGGATGGTGCATGGTGAGGTCGATATTCCAATCAAAGTTGGTTCTCAGGTCTTCAATTCTACATTCTACGTGATGGACATTCGGCCGTCCTATTCTTGTTTGCTGGGTCGTCCATGGATCCACAAAGCTGGAGCTGTGACTTCAACGCTCCACCAGAAGCTGAAGTACCCGGTCAGAGGGAAGATTGTGACAGTACAGGGGGAGGAAGAGTATATGGTAAGCCACCTCAACTCGTTCAGATACGTAGAGATGGATGGGGAGTTCATTGAGACCCCATTTCAGCACTTTGAAGAGGTTCCTCAGACACTGGCATCAGCTGAGACTGTGGTTGAAGATTCTCCTATGAAGATGGCTTCCTTAAAGGACGCCCGAGCTGTTATTGAGAAGGGTGAGTATTCAAACTAGGGCCGACTTCCTGATTTCACTCAGAAGACTAGCAAGTTTGGTTTGGGTTTCACGACAAAAGCTCAAAGGGCTGTTCATAGTGCAAGGATTGGAAGACCTCATGTGTTCATCAGCAACTCGGGAGTAAATTCCATTGAAGATGATGTGGAGGAGTCTGAATTCGACAGCTGGATCTATCCTACGACCAACGGTGGACCAAGCAACTGGACAGCGAAGGACTTCATCCCTATTAATTTTGTTACCCAGTAATGAATTCTTTGTTTTGAATTTGTAACAGACAATGTTTTGAAACTTTATGGCCCGGTGTCTTACCCGGGACACCGTGGTTTCATTTGTGAGGGATTTTGTGTGCCATTTTCATATATCATTAATAAAAGCATTGGACGTTTTTTGCATTTTTGCGCTCTTTGTTTTTCTTTTATTATATATTGCAAAACAGCTGTTTTTACACACACTCACATATACAGGTCTCCATCCACTCTGGATCTCACTGGTAACGACTCTGCTACTGCCGGTTATGACTTCGAAAATCCGATCAACTTATCCGAAGACGAAGGTGAAGATGATTGCAAAGTGCCTGGTGAACTTGCAAGACTGCTACTCCAAGAAGAGAGGGCCATTCAGCCACATGAAGAGCCAGTGGAAACGGTGAATCTGGGTACTGAGACAGACAAGAAGGAAGTCAAGATCGGTGCAAATCTGGAGCTTAGTGTGAAACAACGGTTGATTCAGATACTGCATGACTATGTTGAGATCTTTGCCTGGTCTTATGAAGATATGCCTGGGTTGGATACTGACATCGTGGTTCATCGCCTGCCTACCAAGACTGCCCTCTGGTAAAACAGAAGGTTCGCCGTATGCGCCCGGAGATGTCTTAGAAAATCAAGGCCGAAGTTATGAAACAATTTGACGCCAGTTTTCTAGCAGTAACCTCTTACCCTCTGTGGGTCGCCAATGTGGTTCCAGTGCCGAAGAAAGATGGTAAAGTCCGAATGTGTGTTGACTACAGGGATTTGAACAGGGCAAGCCCTAAGGATGACTTCCCTCTGCCTCACATTGACGTTCTGGTTGACAATACTGCTCAGTACAAGGTATTCTCCTTTATGGATGGTTTCTCCGGTTATAATCAAATCAAGATGGCTCCTGAAGATATGGAAAAGACCACTTTTGTTACTCAGTGGGGTACCTTTTGTTACAAGGTCATGCCTTTTGGGTTGAAGAATGCTGGGGCAACATATCAGCGTGCCATGGTTGCTTTATTTCATGACATGATCCACCATGAGATTGAAGTATACATCGACGATATGATTGTGAGGTCCTAAACTGAGGAGGAACACCTTGACCATCTACAAAAGCTGTTTGACAGGTTGAAGTTGTACAAGTTAATATTGAACCCAAACAAATGCACCTTCGGGGTAAGGTCCGGTAAGCTGTTGGGTTTCGTTGTAAGCGACAAAGGTATTCAAGTAGATCCTGCCAAAGTGAAAGCCATACAAGAGATGCCAGCTCCCAAGACAGAGAAAGAAGTCAGAGGCTTTCTAGGACGACTGAATTATATTGCCTGATTCATCTTGCACCTAACTGCTACTTGTGAGCCAATATTCAAGCTACTGAAGAAAGATCAAGTGGTACGTTGGAACGATGAATGCCAGGCCGCTTTCGAAAGAATCAAAGAGTATCTCCAGGAGTCACCCATCCTAATGCCACCAGTTGAAGGGAGACCTCTGATCCTATACTTGACAGTACTTGACAATTCAATGGGGTGTGTGATGGGTCAGCATGACGAGTCTGGCCGAAAAGAGCATGCTATTTATTACTTTAGCAAAAAGTTTACCGACTGTGAGACCCGATACTCACTGCTTGAGAAAACTTGTTGCGCTTTGGCATGGGCTGCTCGCCGGCTGAGACAGTATATGCTGACTCACACTACTCTGTTGATTTCAAAGATGGATCCAATCAAGTATATCTTCGAAAAGCCTGCCTTATCCTGAAGAATAGAAAGATGGCAGATGATCTTGACTTAGTATGACATCCAGTACACTACTCAAAAAGCAATCAAGGGAAGTGTAGTGGCAGACCATTTGGCACACCAGGCAGTGGATGATTACCAGTCTATGAACTTTGAATTTCCAGACGAGAATATAATGGTAGTGATTGATTGTGAGACACCTGGACCGGATGAAGGACCTGAGGAGGGATTCCAATGGTCTATGTACTTCGATGGAGCTTCGAACGCTTTGGGTAAAGGCATTGGCGATGTGATCATATCTCCTGAAGGCTCTCATACTCCGTTTACTGCCCGATTATGTTTCAACTGCACCAACAATATGGCGGAGTATGAAGCCTGCATCATGGGTCTTCGAGCAGCAATTGACCTAAGGATTAAATTTTTGAGTGTCTTTGGAGATTTCGATCTTGTAATCAGTCAGATCAAAGGAGAGTGGGATACGAAACACCCAAATCTTATTCCTTACAAGGAGTATGTGTTGACGTTGCTTCCCCACTTTGAGGAGATAACCTTTAAACACTTCCCGAGAGAAGAGAATCAGTTGGCGAACGCATTAGCTACGATGTCTTCTATGTTCAAAGTCAAATGGGACAACGAGGCCCCCCGAATCATTATTTGGAAATTGGATGAACCTGCACATTATTGTGATCTTGAGACTGAAGAGGTAACAGAAAACCCCTGGTATCATGAGGTGAAGAGATACCTTGAAGCTCAAGAATACCCCGAGGGTGCATCTGTTAATGACAAGAAGTTTCTGAGGAGATTCGCGGCGAAGTTCTTCATCAACAATGACATTCTTTACAAGCGTAACCATGATTCAACCTTACTGCGTTGTATGGATAAGACTGAAGCAGAAGCGATCATGGCAGAGCTGCATGAAGGTACTTTTGGAACTCATTCCAGCGGACATACCATGGCAAAGAAAATCCTCCGAGTAGGGTATTACTGGTCCACAATGGAGGCCGACTGTTATCAGCATTCTCGGACATGTCACAAGTGTCAGGTCTATGCTGATAAGGTGCATATTCCTCAAGTTCCTCTGAACGTCTTGATAGCACCTTGGCCTTTTGCAATGTGGGGCATTGATATGATCAGCGAGATCAGACCTACGGCATCCAACGGGCACCGTTTCATCCTAGTAGCGATTAATTACTTTACGAAGTGGGTTAAAGCAGCCTCCTTTGCTACGGTAACCAAGAACGTTGTGGCGCGGTTCATTCGGAACAACCTGATATGTCGGTACGGTGTACCGGAGAGGATCATTACGGATAGTGGTACCAATCTTAATAACAAGATGATCACTGAGCTCTGTGAACAATTCAAAATACAGCACCACAACTATTCTCCCTACCGGCCGAAGATGAATGGGGTTGTCGAAGCGAAAAATAAGAACATTAAGAAGATTGTGCAGAAGATGACAATGCCTTACAAAGACTGGCACGAGATGTTACCATTTGCTCTTCATGGGTACCGTACCTCAGCACGAACGTCAACAAGGGCAACACCCTATTCCTTGGTTTATGGTATGGAGGCAGTGTTGCCTATTGAAGTTCAGATACCCTCTCTTCGGATCATGAAGAATGCAGGTTTGAGCAAAGACGACTGGATCCAGACCCGACTAGATCAATTGAATCTAATCGACGAAAAGAGACTTACTGCTATTTGTCATGGTCAGACGTACCAAAAACGAATGATCAAGGCATTTAACAAGAAAGTCAGACGACAAGAGTATCAAGTTAGGGACCTGGTAATCAAGTGCATTATTCTACCTCAAGGTGATCCCAGGGGCAAATGGACCCCTACTTACGAAGGGCCATTTGTGGTTAAGAACATCTTCTCAGGAGGAGCGATGATTCTAACCACCATGGATGGTGACGACCTTCCTCACCCCGTCAATGCAGACATAGTAAAAAGATACTACGCATAATCAAAGACCCGCTAGGTTGACTGGCCTAGGCAAAAATAAGGGCTTCCCGGCGAACCAAAAGGGTTCGGGAAAAAATAAGGGATGAAAATATAAAAAAAATTGTACACCCGGCAAGTCGAAAACCTGAAAAGGCGGCTTGGGCAAAAATGGGTATCCCGGTGGACTGAAAACCCGAAAGGGCGGTCCAGGCAATAGTTAGGGATTAAAGCGTAACACTATGTCTCATTGGATCACCTCGCATCCGGACTTCGGTATCAACTATCCGGCTCGAACGACACCAGTCAATCAGATTCATCTTCAACTAAGCAGTAAAGTGATGAGATGCTTGAAGATATAAAGGCAATAGCAGAGCTGGAACCCAGTGGGACTATTCACATAGCTGTTTTGTTTTCTTTTCACAAATTGTATAAATTCTATTGCTTCGGCAGCGTTCTCTTACTAGGACGTCAGCCTCTTGTACAAAACGCCTATTTACAGGCCAAACTTCAAAATCAATACAAATTCATTTTCAGAAAAGTTTCAAACTGTTTTTCATTTATCTATTTTGTTTTGCAAAGAACGTCCAATGTTCATTTTTTATATATGCATCTAACATTAATTGTTACTCATAAATATTTACATGCGAAACAAAGGACAAATTACGAGTGATATTAGAAGTAAGGGCCTTAAGAATTGTCTGAGCGGTCTAGTTACTCTGTCCACCAGGTACCAAGGTATATATTCAGCTGAAGAATATGGCTAAGATACTTTCACTTCCCGCAGAGTGAGACAGTAATGATAGCTCTCTCAGCTGAGACTTGCAACTATGAACAAATCAATAATACTCTCCCCAAGCAGAGTTGGTCTACCATCAGCCCTAAAAAGGGTGGGTATCCCCAGAAGATCTTAATATTCCTCAGCGGAGTATAAAGATATTCTCCAGCAAGTGTAAAGATCATCCCCAGTGAAGTTCCTTCTATCCCCAGCGAAGTTCATCATCAAAATCCCCAATAGAGCTTATCAACGGAATCCCCAGTGGAGTTTATCATTAAAATCTCAGCACAGTATCTCTTCCCCATAGAGTAATTCCCCGCAGAGTAATCTCTTCACCAGTTTATTCCCCAATAGAGTCATCCTCTCCCGCAGGTTTATTCTTGCAATCATCTTCGTTCATCATCCCCAGTGGAAACGAAGAATTCAACCCTACTCTCCAGCAGCCGTTCAGGATTTATTTTCCCCAACTAAAACACCATATTTCCATACATCATGATACATGCATATACGCATCATACCATACAATCTCATTTATGTTGAGAACATCATTGCTTGATCCATATCATGCATTGCATATGACTGACCTTTACCTTTTAGGAAAGATGCAGTTAAATTCTCAATTATGTCAATGAAGACAAAATCAGTTAAATCAATTCCTAAAGATTTTTCTGAGGCGAAGCATGTCAATGGAGACAAAATCAATTAAATCGATTCCTAAAGATTTTTCTGAGGCGAAGCCAGTCAATGGAGACAAAATCAGTTAATCGATTCCTAAAGATTTTTCTGATGCCGATCCAGTTAAAGATATTCCAAGACCTCGTCTGATTCAGTTAAATCGATTCCTAAAGATTTTTCTGAGGTGAAGCTAGTCAAGGGAGACAAAATCAGTTAAATCGATTCCTAAATATTTTTCTGAGGTGAAGCCAGTCAATGGAGACAAAATCAGTTAAATCGATTCCTAAAGATTTTTCTAAGGTGAAGCCAGTCAATGCAGAAAAAATCAGTTAAATCGATTCCTAAAGATTTTTCTGAGGCAAAGCCTATCAATGGAGACAACCCGTCAATAGAGACAACCCGTCACTGGAGACAACCTGTCGATGGAGAAAACTCGTCAAAGGAGACACCCCATCAATAGAGACAACCTGTCAATAGAGACAACCTGTCGATGGAGACAACTCGTCAAAGGAGACACCCCATCAATAGAGACATCCCGTCAATGGAGACAACTTGTCAATGAAGACAACTCGTCAAAGGAGACACCCCTGTCAATAGAGACAACCCGTTAACGAAGACAAAACCACCTACCAACAATCTCCGAATGGCATCTGTAAGCCCATTCCCGACATCACAATACCTGTAGCAAGCCAGGAAAACTATTTACTCGACCAGCTCAAACAATTCAACAATCACTTTTGGATGGCATCTTTAAGCCCATCCCCGACAAGTTTCTATCACAATCTCCAAATGGCATCTGTAAGCCCATTCTCGATATCACAATGCTGATACTACACCATGCGAGTGCAAATTTTTGGGCACTCTAGTGTTCAATTATCTTCCACCTTCGGATCACGAAAGGCTCGAAAGCCAATCTATATCCTCAGGTTTAAGAAAATTGAACAGGGGCAACTGTTGTACCCCAAAATTTGCCCTCTCAATTCTCAAGGTTTTTCTTACAAGGATTCTAAAGGTTCAAGCTTGCACAAGTGCATTGGGATTTTCCAGTACCAAAATTAAAAGGAAACTGTCAAAAATGGAGAAAACAGATAAAAATAACATTTTGACAAATTTGGTGGAAAACATGTCTCCTTCGATTCAGCATACTTCGATTGACTCTTGGCCTCTTTCGATTGCTCAAAATGGCTACTAGCGTGCCTCTTTCGAACCTGGACTTTTGGCCTCTTGTATGCCTCTTTCGAATGTAACTTGGATATATCCTTCATGTTGAACTCTAAGCCTCCTTTGAACACAGACTTTCGATTGGGAAATATGCTTCCTTCGAGCATGAGCTTCGATTGGGAAATATGCTTCCTTCGAGCATGAGCTTCGATTGGGCAATATGCTTCCTTCGAGCATGAGATTCGATTGGGCAATATGCTTCCTTCGAGCAGGAGCTTTCGATTGGGCCATATGCTTCCTTCGAGTTAGCTTGTTTCGACCACAAGCTTCGACTGAGGCAAAGGCCTCCTTCAAACAGATGTGCTTCGATCTCACTCTTGTACAAGACCAAGTCACATGCGCTGCCAGGCTCTGCCATAAAACTCCAAAACTGCTGCACAGCCGCCCAGTTCCTTGCACCAAAATGGCAATAAAGCACTATCCCTCCAAAGGCTACAAAGAGCAGTTTGCCTAAACTGTTCAAACTATTTTGTTTTCCCCCAAAAACCATATCAAAGCTTCAGCCACCTCGCCTATAAATACAAGGCTTCACAACATGTGCAGAGGAGGACCTTTTGGCCAGTCGAAGGAATCTTCAGAAAATTCTCTAACATCATAATTTTCTCAAACACTTAAACACTCCAAACACATATCCAAAATCAAATCATATCCAGAATCCAAATCATATCCAGAATCGAAACACATATCCAGAAGCCAAACATTTATCCCCTTAGAATCTGAAACATCCCTATACCTTGTTACCCTTCAAATCCAGCAGGAAGAACCTCACCCTTGTTCTTCTCTTTCGAATCCAGTATCAAAGACACAACCCCTGGTTCCTCCCTTCGAATCCAGAAGCATTCAAGAAAACCACGTAAAGGCCCAGCTCACGTTCCATCCTCAAGCAAGGTAAGTCATTCTTAACCTTGAACCCTTCATTTCCCAATATTTACAAATGGGGATGAATCTCACAAGGATAACAATGTCCAAATATTATGTGTTACAACCAAATCGAATTATCGCAATTCAATATAAAATTATAACAGATTTATAAAATAAGGAAAATCAGTAAATTATGAGATGCATGTATTTATTTACAAATAAACAAATAAAAGTCTATTCTAAAAAGAAAGATTAAAAATTATATTATTATTTTTTATGTTTTTTAGGAATTATGTAAAGAAAAGTTTAAAGGAAAAGACTAATTTAACAAAGATTCTAGTATTTTTTGTATTTTTATTATGTAACAAAAATCAATTAATAAAAGAATGACTATAAAAATTAATTTTTAATAAATCTTACTAATATTATTATTAACAAAATAAAATAAATTAAAGAAATAAAACAAATTAATTAAAATGGGTTAATAATTAAAAAAAACATTTGTTTTAAAAAGGGAATGGGCTTAGTTTGTTTGTGGTTGGCCCAAATGAAACAAAAGAAGAAAAACAAGTCAGAAAGAAAGAGGGGGTGTAGGCAAGAAAAACGTTGGGCTTAAGGGAATTTGTTTGGGGCGAGTCAGGCCCAATGTGAAATTGTACAATGTTTTTGGCTTAGGGGTTCGTTCATTGGGGTTTGTTGTTTGGCTTTGCAGCAGGGGCGCCCCTTTTGTTCTTCTTCTCCGTTTCTTCATCTTTCTCAAGCACGCTTCTGAACCTCTCTAGCCTTAAGCCGCCGGAGCATCGCCTCTCATTCTCTCACCTTCCTAACGCTTCGAAGCCTTGGTTGCAAAGAGTAAGGTTTGTTCTCTGTCTTTTAGGGTTTTTTACAGTTTTGTTGTTTGTTTGATTTGATTCTTGCTTGCATGTTTTAATCCATGGCTTTTATGTGTTTGATATGCAGTAAAAGGGGTTGAGAAAAACTTACTTTGAGCGTTTTTTCTGTAAAAATGGAGGGAGAAATATGATGAGACGGAGGCGCTCCTTGGAGGCTTAGCGGCGCAAGGAAGGAAAAGATGATGTTTCACTTCTGGTATCTCTGTCTTCTTCCTGGATTTGTTGGTTATTGATGTTGATGATGATGAACTTCTGAAACACTATGCTTTTGTTTCTGAAACTCTTCCTCTTTTTTCTTGGCTTTGATTGTTTGATGATGAGTGATTCTGAAAACTGTTTTGTTTTGATTTTTATTGATGATGTATTTGATTCTAAAAACTGTTTTTTGATTGTTGATGATGAAATTGATTCTGGAACAATGTTGGCTTCGCTTCTGAAACTCTTCCTTTCTCTTTGTTGATGATGATAGACACGATTCTGAAACTATGTGTTTTTACTTCTGAATCTCTTTTCTTGACTTGTTAGTGATGAGCTTGATTCTGAAATTTGTTGGTTGCTTGATTTTGTTGGTGATGAACTTGATTTCTGAAACTTATTTGCTTTGCTTATGAATCTCTTCCTCTTTTTTGGCTTGTTAATGATGATTTGATTCTGAAACTTTTGTTTTTTTTCCTCTACCTTGAATATTGGTGATGATGAAACTTACTGAGCTTGATGGTTGATGTTTCAATGGTTTTTTTTTGTGATTGGTTGAGTTTGCAGCTTTGCAGTTTGAAATGCAGGCTTGTTGAGTTTGTATTTTGGCCAGATTGTTTTGGCTATGCAGGTCTGTTGTTGTATCTTTGGCTGGTTGTTTTGGAATTAGCTTGGTTAATGGTTGTGCAGTTTGGTACAGGTTGTGCACAGTTTGGCTATTTGGTTAACTTGTAGTTTGGCAAGCTTGGCTTGGCAGGCTTGCAGGTTTGCAGTATGGAACTGTTTACAGGTTTGGCAAGTTTGGCTTGCTGTTATGCAGGTCTGAGCAAACTTGCAGTTTGTTTGTTTTGCAGTTGGAACTGCAGGTTGTTTACAGGTTTTGGTTTGAAGGTTTTGTGCAAGCTTGGTTGTGGTTTCACAGTTTTGTTTGACAGGTTTTGAGAGTTTGCAACTTTGAAGGGCTTTGTGGTTTTTTTTTCACAAAGTATTTTCTCTCCTCTTAGACTGTTATGCAGTCCTTTTGTTTTATATCCTTTTGTTATTAGACTTGTGTTAGTCTGCCTTAGCCAAACTGCAAACTTTTTCACCAAAGGTTCTCTCTTTCTCTCTCTCTCTCCCATAAGCACTTTTTGCTTATTATTTTATATTCTGAAAAGTTGCCTATGCTTGGAAAATGAGGATAGCTATGACAAGTCCTTTTGGCTTGTAATTTGGTTTTCCTCTGCATTGTATTACCTGCTGCATTTTCTGCTGTACTTTCTGTACTTGTATGCTGCATTCTAGTTTGACATGCTTGGCACCTTGTTTCATTTGGTTTGGTTACTGCAGTTGGTATTCAGTTTGGCATAGTTTTGCTTTGTATGCAGCCTTGTACCTTACTTTGTACAGCATGGCCCATGTTTTGTATTTGAACCAATTGTATGCTTGCATTTTATTTTTTACTTTTCTCTTTGTGAACCAAGAAGAGCAATCTTCTTGTGATTTGCAAAGAGAAAAATAAAAACATGATGAACAAATAGCATTCTGATTCTGGCCGGCAAACTTTAATGATGATTTTCTTTCTTTTTCTATTTGAAAATCCTTTTCAATTAACTGTGCTAATTTCTTTTCTTTCTTCTTTTTCAGGTGAAAGCAACTTGGACGATAGAGGAAGCAGAAGAAGCAAAAGACCTCGGGCACGGGAGCAATGGAGTTTAGGATTTAGACTTAGATTTATTTTCCATTTATTGTAAACATTTATTATTTTAAATATTATAAGTTGTAAACTTACAATATTCAAATAATTTTGTAACAACAATTGAAATGAATAAAAAGTCTTTATCCAAAAGAATTTATTTTACTGTCAAATATCTTGCCCTTCTTCCTTGCATGTTCATTTAATTATTTAAGACTCTCAAGTCAAAAATAATTGAAACTGTATCACAGCAATTCTAACCCAGATAAAATAAATAATCAAAAAACTTTGCAGTCTCGTAACCTTGCAACAACATTCCAATTAACATACGCATTGTACAGTTAAACAAACAAGCATTCATTAAACGGCAAACCTTTCACTCCACTAACAAGCAGATTCCTTAATGTTCCAAACAAAAGTCTCAGCTCTTATCCCAGATAATCAGGCTTTGAGAACAATCAGTAAATTTGAACAAGCAATTTCTGAGGATTCAATTTCTTCTAAGAGATGTGAGAGAAAACCCTAATCCTGGATTAACTGCTAAAGAAAAGTCTGTTTGATCGATTCTTGAGCCAATTCTTAAAATTAGAGAAAAACCCTAGGATCGTGATTTCTTGTGAAAAAGGGAGGGTAAATTTTGGGGTACAACACACAACTTAATAGAATAATTAAATCCAATAACAATAACACGTCAACTATCATCATAACATAACTTCACAAATAATCCAAAAGTAATTTAATTAAATAATTAATTAAATTATGGGTGTTACACATTGCATTACATATGTTGTAATGTTGTTCGCTAGTTATTTATTAATTTTGCATCAATATATACATATAGGGATATGTGATTATTTCTCTTCTATGAAAAAATGCCTCCGAGTGATATATTAGTATTTGTATTAGAATATGATATTTCTCACGGTTTGCTATCTTACATTTTCATGTTGTCAAAGGGGGAGAAGAATATGCGAGATGAAGTTGGGAAACACAAATTCAAGGGGAGCCTTCGATAACTACATGAAATGCATCGTTGCAAGTTTTATCATCATAAAAAAGGGGGAGTATGTGAGTAAAACTTCACCATTAGATGTTTTGCATGATGCCAAAACTAGGAAAACTTAGCATTTTTGTATATTGGGCGGTATCTCCATGTCTTGTGGAACTCCTTTGCATTAGGGGTCTTAGGAACCATGAAAAACCATTTTAAAATTGACCAAAGTCTTGAAAAACAAGTTTTTGCATGAGTTTCTCTTGCATGTGCCGACACATACGTGTTTCTGGTCGCACATGTAACTTAGTTTTAATGCCTGTAGCCTCTGGAGGGCTTAGGCCGACACATACATGTGTACAGATCTACATATACTGAAGCCTTTAAGAAATTACAGAAATTCTTATTTTATGTGTCGACACATATAAGTTCCAGGCCGATACGTGCAATACAATTTTAAAAGCTAAATGTTACTACCATTCTTAGGCCGAAAATTACCTTTTTGCATCTAACTTTCCAGAACTATAAATACATCATTCATACATCCTTCCAACTTAATAAAACTATAAACATGTATTTCATTTGCTTTTCATCGTATTGATAAATCACACATAATCCTCTTTTGGCGGGGTGCCATCTAGGCGAGGTATGATAAATTTCAATTAGGTTCATGTGTAGCTGAGAATATTGGGTTGAGATTTACAGGGTGTAGGTGTTTAGGTATTGTCTTGCATTTTTGGTAAATTCCAAGTGTATGTGTGAATGTCATGACTGATGTCATAACATTCTAGTTCAGGTTGTACTAGCTCTTTAGGTACATGTGCAGAAAAATATTGTAACTCAAATACTGATGTTTATAAGTGTGTATCTGAGCATGTTTGCAAAATGATCACATTTTGCTAATCAGTAGACAGGTTTTCTCAGATGTCATAACAGATGTTATGACATCCTGTTCTGAACTAGCAGGATTACAGGATTGGATAAGTCTGAGTTTTTTCAGGAAATAACTCAGTCCTTCCTAAACAGAATCCTGCGTTTTCTGAGGAGTAACCTAGCTCAATCCTAACCTGATCAATAAAGTACTGTGACCTGGTCTTTAGGTCAAACGGAATCAACCCTAGGTTTTTGGAAACCCTAACTGAAGGTGCAGCTGCTATATATTCAACAGAGCTGCGGTTTTTGAAGTCATCCCTGCTGATTGATTAGAAGATCAATTTTGTAATCTGTATAGATTTGTTTATTGTACTCCAAGCAATTATCATTGTGATAAGTGCCTTGGAATAGTTTTCAATTGTAAGGGTTGTGTAGCACTCAAAGCTTTGAAGCAAGAGTGTTTGAATGTTACTTGACTGAAGCTGTGAAGCAGAGTCAAGTTAGTTGTGTACATCACTCAAAGCTGTGAAGCACGAGTGATTGTGTTACTTGATTAAAAAGCTGTGAAGCTTAATCAAGTGTGTGTTTTGAAGAGTGTCTTCATCAATTCTCAAGTCAAATTGGTTTATGTATCACTGCTGTGATTGAGGGGGAGTGAGTAGGAACTCAGGTTTAAGTTATAACTTAGATTAGAATTGCATTGGGTAGGTCTTAAGTGAAGGAGATAAACTGGTTGGTTTATTCCTGAATTAACATCTCTTATAGTGGATTCTCTCCCTGGCTTGGTAGCCCCCAGAGTAGGTGTTGTTGCACACTGAACTGGGTAAACAATTGATTGTGTTATTTACTGCTTTTGTATTTACTGTCATATAGTAAGTCAGATACGGTGTCATAACATTGGACGTGACATTGAGTATCTGTAGCCAGAATTTCAATTGGCATCAGAGCAGGCACCCTGCCTGTATTACTGGGTGAGATCTAGGGATATCACTTTCTGGCACTATGGACAAAGAAGGAGTTTTTGGAAATAGACCACCCATTCTGGATGGAACTAATTATGACTACTGGAAACCTCGTATGATTGCCTTCCTAAAATCTCTGGACAAAAAGGCTTGGAGAGCTGCTGACAAAGGATGGATTCATCCCACCATAACTGAAAGAGATGGGACAATCAGTCTGAAGCCTGGGGAAGATTGGAGTAAAGAAGAAGATGAGTTAGCTCTGGGAAATTCAAAAGCCTTAAATGCCTTGTTCAATGGAATTGATAGAAACATCTTCAGACTAGTACATCAATATGAACTGGCCAAGGAAGTTTGGGACACCCTCAAAACTACTCATGAGGGCACTTCCAAAGTAAAGATGTCAAGGCTTCAGATGTTGACCACTAAGTTTGAGAATCTAAAAATGATGGAAGATGAAACCATCCATGAATTTCACATGAACATCTTGGAGATTGCCAACACCTCAGGAGCACTGGGAGAAAAAATGTCAAAAGAAAAACTGGTGAGGAAGATTCTCAGATCCTTGCCTAAAAGATTTGCAATGAAGGTAACTGCCATAGAGGAAGCCCAGGACATTAGCAAGTTAAAAGTGGATGAACTTATTGGGTCTCTTCAGACTTTTGAGATGGGGATCACTGATAATGGTGACAAGAAGAACAAAAGCATAGCACTTGTAACCAACACTGATGTTGAACATAAGGAGGATGAAGAAGAAAACATATCAGAAGCCATTGCCATGCTTGGAAGACAGTTCAACAGGCTCATCAAAAGAATGGACCCAAAGTCAAGGTCTAATGTTCATAACATTCCTTCTGACATTGACAGTTCCAGCAGAAGACCAAGGTCAGAAGATAAGGAAAACCAAGGCAGAGGAATTCAATGCCATGGATGTGAAGGATATGGACATATTCGAGCTGAATGTCCTACCTTTCTTAAGAAGCAAAAGAAAGGAATGACTGTTACTTGGTCTGACTATGATTCAGAAAGCAATTCTGAAGAAGAATCTGCCAAACTAGTTACTGCCCTAACTAGTGTTTGTACTTCTGAAAGTGACATCAGTGATGAAGAAGTAACATTTGAAGAACTGGCTGATACCTACAAGAAATTGTGTATCAGAAGTGGTGAAGTCTGTGTGCAAAATGAGAAACAATCAAAACTCATTGTAAAGCTGGAGGCTGAAAAGAGGGCAAATCTTGAAACTATAGGTCTTTTAGAAGGAAAAGTTCAACTGCTGAACTCACAACTGAATCAAATGACCAAATCTGTCAAGATGTTGACCAATGGAACAGACAAATTGGAAGAGATCCTTCAGGCTGGTCAAAATGTGGGAAATAGATCTGGCCTAGGATTTGTGGAAACAAAGAAATTTGGTACCGGGAAGCAAATGTCAAAACGGATGTCTCCACATTACTCTCAACATCAGGGACAGAGACATATGAAGAAAAGGTACCAAAGATGGAGATGTCATCATTGTGGGAAATATGGTCACATAAAGCCCTTCTGCTTCAGACTACATGGATATCCTAATCAGAACTCAGATGTCAACCCTAAGTCTAAAAAGGTACCACACGCTCCTCAATGGAAGAAAAAGGCTACTGCACTGATAGCACACACTTCCCTGAAGATCACAGCAAAGGAAGATTGGTACTTTGACAGTGGATGTTCCAGACACATGACTGGATTCAAAAATCTCCTCAATAATGTTATGCCTCACACCACCAGTTTTGTGACCTTTGGAGATGGTGCTAAAGGAGAAATCAAAGGAGTTGGTAATTTGGACTACCCTGGAGTTCCAAGTCTGAATAAGGTACTGCTGGTAAAAGGGTTGACTACTAATCTCATCAGCATCAGTCAATTATGTGATCTAGGATTCATGGTCAACTTCTCAAGATCTGAATGTCTAGTGTTTAATGAAAAACTAGATATTGTAATGAGAGGAATCAAATCCAAAAATAACTGTTATGTGTGGCAGCCTGAGAACACTGATATCTCCACTATGAGTCAAATCATCAAAGAAGAAAAAGAGATGAAACAGTGGCAGCATAAACTTGAAGGAATGAAAAGAGCTATTCCTATGGAAGATGTCAGAAGAACTCCTAAACTACAGGCTGATAATATATGTGATGTGGCAAAGAACAAGTCTCATAAATTCTGTTCTCAAAAATTCTGGTCAACACAGATGCTACCTGAAGACAATGTTACACAAGATGTTGTGACATTGTGGTGTGATAATCTGAAAACATTCAACATTTCCTTGAACCCTGTTGACTTTGGAGAGAAGAAGTCATTTGAACTGGAACATAGTTTCTCTAAGCTTCAGCTAACTGATTCTTCTACCAAGGCGCTTGTTGGAAATAAACTTGAAAATTTGAGGGGCAGATTGGGTATTCACCAACATAAGAAATTATAGCAATTAGTTTTGCTGAAAACAAGGGTTGAAGGGATTAATTCTATTAAGTCTATATTTAGAGGGTTAATCATATTCATTCACAATTCCTTCAAAAACCTTCAGAAGTTGAAAAGACTCCCTTGTACTCCCTATCTCTCTCATCCTTGCAACCTGTTTTCTTCTCCCAATCAAAGAGTTTTCTCAAACTGCTACTGCTACTCAACGTTAAACACAATGTCTCAGACATCATCTTCCACCATGGCGGCTTCGTCTCACTCATCATCGTCATCATCTGATCAAGATTCTAGGGCAATCACTACATGCATAGAATCTGAAGTTCTTGAGGTCACTCCTCTCAGGGAGATGGCATTTGACCCAGCCAGAGTCAAAAAGCTCAGGACCAGACATGCAGGAAGAGCTCAAGCTACAGTCTCTGGTAATTCTTCTCTTCCTTCGTCTTCTACACCTAATAAAGAAGGATCAGTTCAAGTACACCAAGCTATTGCTAGACTGGTTTCTAGCATTCTGAGTGGCAACCAATCTGTACCGGGGATTTCTATCCCTTTGAATCAATCAGAAAGTCCAAATGTGGAAGGTTCTGAAAATATAGATGTCACTAAGGATGTTGTGACACCAAAAGACAACATTCAAAAGGCTGCTGATCCACCTATCATTGATGTGGATGAAGATTACTCAGATAATGAACTGATTGCAAATGTGAACCCTAGCATTGCTAGGAGATTGATGAAAAGAAAGAGTAGTGAGACTGTTAAACCTGATGCTAAGAAATCCAAGGCTGAAGGGTTGGCTGAGAAAATTCAGACAAAAGGGAAGAAGGCACAGGTGCAGACTGCTAGACAACCAATCTCCAAGAAAAGAAAAGAACCTGAAACTTCTGATTCTGATGATGAATCAGAATTTGAGATTGACATTGACAATACTCCCATCAGAAGGAAGCTCCCCTCCAGCAAGATTGCTAGAGTGCCTGAAGTGCCAACTGACAACATCTCCTTTCATCATCCTGATAATGCAAACAGATGGAAGTATGTTTGCTTGAAGAGAATAGCCTTGGAGAGAGAACTCAACAATGATGCCTTGGAGTGCAAAGACATCATGGAGCTGATCAGGAATGCTGGGCTAATGCAGACAGTGATGAAGTTTAGCAAATGTTATGAAAATCTGGTTAAGGAGTTTGTAGTGAACTTGTCCAATGATTGTGCTGATGGGAGGTCAGCTGACTTTGAGAGTGTGTTTGTTAGAGGAAGAAGGGTCAAGTTCTCTCCATCAGAAATCAACAAGTTTCTTGGAAGAACAAATAAGGACTGTCCTGATCTAGAGGCAACTGACAATGAAGTATGTTTGACCATCACTTCCGGGCAAGTAAAGTGCTGGCCATTGAAAGGGAAGTTGAATGCTAGTAAACTCAGCATGAAATTTGCCATCTTGCATAAAATAGGTGCAGCAAACTGGGTGCCTACAAATCACAAATCAACCATCTCCACAGGATTGGGGAGATTCATCTATGCTGTAGGAACCAAGACTGCCTTTGACTATGGAAGGTACATCTTTGAACAAACCTTGAAGCATGCTGGCAGTTATGCTGTCAAAGGACCAATTGCCTTTCCCTCCCTCCTTTGTGGAATCATCCTTGCACAATACCCTGACATCCTTGTAGCAAGAGATACAGTCTGCAAAAGAGCCCCTGCCCTTGGCCTGCACTACAAACTGTTTCAGGGATCCCATGCTCCAGACATTGTCATAACATCAGCTGAGACATCGTCTGCAAAGATCCAGTGCAAAACATCAGATGTCATAGCTGTTTTAAAAGAAACTTGCAAAGATCTGGATGCTAGAAAAAGGACCCTAGAAGCTCTAATTGCCAGGCTAGAAAAGGAAGAAGCTGAAGAAAGCAGGAGGGAAGAAGATGAAGGACAGCTCAACATTGAAGAAATTGGCTCCTCTGAGTCTGATGACAGTGCTTGAAGGATGATTGCTGCTTGGTGGTGTTGCTGGTGGAGTTTGGAAGTATGTTCTGCTGTTGTCTGCTGCTGATCTCATTATTTTGTCTTGGATAACTGTATAACTTTATAAACATGTAACCTTTGGCCCATTTGTGGCTAAAGTGGGGGAGAATATTTTTTGGTACTGCTTAATTAGTACTTAACACTATATTTTTCTGCTGTCACTTATTTCTGCTGCTATCTATCTATCTCTGATTGTTTAGGGACTTTAGCCAAAAATCTGCCAAAGGGGGAGTTTGTAGGTGTTTAGGTATTGGCTTGCATTTTTGGTAAATTCCAAGTGTATGTGTGAATGTCATGACTGATGTCATAACATTCTAGTCCAGGTTGTACTAGCTCTTTAGGTACATGTGCAGAAAAATATTGTAACTCAAATACTGATGTTTATAAGTGTGTATCTGAGCATGTTTGCAAAATGATCACATTTTTCTAATCAGTAGACAGGTTTTCTCAGATGTCATAACAGATGTTATGACATCCTGTTCTGAACTAGCAGGATTACAGGATTGGATAAGTCTGAGTTTTTTCAGGAAATAACTCAGTCCTTCCTAAACAGAATCCTGCGTTTTCTGAGGAGTAACCTAGCTCAATCCTAACCTGATCAATAAAGTACTGTGACCTGGTCTTTAGGTCAAACGGAATCAACCCTAGGTTTTTGGAAACCCTAACTGAAGGTGCAGCTGCTATATATTCAACAGAGCTGCGGTTTTTGAAGTCATCCCTGCTGATTGATTAGAAGATCAATTTTGTAATCTGTATAGATTTGTTTATTGTACTCCAAGCAATTATCATTGTGATAAGTGCCTTGGAATAGGTTTCAATTGTAAGGGTTGTGTAGCACTCAAAGCTTTGAAGCAAGAGTGTTTGAATGTTACTTGACTGAAGCTGTGAAGCAGAGTCAAGTTAGTTGTGTACATCACTCAAAGCTGTGAAGCACGAGTGATTGTGTTACTTGATTAAAAAGCTGTGAAGCTTAATCAAGTGTGTGTTTTGAAGAGTGTCTTCATCAATTCTCAAGTCAAATTGGTTTATGTATCACTGCTGTGATTGAGGGGGAGTGAGTAGGAACTCAGGTTTAAGTTGTAACTTAGATTAGAATTGCATTGGGTAGGTCTTAAGTGAAGGAGATAAACTGGTTGGTTTATTCCTGAATTAACATCTCTTATAGTGGATTCTCTCCCTGGCTTGGTAGCCCCCAGAGTAGGTGTTGTTGCACACTGAACTGGGTAAACAATTGACTGTGTTATTTACTGCTTTTGTATTTACTGTCATATAGTAAGTCAGATACGGTGTCATAACATTGGACGTGACATTGAGTATCTGTAGCCAGAATTTCACAGGGGGTATCATCTGGAAAAACCGTGGGAGTTCCTCCAATATTGTTCATAGATTTGGGATTTTTCATGCAAGACATTTGTAATACGGTGGGAGAACAGACTTGTTTTTGAATTTTATCGCAAATATTGTGGATAGAAAGAGTCGCCACCGACTTTTCTTTTATCCAAAAAGGAAAGGGTGAAGAGAACAGGAAAGACCTTCGAGATTTCTGAGTTCGGGGGGTAGGTTATTAAAAGAGAAGGTGTTAGCACCCTTTTCATCCGTAGTTATCTACGGGCTCTTAATTGCTTATCTCACTTTGAAAACTTTCTTTGTGTGTGTGTGATTTGAAAATATTTTGAAATCGCCAATGTAAGGCTGACTTTGTAATGGTTCTTGTATCAGTCCTCAAGAATGCTTACAAAGTATTTGTTTTTGAAAATATTTCAGAAAAGTGTTTTGTGTGAAAAATGTTTTGAAAAGTGTAAGCAAGCGATTAACACTATTCTACCCTTACTCAAGGTCATTCATCTTATTTTTCTCCTCCTTTAGATAGTGCTATCCTACCATTAGTTAGTAGGAAGCCCTATTGTTAGATACGAAGGGACGAGCGTGTGCATCGTTCCGTCATAGAAGGCAACTCGTAGGGATACCTTAGCAATTCGAAGGGACTGTCATCATGTATTCGTAGGAAACATCGAGGGACAAGATCATTTCTCGTATGAAACTCGAGGGACATCGCAGGACCATGGTCTTCATGATGATTTTAACTGAGGGTCTTTGCTAAGGATATCCCTGCGTAAGAGGGACATGACCACTTTTTTTCGAAGGCAACAAGCTAGGTCACCCTAGAGGTGCGTGTGTGAAGAGTGATTCAATTCAGTTATTTATCTTGTATTTATGGTTAGCTATGTTAGTTTTTATGTCATGCCATACATGCCTAGTTACTATACAGTAATAAGGAAGGTGGTAAATTATGGAAAGTAAAGGCAGAAATTAAAATGTCCTACGCTATTATAAGGCTTCGTGAGTAGGGTTACAAACCATAAAATTGGGGAAAAAGTAGTAAACCCTAATTAAAACTATTACAAACCGTAGCATTTACATAATCGGAAAATAAATAATAAAGTACGCAAAGATTATGAAATAATGGGAAGAACAAAATTGACCACTTTTATTCGAAGGCAACAAGTGAAGTCACCCTAGAGGTGCGTGCGTTAAGAGTGATTCAATTCAATTATTTATCTTGTATTTAGGGTTAACTATGTTCGTTTTTATGCCTTGCCATACATGCCTAGTTACTATACAGTAATAAGGAAAGCGGTAAATTGCGGAAAGTAAAGGCAGAAATTAAAAGGTCCTACGCTATTACAGGGCTTTAAAAGTGGGGGTACAAACCATAAAATCGGGGAAAAAGAAGTAAACCCTAATTAAAGCTATTACAAACAGTAGCAGTTACATAATCAGAAAATAATGCGAAAATAATAAAGTGCGAGAAGATTATGAAATAAAGGGAAGAAGAAAATTGTTTTATGATTTTGATAGAAAATAAATTTGATGATTAACCTAAAAAAACAAGTTTATTTTAATTGATTAAAAAAAGTTAGGTAATTAAATTAAACAAACCCTAAAATCTAGGTTGATTTTAATTTAATCGAGAAAAACCTAAAAAAGTCAAATTAGGGTTGATTAAATAAAACTTAAAATTAAATTCAATTGATTAAAAAACCTAAAATTAAATTTAAAACCTAAAATTAAATTAGGGTTGTTAAAAAAGTTTATGAAAAAAGGTTTTAAAGAAAAAGAGTGAAAAAGAGTGAGAAACATAGAAAATAACCAAAAGTGTAGGGGTGGGTGTTGAACCCACGCCCTCAAGCATTCTCCATGCATAGGATACCACCAGGCCAATGATGGTTGGTGTCAAGATATTAGGTTCAATGAATTATATAATAAACCTGCAAAAATAATGAAAATATGAAGAAATTTTTTTGGCAAAATCGGGGATCAAACTGTGACTTGGGAGAGGAGTGACTTAGCACGCACGCTTCTACCACAGGGGTGTCTATATATCCGTTTATACAACTGAATCAATTAATATATAATATATAAGCAAATATATTGACCGGAGAGGCGCCAGAGCCCTAGCTCCGGTCGTCTTCTCCGACGACTTGTTTTTTTTAAATCCTACAAAACGAAAACGTTAATGATCCAAAAATGTCCTACTCCCCTAAAACAAAGGTAATGAATCTGATGGGAGTATTTTTGTAAGCTAAAACGCAAGGGTTCAAGGGCTATGATGAAAACATGTGAAATTGGTGCTATCATGGTGGTTTATGATTCAGTATGCATGAGACCTCCATGATTGTTCTAACCTGCACTATCAAAACTCATAAACACATTAGGGACGTTAGTACATGTTAAAGCAAACAAAAAAAATCAAGATATGGATGTCATGAACATTATAAAATAGGAGATGTCATGCAAGGAGATTTCATGTATTCTTGAGCATCCAATTTGGTCCACACTTACTTTATAGGCTTGCTGGAAGAGAATGACGTGGATATTTTGCAGTGAAAAGGGTTTGGCACAAGAGTTTCAAGATTTAGGGTTCTTGAGAAAAGTTTGGAATTTTTTTGCAAATTTATGAGGCAAGGTTTTTCATGTTCTCTTGTATGAGAAGTGCTGAGATTATATAGGGGGAATTAGGTCAAAGTCATGTGGGCTTGGACCTTGTAGAAGAAGATATAATTTTATCTTATTTGTTTTTCATTATTTAATGAATAAATCAAAAAAAATTAAAATAATTAAAATAATTAAGATAAAATAGGTCATGTGGTGGGAGAACAAGGTATGAGGTGTATGAGGGGTATAAAGCACGTTTGGAATCTCAAACCATAGCCCGATAGCCCAAACTATCAAGATTGCTCAATTTGAACTTCATGCATTTTCTCAAAATTTCCCAACTTACAATGATCATAACTCACTCAGTTTTCATCTTTTGAAGGTGATCTTGAACTTTTGGGAAAGTTCAAGATGTCCTCTACAACCTATATGTTGATAATTTTTGCTTTGGAAGAATTTATCTTTATGTAAGTTGCCTTGACAAAAAGTGTCTTTTTGTTGACTTTTGAAATGACCTATAATGTTTTGGCCTATATCTCTCAAATGATGCACTTTTTGGACTTGAGCATAGATAGACAAAGTTGTAGAGAATTGAATTCCATTCAAAATGAGATTTTCTTGAGGAATCATGATCAAACCTTGATCAAATGATGAATATTAATTCAAAATGTTGACATTGACCAAAAATCTTTAAGTTTGACTATATGTTGAACATAATTGACTTTTTACCCAATATAGTCGATTTTTAGTCATCTGAGCCATTGACTGAGCAAACTTGTAATACAAGGCTTGAAGCTTAACATGAGCATTATTAGAGACATATGAAGAACCATGAAAACCACTTGAGACCATAGAAACCTAATCTTCCTTGAGAAATAGAAAACCCTAGTTGTGAGTCCATTGCTTAGGAGGAGAATTTATCTGATCAAATCTTGAGCCACCTTGAGCATTTGAGAACCCTAGGAGAATTTATTGACGAAAATGAGAGAGTAAATTTTGGGGTACAATAGCTTCCCTTGTTCAATATTCTTAAACCTGAAGAGTTATATTGGCATGTCCGTCATTCGTGACTTGAAGGTAGAAGATGATTGAACACTTAAGTGCCCTAAAATTTGCACTCGCCTGTGCAAGAAGTAATGATGTTGGTTGATAATATTGCTTGAATGGGCTTAAAGATGCCATTCAGAGAGATGACAGAATATCGTTGGAAATGGGCTTGCGGATGCCATCCAAAGTAATTGTTGATAGGAGTACTAGAATTTGTCTATGCTCGACTTGATCTGATGGAAATGCTTTTCAGAACGAAGACCTGAAGGAAAATGTTTGTCATGTAGATAGACGTCCCATCCTGTTTTGGGAATTGATCTACAGTCTGTTTTTATTGGTAAACCCGTCCTGTTTCGGGAATTCATACCACCTGGTGATAAAGATAGTCGCCCCGTCCTGTTTCGAGAATTGATCTTCACTTGGTCATAAAGATAGAAAGATAGTTTCCCCGTCCTGTTTCGGGAGTCATTCTTTAACCTGTTCATGTAGATAATCTCCCCGTCCTGTTTCAGGAATTGATCTACAGTTTGTTTCCATAGATAGTTGCCATGTCTTATTTTAGGAATTAATCGGTGTCTGGTCATACAGATAGTTGCCCTATCTTGCTTCAGGAATTAATCTGCGACTTGTTTATAAAGATAGAAATAAAGTTTCCTCGTCCTGTTTTGGGAGTTAATCTTTACTTGGTCGTATATATAGTTTCCCTGTCCTGTTTTTGGAGTTAATCTTCAACCTGTTCATGTAGATAGTCACCACATCCTGTTTCGGGAATTGATCTACAGTTTGTTTTCACAGATAGTTGCCATGTCTTGTTTCAGGAATTAATTTGTGTCTGGTCATCTAGATAGTTGCTCTGTCTTGTTTCGGGAATTAACCTGGGACTTTCTTTTTGTTTGCCGTAGAGATAGTTGCCCCGTCTTGTTTCGAGAATTAATCCCCGACCTATTTGAGAATGGTTGATGATATTCGTCTAATTGTAGATTTTACCTGAAAAGATAAAGAGTTAGTTGTATGCAATGTTATGATGTATGGAATGCATTGCTTAATAATGTTCTCAAAGTAAATGAGAGTGTGCTATATGCATTTCGTATGCATATGCTATGACAAGTATGAATGTGAGATGTTGTTGATGCGTATCGGTGGCTCTGTATAATTTCTCTGTCTGGGGAAAATAAATCCTTGGCTATTGTTAGGGGTGAAGACTATGTGTAATCCTCAATATTTGTTTAGAATTCCTCCACTGGGAATTTCTACTTTCTGTTTGAGGAAACTCTGCCGGGGAATTTGATTTCTTCTTGGGGAGAAGAGTTCAAGAACATTGGTTGTTCATCTCTCTATTGGGGAATTTAGTTCTCATATACCCTGACTGGGGATAAAAGAACGCTCATCATGTCTTCCTGGAAACCAATAGTAACCAAACTGAGTAGGTGACCATGTCTCTTGGTGAATTGAGAGTTGTCGGGAACCTTTGAGACTAATCCCTCGAGCTTGGAAGGTATCCTTACGAAGTTTATCTGGATGGTATTCCTACAACTGGAAGCCATGACCATGCAACACAGAACAAAGATAAATTCCATAGATCCTTGAAATGGTTAGTCATGATGTTATAATGTTATGATGTTATGATATCATGATACCATGTTCAAATAGATAATCAAACATAATCAAAGCACGCAAAGGCCTTAGGTTTAAGGCTTGCATGGGGTTTGTAGGTAAGTTCCCTCTTGAAGTTTAGTTGGCTCAACCTGTCCTAAAAAGTAACTGGATTCTAGGGATCTCAATATCACTGACTTTTCCCACAAATTTTATCTAGCACGGCAACTGACTTGCCACGAAACAAAACTCGAGAGTCTAATCTCAATGAGTGTAGTATCAAGTATCAACCAACTTCGGACTGCATCAAAGCCGGCCATCTCACTATATTCTAATGGCTAAGTTGGGTCAATTAAGGTTCTACGGTCAGTTAGTGCTTATGACACCACGCGGCAGCCTAGTACTCTCCCCGACTGACTCAAGGGACACCAGTACAAACCAATGTGTCGCACCAACATAGCCATCACTTCAACCATATCGGTATACACTGTATAGTTTCCATGATCTATTGTTACTTACCTAAAATGTTCCCCAGATCCGGACATAGGATCTTTTCAAGAAAATAAACCCAAACAACCCTTTAAAAATAAAGCAGATAAATCAAACAAGGAAAGAATTTAAAAGTGATCTAACTCTAAAGGTAACCCCACTTTTTTTAGTCATCCCCAACAGAGTCGCCAGTTCTCCAATACGGTGGGAGAACTAACTTGTTTTTGCATTTTATCGCAAATACTGCGGATAGAAAGAGTCGCCACCGACTTTTCTTTTATCCAAAAAGGAAAGGGTGAAAGAACAGGAAAGACCTTCAAGATTTATGAGTTTGGCGGGTAGGTTATGAAAAGGGAAGGTGTTAGCACCATTTTCATCCATAGTTATCTACGGGCTCTTAATTGCTTAGCTCACTTTGAAAACTTGCTTTGTGTGTGTGTGATTTGAAAATATTTTGAAATCTCCAATGTAAGGCTGACTTTGTAATGATTCTTGTATCAGTCCTCAAGAATGCGTACAAAGTGTTTGTTTTTGAAAATATTTCAGAAAAGTGTTTTGTGTGAAAAACATTTTGAAAAGTGTGAGCAAGCGATTAACAATATTCTACCCTTACTCACGGTCATTTGTGTTATTTTCCTCCTCTTTTAGATAGTGATATCCTATTATTAGTTAGTAGGAAGCCCTATCTTTGGATGCAAAGGGACGGGCGTGAGTCATTGTTCAGTCATAGAAGGAAACTTGTAGGGATACTTAGCAATTCAAAGGGATTGTCATCATGTATTCATAGGCAACATCGAGGGACAAGATTATTTCTCGTAGGCAACTCAAGGGACATCGCAGGACCATGATCTTTATGATGATTTTAACCGAGGGTCTTTGCTAAGGATATCCCTATATTCGAGGGACATAACCACTTTTATTCGAAGGCAACAAGTGAGGTCACCCTAGAGGTGTGTGTGTGAAGAGTGATTCAATTCAGTTATTTATCTTATATTTAGGGTTATGTTTGTTTTTATGTCTTGTCTTACATGCCTAGTTACTATATAATAATCAGAAAATCAGTAAATTGCGGAAAGTAAAAGAAGAAATTAAAAGGTCATATGCTATTACAAGGCTTCGGGAGTGGGGGTACATACCTTAAAATCAGGAAAAGTAGTAAACCCTAATGAAAACTATTATAAATCGTAGTAGTTACATAATCGGAAAATAATGCGAAAATAATAAAGTACGCGAAGATTATGAAATAAAGGGAAGAAGAAAATTATTTTATGATTTTGATAGAAAAGAAATTTGATGATTAACCTAAAAACCTAATTGATTTTAATTGATTAAAAAAAGTTAGGTAATTAAATTAAACAAACCATAAAATCTAGGTTGATTTTAATTTAATCGAGAAAAACCTAAAAAAGTCAAATTAGGGTTGATTAAATAAAATCTAAAATTCAATTCAATTGATTAAAAAAAACCTAAAATCAAATTAAAAACCTAAAATTAAATTAGGTTTTGTTAAAAAAGTTTTTGAAAAAAGGTTTTAAAGAAAAAGAGTGAAAAAGAGTGAGAAACATAGAAAATAACCAAAAGAGTAGAGGTTGGGTGTTGAACCGACACCCTCAAGCATTCTCCACGCATAACATACCACCAGGCCAAGCGGTGGTTGGTGTCAAGATATCAGGTTCAATGCATTATATAATAAACCTACAAAAATAATGAAAATATGAAAAAAAAATTGGCAAAACGGGGGATCGAACCCGTGACCTAGGAGAGGAGTGACTTAGCGCGCGCGTTTCTACCACTGGGGTGACTATACATCCGTTTATATAATTAAATTAATTAATATATAATATATAAACAAATATATTGACCGGAGAGGCGTCGGAGCCCTAGCTCCGGTCGTTTTCTCCAGCGACTTGTTTCTTTCAAATCCTGCAAAACCAAAGCGTTAATGATCCAAAAATGTCCTACGCCCCTAAAACAAAGGTTGCGAATCTGATGGGAGTATTTTTGTAAGCTAAAACGCAAGGGTTGAAGGGCTATGAGGAAAACATATGAATCGGTGCTAGCATGGTGGTTTATGATTCATTATGCATGAGACCTCCATGATTGTTCTAACTTGCACTTTCAAAACACATAAACACATTAGAGACGTTAATACATGTTAAAGCAAACAATAAATTAAGATATGAATGTCATTAACATTATGAAATCGAAGATGTCACTCAAGGAGATTTCATGCGTTCTTGACCATCCAATTTGGTCCACACTTACTCTATAGGCTTGCTGGAAGAGAATGGAGTGGATATTTTGCAGTGAAAAGGGTTTGGCGCAAGAGTTTCAAGATTTAGGATTCTTGAGAAAAGTTTGGATTTTTTTTTTGTAAATTTGTGAGGCAAGGTTTTTTGTGTCCTCTTGTATGAGAAGTGATGAGATTACATAGGGGAATTAGGTCAAAGTCATGGGGGTTTGGACCTTGTAGAAGAAGAAATAATTTTATCTTATTTATTTTTCATTATTTAATGAATAAATAAAAAATAATTAAAATAATTAAGATAAAATAGGTCATGGGGTGTAAGAAAAAGGTATGAGGTGTATGATGGGTATAAAGCACGTTTGGACTCTCAAACCATGGTCCAATAGCCCAAAATATCAAGCTTGCTCAATTTGAACTTCATGCATTTGTTCAAAATTTCCCAACTTGCAATGGTCATAACTCACTTAATTTTTATCTTTTCAAGGCGATCTTAGACTTTCTAGAAAGATAAATATGTCCTATTCAACCTCCATGTTTATCAGTTTTGCTTTTGAAGAATTTATCTTGATGTAAGTTTCCTTGACAAAAAGTGTCTTTTTGTTGACTTTTGAAATGACCTATAATGTTTTGGCCCATATCTCTCAAATGATGCACTTTATGGACTTGAGATTAGAGAGACAAAGTTGTATAGAATTGAATTCCCTACAAAATGAGATTTGGTTGGGGAAAAGCTGATGAAGCATGTGAAAGTTATGTCTGGTCAAAGTTCAGTTGACTTCTTCTAAGGAAACCCTAATTTGACAACTTTTGATTTTTGATGATTTGAGGGCTTTTCTTGAAGAATCATGATCAAAACTTGCTCAAATGATGAATATTAATTCAAAATGTTGATGTTGACCAAAAATATTGAAGTTTGACTGTATGTTGACCTTTTCAGTCATCTGAGCCATTGATTGAGCAAACTTGTAATACAAGGCTTAAAGCTTGACATGAGCATTCTTAGGGACATATTAATAACCATGAAAACCAATTGAGACCTTAAAAACCCAATCTTCCTTGAGAAATAGAAAATCCTATTTGTGAGTCGATTTTTTAGGAGGGGAATTTATCTGATCAATTCTTGAGCCACCTTGAGCATTTTAGAACCCTAAGAGAATGTCTTGAATAAAACGAGAGGACAAATTTTGGGGTAAAACAACATTCAAGAGAGGATTGCAAATAAACAACGCAAATGATCCTTTGGAGATAAAGAACACAAAGGAAGTAGCGCGAGAACGGCGAATTGAATTGAAGTCTTGTGTGCAATAGGTACAATTGATCGTGCGTGAAAACTTTGGAGATAAAGAACGCAAAGGAATAGCAATATCGACAAGTTAATTGGTATCTATTGTATCTTGGTCTTTCTCAAGATCAAAAGAAGAGAAGAGATTGAATCAACAACAAACAATTAGGGTTTGTATGGTTGCTCTTGGAACACTTCTCTTGTAACAATTTTTTGCATAGTAAGAATTATCCTAATTCCAAAATTGGAATTGGGGGGAGACGTAGCCATAGCGAGGACAAATTGGCGAACTTCCTAAACAAATCCTCGTGTCTATTTTTCTTATCACTTTACTTACTTAATTTTCATTTATCAAATTGTCAAATAGCATCGAGTAATCGATCGACTCATAAAAATTTTTCCGTGATCGTTTTTATTTTTAATTGTGTGTTGATTTGCTTATAATAATTTTTGATTATAAGTGCTTTTTTATATCAACACAACTCAAAGGAAAATTCTAAAAATTCGACCGTACACCAAGTGTTCGACCAATTTTATAGTTTGTTCTTTTGGTAGTTACTATTGAAAATAGTATTGCTAGTAACTTGCTATAAATGATTAATATCTTGTTACTTGATTGAAGTTTATAAATTCAGTATATATTGTTAATTCCATATATCTCATTACATTAGCATATCTGACGTTCAATAACTTGGTTCGTATAGACGATAATTTTTTTTATCTAAATCGAAACCTCCCGCGTGCACTCTTTTTAAACTATTTTTTTAAAACCATAATTTTTATCTAGATTTTTTGGCTTGGTGATCTATTCACCCCCTCTAGATAAGGCTTCTTCGTCTAACATCTATAATCGAATAATTAATCAAAATTGTACATTAATGATCTTCGTCTGCGATTGCGACCACAATGTTGAAGGTTTTAACTATGATTTGATGAATTTCATGTATCATAAAGATGCTGAGAAATATTTACTTGCGTTAAAAAAATGGATTGACTAGAAGTCATGTACTGAATACTATTATCGCATGCATTCTTAATCCATGTTTTATAGAAGTTCTATGAAACATATTGTTATTCTTTGTTGTTGGTTGTTTAAGTATCTAACTAGTTTATAAATGCGCATGTTCTGCTATGAAAATCTTTGATTGAGGAAATGTATGTTAAAATGAATAGAAGAAAAACTTGTAGAAATGAAGGAGAAAATGAGAGCAGTGAAAGAAGCAGAATAAGCATAAGCAATAAAATGTTTAATATCAACTGAAGTTGTAGAAAGTAACATATGTAGCAATAACTATTGTTTTTAATTGGATCATGTAAGAAGAAACACAAAACATGAATTATACATAATGCTCTACTTAGTGAAGCATTATTATTAATTATATCCAATTGTGTTTTTGTTAATTTGGATTTATGTTTGTTTTAATTTAGTTTGTAGCTTAAAGTGATTTTTTAGGCTCAACAAAAAATCAATCAAATAACCCGTTTAAATCGTGTGTATAAATACACAATTCGTGTTAATCCAACCGTCCAAACCAATTTAAAAAAGGAATGAAAATATACTTATATGACTCAACAGCAGGTTGAGATGGGTAGGATTTTTGGATCCAAAATTGCCCAACCTAACCCGTTGTCCAACCTTAATTATGACAGTTACCTACACTTCCCCCTCAATGTAGATAACATAATCATAAGTAATTGGATTGTTATATTTATAAATAATCCAAAAACCCTTGAGAGGCTATAATAAAATGCATATGCTAAATATATAACTAGTCTTGTCTAGTTCTTGTTATCTTTATAAAAGGAATTTTGCAGATAGTGACATAATAAGAAGATTATTCTACATAAAATAAAGCTAAATGGAATGATACAATCTAAATATTAACCTAGCAAAGCAACAACCTCATTAAAATCACTTTCAATTCTCACCCCATTTAAGCTATGTGTAATGTATTCGTATCGCGACTTTAGAAAAATCTTGTACCACATATTAATTTCTCAATCAATACCGATACTAGTGCAATCCCAAAAGTGGTTAAGTTAAACAAAATTACCTTTATGAAAGTCATGACAGTTTTTTTTGCAAGCAAAAGACTTATTAACAGCGAACACAAGTGATACTGAATCCGATTACAAAAAGCTGATTAAACCAGGAAATTTGTCCACTCTTATTGAAATTGTCCCATAACCGATCCCGTTGATGAAATTTGATTCCTAACTAACGTTCAATTTCCATCCAAACTTTCTTTGAAATTGAACAAGAAGAAAATAGATTTTCAAACATTTCGTTATGTTGGAAACATAACACACAGAATAAATCCGTGCTCCATATTAACAATTCTTCTCTTTAATAGTTAGTCTTTATTTAAGTTTATGTCATTTATTTAATGGAAAATGCATCTTTCCAATTTCCATCTACTTTCTCTCCCTGAACATTCTTTCCTCACTCTTTCATCAAAATCAAACTCATGAGAGATGATGACGTGTCGGTATAGAATGAGATCGTAAAAGATCCCACGGTAACCCATGCGCCTTCACGTACCAAATCAATGCCTATCAGGTAGAACTTTCTCGAACACATAAGAAATGGTTACAAATACACAACAAACAAAACCACGATCGAAAATCCAACGTCTCTGCGTCCAAATTCCGCAACCGTGCTTCGTTTCGCGATTCCAGAACCAGGTAAAATTCCAAACTCTGACTCTTATATTCATCCGATCCATCATTATTGATCGGTTTTACATATATTATTCTTCAGAAATTTCAGTAAAAATTGTTTATATCTGCATGTAATATTTTGATTGTTAATTTTTCTATTAATTATAGGTGTTGGAAATTGGTGTTTTAAGTTTACACTGCATCAAATTATCAATGAAAATCTTGATTCTAAGACCTGTGTTTTCTTTCTGTTGAAATTGGGTGTAGTAGGGTGAATTGTCCTTAATTTATACTGTGATCAATCATCATGATTATGTTTAACGAATTTTTTTGTGTGATGATAGGTGTAACGAGATCAACATGAGGGGAAGAAGCTACAGTTACAGTCCGTCACCTCCAAGGTATGGTCGAAGAGAACGCAGTCCTAGTCCTAGGGGCCGTTACGGAGGCCGTTACAGAGGTCGTGATAGAGATTTGCCAACAAGTCTTCTTGTCCGGAACCTGCACAAAGATTGCAGGTATTCAAAGCTTTATAGTAGTTTTTTATTTTATTTAGACTCGTCTTTATTGTATTGCCATTACGATAAACTATAAGAGAAGTTATTTAGAAAGATTTTCTAGATTAATGATTTGGATAGAAGCATGATTCTGAATACAATATTATGGCGCAAATTGATTCATGGAGCCGATCCCATTTAGTGGGATTAGACTTGATTATTGTATTGCTATTATTCTGGTTCCTTGTGTATGTTTTTTGCTTGTATTCTAGCATGGCGTTTAATGGAATGGTTCGTTTTTTTACCGCAATATTTGGTTTTGCAGGCCGGAAGATCTGCACGATCCATTTGGCCAGTTTGGTCCTGTCAAGGACGTGTATCTGCCTCGTGATTATTATACAGGGTGAGTATATACCTGTCTGAAACATAGCCGATAAGCTTTTATAGTTTATTTTGTTTTATGAGAGGCATAGGTTGAGGCTTGGATTTTATTTAAACATGGCTTATGTGGAAGTTGTGTCTGGTGTTATTATTTCCTGATTTTGAAAAAAAAAAAATTATGGGTTGTATTATTTTAATTTTTCCAATTTGTTATAAGTAACCTGGAATTTACAATCCACTCATTTTATGGGAATTTGGTTTTTTTATTGAAAGTGTTGAAGACAAGAATGAAGTAATAAGAGTGTTGTGTTGAAGTCAAGAATGAAGTAATAAGAGTGTCATTGTGAAGACACCCACCAAGTAGTAAGTCTTGAAGCTCAGGGGGATGTTAGTTTTCCAAAGATTGAGTGTGAATTGGTTATGAAGAAGTTCAAGTCTTGAAGTTCAGGGTGATGTTAGTTTTCCAAAGATTGAGTGTGAATTGGTTATGAAGAAGTTCAAGTCTTGAAGATTTGGCACTTACAAGGTTAGAATTGTGTGGTGTTTATTATTGAATTATGCGGAGACTCGAGAGTATGACTTGTGTTGGAGACGGGTCGCATTTGTGAATAATGAATATCTATAACCCACATTGATTCAGTATGCAGACGTGTTCATTTGTTGCGCCATGTATATCTTGTCTTAATGCTTTTGGATCTTCTTTTCCAGGGAGCCAAGGGGATTTGGGTTTGTTCAATTTGTGGACCCAGCTGATGCTGCAGATGCCAAATATTACATGGATGGTCAAATTCTTCTTGGTCGTGAGTTAACTGTGGTGTTTGCTGAAGAAAACAGGAAGAAACCTCAAGAAATGAGAGCAAGAGAACGGGGAAGGTAAGGATGTAGGTTATTTATTTTCTGTAATGATATCAAAGTTAGTAATTAAATCATGCATCATTGTGTCCTTTTGAAATTGCATGTTTTTAGTCTATTCTCGATTAAGTATTTCACATTCTTATTCAATCTATCCCTGGAATAGGTCATATGATTATAGGAGATCTCCACGTCGTCGCCCTTCTCCTTCACCACGCTATGCACGGACATATTCTCCTAGTCCAGACTATTCCCCCTCTCCCAGACAAAGGCGATACTCCAGATATTCCAGGTTTGTTATTGCATTAGCTTTTTACTCAATTCCATTTTGTGGCGTAAACTATTTGCTGTGTTTAATTCTTAGTAAGGCCCGTTCTGTCATAATTCAGGTCAATTTCACCAAGAGACGGGAGGTATAGGAGGGGATCATACTCCAGATCTCCTTATGCATCAAGAAGCCCCAGACGAAGTAGGAGTTACAGCAGGAGCATAAGTCCAGGATACTCTAGGTGATTTAACTTGACAAGCTTGGTTAATGTGGGAGATGATGTTCTAATTTTTTGTCATTTCTAAAGATGCTTGTGTTCAGTGCTTCAATGTTGTTGATTGATATGGAAGTAGTAAGGATTTGTCGTAGCTTTGTTTATGCTCTATATTTAGCCCTGTTTTTTAATATCAAAAGTTCTACTGGATTTAGTTTTTTTGTGTGCTTTTCTACCTCCAATTCTTGTTTTTACCAATTTCACCGAGTAACTTATATATTTTTTTTTTTTGCAAACTTGAGTAAAGTTTGTGTAAATAAAAGGAAAACAGTGCATTACATATTGGGTGGCATCAATCTTGTTTAGATTGAATTAAGTATTTCTTGTGACATATTAAATCAAGTTAACTTGCTGAGGGCGTGACATTTAACGAATTCTAACTAATCATGTTTATGGAGATGTCAAAAGTGATTGGTTTAGAATCAATTTTGAAATTTTTTTTTAAGGATAACTGATTGTATCTTCAAAAGCAGTTGAAGTTAGCGAATGAAAGTCTTAATTTTAAAACGATTTTTACACAAAAGTTAATTGGTTTAGGTAGTGTATTGAGAGTGTAAAATAATTTTACATTGTCATTTAATTGGATTTTTTACTTTTTAAAACTTTTTTACTTTTTAAAAAATAACCGCATATCTCCTTTTCTCTTAAAGGAGATTTTATGTAGTGATAATGATATAAAATAATTTTGTATTTTAATATGTTTTTATTTTAATTTACATAAATTATGAGGAACAAAAACGGATTAAGGCGACCAAGGAAACAAATAAATGCAAAACAGGATCTGGTATAAAACTACAAAGCAACAACAAATGACAACCGTTGTTTTAGTATGAAGATGATATCTTTATGTTCATTGCTCGTTTCGTGAGAATTTAATTTGCCACCCTTGAAGTTGAACATGACATTTCTCTTTTTTAGTGTTTTTACGTTATACTCATGTAAATACCAATAATTTTGAGAAGATTAAGTGGTTTCATAATATTTTTTTTAAAGTAATAGCTGGAATTTTATTAGGTTTTTAAATTTTCGGTTATGGAAATTTCAAATTTCTAGTTTGAAAATTTCAAAATTTACGTGAGAATACGTAATTTATCAAATTTTTTGAAATTTCTAATAGTTAAAAAAAAAAAAACTAAGTCGATAAAAATATTATCGACTACATATATACATATAATAACTGTCATACATATAAAAATATAAAATAAATTATAATGACTTTTTAACTTCGTTTTTTTAGTGACTAAAGCGATTTGTATATGTTGATTTTTACGCTTTTGTATTATTAGTATAATTTTGTTTTCAGTGGTCAGTGACGGAGACAACAGACAATCAACTTTTAATTTTACTTGAACTCAATGATTGTTGACAAAATCAACAACAATGATTTTATGTCTGTTCTTATACATAGGTGGAGCTAAGGCAAGAGAAAAAATGTGATGTTAAGTGATCGCGATTTTAAGAGTCTATCAGGTGTAGTGATTGTAAGGGCACAGTCTAATCACATAGTTTTAAAAGATACCGAACCCATAAGGATTGATAATCAAACTACTGTTATCTATAGTCATTGTAAAGCTAGGGCTAATGATTAATCTTGGGTTTGGGTGAGATGAAAATAAATTTGGATTTAAATGAAATATTTGATAACGGGACACCGGTATGTAATATGTTGGACTTCAGGAATTTCAGTAAGTCATTGACATAGCTTTGAGTATTAAAATATTATTTTAGTAGAAACTATCAATTTAAAAACTTTTATCTCACACTCTTTTAATTATTGATTCTGACTATATTATTATACTTAAATGTTTGCTCTCGCTGTCTCATTTAAAATCTAAAAATACTTTTTGAAAACAAATAGAATCTAATTAATTCTAAACGCTCTCTGTATTTAAAATTAATGTTTGATTATCATTATCCGGTTAAAATCTCAAACTCTCGTTATGTCGATTTTAACTTTCTTTTGTCTTTTACTCGTAACAAAACAGTTTTAATACTAAATGTTGGAAATCAAACCAGAAAAATATTTTATAAATGTTTATGCCAATTCATTATCGAACCCTTTCAGTTATATAACCTTACATACTGGTATCAGGAAAAATAGTCATACATGTTATTGAGTACCAACACAAAATTACAGTAAACAAACAATAACATAATAATGATTATTAAGTATAAAATAGTAAATATAAATGAAATAAGAATCTGAAATTAATAGAGGAAATTGAAATTAATGTTAAATTTCTAGTGCCAAGTGCAGTCTTCCATAATATGCCGACAGGATTTGCTTTGCGGAAAATATTAACTTGAATGCATGAAAAATATAAACTAAAACAAAGTCTGAAGGATGAGAATAAAATTTACTCGTGCAATTGCTCTCCGATGTAGAAAACTATTGCTAATTCAGGTGGGAGAATATCTGCTTAAAATTTCTAAAGTAATGGTTCTGAATTATGAGAAAATTGAACACAAGTGTGCCCCTTGTTTGCTTCCTGGTTGCTTCCTTTTTATAGCCTGTTTGTAACTTTCGTTGGAGAAGATTTAGGAGTCATATGACAATTGGAAGACACGACTTCTCCAAATAATCAGGGACATGGTCATCATGGAGTGGAGTATAATACGGACTCAGTTGTTGCAGTTGAGAGAATATAGAAGCTTCGTTGCAGACATGAAGAGAACCACGTAATGAAATTATAAATTGTGGCGAGGGGCATGCCTTGTGTGCCGTAGAGCACACAAGTCAAAGTTGTGGCGACCGTAATACGTGTGTGTCGAGGGGCACACATAATTCCAATGTGTGGCGACCGTAACACATGTGTGTCGAGGGGCATACATAATTCTAATGCGTGGCGACCAAATGGAGATTGTGACGAACGTCACAGTCCTCTTCCATGCAATTTCCTTCTGTTTTTTTGCTATAAAGTCATTTTAACTCATTTCTTTATCATTTCTTCTTCTTTTCTCATGCAAGTCTCGTGGAATGCAAATACCTGAAACACACTTAAAATACCAATATAATGCAACATAATTAACAGAAAGTGGTAACATCATTTATGATAATCGAGCCGAATATGCAATGCATTTTTGTGTTATTAAATTCTCCCATGCTTGAACCTTTTCTTGTCCTCAAGCAAATAATCAGTATGATAATCAATTAAACACGAGTTAAACGTAAATACATGATACAACTCAAATCGTACGTGGTTGCGAGGTATTTTCGTTAGAACAATGAAAGCTCAATATCAACACTAAACATACAGTAATGACACTAAACAACCCCACCTTATGCAGACCAGTCTCAGTCATGCTATTATAGCTCAACCTAGTTCTTTTCGCTTTGTTTCATCCGTTTTATTCGAGTGCAATCACATTAAGCCCTTTTATCTTTTTGCACGCACATAGTAGAGTAGCCGGTTAGTGATGGTCATTTTAAGCACGGGGTTCGGGTACATAAATTTGGTAACCCCTTTATTTACCCAATCGCAAGTTACGAGGGATCGAACCATAGTCCGCCCTACTAAGTTCAGCACCAGATACCTCTGAATCAACTTACATCGGGTTGTTATAACATATTTTGTAGGTTCCACAACTGTTGGATTAAGTAACTGAGTGAGGATCACCTAACTTAATTAGTGCATTCCCTATTTTCAATTCATCATGGCACGATATTTTTGGAAATTTTTTAAGACCATTCACTTATATTCATCGCCTCTCTACGTAGTTTGTTTTTAAGATGGTGTCGACTTATTATATAAACTACTCGGGGTTACTTTAAAGCTTAAGGTTTCAGTATAATAGGTACTTAAATCGATCTCACGTAAGCGGGGGTTTTAGAGTGTCAAGACGGTATCAATTTTGTTTAAATTTTACTCAAAATTTCTAACATATCTTAAGAGTGAGAAACCTATATACTTTTCGAATGTGTCAAGTAATTTATCTAAATTTCGAATGTGTTAAGATGGTATAATTTTTTTGTTATGGCTCAAGTAAGTGAGGAAGTTAAATAATAAAAAAATCTGCATATAAAGACTTGATAGTACATAAATGTTTATTTAAGGGAAATAAGCGATAATGTAAATCTACTAAGAAAGTGGTAAATGAAAGCGGTAAAGCTTCCTCTCCCATACTTAGACCAAGCATTGTCCCCAATGCAACAATGTAATGTGAGAAAGGGATAAAGAAACTGAGATGATGACTACTCGTCGCCTCAGCCACGTGCTCTGCGATGTGCCCTTGCTCGTGCTCGTCCACCTGCATAATCTCTACCTTGGAAAGGCTCTGCACCAAATCCCAGAAGTCTGACATGAGTAACAAAATCGCGCAGGCCGTCAACACGATAAGTCAATGCTCGCATCTCTTCGGTTAGCTCCGACATACTACAAACATTCCAGTAGGCGTAGTCGTGTTGATCTTGCTGAAGTTGTCGGATCTCCTGCATCACCTTATTATGTTGCGCTTCCATTATTTGGTAATGTTGAGCTTCTGCTTCATTATGTCGCAACATTTCAGCCTAAATATCATAAGAGTAACTGGATGGCCCTGGTTTCTTCTTCTTCGGGGCTGATGCCCGGATGATGAACCTGCAAAATTTTCAGGACGAATTTGTGCAGCAGGTGGGTGGATGTCAGGTTGTAGAGCTTCTTGCTCCAGTAATTGCTCTATTTAATCGGGCTCAACATTATTCTAACCACCTTGGTTATCCTGGACGTTTTCACTAGTAGCAGGAGCATTCAGATCATAACGCCACTTCTCTATATTCATTACATCGGTGAGCATGAGATTAGGCAAAATAATACTCAGAACTACTTTATTATGCACCATAAGATTATATTTTCCATCCTCTCTAGCCTTGATTAGGTGACCAACATGATAGTTGTCAATATCGATAAATAGGGCTAGAAATGAAGGCAAATTCACTAGTCTGTCCCCCAGGTTCAAAGCAAGTAGTATAGAGGTAACTAACCCTCCAATACAGAAAGGTGTAATACCCCTTGCACAAACAGATTGGATATATGCCAAGAGGAAGGCACTAGCATTGATCTTCTAACTAGGCGTGAAGGTGCAATGCAGGACAACCAATTCCTTAGAGTTCACTTTGTTGTTGTTCATCCTCCCGAAAATGGTGTTGGATAGAATGCAGTGAAAATAGCGGATGGATGGATTATGAATAGAGGAAGTAAAAAGTCCCTCCCAACTAGAAGGTCGCTCACCAGTTAAAGAGTGCCATAGTATGAATGTTGTTTACGCCCAATCTACCTCTGGAGGGATTCAGTAGTATACTTCTCCTCTACGAGGGAAGCGTAGAAAATCACTCAGAGCTTTCTGATTCAAAGAATATTCGGTGTAAAATATTCTAAAATTTGCAGTTCTGGTGAGGTACATATTTTCATCAGTAGGTGTGTTGTAAGAGAAGGAACTTATAAATTCCAAGGTTAAGGATTCATATGTGGGGTGGTTCAGTGTGCAGACATATGTCAGGTCATAATTTCAAAACAGCCATTGCACACTGTCTAACAACCCCAAACTCATGCAGATAGTTTACATCGATATACCTTGTAGATGTAACTAAACGTTGATAGAACATTCGGTACGGTGCTTCCTGATGTTCCCCAGCTTCTCCATTTCTAAACATAATTCTTGAAAGGTCAGGTTCTCCTCTTTGGTGTTGGATTCTTCGAGATAATGAGCCACAAAGACGGTGGATGGTTTAGGTTTCGAAACTGACAGAAAGATAGGTTGTGGGTTTTGGTTTTGCTTCATCCGTAGGACATCCTGAAAACTGATTTTGTTGGACAACTTGTACCAATAAAGGTTTCAACTTGAAATTGTTCAGAGTGATAGCGGGGGCAACAATGTTGTTGTGAGGTTCCTCCAGCGATGGGGCAGCATAAGTCTTCAAAGGACGACTTTAGGGTCCTCCGGCCATTCTAGGTTCGGGTTCAGGAAGAGATAAGTTGGGAAGATTGATTCGGGAAGGTTGTACTTAATTTGGTATTCTCTAATTCGGCGTCTTATACTAACAAAACGCTCAACCTCGTCGATTGGTTGCTCCAATTATTTGCCTTGAGAGAGAGTGTTTCGCATATAATCAACAGATAAAAGGGAATAAAATTTGCTTCCTTAGTCTATACTACGTAACAAAGGAATCACAATATTGACTAAATCAGTTCACGACAACGATGCCAAAAACTTGATCGCGACTTTAAGAGTCTATCGGGTATAGTCACTGCAAGTGCACAGTCTAATCGCGTAGTTTTAAAAGATATTGAACCCACAAGGATTGATAATCAAACTACTGCTATCTATAGTCAGTGTGTAAAGCTAAGGTTAATGATTAATCTTGGGTTTTGGGTGAGATGAAAATAAACTTAAGTTTAAATGAAATATTCGATAACAGGACACCGGTATGTAATATGTCGAACTTTGGGGATTCAGTAAGTAATTGGCATAGCTTGAGTATTAAAACACTATTTCAGTAGAAACTATCAATTTAAAACTAATATTCGATTACCACTATCTGATTAAAATCTCAAACTCTCGTTATATCGATTTTAACCTTCTTTTACCTTTTACTCGTAACAAAACAATTTTAATATTAAATGTTGGAAACCAAACCAAAAAAGTATTTTATAAATTTTTATGCCAATTTATACCGAACCCCTTTGGTTCTATGACCTTACATACTGGTATCATGGAAATAAGCCATACATGTTATTGAGTACAAACACAAAATTACAGTAAATAAACAATAACATAATAATGATTATTAAGTATAAAATAGTAAATAGAAATGAAATAAGAACCTGGAATTAATAGAGGAAACTTAAATTAATGCTAAACTTCTAATGCCAAGTGCAATTCTCCACAATATGCCGGCAGGATTTGCTTTGCGGAAAACAATAACTTGAATGCAAGAAAAATATATAAACTAAAACAAAGTCTGAAGGATGATAATAAAATCTACTCGTGCAATAGCTCCCCGATATGCAAAAATATTTCTAATTCAGGTGGGGAAATATATGCTTAAAATTTCTAAAACAATGGTTCTGAATCATGAGAAAATTGAACAAAAGTGTGCCCCCTGTTTGCTGCCTGGTTTCTTCCTTTTTATAGCCTACTTGTAACTTCTGTTGGAGAAGATTTAGGAATCGTGTGGAAACCGGAAGACTCAGCTTCTCCAAATAATCAGAGACGTGGTCATCATGGAGTGGAGCATAATACAGACTCAGTTGTTACGGTTGAGAGAATATAGGAGCTTCGTTGCAGACGTGGAGAGAACCACACAATAAAATTATAGACTATGTCGAGAGGCATGCCTTGTGTGCTATGGGGCACACAAGTCAAAGTTATGGCGACCATAACATGTGTGTGCCGAGGGGAACACATAATTCCAATGTGTGGCGACTGTAACACATGTGTGTCGAGGGGCACACATAATTCCAATGTGTGGCGACCGACTGGAGGTTGTGACGACCGTCACAGTCCTCTATCATGCAATTTTCTTAAGTTTTCTCCTTTAGAGTAATTACTCATTTCTTTGTAATTTCTTCCTCTTTTCTCATGCAATTCTTGTGTAATGCAAATACTTGAAACATACTTAAAATAACAATATAATGCAACATAATTAACAGAAAATGGTAACACCATTTATGCTAATCAAGTCGAATATGCAATGCGTTTTTGTGCTATTGTTAAGTCTTATGGGAAGGGATACAAATACGACATTGTATCTAGAAGTAATAGGGTAATTCATATTAGAATTGTCATCCATTTATCCATACCTTGCACACCCAAGTGGTTTACTCGTAATTCATTTCTAATTGTATAGACCGTTTCATGGAACAACTTGGAAAACAATTGAGAATGTTGATGAACTTGAGCATCTAATTGCATTCATATCAAAGGCCATGACTCTTCGCCTCATCTAAGTAAAACTGCAATGGAACAAAAATCACAATTTCCATAGTCACCAACATCAATAATGTCATCAACGTATATATGTAATAAAGTAGGAAACTGTGACAAGTCAAGATGTCTTGAAGATTCGGTGGACGGTTGACTATCAAACGACATACTTTATAGTTGACTTGCTATTTTTTGTGTGCATGATCTCTTTGTAGTATGAGCCCCCGAGCCCTCAACATACTCCCACTAGCTAAGATCACGATGCACACCACTCTCTTAACTCTTTCTACTTTTCTTAACTTCCCTCTTTGGCTTGTACTTCACTGGCCATGGCCACATATAAGTTGTGGATGAACGTGTTAGTTCCTGAACCTTTTTCTTTAACACTCTCTGGCCTACAATATCCAAAGTACTAAAATAAATCTTAAACTCTTCACACTATGCTTTTAAATCTCACTTTGTACGATGTAACACCCCAATTCTACCCCGACAAATTATATGAATAAATCAGAGTTATAAAAAATCATTCGTGCAAACGAATCGGGATGCCACAAATTATTCTATCAAAATTCATTGCATTCATCGTGGATATATAACACTTTTAAAACACCGGATGAACCGTCATCATGACATCTTTAATTAAACAATTCAACATCTACGCATCGGAAATTCTTAATAACATCTCTGTCATCATTACAACAACTTCAAAATAACACAATTTAATGATAATCAACTTAAAGTTCAATAACTGAATAATCACAATCAAAAGCAACAAGCGTTCATCCCTCCGAGTGTTGCATAAATTAAATAATTAATTAAGTTACGAGCGTTACAACTCTCCCCCACTTAGAATATTTTCGTCCTCGAAAATTTACCTCAAACCAAACAACTCAGGGTAGGAGTCTCGCATCTTGCTCTCCAACTCCCAAGTCATGATTTCTCCGGCAGCTCATAGGTAAACCACCTTAACCAAAACAATCTCTTTTCCCCTCAGAGTCTTTATTTCATGATCCGCGATCCGTACAGGCATCATGTCCACCGTAAGATTATCCCGTACTTGCACATCATCCACAGGAATCACATGAGATGGATCTGAAATATACTTCCAAAGTTGCGACACATGAAACACATCATGCAAATTCGAAAGATTAGGCGGTAAAGCCACTCTATAAGCAACATTCCCCACTCTCTCCGAAATCTGATATGGTCCAATAAAACGAGAAGTGAGCTTCTTAGACTTTAATGCTCGCCCAACACCAGTCACAAGTGTAACTCTTAAAAACACATGCTCACCAGCTTGAAATTCTAAATCCTTCCTTCGCTTGTCATGATAACTCTTCTGTCTACTTTGGAAAGCTTTCATCTTTTCTCGAATCAGCTTCACCTTCTCAGTAGTCTCACGAACAAGTTTAGGTCCAAGTACTACACTTTCACCAGATTCATGCCAACATAACGGAGTTCTATAACTTCGACCATACAATGCCTCAAAAGGTGCCATTCCAATACTAGAATGGTAACTGTTATTATAAGTGAACTCTATCAACGGAAGATAAGTATCCCACGAACCTCCCTGCTCAAGAACACACGCCCTTAGCAAATCTTCCAACGATTGAATAGTCCGTTCAGTCTGACCATATGTCTGAAGATGATATGCTGAACTCAATCTCAAATCAAATCCCAACGCTTCTTGCAAACTCTTCCAAAAATCAGAAGTAAATCTTGGATATCTATCTGACACAATGCACAAAGGAACACCATGGAGCTTCACAATTACACTAGTGTAAATCTCAGCCAACTTCGACACTGGAAAGCTGGTGTTAGTAGGAATAAAATGAGCTGAATTCGTAAGCCTATCAACAATCACCCAAATCGAATCACGCCCTCTTAAAGTATTAGGCAACCCCGTCACAAAGTCCATTGAAATGCTATCCCATTTCCATTCTGGAACTTCTAACAGTTGCATCAACCCTGTAGGCTTCTGATGTTCAACTTTCAACTTCTGACAAGTCAAACATGCATACACAAACTGAACCACATCACTCTTCATTCCAGGCCACCAAAACAAACCTTTCAAATCTTGATACATCTTTGTAGCTCCTGGATGAATACTTAACTTACTTCAATGGCTCTCTTCCAGTATCACCTTCTTCATATCAGCATCATCAAGAATACAAATTCGGTTACGAAACCTCAACACACCTTACGCATCTAACTTAAAATCACTATTCTCAGACTGATCGATTCTAACCATCAAATCTACTAGTTTAACATCCAACTGCTGAGCTTCTTTGATACTGTCTAGAAATTCATTATTAATCTTCAACATACCCAACATAATACTTCGCGGAGTAACCTCGCAAACTAAGCTCATATCTCTGAACTGCTCAATTAATTCCAACTCTTTAACCATCATTGCTGACATATGTAAAGTCTTTCGACTTAACGCATCAACTACCACGTTCTCTTTTCCTGGATGATAATTCAAACCAAAATCATAATCCTTTAACAATTCCAACCATCTTCTTTTCCTCATATTCAACTCCTTCTGATTTAATAAATACTTCAAACTCTTATGGTCACTAAACACTTAAAATCTAGAACCATAAAGATAATGCCTCCAAATCTTCAACACAAAAACAACTGCAGCAAGCTCTAAATCATGCGTAGGATAGTTCTTCTCATAAGTCCTTAACTACATTGACGCATAAGCAACTACCTTACCATTCTGCATAAGTACACCTCCTAAACCCATCTTAGAAGCATCACAATACACCATAAAAGATTCTCCTGGATTAGGCAACGTCAAAATCGGAGCCGACGTCAACCTCTTCTTCAATTCTGTAAAACTTTCTTTGCACTGAACATCCCACACAAAAGCTCTACCTTTACAATTCAACTTAGTCAATGGAAGTGCTAACTTGGAAAAACCTTCGATAAAACTTCTATACTAACCAACTAATCCCAAGAAGCTTCTAATCTCAGTAGCTGACCTCAGAGTTTCCCATTGTAACACAGAATCAACCTTCGATGGATCTACAACAATGCCACTACCTGAGATCACATGACCAAGGAAACTAACCTCCTTTAACCAGAATTCACACTTGGACAACTTTGCATACAACTTCTTCTCTTTCAAAACTTGCAATACTACTCTTAAGTGTTCAACATGCTCTTTTTTGACTTAGAGTAAATCAAAATATCATCAATGAACACCACCACGAACCGATCCAAATAAGTATGGAAGATACGATTCATATATTCCATGAATACTCCCGGCGCATTAGTAACACCGAAAGGCATCACCGAATACTCATAATGTCCATAACGCGCCCTGAAAGCCGTCTTCTGGATATATTCATCTTTCACTTTAATCTGATGGTAACCCGACCTCAAATCAATCTTGCTAAACATAAGAGCATCCACCAATTGGTCCATCAAGTCATCTATTCTTGGAAGCGGATACTTGTTCTTAATCGTCACTTTATTCAACGGTCTATAGTCAACTCGAATCCTCATACTTCCATCTTTCTTCTTTACTAACAACACTAGAGCTCCCCACGGCGATACACTTGGTCTTACAAACTTCTTTTCAAGTAACTCCTCCAATTGCTTCTTTAACTCTGACAATTCAGATGGGGACATCCTATATGGTGCCATAAACACAGGTCTGGTACCAGGTACAAGATCAATAGCAAATTCAACTTCCCTCTTCGGCGGTACATCAGGAATCCCATCATGGAAAACTTCAAGAAATTCACACACCACCTGCAATTCCTCAATTATAGCTTGAGTCTCTACAAATAGCGACGCCATCAACGAGAACATTTGTGCTTCCTCTTGCATCAACTTCCTCAACTGTCTAGAAGACAATAGACCATCTTCTTCTGCTTCAGGAGTAGAAAACTTCACCGACTTGTCATAACAGTTAATATGAACGCAGTTATGCTCTAACCAGTTCATACCCAAAATCACATCCAAACCTCTTAACGGTAAACAAACCAAATCAACAACAAAGTCTCTGTCGAAGATCGACAAGGGACACTTTAAACACACAAAAGAAGTAGTCACTGAACCCTTAGCTGGAGTATCGACGACCATTTCTCCATTCAAAGAAGACAACACAAGACCCAATCTTTCAACAAAATCAGAAATAATAAAATAATGCGTAGCACCAGTATCAATAATAGTAATTAAAAGAGTACTATTAATGAAACATGTACCTCTGATAAGTCTGTCCTCGACAGTCGTCTGATCCTCAACCAGAGCAAACACTTTACCATTTGTTCGAGCCCTATTCGGTTTCGGACACTGACTACCAATGTGCCCTTCTTCTCTACAATTGAAAAAAATCACACCCTTATGTTCACACTCAGATACAACATGTCCGTTCTTGCCACAACGGGAACATATCTTCACTTCAGTAGTGCACACATTAATCTTGTGTCTAGGTTTTCCACACTTAAAGCAAACCACACCAGTAGGAGCATCTCCCCCACTAGTCCTCTGACCCTGAGCAACTTTCTGTTTACCTTTACCAGCTGGGGTATCATAAGGCTTACCACGATTATGTTGGTGCTTACCCCTTTTCTCACTGATAATCTTGTAATGAGCATTATTATCCTCCTCATAAATCCTGCAACTATTAATCAAATCAGCAAAGACACGGATCATCTGGTATCCGACTGCCTTCTTGATCTCCGGGCGCAACCCATTCTCAAACTTGATACACTTCGAAAACTCAACATCAGCATCAGCGTAATGTGGATAAAACTTAGCCAACTCATAAAACATGGCAGCATACTCAACAACCGACATATTTCCTTGCTTCAGCTCAAGGAACTCAATCTCCTTCTTACCACGAACATCTTCAGGAAAGTACTTCCTCAAAAATTTCCTACAAAACACAGCCCAAGTGACATTCTCACCTTTAACTTCCAACTTCTGACAAGTCTCTAGCCACCAGTCATCAGCTTCGACTGCTAGCATATGAGTACCATATAGAACCTTCTGCACTGGAGTGCAATCCATCACACGAAAGATTCTCTCAATCTCTTTCAACCAGTCCAATGCTCCATCAGGATCATAGTTTCCCTTGAACGTAGGAGGATTCTCTCTCTGGAAAGTCGCCAAGCTACGAGATCCAACATTCTCGTTAGCATTCGACTGATTTTCCATCGCATGAGCCATTGCTTCTAAAGCAGCAACAAGTGCAACATCATTCCTTCCAGCCATCTCAACTTCTCACTACAACATAAACAACGGTTAGAACTCAAATTAATAATACTCGATTGTTAGACAACTATGACTCGACGATAAGGCCGGACCAACCTTTTGCTCTGAACCAACTTTGTAACACCCCAATTCTACCCTGGAAAATTATATGAATAAATCAGAGTTATAAAAAATCATTCGTGCAAACGAATCAGGATGCCACAAATTCTTCTATCAAAATTCATTGCATTCATCAGGGATATATAACACTTTTAAAACATCGGATAAATCATTATCATGACATCTTTAATTAAATAATTCAACACCTACGCAACGGAAATTCTTAATAACATCTCTGTCATCATTACAACATCTTAAAAACAACACAATTTAATAATAATCAAATTAAAGTTAAACAACTGAATAATCACAATCAAAAGCAACAAGCGTTCATCCCCCCGAGTGTTATATATCAGAGTAATGACACCGACTCGAACTACTGAAGGTATACAACCTTCACTCTCGATTACTTGCACGTTACCAACATAAGGGCAACATTGAAACATAAGAGGTGAGTGTCTAACAATATAATAAAGTGCATGATAATTAATATATTAAATTAGATCATATAACATCACATAACACTTCTTTATGCAGTCATATAATGCGACTCAATACTATGCAAATTCATGTGGTACAATTTGGAGCAAAACTCCCATCTCAAAATTTTTCCAATTAATAGAGGCATCAACAAGGCATAATCCTCCATCTCATTATTCGCCAATATAGGCCATCTCAACGAGCATAAGCTCCATCTCAGAATGTAATGTATGCGACACAATCATGAATGTTATAACAACACCATAATTGACAACATCTCAATACAACACCATCGTTGGCCAAAGGCCTGCATCTCAAAAGCATCTCAACATCTCTTCATCAACATCTCATATCATCATAATAATTTATCAAATATCATTTATTCGTCAAACATCATTTATTCATCATAAATTATCAAACACAACTGCATTATTAACATCTCATCAACAACTCAGCTGTACATTAATACGACAGTAACTCATCAATTTCACAACGTTGGCCATATGCCTATACTAGATATTGCCTATAATTAGTTAATCAACTAAGGCTTAATTCTAAGTCACCAAACCTCTACATATTGCTATTCTGTAATCTTACAACGTTATTATTATTAGTCCTACTGTTACAAACTAAACAGCAGCCTCTAAGCATTTCATCTTCATCATTCTACATAAAGATCAACGTAACAATCAACACAAGAACTAACTCTAAATCCATAAATTGGCTACTAGGACTACGCTTCCTATTCTTCATTTTAACCCTTAAGAATAAAGCTCATTGCGTTAGCTATTCAATGCTTCGAACGACACCTCAAATGGAGTCTGAAAACTCAAATTACAACATTCTCAAACTGATTCTGCCAAAAACCAGGCAACATGGATCGACGCATAACTCCTTGGATCGATGCGTAATGCAATGGACTCGCAACATGAGTCGACGCATCCTCTTTTCTATTCTTTCTAGAAACAATAAAATAATCTATTATTCTTTATTCTTTATTGGGCTTAAAACTAATACACCCCCTTATTACTACTTCTATTCCTTAAAAACAAGCCCACATCAAATAATATTATACTTCTAATATTATTTCACCACTTAATAAAATAATTAAATCTAATTAATCACAACACATCTTCTCAAATATTCCAAAAATAATTTAATTAAATAATTAATTGAATTACGAGTGTTACATACGACTCTTATCGTGACTGACCTCATATGCTCTGCAATGTGCAATTTCATCCAAAATACATGATTGATTTTAAATGAACAAGATGTCCTAATATTTGGAAACTGAAAAGTTGACACACACATGGTAATCTGTGTGTTGTTCTAATGAAGCAACCATATCTTTCTTGGCTAGAACCAATTTTTTTACCCTTTCTAGTTCCTTTCCAATAAGCTGTATACATTGTCTTGAGATAAAACCGTCCAACCTAGCATAGAATGAAGTGTTATACCAATGTTCAATATTGACGATGATTTTTTGAAATGGCACTCTGATTGAACCTAGCTTCAACTTTAATATTATGTTCACAGCATCCTAACTTTGGCATAAATCTCCCCAGTTTGTAGTCAACATGTTTTTTAGTCTCCAATAAACAGAATCCACCTTAAAAACCATAAACAGAAATACATGTTAAAATATGATAAGTTATGTAATAACACCAAAGTGTCATGTTCTGCGTACCTGTTTGTTGTTGTGTTCCTTAAATGAAAAACTTTGTTATTCCAAGAAGCGACAAACCTTTTTTTATAAGGTGTCAACCATGTTTCATTCACATATTTAACAAATAAAGGAATATTAGGAAAAACAGTCTCAAAGTACTTGAAGTGTTTGGCAAACTTAGTTTCTGTATTTGAATACATGATGTTGTTCCATATATTCATGACATGTTCTTTTTTTTCTAATTTAAGATTTTCTTTACATTTAATACTAATGTTTTTTGGAATATGAACCAAACATAATATGAGTTGCATTTGGGAACATAGGTTGCATGGCATTCATCAACGCAAGTTTTTGGTATGTCACCACAACCGTTAATAGTAATTTCGTGGAAGAGAATAAATCTTTGAGCTTTTCTAGTGCCCATTTGAAATTCTCTTCTCTTTCATGTTCCAAATAGGCAAAGCCAACCGAAAACATCAATTTCGTTGATGTAACACCAAGAATCTAAAGCAGTGGTATGCGGTACTTGTACGATCAAGATTCATATTATCAAACTAATAAATCAACATCCATAACAGATATCAAGATTTGGAATTAAATATTCTTACCAATTTATCTTGTATGTGCAATCAAGAATCAATACCAAATGAAATATATTCAACAACTTCACTGAATTAAGATGTGTCCAAAAGATGTCAGCTACAACATCAGAGTCGTCCCTATTTCTGGTACAATACATGTATTTCTATCTATGAATAAGACTTAAAAACAAATGTGTTTCTATCAATAGACCTCTCTTGCTCGTTTTGTATGTATCTCTAGCTTTATACACCTGGGTAACACTTGTGAGGTTTTCCAGATCCTTGTCTTTCAAAGCATCAAATATGTACCTTGGATCCAAATTGTACTTCGTCATGTCATTTACAAACTTTTTTCATTATCTTTTAGACGGCCCAATATGTGATGACCTTCCAAATCATCATATAGTTTATGATTGTGCATCCCGCACCTAACAATCACCTTCAACCAATACAACTTAGAACAAATCTTAGTCTAAAAGAACATTTAACTTTCATACTATAAATTTCTTTCGAGGAGTTATTGTTTTCAGATACATTCTTTCTTTTATAATTTTATCCTCTCTCATAACCCATAATCAGTTTATCTTTTCTCCATAGCCTTCCATTAGCAGAATCGAAATGAATAGCGACAATAATAATACCATGCCATTTACAAGTAGCCCGTGCCCATGCTAAAAATTTAGATCGAGACTTAATTATTTGTCAATTACAATATATAAAGAGTAAACTATCAATATCATAGAGACAAGAAAACCTTTAAAAATTGCGTATGTTACGTAGAAAACATACAACATCAATGATGAAGGACTCTGTAAAATCTGTATAGGAATCCATAGAAGAAGCTGCTGATTTTGGCCCACACAAGTAAAGCATTTTTCTACAGACTTACCAGAAATTTCAAGTATATACAAAATTTCCAATATACCGTAAATTACAAAATTGCTGGAAGATTTTGTTATTAACTAGAAATTTTGGAAATTTCTGGCATGTTTCTTTGGTTTTTCTGACCAACACCGAAATTTTCAAAATTTTCGATAAACCGCCTCTGGAAATTTTAGAATTTACACATAATTCTCGGCAAAAACTTGTATTTGGATACCAAAAATTTACTTTTTACTATGTCTCTATAGTGATTTTTTATGGATTTTCTATTTTTTGGGTAAATAACAGCAAGGACATTTTTTGTCATTGTGAAAATTCGAGGGGGGGGGGGGGGGGTGCCAGGTATAACTTGGAGGGTGATAAGTTAAATCCACTCATTTTGTTGATTCATTGATATGGTTTAAGATTCATTTTATGGCAAGTTATCTTTTACTTACTGTTGACTAAAATTTTTGGCTACATCGGTTTTAGCTGAAATGATATGTTTTGGAGAATATAGTTCAAAATAAAGAATAAAGAAGTTTGTGTGAAGATTTTTACAGATGAAGAGCTAATAAAATATTTATTTTTATTGAAAAATATTGGCAAAAGGTTCCTACGCAAACCATATAGATTTCAAGTTATTCAAAATATCATTAAGCATATTTCGACCGCCACGTTTGGCGTTTGAAAACAAGGAGTTTTCAAATTTAAAAGATTGATCTTATCCAAAGAGACGCGTGGAAGCTTAAAGTTAGAAGGCCGTCCAAATGTCAAATGTGGCAACATATTATTTAGAGACTATTTGGTCGAAATTAGTATACATAGGGGTCTTGGTGTTAGGATTCAGTGTGTTCACATCTTTGTACAAAATACTCAAAATTACTCAAAGTACTAGCGTTAGAGAAATGAGTTTGTGAGAATGTACTTATGATGCACCAATTTTATGTTTATTGTTATCCAACTTTAATTGAAAAATTTATACATTCCTTTAAATTTCAGTCAAAATCTCTTTACATTCCAATGTTTTCTTTAAAAGCATTACCTTACTATTTATAAAGTAACAATTGAAATAATCTTTGTCTAAAAGAATGAAGATGTTGGAGAAAAACACTCTTTGTTTTAAGAATAGAAGTTTTGAATGAGAACACATGTACTTAGGATCAATCTGGTTAATCATGTAAGTTACCATTTTTATTCGATTTGGAAGACCAGCGGTTGTTTACCAAATTTCATGGTAAATAAATTGGCACTCCTGGTGGGGTCTGTGTTCAATATTTCTATTATTTTTCTATTCCAATAAAAAGTTTTTGAAAATCTTCATTATCTTTCTGTATTTTTGTGTTGCATGAGACTTAGGAGTGGTAAATTAGCCACAAACAACAAGGAAATACCCAAAAGAAAGTACGTCAGGAAAATGGTGAATCTAGGCCAGGAAAGTAATTAAAATCCTCCTAACAATGATGAAGTACCACCCTCAGTCACTTCGACAAGGGGAAATACGGGTTTTCTTCCTTCTTCTGAGGCCATACCGTCATCAATAAGTTTGACACCAACACAGTCGAATACTTACACATGCCATCTTTTAACTTATATAGGCCCTCAAGGTTCACAAGTAACCCCCCCTCCAGGGGGAAATATTTTTCATAGGCCTCAGGGGACACTTGGTTTTTCCATGCCTCAAAACGGTCGTGAGCGGCCTTATGGCATGCCATCTTCATTTATGATGGGTTTACCTAATTCTACTTCAACATATTCAGATCATGTGATGAACGTCACTTTTCCATTACAAGGTTCTGGATTTGCGGTTAATAACAAGGGTCGAAACATCTAACTACAAATCAAAGGAGTTTCTTTTCAATTACCAAACATAACAAATTAATCTGCAGCAGTAATTAGACAGCAAATGGACGAGATTAACCATGAAATGGTCCAAATGCTTGCACATACAATGGGTACAATCTTTAACCCTTTGATTCAAAACATTACTCAGGAGAACCAATAAATGGTTGCGCAAATGACATGCATAGATGATTTCTTTGGTGTGCCCCTACCAATAACACATCCTCAGAGGGAGTGTGTTAGGGAAAATCAAGGGGTAATCTTAGAAGAAGACCCAACAATTAACCAAGTTCAACAAAATCAAAGTAATGTACCCCAGACGAATGTGGTAAATCAGGGAGGAATGGTCGAAAGGCCTAGAGTTGCGAATGTCGAAATATATAGGGTTGAACCCTTTAGGAAAGAACCATAAGTGTTAAGGCAACCAGAACCTAGGGTTATGAAGGTAAATAGAAACCAAAATGCTGATGAAAGAATTGTGGCAGCAGACAACAATCTAGCAGCCATGGTCGAAAGAATTGTGGCACAAAATGATGTAAATGTAGGCCTTACTAGGCCAATTTATACTTCTCCTTTATCTTAATATATTCTACATACTGAATTTCCTAGGGGTTGGAAAGTCCCAAAGTTCACAAAATTCTCTGGTGACACTAGCGAATCAACGGTCAAACATATAGCCAAGTATCTTACCGAGGCTGTGGACATAGCGAACAATGAAAACCTAAGGATACAATATTTTCCTAGTTCACTAACCAAAAATGCTTTCACATGGTTTATTACCCTTGCAGCAAATTCTATCCAAGACTGGACGCGTTTAGAAAGGCTATTCCATGAACAATTTTATGTAGGTTAATCGAAGATAAGTCTCAGCAAATTGGCCAGCATTAAGCGCAAGTTTAGTGAGCCAATTGATGATTATCTCAACAGATTCCACCTGCTAAAGGCAAGATGTTTCACACAAGTACCAGAAGATGAATTAGTAGAGATGGCTGTAAGAGGATTGGATTTCTCCATCCGAAAGAAATTGGATCCCCATTACTTAAGGGATATGGCCCGATTGGCAGATATGGTTCGAAAAGTGGAGTGCTTGAAGGTCGAAAATGCCAAAGCGAACAAGAGCCATCGAAAGGAAATAGTGTCATACATCGAAGTAGAGGAAGACAAACAAGAAACCTATACTGAACTCCCTAACTTTAAAGAAGTCGAAGTCAATTTGGCTGAGTTAAAACAAGGACCACCATATCCTTGTAAAGTTATGGATCCTTCGAACGGAAAAAATCCTGTCGAACCTGAAAAGAATGATAAATTCCCAAAAAAGACATATAGCATCGACGTCACAAAATGTAACGAAATATTCGATTTAATAGTAAAAGATGGTCAAATGATAGTACCACTTGGTGCTAAAATCCCTCTGTTAGATCAACAGAAGAAAATAGGTTTTTGTAAATATCTTAATATTTTATGGGATAAAACCTCACAATGTTTCCTTTTTAGGGATCTGATTCAAAATTCCATCAAGGAAGGAAAGCCGAAGTTTGGTGACAAAACTAGGCCACAAATAAAGGTTGGTGCTGATCCATTAAATGTAGCGGAAACTAACTATGCTGAACCAGTTTCTATCAACATGGTGGAGATCATTGACAAAGTTGATCCAAATGCTAAAATAACAGAGGCTACTGAGGGCCTCTCCAACGAGCAACCTATCAACCAGAGTGCTGAGGGTCTAATGAACCAGAAATTCGAAGGCAACATTACTGAGGATGTTGTGCCAAATGTTGAAATGTTAAAGACCACTGAAGGCCTCATAGTTAAGTTTGAGGATATTAGGATTACTGATGGTCCTAATGTCGAAGTCAGCATGGTGGATTTAAACCAGCTTGCCCCATAAATGGAAGAAGTCGAAAGGAGTCTACAAAGAGAAGATACCCTATTGAACAAAACCTACTTAAAAGCTGGAGAAAGCTTGTTGGACTATTTGGCTCATTGCCACAAAAAGAACTTAGAAGGATTGATGCGCCTAAGATACAATTTCATTTATGATCAAAAAGCAGGAGAGGTTTATCAACGAACCCAACAGGCTTGAACTGGGGGCAGTTGGAGGAAGGATGATTTGATGGAGATGGTTTACCCAAGAGTCGGCAAAAGTTTGCTAGGTTTTCTTATCCATTTCCATAAAATGCAATCATAATGCTTAATGTGCCCTAGGTGCAGCACTACCTACGATCAAAAGGTGTCAGAGACGAACGAATCCATTATGCCCGAACTATAGGTAATTGGAGAAGCCAACATAGCATTTTCACTTTTGACAAAAGGGGAGTTCTAAGAAGGGCTAATAGCCCACATCCTAAAGCAAAGCGAAGGGTTACCTTCAAACTCCCAGCAAATGTCCCTACTGATAAATGGACTAAGCCAAAATGAAAATAGAAGAGTAGGACAAGGAAAATGGAAGATTTTTGAGCTGGGAAGAGGATCATCAATTACTTACAGGAAAGAGTTCCAGATATCAAGATAACAAACATCTAGATCTGATAATTACAAGGGAAAAAACCCAATGACCAGGACCCATTTGCGCATGCACTAAAGGATTAAGAAGGCTTACAAGGAGTTAGTAGAAAAGGAAATAGGGGAGTCAAGCAGCAATCAATGTCCCCCAACAAACATCACTGAAAAGAAACAACCTGTCGAAAGAAGACTTTTTTCCCCAAAGAAGGAGATAATTGGAGAAAAAGTCCAAAAATATCCAACCAATGATGACGACGTGATGATAGATGATTTCGAATCAGGTGGGGAGTCTTCACTTAAGGTCAAATGCAATGTGGTGTATGTACTTCTACACGAATATCATCAAGTGATGGAAGTGGAGGATTCTGGAGAAGTGCATGAGGCCGAAATGGCTAGGCACAAACCTATGTGTTAGTATATCTTGAACAACGGTGTTATGGAAGAGAAAAAAACTTTTTTCAAACGTCTTGATCAATCAATGAAGAACCACCTCAAGCCTCTATTTATAAGAGGAAAGGTGGAAGGAGTAGGGATCCACAAGATTTTGATTGATGGTGGGGAAACAGTAAATTTGATGCCTCAATTCATGTTTAAAATAATTGGTATGTTCGACATAGACATTAAGCCACACAACATGGTGTTAGCTAACTATGAAGGAAAGATATGCCATACATTGAGTGTGGTACTGTGATACGGTGGCAGAACCGACTGCTATACTGGTTTGCATTTTTTGTTTATAAATTTTGCGGTAAGCAAGAGTCGCCACCAGATTTTCTTTTATCCAACAAAGGAAATGGTGAAAAGAACAGAAAAAGACCTTTTTCAAGATTTTCTGAGTAAGGGGGGTAGATTATGGAAAGGGAAGGTGTTAGCACCCTTTCCATCCGTGGTTTTCCATGGGCTCTTAGGTACTTGCTCATTTTTGAAAACTGTTTGTGTTTGTGTGTTTTGAAAGATTTTATTTGCTTTATGGTAACTCTTGTATCAGTCCTCAAGAGTGTGACAAAGCGTTTTGAAAAGATTTTTGAAAGTGTGTGAGTGTAAATATTTTTAGGTTTGAGCAAGTACTTAAGAACTGTCTACCTACTCGAAAAAGGATGTTCTTTTCCTCCTTTCCTTTAGATAGTGATATCCTACTATTAGTGAGTAGGTAGCCCTATCGTTGGATGTTGAGGGACTAACGAAAGGGACATTATGGTCATTGAAGGCAACATGTAAGGATACCTTAGCATTTTGAAGGGACTGTCATCATATAGACAACATCGAGGGACAAGATCATCTCTCGTAGGCAACTCGAGGGACGTTTAGGGACTATGATCTTTATGATGACCTTTATATTGAGGGTCTTTGCTAAGATACCCCTATGTTCGAGGGACATGACCATTGTTTTTCGAGGAAACCAAGTGAGGAATACCCTAAGGGTGCAAGTGTGCAACAATGTTTTTTTCCAGATATTTATCTTAAGTTATTGATCTAATGATTAATTTTATTAATCTTGTCATGCACGCCTAATTTACTAGCAATTATATACAAGCATATAAGAAAATATAAAGCAAGAAATAAAAGTTCGTACGCTATTACAAGGCTTTGATATAGATACATAAGTAATGGACGAAAAGTAAAGTGCGAAAATAAAAACCCTAATTTAGCTATTACAAACCGGGCGCAGTTACATAAATGGTAAAAAATAATCGTATGGAAAATAATAGCACGTAAAAAATAGAGACGAGAATAAGTTCTAAAACCTAAAAGTCTAATTGCTCATTAAAATATTTTTTTGTATTTTATGAAAAAAGTTAGAAGTTTAACCTAATTCTCTAATTAATTTTAAATTAAAGAAAATAATTTAAAGTTAATTAAATTAATTAATTTGCAAAAATTAATTTATTAAGAAAAAACTAAGTCCTAATTTTTTGTGATGATTTTCTGATTAAAAAAGAAATGAATAAACAAAATAATATAAAACTAAATAAAAAGAATAAAAAATTAAATTGAGAAATGGACCTGAAAGGGGGGTGTGAAACCCAGACTGGGGGATGATGTTATTGAATTGTGCCAAAGTCCAGATCTTGTGGCCCATGCTCATGCTGGATCCAATGTTGTTGTGGTAGGGAGGTCCATGGTGTGCTTGCATGCTAGAGGCGCTAGATCCAGAACCATGCAGATTTAATGGCTGGATCTGAGGGTGCATGATGTGCGCTTGGGGTCATGACGTATTGGATCTGAAAGAAATTGGTTACAAAAATATAACATGCAAGACCTGGGAATCGAACCCAGGTCTCTCCCTTTGCCAAGCGTTCCTTCCACCACCAAGCCAGTCTGCTCATTCGTTACATAAATGAAATAACAATATAATATGTGAAAATAATGGTCAGAATTTCTTTTTTAAAAAAATGCACGCTGTTTCAAATGGGCCAACCAGGCTGCGCCACGCCTTCGTCTTCCCCAGCCCTCCGTCGTGTTAGCTTATGGACTTTTACCCACGGACAGTGTCCGTCACTAAATCCCCTGCAAATTTACAAAATCTTCAACAAGCAATATAAATTCAATTTAAGGTCATGGATCAACTGGGTTTGATCCTCTGAGCATGATGGTACTCCTCTTTTGGCCTAATTGTACCTGTATCTGAAAACCCTAAATCAAAGGTAAAAACCCTAACAATGACATATTGTCATACGTGCATCAAAACAAGCAATTCATAATTCAAACATGTTCTAATCATCCATACAAACAAGAATGCATGATCTAAATCCATTTATAATGCGCTTAAGACCATAATCGTTTTCAAAAAAATAAAGGCAAACCGTGACTGTGTTGGGCACGATTCTGGGAGCTTTGGTGCTTGAGAGTGATGCAGCTAGCTTCAAAAGGCCTCCAAGAGTTGATTGCAAGCTTCAGAATGCCTTGACTGCTTCTCTAATTCAAAATCCGATTCACACTTTTCTTGAAAATTTGGAGTTTTTGAATGTCAGTTTCGTGATGCCAATCCTTGTTCTTTTGGTATGGAAATGTTATGCATATATATCTGGATGTATTAGGGTAACAAAAGTGGATTGAATCTTGAAGATTTATGTAGATAAGATTTGATTTGCATTTGGAATTTTATGTTTCTTATTTTGGCCAAAACGTTCTCAAATGACTCCCACGCGTTTCCTTTGATTTGCCAGCATGTTTTACTCTTCATTTGATGAGAAAAAGATCCTCAAATCATATCTTACATCTTTTCATTATTTCTTTATTTAATTTTGACTTTTAATAAATAAAAGATCAAAATAAATAATAAAAATAATGAAATAAAGTATGGATGAGCTCAGGGTTCGTGGGCATATTAGGAACAAGTTTCAAGCATGAAAACATGGGCCCATTTGGAAAAAATTCAAGTTTGGTCAATATTGGCTTCATGCATTTTTCCAAAAATTGGTCAACTTTAGCAATTCATATGTCTCTCATTTTTAACCCTAAGAGGGTGTTCTCAGACTTTTTAGAGATCTTAGGATGTCCTCTAAACAAACTTTTCAGTTTCATCTCAATTGGATCTTCCATGCTCATGTAAGGAGCTTTGACCCAAAAGGTGTTTTTGTTGACTTTTTGAAAGGACTAATAATGTATGAGCTTGTATCTTTCCAATGGTGAATTTATTGAACTTGAGGGATGAAGAGAAGTTGTATGGAATTGAATTCTCTTCAAAATAAGCCTTTGTGGAATTTTTTTTGATAAAGTGTGAGAAAGTTATGCCTGGTCAAAGTTTGGTTGACTTTTCCTATAGAAACCCTAATTTGCCATTTTTGACTTTTGATGAGTTAGGAGCATTTCTTGAGGAATCATGATCAACCCTTGATCAATTGATGGATATTACTTCAAAATGTTGATGTTGACCAAAAATCTTGAAGTTTGACTATATTTGGGCCACAATTGACTTTTGACCTAATATAGTTGATTTCCATGCATTTGAGCAGTTGACTGGGCAAACTTGTTGTTCAAGGCATGAAATTTGGAATGAATGATCTTGAGGACATATTAGGACAATGGAGAACATTTTGGATCTTTTGGACTCACACATCTTGCTTAAGATTGAAACCCTAGTTGAGATTCATTGCCTTAGGAGGAGAATTTGTCTGGTTAATTCTTGGTCATCCTAGGGAAAGTTGAGGACCTCTAGAGGCATGTCTTGAGTGAAAATGGGAGGGAAAATTTTGGGGTACAATAGCTGGCCGTGTTCAATCTTCTTAAACCTGAGGATGTAGATTGGCTGGTCTGCCTTTCGTGATCTAAAGGTGGAAGATGATTGAACACTAGATGCCCAAAAATTTGCACTCGTCTAAAATGGTACTTGACTGTGTAGATCATATTGGGAATGGGCTTACAGATGCCATTTGGAGAAGGTGACAGAAGGTCGTCAGAGATGGGCTTAAAATGCCATCCAAAAAATATGACGGAGAATCGTCGGAGATGGGCTTAAAGATGCCATCTAGAACAATGTTAATTCCATGAGATATTTCTTTGTGGGAATTCCTATGCCTGTCGTTGGGGAGGAATCCACTGAGGAATATTGGTCTATGTTATGGGGAATAGAGATTATGAGCTTCAGTTGTCCATTACTCTACTAGGGAGTCATCTCTTGCTTGAAGAGACGGAAGTGAACTGCTATCTGGTCAGGATCCAGGCTTCACAGTGACTTGCTGAGGATAATAAGGTTGACTGCTATCTGGTCGTATTCCAGGCTTCACAATGACTTACTAGGGGAATGAGATTAAACTGTTATCTGGTCGTGCTCTAGGCTTTGCAGTTTCTTAAGCTGGAATAGAAATCAGAAAAATCTTAGTGTAGATTTAACTAAACCAGAGAAAGGTCTTTAATTAAATTTGACTGGAATGGAAATCAAAAGAATCTTAGTATCGATTCAACTGAACCAGACAAAAGTCTTGGAATATCTTCAATTGGAATAGAAATCAGATATATCTTAGTATCGATCTGACTGAACCAGAGAAGGTCTTTAATTAGCTTTGACTGGAATGGAAATCATAAGAATCTTAGGGTCGATTCAACTGAACCAGACAAAAGTCTTGGAATATCTTCAACTGGAATAGAAATCAGAGAGATCTTAGTGTCAATCTGACTAAACCAGAGAAGGTCTTGGATTAGCTTTGACTGGAATAGAAATCAGAAGAATCTTAGCATCGATTCAACTGAATCAGACAAAAGTCTTGGAATATCTTCAACTGGAATAGAAATCAGAGAGATCTTAGTGTCGATCTGACTGAACCAGAGAAGGTCTTGGATTAACTTTGACTGGAATGGAAATCAGAAAAATCTTAGCATCGATTCAACTGAACTAGACAAAAGTCTTGGAATATCTTCAACTAGAATAGAAATACAGAGATCTTAGTGGCGATCTGATGAACCAGAGAAGGTCTTTAATTAACTTTGACTAGAATGGAAATCAGAAGAATCTTAGCATCGATTCAACTGAACCAGACAAAAGTCTTAGAATATCTTCAACTGGAATAGAAATCAGAGAGATCTTAGGTCTGATCTAACTGAACCAGAGAAGGTCTTGAATTAACTTTGACTGGAATGGAAATCAGAAGAATCTTAGGGTCGATTCAACTGAACCAGACAAAAGTCTTGGAATATCTTCAACTGGAATGTAAATCAGAGAGATCTTAGTGTCGATCTGACTGAACCAGAGAAGGTCTTGTGAGGACATCTTTTTGAGGAAATTGCTGAAATAGCCCTTCATCAGGCATAGATTTTGAGAAGACTACCAGGTCACATAAGTAGTCAGGGGTGTTTGTTGATTTGATCTTTTCCCAGAAAAAGGCAAAGAGTTAGTCATATGCAAAGTCATGATGTATGAAATGCATTATGGTGATGTTATCAAAATAAATGAGATTATGCTGTGTGCGATGTGTATGTGCATGCCATGATGTATGAACATGGGATGCTATTGCGATATTTCCAAATCTGGGAAAATAAATCCCTAACTGCTGCTGGAGAGTATAAGGAGGCTGAATCCTTCATTTCCACTGGGGATGATGAACGAATATGATTTGCCAGAGATTTCCTCTTTTTGTTTGAGGATATTCTGCCGGGGATTGACTTTGCTTAAGAATAACTCTGTGGGGAGAGATAATGCTTTGTTGAAAGGCTCTTCCGATGTAGAGAAATAAACTCTGTTGGGGAATAAACTTCTGCAGTTAGAGAAATAAACTCTACCCGAGAGGAGGTTTTATAAACTGTTTGAAATTATAAAACTCGACAGGGGAATACAAATTTCACCTCTCTGAAGGAATTTTGCTGGAGGAAGTGGTTTCTGCTTGGGGAAAGAGAGATTGAAACTTTGGTTGTTTCTACTCTGTGGGGAATATAGACGTCACGGGGTCGTTGTAGCAGTAGAAATGTTTAAGACTAAGCCATTGGATTGACTAGACTTTATACAAATCAAAATAAAAATCACCACCGCGCTTTATTATTTCTAAAGGAATGGGAAAAGAGAGAATAACTCAAAAAGAGGGGAAAGATTCAAGGTAAGGGGGTTGGTTATGCAAAGGGAAGGTATTAGCCCCCTAAACATCTATGGTACTCCGCATGAGCCTCTTTGTAAAATCTGTATATTTTGGCTATAAAAACTGTTGCATATAAAAAGTGGATGGTGGAGGTGAGGAAAGAAGCGTATTTATTTTATAATTTTTTGCACCCATCGCGGTGGCGAACCTTTAGTACCTACGTACCACCTTTCGTGCAATAGGGGATTAGGGTACACGTAGTTCCTATTTTAAAAATTTGTAACACAAATGCATTGGTTAATTTTATGAGATAAAACATCATCGTCATTGTCCGTGTGGAAAACATACCTACTACCCACAATCACAAGAAAAGAGAATTTGCATCATCTCAAAGTGGAGGATATGGCTTGGATTTTAAAAAATCAACAATGCCTCACTCAACACCCAAGTGGAAAATATCTCTCTTTACTACGTATTGTAGAAGTATAGTTGTTTGCATCACTACAAGGATTGACAAGAGTTCAACCTTTTGAGAAAATTTTAAAGATAAAAAAGCCAAAATGGCAATATGGTTTGAAATGAGATTGATTGACTTTTAGTCTTCTCACAAAAAAATTTCAAGGTATCATTAAGTTGATTGGGGGTTTATTTATGAAAATATTTTGAAAATACATGGACCTAAGTCAAAGTTATTATGAAAGTGGTTCAAGTTCAAAAACAAGAAGAGTTTTCAAAAAGGGAAATAAGATTTTTGAAATTAAAGAAGATGGGAAGAGAAGAAGGGACTATCCTAAAGCATAAGGTAAAAGCTAGGGATAAGAACCATCTAACCAACAAGAAGCCAATACTTGACATTATGAGCCAAGATAGAATTCCCATTACTTGGATTGAAACCAAGCAAGCAAAAATACTAGACCTCTTGAGAGAACCAAACTTCAAGTGTATTAAGTCTTCACAAAAATTGGGCAGAGTAACGGCTGTACACGGGTGAATTCTAGATTACAAACAGAGGTTGTAATCACAAAAACCTGCACAAAAAAACAAACAAGCAACCCAATGTCTCGAGGTGAACCTCAAGAACTCCATACAAAATAATCAGATAAGGTCACAAAGTCTCCAAGATAGGCCAAGGTTTCTAATTCCAAGTCCAAGAAAAGTCACATGCTCCATAATGCCAAGGATAGTAACCAAATAGTCCAAGTATCATTAAATATTTTTAGGGTTTATGTTGATTATTAAGTATCTTAAGAAAAGAAAAGAAAAGCTCAAGTGAGCAAAGTAAAAATGGCAAGAAAGTAAATGCTCAAATGAGCAAATATGAAAATGGCATGAAATGTAAATGCTAAAATTAAATGGTACATAAAGCATAAAAAAGAATGAAAGCATAAGGTAAAACAAGTCAATAATTAGTGGTTAGTTGGATGACCATCTTGAAGGTTGCATTTGGAACTCATTAGAGGATTGATAGAACCAAAGCCTCCACACAACAAGTTGCATTTGCTTTTTGTCAAGTATATCATCCATTTGGAATTCTCATAAGTACCATTTAATGATCAACGATGTTTAAGTGATCTGCGTTGATCAAAGGTGTTGTAGATCCATTAGAGGATTGGTAGGACCAAAGCCTCCACACAATGAATCTCAAGGTTATTGGATCAAAGAGATCAAATTAACATACTTGGGCTTGCAATCATAAGTTTGGGTCACGGATGATCATTTATTCAAATCGAGACACAATTTAGCGCTATGTTAAGCAATCGTAAGTGGACTTATATAGAAGTGGAACCTATTTTGAGGCCGGTCAATAGCAATCTATGCACCATTTGTTTTGAGACATGATATAGAGATCATGCTCCAACAACATCTAGTGCAATAAGAAGGGGATGAGATGAAGAGGGATGGAGAAAAATATACAAACCACATTTGAATTAAATTTTAATCAAACTATTATTAAAATCATTCATCCATTTTTGTGGAGTTAAACTCAACACCATGGATCCAATGATGTTAATAAAGTTCATGATCCAAAATCTAACCCAAGATCAGCCAGAAAATAGTCACAAAATAATATCACATTTGAATATACATAGAAGGGTTTAAAAATAATGTTTAAAAATAGAAAATAAAGAGAAAAATATCAACTATGTTCAAATTAATCAAGAAATAAAAAGTAAGACCACAGAAAAATCAGAAAAAGGCTCAAATAATTTTACAAATTTTTTGGTAATTTTTTAAAGTCAGAAACTATTTTTAAAATTAAAATAAATGGGTAAATTAAACAAAAAATGGTGAAAAATAGTAAAGTCAAAAACAAAAATAAAATAAGGTCACCAATATTTGCCACAATATCATTGTATCATTCCATAATTTTTCCAGAATTTTAAAATGTATAAAATTATTTTTAAACATTTAAAAACAAATCAAAAAAGTGTAAAATTTATAAAAAATACCAAAACACAAAATTAAATTGTGAAAAAATGAAAATCAGAAAGAGAATAATCAAAAATATTTTTCATAATTTTTTCAGATTTTTTGGACCAAAAATGAATTTTCTATGATTTTTTGAGATTTAAAACAATTAAAATATAAAAATCAGAAAAAGAAAATAAAAGTAAAATATGTGGACCATTGGATGAGAGTCAAAACACGTTAGTAATCAAATCCAAGGGATCTGGCGCACTGTGCATATCATGGTCATTAGTGAATATTGTACAAAATCATTAATTAAATCAGGATTTGAAAAATATAGAGGTGCGCCTTCATTGGTTAGAAGATGACACGTTGATCATCTTTAACCTCCAGCCATCACGAATTGTAGGTCTCTCAAACTGTAAAATCAGAAGCTCAGACCTATGCCATTCGCTTCGTCTCTTCAAGACGAAGACAACCACACCCTCGCACCAAATTTATATAAACTGTAGCTCGAGCAATTTGTAAGGAATGTTTTGAAAAGGGATTTGAAATTTCATGGTCAAAATGTGTTTCCAGTAAAAGGTAAGTGTTGCGACTAGAACCAAGGCAATGAGAGCAACACAATGATATCAGAGTTTTGAAGAATTGATGAAAGAATCTACTTATTGAAGTTTAGTTGCAGAGCTCTGAAACCGGACTTCTATGGAGCAGTATAGGGCACGATTGTTGAATGTAATTATGTGGTTAGCTTCAGGGAACATCAAGGAAGGTGAATTGATGGAAAAATTAGATTGAAAAAGGCTCGAGAATGGATTTTGAAGTTACAGAAAATTGAGTTATGGAACAAGTTTGGCAGGGTGATTCTGGCTATCCAAGCTTGGGAAAATGAATGGGATAGTTCATGTATTTATAGGAGAAACAAATGGGATCAAAAGGAAGAGTGAATGATGCGTTTTGGAGGGAATTCATGCAAACCTGATGCACGAGTGAAGTGTGATCCAAACTTCACCAAAACTCATCCAATTCTTGCGTTTTGATGCACTAATCTACTTGGGAAAGTTGGATAATCATGTTTAGACCCAAAATGTGTGTTAATTTGAGGTTTAGAGGTTGTAACATGAAATTCAAATTCTGACTTGCAAGGAAACTTCAATTCCAAGTTACCATTTTTGAAACTATGGCATTCTCAGCTGAAGGGGTCTTAAGACATGATTCTTGATGCTTTAGAAAGATGAGGTTACAAGCTTTGCAATGGAAAAAGAATGGAGTTAAATGGAGGCTTGAGCTGAAAGTTGCATTGAGTCAAAGTTGGGGAAAAAGGATTGACTTTTCATACTTAGAAATATTCCAAATTCTTCTTAAAAAATGACCTATAATGTCTTGCATCCAAACACGGTCTTTCACTTGGAATTTGCTCTTGACCAAAACAGATGGAAGGAATTAGATCTCTTGAATGACATTTTTAAACTTGAATCATTAAAAATATCCAAAATTTGAACAAGTTATGACTTGTTGAAGTTGGCAAAATTTCATGTAATGACCTATAATCTTTTGCATCTTTAAGGAAACTTCCATTCATTTTCCCACTTTGCACATAAAAGAAGGCATAAATTTCACATCCTCAAGATCATTTTGGAAAAATAATGGGCTCAAGGTGATAAAAATTGACCAAGTTATGATCATTTAAAGTCACACATGGAAAATTGGGGATTCATCTAGAGGACGTAATCTTTCTTCTTCACCAAGTTTCTTCCACATGAAAACTCTTTGGAACTTTTGAAGTGATTTGTTGATAATCCTTTGAAGAGAAGGATGTCTTTGGAATCATTCAAAAACACCAAAATGTGAGCAAGATATGCTCCTTTGAAGTTCAAAACCCTAGCTCCTAGATCAAGAAAATGCTTTGAGGAACTTTGACAAGCTTGAACAAACTTCTTGTACCAATATTATTGCTTTGTGAATAGAAGTTGTTGAGGATGATAATGATGATCCATATCTACCAAAAACACTCCCATATCTTGAAATTTGAGAGAAATATGCTCTTGTGACCAATGGGAACAAAACCTTGTCCAAACATGACAACTTCTCCAACCAAAAACCCCTTGTACTTTTGAGTCAAATCTAATAACCTTGAAATGTGATGAACCAAATCAAACTTGCCATGCCAATTCTCCTAAAACAAATCCAATGGTGAGGTTTGAACTTCTCAAGCTATATTGACTAGGGCATGGAAATAAACTCATGAACCCATGGGGTAGCTTGTTAAATCTCATTGCCTTCACCTACATGGATAACAAGCAAGACAAACCAACATTGCATTTTATTAGTTAAATGAAGCAATCAAAACAATATTAATGATCACAAAAGGAACATAAGTCAAGGTTCTTGGTAATCCCTCAAAAGGAGCAAAACTCAAAGTAGGGATGGGAACCAAGAATCCTAGTGTAATCTTGTTGTGAATAAATCAACATGGTATGATAAAGGGATCTTAGGGGCAAAATTTGGGGTACAACAGCTGCCCTTATTTAAGTTTCTTCTATCCGGAGATACGAAGGTTAAAAATCTTCGTATCGACGTGATCGAATATACTTAAATATAAAACAAACCCTATTTTTGGCCCTAAGATGCCATGCAAATGCTTATGCATATGAATGCATATGAACAGGACCAAAGAGACGCAAAGTATCACTGGGGATGCAACAATAATAAAGAAATAAAGGAGCAACCCCACGAGGAAAATAAATCACTGGTAGACCAAAAGACCTGAATCAATGAGGATGGTAGAATGGTCAAAGGATACACCAACTTCTACCAAAGGCGAAGCTACCAACATTTACTGAAGGCAGAGAGAAAGATAACAAACATCAACGTTCACTGGCGATGGTCTACCAACTTTCACTGAAGGTAGAAAGAGAAAATATCATAGCACCGCCGTTCACTAACGATGAACTACTAACGTTCACTAAGGGTAGCAAAAAGATAACAAGCATTGGCGTTCACTGCCGATGGTCTACCAACTTTCACTGAAGGTAGAAAGAGAAAATATTATAGCACCGTCGTTCACTGACGATGAACTACCAACATTCACTGAGGGTAGAAAAAAGATAACAAACACCGACATTCACTGCCGATGGTCTACCAACTTTCACTGAAGGTAGAAGGAGAATATCATATCACCGCTGTTCACTGACGATGAACTACCAACATTCACTGAGGGTAGCAAAAAGATAACAAACACCAACGTTCACTGCCGATGGTATACCAACTTTCACTGAAGGTAGAAGGAGAATGTCATATCACCACCGTTCACTGACGATGAACTACCAACATTCACTGAGGGTAGCAAAAAGATAACAAACACCGACATTCACTGCCGATGGTCTACCAACTTTCACTGAAGGTAGAAGGAGAATATCATATCACCGCCGTTCACTGACGATGAACTACCAACTTTCACTGAGGGTAGCAAAAAGATAACAAGTTTTCCCCAAAATTTTGGCATTTCACCTAGAATGGGTCTCAACTTCTTCTTTAACCAAGGCACTCCGCCTGGAAACGGTAATATATAAGCTGTCTCAAATAAAGAGACTACCGCTTGCAAAGTTTTCAAAATGAACTATTTCTGTGATATCAAAAGACTTGCCATCCACTGGAGTAATTTGAAGATGAACTACAAACTATCCACTCATGGAGAAGATAGCAAAAAAAGTAACGTCGACTTTTACGGGGGAGTACAATTTTCTCAAATAAAGAGATTTGCTACTTGTTGTCACGGAAGATTGTAAAAAGAAATGGCTTTTTGGGAAGGAGGTATGACTTCCTGGGGAGCTTCCATGATATTCTTGCTGAGGGAATAAAGTCTTCTCGTGCAAAATAAATGCACCAACCAAAATCTGGAGTTTTCAGAAATCCAAAGTAAATAACATTGCTGTGGAACCACAGATTCAAACCAGAAATAAACTGGAATGAAACAGTCAACCAAAATACATCCTTTGAGAAATAAACTCAAGAGGGAAAACCAAATCCAACCAAACAAGGAGCTGTACCGGAAGGCTAATGCAAAAACCTTCCATGAGGGACAACTCAGTGGGGACATTGAAAGAATATATGCTTTCTGCTTAGGACCAACACTCTGTTGAAGAAAGGACAACGTAAATATGCAAAACAGGGTAATATGTCAACAAAAATATTAACAAATGTCAATGAACAATGACTTGCCAATTTTAGCTATGCATGATATATGCATGAATGTATGAGCGTTATCGTGCGTATGCTGAAATAACAGATATACAACACTAGGAACAACCAGGTAAAACTGCCTCGGGAACTAACAACAATCGGCTAAACTTTATCCAGGATGATCATTCCAAGAAAGGTAAAGGCCAACTGAGGAAACAAAACCTACTGCCTGCTTTAACTTTACTGAGGAGAAACATAATTCGAAGGTAGACAAATCAAAGTGATAAAATAGTACATATACATGGATAAAACATCCTTCTTCAGGATTCACCGGGGAAACAAGTGTTTTTCAAAAGTAACATTCCTACCAGAGATTGCAAAACCAGTCTCAAGTAAAGAAGACTGACACCAAAACATCCGAACATTCATTGGGGAAATCAGACTCACTTCATTGGTGAGGTTAACATCATATTCACAATACGTCCTTCATTTGGAGAAACCAGGGACCTACGTTCTTAAAGATCGGGTATGGTACTAATCTCTCTGGAAAAAAGAACTTCTATTGGGCCAAACAAAAACTTCACTGGAGAAAATGCGGATTGAAACTTCACATCATGAAAACTCAAAAAAGAGGAGAAATGAATCCAAACTTGACTGAGGATACCGGAACCATAAACCCAATACGGTGAAAACACCCTGAGTAGACCTCCCCGAGGGGAACAAAAATGTCTCAAAGCAACTGGAGTTTGTCCATTCCTAGGATCACCATTTTTGTTGTCATTGTTTCATCACAAATCTCAAAGTAAAAACAGATTGTAAAATCTCTTTTTTTTTTGAAAAGTTAATTTTGTTATTTAATCTTTTTTTGCTTTGAAAGTTATTATCAATAATAAACGGAGTATTTGAAAACTAAATAAAATAAGAAATACAAAGAATTGGGTAAAAGCTAAAATTTCATTAATAGAATGGCAGTCTGCGAATGGTGAGACTCCATAAATGATTACAAAGTTCGGAAAATGGTAATATATACTGGAAAAGATACATTGAGATACAATGACAACTATCCCCTCTAACAACTTTTGAAATCCTGAGCATCGGCTTCTGTTGAAGTATGGTGAGGATCCAAGAAGAGTGTTGCTTCAATGATCAAATCTTGTCTGACGTAGTTACTTGCCCAGAAAGTCCCTAACTTTTGCCTAAGCTGCCCTTGCGGGTTTTCAAATTAGCGGAAATTTTATTCTGTTTACGTCTCTAATTTTTTCCTAGACCGCCCTTTCGGGTTTTCGGTCCACCGAGACGCTCCTTTTTTCCTAAGCCACCCTTTTAGGTTTTCAACTTAGCGAGTTGTTCTTTTATTTATTTAGGCGAAGTATTTCTTGACTGCGTCAGCATTCATGGGACGTGGGAACTCCTCGCCATCCATAGTTTCAAGAATTAATGCACCTCCATAGAAGGCTTTCTTGACAACGTATGTGCCTTCAAAATTCGGAGTCCACTTGCCCCTAGAATCAGTGTTGAAAGACATGATCTTCCTGAGCACGAGGTCGCCTTCTCTGAATTCACGAGGTTTGACCTTTTTATCAAAAGCTTTCTTCATTCTTCTATGATATAACTGGCCATGACACAAAGCTTCCATTCTCTTCTCCTCAATCAAATTCAATTGGTCAAACCTGTTCTGGACCCATTCAGCCTCTGTTAACTTGGTTTCCATCATCACACGCAATGAGGGAATCTCTACCTCGACAGGGTGTACAACTTCCATTCCATACACCAGGGAGAACGGGGTTGCTCCTGTTGAAGTGCAGACAAATGTTCGATATCCATGCAGAGCAAAAGGAAGAATTTCATGCCAATCCTTATAAGTAACAACCATTTTCTGGATAATTCTCTTGATATTCTTATTAGCAGCTTCAACAGCCCCATTCATCTTTGGACTATATGGAGATGAATTATGATGGACAATCTTGAATTCTTCACACAGTTCTATCATCATCTTGTTGTTCAAATTAGAGCCATTGTCAGTGATGATTCTGCTTGGCACACCATACCTACATATAAGATTATTCTTGATGAAACGTACAACCACCTGTTTAGTAACATTGGAATATGAAGCAGCCTCCACCCACTTGGTGAAGTAACCAATTGCTACTAAGATAATGCGGTGTCCATTCGAAGCTTTGGGTTCTATCATCCCAATCATGTCAATACCACACATAGAGAAAGGATACGGGGAGGAAATCACATTGAGAAGTGTCGGAGGCACATGGACCTTGTCTGCATAAATATGGCATTTATACACTTCTTTGTAAACTTATAACAATCAAATTCCATTGTCAACCAATAGTAACCTGCCCTTAGCATCTTTTTAGCCATTGAATGTCCATTGGAATGAGTTCCAAATGAACCTTCATGAATCTCATGCATCAACATGTCTGCTTCATGTCTATCCACGCATCTGAGCAAGACCATGTCATAATTTCTCTTGTATAACACCTTTTCATTGAGGAAGAAACTGCCAGCCAATCTTCTCAGTGTCTTTCTATCTTTATTTGATGCACCAATCGAGTATTCTTGAGTCTGAAGAAAATGTTTGATATCATGATACCAAGGTTTTTCACCTGCTACCTCCTCTGTTGTAAACACATGAGCGGGCCTATCCAGCCGTCGAACCGCAATTTGGGGTATATCATTCCAAGTATTCACTTGGTCCATAGAAGCCAGGGTTGCCAGAGCATCCGCCATTTAATTTTCGTCTCTAGGGATGTGATGGAATTCAACTTTATTGAAGAATGGTAATAATCTTCTAGCATAATCTTTGTAAGGGATCAAGCCAGGGTGACGAGTATCCCATTCTCCTTTAATCTGATTTATTACCAAAGCTGAATCACCATACACATCGAGAATTTTAATTCTGAGATCAATAGCTTCTTCGAGACCCATGATGCAAGCCTCATATTCTACCATATTATTAGTACAATCGAATGTTAACCTTGAAGTAAAAGGAATGTGCGATCCATTAGGAGTGACAATCACATCACCAATTCCTTTACCATAAGCATTCACAGCTCCATCAAATATCATACTCCAATGAGATTCAGGGTCAGGGCCTTCCTCAAGCAATGACTCATCACAATCCTTCACTTTCAGGAACATCACATCCTCATCGGGGAATTCATATTCTGTAGACTGGTGATCCTCCACTGGTTGGTGAGCAAGATAATATGCCAACACACTACTTTTAATAGCCTTTTGAGTGCGGCATTCGATATCGTATTTAGATAACAACATCTGCCAGTGGGAAATTCTTCCAGTAAGAGCAGGCTTTTCAAAAATGTACTTGATTGGGTCCATTTTGGAGATCAACCAAGTGGTGTGATTCAACATATACTGCCGCAAACCCTTTTCCGCCCAGGACAAATCACAACATGTTTTTTCCAGCATGGAATACCGCGACTCACAATCAGTGAATCTTTTACTGAGATAATAGATGGCGAACTCCTTCTTCCCTGTTTCATCCTGTTGTCCCAGAATACAACCCATGGATTTATCTAACACTGTCAGATACATAATCAACAACCTTCCTTCTACGGGAGGGAGCAAGATAGGAGTTTCAAGCAGATATTCCTTAATACTCTCAAATTCCCTTTGGCAGTCATCCGTCCATACACAACCTTGATCTTTCTTTAACAACTTAAAGATCGATTCACATGTTGCAGTCATGTGGGAAATGAATATGGAAATATAATTCAAACGCCCGAGGAAACCTCTTACTTGCTTTTCAGTTCTCGTTGCTGGAATTTCTTGAATTGCCTTGACTTTATCAGGTTCAACTTCAATTCCTTTCTGGCTAACAATGAGACCCGATAATTTCCCTCATCAAACACCGAAGGTGCATTTATTTGGATTCAAGCGGAGACGATACTTCCTCAAATGCTGAAACAACTTCAACAAATTTTCTATATGCCCTTTTTCAGTATGGGATTTGGAAATCATATCATCAACATATACTTCAATTTCCTTGTGCATCAGATCATGGAATAGGGTTGTCATAGCCCTCTGGCACGTCGCACCAACGTTCTTCAACTCGAAAGGCATCACTCTGTAATAGAATGTTCCCCAGGGTGTGATAAAAATTGTTTTTTCCATGTCCTCTGTAGCCATTCTTATTTGATTATACCCGGAAAATCCGTCCATGAACGAGAATACTTTTAATTTTGCTGTGCTATCCACTAACACGTCGATGTGAGGCAACGGAAAATCATCTTTTGGACTAGCCTTATTTAGATCTCTGTAATCTACGCACATGCGGACTTTTTTGTCTTTTTTTGGTATTGGGATAATATTGGCAATCCATTGAGGATACACTGACGTTACAAGAAAACCAGCATTAATCTGCTTTAGAACCTCTTCTTTGATCTTTACTGCCATATCTGGGTGAGTTCTTCTCAACTTTTGTTTAATTGGCAGACACTCTGGCTTCAACGGCAAACGGTGCTCGACAATATCTGTATCTAGACCAGGCATATCTTGATAAGACCAAGAGAAAATATCCACATACTCTTTCAACAACTCAATCATCCCGCTCTTCATATCAGGATGCAACAATGCTCCAATCTTGACTTCCTTCGGATCTTCTTTTGATCCCAAATTGATTACTTCCAAAGGCTCTTTATATGGCTGAATGGTATTTTCCTCGTGCTCAAGCAACCGTGAGACCTCTTCTGGAATCTCATCATAATCTTCTTCTTCAGCCCCATACATAGGATATTCAAAGTTGCGAGAGGATGCAAGGTCATTGTATTCAACGAGTTTTTTAGTTAATCTGCACATTGTTGTACCCCAAAATTTTCCCTCCCATATTCCTCAAGATTTGTCAAGAATGATCTTCAAGTTGCTCAAGATGACTTAAGAGTTGGACAGTTAAATCACCTCCTAAGGCAGTCAACCTCAAATTAGGGTTTTGTGTTGCATCAAGGGCCTTACATCCAAATGGCCTCAAGTGCTTCCCAATATCTTAATATGTTCTTAAGTTCATCCATGTCAAATTTCAAGCCTTGCAGAGGAAGTTTGGTCAGTCAATTGCTCAAGAGGTCCAAAAATCGACAGTGCTAGGGCAAAAGTCAACTGTGGCCTACAAATAGTCAAACCTAGAGATTTTTTGTCAACATTCTAATTTTGAAGGATAATTCATCATTTGATCAAGGGTTGATCATGATTCATCGAGGATTGCTCAAGATTCACCAAGATTCAAAAGTTGTTAAATTAGGGTTTTGTAGGAAAAGTCAACTCAAGTTTGACCAAGCATAACTTTCTAATAATTTATGAGAAATGACCCATCCAAATCTAATTTATAAGAAGATGCAATTGTATACAATCCATATTCACACCCCAAGATCAAGAAATGCTCTCACAAAAAGTTACAAATTTGGACATTATAGGTCATTTTTGAAAGTCAACAAAACACCTTTTTTTCCAAAGCTTATAACTTGAGCATGGAACATAAAAATGAGATGAGACCAAAAGGGTTGACTAAAGGACATCTCAAGGTTTCTAAAATGTCCCAGAACACCTCCAAAAGTTCAAAATTGAGGAAGTTATGCATTGTTGAAATTGGGAATTTTTCCAAATTTGCCAAAAGTCAACTATCCTCAAAACTCCAATTTTTGACAAAAGGGCCCACTTTTTTCCACTTGATATGGTCTTGTCATTCCACACACGTGTCCCATACTTGGTTTCATGGCCATTCATTTATTTTTCTATTTTATTTAATTTTTATTGATTTAATTCATTTTTAATCAATATTAAATCAAATAAAATCTAAAAATTGATGAAATAATATCTTTGTGATTGGTACAACTTTCAATTATCATCATGAACCAAATCAAATTCGTATCAAGCTTGGTTATGCACAAAAAATCAGATTTGGTACAATTATGGAAAGCTTATTAATGGTGATCATATCAAATCTCAAAACCTTGAATGCACATGGATTAAAGCCCAACTCTTGACCTAATTCACTTCCAATATACATGTGCAAGCCAAGCAGACCAAGAACACGCACAAGACACTGCTGAAACGGCCAGAAGAAGTTTGTGAAAAAGCTGGAAAACTTGGAGATCAAAAACAACATTGGAGCTCGATTTAAACAAAAAGCTTGACGTAGCTCTCTTCACTGACATCCCCTGAAGCAATACCAACCAAAACCAGGCCTTGAGACCATCTGAAACTCACTGTAAGTCATCACGAAACAAGCTCTGAACATGGAATCCAAATCTCCAATTCTTGCATCTTTTCTTTAAAATCTTGGCATATTTGTGTTTGTTGTTTGATTTAGAACGTTTTGGCATTATTCAATTTTATTTTTAGGACCTGTATCATGATGCCCGAACCTAGGGTTCTTGTTCTTGTTTTTTAGGCGTTTTTTATGCAGGATAAATTGAGGCTAATGATGGGTATAGGAATGATCAGGGGAGAGAGACGAATGCAGTGATGGTCTCCATTGGCATTTATATGGCATGTAGCTCATGATAGGATGATGCCATGGATTTAGTTGCGGAATAAAATCCGAAGGTAAACGAACCAGTCTTCGTTGAAGAAGATGATAACGTGTCCCTGTGTTATTGGTCCATTCAAATGTGTTTTGCGTGTTTTTTTAATTCAGCATAATTAATTGATTCATCCATATAATATTTGCTGTATATTCCACTAACAACTAGTAAGCAGTGGTGGAGTGGTTGGAGCGCTGGCATGTGAGCATTGGGACCTGGGTTCGAATCCCAGGTCCCCCAAAACTTTGTTACATTTTTTCTTCAGGAAATTGTATGCAACGCCCAAGATGCAGTTCACCATATGTCTCATGGATCCAGGCGCCAGATGGCCTCTAGGCCAAATCCAAGGGTCCAGATTGCAAGCTCATCATACTCCTTAGTTAATGCATGCGCGTGAGATCCTGGAAAGTCAACAAGGCTGGTTTGGATTGGGCTTCAGAATTGCTATCTCCACACTCAAATCAGGCCCAAACCCCCTGGGTTTATTTCTTTTCTCTTTCATATTTCCTTTTTAGTTAATTGTTTTATTAATTATTTTTATTATTACCAACTAATTTATTTTTCCTAATAAAATCATAAAACATAAAAAATATTATTTTTATTAATTTCATTATTTTTGCAAATAAATAATTTAATTGACTTAGTTTTTTTAATTAGGTATAATTTTAACATTTTTTGCAATAAATTAAAATTAATTAGAATATTAGGTTTTAATAATCTCAATCATTTTTATTTTATTTCTTAAAATATAAAAACCCAAAAATATATCTCTTTTCATTAATTAATTTTTAGTTTAGGTTTAATTCCAATTAATTCAAAATAATAACAAAAATCTTTCCTTTAAATAAAAAAAAGGGTCAAAACCCTAGGACACTCCGATTTAATTTTCTCGCACGCGTATTATTTTTGATCCATATTTCAATATTGTAACTGCTTCGGGAATGTAATAGTTTAACTTAGGATTTTATTTATTTATCGCTTTTATTTACTTTTCGTAATTTAATTTTGAAGGGTTTGTTTTTGGCGATGTAAATACCCGACGCCTTGTAATAGCTTTAGATTAATTTCCCACAATTTAATTTCCGCACAATATTAATTGTTAGATGTTTGATAATTAGGCAATGCATGACAAGATCAACTTTTAACCTAAAATGAACAGTAGCTCACCATTAACATGTACAGATAAAAATAACTGAAAATAACACACTCGCACATGCCACTCTTAGGGTACACCTCACTTGGTTGCCTCGAACATGGTCATTAAGTATAGGAAGTTTTAGAGGTCGTCCTCTTGTCCAAAGATCATAGTTGACTCGAAACGGTTGCCTCGGATAAAATGATCTAAGACATTAGGGTTACTACTAAGGCGTCCTAACATTGCTTTAGTGACCATACGTCCCTTAATCGAATTGACCCAAAAACTCCAACGACGATGCTACCTACTCATCAATAGTGGGATAGCATTGTCTAAAGGACATTTGTACAGATTAATTCCTTTTTGAGTAGGTAGATGGTTCTTAAGTACTTGCTCCTTTTAAAACAAAACAAAACTTTTCGCACTTACACCCCTTTCAAAAAAAAAACTCTTTCAAACCCACAAACACAAAGAAAAGCAAACTTTTGAAAACACTTTGAGCAAGTACCTAAGAGCCCGTGGATAACCATGGATAAAAAGGGTGCTAACACCTTCCCTTTCTATAATCTACCTCCCGGACCCGAGAAACATCTCGAAAAAGGAATTTTTCTGTGCTTTTTCCTTTCCTTGTTGGATAAAATAAAAGACGGTGGCGAATCTTGCTTACCGTGACATTTTGCGAAAAACAAACGCAAAACGTGAACCAGCATTCCAAAAACAGTCAGTTCTCTTCCCACCGATCACAGAACTGGCGACTCTGCTGGGGATGTTTATAAGTGAGGCGTGCCTCAGGATTAGATCACTATGTTTTCAATTGTATGCTTTGTATGCTTTAATTTTGTGGGCTTGTATCGGAGTTCTATAGATCCTAACCCAGATCTGGGGATACCCTTTAGGTAAGTAGCAATAAACTGTGAGGGATCTGTACGACGTAGACCGATACGGATGAAGCAGTAGCTACATTGGTGTGGCACCTTGGTCTGTACCGATATCCCTTGTGTTGGAACGAGGAGAATATGGGTCTTCTAAGGAGTCATTAAGCACCAACTGACCTTAGAACCTTAAATTGACCAACTTGGCCATAGAACAGTAGCAGTATGCTACACTCATTGAGACTAAAATCTCGCGATGATTCCGGCCGCAAGAAAAGGTTGCTAAACTGGAATTATGACCGCTCGAGGGTAGTCAGTGATATTGAGATCCTCTAGAACCCGGTTACTATTTTTAGGACAGGTTTGAAACAACTAAACTGAAAGAGGGTAGTACCTAAGCTCCATGCCAGCCTAAAATCTAAGGGCTCTTTTGTGTGACTTGTGTGCCTTTACCATGTTTTCCTTTTGTGGATACTTGTGATGTGCCTTTATCATGACATCATGACATCATAACATTGCATACATTTTGCATAAGGACTAACCTATTTCAAAGACAAGAGGGTTTCATCTTTGCTCTGTTTTGTAGGTCATTATGATGCCCATACGTAAGAATACTATCCGGATCAACTTTGTCCAAGTACCTACCCTGCTTAAAGAATTGGTTGTCAGGATACCAGACACCACTTCCTTCATCAGAAGGCATGGTTCTCTTCTCAGTTTGGTCACCTCAAAATTGGACGAACAAATGATGAGTGTTCTGGTCCAGTTTTATGATCCGCTGTACCATTGCTTCACTTTTCAAGACTATCAGCTGGTTCCTACCCTAGAAGAGTTCTCTGAGCTGCTTGGTATCTCTGTTTTGGAGCAGACTCCATTTACTGGTTGGGAAAAGACCCTCAGGCCTGAAGATATTACTGCAGCCCTTCACTTGACCAAAGAGGAGGTAGTGGCTAACTGGGAGACTAGAAGTGGAGCTAAGGGTTTTCTGACTAAGTTCTTGGTTGACAAGGCTAACTACTTTTGGGACAACTTAGACTTCAAGGCGTTCGAGGATATTCTGGCTCTCTTGATTTATGGCTTGGTATTGTTTCCGAACCCTGATACTTTTGTTGATATTAATGCCATAAAGATCTTCATCTCTCAGAATCTGGTACCCACTCTCTTGGGTGACATCCTTCATCAGCTCTATGCTCGTACTGCCCGAAAGCGGGGGACTTTGATGTGATGTGCTCCTTTATTGTCGAGGTGGTTTATTTCGCACCTCCCTAAGTCCGTGCTGAAGAACAAAGAAGGAATGGGCTGGGCTTATAGGGTGATGTCTCTTTCTAATAATGACATTATCTGGACTCTCAAAGGTATGGATGAGGTGACTGTCATTGATCGTTGTGGAGAGTATCCTAATGTTACATTGATCGGAACCCATGGAGGGATTTCTTACAACCCATGCTTAGCTCTCCGTCAGTTTGGAAGAGCCAGAAGAGAAGGGCCTCATGAGATGTTGATGCCTCATATCATCTTTGATTTCCAGGGAGATAGCGACGAGCTACGTCGTAGATTCATCAGGGCTTGGGACAGAGTTCACCAATCAGATCCACATGAGTTGGGTCCAAAGACTTCTCTGCCAATGGAGCCATATCTCAGATGGGTCTGCATCCGTGCCCAGAAGCTAGGTATGCCATATGAAGCTGTCAGGCCTGTTACTCTTGAAGTTGCTAATGAGGAGGGGGTTCTTCCAACTATTCTCCACCCTTATATGCCCACTGATATTGGGGCACTTAAGAGGTCTTGGATGCAACTATGGGAAGAACGGGATTCTTACCGGGAGAGGTTTAATGAATAAGAGCAGAAGATCCAGAAGCTGACTAGGCAACTGGAGAACAAGCGGATCCTGAATGATTATGTCTGCACTGAGAAGAAGAGACCACGGGAGCATTGATGGACCTTTGATGATTTCTTTTACAATTTTTATTTACTTTTCAGTATTTCCATTCTTGTAATGCCTAAGGGAAGTTTGTTGAACAATTTAAATTTCGAAGTTTAAATCTAATAAAGTGTGTTTCCTTTCTTGTTTACAAATTTGAATTCCGATTGTCTTTGAAATCATAAATCATACGCATTTCATCCCATTCACTTCATAAACAGGTACCCTTTACAAGTCTCTTATCTTCTTCGTTGTTTATTTCAGCAATCATCATGTCTACTGAACCTTCAACTGAGCAAGCTATCAAGGCCCTCCAGGCCCAGGATGCCCAGTTTCAAGAGCTGTTCATGAATCTAGCTAAGGGTCAGCAGGACCTGAAGACTTTGATTCTGAAAGAGAAGAAGAAGAAGAAGAAGAGGACCATCCTGTTCAATACTGGACGCAGGTTTGGAAACGGGTTGCAGAATGAAGTTGATCTGACCACCTCATCTGGAGGGAAAGATAGTCCACAAGAAAGGAGGGCTCCTAGCCCTATGGTCTCCTAGCCCTATGGTCTCCGACAACGAGACAGACTACGATGAAGAATAGTATCCTCCTGCTGAGGATAAGTACAAACAACTGGAAGACCGTTTGAGCGCTATGGAAATTCAGAAGGTGCCCGGTCTGGCCTTCGGAGATCTGGGTCTATCATCTGGGGTGGTGATTCCCCATAAGTTCAAGGCACCTGCCTTTGCCAAGTATGACGGAGTTTCCTGTCCGAAACTGCACCTTCGGTCATATGTGAGGAAGATCCAGCCTTACAATGCTGATAAGAACTTATGGATCCATTTCTTTCAAGACAGTCTCTCAGGGACTCAGCTTGAGTGGTTCTATCAGTTGGACGAAGCCAGTATCCGTAGCTGGGAGGATTTGGCTACTGCATTTTACAGGCAGTATCAGTACAACTCCGACCTCGCTCCTACGCGTACCCAACTCCAGGGTATGTAAATAGGAACGGGTGAAGGATTTAAAGAGTATGCTCAGAAATGGAGAGACCTTGCCGGAAGGGTGCAACCACCTTTGGCTGATTGTGAACTTATTGACATGTTTTTGGGAACCCTGTCTGGTCGGTTCTTTAATCATCTGATTGGAAGCTCTTCAGCTGGGTTTACAGATCTTATTTTGACTGGTGAAAGGATTGAGGCTGGTATTAAGGTTGGGAAGATACAGAAGGGTGCTTCATCAAGTACCGAGAAGAAGCCGTTTAAGAAAGAGTCCAGTGCTGTCTACAGTGCAAGAAGAAAAAGTAGACCTGAACACCGCCAAGCTGTCAATGTGGTTGTTATTTCAAAACCTGCTGGTGCTCCTCAGTACAACAATCAGCAGAAGGACGAGAGACCTCGAAGGCAATTTACTCGTCTCAGCATGACTTTGTCTCAGATTCTACCACAGTTGCTGAAGACCAATCTGGTGATTCTAAAAGAAGCTCCGAAGAATCCAAGTACCACGTCACCAAAATACAACCCTAATGCCCGTTGCGCTTTTCACTCTGATAGCCCGGGGCATAATACAGATGATTGTTGGGTTTTGAGGAACAAGGTGCAAGACCTAATTGATGCGAAGGAGATTGAGTTTGAGGCGCCCGAGAGGCCTAATGTTGTAACTGCTCCCATGCCCAAGCATGGAGTGAATGCTCTAGAAGAGGAATTGTTTGTGGTTTCCATAGAAGATATTGCTACCCATCTGATGACTATCAAGAAGAACCTGTTGTTAGTCGGTTTATTTCCGGGCTACGACGAAGGTTGTCATATGTGTTCTATTTTACCTACTGGTTGCCCATTCCTGAAGTCAGGTATCCAAAACCTGATAGATAGTAAAGAGATCCTGTTTGAGAAGATTGCTGTTCCTTACATTCCTATTGAAGAAGTCTCCATTATTACCATTTTCGACAATTCTTCCAAGGCTCCCTCGAGGAAGCCTGTTAGAATTACATCTGTTCCGAAGATCACACCTGTAATCATCACTGTTCCGAGGCCCATCCCCTACACCTCTGACAAAGCTTTCCCTTGGCACTATGGGGCAGATGTTTATGTTCTAGGAGTTAAGCAAGAGTTGGATGCTGATACCGGCGTCAACAACATTACTGGACCTGCTAAAGTCACCCACAGCGGTAGACTTTTCTCAGCTGATATTGCTCCACCAACTGTCCGAAGACCTGTTGTCATTACACCTGCAAGTGTACCTATCACTATTCCTGATCAAGTTCCTATCCTTACCCCTGTCGCCGAGTCATCTGACGCTCGGGGCAAAGGGATCATCACTGATGTGCCTGCCTAGACGGAAGCACCGAAGACGATTACTGTTGAAGCTTCAAAACAGGAGATGGAAGAGATTCTGAAGATTATTAAGAAGAGTGATTATAACATAGTGGAGCAGTTGGGGCAAACCCCATCCAAGATTTCTATGTTGTCACTACTGTTGTGTTCAGAGGCCCATGCTAAGGCTCTGATTACCTTCCTGAAGACTGCCCACGTGCCACAAGAGACATCAGCTGATCAGTTTACAGATTGTGTGGCTAATTTAACTGCTGATAATGGCTTGGGTTTCTCCGACGCTGATTTAACTACCAAGGGGAAAAATCATAACGATGCCCTGCATGTCTCCATTGAATGCAGGGGAACTACTCTTGCACATGTATTGGTTGATACTGGTTCCTCACTGAATATCTTGCCCAAGAAAGCTCTAGACCGGTTGGATTGCGAAGAGTTAGAGTTAAAACCAAGTAACATCATTGTCAGGGCCTTTGATGGGTCTAAAAGGATGGTGCATGGTGAGGTTGATATTCCAATTAAGGTTGGTTCTCAGGTCTTCAATTTTACATTCTAAGTGATGGACATTCAGCCATCCTACTCTTGTTTGTTGGGTCGTTCATGGATCCGTAAAGCTGGGGCCGTAACCTCAACACTCCACCAAAAGCTGAAGTACCCTGTCAGAGGAAAGATTGTGATAATTCAAGGGGAGGAAGAGTACATGGTCAGCCACCTCAACTCGTTCAAATACATAGAGATGGATGGGGAGTTCATTGAGACCCCATTTCAGCACTTTGAAGAGGTTCCTCAGACACTGGCATCAGCTGAGACTGTGGTTGAAAATTCTCCTATGAAGATGGCTTCCTTAAAGGATGCCCGGGCTGTTATTGAGAAGGGTAAGTGTGCAAATTGGGACCGAATTCCTGATTTCACTCAGAAGACTAACATGTTTGGTTTGGGTTTCACTGCAGAAGCTCAAAGGGCTGTTCGAAGTAAAAGGATTGGAAGACCTCCCGTGTTCATCAGCAACTCGGGAGTAAATTCCATTGAAGATGATGTGGAAGAGTCTGAATTCGACGGCTGGATCTATCCTACGACCAATGGTGGACCAAGCAACTTGACAACAAGGGACTTCATCCCTATTACTTTTATTACCCAGTAATGAAACTTTTGTTTTAAATTTATAATAGACAATGTTTTGAAACTTTATGGTCCGGTATCTCACCCGGGGCACCGTGGCTTCATTTGTGAGGGCTTTTGTGTGTCATTTTCATATATCATTAATAAAAGCATTGGAAGTTCTTGAATTTCAAATTTTGCGCTCTTTGTTTTTCTTTATTATATATTGCAAAACAACTATTTACACACACTCACGTATACAGGTCCACATCCACTATGGATCTCACTGGTAACGGCTCTTCTACTGTCAGTTATGACTTCGAAAATCCGATCAACTTAGCCGAAGACGAAGGTGAAGATGATTGTGAAGTGCCTGGTGAACTTGCAAGACTGTTACTCCAGGAAGAGAGGTCCATTCAGCCACATGAAGAGCCAGTGGAAACAGTGAATCTGGGTACTAAGACAGATAAGAAGGAAGTCAAGATCGGTGCAAATCTGGAGCTTAGTGTGAAACAACGGTTGATTCAGATGCTGCATGACTACATTGAAATCTTTGCCTGGTCTTACAAAGACATGCCTGGTTTGGATACCGACATTGTGGTTCATCGCCTTCCTACCAAGAAAGACTGTCCTCCAGTAAAACAGAAGGTTCACCGTATGCACCCAGAGATGTCTGAGAAAATCAAGGCCGAAGTTATGAAACAATTTGACGCCAGTTTTCTAGCAGTAACTTCTTACCCTCAGTGGGTCGCCAATGTAGTTCCAGTGCCAAAGAAAGATGATAAGGTCCGAATGTGTGTTGACTACAGGGATTTAAACAGGGAGAGCCCTAAGGATGACTTCCCTCTACCTCACATCAACGTTCTGGTCGACAATACTGCTCAGCACAAGGTATTCTCCTTTATGGATGGTTTCTCCGGATATAATCAAATTAAGATGGCTCCCGAAGATATGGAGAAGACAACTTTTGTTACTCAGTGGGGTACCTTTTGCTACAAGGTCATGCCTTTTGGGTTGAAAAATGCTGGGGCAACATATCAGCGTGCCATGGTTGCTTTGTTTCATGACATGATCCATCATGAGATTGAAGTATACGTCGACGATATGATTGCAAGGTCCCAGACTGAGGAGGAACACCTTGACCATCTGCAGAAGCTGTTTGACAGGCTGAAGTTGTACAAGCTGAGGTTGAACCCGAACAAGTGCACCTTCAGGGTGAGGTCTGGTAAGCTACTGGGTTTCATCGTGAGTGACAAAGGTATTCAAGTGGACCCTGCCAAAGTGAAAGCCATACAAGAGATGCCAGCTCCCAAGACAGAGAAAGAGGTCAGAGGCTTTTTGGGACGACTGAACTACATTGCCCGATTCATCTCGCACCTAACTGCTACTTGTGAGCCAATCTTCAAGCTGCTGAAGAAAGATCAAGTGGTACGTTGGAACGATGAATGCCAAGCCGCTTTCAAAAGAATCAAAGAGTATCTCCAGGAGCCACCCATCCTGATGCCACCAGTTGAAGGGAGACCTCTGATCTTATACTTGACAGTACTTAACAACTCAATGGGGTGTGTGCTGGGGCAGCATGACGAGTCTGGCCGAAAAGAGCATGCTATTTATTACCTTAGCAAAAAGTTTACCGACTGTGAGACCCGATACTCACTGCTTGAGAAAAATTGATGCGCTTTGGCATGGGCTGCTCGCCGGCTGAGACAGTATATGCTGACTCACACTACTCTGTTGATATCAAAGATGGATCCCATCAAGTATATCTTCGAAAAGCCTGCCTTGTCCGGAAGAATAGCAAGATGGCAGATGATCTTGACTGAGTATGACATCCAGTACACAACCCAAAAAGCAATCAAGGGAAGTGTATTGGCAGACCATTTGGCACATCAGGCAGTGGATGATTACCAGTCTATGAACTTTGAATTCCCGGACGAGAATATCATGTTGATAACTGATTGTGAGACACCTGGACCGGATGAAGGACCTGAGGAGGGATCCCGATGGTCTATGTACTTTGATCGAGCTTTAAATGCGTTGGGTAATGACATTGGTGCTGTGATCATATCTCCTAAAGGCTCTCATACCCCGTTTACTGGCCGACTATGTTTCAACTGCACCAACAACATGGCGGAGTATGAAGCGTGCATCATGGGTCTTCGAGCAACAATTGACCTAAGGATTAAGTTTCTGAGTGTCTTCGGAGATTCCGCTCTCGTGATCAGTCAGATCAAAGGCGAGTGGGATACGAAACACCCAAATATTATTCCTTATAAGGAGTATGTGTTGACATTGCTTCCCCATTTTGAGGAGATAACCTTTGAACACTTTCCTAGAGAGGAGAATCAGTTGGCGGACGCGCTGGCTATGATGTCTTCTATGTTCAAAGTCAATTGGGACAACGAGGCTCCCCGAATTATCATTGAGAAATTGGATGAACTTGCACATTGTTGTGATCTTGAGACCGAAGAGGTAACAGAAAAGCCCTGGTTTCATGAGGTGAAGAGATACCTTGAGGCTCAGGAATACCCCGAGGGTGCATCTGTTAATGACAAGAAGTTTCTAAGGAGGTTCGCGGCAAAGTTCTTCATCAGCAATGGCATTCTTTACAAGCGAAACCATGATTCGGCCTTACTACGCTGTGTGGATAAGAATGAAGCATAAAGGATCATGGCAGAGCTGCATGAAGGTACTTTCGGAACTCATTCCAGTGGACATACCATGGCAAAGAAAATCCTTCGGGCAGGATATTACTGGTCTACAATGGAAGCCGACTGTTATCAGCATTCTCGGACATGTCACAAGTGTCAAGTCTATGCTGATAAGGTGCACATACCTCCAGTTCCTCTGAATGTCTTGACAGCGCCTTGGCCTTTTGCAATGTGGGGAATTGATATGATCAGAGAGATCAGACCTACGGCATCCAACATGCATCGTTTCATCCTGGTAGCGATTGATTACTTTATGAAGTAGGTTGAAGCAGCTTCCTTTGCTACCGTAACCAAGAACGTCGTGGCACGGTTCATTCGACACAATCTGATCTGTCGATACGGTGTACCGGAAAGGATCATTACGAACAATGGTACCAATCTTAACAATAAGATGATCACTGAGCTCTGCGAGCAATTCAAGATACAACATCATAACTTATCTCCTTACCGGCCGAAGATGAATGGGGCTGTAGAAGCGGCTAATAAGAACATTAAGAAGATTGTGCAGAAGATGACAGTGACCTACAAAGATTGGCACGAGATGTTACCATTTGCTCTTCACGGGTACCGTACCTCAGCACGAACGCCAACAGGGGCAACACCCTATTCCTTGGTTTATGGCATGGAGGCAGTCTTGCTTATTGAAGTTCAGATACCCTCTCTTAGAATCATGAAGGATGCAGGTTTGAGTGAAGATGACTGGATCCAGACCCGGCTTGATCAACTGAACCTAATCAACGAAAAGAGACATACTGCTATTTGTCATGGTCAGACGTACCAAAAACGAATGATCAAGGCATTTAACAAGAAAGTCAGACGACAAGAGTATCAAGTTGGGGACCTGGTAATCAAGCGCATTATCTTACCTCAAGGTGATCCCCGGGGCAAATGGACCCCTACTTACGAAGGGCCATTTGTGGTTAAGAACATCTTCTCAGGAGGAGCTATGATTCTAACCACCATGGATGGTGACGACCTTCCTCACCCCGTCAATGCAGACATAGTGAAAAGATACTACGCATAATTAAAGACCCGCTAGGTTGACTGGCCTAGGAAAAAATAAGGGCTTCCCGGCGAACTAAAAGGGTTCGGGCAAAAATAAGGGATGAAAAGGAAAAATCTGTACACCCGGCAAGTCGAAAACCTGAGAAGGCGGCTTGGGCAAAAATGGGTATCCCGGTGGACTGAAAACCCGAAAGGGCGGTCCAGGCAAAAGTTAGGGATTAAAGCGTAACACTATGTCTCATTGGATCACCTCGCATCCAGACTTCGGCATCGACTATCAAGCTCAGATAGCACTAATCAATCTGATTCATCTTCAACCAGAAGCAAAGTGATGAGATGCTCGAGGATATGAAGGTAATAGTAGAGTTGGAACCCAGTGGGATTATTCACATAGCTGTTTTGTTTTTCCTTTCACAAACTGTATAAATTCTATTTGTTCGGCGGCGTTCTCTTACTAGGACGTCAGCCTCTTGTACAAAAGCGCCTATTTACAGGCAAACTTCAAAATCAATACAAATTCATTTCCAGACAAATTTCTTTTTTCTTTATCTGTTTTGTTTTACAAAGAACGTCCAAAGTTTCATTTTTGATATATGCATTTGACATTAATTGCTGCTCGTAAATGTTTACATACGAAACAGAAGGCAAATTACTGGTAACGTCAGAAACAGGGGCAATAAGAATTATCCGAGCTATCTAGTTGCTCTATCCACCAAGGTACCAAGGTAGGTTCAGCTGAAGAATATGACCAAGATACTGTCACTCCCCGCAGAGTAAAACAATAATGGTAGCTCTCCCTACTGAGACTTGCAACTATGAACAAATCAACAATGCTCTCCCCAAGCAGAGTTAATCTATCATCAGCCCTAAAAAGGCTTGGTATCCCCAGAAGATCTTAATATTCCCCAACAGAGTGTAAATATATCCTCCAGCAAGCATAAGAGCATCCCCGACAGTCTTAATATTCCTCAACAGAATATAAGAATGTTTCCCGGCGGAATACAAGATACCACAGTGGAGTCATTTCCCCAGCGCGGTCTAAAAAAGGCTTCCCTGCCAGAGTTGAATCATCTTACCCAGTAGATTCTGGAAGCTTATCCCCTGCAGAGCACAAATAAATCTCCCCAGCCAAATTCAGAAGGTTATCCTCACAAGAGTCTAACTGGGTTATCCTCAGCAAGTTGCAACTGAAAGATCATCCCCAACGAAGTTCTTTCTTTCCCCCAACAAGACTTCCATCCTCAACAGATTCAATATCACCAGCAACGGTGATCCATCCCTAGCGGAGTTTATCGTTGAAATCCCCAACAGAGCTTATCAATGGAATCCCCAACGGAGTTTATCATCAAAATATTCAGAAGAATCTCTTCCCCACAGAGTAATCACTTCATCAGCTTATTCCCCCAACGAAGTTCTTTTCTCCTGCAGGCTTATTCTCACAATCATCTTTGTTCATCATCCCCAGCGGAAACGAAGAACTCAACTCTATTCTCCAGCGACTCCGGGATTTATTTTCCCCAGCTAAAACATCACATTTCCATACATCATGATACATAATTATACGCATCATACCATACAATCTCATTTATGTTGAGAACATCATTGCTTGATCCATCTCATGCATTTCATATGACTGACCTTTACCTTTCAGGGAAGATGCAGTTAAGTTCTCAGTTTAGTCGAAGACCTGACCGGTTCTTAAATCTCAAATTGAATTATCCTCGGTTGAACTTCAGATACGGTTCTCAGTCTCGACAGTTTCTCTACTTTATAGTATGGACGAGTACTATAACCTCGACGGTATACTCCGTTGAGCACGAGTCAGTTCCTAGATCTTGATGTTTTCCTCCGTCATAGTGTGGACAAGTTCTATAACCTAGAAGGTATACTACGTTGAGCACGATACAGTTCCTATATCTTGATGAAGATGTTTCCCTATGTCATAATGTGGACGAGTACTATAACCTCAACGGTATACTCCGTTGAGCACGAGTCAGTTCCTAGATCTTGATGTTTTCCTCCGTCACAGTGTGGACAAGTTCTATAACCTCGACGGTATACTACGTTGAGCACGAGACAGTTCCTAGATCTTGATGAAGATGTTTCCCTACGTCATAGTGTGGACGAGTACTATAAACTCAACGGTATACTCCGTTGAGCACGAGTCAGTTCCTAGATCTTGATGTTTTCCTCTGTCATAGTGTGGACAAGTTCTATAACCTCGACGATATACTACGTTGAGCACGAGACAATTCCTAGATCTTGATGAAGATGTTTCCCTACGTCATAGTGTAGACGAGTACTATAACCTCAACGGTATACTCCGTTGAGAACGAGACAGTTCCTAGATCTTGATGAAGATGTTTCCATACGTCATAGTGTGGACGAGTACTATAACCTCAATGGTATACTCTGTTGAGCACGATTCAGTTCATAGATCTTGATGTTTTCCTCCGTCACAGTGTGGACAAGTGCTATAACCTCAATGGTATACTACGTTGAGTACGAGTCAGTTCCTAGATCTTGATGAAGATTACCCCCCAGTTGAATTATGGACAGGTTCTAAAGACTCAGCCGAGGCATTCTCTCAATTGAAGTACAGGCCAGATTCCTAAATCTCAACAAAGGTTAGACTTCCCCAGCGGAATCTTTTACAACAACAAGTATGCAAGTTCTCGCTAAGGAATCTCTTATGCGATCGATACTCCTGCAGATGGCATTTGTAAGCCCATCCTCCTACCAACAATCTCCAAATGGCATCTGTAAGCCCATTCCCGACATCACAATGCTGATACTACACCATGCGAGTGCAAATTTCTGGGCACTCTAGTGTTCAATTATCTTCCACCTTTGGATCACGAAAGGCTCGAAAGCCAATCTATATCCTCAGGTTTAAGAAAATTGAACAGGGGCAACTATTGTACCCAAAAATTTTCCCTCCCATATTCCTCAAGATTTGTCAAGAATGATCTTCAAGTTTCCCAAGATGACTCAAGAGTTGGACAGTCAAATCACCTCCTAAGGCAGTCAACCTCAAATTAGGGTTTTGTGTTGCATCAAGGTCCTTACATAAAAATGGCCTCAAGTGATTCCCAATATCTTAATATGTTCTTAAGTTCATCCATGTCAAATTTCAAGCCTTGCAGAGGAAGTTTGGTCAGTCAATTGCTCAAGAGGTCCAAAAATCGACTGTGCTAGGGCAAAAGTCAAATGTGGCCTAAAAATAGTCAAACCTCAAGATTTTTTTGTCAACATTATCATTTTGAAGGATAATTCATCATTTGACCAAGGGTTGATCATGATTCATCGAGGATTGCTCAAGATTCACCAAGATTCAAAAGTTGCTAAATTAGGGTTTTGTAGGAAAAGTCAACTCAACTTTGACCAAGAATAAATTTCTCATACTTTATGAGAAATGACCCATCCAAAGCTCATTTTTAAGAAGATGAAATTTTCTACAATCCATCTTCACACCCCAAGATCAAGAAATGCTCTCACAAAAAGTTACAAATTTGGACATTATAGGTCATTTTTGAAAGTCAACAAAAACACCTTTTTTTCCAAAGCTTATAACTTGAGAATGGAACATCAAAATGCGATGTGACCAAAAGGGTTGATTAGAGGACACCTCAAGGTTTCTAAAAAGTCCAAGAACACCTCCAAAAGTTCAAAATTGAGGAAGTTATGAATTGTTGAAATTGGGCATTTTTCCAAATATGCCAAAAGTCAACTATCCTCAAAACTCCAATTTTTGACAAAAGGGCCCACTTTTTTCCGCTTTATATGGTCTTGTCATGCCACACACATGTCCCATACTTGGTTTCATGGCCATTCATTTATTTTTCTATTTTACTTAATTTTTATTGATTTAATTCATTTTTAATCAATATTAAATCAAATAAAATCTAAAAATTGATGAAATAATATCTTTGTGATTGGTACAACTTTCAATTATCATCATGAACCAAATCAAATTCGTATCAAGCTTGGTTATGCAAAAAAAATAAGATTTGGTACAATTATGGAAAGCTTATCAATGGTGATCATATCAAATCTCAAAACCTTGAATTCACATGGATTAAAGCCCAACTCTTGACCTAATTCACTTCCAATAAACATGTGCAAGCCAAGCAGACCAAGAACACGCACAAGACACTGCTGAAACGGCCAGAAGAAGTTTGTGAAAAAGCCGGAAAACTTGGAGATCAAAAACAACATTGGAGATTGATTCAAACAAAAAGCTTGACGTAGCTCTCTTCAGTGACATCCCCTGAAGCAATACCAACCAAAACCAGGCCTTGAGACCATCTGAAACTCACTGTAAGTCATCACGAAACAAGCTCTGAACATGGAATCCAAATCTCCAATTCTTGCATCTTTTCTTTAAAATCTTGGCATATTTGTGTTTGTTGTTTGATTTAGAACGTTTTGGCATTATTCAATTTTATTTTTAGGACCTGTATCATGATGCCCGAACCTAGGGTTCTTGTTCTTGTTTTTTAGGCGTTTTTTATGCAGGATAAATTGAGGCTAATGATGGGTATATGAATGATCAGGGGAGAGAGACGAATGCAGTGATGGTCTCCATTGGCATTTATATGGCCTGTAGCTCATGATAAGATGATGCCATGGATTTAGTTGCGGAATAAAATCCGCAGGTAAACGAACCAGTCTTCGTTGAAGAAGATGATAACGTGTCCATGCATTATTGGTCCATTCAAATGTGTTTTGCGCGTTTTTTTTAATTCAGCATAATTAATTGATTTATCCATATAATATTTGTTGTATATTCCACTAACAACTAGTAAGTAATGGTGGAGTGGTTGGAGCGCTGGCATGTGAGCATTGGGACCTGGGTTCGAATCCCAGGTCCCCCAAAACTTTGTTACATTTTTTCTTCAGGAAATTGTATGCAACGCCCAAGATGCAGTTCACCATATGTCTCATGGATCCAGGCGCCAGATGGCCTCTAGGCCAAATCCAAGGGTCCAGATTGCAAGCTCATCATACTCCTTAGTCAATGCATGCCCGTGAGATCCTGGAAAGTCAATAAGGCTGGTTTGGATTGGGCTTCAGAATTGCTATCTCCACACTCAAATCAGGCCCAAACCCCCTGGGTTTATTTCTTTTCTCTTTCATATTTCCTTTTTAGTTAATTGTTTTATTAATTATTTTTATTATTACCAACTAATTTATTTTTCCTAATAAAATCATAAAACATAAAAAATATTATTTTTATTAATTTCATTATTTTTGCAAATAAATAATTTAATTGACTTAGTTTTTTTAATTAGGTATAATTTTAACATTTTTTGCAATAAATTAAAATTAATTAGAATATTAGGTTTTAATAATCTCAATCATTTTTATTTTATTTCTTAAAATATAAAAACCCAAAAATATATCTCTTTTCATTAATTAATTAATTTTTAGTTTAGGTTTAATTCCAATTAATTCAAAATAATAACAAAAATCTTTCCTTTAAATAAAAAAAAGGGTCAAAACCCTAGGACACTCCGATTTAATTTTCTCGCGCGCGTATTATTTTTGATCCATATTTCAATATTGTAACTGCTTCGGGAATGTAATAGTTTAACTTAGGATTTTATTTATTTATCGCTTTTATTTACTTTTCGCAATTTAATTTTGAAGGGTTTGCTTTTGGCGATGTAAATACCCGACGCCTTGTAATAGCTTAGATTAATTTCCCGCAATTTAATTTCCGCACAATATTAATTATTAGATGTTTGATAATTAGGCAATGCATGACAAGATCAACTTTTAACCTAAAATCAACAGTAGCTCACCATTAACATGTACAGATAAAAATAACTGAAAATAACACACTCGCACATGCCACTCTTAGGGTACACCTCACTTGGTTGCCTCGAATGTGGTCATTAATTATATGAAGTTTTAGAGGTCGTCCTCTTGTCCAAAGATCATAGTTGCCTCGAAACGGTTGCCTCGGATAAAATGATCTAAGACATTAGGGTTACTACTAAGGCGTCCTAACATTGCTTTAGTGACCATACTTCCCTTAATCGAATTGACCCGAAAACTCCAACGACGATGCTACCTACTCACCAATAGTGGGATAGCATTGTCTAAAGGACATTTGTACAGATTAATTCCTTTTTGAGTAGGTAGATGGTTCTTAAGTACTTCCTCCTTTTAAAACAAAACAAAACTTTTCGCACTTACACCCCTTTCGAAACAAAAAACTCTTTCAAACCTACAAACACAAAGAAAAGCAAAATTTTGAAAACACTTTGAGCAAGTACCTAAGAGCCTGTGGATAACCACAGATAGAAAGGGTGCTAACACCTTCCCTTTCTATAATCTACCTCTCGGACCCGAGAAACATCTCGAAAAAGGAATTTTTCTGTGCTTTTTTCCTTTCCTTGTTGGATAAAATAAAAGACGGTGGCGACTCTTGCTTACCGCGACATTTTGCGAAAAACAAACGCAAAACGCGAACCAGCATTCCAAAAACAGTCAGTTCTCTTCCCACCGATCACACACATATGATTTGTGATTGCATTTAGAAACTAACACATATAACAAGTGATCATGTAGATTAAATTTCAGTTATTATTTATTTTGAAAGGTTTTTTTTATTACCATTTTCCGAGAAAAAGCAGAAAAATAAAGACACAATTTGGGAAACAAAGACAACTTTTATTATTGATCTTAACAGTCACAGCAAACAGATAAGCCCTACAACATTAATACTTCCACCTTGGGTAGAGTGAAAGCTTTTCAAAAGAAAGATTAACAAATCAAATTACTTTGAAACATGTATGCAAGAGGGAATATCAATGGTGGTCCAGTTCTGAACCCTGACTCCGTGCGTCACATAATTCGGCCTTTCCTGCTCTGCTTCATCCTTCACAATGGCGTTAATCCTGGAAACAATCGGCTGAAGATAGCCTCTACTATGGAAAATATCTTGATACCTACCTGCAGCAGACTTCGACTTCATGCCCTTACCTTTGTCATTCTTCAAAGAGAACCCTAAGCCAGTTCTGTTCTTGTTTACAGGTGGATCCACAATTCGTCCCCAAACTTCACTATGACCATTACGCACAACCTCCTGCGCATCCTTCAGCGAAACCATGGAATTCTCATTTCCTCTTATGTAGTCACTGGATAAGGCTTGGAACTGGGTTCTAACAACAGCTTCATCCGCCTCCACAATGCTGAAAGAGGACAAATGAGATATCAACAATGCCTGCTCCCCATTTATGATCACCACCTTCCCTTCATGCACAAACTTTAGCTTCTGGTGTAAAGTTGAAGTGACAGCCCCTGCTTCATGTATCCATGGCCGTCCTAGCAAACAATTGTAAGCGGGAACAATATCGATGACCTGGAAGGTTATCTGAAACAAATGTGGTCCTATATGGATAGGTAAGTCCACTTCGCCGATGACAAATTTCCTTGACCCATCAAACGCTTTCACAATGATACCACTAGGGCGCATAGGCGTTCCTTGATATTTCAACTTCATAAGGCTACTTCTTGGTATAACATTCAACGCGGAACCATTATCAATCAACACATTGGATAACGAATCATTCTTGCAGTTCATAGAGATGTGGAGGGCCAAGTTGTGATTCCTCCCTTCATCTGGTAATTCATCATTGCAAAAACTCAATTTATTACACGACGTAATGTTTCCTATTATGCTGCTAAATTGATCTACTGGCATATCACTCTCCACAAAAGCTTGGTCTAGTACCCTCATCAAGGATTCTCTATGAGCAGAGGAGTTCATCAATAAAGCCAAGATGGATATTTTTGAAGGATTCTGCAGTAGCTGATCTACAATTCTGTAGTCGCTCATCTTAATTATCTTCAAAATATCATCTACTTCTTTCTCTAACGTAGCTCCGCTAGTCTCTACCGTAGCCTTCTTAGGTTCATCATTCTTAGCAACTTTCTTTCCAGCATCAACATCTCTCTGAATAAATGGTGCAAACACACGACCGCTACAGGTCACCCTGCTATTTTCGGCTATATTTCCAACATCAGGCATTGGCTAGATGGGAACCTCCACACCATCCTCCAAGATTGTAGCATTGTATTTGTAAGGAACAACCCTATCTAATTTATAATGGATAGGACCTGGCAAACTAATTACCAATGGGGTAACATCTGGCTTGCTATGATACTCCACTTCAAAATGGGCGGGTGCACTAAAACAAGGCACAATGATGTTTACCTCTTCTTCAACGCAATCGGTCATTAATGAGTCATTTCTGGAAAACAAATCTTCGTCTGAAGAGAAATACTCATCTACAGAGGAATACTCCTCCTCTGACTCTTCTTCCGTTAAACAAACCTCAATCATATCAACTTCATGGTAATCATCCCTATGACCTGTGATTTTGATAGTTCCATTATCTAACAACATCTGAACACCCTTCTTCATGATTGAACATCCTCGGGGGGGGGGGGGGTCTCGACAACAAACTATGCAAGATCCATATTGGTGTTCCACCTGACCAGCCGAATGGCAGAAGGTAGCATGCAACTGCACGAGGTCCTCATTCATATACTCCACATCCAAAATTCTGAACTCACCAGGACATCCAGAAACCATGTTTACTTCCTCTTCATACTCTGCCCTAGGCCTGATTATATGGATGAGGCCCTCATCCATCATCTCCTATAAATCAGCCTTTATCTTCTCGCAACCCTGTATGTTTATACTGCAAATAGCACAACCGGCATGGTCAAGCGTGTAGTAGCTAAACTCACAGAGGTCTGCATGCATTTTCACCAAATCTCCTATAACCAGATTAATATCAAAAATCCGAAAGTCGCCTGGACACCCGACCACCATATTCACAATATTTACTCCCCCATGCTTGGGTAAAGGATTATCTTTCACATTAGGTCCCACATCTTTGAAAGATAGAACACCAGACTTCACCAATTTCTATTCCCCAGTCTTCAAAGGATAAAAATTCTCAACATTATGCCATGGTGCTCCTTGATTAAAAGCACATGTTTGGTCTGCCTTGTAATACCAAGACAATGGTGATAGTACGGAGGGAGGTGGTCGTGTCTGGACCAACTTTTTCTGAATCAATGCCGGTAGTAACTCTGTATAGATCATGGGAATAGGTTCATAACTCCCTTCTCTGATTATACCCTTGATTCCCCTACTGGGATGGTCTCTGATAAGCAACGGTAGTCGGAGCGACATTTATAATAGGAGTAACTAAGGCGACTTGCTGGTGACGCTGATAATTCCTTCTAGGAGAGTTTACCCTCCTCTCTTGTATAACATCATTTGCATCCCCTTCTTTCTTCTTGGTAAACCCATAAGATGGCTTCTTCGCACCTCCAGATCCTTCACTCTTCATCTAACGGCCTTATCTTATAGCCTCTTCTAAGCGGATACCCATTCCTACCATCTCAGTAAAGTCACTTGGTGCGCTTGTTACCATCATTTCATAGTAGAAAGCACCCAACGTCTTTAAGAAAATCTTAGTCATCTCCTTCTCTTCCATGGGAGGAATCACTTGGGCGGCTACCTCACGCCATCTCTGTGCATACTCTTTGAACGATTCCCTGTCTTTCTGAACCATGGCCCTGAGTTGATCACGGTCAGGCGCCATGTCCACGTTGTATTTGTATTGTTTGATGAATGGTTCTCCCAAATCATTAAAAGTATGGATATTGGCGCTATCCAAACTCATATACCACTTCAACGCAGCACCAGTCAAACAATCCTGAAAAAATTGAATCAGTAGACGCTGATCATCAGTATGGGTAGACATTCTCCTCACGTACATCACCAGATGAGCACGAGGGCAAGTGTTTCCCTTATACTTCTCAAACTCCGGGACCTTAAAATTAGCAGGTATCTTAACATTTGGGACCAAGCATAACTCATTCACATTCTGCCCAAATAGCTCTTTCCCCCTGAGCGCCTTCATCTCTCTCTACATCTTGTCAAAATGCTCTTGAAAATCATCCATTATGTCATAAAGACCCAAGTCTTCACTTGGTGGAGGGAAAGGATGACACACATCATCATTAACAAACGAAACCATATTCACCGAAGAAGGCGCAGCAGGAACAACATGCACCACAAGAGGTGCTGGAGTAACAATAGTTTGAACCACTGGAGTATCTTGAGGCCCAAGATTGAAACCTTCAGGTACAAAATTCTGTGGCATTCCCCATGGATAACCTTGAGGCATACGATTTTGAACAACAACTGGAGTAGCAGATACGGGAACAGTCGGAGCTTCAACATTTGCCCTTGTTGGTTGGGGTTGAACACTCGGTGGTTGATTCTGAGCAGCCACCAGAGCTTCTATCAGTGTAGTCAGATTGGCCATGCCGGCCTTCAAAGCATAAACTTCCTCATACAGCTCGCAATTCTCTTATTCTAAGTGGTCCATCTTCTTTTTGAAATTAGCCTGAGTGTTGTAGTGATGAGTCAACTTTCTGAACGAAGTAAAGAAGCTTGGTAAGACACTTGGGTATGCATAACAAATGCAAGAAATATGTGCAATATGATGCATGATATGCAATGCACATGATTATTTTTACTTTGTTATTTAATATTTCAAGGGATTTAAAGATTTATAGACATATTGCAAACATCAAAGTAATAATGCTTTTGAAATACTGAATTTTTTTATAATAACTCCAAAATGGATTACAAGTTTCAATGATCCCAAGTACAAGATGAAAATAAAATCTGAAACCCTGAGAAAAATAACTGATGGAGATCAATCTGTACGCTGGCGCTTCCCCGTGAGCCTAGAAATCTGAGCCTTCAACCTCTGGTTTTCTTCCGTATATCTGATGGCAATCTCCTTCCAATCATCTGAATCAGGAAGTGAGTGATCAACACCTGATTGAGGCCCAGGAGAAAATAAATCCCCTCGCCTCTCCATAGACTCTACCGCTCGACTCTCAAGGATCTCAATCAAGTCATCTTTCTCCTTCAGGTCTGCTCTGTAGGAACTCTCTAAAGTTTGGAACTTATTCTTCCAAGCATCCCTTTCCTGTTGCATCATGACCAAAGCAAGCTGCAACTCTTCTAGATCATCTAATAGGGGAGGAGTGGTCTTCACAAACAGATCAGGCATAGGTGTTTCCCGGGAATACGACATCTTCAATTGAATAACTCTCGATCGGATCCATTGAAGATATGGCTCCAAAGAAACAACACCCCTAGGTCCCAAATACTTCCTACTTTTCTTATGAATGTGACGCCAGGCCTTCGCAATCTACTCCCTAGCTTCCCTATGGTCTTCTCCTTCCTTCAGAAAGAAACTACTCAAATGAATACTATTCGGTTTATCCTTCATCGGATAACCAAGCTGTCTCTGTGCAAGAACAAGGTTATAGTTAATTCCTCCCTTTGTACCAAGAAGAAGTACATTGGGGAAACTACCACAACTGTCAATAATCTCTATATCCTGGTAAACTCGATGATACCAATCAATATTCGAGTGAGTAAGTGCCATGACCTTAGGAGCCCAACGAGGTTCCTTATTGACATCCCAAAAAGCATCAGACCGAGGCATATGAGAGATAAACCACCGGTACAACAGAGGCGTGCAACAGATAATCACCCCCCATGATAAGAATTCCGAAGATGAATAGAGTAATAAACATCACCCAATAATGTAGGAACTGGGTTTCCAATCATGAAGATCCTGATAGCATTAACGTCAACAAACTTGTCCACATTAGGAAATAAGAACAACCCGTAAGCAAGTAGAGCAAAAATGGCCTCAAAAGCAATTGTACTCTTCATTCTGGAAAATTAACGAGCTTTCTCCAATAAGAACTGAGATGGTAATCCTCTAATTCCCCCTTTAGTAGTCATATTGGCTTCCACCTCAGACTTCCCCAGGTGAATCAAGGCACCAATCTCATGTGGTTTTGGCTCACCCTCCAAACCAGTAAAAGGAACACGACCGGTAACAGGTAAATCCAACAGATAAGAATACTCCTCCAGTGTAGGCATCAACTGATAGTCGGGAAAAGTAAACAATTATACATCGGATCATAGAACTGGACCATGGTCGAGAGAATACCCTCCTTCTTCTTCAGCTTCATGAGAGGAATAATGGACCCATACTTCTTCCGAAAGTCTGCAGGATACTCGATCTCGGGGATTAGACTGATCAACTCATCTATCTTGGGATCCTTGAAACTGTATTTCCCGGTCTTTCTCTTTCTAGAATCCATGGTTAAAAGTACCTGAGATATTAACAAATAGTCAACCTTTAAAATCCCTTGAAATAAGATTTCTCCAAAAGATGCTTATGAGTGCATGGATGCATGATGAAACAATGACACACAAGATCACACATATAGGGTTCATAGGTTCAACGTCACGAGCATGAGGTTGAAGATACTACCCATAAGGTATTGGTCTAAAAGTTATCACCTGCCGAACAAGGTTCTAGATGTTCCTAGAGTCTACATCCTTCCTTCAGATATTACCAACTTCCCGATTAACTCAGTAATTAGTAATATTCTCAAGAAATACATGTCCGAGCATAGTATCGCGTGACAACCATTTCCGAATTACTCCGTCATAGCTTCCGCACTACACCTAAAAGGACAAGATGGGTTTGGTATTCTACGGTCCTCAGTTTCAGCAGGCTCCTAGGTCGAAAGCAGTACGTCTTTCCAATTACTCGGTAAACGAAACTACAATCAAAGGGGCCTCCACTGAGTGGGGGATCTCATGTCTCCTTTTTTGGGATTACTCCCTCAAAGTTAACATGACTATACTGCCCGTCCTATCTTAAAGTTTGCCCAAGTCCGGGAATAAGACTTATGAGTAATCACCAAGCACCCTGAAAACCAGGAAAATCCAGACAAAACATATATACAACATATAACACAAAAACAATAATAACACATATACAGATATAAACAAAGATAGGCTTAACCCACTTAGGGATGGACCAACAAGAGGTCAATCTTTCCCCAGTGAAGTCGCCATTTTTTTGTAGCGGTAGAAATTTTTAAGACTAAGCCATTGGATTGACTAGACTTTATACAAATCAAAATAAAAATCGCCATCGCCCTTTATTGTTTCCAAAGGAATGGGAAAAGAGCGAATAACCCAAAAAGATGGGGAAAGATTCAAGGTAAGGGGGTTGGTTATGCAAAGAGAAGGTATTAGCACCCTAAACATGTACGGTACTTCGCAGGAGCCTCTTTGTAAAATCTGTATATTTTGGCTATAAAAACGGTTGTATATAAAAAGTGGATGGTGGAGGTGAGGAAATAAGCGTATTTATTTTATAATTTTTTGCACCCGCCGCGGTTGCGAACCTTTAGTGCCTACGTACCACCTTTCGTGTAATAGGGGATCAGGGTACACGTAGTTCCTCTTTTAAAAATTTGTAACACAAATGCGTTGGTTAATTTTATGAGATAAAACATCATCGTCATTGTCCGTGTGGAAAACATACCTAATACCCACAATCATGAGAAAGGAGAATTTGCATCACCTCAAAGTGGAGGATATGGCTTGGATTTTAAAAAATCAACAATGCCTCACTCAACACCCAAGTGGAAAATATCTCTCTTTACTACATATTGTAAAAGTATAGTTGTTTGCATCACTACAAGGATTGACAAGAGTTTAACCTTTTGAGAAAATTTTAAACATAAAAAAGCCAAAACGGCAAGATGGTTTGAAATGAGATTGATTGACTTTTAGTCTTCTCACAAAAAAATGTCAAGGTATCATTAAGTTGATTGGGGGTTTATTTATGAATTTTTTTTGAAAATACATGGACCGAAGTCCAAGTTTATTATGAAAGTGGTTCAAGTTCAAAAACAAGAAGAGTTTTCAAAAAGGGAAAGAATATTTTTGAAATTAAATAAGATGGGAAGAGAAGAAGGGACTATCCTAAAGCATAAGGTAAAAGCTAGGGATAAGAACCATCTAACCAACAAGAATCCAATACTTGACATTATGAGCCAAGATAGAATTCCCATTCCTTGGATTGAAACCAAGCAAGCAAAAATACTAGACCTCTTGAGAGAACCAAACTTCAAGTGTATTAAGTCTTCACAAAAATTGGGCAGAGTAACAGCTGTATACGGGTGAATTCCAGATTACAAACAGAGGGTGTAATCACAAAAACCTGCACACAAAAACAAACAAGCAACCCAATGTCCTTAGGTGAACCTCAAGAACTCCAGACAAAATAATCAGATAAGGTCACAAAGTCTCCAAGATAGGCCAAGGTTTCTAATTCCAAGTCCAAGAAAAGTAACATGCTCCATAATGCCAAGGATAATAACCAATAGTCCAAGTACCATTAAAGATTTTTAGGGTTCATGTTGATTATTAAGTATCTTAAGAAAGGAAAATAAAAGCTCAAGTGAGCAAAGTAAAAATGGCACGAAAATAAATGCTCAAATGAGCAAAGATGAAAATGGCATGAAATGTAAATGCTAAAAGTAAATGGTACATAAAGCATAAAAAAGAATGAAATCATAAGGTAAAACAAGTCAATAATTAGTTGTTAGTTGGATGACCATCTTGAAGCTTGCATTTGGAACTCATTAGAGGATTGGTAGAACCAAAGCCTCCACACAACAAGTTGCATTTGCTTTTTGTCAAGTATATCATCCATTTGGAATTCTCATAAGTACCATTTAATGATCAATGATGTTTAAGTGATCTGCATTGACTAAAGGTGTTGTAGATCCATTAGAGGATTGGTAGGACCAAAGCCTCCACACAATGAATCTCAAGGTTATTGGATCAAATAGATCAAATTAACATACTTGGGCTTGCAATCATAATTTTGGGCCACGAATGATCATTTATTCGAATCAGGACAAAATTTAACGCTATGTTAAGCAATCGTAAGGGGACTTATATAGAAGTCACATCTATTTTGAGGCCGGTCAATAGCAATCTATGCACCATTTGTTTTGAGACATGATATAGAGATCATGCTCCAACAACATCTAGTGCAATAAGAAGGAAACGAGATGAAGAGGGATGGGGAAAAATATATAAACCATATTTGAATTAAATTTTAATCAAACTATTATTAAAATCATTCATCCATTTTTGTGGAGTTAAACTCAACACCATGGATCCAACGATGTTAATAAAGTTCATGATCCAAAATCTAACCCAAGATCAGCCAGAAAATAGTCACAAAATAATATGACATTTTAATATACATAAAAGGGTTAAAACATAATGTTTAAAAATAGAAAATAAAGAGAAAAATATCAACTATGTTCAAATTAATCAAGAAATAAAATGTAAGACCAAAGAAAAATCAGAAAAAGGCTCAAATAATTTTACAAATTTTTTGGTAATTTTTTAAAGTCAGAAACTATTTTTAAAATTAAAATAAATGGGTAAAATAAACAAAAAATGGTAAAAAAAAGTAAAGTCAGAAACAAAAATAAAATAAGGCCACTAATATTTGCCACAATATCATTGGATCATTCCATAATTTTTCCAGAATTTTAAAATGTATAAAAGTATTTTTAAACATTTAAAAACAAATCAAAAAAGTGTAAAGTTTATAAAAAATACCAAAACACAAAATTAAATTGTGAAAAAATAAAAATCAGAAAGAGAATAATCAAAAATATTTTTCATAATTTTTTCAGGTTTTTTGGACTAAAAATGAATTTTCTATGATTTTTTGAAATTTAAAATAATTAAAACATAAAAATCAGAAAAAGAAAATAAAAGTAAAATATGTGGACCGTTGGGTGAGAGTCAAAACGCGTTAGTAATCAAATCCAAGAGATCTGGCGCACTGTGCATATCATGGTCATTAGTGAATATTATACAGAATAATTAATTAAATCAGGATTTGAAAAAAACAGACAACGCGCCTTCATTGGTTGGAAGATAACACGTTGGTCATCTTCAACCTCTAGCCATCACGAATTAAAGGTCTCTCAAACTGTAAAATCAGAAGCTCAGACCTATTCCATTTGCTTCGTCTCTTCAAGACGAAGATAACCACAACCTCGTGCCAAATTTATATAAACTGTAGCTCGAGCAATTTGGAAGGAAAGTTTTGAAAAGGGATTTGAAATTTCATGGTCAAAACGTGTTTCCAGTAAAAGGTAAGTATTGCAACTAGAACCAAGACAACGAGAGCAACACAATGATATCAGAGTTTTGAAGAATTGATGAAGGAATCTACCTATTGAAGTTGAGTTACAGAGCTCTGAAACTGGACTTCTATGGAGCAATATAGGGCACAATTCTTGAATGTAATTATGTGGTTAGCTTCAGGTAAGATCAAGGAAGGTGAATTGATGGAAAAATTGGATTGAAAAAGGCTCGAGAATGGATTTTGAAGTTACAAAAAATTAAGTTATGGAGCAAGTTTGGCAGGGTGATTCTGGCTATCCAAGCTTGGGAAAATGAATGGTATAGTTCACGTATTTATAGGAGAAACGAATGGGATCAAAAGGAAGAGTGAATGATGCATTTTGGAGGGAATTCGTGCAAACCTAATGCAAGAGTGAAGTGTGATCCAAACTTCACCAAAACTCATCCAATTCTTGCGTTTTGATGCACTAATCTACTTGAGAAAGTTGGCTAATCATGTTTAGACCCAAAACGCGTGTTAATTTGAGGTTTAGAGGTTGTAACATGAAATTCAAATTTTGACTTGCAATGAAACTTCAATTCCAAGTTATCATTTTTGAAACTATGGCATTCTCAACTCAAGGGGTCTTAAGGCATGATTCTTGATGCTTTAGAAAGATGAGGTTACAAGCTTTGCAATGGAAAAATAATGGATTTAAATGGATGCTTGAGATGAAAGTTGCATTGAGTCAAAGTTGGGGGAAAAGGGTTGACTTTCCATACTTAGAAATATTCCAAATTCTTCTTCAAAAATGACCTATAATGTCTTGCATCCAAACATGGTCTTCCACTTGGAATTTGCTATTGACCAAAAAATATGGCATGAAGTAGATCTATTGAATGACATTTTTAAACTTGAATCATTCAAAATCTCCAAAATTTTAGCAAGTTATGACTTGTTGAAGTTGGAAAAATTTCATGAAATGACCTATAATCTTTTGCATCTTTAAGGCAACTTCCATTAATTTTCCCACTTTGCACATAAAAGAAGGCATACATTTCACATCCTCAAGATCATTTTGGAAAAATAATGGGCTCAAGGTGATAAACATTAACCAAGTTATGATCATTTGAAGTCATACATGGAAAATTTGGGATTCATTTGGAGGACTTGTAATCTTTCTTCTTCACTAAGTTTCTTCCACATGAAAACTCTTTGGAACTTTTGAAGTGATTTATTGATAATCCTTTTAAGAGAAGGATGTATTTGGAATCATTCAAAAATACAAAAAGGTGAGCAAGATATTCTCCTTTGAAGTTCAAAACCCTAGCTCCTAGATCAAGAAAATGCTTTGAGGAACTTTGACGAGCTTGAACAAACTTCTTGTACCAATATTCTTGCTGTGTGAATAAAAGTTGTTGAGGATGATAATGAGGATCTGTAGCTACCAAAACCACTTCCATATCTTGAAATTTGAGAGAAATATGCTCTTGTGACCAATGGGAACAAAACCTTCTCCAAACATGACAACTTCTCCAATCAAAAACCTCTTGTACTTTTGAGTCAAATCTAATAACCTTGAAATGTGATGAACCAAAGCAACCTTTCCATGCCAATTCTCCCAAAACCAATCCAATGGTGAGGTTTGAACTTCTAAAGCTATATTGACTAGGGCATGGAAATAAACTCATGAACCCATGGGGTAGCTTGTTAAATCTCATTGCCTTCACCTACATGGATAACAAGCAAGACAAACCAACATTGCATTCTATTAGTTAAATGAAGCAATCAAAACAATATTCATGATCATAAAAGGAAAATAAGTCAAGGTGCTTGGTAATCCCTCAAAAGGAGCAAAACTCAAAGTAGAGAGGGATACCAAGAATGCTAGTGTAATCTTGTTGTGAATAAACCAACATGGTATGATGAAGGGATCTTAGGGGCAAAAATTGGGGTACAACAGTCGTATGCAGTGGTGACTTCGTTTTAAACTGTCTCTGCCCCTGTACCATGCTGGATAGAGTAACTGTCGGGACTACAAATTATTTTTTAGACTTCGCCCTATTTCTTAAAGTCATTAGTAACTGTCTTTCTGTTTTTTATGCAAGTATTTGTGAACAATAATCATATTTAAATGCACATGTCAAAAATAAATCACTGGACGTTTTTGCAAAACAAAACAGAAAAAGAAAACAAATGGTTTTGTACTTTCAAGGAATGATTTGTATTGATTTTTTAAGTTCTCCTATAATATGGATTTTGTACAAAGAGGCTGACATTCTAGTAGGAGAACGCAGCCGTAAAGAATGAACTATACAAAATAGTGTACAAAGATAAGAAAACAACTATGTGTAATAATCCCATTGAGTTTCAATTCTGTTATTGCTCCTATGTCCTTGAGCGTCTCATCACTTTGCTACTTGTCTGAAGCTGAATGGATTAATCAGTACCATTTGGGCTTGATAGTTGATACTGAGGTCTGGTCACAAGGTGATCCAATGGGATATAATGATACGCTTCAAATCCCTAACTTTTTCCTGGACCTCCCTTTCGGGTTTTCAGTCCACCGGGATACCCTTTTTTGCCCAGGCTGCCTTTGAAGGTTTTTGGCTTGCCGGGTGTACATATTTTTTTGTTTTTATCCCTAATTTTTGCCCGAACCCTTTTGGTTCGCCGGGATGCCCTTATCTTTTCCTAGGCCAGTCAACCTAGCGGGCCTTTATTCATGCATAGTATCTTTTCACTATGTCCGCATTAACAGGGTGAGGAAGGTCGTCACCATCCATGGTGGTCAGAATCAGGATCCACCGGAAAATATGCTTTTGATCACAAATGGACCTTCGTACGTGGGAGTCCATTTACCCCTGGGATTAACTTGTGGCAGTTTGATGCACTTGATTACTAGATCACCCACTTGATATACTTGACGTCTGACCTTTTTGTTGAAAGCCTTGATCATCCGTTTTTGATACATTTGACCATGACAGACAACAGTAAGCCTTTTTTCATCAATCAGATTCAGTTGATCAAGTCGAGTCTGGATTCAATCGTCTTCATTTAAGCCTACATCCTTCATGATCCTCAAAGAAGGGATCTGGACCTTAATAGGTAGGACAACCTCCATACCATATACCAGAGAATAAGGTGTTGCCCCTATTGACGTACGTGCTGAGGTGCGGTAACCATGGAGAGCAAATGGTAACATCTCATGCCAGTCTTTGTATGTCACTGTCATCTTCTGTATGATTTTCTTAATATTCTTGTTAGCAGCCTCCACAGTGCCATTCATCTTCGGCCGATAAGGGGAAGAATCATGATGCTGGATCTTGAATTATTTACAGAGCTCGGTGATCATTGTATTGTGGAGATTTGTACCATTGTAAGTGATGATTCTCTCAGTCACACTATACCGACATATAAGGTTATTCTTGATAAACCGCGCCACAACGTTCTTGGTAATAGTAGCAAAAGAGGCAGCCTCAACCCACTTCGTGAAGTAATCAAAGGCCACTAGGATGAAGCGATGCCCATTGGAAGCGGTGGGTCTAATCTCTCTGATCCTGTCAATGCCCCAAATTGCAAAGGGCGACGGAGCCTTTAAGACACTCAAGGGAACCAGAGGTACATGTACTTTATCAGCATAGACCTGGCATTTATGACAAGTTAGGGAATACTGATAACAATCTGCTTCCATAGTGGACCAATAGTATTCTGCCCGTAAGATCTTTTTAGCCATGGTATGTCCACTAGAATGGGTGCCAAAAGTACCTTCATGTAAATCTGCCATAATCCTCTCTGCCTCGCTCTTGTCTACACACCAAAGTAAATTAGAGTCCTGGTTACGCTTGTAGAGGATTCCATTGCTGAGGAAGAACTTTGTGGAGAACCTTCTCAGAAACTTCTTATCATTGACAGATGCCCCCTCGGGATATTCTTGAGCCTCGAGATACCTCTTCACTTCATGAAACCAAGGTTTTTCTGCTACTTCTTCAGTGTCAATCTCATAACAGTATGCTGGTTCATCCATCCTCTCAATAGTGATCCGAGGAGCCTAGTTATCCCATTTTACTCTGAACATAGATGACATAGTAGCTAGCGCGTTCGCTAACTGATTCTCTTCTCGTGGGAAATGTTCAAAGGTGACTTCTTCAAAGTGTGGGACCAATGTCAGCACATGCTCTTTGTAAGGGATGAGATTCGGGTGCTTCATGTCCTACTCTCCTTTGATTTGACTTATTACCAAGTCTGAATCCCCAAAAATGCTCAAGAACTTGATCCTCAGGTCAATAGCAGCTTTTAGACCCATGATACATGCTTCATACTCCACCATATTGTTGGTATAGTTGAAACATAGTCTGGAGGTGAAAGGAGTATGAAAACCCTTAGAAGATATAACTACAGCGCCGATGCCATTTCCGAGTGTGTTGGAGGCTCCATCAAAAACCACAATCCATCGGGATCCTTCCTCAGGTCCTTCATCCAGTCTAGGTTCTTCACAATCAGTCACTAGCATAACATTCTCATCTGGGAATTCAAAGTTCATGGACTGGTAGTCATCCATATCTTGACGAGCCAAATGATCGGCTAGTACACTTCCCTTGATTAATTTATGGGTTGTGTATTAGATATCGTATTCAGTCAAGATCATTTTCCATCTTGCTATTCTTCCGGAGAGAGCGGTCTTCTCGAAGAAGTACTTGATCAGATCCATATTAGATATCAACAAAGTAATGTGGGTCAACATATACTGTCTCAGTCAGCGAGCAGCCCATGCCAAAGTGCAACAAGTTTTCTCGAGCAGTGAGTATCTTGTTTCACAGTCGGTAAACTTTTTGCTAAGGTAGTATATTGCATGCTCTTTTCGACCGGACTCGTCATGCTGCCCCAGCACACACCCCATTGAATTATCTAACATTGTTAAATACATTATCAAAGGTCTTCCTTTAATCGGAGGCATCAAAATTGGAGGCTCTTGAAGGTATTCCTTGATTCTCTCGAAGGAAGTATGCCATTCGTCATTCCACTTTACCACTTGATCTTTCTTCAGGAGTTTGAAGATTGGCTCACAAGTAGTAGTTAAATGGGAAATCAATCTGGAAATGTAATTGGTGTCGTAAGAAACCTCTAACCTCCTTCTCAGTGTGAGGAGCCAATATCACTTGTATAGCCTTCACCTTTGAAGGGTCTACCTGAATGCCCTTGTCATTGACAATGAAACCTAGTAGTTTATCAGACCTTACCCTGAAGGTGCATTTGTTCGGATTTAACCTCAGCTTGTACGTCTTTAACCTATCAAACAACTATTGTAGATGGTCAAGGTGCTCTTCCTCAGTTTGAGACCTGGCTATCATGTCATCAACATATATCTCTATCTCATGGTGAATCATGTCATGGAACAGAGCTACCATGGCTCGCTGATAGGTTGCCCCAACATTCTTCAATCCAAACAGCATCACTTTGTAATAGAAAGTGCCCCATTATGTGATGAAGGTTGTCCTCTCCATGTCTTCGGGTGCCATCTTGATCTGAATTGTAACAAGAGAAACCGTCCGTTGTACCCAAAAATTTGCCCTCTCATATTTCTCAAAACATTGCAAGAAATATCTCCAAGTTGCTCAAGGTAGTCCAAGAGTTGGTCAGACAAGCTCTCTCCTAAGGCAGCCTACCCCAAACTAGGGTTTCATGTTGCATCAAGATCCTTGATTCCAAGTGACCCCAAGTGCTCACCAATGTCCTATATGTTCTCAAGATCATCTATGTCAATTTTCAACCCTTGCATAGGAATTTTGCTCAGTCAATTGCTCAAAGGTCCAAAAATCGACTGTGCTAGGGCAAGAGTCAACTGTAGTCCACATACAGTCAAACTTCAAGATTTTTGGTAAACATCCTCATTTTTAAGTATATTTCATCATTTGATCAAGGGTTTATCATGATTCATAAAGGATTTCCCATAATTCATCAAGATTCAAAAGTTGCTAAATTAGGGTTTTGCAGGAAAAGTCGACCCAACTTTGACCAAGCATAACTTTCTCATACTTTATGATAAATGACCCATCCAAAGCTCATTTTGAAGAGGATAAAATTCCCTACAATCCATATTCATCCCCCAAGTTCAAAATATGCACTCACAAGAAGTTATGAATTTGGACATTATAGGTCATTTTGAAAAGTCAACAAAAACATCTTTTTTGTCAAAGCTTCATACATGAGCATGGAACATCAAATTGAGATGAGACCAAAAGGGTTGATTAGAGGACATCTCAAGATTTATAAAAAGTCCAAGGACACCTCCAAAGATTCAAAATTAAGGAAGTTATGCATTGTTGAAGTTGACCTTTTTTGCAAAATTGCCAAAATTCAACTATCCCCAAAACTTCAAATTTTGCCAAATGGGCCCATTCTTTTTCACTTGTTTTGAGTTTGAATTATAGCCCACGTGTTCTAACCTTGGCCATTTGTCCATATCATATTTTTATTATTTAATTTGGTTTTTATTTGAATTAATTCCATTTAAATCAAATTAAATCAAATAAAATCCAAAAACATTGAAACCAAGGATTTGGTGATGATTGCAAGTCTTATTACACAGCTAGGGTCAATCAAAATTGCATCAAGGCATATGTGTACAAAGAGATTGGATTTGGACCAATTTTGGAAAGATCTTCAAAGAAAATGAAACCAATATTCAAAGCATTGATGGAGAGGGATTTGGACACAAGAATTAACCCTAATGCATTGCTGGATACATAAGGGCTGCGTGCAGATCAAAAAGGAGGTTGGAAACAGGCGCTAGAGAGAAAACAAAAATCTGAAAATACAAAGAAAAGTGTGAGTTTGAAATCATCATTAGAGGCAATATCAAAGCTTGCTATTGATTCCAATCGCTTCCTGGCACTCTCTAGAAGCTAAAGCAACCCAGAACCGGTCCATTCCAGTCCTTAATCGCGCTGTAAGTCATTCATAACCCCGCTCTTTTCTTGAATTTGTATCTTGGAATTTACGCATTGTTAACCTAAATCAATTGCATATTCTTAACCTATGAATCATTTGCAAGATTTTGACATTACCCAATTGAATTTTAATGGTCTGTAACGAAATCCACCATTGTTAGGGTTTCGTATTTGGTTTTAGGGCTTTTTGTTTCAGGAATAATTAGCCTTCATAATGGGCATGGTTGCAATCAGGAGGATGAGACGACCTCAACCATGGTCTTAGATATCATTTCCATGGCCTGTAGGAGATTTTGGATGAACCCCTGTTTGTAGCGACGAACATTTGTCCGTAGGTATAAGTGGCTCAACTTTTAGCCACGGTTCAAGAAAAGGGATGAAGGCGTGTCACCCCACCATTGGCTTGTTTAAACGAGCGCGCGTTTTTTATTTTATTTTTTTCCAATTTTCTTTTGTTTTATATATTACTTTTAGTTTATATTATATTAACAATAGGAAGCAAATGGCGTAGTGGTTAACAAGTGTGTGTTCAAGGCGTTGAAGGCTGGAGGTCAGGGGTTCGATCCCTGCCTCCAGGATTTGTTATTTTTCCTTATTATTTCAGATAATCCAGTGCAAGCGAGGCCAGGAGATCCACCATGGACATTCATCACCCACGCGCCATATGGCCATATGGCTAGATCTGGTGGCTACCCCTGAGGGTGCACCAAAAGACCAAGTCAATGCATACGCGCTGGATTGCAAAAGTCAAATTGGATCTCCTAAATTGGGCCAGATATCTTGCTTTCTACACCCCTTATCTCAGGCCCATTTCTCATCTTTTCTTTATTTTATTTATTCTATTTAATTATTCTTATTTATTTATTAACCAATAAAACAATTTTCTTTTTTTATCAAAAAATCACCAAAAAATATTTTTACCCAATTAAATTTCAGAAATTTATTTTTCATCAATAAATCAATTAAAATAATTAGGTTGATTAATTAGGTAACTTTAATTTATTTTGCAAATAATTAAAATCAATTAGAATAATTAGGTTTTAATATTAATTTAATTATTTTATTTTCTTTCCTAAATTAACAAAACTCCAAAAATATGTCATTTAAATTATTTTTCATTTATTAACTTTACTAACTAATTAATTTAGTATTTAATTTTAGTATTTAATTTTAGGATTTCATTTCTTTTCTTAAAAAATAAAAACAACAAAAACATTTTTCTTTTAATTAGGAGGGTCAAAACCCTAATTTCGCATTCGATTTAATTTCGCATCGCGCGCTTTATTATTATTTTATCCAATTATTGTATCTGCTTCCAGTTTGTAATAATTAATTAGGACATTTACTTTACCGCTTTTATTTTCAAAGGGTTGTTTTTGGCGATGTAAATACCCGACGCCTTGTAATAATTTAGTTTAAATTCCGCACCTTTAATTTCTGCAAATATTCAACTGTTAGATGTTTGTTAATAGGGTTTGCATGACAAGAATGAATATCTAATTTAAAACAGTTAGATCACCCTAAACATGTGCAAAGATAAAAATAACTGAAATCAATACACTCTCACATGCGCACTCCTAGGGTACATCCCACTTGGTTGCCTTCGTACGCGGTCATTGAGTATAAGTTGTTTTAGAGGTCACCCTCTTGTCTAAAAGATCATAGTTGCCTCCAAATGGTTGCCTCGAATAAATGATCTAAGACATTAGGGTTACCACTAAGACATCCTAACATTGCTTTAGTGACCGTACGTCCTTTTCGAATTGACCCTCAAAACTCCAACAACGGTGCAACCTACTCACTAATAGTGGGATAGTATTGTCTAAAGGAAACAAGCATAGAACGTTTCTTTTTTTTCGAGTAGGTAGATTAGTTCTTAGATACTTGCTCATCCAAAACAAACTTTTTTTCACACTTACACTCTTTTACAAACAAGTTTTCAAAAACACTTCATTACACTCTTGAAGACAGAAGCAAGAGTTAAATCGAAGTCAAAACAAAAACTTTTCAAAGCACGCAAACACAAAGAAAACAATTTTGAAAATGATGAGCAAGTACCTAAGAGTCCGTAGATAACTACAGATAGAAAGGGTGCTAATACCTTCCCTTTCTATAATCTACCCCCCGTGCTCAAATATCTCAAAAAAGGAATTTTTCTGTGCTTTTTTCCTTTCCTTGTTGGATAAAATAAAAGACGGTTGCGACTCTTGCTTACCACGATATTTTGCAAACACAAACGCAAAACGCAAACCAACAAATTTCCTTAACGAAATAGGGAAACTAAAATCCAGGTTCTGGCCAGCGTATCACAGAACTGGCGACTCTGCTGGGGACTTGTTAAGTGGGGTGTACCTTAGGATTAGTTTATCATATTGTTTTCAATTGTTTGATCTGAATGCTTTATCTTTGTGGGCTTTGCATCAGAGTTACTATAGATCCTAACCCGGATCTGGGGATACCTTTTAGGTAAGTAGAAATAGACTATGAGGGAACTGTACGGCATAGACCGATACAGTTGAAGAAGTAGCTACGTTGGTGTGACATATTAGTTGTACCGATATCCCTTGTGGAGGAACAAGGAGAGTATGGGGCTGCTAATGGGTCATTAAGCATCAACTGACCTTAGAACCTATAATTGACCAACTTGGCCATAGAAAAGTAGCAGTATGCTACACTCTTTGAGACCATACTCTCACGATGATTTCGGTCGCAAGAAAAGGTTGCTAAACTGGAATTATGACCGATCGAGGATGGTCAATGATATTGAGATCCTCTAGAACCCGATTACTATTACTAGGAAAGATTGAACCAACTTAACTGAAAGAGGGTAATACCTAAACTCCATGCCAGCCTGAAATTTAAGGGCTATTGTGTGATTTGTGTGCTTTCAAACTTGAACTACTTGCACATGTTTGTTACCTAACAACTAGAGTTCCTTGCAGGTTTTGTTTACAGTCCTTATCCAATACCTTGGATTTCTTGTCGGATTTACTTGTTTACATTACGTCGTACTTTTGCTTAAACGCATAACATACACATCATAACATCATGCCTTAACATTTCCTTAACCATTTCAAGGATCTCAAAGGTTTGTGATGCAGGTTATGGTAAATCCAACGTCTAGCAAGGGGCAAAGGGGATTTATTTTCCTCTAGCCAATGTCATCTAGAGATCAAAATACGATAACTTAAGTCAGGGGCTATGACCCACTCGATATGGTGAGCTTGACTCTTGAAGAAGGACTCTTAACGACACGAAGTTTCTTCAAACAAATTCTAACAGTTTCTTGTTTACCCCGCGAGATCCTTGAAAACATTGCATACATATATCATACATATCATTGCATAACAGGTCTCCTAGTATAGGTTTCTCATGCTCTCGCTGTTTATTTCAGCAATGGCCCTCCAACAAGACAACCAAGATCTTCATACTCAAGAAACCTAGTTCAGGGACGTATTCCTAAACCTATCCAAGGGGCAGGAAGAGTTGAAAACACTCCTCGTCAGGAACTTGGTCAAGAAAAGTCCTGAAGACAATAAGGACGAACGGCTGGAACAACTGCAAGCTGAGTCAGGTGCCATGAAAACCCAAATGCTGGGGCAGATGGCTCTTATCCAAGGCTTAGCCCGGGAACAAGAAGAGTTGAGAACCATTATCAACCAGCTTCATCAAGACAGATAAAAAAGTATGAAGCAAACAGTCAAGGCCGGGGATCAAGTCATTGATCAGCCTCCAAAAAGACAAGAGTTTGGTTTGGTGAAGAATGGACCTCTCCAAGTTGCTACTACCTCACGGGTCCAACAACAACCTCACCATAAACAACCGGTTAATCAGAGTAAGCCAGATATGCCCAAGAAGCAGTTTACCAAGCTCAACATGCCGCTGTCCCAAGCTTTGCAACACCTATTGAGATTGAATCTGGTGACGTTGGTAGGACCTCATCCGAATCCTAAGACTTCTTCTCCTAACTACAATCCTGATGCAAGGTGTGCATACTATTCCAACAGCCCGGGGCATGATACTGACGACTGTTGGAAGTTGAAGTACAAAATTCAAAACCTGATTGATGAAGGAGCATTGGAATTCACACAAGATGGTCAACTGGAATGTTTTTGTCAATCCTCTAAGGCTCACCATTTGAAGTGACAAGTTCTGACAAAAGAGGCTTTTGTTCATTAGAGTTTTCAATTTGTAATTTTCTTTTGATTTGTTCGAATATTTATTCATGTCAAACTTTGTTACTTTATTAATGCATTGCATATGTCTGTTTTGAATCAATCCATTCATATTCACTATATTTAAAATGCTTTCCTTTTTGTGATGTTCAACTCTCGATTAAAACTCTAATCCTTTAGAGGGAGGATGACGAAAATGATATCAAAATCTCTACAGTATGCTTTTGAACAGACCCCGCTAACGATGTACAAGCGTTGTTTAAAATCCTAAACAATGGAGTTATAAGGAAGATAATCCCTAGTCAACCCCTTTGATCCAAAGAAGTTGGAGTTTTTCTTTTCACACAAATTAAAACCCTTAATCACAACCTGGGGCAGGGTAGTTTCTCAGTTAATTTGGGTGCACAATGAATGGCATCAAAGAGGTCCTTCCAAAATAAAAGATGGTGATGGTTCCTTATAATCGTCAGGACAGGTAGTCATTATCTCTCAGAAATAAAAGCCCATTAAGTCAAAACCTATGAAGGATACTTACAAAACTGGGGCATCCCGCTGACTGTAATCACAAAAGAAATAGTTCAGGCAAAAGACAGGGATAATAAAATAAAAAAGAAAGAGATCCTACAAACTCTCAACAAAAATGACTGTCTGTTCAAAATAAATTGTCAGTATCTGAACCATCACTAGAATATCAGAGCAAAGACTCAAACAGGATCTAAATGCACAATTAGTTGAGTTTAGGACCGAAGAACATCACGAAGAACGGGTGGGTACAAATAAAATTTGAGCCTTTATCCTTTGTTTCTTAAACCGTGAACTAGGCCACATTATAAACCTTAAAAGTCCTAGCTGAAGAATGGGTTAGTTCAAAAGCATATTGTTACAAAAGGTATCCTGACTCCTGTAGGGCTTGCTGTAAATCTTGAGTTGACGTCACATTTTACAAAATTTTCCTATCTTACTAAAAAAATGAATTTTCAAAACTTCAAGACAGACATAAGCTTTGCATTCTTAAAATAATATTGTTTGCATATGACTATTTGTTCAAACAACAGAGAAATGCGCACGACGAATATCTAGTGAACAAAAAACCTTCTCAATAAAAAAGATCACCTCAAGTGGAAAAACACTTCCAACCAAGGGGCATGGCATGATCATTGTCCATCATCTGAGGCAGTCAAGTCAAGATTCATAGAATCTCTCAAAGATGCCAAATAGCCAGGGGCAAATCTCCATATGAGTCACTTGGGGCATTAGACATGGATTCTCGCAACGAATCTTGCGTGATCAAACAAACATCTTCTGGTAGTATGGCAACACGACACTACCGACAGTGACAACTCCCTACACTCGGAGAGCGTGGACATAGTCAAAAAATACTGCGCATGAATAAAGACCCGCTAGGTTGACTGGCCTAGGAAAAAATAAGGGCATCCCGACGAACCAAAAAGGTTCGGGCAAAATTAGGGATAAAAACAAAAAGATATGTACACATGGCAAGCCAAAAACCTGAAAAGGCGGCTTGGGAAAAAAAGGGTATCCCGGTGGACTGAAAACCCGAAAGGGCGGTCCAGGCAAAAATTAGGGAAGAAAGCGTACGACTATGTCCTGTCATCTTGTCACTTGCCTACCAGAAGAAGATTTGTCATTTCAATCGGCAGTTACCAAGCACCTCATAGGTTGGGATAATACTCGATCAACAAGGCCTCCATAGGCACCTTCTCCCGCAGAAACAGGGACAAAAAAGTCTCGATGCAAAGTCATCGTCATATCCTTAGCATGCGTCCCAATAACATTCACTCCCTGCAGAGTAAGAGAGAGATGATGGTGTTAATTCTCCCCAGCTGAGGCTCGCAACCGCGAATGAATCAGCGACATTCTCCCTAAGCAGAGTTTGTCTATCACCAGCACTGGAAGATTATCCCCAGTGGAGTTTGGAAAATTATCCCCAGCGGAGTTTGGAAGATTATCCCCAGTGGAGTTTGGAAAATTATGCCCAGCGGAGTTTGAAAGATTATCCCCAGTAAAGTCCCAACTAGAATATCATCCCCGGCGGAGTTCATTCCTTTCACAAACAGAAATTCAATCCCCAACATGTTTCATTATCACCAGCAACGGTAATTCATCCACAACTGAATTTATCAGCAAAATCCTCAGCAGAGCATCTCTTCCCCACAGAGTCATTCTCTCGTCAGTTTATTCCCCAGCGAAGTTATCCTCTCCCGCAGGTTTATTCTCACAATCATCTTCGTTCACTATCCCCAGCGGAAACAAATAATTCATTTCTTTTCTCCGACAGCACTCCGGGATTTATTTTCCCCAGCTCGAAACATCACATTTTCATACATCATGACATGCATACGCATTATACAACACAATCTCATTTATTTTGAGAACATCATTACCTGATACATATCATGCATTGCATACAACTAACCTTTACCTTTCAGGAAGGATGCGGTTAAGTTCTCACAAAGTTCAAGCTACGAAGCTTCTACCACAGTCGAATTACGGATGAGTTCCTAAATCTCGACAGATATTTTCCCAGCTGAATTACAGACGATGTTCCTAAATCTCAGCAGAGTTGTTGAATTACGGACGAGCTCCTAAATCTCGACAGATATTTCCCTCAGTTGAATTACGGGCAAGCTCCTAAATCTCGACAAAGATATTTTCTCAGTTGAATTACGGACAGGTTCCTAAATCTCAGCAGAGTTGTTGAATTACAGACAAATTCCTAAATCTCGACAAGAGTGTTCCTCATTTGAATTATGGATGAGCTCCTAAATCTCGACAGATTTTCTATCAGTTGAATTACGAACGATGTTCCTAAATCTAAGCAAAATTGTCTCTTAAATTGAATTACAGACGTGTTCCTAAATCTCAGCAGAGATGGTTTCTTAGTTGAATTACGGATGAGTTCTTAAATCTCAGCAAAGTGGTTGAATTATGGACGAGCTCCTAAATCTCAGCGAAGTTATTTCCTCAGTTGAATTACGGACGATGTTCCTAAATCTCACCAGAGATGTTTCTTCAGTTGAATTACAGACGAGTTCCTAAATCTCAACAAAGTTGTTTCTCAAGTTGAATTACGGATGAGCTCCTAAATCTCAGCAAAGTAGTTGAATTACGGACAAGTTCCTAAATCTCAGCAAAGCAGTCGAATTACGGACGAGTGCCTAAATCTTGACAGATATGTTCCTCAGCTGAATTACGGACGAGTTCCTAAATCTCAACAGAGATGTATCCTCGGTTGAATTACGAATGAGCTCCTAAATCTCAGCAAAGTTGATTCCCCAATTGAGTACGGACGATTGAAGTTCCTAAATATCAACAAAGACGACTCACCAGCAGAATAACGGACGACCAAAGCTCCTAAAAATTCTACTTCTCTCAACAAATATCAGACTTCTCCAGCAGAATCTTCCTCAACAACAGGTATACCAACTCTCGCTAAGGAATCTCTTATGAGATCGACACTATTCCAAATGGCATCTATAAGCCCATTCCCGACATCACAAGACAATTATCAGTTCATGCGAGTGCAAATTTCTGGGCACTCTAGTGTTCAATCCACTTCCACCTTCGGATCACGAAAGGCGCGAAAGCCAATCTATATCCTCAGGTTAAAGAAGATTGAACAGGGGCAGCTGTTGTACCCTAAAATTTTCCCTCTCATATTTCTCAAAACATTGCAAGAAAGATCTCCAAGTTGCTCAAGGTAGTCCAAGAGTTGGTCAGACAAGCTCTCTCCTAAGGCATTCTACCCCAAACTAGGGTTTCATGTTGCATAAAGATCCTTGAGTCCAAGTGACCCCAAGTGCTCACCAATGTCCTAATATGTTCTCAATATCATCTATGTCAAGTTTCGAGCCTTGCAGAGGAATTTTGCTCAGTCAATTGCTCAAAGGTCCAAAAATCGACTGAGCTAGGGCAAAAGTCAACTGTGGTCCACATACAGTCAAACTTCAAGATTTTTGTTCAACATCCTCATTTTGAAGTATATTTCATCATTTGATCAAGGGTTGATCATGATTCATCAAGGATTGCTCATAATTCATCAAGATTCAAAAGTTGCTAAATTAGGGTTTTGTATGAAAAGTCAACTCAACTTTGACCAAGCATAACTTTCTCATACTTTATGATATATGACCCATCAAAAGCTCATTTTGAAGAGGATGCAATTACCTAAAATCCATATTCATCCCCAAAGTTCAAAATATGCACTCACAAGAAGTTATGAATTTGGACATTATAGGTCATTTTGAAAAGTCAACAAAAAGACCTTTTTTGTCAAAGCTTCATACATGAGCATGGAATATCAAATTTAGATGATACCAAGAGGGTTGGTTAGAGGACATCTCAAGATTTCTAAAAAGTCCAAGAACACCTCCAAAGATTCAAAATTAAGGAAGTTATGCATTATTGAAGTTGACCTTTTTTTGCAAAATTGCCAAAAGTCAACTATTCCCCAAAACTTCAAATTTTGCCAAATGGGCCCATTCTTTTTCACTTGTTTTGAGTTGGAATTATAGCCCACGTGTTCTAACCTTGGCCATTTGTCCATATCATATTTTTATTATTTAATTTGGTTTTTATTTGAATTAATTCAATTTAAATTAAATTAAATCAAATAAAATCCAAAAACATTGAAACCAAGGATTTGGTGATGATTGCAGGTCTTATTACACAGCTAGGGTCAATCAAAATCGTATCAAGGCATATGTTTACAAAGAGATTGGATTTGGACCAATTTTGGAAAGATCTTCAAAGCAAATCAAACCAATATTCAAAGCATTGATGGAGAGGGATTTGGACACAAGAATTAACCCTAATGCATTGCTGGATACATAAGGGCTACATGCAGATCAAAAAGGAGGTTGGAAATAGGCGCTACAGAGAAAACAAAAATCTGAAAATATAAAGAAAAGTGTGAGTTCGAAATCATCATTAGAGGCAATCTCAAAGCTTGCTATTGATTCCAATCGCTTCCTGGCACTCTCTAGAAGCTAAAGCAATCCAGAACCGGTCCATTCAAGTCCTTAATCGCGCTGTAAGTCATTCATAACCCCGCTCTGTTATTGAATTCGTATCTTGGAATTTACGCATTGTTAACCTAAATCAATTGCATATTCTTAACCTATGAATCATTTGCAAGCTTTTGACATTACCCAATTTCATTTTAATGGTCTGTAACGAAATCCACCATTGTTAGGGTTTCGTATTTGGTTTTAGGGCTTTTTGTTTCTGGAATAATTAGCCTACGTAATGGGCATGGTTGCAATTAAGAGGATGAGACGACCTCAACCATGGTCTTAGATATCATTTCCATGGTCTGTAGGAGATTTTGGATGAACCCCTGTTTGTAGAGACAGACATTTATCCGTAGGTATAAGTGGCTCAACTTTTAGCCACGGTTCAAGAAAAGGGATGAAGGCGTGTCACCCCACCATTGGCTTGTTTAAACGAGCGCGCATTTTTTATTTTGGTTTTTCCAATTTTCTTTTATTTTATATATTATTATTAGTTTATATTATATTAACAATAGGAAGCAAATGGCGTAGTGGTTAACAGGTGTGTGTTCAAGGCGTTGAAGGTTGGAGGTCAGGGGTTCGATCCCTGCCTCCAGCATTTGTTATTTTTCCTTATTATTTCAGATAATCCAGTGCAAGCGAGGCTAGGAGATCCATCATGGACATTCATCACCCACGCGCCAGATGGCCAGAGTCAATGCATACGCGCTGGATTGCAAAAGTCAAATTGGATCTCCTCAATTGGGCCAGATTTCTTGCTTTCTACACCCCTTATTTCAGGCCCATTTCTCATCTTTTCTTTATTTTATTTATTCTATTTAATTATTCTTATTTATTTATTAACCAATAAAATAATTTTCTTTTTTATCAAAAAATCACCAAAAAATATTTTTACCCAATTAAATTTCAGAAATTTATTTTTCATCAATAAATCAATTAAAATAATTAGGTTGATTAATTAGGTAACTTTAATTTATTTCGCAAATAATTAAAATCAATTAGAATAATTAGGTTTTAATATTAATTTAATTATTTTATTTTCTTTCCTAAATTAACAAAACTCCAAAAATATGTCATTTAAATTATTTTTCATTTATTAACTTTAATAACTAATTAATTTAGTATTTAATTTTAGGATTTAATTTCTTTTCTTAAAAAATAAAAACAACAAAAACATTTTTCTTTTAATTAGGAGGGTCAAAACCCTAATTTCGCATTCGATTTAATTTTGCATCGCGCGCTTTATTATTATTTTATCCAATTATTGTATCTGCTCCCGGTTTGTAATAATTAATTAGGATATTTACTTTACCGCTTTTATTTTCAAAGGGTTGTTTTTGGCGATGTAAATACCCGATGCCTTGTAATAATTTAGTTTAAATTCCGCACCTTTAATTTCTGCAAATATTCAACTGTTAGATGTTTGTTAATAGGGTTTGCATGACAAGAATGAATATCTAATTTAAAATAGTAAGATCACCCTAAACATGTGCAAAGATAAAAATAACTGAAATCAATACACTCTCACATACGCACTCCTAGGGTACATCCCACTTGGTTGCCTTCGTACGCGGTCATTGAGTATAGGTTGTTTTAGAGGTCACCCTCTTGTCTAAAAGATCATAGTTGCCTCGAAATGGTTGCCTCGGATATCGTTGCCTCGAATAAATGATCTAAGACATTAGGGTTACCACTAAGACATCCTAACATTGCTTTAGTGACCGTACGTCTCTTTCGAATTGACCCTCAAAACTCCAACAACGGTGCTACCTACTCACTAATAGTGGGATAGTATTGTCTAAAGGAAACAAGCATAGAACGATTCTTTTTTTCGAGTAGGTAGATTAGTTCTTAGATACTTGCTTATCCAAAACAAACTTTTTTTCACACTTACACTCTTTTACAAACAAGTTTTCAAAAACACTTAATTACACTCTAGAAGACAAAAGCAAGAGTTAAATCGAAGTCAAAACAAAAACTTTTCAAAGCACGCAAACACAAAGAAAACAATTTTGAAAATGATGAGCAAGTACCTAAGAGCCCGTAGATAACTATAGATAGAAAGGGTGCTAATACCTTCCCTTTCTATAATCTACCCCCCGTACTCAGAAATATCTCAAAAAAGGAATTTTTCTGTGCGTTTTTCCTTTCCTTGTTGGATAAAATAAAAGACGGTGGCGACTCTTGCTTACCGTGACATTTTGCAAACACAAACGCAAAACGCAAACCAAAAAATTTCCTTAACAAAATAGGGAAACCACGATCCCGGTTCTGGCCACCGTATCACACCGTCCATGAAGGAAAAGATCTTGTACTGCACGATGTTGTCAACCAGAATGTCAATGTGGGGAAGCGAAAAGTCATTCTTGGGGATTGCCCTTTTCAAATATCGGTAGTCCACACACATCTGTACCTTGCCGTCATTTTTAGGCACCGATACTATGTTAGCAACCCATTGGGGATAAGAGGTGACAACTAAGAACCCAGCGTTGAACTATTTCATAACCTCTACTTTAATCTTCTCTGACATTTCAGGGTGCATACGACTTACCTTCTGCTTTATCGAAGGGAAATCTTCTTTAGTTGGCAGATGGTGAACTACACTATCCGTGTCCAGTCCTGGCATGTCTTCATATGACCAGGCGAATATCTCGACATAATCATGCAACATCTATATCAACCACTGTTTGACACCAAGCTCCATATTTTCACCTATCTTGACTTCTTTCCTGTCCTCTTCTGTGCCTAAATTTATTGTCTCAACTGGCTCTTCATGAGGCTGTATTGCCCTTTCTTCTTGCTGTAACAATCTAGAAAGTTCTCCGGGTACCTCACAATCTTCCTCACCTTCGTCCTCGGCTTGGTTGATCGGATTTTCAAAGTCATAACCGACAATAACAGAATTGTTATCAATGGGATCCATAGTGAATATGGATATGCAGTTGATACGTGAGTGTGTATAAGAGCATAGCTGTATAAACAAAGTAAAAAAAATAAAAACATAGAGCGCAAGATTTGTATGCATAAACGTCCAATGCTTTATTAATTCCATATGAAATTGAAACATGATTACCCTCACAAATAAACCATTGTGCCCCGGGTAAGACACATGGCCATAGAGTTTATATTATTTATTACATATCCAAAAAACAAGAAAGACAATTACTTTCGAATAAAAATAATTGGTACAAAGTCTTTTGTTGTCCAGTTACTGGGTCCACTGTTGGTAGTAGGGAAGATCCAGCTATCCATGTCATAGTCACCATCACTGTCTCCTAGAGCGTTGACCTCATGATTGTTGATGCGTAGGGGAGGTCTTCCAGCACGAGCGCGTCGAACAACCCTTTGAGCCTCTGAAGAGAAACCCAAACCAAAGTTATTAGATTTGTACGGAATATCATGGAGCTGGCCCCAGATGGTAGACCCACCTTATTCAATAACCACTTTTGCATCCTTGAGAAAAGCCATCTTAAAGGGAGGTATGGTGGTCTTTGGCAGATTGGTGATAGTTTCAGTTGCATCCATAGTCTGAGGCACCTCTTTGAAGTTATAACATGGAGTCTCGATGAACTCGCCATCCATTTCAACATAGCTGAAGGAATTCAAATGGCTTACCATGTACTCTATTTCTCCATGTATAGTGACAATCTTCCCTTTTACCGGGTATTTCATCATTGGATGCAGAGTAGACGTGACAGCTCCCGCCCCATGGATCCAAGGGCGACCATACAAACAAGAATAAGATGGTATGATATCCATCACGGTGAAGGTGGAGTCAAAGGTCTGAGAACCAACTTTGATGGGGATGTTAACCTCCCCGTGCACCATTCTCTTTGATCTATCGAAAGCCCTCACTACAATGTTGCTGGGCTTCAAGGTCAAACCTTCAGAATCTTATCTATCCAGAGCCTTCTTAGGAAGCACGTTCAATGATGAACCAATATCTACTAGAACATGGGCCAAAGTAGTTCCTCTGTATTCGACAGAAACATGTAGAACATCATTGTGTTTTCTCCCTCTGGGTGTTAGATCAGCATCAGAGAAACCTAAACCGTTATCAGCCGTCAAACTAGCCACACAATCTTTGAATTGGTCAGCTGAGGTTTCCTGTGGCACATGGTCAATTTTAAGGAACTTCACCAAAGCCTTCGCATGAGTTTCGGAGCACAACAATAAGGCTATCATAGAAATCTTTGAAGGGGTCTGCCCCAGCTGTTCGACCATATTGTAGTCGCTCTTCTTTATTATTTTCAAGATTTATTCCATTTCTTTCTTGGAAGCCTCTGGGATAAATTCTAAATGCGCCTTCTTCTGGACAGGCTCAATCAATATGTCTTTGCCCCGAGTCTCGGTCAACTCGATGATAGGGGTGTTAACAGGGGTAATTACAGGAATAGCAGTAGTAGTATCAACATGAACAACAGTAGGAATGATCACATGACCAGTAACAGCTTTTGGAGGAGAAATCTCAGGGGAGAACACTCTTCCATTTCTTGTTATTTTGATGGTTCCAACAATATTGCCAATATCGAGATCAACATTTTCAGAAATCTGGTCTTCAAAAGCTAGCAAGTCTTGCTTTACACCGTGGTAGTAGACGTCAGCCCCATAGTTCCAGGGAAAAACTTTTCCGAGGAGTACGAGATTGGCCCTGGCATAGTGATAATCAGTGGAGCCACCTTCGAAGCAGATGTAATCCTGACGGGTCTTTTGGTGGAGACCCTGGGAGGATTGGCGGAAATGGTTATGATTGAAACATCCTTGTAAGAAATAGTCGAGATGGGAGTCTTCTCAAACAAAATCTCTCTATCATCCATCAGGCGCTGAACACCTGCTGTGATCGGTGGAAATAGAACTGACTGTTTTGAAATGCTGGTTCGCAAAATGTCGCGGTAAGCAAGAGTCGCCACCGTCTTTTATGTTCTCCAACATGGAAAGGACAAAAGCACAGCAAAATTCCTTTTCGAGAATGTTTCTCGGTTCGGCAGGTAGATTTATAGAAAGGGAAGGTGTTAGCACCCTTTCTATCCATGGTTATCCATGGGCTCTTAGGTACTTGCTCACTATGTTTTAAAAAATTGTTTGCTTTTCAAGTGTTTGTGGGTTTTGAAAAAGTTTAGTTTGAAAAACTTCTAGGTAACTCTTGTATCAGTCCTCAAGAGTGTATGAAGTATTTGTTTGAAAACTTTTTGAAAGTGTGAGTGCGAAAAGTTGTTTTTTTGTTTTTGAAAGAGCAAGTACCCAGGAGAAATCTACCTACTCTAAGGAATTAGGCTGTGTAAGAGTCCTTTAGATAATACTATCCCACTATTGAGAAGTAGGTAGCACCGTCATTGGAGTTATTAGGGTCAATTCGATTATAAGGGACAATGTGGTCACCAAAGCAATAGTAGGACGCCTTAGCGGTGACCCTAATGTCCTAGATCCTTTTTTTATCTGAGGCAACCGTTTCGAGGCAACTGGATCTTTAGACAGGAGGGCGACCTCTAAAACACCCTATACTTGACGACCACCTCGAGGCAACCGAGTGAGGCGTACCCTAGGAGTGGCATGTGCATGTGTGTTGTTTCAGTTTATATTATCTTTGAACATGCATCATTGTGAGCTACGAGTTGATTTCATTTTTCATACAAGTCTTGTCATGCATAATTAACAGTTAATAATTTGCGGGAAATAAAGTGCGGAAAATTGAATCTACGCTATTACAAGGCGCGGGTATATACATCGCCAAAAACAAACCCTTTGGAAAAAATAAATTGCGAGAAAAATAAATAAAGCGATAAAAGCCCTAATTAACTATTACATTCTCGGAGCAGATACATAAATATAATCAAAATAGGAATTAAAAATAAATATGCGCGCGAAAGAATTGAATCGGGAGAAGTCTTAGGGTTTTGACCCTTTTTGAGAAACAAATTGAATTTGGTCCCTTTTTGCAATTAATTAAAACTAAACCTAATAACTAATTAATTAATTAAAAGAAAAAAGAAAAGTATTTTTTTAGTTTTTTAAGTTTTAATGAAAATAAAAATAAAATAATTAAAATTGTCAAAAGAAAAACCCTAATTCTAAGTTTATTTTATTTATTGTGAAAAGAATCAAAATTAAACCTAATTTAAGCTAAATTGGTTTGTTAGCATTTTACTTACAAAATAATTAAAATTAATAAATAAGAATAATAATAATAATAAATAAAATATTTACATTTTTTAATTGTCTGAATTTATTATGAAAAAAATATTAATTTGTGTTAATTAAATGATAATAATAATAGTTATTAAAACTAATTAAAAGAAAATATAAAAAAGAAAGAAAATAAGCAAATAATGAAACCAGGGGGGTGATGGGCCCAATAGGAGGTGTTGTTCTGGAAATTTCAGGCCCAATAGCACTCAAACCCGTTTGACCTTGCTGATTCCCCAGAGCATGTGTTGACTGGGAGTATGGTGAGGATCATCTTATGACCACTGGATTTATGATTGGGGCCACATGGCAGGCTGATGCGCGGGATGCATGATAGAACCCTTTTGAAAGTCTGCATGGGATTACACAAGAAAAAGTAGAAACAATTATATGGGGGACCTGGGAATCGAACCCAGGTCCCAATGATGCACAGCCACCTCACTAGCCACTGAGCCATGCGCCTGTATTTGATATTATAATAGCTAATGAATATAATATATGAAACATATCAATTATGCTGGAAAGAGAAAAAAAGCGCGCGCTCGTTTGAACGCTCCAATCATGAAGCAGAACGTCATCATCGTCTTCCCTGAAACCTGCATAAAACAATCAGATAGCGGGGGTTTTTAACCCCCACAAAACATGCTGAGGAATAATAGCGATTAGCTCCACAAGCAATATAAATATGGCGCGATGGTTGGGTTCAATTCGTCTGGTTCTCAGGATTACAACCATAGGCATTAGGGGTCCGGATTTTTCCTATATAGAGAACCCCCAATTTGAGAGCTTGAAAACCCTAAAATTCATCAATGGCGTTTTATGATTCTGGACACCATAATGCAATTCACCTGTACCATTAGCTTCAGAAAGGTTCTAGAAATGCAAAGCACACAAAAATTATCGTTAATGATGCATGAATAATGAATTACAATTATGAAAGAAATATGTAAACCGTGAGTTCGTGTAGAACGATTTCTTAGGCCTTAGCACTTGGTTTTGATTCCAAAACGTTTCTGGGAGTTCTAACAATGTGTTTGAATCCTTAAATTGCTTTGAAAGGGCCTGGGAGTCAGAAAACAGTTTTGTGTTTTCTTGGTTTTTTTTCAATATTGCATATGGCTTTCTTGCAGAGTTTTCATGTCCACATGAATAGGGTTAGGTTATGTATATGTAATGGAAGGAAATTAGGTTACAATCTTGCCAAGAAATCCATTCCATTGAAGTTTCAATATTTGATTGGAAATCAATTAATTTTCAATCTTTTTGATTGACAAAACTTGCTAATTTTGGAGATTCTTGTCTCTTTGATGGATGCACGAAATTTCCAGCTTGTCTTGAGCTTGTTTGCTTCCCAAAAGATTGAAAAAAAACATATCTTTATATTTTCCTACAATTAAATGAATTAATATTTGGAGGCCCATTAGCAAAAAATGATGTGTTTTGAGCAAAGTTGACTTTTGCAAATTCACAAAAATTTCCCAACTTCTCCAATGCATATCTTGTTCAATTTTGATCCTACGAACATGTTCTTGGATATTTTGGAAAGGTCTTGAAGTCCTCTAACCAATGCCTTTGGTCCCATGTGATTTGGATTTACCAATCTCAAGTTATGGTCTTTGACTTAAAGTGCCTTTTTGTTGACTTTTGAAATTGACCTATAATGTAGAAATTGATAACTTTTTGTGAGAGAATTTCTTGGACTTGGAATGTGAAGATGAGTTGTAGGAAATGTCATCCCCTTCAAAATGAGCATTGGATGGGATTTTTATGATGAACCATGAAAAAGTTATGCATTGGTCAAGGTACAGTTGACTTTTCTACTATCCAAAAATAGTAACTTTTGCATCTTTGATGATTTTTGAGACATTCTTGTGGAATCATGATCAAAACTTGATCAAATGATGATTGTGAGCTCAAAATAAGATGTTGACCAAAATTTTTGACTTTTGACTGCCAAAGGACCATTTTACCCCTACAGTTGATTGTGAACCAAATAGGGATTTTGACTGTGCAATCTGCCTATGTGAGTCTTGAAACTTGACATGTAGATGCTTGACAATGTATATAGACCTATGGGACTTGATTGAGCCATTGAAAATCCCAAATTCATTGAAGGAACCAAAACCCTAATTTTGACTGGCTTAAGAGAATGTTTGACTGTGCAATCTTTGATCAAATCTTGAGCCATTTGAAGATGACTCTTGACAAACTTTGAAGAATATGGGAGGGAAAATTTTGGGGTACAACAGTTGCCCCTGTTCAATCTTCTTAGACATGAGGATGTAGATTGGCTTGCGTGCCTTTCGTGATCCGAAGGTGGAAGATGATTGAACACTAAAGTGCCCAGAAATTTGCACTCGCATGGTATGGTATCAGCAGTGTGATGGCGGGAATGGGCTTACAGATGCCATTTGGAGATATGATGGATAGGAGGATGGGCTTATAGATTCCATCTGGATGTGACAGAACCTTGTCGGGAATGGGCTTATAGATGCCATCTGGATGTGATAGAACCTTTTCGGGAATGGGCTTATAGATGCCATTTGGAAATGTAATGGATAGTTGTGGAGATGGGCTTAAAGATGCCATCCGGGGGTGTCGATCGCGTAAGAGATTCCTTAGCGAGAACTTGCGTACTTGAGAAAGAAACATAATTTCCTGGCCTGTTACAGGTGTTGATCTTCAATCTCTTCATGCAGATATGCCCTGGCTAGATACAGGTATCGAATCTACAATCAATCACTCACAGATATGCCCTGGCTAGATACAAGTATCGAATCTCTAAACTCTTCATGCAGATATGCCCTGGCTGGATACAGGTATCGAATCTACAATCAATCGCTCACAGATATGCCCTGGCTAGATACAGGTATCGAATCCGGAGTTAGTCATCCACAGATATGCCCTGGCTAGGTACAGGTATCGAATCCAGAATTAGTCGTCCATAGATATGCCCTGGCTGGATACAGGTATCGAATCTAGAACTGGTCGTCTACAAATATGCCCTGGCTGGATACAGGTATCGAATCTCTAAACTCTTCATGCAGATATGCCCTGGCTGGATACAGGTATCGAATCTACAATCAATCACTCACAAATATGCCATGGCTAGATAAAGGTATCGAATATGGAATTAGTCGTCTACAGATATGCCCTGGCTAGATACAAGTATCAAATCTCTAAACTCTTCATGCAGATATGCCCTGGCTGGATACAGGTATCAAATCTGCAATCAATCGCTCATAGATATGCCCTAGCTAGATACAGGTATCGAATCTGGAATTAGTCGTCTACAGATATGCCCTGGCTAGATACAGGTATCGAATCTCTAAACTCTTCATGCAGATATGCCCTGGCTGGATACAAGTATCGAATCTACAATCAATCGCTCACACATATGCCCTGGCTAGATACAGGTATCGAATCTGGAACTAGTCGTCTACAGATATGCCCTGGCTGGATACAGGTATCGAATCTCTAAACTCTTCATGCAGATATGCCCTGGATGGATACAGGTATTGAATCTACAATCAAACACTCACAGATATGCCCTGGCTAGATACATGTATCGAATCTGGAATAAGTCATCTACAGATATGCCCTGGCTGGATACAGGTATCGAATCTCTAAACTCTTCATGCAGATATGCCCTGGCTGGATACAGGTATTGAATCTACAATCAATCACTCACAGATATGCCCTGGCTAGATACAGGTATCGAATCTGGAATTAGTCGTCTACAGATATGCCCTGGCTGGATACAGGTATCGAATCTCTAAACTCTTCATGCAGATATGCCCTGGCTAGATACAGGTATCGAATCTACAATCAATCGCTCACAGATATGCCCTGGCTAAATACATGTATCAAATCTGGAACTAGTCGTCTACAGATATGCCCTGGCTAGATACAGGTATCGAATCTGGAACTTCAAACGTTGATGGTAATATCCTTTGATTGACCTTTTCCTGAAAAGGCAAAACATTAGTTGTATGCAATGTCATGATGTATGAGATGCATGATGTCATGATGTTCTCAAAAATAAATGAGATCGTGTTGTATGCACTTTATCATGTATGTAAGCAGGATGTATGAAATGTGAAATGTTTATGAATGTATTTTCGTCTAGGAAAAAAAATCCTTGACGATTGCCGGGAACTTGAATCCTAGGCTGACGTTGAAGAGTAGAGTTCTTCGTTTCCGCTGGGGGATGATGATTGCAAGAATAAACCGGTAGGAGAAGATGACTCCGTTGGGGAATAAACTTGGTGAAGAGATTACTCTGCGGGGAATTACTCTGTAGGAAGAGATACTTCGCTGAGATTTTGATGATAACTCCGCTGGGGATACCGTTGATAAGCTCTGTTGAGGGATTTGATGAACTCCGCTGGGGATAGGAAGAACTTCGCCGAGGACGATCTTTCCGTTGTAATTAGCTGAGGATAACCCAGTTATAGGCTCTGGTGGGGAACAACCTTCTGAATAAAGCCGGGGAGATGCTTTGGTACTCTGCAGGGGACCAGCTTCCAGACTCTACTGGGGATAAGCTTCTAGAATCTACTGGGGATAAGCTTCCAGAATCTACTGGGGAGATGATTCAACTCTCCTGGGAAAACTTTTGAACTGTACTGGGGAAGTGGCTCCACTGGGGTGTCTGGTATTCCGCCGGGGAACAATCTCAGATTAAGACTGCCGATGATGCTTGTATAGGAATATCTGTATACTCCGCTGGGGAATGTTGAGATCTTCTGGGGATACCCAACTTCCTTAAGGCTGACAGTAGGCTAACTCTGCTTGGGGGAGAGTGTTGCTGACTTGCTGGATACTGTGCCTTTTCAGGGCTGATGGGAGACCAACTCTGCTTGGGGAAAGCATGGCTGAATCTTGTCTTACTCTTGGGGAGTGAAGGTATCCTGATCATATTCTTCAGCTGAATCGACCGTTGTACCTGGTAGGATAAAGCAGCTTGTATAGTTTGGACCATTTCTATTGCCCCAGCTTTTGTGGGAGAAGGTACCTGTGGAGGTGCTTGATAACTGCCGTTTTGACAAATCTTCTTCTGGTAGACAAGTGACGAGATGTCGGAACATAGTCGTACGCTTTGATCCCTAACTTTTTCCTGGACCGCCCTTTCGGGTTTTCAGTCCATCGGGATACCCTTTTTTTCCCAAGCCGCCTTTTCAGGTTTTCGACTTGCCGGGTGTACATATTTTTTTATTTTCATCCCTTATTTTTGCCGAACCCTTTTGGTTTGCCGGGAAGCCCTTATTTTTGCCTAGTTGTGTCAACCTAGCGGGTCTTTGATTATGCGTAGTATTTTTTCGACTATGTCCATTCCCTCGGGATGTAGAGAGGTGTCACTGTCAGTAGTGTTGTGTTGTCATATTACCAGAAGATGTTTGATCGTACCAGATTTGTCGCTGGAATTCATGCCCAATGCCCCAAGTGACTCAGGTGGAGATTTGCCCCTGGCTATTGGCATTTTGAGAGATTCCTTGAATCTTGACTTCACTGCCCCAGATTATGGATAATGATCATGCTGTGCCCCTTGATTGGAAGTGTTCCTTCCACCTGAGATGACTCTTGTGTTGAGAAGATTCTTGTTCACAAGATATTCATCGTGTGAATTTCTCTGCTGTTTGAACAAAAAGTCATATGCAAACAATGTTATATTAAAAATGCAAAGCTTATGTCTGTCTTGAAGTTTTTGAAAATGCAGTTTTCAATAAAACAAGCAAATTTTGTAAAATGTGATGTCAACTCAATATTTCACAGCAAGCCTTAAGGAGTCAGGATACCTTTTGTAACAGTATGCTTCCGAACTAACCCACGCTTCAGCTAGGACTTTTAAGGGTTATAACGTGGCCTGGTTCACGGTTTAAGAAACAAAGGATAAAGGCTCAAATTTTATTTGTACCCACCCGTTCTTCGTGATGTTCTTCGATCCTAAACTCAGCTAATCGTGCATTAGACCTTGTTTGAGTCTTTGCTCTGATATTCCAGTGATGGTTCGGATGTTGACAATTTATTTTGAATAGGCAGTCATTTCCTTTTTGTTGAGGGTTTGTATGATCTCTTTCTTTTTGGTTTTTATTATCCCTGTTTTTTGCCTGAACTGTTTCTTTTGTAATTACAGTCAGCGGGATGCCCCAGTTTTGTAAGTCTCCTTCATAGGTTTTGACTTGTTGGGCTTTAGTTTTTTTTTTGTAATGACTGCCTGTCTTTATGATTATTCGGAACCATCATTGTCTTTTGTTTTGGAAGGACTCCTTTGATGCCGTTCGTTGTACACCTGGATCAACTGAGAGAACTAGCCTGCCCCAGGTTATAATTAAGGGTTTTAATTTTCGAAAAGAAAAACTCCAACTTCTTTGGCTCAAAGGGGTTGACTAGGGATTATCTTCCTTATAACTCCACTGTTTAGGATTTGAAACAATGCCTGTACCTCATCAGCGGGGTCTGTTCAAAAGCATACTGTAAAGATCGTGGTATCGTTTTCGTCATCCTCCCTCAAGAGGCTTAGAATTAATAATCGAGAGTTGAGCATCACAAAAAATGAAAGCAGTTTGAATATAGCGAATGCGAATATACTGATTCAAAACAAACATATGCGATGCATTAATGAAATAACAAAGTTTGACATGAATAAATGTTTGAACAATCAAAAGAAAATTACAAATTGAAAAAATTCTAATGAGCAAAAAGTCTTCTCGTCTCAGGACTTGTCACTTCAAATGGTGAACCTTGGAGGGATGGTAGAAGAACTCCACCTGACCATCCTGTGTGAATTCCAATGCTCCTTCATCAATCAGGTCTTGGATCTTGTTCTTCAGAGACCAAAAGTCGTCGGTGTCATGTCCTGGACTGGAAGAGTGGTAGGCACACCTTTTATTAGGATGATAGGTAGGAGCTGAGGTGTTGGGATTCCCGGGAGGAGCCCTTAATGTGATCAGATTCAATCTCAACAGGCGTTGTAAAGCTTGAAACAGCGACATGTTAAGCTGGGTGAATTTCCTCCTGGGCTTGTCTGGCTTGCTCTGATCAACCCGTTGTTCTTGGCGAGGTCGTTGTTGGACCTGTAAAGTAGTAGCAGCTCGGAGAGGTCTATTCATCAAACCAAACCTTTGACTTCTCGGAAGTTGATTAATGACTTGATCCTCAGCCTTGACTATTTGCTTCATGTCGTTGTCTTGACGAAGTTGATTGACAATGGTTCTCAGCTCTTCTTGCTCCCGAGCCAAGCCTTGGATGAGAGCCATCTGACCTAGCATTTGGGTCCTTATTGCTTCTACCTCATCTTGCAGATGTTTCAGCCGTTCATCCTTACTGTCTTCTAGACTGTTCTTGACCAAATTCCCCATGAGGAGCGTTCTCAATTCTTCCTGCCCCTTGGATAGGCTTAGGAAGATTTCCCTGAACTGAGTCTCTTGAGTACGGAGATCCTGGTTGTCTGGTTGGAAATCCATTGCTGAAATAAACAACGAAGGAGGTAAGTGACCTGTAACCAGGGTACCTGTTATGCAATGATGTGTATATATGCACGCAATGTTTTCAAGGATCTCGCGGGGTAAACAAGAAAATTGTTAGAATTTGAATTTTGTAGCTTGATGGAAGGAACTTCATGTCGTTGAGAGTCCTTCTTCAAGAGTCAAAGCTCACCATATCGAGTGGGTCATAGCCCCTGACTCAAGTTATCATGTTTTGATCTCCGAACAAACTTGGCTAGAGGAAAATAAATCCCCTTTTCGCCTTGCTAGACAGTCGGTTCATCCTGACCTGCATCACAAACCTTTGAGATCCTTGAAATGAGTTAAGGGAATGCTATGGTATGATGTTATGATGCGTATGATGTTATGTACGTGGATGCAAAGGTGTGAGGTGTAAGTAAGCCCTGTAATAAGTCCCGATTAAGGACTGCAAACAAAACCTGCAAGGAACTCATGTGTCAGATAACAAGAATGTGCAAGTAGTTCAAGTTTGAAGGCACACAAGTCACACAAAAGAGCCCTTAGATTTCAGGCCAGCATGAAGTTTAGGTACTACCCTCTTTCAGTTTTAGTTGGTTAAGACCTGTCCTAGAAAATAGTAATCGGGTTCTAGAGGATCTCAATATCACTGACTACCCTCAATCGGTCATAAATCCAGCATCGCAATCTTTTCTTGCGGCCAGAACCATCGCGAGAGTTTAGCCTCAATGAGTGTAGCATACTGCTACTGTTCTATGGCCAAGTTGGGTCAATTTAGGGTTCTAAGGTCGGTTGGTGCTTAATGACTCCTCAGAAGACCCATATTCTCCTCGTTGCAACACAAGGGATATCGGTACAGACCAAGGTGTCACACAAACGTAGCCACTGCTTCACCCGTGTCGGTCTACGCCAGACAGGTCCCTCACAGCTTATGCTACCTAAAGGGTATTCCCCAGATCCGGGTTAGGATCTATGAAACTCCGATGCAAATCCCACAAATATAAAAGCAAATAAAGCAAGCAATTGAAAACAAGAGTGGTCTAATCCTAAGGTACACCTCACTCATTAAAGATCCCCAGCAGAGTCGCCAGTTCTGTGATCGGTGGAAATAGAACTGACTGTTTTGAAATGCTGGTTCGCGAAATGTCGCGGTAAGCAAGAGTCGCCACCGTCTTTTATGTTCTCCAACATGGAAAGGAAAAAAGCACAGCAAAATTCCTTTTCGAGAATGTTTCTCAGTTCAGGAGGTAGATTTATAGAAAGGGAAGGTGTTAGCACCCTTTCTATCCATGGTTATCCATGGGCTCTTAGGTACTTGCTCACTATGTTTTCAAAAATTGTTTGCTTTTCAAGTGTTTGTGGGTTTTGAAAAAGTTTAGTTTGAAAAACTTCTAGGTAACTCTTGTATCAGTCCTCAAGAGTGTATGAAGTATTTGTTTGAAAACTTTTTGAAAGTGTGAGTGCGAAAAGTTGTTTTGTTTTGTTTTTGAAAGAGCAAGTACCCAGAAGAAATCTACCTACTCTAAGGAATTAGGCTGTGTAAGAGTCCTTTAGACAATACTATCCCACTATTGAGAAGTAGGTAGCACAGTCATTGGAGTTATTATGGTCAATTCGATTATAAGGGACAATGTGGTCACCAAAGCAATAGTAGGACGCCTTAGCGGTAACCCTAATGTCCTAGATCCTTTTTTTATCTGAGGCAACCGTTTCGAGGCAACTGGATCTTTAGACAGGAGGGCGACCTCTAAAACACCCTATACTTGACGACCACCTCGAGGCAACCGAGTGAGGCGTACCCTAGGAGTGGCATGTGCATGTGTGTTGTTTCAGTTTATATTATCTTTGAACATGCATCATTGTGAGCTACGAGTTGATTTTATTTTTCATACAAGTCTTGTCATGCATAATTAACAGTTAATAATTTGCAGGAAATAAAGTGCGGAAAATTGAATCTACGCTATTACAAGGCGCGGGTATATACATCGCCAAAAACAAACCCTTTGGAAAAAATAAATTCCGAGAAAATAAATAAAGCGATAAAAGCCCTAATTAACTATTACATTCTCGGAGCAGATACATAAATATAATCAAAATAGGAATTAAAAATAAATATGCGCGCGAAAGAATTGAATCGGGAGAAGTCTTAGGGTTTTGACCCTTTTTGAGAAAAGAATTGAATTTGGTCCCTTTTTGCAATTAATTAAAATTAAACCTAATAACTAATTAATTAATTAAATGAAAAAAGAAAAGTATTTTTTTTAGTTTTTTAAGTTTTAATGAAAATAAAAATAAAATAATTAAAATTGTCAAAAGAAAAACCCTAATTCTAAGTTTATTTTATTTATTGTGAAAAGAATCAAAATTAAACCTAATTTAAGCTAAATTGGTTTGTTAGCATTTTACTTACAAAATAATTAAAATTAATAAATAAGAATAATAATAATAATTAATAAAATATTTACATTTTTTAATTGTCTGAATTTATTATGAAAAAAATATTAATTTGTGTTAATTAAATGATAATAATAATAGTTATTAAAACTAACTAAAAGAAAATATAAAAAAGAAAGAAAATAAGCAAATAATGAAACCAGGGGGGTGATGGGCCCAATAGGAGGTGTTGTTCTTGAAATTTCAAGCCCAATAGCACTCAAACCCGTTTGACCTTGCTGATTCCCCAGAGCATGTGTTGACTGGGAGTATGGTGAGGATCATCTTATGACCACTGGATTTATGATTGGGGCCACATGGCAGGCTGATGCGCGGGATGCATGATAGAACCCTTTTGAAATTTTTCATGGGATTACACAAGAAAAAATAGAAACAATTATATGGGGGACCTGGGAATCGAACCCAGGTCCCAATGATGCACAACCACCTCACTAGCCACTGAGCCATGCGCCTGTATTTGATATTATAATAGCTAATGAATATAATATATGAAACATATCAATTATGCTGGAAAGAGAAAAAAAGCGCGCGCTCGTTTGAACGCTCCAATCATGAAGCAGCACGTCATCATCGTCTTCCCTGAAACCTGCATAAAACAATCAGATAGTGGGGGTTTTTAACCCCCACAAAACATGCTGAGGAATAATAGCGATTAGCTCCACAAGCAATATAAATATGGCGCGATGGTTGGGTTCAATTCATCTGGTTCTCAGGATTATAACCATAGGCATTAGGGGTCCTGATTTTTCCTATATAGCGAACCCCCAATTTGAGAGCTTGAAAACCCTAAAATTCATCAATGGCGTTTTATGATTCTGGACACCATAATGCAATTCACATGTACCATTAGCTTCAAAAAGGTTCTAGCAATGCAAAGCACACAAAAATTCTCGTTAATGATGCATGAATAATGAATTACAATTATGAAAGAAATATGTAAACCGTGAGTTCGTGTAGAACGATTTCTTAGGCCTTAGCACTTGGTTTTGATTCCAAAATGTTTCTTGGAGTTCTAGCAATGTGTTTGAATCCTTAAATTGCTTTGAAAGGGCCTGGGAGTCAGAAAACAATTTTGAGTTTTCTTGGTTTTTTTTCAATATTGCATATGGCTTTCTTGCAGAGTTTTCACGTCCACATGAATAGGGTTAGGTTATGTATATGTAATGGAAGGAAATTAGGTTACAATCTTGCCAAGAAATCCATTGCATTGAAGTTTCAATATTTGATTGGAAATCAAATAATTTTCAATCTTTTTGATTGACAAAACTTGCTAATTTTGGAGATTCTTGTCTCTTTGATGGATGCACGAAATTGCCAGCTTGTCTTGAGCTTGTTTGCTTCCCAAAAGATTGAAAAAAACATATCTTTATATTTTCCTACAATTAAATGAATTAAATGAATTAATATTTGATTAAAAATCCAATTAATTAATTAAAAATAAGAAAATAATTCAATTTATGCTTAATGGGTCGTGCATAGGCCTTGGACAAATTTTCAAGAAGGAATTTGAGGCCCATTAGCAAAAATGATGTGTTTTGAGCAAAGTTGACTTTTGCAAATTCACAAAAATTTCCCAACTTCTCCAATGCACATCTTGCTCAATTTTGATCCTATGAACATGTTCTTGGACATTTTGGAAAGGTCTTTAAGTCCTCTAACCAATGCCTTTGGTCCCATGTAATTTGGATTTACCAATCTCAAGTTATGGTCTTTGACTTAAAGTGCCTTTTTGTTGACTTTTGAAATTGACCTATAATGTAGAAATTGATAACTTTTTGTGAGAGCATTTCTTGGACTTGGAATGTGAAGATGAGTTGTAGGAAATGTCATCCCCTTCAAAATGAGCATTGGATGGGATTTTTCTGATGAACCATGAAAAAGTTATGCATTGGTCAAGGTACAGTTGACTTTTCTATTGTCCAAAAATAGTAACTTTTGCATCTTTGATGATTTTTGAGCCATTCTTGTGGAATCATGATCAAAAGTTGATCAAATGATGATTGTGAGATCAAAATAAGATGTTGACCAAATTTTTTGACTTTTGACTGCCAAATGACCATTTTACCCCTATAGTTGATTGTGAACAAAATAGGGCTTTTGATTGTGCAATCTGCCTCTGTGAGTCTTGAAACTTGACATGTAGATGCTTGACAATGTATATAGACCTATGGGACTTGATTGAGCCATTGAAAATCCCAAATTCATTGAAGGAACCAAAACCCTAATTTTGACTGGCTTAAGAGAATGTTTGACTGTGCAATCTTTGAGCAAATCTTGAGCCATTTGAAGATGACTCTTGACAAACTTTGAAGAATATAGGAGGGCAAATTTTGGGGTACAACAACTGCCTTCAACAAATAACAACCAGTCGGTAGAGATAAGTATGAGTGGCAAACTTTGCCACCGCCCGTATATAAACCGGCTTTCAACAAGTTCCACTTAACAGTCATGAGAGGAGTTACAAGTTCCTTAACAGAAGTAACAAATGCACCGTCTTCAATAGCATTAACACCACGACTGTGCTTGGGCATAGGAGAAATGATAACATTGGGAATCTCAGGGGCGTCAAATTCAATTTCCTTCGCCTCGAGAAGGTCTTGCACCTTGTTTTACAAAGCCCAACAGTCGTTTGTATCATGACCTGAACTTTCTGAATGGTAAGCACAACGAGCACTTGGATTGTAGCGGGGAGAGACAGCGTTCGGTTTCTTCGAAGCTTCCCAAAAAGTTACCAGATTAGACTTCAGTAGATGAGGCAATACTTGAGACATAGTCATATTTATCCGGGTAAACTGTCTTACCGGCCTTTTTACTATAGGCTGATTATTCCTTTATTGAGTAGGTGCAGGGTTAGAGATCACAACAGCCCCTACCGCTGGACGACGTTCAGTTCTGTCTTGATTCCTTTAACTATATGTGGCGTTGACTTACTTTTTCCCAAAAAATGGCTTCCTTACTGTACTGAAGGATGCATCCTTTTGAATCTTACCACTCCTAATCCCAGCTTTCACTCTTTCTCCTATCAAGATCAATTCAGTAAAGTCAGCTGAGGAGCTTCCAATCAGGTGATTAAAAAGCGGACCAGACAGGGTACCCAGAAACATATCCACTAGCTGCCTATCAGACAGGGGGGGTTGGACTCTTCTTGCTAAGTCCCTCCACTTCTGATCATAGTCTTTAAAGCCCTCACTTGAACCCATAAACATACTTTGGAGTTATGTATGGGTGGGAGAAAGGTCTGCGTTGTACTGATACTGCTTGTAGAAAGCAGCGACCAAGTCTTCCCAATTACGGATGTTAGTCCTTTCTAGCTGGTAGAACCACTCTAATTGAGTTCCGGATAGACTATCTTGAAAGAAGTGGACCCATAAGTCCTTTTCAGCAGTGTGAGGCTGGACCTTCCTCACATAAGATCAGAGGTGCATCTTAGGACATGAGCCCCCATCATATTTGGCGAACAATGGCACCTTGAACTTTTGCGGGATGACAACACCAGAAACCAAGCCCAGCTCTTCAAAATCTAGCCCAAGCACCTTCTGGATTTCCATTGCACTTAGACGCTCTTCTAGTTGTTTATACGTTTCATCGACCGGAGGATACTGCTCTTCATTGTAATCAGTCTCATTATCAGATTCCCGTGGACTGGGGTCTTCCTCTCTTGTCTCCCCCTCTTGATTATCTCATTCTTTTGATGAAGATGTCAGCTCAACCACTTGCCTTAGCGGTCCTTTGAACATCCTTCCCAAGTTTACCACACCATCTGTCTTCCTTGGCTTCTTAGTCTTCTCTTTGGCAATCAGGGCTTTTAGTTCCTCTTGCCCTTTGGCCAAAGCCATGATCATCTGTTGAAACTGAGCATTCTGAGTTTGTAGATCCTTCACTGTTTGTTCTAGAGCCATTGCTGAAATAAACAACGGAGAAGATGAGAAACCTGCTTTGAAACCTGCTTATGCAATGATATGTATGATATATGTATGCAATGTTTTCAAGGATTTCTCAGGGTAAACAAGAAAATGTCAAAAGTTGAAATTTGCAGACTTGATTGAAGAACTTCGTATCATTGAGTGTCCTTCTATGAGAGTCAAGCTCACCATATCAAGTGGGTCATATCCCCTGACTCAAGTTGTTGAGTTTTGATCTTTTTACGACATTGGATAGAGGAAAATAAATCCCCTTTGCCCCTTGCTAGACGTTTGATTTACCATAACTTGTATCACAAACCCTTGAGATCCTTGAAATGGTTAAGAAATCACAGATATAGCAAGCACAAGCAAATCACACAAAGATCTTAGGTTTAAGGATTACATGGGTCTTAAGGTCATACCCTCTTGAAGTTGGATTGGTTTAACCTGTTCTATAAATAATAATCAGGTTCTAAGGGATCTCAATATCACTGATCTATCCCATAAGTTTCATTCGATAGGAAACTGACTCGCAACCAAACAAAACTCGAGAGTCAAATCTCAATGAGTGTAGCATCGAGTATCTGCCAACTTTTAGAATACACCAAAGACAGCCATCTCACTACGTCCTAATGGCCAAGTTGTTCAATTAAAGGTTCTAAGTTCAGTTAACGCTTCATGACACCTTGCAGCGGCCCGTATTCTCCTTGATTAACTCAAGGGATACCGGTGCCAATCAAAGTGTCGCATCAATGTAGCCACCGCTTCAACCGTGTCGGTATACTCTGCACAGTTTCCACGATCTATTACTACTTACCTAAAAGGTTTCCCCAGATCCGGGTGTAGGATCTATAGTAACCCAAATAGTACCCTTAAAAGTAAAGAAAACAAACAGTCAAAGAAGCAAAATGATCTAGACCCTAAGGTAAACCCAACTTTATATTGTCCCCAGCAGAGTCGTCAGTTCTGTGATACAGTGGCAGAACCGACTGTTATACTGGTTTGCATTTTTTGTTCGCAAATGTTGTGGTAAGAAAGAGTCGCCACCGACTTTTCTTTTATCCGACAAAGGAAAGGGTGAAAAGAACAGAAAAAGACCTTTTTCGATATTTTCTGAGTAAGGGGGGTAGATTATGGAAAGGGAAGGTGTTAGCACCCTTTCCATCCGTGGTTTTCCACGGGCTCTTAGGTACTTACTCATTTTTGAAAACTATTTGTGTTTGTGTGTTTTGAAAGATTTTGTTTGCTTTATGGTAACTCTCGTATCAGTCCTCAAGAGTGTGACAAGGCGTTTTGAAAAGATTTTTGAAAGTGTGTGAGTGTAAAATTTTTTAGGTTTGAGCAAGTACTTAAGAACTGTCTACCTACTCGAAAAAAGGATGTTCTTTTCCTCCTTTCCTTTAGATAGTGCTATCCTACTATTAGTGAGTAGGTATCCCTATCATTGGATGCTGATGGACTATCGAATTAGACATTATGGTCATTGAAGACAACATGTAAGGATACCTTAACATTTCGAAGGGACTGTCATCATATAGGCAACATCGAGGGACAAGATCATTTCTTGTAGGAAACTCGAGAGACGTTTAGGGACTATGATCTTTATGATGACTTTTATATTGAGGGTCTATGCTAAGATACCCCTACGTTCGAGGGACATGACCATTGTTTTCCGAGGCAACCAAGTGAGGAATACCCTAAGGGTGTAAGTGTGCAACAATGTGTTTTTTCAGATATTTATCTTATGTTAGTGATCTAATGATTAATTTGATTAATCTTGTCATGCACGCCTAATTTACTAGCAATTATATACAAGCATATAAGAAAATATAAAGCGAGAAATAAAAGTTCCTATGCTATTACAGGGCTTTGGTGTAGATACATAAGTAATGGACGAAAAGTAAAGTGCGAAAATAAAAACCCTAATTTAGCTATTACAAACCGGGCGCAGTTACATAAATGGTAAAAATAATTGTATGGAAAATAATAGCACGCAAAAAATAGAGACGAGAATAAGTTCTAAAACCTAAAAGTCTAATTGCTCATTAAATTTTTTTTTTTTTTGTATTTTATGAAAAAAGTTAGAAGTTACACCTAATTCTCTAATTAATTTTAAATTAAAGAAAATAATTTAAAGTTAATTAAATTAATTAATTTCCAAAAAATAATTTATTAAGAAAAAACTAAATCCTAATTTTTTGTGATGATTTTTTGATTTTCTGATTAAAAAAAGCAATGAATAAACAAAATAATATAAAACTAAATAAAAAGAATAAAAAATTAAGTTGAGAAGTGGGCTTGAAAGGGGGGTGTGAAACCCAGACTGGGGGGTGATGTTGTTGAATTGTACCAAAGTCTAGATCTTGTGGCCCATGCTCACGCTGGATCAAATGTGGTTGTGGTAGGGAGGTCCCTGGTGTGCCTGCATGCTAGAGGCACTAGATCCAGAACCATGCATATTTGATGGTTGGATCTGAGGGTGTATGATGTGCGCTTGGGGTCATGACATATTGGATCTGAAAGAAATTGGTTAGAAAAATATAACATTAAAGACCTTGGAATCGAACCCAGGTCTATCCCTTTGGCAAGCGTTCCTTCCACCACCTAGCCAGTCTGCTCATTCGTTACATAAATGAAATAACAATATAATATGTGAAAATAATGGTCAAAATTTCTTTTAAAAAATGCGTGCTATTTCAAATGGGCCAACCATGCTGTGCCATGCCTTCGTCTTCCCTAGCCCTCCGTCTTGTTAGCTTATGGACTTTTACCCACGGACAATGTCTGTCACTAAATCCCCTGCAAATTTCCTAAATATTCAACAAGCAATACAAATTCAATTTAAGGTTATGAATAAACTGGGTTTGATTCTCTGAGCATGATGGTACCCCTCTTTTGGCCTAATTGTACCTGTATCTGAAAACCCTAAATCAAAGGTAAAAACCCTAACAATGGCATATTGTCATACGTGCATCAAAACAAGTAATTAATAATTCAAACATGTTCTAATCATCCATACAAACAAGAACGCATGATCTAAATCCATTTATAATGCACTTAAGACCATAATCGTTTTCAAAAAATAAAGGCAAACCGTGACTGTGTTGGGCACGGTTCTGGGAGCTTTGGCGCTTGGGAGTGATGCAGCTAGCTTTAGAAGGCCTCCAGGAGTTGACTGCAAGCTTCAGAATGCCTTGACTCCTTCTCTAATTCAAAATCTGATTCACACTTTTCTTGAAAATTTGGAGTTTTTGAATGTCAGTTTCGTGCGGCCAATCCTTGTCCTTTTGGTCTGGAAATTTTATGCATATACATACACACACACGCACACACACACACACACACACACACACACACACACATATATATATATATATATATATATATATATATATATATATATATATATATATATATATATATATATATATGGATGTATTAGGGTAACAAAAGTGGATTGAATCTGGAAGATATATGTAGAAAAGATTTGATTTGTCTTTGGAATTTTATGTTTCTTATTTTGGCCAAAACATGCTCAAATGACTCCCACGCGTTTCCTTTGATTTACCAGCATGTTTTACTCTTCATTTGATGAGAAAAAGATCCTCAAATCATATCTTACATATTTTCTATTATTTCTTTATTTAATTTTGACTTTTAATGAATAAAAAATCAAAATAAATAATAAAAATAGTGAAATAAAGTATGAATGAGCTCATGGGTCGTAGGACATGTTAGGAACAAGTTTCAAGCATGAAAACATGGGCCCATTTGGAAAAATTCAAGTTTGGTCAATATTGGCTTCATGTATTTTTTCAAAAATTGGTCAATTTTAGCAATGCATATATCTCTCATTTTAACCCTAAGATGGTGTTCTTGGACTTTTTAGAGAGCTTATGATGTCCTCTAAACAACCTTTTTGGTTTCATCTCAATTGGATCTTCCATGTTCATGTTAGGAGCTTTGACCCAAAAGGTGTTTTTGTTGACTTTTTCAAAGGACATATAATGTATGAGCTTGTATCTTTCCAATGGTGCACTTCTTGAACTTTAGGGATGAATATAAGTTGTAGGGAATTTAATTCTCTTCAAAATGAGCCTTTGTGGAAAAATTTCTGATAAAGTATGAGAAAGTTATGCCTGGTCAAAATTTGGTTGACTTTTCCTATAGAAACCCTAATTTGCCATTTTTGACTTTTGATGAGTTATGAGCATTTCTTGAGGAATCATTATCAACCCTTGATCAAATGATGGATATTACTTCAAAATTTGATGTTGATCAAAAATCTTGAAGTTTGACTATATTTGGGCCATAGTTGACTTTTGACCTAATACAGTTGATTTCCAGGCATTTGAGCAGTTGATTGGGCAAAATTATTGTTCAAGGCATGGAATTTGGCATGAAGGATCTTTAGGACATATCAGGACAATGGAGAATATTCGGGAACTTTTGGACTCACACATCTTGCTTAAGATTGAAACCCTAGTTGGGGTTCATTGCCTTAGGAGGAGAATTTGTCTGGTCAATTCTTGGTCATCCTAGGGCTAGCTGAGGACCTCTAGAGGCATGTCTTGAGTGAAAATGGGAGGGAAAATTTTGGGGTACAACAGGTACAACTAGATCTCATTGTGGGTTCGATCACCAGGCCTACTATGTTTATGGTGATTGAGGCAAAAAAAAATTATAACATGCTATTGGGTATAGAGTGGATCCATGGTGTTGTACCCAAAAGTTTTCTCTCTCATTTTCAAAATAATTTCTCATGCTCCTAGGGTTATCAAGTGTTCAAGGCTACTTAAGAATGATCAAATGATCCTCCTCCTAAGCAGTGGCCTACAATTAGGGTTTTGGTTTTCTCAGAAGAAATTAGACTTCTAATGCATCAAGTGGACTTCATGTTTTCTCATATACTTAAAAGAATCCAATGTCAAGTTTCAAGCCTTACATCACAAATTTTCTCAGTCAATGGCCTAGATGATTGAAAATCAACTATATTGAGTAAAAAGTCAATTGTGGTAAACATACAGTCAAACTTCGAGATTTTTGGTCAACATCATTGTTTTAAAGTTACATTCATCATTTGATAAAGGGTTGATCATAACTCATCAAGAAAACTCAAGATTCATCAAAAGTCAAAAGTTGCTAAATTAGAGTTTTCTTTAGGAGAAGTCAACTGAACTTTGACCAAGCATAACCTTCACATGCTTCATCAGATTTTTCTCAACCAAAGCTCAATTTGAAGGAAATTAAATTCTCTACAACTATGTCTCTCTAAGCTCAAGGCTTAAAAATGCTCCATTTGAGAGATATGAGCCAAGACATTATAGGTCATTTTAAAAGTCAATAAAAAGACACTTTTTTGTCAAAGCAATTTACGTCAATTTAAAATCTTCAAATGGAAAAGTGGCCAAAATTGAGATTGTAAAGGACATCTTGAGGTTTCTAAAAAGTCAAAGATCACCTCCATATGATAAAAACTGATAGAGTTATGATTGGAGCAAGTTGGGAAATTTTGAGAAAAGTACACGAAACCCAAATTGATCAAACTTGAAGTTTTGGGCTAAAAGGCTTACCTTTTGAGGTCCAAATGTGTTTCATAACTCATCATGAACCTCTAAGTCCACCTATTTATTTTTTGTGTTTTTTATTTCTTTTATTTTGATTTTATTTAATTGAAAGCAAAATAAATCAAATAAATACAAAATCAAAAGATATGAGGCGCATGTTTGTTGTTTGGAATCAAATTACAAGGCTAAAAATCAGATGATCAATTAGCAACACATGTGGGATTTATTGCCACATGATTGGCTTAAAAAAGGAAAATTACATGCAAGATTGTCAATCAAATATTTCACCATGAAAAACTTGGAGTCAATTCAGTTTTGTTGACCTAATAGCTTGCCCTATAAATACCCAAGACATTCATACACTAAAGACACGAAAAACCTTGCAAGAATACTCATAGAAATAACCTCAAAATTTCTCAAAGTAGGGCAAACTTGAAACTTTGTTTTCATCCTTTCTCCATCCAAGATAACCATCCAAATCAATTCCAGGGACATTACAGAGTAAGTCGGGATCATCCTTGATGATCAAAAGAGCATGAAACGAGCATCCATGCATCACCGATTTATTTAATTTCTTAAATTTTATATTTTAGATTTTTATCATGCTTTGATTCATTCTAATGTTTCTAATGTGTCTCTGAGATGTAACTATACAGGATTGAGGCATCACACGAGTCCCATGAGGCCTGGATCATGCATTGCTATTGTTACATCGATTTACATTATTTTCTTGAGATATCTTTGTACAAGACGATTTGGCCAATTCTAAGGCCACCATTGAATTCACAACCCTCAAATTAGAGGGGTAAGGTCCTACTTATTCATTAATACGCGTTATTTTGTAGGGTTTGGATAATATGCTCACTAGAGAAGACGACCAGAACTAGTGCTCCGACGCTTCTCCGGTCCCTCTGATGATGTTTATGTTATATTTATTTTGATTAATTATATTCACCGATGTACAACCACCCCATTGGCAGGAGCGCTCGTGTTAAGGCATTACTATACAAGGGCATATGTTTGATCCCTGCCTTTTGCAATCTTTTTTTTCATATTTTTTCAATTCATGCAGGTTTCATATATTATGCAAGCATGATTGTATTTCTAACACAACAAACAGCTTGGCGCAGTGGTAGAAGGATGCACTGGTGAAGCCAAGGGCGTGGGTTCAACACCCACCCCATGCATTATTTTTCTTCCTTTTTTCACTAACCCTATTTTTCTTTTTTTCACTTGTTTTCTTTTAATTAAAACCCTAAATTTAATTAAACCTTGATATTTCAGCTGTATTGTATGTTGTTAGTAATTAGGTGTGTATGACAAGATAATAATCAACCGATAACAAAACCCTATATTCAGGACTAAATGATTGACCTAGACACACTTTCACACTTGCACCTCTAGGATAACCTCTCTTCGTTGCCTTTCGGAAACATGGTCATGTCCCTCGAAAATAGGGATATTTTAGAAAAGTCTCTCCGAATAAAATATCATAGTCCCTCGATGACCCTTTGATATTGCCTACGAAAAATGATCTAGTCCCTCCGATAAATTGCTAAAGTATCCTTATCTGTTGCCTTCGATGACCATATGATGACCGTCGGTTGTCCCTTCACATCCAATAGATCGGGCTACCTACCAATTAATGGTATGGATATAACTATCTCTAAAGGAAAAGGAAAATAGCAAGAACGACCTCAAGTGGGTAAAACTGTTAATCGCTCGTTCACAATATTTTCTAAAAAATATTTTCACACATCATTTTCAAAAATGTTTTCTAAAACACTTTGTATGTGTTCTTGAGAACTGATACAAGAACCATTACAAAGATAGTCGTACCTTGGCTTTTCAAGATATTTTTCAAAACACTTAAAAAAAAGCAATTTTCAAAAGTGAGCTAGTGATTAAGATCTCCTAGATAACTACGGATGAAAAGGGTGATAACACCTTCCCTTTTCATATCTTACCCCCCGAAATCAAAATCTTCAAGGTCTTTCCTGTTATTTTCACGCTTTTCTTATTGGATAAAAGAAAATTCGGTGGCGACTCTAGCTATCTACCCATTTGCGATAAAAATAAAATGTCAGTTCTCTCACCGTATTACAGAACTGGAGACCCTGCTAGGGATTACTTAAAAAAGAGGGGTTACCTTAGAGTTTAGATCACTTTTTACTTGTTTTTACTGTTTACCCTGTTTGCTTTAAATTTAAGGGTTGCTTGGGTTTATTTACTTGCAAAGATCCTACACCCGGATCTAGGGATACCTTAGGTAAGTAGCAATAGATCATAGAACCTATACAACGTAGACCGATATGGTTGAAGTGATGGCTACGGTTAGCGCGACACTTTGAATTGTACTAATGTTCCTTGAGTCAGTCGAGGATAATATTAGGCTTTCGCGTGGTGTCATTAGCACTAATTTACTTTTAGAACCTTAATTGACCCATCTTGGCCATTCGAAGGTAGTGAGATGGCCGACTTTGGTGCAGTCCAAGGTTGGTTGATACTCGATGCTACACTCGTTGAGATAAGACTCGCGATATGTTTTGGTGGCAAGTGAGTTGATGTACTAAGATAAAAACCTTCAAGAAAGATCCGTGATATGAGATCCTTAGAACCCGGTTACTATTTTAGGACTGGTTGAGCCAACTTAACTTCAATAGAGAAGGATACTTACCTATGAATCTCAAGAAAGTCTTTAAACCTAAGGCTCTTGTGTGATTTATTTGTGTTTTCTGCTTGTTTAAAACACAAACATAACATCATAACATCATAACATCATGGCATTCTTACTAACCATTTCAAGGATCTTAGGGGCCTTTGCTGCATGGTCATTATAAAGCCAGATTGTAAACAAGGGGAAAGAGGATTTATTTTCCTCTAACCAGATACCATCAAAGTTTAAAGTACATTATCTTGAGTCAGAGGCTAGGACTCACTCGATATGGTGAGCTTGATTCTAATAGAAGGACGTTCAAAGATGAAAGCACAAAGTTCCCCAAGATGAAGTTGCAACCAGATTTCTCTTTCCAATATTTTTATCCCATAAGATCCTTGAAAAAATTACATTTACATTTACATATCATACATCTCATTACATAACAGCTACTTTCAAAATAATTTTTCTCATCTTCTTGCTATTTATTTTAGCAGAAAAATAAATCTTGAACAAACAATCAAAGATCTCCAAGCTCAAAATGCCCAATTTCAACAGATGTTCCTAAACTTAGCCAAGGGGCAGGAAGAGCTGAAGGTACTGGTCACCAGTATTATTATTTTATTATTTATTATTATTCTATTCATAATCATAAACCTTTGAATTACTCTTTTTGCTATTTTATAAATCCTATTTTTTAATTATATTCATTCACTCATTTTTTAATTATAAACTTGGTTATTATATTATTATTTTTGTTATTATTATTATTATTATTATTTTAATATTATTATTAGATAGATATTATATTATTATTAATAGTGGTAGTTTAATATTATTATTATAATAATAATAGTTATTTATCTTTATATAGAGTTTGTATAATTAGAGTTTGTACTTAGAATTGTTATCAAATGACATATGGTGAGGATTGTTACCAAGATGACATGTGCCTAGGATTTTCATCATGACTTCTTTGGATTTATATTAAGTAGATATTTTTCACTAGTATATATAAATCCAATGTTGTCATAATGGCAACCCTAGCCACGTGTCATCATGATAGCAACTCTTAGTAAAACTCTAATTTTACTATTTACTATTTTATACCTACAATAAAATAAATAATACTAATAATAAATATAATAATAATACATATAATAATATAATATAATATTAATTCACCATTAATATTAATAATAATATAAATAAAAAATAATAATATAATATTCAACTAATATTAATATTAAAACATAATAATAATAATAATAATAATAGTGTTCTGGACTGGCCCAAATGACTAAGCGGGGCCACTCCATTTCTGCATGTAGGACGACCCAATAAACCATTGAAGATAAAGGACATTTTTCCCTTCTGTCCCTCACCCGAGGAGTCCTGATCGGTTAACCCCCAAGATCCACATGATCACTTCTACCCGGTCAAACATGCTAGCCCTTATCCTGCCAAGTCACACGAGGATAGTCACCGAAGAACGACCAGAAATCACACTTTCCTGTGAAACACTTCTCTGCTCGTTGTAACGGCTAGTTTCGAGCATCTCTGCCCATTACAATGACTAGTTCCTAGCAGTTACCTATTTTTTAGGAACCAAATATCCAGGCCCAAAAATAGGAACTAATGGCCAAGCGTCGAGGACACTATATAAAACCTCACACCTGTGAGGGCATGTATTCAATATTCATTATAGAAAAACCCTAATCTCTTTCTTGTATCTCTTTGCACTCTTACTTACTTGAGCATCAAAGTTCCTTGCAGGTACACCCCTCCTCCTCGTCATTGATTCCAGCCTTGCAGATGTCATATATCCGCCCACTTCAGTTTCTTATCAACTAGTAAGATCAATGGTGTCGTATGTGGGAACATTGTCTTCCTCATCTTTCTTTACTCGAAACTAAATATCTATGTGACATTCGAAGTTTCCTATCATGGCCGATCACGATGACATCCACCTTTTTGGAAAAACAATGCTCTCTCTTATCCGCAATACGGACAAAAATGGAAAATCGCCTCTCCTTGAAGATATCCCCGAGAAGAGAGGCCACTATACCGCGTCTCCCTCCTCAATCGAGGCCGAGCACCACAAGTCCCATTCTTGGAGAATCAGAAGTCTAAGAGTATATTAGAAGAGTTGTCCGCGATTCTCCAACCCGTTCTTATACTGGCCAACAACGACTCAACCATAACGGCTCTGCTCACTACGCTTAATAAAACCAACACTCTGATCCTTCAACAAAGCAACATGATCAGAGCTTGGGAAAAGAAACGCCAGTCAAAATCTCCTCCTCGGAGATATAGAAAATATGACTCCCGCAGTCCATCCCCATCAAGGCGTGGTCACCATCCCATACACGAAAAACTAAAAGATCCATTTCTCAAGAAATAGGGTCATGCTCCTCGTCGGAAGGATCGACACTCCCCGGTCACCAAGAAGAAGAAGGGTAGTCAACAACCAGACAATGACTGTTCACCAACACCCAAGCCAAAGAATCAACTTTAGCATATCTCCTCGCAGAGATAACAATCCCAATCGAGGAAGAAACAATTACTCTCCACCCCAATCACCATATCAAAGTGATGATGATGAGCCTCGCGACCCGTTAACCAGAGAAATCATGGAGACTCAACTCCATGTCGGGCTTGAGAAACCCCCAAACCTGGGGATGTATGATATGACTGTAGATCCAGACGAGCACATTGATAACATTGATGCCTTGCTCGACTGCAGACGTGTTCGAGGAGTAATCAAGTGTCGACTCTTTCCCACCACTCTTCGTAAGGGGGATATGGCTTGGTACAATAGCCTCCCCGACGAGTAAATCATGTCTTGGAGGAACCTTGGGAAATAATTCTCCAGGAAATTTATGGCATCTTGCCGTCACCCTAAATCAGAAGCATCATTGGAGGCCATCATCTAAGGGAGATATGAATCCCTCTGAGCATACTGTGATACAGTGGGAGAACTGACTTGAGGTTTTGCGTTTGTTTTCGCACTTGTTCGGTTTGAGCAAGAGTCGCCACCGACTTTTTATTTTATCCTAAAGGAAAGGTTAAAAAGCACAGGAAAAACCTTTTGAGATGTTTCGTGGGTTCGGGGGGTAGATTATGAAAAGGGAAGGTATTAGCACCCTTTTCATCCATGGTTATCCATGGGCTCTTAGTTACTTGGTTTTAGATCACTTGCCTTGATTTTTGATTGCTTGAAATGGTGTGTGTGTGTGTTTTGAAAATGTTTTGAAATAGACGCCTTTGTTCCGACAACCATTGTAATGACTCGTGTTTGAGTATATACGAAGGTGTGTATCTTTTCGAAAAGATGTTTCAAATGTTTTTGGAAGTTTGTTTTGAAAGTGTTTGTGGAGTGTGGTTTTTGAAAAGTAGGCAAGCGTTTTTGCAAGTTGATCAAGTAACTAAGAGTTTGTCTACCCTATTGTACTCGAAGGTTTTTCTCATGTTTTAACCCTTTTAACAATTTCGTTCCACCATTGTATTTGGTGGACAATCTTGCGTTTAGGATGTTTAACGGGACAGGCGCGGGTCATCGTATGGACCATGAATGCAATGGTGCCAAGTGTCTTTGGCAATTTGCTTGAAGGGACTATGATCATTTTGATAGGAAACTTTCGAAAGCGTCATCGAGGGACTTATGATCATTTGAATTGTTTTGCCAAAGAAACTCGACGTGCAACCATGGCCCATTTTGGAAGGCAACAAGCGGGATACCCCTAGGGGTGCAAGTGTGATCGTGTATTGATTTCATGTATTTGTCTTGTATTAGGTTATCTAGCGTTTGATTTTATGTACATACAAACCCTAGGTCTAACCATGGTATAATTCGAAAGCGATAAATTGCTGTAATTTAAAGTCCTAAACTATTACAAATGAGTATCCGGGGATGGAGGTACAATTATTTACAAATGGGGGATGAGACTTATAGGAGAGTAGTATCCAAATATTTACAACCAAATCGAATTGCACAAATGTAAAATATAATGTATAGCAATATATATAAGAATAAAGCAAATGTATATATGTCAATATATTTGTGTATTATAAATGTGTAAGTGTATGGTTTATTTACAAGGTGAGAAATGTGTGTTTTAATGTATTATAAAGTATTGTTAACTTAATGAAAAATTAAATATTTGGTTTATTATAATTTTGTATTCTAGTGTTTTTGTAATGTTAGTGTATTTGTATTTAGTATTTTTATGTACAAAATGTTTTAGTTAAAAAAAGAATATTCAAACTAAAAAATCTATTTCTTTATGTATCTTTTATAAATGTTTTAAGCAATATTTACATTTAAATAAAAAAGGAGTTTTAATAAAAGAAAAGAAAAAAGTTTTAATAAAATAATAGAAAAGGTGCTTTATTTAACAAAACAAAAACAGTATTATATTAGTTTAAACTAATAAAATGATAAGTAAAGAAATGTTAGTTTAAGAGTGTTAAAAAAAGAATAAACTGAATGGGCCGAAAAGGGTTTTGGCCCAAACTAAAAAACAGGTAGAAGAAGAAAATGGGGAGGTGAGGCGTGCAAATGTAATGGGCTTAGGCGTGAAAAGGGCAAGGCCCAAGGCTTTGAATAATTTGTCTTAGGGTTACTTGGATTTGTATCATTTGGGAAAATTAGGGTTAGGCATAACAACGGCGCCGTTCTTCATCTTTGTTCCTCTTCGTCCTCTCAAACCAAAGCTACTAAGTACAACTCAACCTTTGCCCATGGCCACCAAGCTTTCTCCTTTGTCCCCTCTTCCCTCCTTGGTCCAGCGAAGCAAGATTAAAAGGTGACTGTTTCTGCTTCCTTAACGCATTTAGAGTTTCGAATTTTATGTGTTGTTGATTTCTCTTCCTTGCATGTTTAGTTTCGAGTTCTGATTTTGTTTATGTTGTTATTTATTTTTCCATTTGAGGTGCGTGAAAAGGGAGAGAAATTTTACCTAACGGAGACTTTGGGGAGATGGAGGAGGGATGAATCGGAGATGCTTCAGGCGTCCAAGGTGGAGGCTTTGGTGATGATGTGCGCTTTGCTTCCTGGTATCTTTATCTTTGCCTCTTCTCATTTAGTGATGATTGTCTGAAAACGCCTCTTTCCTTCTTCTTTTGTTTGCCCTTCACTTCTGTTGCCTTTGAAATGCTCGCTTCTTTTCCTCTTTGAACACTTCTGTTGCCTTTTCTTGATTGCTGGCTTCTGTATGATGATATGCTTGCTTGAGGGCTTTGATGTGCTATTGAATGTTGCTTCTGAGTATATTTGCTGATGATATGTTTGGTTGCCTTGTATGCTTAGTTCATGGTTTTGGTAGCCCAATGATGAAAATTTTCTGAGGGCTTGGTGGCTTTGATCTGACCCTGGTATAAACTTTGTGTTATTTGAATGGGCTTGGCCTTTGACAGGTTGATATTCAGCAGGCTTTAGGCTTAGCATGCTTACAGGCCTGTGTTGAAAAGGGCTTGTATGTTTGATGCTCTGGTTTTGACTTGAAGCTTCATGCTTCTGGTTTTGGAGGCTTGGAAATAGGCTATGTGCTTGTAGCTTCAACAGGCTGTAAGCTTGTTTGTGTTTGATGGCTTTTGGCTTTTAGGCTAGCAGGTTTAAGGTTTGAAAAAAAAGTGTTTGAAGCAGTTAAGGCTTTGGCTTGATGAAGGCTAAGGCTTCTGGTTTTTAGGCTTCTGTTTGTGTTTTTATGTTTAATGCAGGATGTTTGAAGCTTGGAAGTTCTTAGGCTTTGTGTGGCTTCTGAGATATGTTATGCAGGTTAATGGCCCTTGTATATCTTTTCAGGGTCTTTGCCTTCTTGTCTTTTAATGGCAGGAGGTGTTATATTTTTGTATATTCGTTCTTGGTCAAATCTTTGGACAGGTTTGCAAGGCTTGAGGTTTTCACTCTTTGTGATATCCTGTTGCATATGTTCTGCCTCTTTCCTCTATGTATTCTGATACATCCTGTTTATATCTTCTTTTTAGCCTTTAGCCTGCTGTACTGTAAGCTCTTTTCTTCTCTCCTTCTCTCTCCAGATTAAAGAAAGCATTTTTATTGCTTAATTTTGTCTTTTTTCTGAAAAAGTAAACTGGCCTTTGGAAAGTGATGTATTTGAACATTGTTTGCACTTGTTTTCCTCTGCATATTTTCCATGTTTCTTGCATACTTTATGTACTTTATTGACAACTTTTGGAGTTTGATATATTTTGGCATCCTTGGACAATTTTTGATAACTTTTGGCTTAGTTTGGAGATGTGATTCAGTTTGCCTTTATGCTATTTGGAAACTTGGTTGACAATTTTTTTAGATTTACTTAGTATGCTTGAAAATTTGAATTTGTGCATTTCACATTTTTGCAAGACATTCTATCCCTCTTTGTGAACCGAGAGCAATCTCGTGATTTGCAGAGAGGGCAAACTGATTCCGGCCAATTGCTTTTAATGATGAATCTTTTTAACTGTCTACCTTTAATTATTTTATCTGCTTTGACTTTTCTTTTGTTTCTTGTTTTGCAGATGAAAAAATAAATGAGCAACAAGGGAACATTGGATAGAAGAATGAAGATTAGGAAATTTAGGACATAGTTTATTTCAATTTTAATTATTGTAACCATTATTATTATAAATACTTTGTAAATAAATACTGTATTTAAATAACAATTGTAACAAATAATTAAAGATGAATAAAAATTCCTTTTGATCAGTTAATTCTTTTTCCAGCTGTTTATTTAATTACTTATAAATTCTTAAATTATAATAAATGGAAATAAATCCCAATTATCCTAACTTAGAATAAATAAACAATTAATAAATACTGTGGTCAGTCAATAATAAACCCGACGTTTCAAAAATCCAAAGCAATGCACAGTCAATCACAACAACTGCCCAAATGTTTTTTCTCTTAATGATTCAATCAAACACTGCAAGCTCCCAGTCAGAAACCTCAGTCCATATTCCAGAGTAAATTGAAAAGCACTGTAGACTTGATTCTTGAGCTAGTCTGAAAAAATCAGGAAAAGCCCGAAGCTGTGATTTCTTGTGGAAAAAGAGGAGGGCGAATTTTGGGGTACAACAGATGCCCCTGTTCAATCTTCTTGAACCTGAAGAGTTAGATTGGCAAGTTTGCCTTTCGCGACTCGAGGGTAAAAGGAGATTGGACACTAGAGTGCCCAAAAAATTTGCACTCGGTGATGTGACGGTAGAGGGAATGGGCTTAAAGATGCCATTTGATGATGGGCTTAAAGATGCCATATGGAATGTGACAGAATCTTGTCGGGAATGGGCTTATAGATGCCATCTAGAAATGTTGAACTGTGTGTCATTGGTGAGTGGACGAGTATCAGAAAGGTATCCATGTTTTGGAATATCTCTGAACTGGGGTTCTGAACAAGCGATAGATTGACATCCATATTTGGAGAATCCGTAAACTGTTTTCAGGAGTCTTGAAGTTGAATAAGCAATAGAGCAGCATCCGTTGTTGGGAAGCGTCTGTAAACTGTTTTCAAAAGTTGAGAAGAATCTGAATAAGCGATAGGTTAACATCCGTTACTGGAGAAACCGTGAACTGTTTTCAGAAGTCTTGAAGTTGAATAAGCAATAGAGCAGCATCCATGTTGGGAAGCGTCCGTAAACTGTTTTCAAAAGTCTGGAAAGAATCTGAATAAGCGATAGGTTGACATCCGTTACTGGAGAACCCGTAAACTGTTTTCAGAAGTCTTGAATCTGAAGCTTACTAATCTTTATCCTGAAAAAGGGTAAGATATTAGCTGAAACACAAAGTCATGTTGCATGAAATGTATGATGCAATGTATGTTATATCAATGTTTATGATATGAATGTGATGAATACGCATGTAAGCTGATGAGCTGTCTTGCTGAGGATAGACGACTCTTGGATAATGAAATCTTTGACTGTTGCTGGGGAAAGTAATTCCTTGACTGCTGCCGGGGAAAGTAATTCCTTGATTGCTGCTGGGGAGGGCAAGAATCTTTTGATCGTTGAAAATGAGAAGTCCTGGGACCACTGTTGGGAGATCAGGAGTTTGGATTGTATGCCAATCTACTGGGGGTTCCTGTCTTGAGGAGATCTTCACTGGAGAATATTCGAATATTCGGTGAGGAACTGAGAATGAGTCTTCATTCTGCTAATGCTTAACTGTTATCTGGTCGATCTCCAGGCTTTCACAGAAGCCTATATTGTCATCTGGTCATAATCCAGGCTTCACAATAGCTTGCTAAGCTGCTATCCGGTCAAATCCGGGCTTCACGGCTTGTGTTAAAGATATACCACTATCTGGTCGACTCCAGGCTTCGTAGTATTCTTGACTGCTGTCTGTTTGTAATCCAGGCTTCACAGAAATTTGTATTGTTATCTGGTCGCAATCCAGGCTTCACAATAGCTTGCTAAGCTGCCATCCGGTCAAATCCGGGCTTCACGGCTTGTGTTAAAGATATACCACTATCTGGTCGACTCCAGGCTTCGTAGTATTCTTGACTGCTGTCTGGTCGTAATCCAGGCTTCACAGAAATTTGTATTGTTATCTGGTCGCAATCCAGGCTTCACAATAGCTTTGTTAGGAATTAAACTATTATCTGGTCGAGTCCGGACTTCATAGCTTGCTCTGAGGGGACATCACTATCTGGTCGTAATCCAGGCTTGGTGGTTGTCTGGCATTGTTATCCGGTCGTACTCCGAGCTTCTCAATATGCTGTAGGGATTAAGATACTATCCGGTCAAATCCGGGCTTTGCAACTTGAATCTTGTGAGAATTTGATTTTTGACGACTGTAGCTTCCAACATATGATGAAGGAGCTTTTGAATGGCCGATCAATCTGAAAATGTAATTTGTTTTGGAGAATAAATCCTGGACAAATGTTGGGGGAATAAACCCATAACCAAAGTTGGGGATAGCAGAACTCTAGGGTTACTGAGGATGAGAAATCCTTGTTGTCTGCTAACTGCTTAGGGAACAAGATCTTCACTCGTTGAGGGATCTTAGGACCACTGCTGGGGATCGGAACTCCTTGATGACTTGCAGGGTGAGAGAATTCTGATGATCTCTGTTGGGGAGTTCAGAACCTGGTAGACTTATGCTGGAGAGGTATGACTAAGAATCTGCAGTCTGGGGGGAAGTATCTCTGTGGGGAGAATGTTCACTGGTCTGGTTCCACTGGGGATTGGATGTTTTAGCTCCGCTGGGGATGCTGAAATTTAACTCTGGCGAGGACTAAGTTCTGGAAGGTTCTCGGGCTGGGGAAATCAGCTTTGAGAAAGCTCTTGTTCTGCTGAGGATCCTGGAGTTTAACTCTGTTTGGGGAATCCTTCTGAAAGGGCATCGAGATATCTATCTGTACCTTCAACCTATCAGTAATCATCTTTTCCTGATTTGTAAGGAAATGACTATGTTCAAATGCATATGGCTACTTAACAAAACATTGGACGTTTCTCAAGTAAACATAAGTGCAAAAGGGAAAAAGGGAAAACAAAGCACATTTGGAAAAGTATTTGTATTAACTTTCTATGAGCATCTTTGTACAAAGGAGACAGGCATCCTTGTAAGAGGATGTCACCGTAAAAATTGAAAGTTTTGTACAAAAGAAAGATGGCTATGTGAAATAACTCCATGGGATTCCATTATGCTATAGCCTTCACAACTCTGAATATCTGTCCGTTCAATGCTTCGTCTGCCGGTGACTGAGTTGACCAGAAGCTTGGAGCTGGTTGATGAAGAGATTGTCCTTAAAGTGATCCGACGAGACATAGTCATACGCTTTAATTCCCTAACTTTTGCCTGAATCGCCCTTTCGGGTTTTCGATCCACCGGGAAACCCCTTTTTACCCAAGCCGCCCTTTCGGGTTTTCGAATTGTCGGGTGTACAGATTTTTTTTGTTTTATCCCTAATTTTTGCCTGAACCGCCCTTTCGGGTTTTCGGTTCACCAGGATGCCCATTTTTGCCCAAGCCGCCCTTTCGGGTTTTCGACTTGTCGGGTTATTTTATGCGTAGTATTTTTTGACTATGTCTGCGTTCGCGGGGTGCGGCAAATCATCACCGTCCATGGTGGTCAGAATTATTGCACCACCAGAAAATATGCTCTTGGTCACAAATGGTCCTTTGTAAGTAGGAGTCCATTTGCCCCTGGGGTCACTTTGTGGTAAGATAATCCGCTTGATTACGAGATCTCCGACTTGATATACCTGACGTCTGACTTTCTTGTTGAAATCCTTGATCATCCGTTTTTGGTACGTCTGACCATGGCAAACAGCAGCGAGCCGCTTTTCGTTGATCAAATTGAGTTGATCAAGTCGGGTCTGAATCCAATCATCTTCATTCAAACCTGCGTCTTTCATAATCCTTAAGGAAGGAATTTGAACTTCCATGGGCAGGACAACTTCCATGCCGTATACCAAAGAAAATGGGGTTGCCCCGGTTGAAGTACGTGCTGTGGTACGGTATCCGTGCAGAGCAAATGGTAACATCTCATGCCAGTCCTTGTAAGTGACTCATTTTCTGAATGATCTTCTTAATGTTTTTGTTCGCAGCTTCAACAGCACCGTTCATCTTCGGCCGATAGGGAGATGAATTGTGATGATAAATCTTGAACTGTTCGCATAGAGCGGTGATCATAGTATTATTCAGATTGGTTCCGTTGTCTGTGATGATCCTGTCGAGGACACCGTACCGGCATATGAGGTTTTGCTTGATAAAGCGGGCAACCACATTTTTTGTAACAGAGGAGAAGGAAGCCGCTTCGACCCATTTGGTGAAATAGTCAATGGCGACCAGGATGAAGCGATGTCCATTGGATGCAGTGGGCTTGATCTCTCCAATCATGTCAATGCCCCACATTGCAAATGGCCACGGAGCTGTCAGCACGTTGAGAGGAACCAGCGGAATGTGTACCTTATCAGCGTAGATTTGGCATTTATGGCAGGTACGGGAGTGTTGATGGCAATCAGCTTCCATGGTAGACTAGTAATAGCCTGTCCTTAGAATCTTCTTAGCCATCGTGTGTCCGCTCAAGTGGGTGCCGAACGTACCGCTGTGTATCTCAGTCATGATCAACTCTGCCTCAGCTTTGTCCACACATCGGAGTAAAACACAGTCATGGCTGCGTTTATAGAGGATGCCATTGCTCAGGAAGAACTTGGCAGCAAACTTCCTTAGGAACTTTTTGTCATTTACTGAAGCTCCTTCGGGATATTCTCTAGTCTGGAGATACCTTTTGATTTCATGAAACCAGGGTTGTTCCACTGCTTCTTCGGTATTAATCTCGTGACAATGCGCAGGTTCATCCATTCGCTCGATAGTGATTTGGGGAGCCTCGTTATCCCAATTGAGTTTAAACATGGAAGACATTGTAGCCAGAGCATCTGCTAGCTGATTCTCTTCTCGCGGGAAATGCTCGAAGGTGATTTGCTCGAAATGAGGCAACAATGTCAAGACATGTTCTTTGTATGGGATAAGATTAGGATGTTTGGTATCCCACTCTCCTTTGATTTGACTGATAACCAAAGCCGAGTCCCCAAATACGATCAAAGATTTGATCCCCAAGTCTATAGCAGCCTTGAGACCAAAAATGCAAGCTTCATATTCAGCCATGTTGTTGGTACAGCTGAAGCAGAGTCGGGCCGTGAAAGGTGTGTGGCAACCTTCCGGGGAAATGAGTACCGCACCGATACTGTTTCCAAGTGCATTTGAAGCACCATCAAAGTACAGGGTCCATCGGGATCCCTTTTCAGGTCCGTCATACGGTCCATTACCTTCAATGTTGTCCAAATTCATGATGTCCTCGTCTGGGAAGTCAAATCTCATGGATTGGTAATCTTCGATAGCTTGATGATCCATATGGTCAGCTAGTACACTCCCTTTTATAGCTTTTTGGGTGGTGTACTAGATGTTATACTCAGTTAGGATCATTTGCCATCTAGCGATTCTTCTAGATAAAGCGGGCTTTTCGAAGATATACTTGATAGGATCCATTTTGAAAATCAACACAGTGGTATGAGTCAACATATACTGTCTTAGTCGGCGAGCAGCTCATACCAAAGCGCAACAAGTTTTCTCGATCAGTGAGTAGCGAGTCTCACAGTCGGTAAACTTTTTGATAATGTAATAAATAGCATGCTCTTTTCGACCAGAGTCGTCATACTGGCCCAAAACACACCCCATTGAGTTATCCAAGACAGTCAGATACATGATCAATTGTCTTCCCTCGACGGGTGGCATCAGAATAGGAGGTTCTAGCAAATACTCCTTGATCTTATCAAAAGCAGCTTGGCAATCGTTGTTCCATTCGACTACCTGATCTTTCTTTAATAGTTTGAAGATTGGCTCACAGGTAGAAGTCAGATGAGAGATGAATCTGGCAATATAGTTCAAGTGCCCCAAGAATCCTCTAACCTCCTTTTCAGTACGGGGAGCAGGCATCTCTTGTATTGCTTTCACTTTTGCTGGATCGACCTCAATGCCTTTGTTGCTGACAATAAACCCTAGAAGTTTACCAGACCTAACTCCAAAAGTACACTTACTTGGATTCAGTCTGAGTTTGTATTCTTTCAACCTGGCAAACAACTTTTCTAGATGTTCAAGGTGTTCCTCCTTTGTTTGTGACCGAGCTATCATGTCGTCTACGTAAACTTTGATCTCATGATGTATCATATCATGAAATAAAGCTACCATGGCGCGTTGATAAGTTGCCCCAGCGTTCTTCAATCCGAACGGCATCACCTTGTAGCAGAAGGTACCCCATTGTGTAACAAAGGTTGTTTTCTCCATGTCCTCGGGGGCCATTTTAATTTGGTTGTAGCCCGAGAAGCCATCCATGAAGGAAAATACTTTGTGCCGAGCTGTGTTGTCAATTAAGATGTCGATATAGGGTAGCGGAAAATCATCTTTAGGGCTAGCCCTATTCAAATCCCGATAGTCCACACACATTCTGACCTTGCCGTCTTTTTTAGGTACTGGCACGATGTTAGCAACCCATTGTGGATAGGATGTAACAGCCAGAAAGCCAGCATTGAATTGCTTAATCACTTTTGCTTTGATCTTCTCAGACATGTCGCGCCTTATTCGGCGGACTTTTTGTTTGATCGGCGGACAATCTTCTCTTGTAGGGAGACAGTGAACCACGATGTCTGTGTCTAAACCCGGCATGTCTTCATAAGACCAGGCGAAGATTTCAACGTACTAATTTAACAGCTGTATCAAGCGTTCCTTGACACTTGGCTCCAGATTGGCACCTACTTGTACTTCCTTCCGGTCTTCCTCTGTTCCTAAGTTGACAGTTTCCAACAACTCTTCGTGAGGCAAGATAGCCCTTTCTTCTTGTTGTAGAAGTCTGGCTAGCTCTCACGGTACTTCACAATCCTCGTCATCTTCACACTCAGCCTGATTGACCAGATCTTCAGAGTTATTGAAGGACATAGCAGAATAGTCACCCATAGAATCCAGAGTGGACGGGTACCTGCATTTGTGAGTGTGGGTGTGTGTAAGGGATATCCATCCTTAAACAAGCAAAAATGCGAAAAGGAAAGAAAATGAACACAACAGTTTATCAATGAAAAACGTCCAATGAATCATTAAACATGGCATATGGATATGAAGATAATCAAAACCCTTACAAATGGACCTACATGCCCCGGGCAAGGCATGAGGTGAAAAGGTAGTGTACGGATTGTTCAAAAGTAAATATTACAAACCAACAGGAAATGTTTGACAGATAATTACTGATTAATAAAAGTAATGGGGACAAAGTCTTTTGCCTCCCAGTTGCGTAGTCCTCCCTCGATGGTTGGGTAGATCCAATCTTCAATGTTGGCCTCTTTGTCTTCACCCTCCAAAGCGTTGATTCCAAAAGGAGAAATCTTGATGGGCGTTCTTCCAATCTTTGAGCGGCGCATAGCTTTCTGCCCCGCAGCAGTGAAACCTAATCCAAACTTGTCTGTTTTATGAGGAATATCAGGCAACTGACCCCATGTTGAGCTCTTTCCTTCCTTCAATGCAGCTTTCGCGTCTTTTAGAGATGCCATCCTGGCCATCTGCTTTGGTACCTCAGCTACCACTTTTGCTACTGCCACTTCAGGAGAGACTTCCTCGAAGTGCTGAAATGGTGTCTCAATGAATTCTCCTTCCACCTCTACATACCGAAATGAGTTCAAGTGGCTGATCATATATTCCTCTTCACCGTGCACGGTTATGATCTTTCCTTTGACAGGGTACTTCAACATTTGATGTAAGGAGGAGGTAACCGCCCCAGCGTTATGTATCCATGGCCTTCCCAGTAAGCAAGAGTATGACGGACGAATGTCCATCACATAGAAAGTTGAGGGGAACACTTCTGTGCCAACCTTAATGGGAATGTCTACCTCTCCGTGTACCATTCTCTTCGACCCGTCAAATGCCCTTACAATGATGTTACTTGGCCTCAACTCCAAGCCTTCACAATCTAAACGGTCGAGAGCCTTCTTGGGCAGCACGTTCAGAGAAGAACCAGTGTCGACCAGAACATGGGCCAGAGTAGTTCCTTGGCATTCTATTGACACATGTAATGCGTCGTTGTGTTTTCTTCCTTTTGAGGTCAGGTCAGCATCAGAGAAACCTAAACTGTTGTCTGCGGTAAGGCTGGCCACACAATCTTGGAATTGGTCTGCAGAGGTTTCCTGGGGGACATGGGATGTCTTCAGGAATTTTATCAATGCTTTAGCGTGCGCCTCAGAGCAAAGCAATAGTGATAACATGGAGATCTTCGAGGGGGTTTGCCCCAGTTTCTCTACCACGTCATAATCACTCTTTTTAATTATCTTCAGGATCTCCTCCATCTCTTTCTTAGAGGTCTCCGGGATGACCAAAGGTTGAGCCCTCGTCCTGACAAGCTCATCTTGGGTCCCTTTACCTTTGTCAGCAGAAGTAGGAGGGACAACAACGAGAATAAAAGTTTCTTCAATCAACGGAGTTTCAGCGGAAAGTTTTATTGGTGCAGGATTAACTTTGGCAGCAGCTGAGGGTCCAAAGATTGCCTTTGGGGGAGCAATCTCTGGAGAAAATATTCTCCCACTTCGGGTGATCTTGCTTGTACCTGCAATGTTTCCAATGCTGGCCTCTTCTTCATCAGAGCTTTCTTCGGTTACTTCAACTTGTTTAACACCATGGTAGTAGATTTCTCCACCGTAATTCCATGGTATTGACTTGTCAGAACTGTAGGGGACAGGCCCAGGAATAGTTATTTTCAAGGGAACAATCTTTGTAGCTGATGTAATCTTAACAGGCTTTCTGACGGCCTTGGAAAGATTGGTGGAAATGGTGATAATTGAAACATCTTCAGTAGGGGTTGGAATAGCAGGAACCTTCTCAAACAGAATTTGTTGACTATCCATCAGGCCTTGGATGCCTTTCTTCAGTAATGGGCAGTCAAATGGCAGAGAGTAACAACAGTAGCAGTCTTCTTTGCATCCCGGGAAAATCCCGGCTCTTAGCAGATTTAACTTGATGGTTAACAATGGAGTCCTCAGGTCATTGACATCAGACACATACAAATCTTCCTCAATAGCATGGACATTTCGACCATGCTTCGGCATCGGAGCAGATATCACGTTTGGCTTCTCTGGAGCATCGAACTCTACCTCTTTTGCATCTATCAAGTCTTGGATTTTATTCTTTAGCGCCCAACAATAATTTGTGTCATGTCCGACGCTATCGGAATGGTAGGCGCATTTAGCATTGGGATGATAGTGCGGTGAAGCGGTATTCACAGTCTTTGGTGCTTCCCTAATCTTGGTGAGATTCAAATTCAATAGATGTGGAAGAACCTGTACAGGTGTCATATTGATGCGGGTAAACTGCCGTGGTGGCCGTTCTCCCCATTGCTGTTTAGGTCTGGACTGATTATTGCGAGGTTGATTGTTTGATGGATTCTGGATCATCACGGCCCCTACAGTCGGCCGGCGCTCATTTCTTCCTGCTCCTCTCTGAGAATACACAACAGCCATTTCCTTCTTCGTCGGAAATGATTTCTTAACAGTTGTAGATGCAGAGGCATCCTTCTGAATCTTCCCATTCTTGATACCGGCTTCTACCCGCTCGCCAGTCAGAATTAATTCGGTAAACCCTGTGGAAGAGATACCGATCAGATGGTTAAAGAATGGACCAGACAGGGTCCCCAGGAACATATCAACAAGCTCTCTATCAGAAAGAGGTGGCTGCACTCTTCCGGCCAGATCGCGCCACTTTTGGGCATATTCCTTGAATCCCTCACCTGAGGCCATCCCCATACTCTATAGCTAAGTACGGGTTGGTGCCAGGTCAGAGTTATACTGATATTGGCGATAAAAAGCAGCTTCCAGATCCTCCCAACTATGTACCTTTGATCTCTCAAGATTGTAGAACCAATCCAACTGTGTGCCAGACAAGCTATCTTGAAAGAAGTGTACCCATAAGTTTCTGTCAGATGTGTGAGGTTGGATTCTTTGGACATACGACCTTAGATGCATCTTCGGGCCAGACAGCCCATCATATCTTGCAAAAACTGGCACTTTAAACTTCGGGGGGATCACAATTCCAGCAATTAATCCCAAATCTTCGAAATCTAAGCCTGGAACTCTCTGCAGCTCCATAGCTTCTAACCTGTCCTCCAAACTCTTGTATTTGTCATCGGCCGGTGGGTATTATTGTTCTGAGTAGTCCTCATCTTCTTCAGCCTCTTCCTCTTCAACTTCGGATTCAGACGGTACCGCGACCCCTTTTCCTTTACTGGTCCCCTCTTCAGATGTAGGGGGAAATTCAAGAACCCTTCTGGCTTCACCCTCAAACCTTCTTCCTAGGGTAGCCACCCCAACTCTTTTCTTCTTCTTTTTCACTTGCTCCTTGTTCCCAAGCAGGGCTTTTAGATCCTTCTGACCCTTTGCCAAGGTCATCAGGAGATGCTGAAACTGTGAGTTCTGAGACTGTAGATCTTTGACCGTCTGTTCGAGATCCATCTTACTGAAATAAACAGCATAAAGATAAGGAAACCTGGTGTGGAGACTTGCTTATGCACATTATGAATGATATGTTTATTTATGCAATGCATTCAAGGATTTAGAAATTCACAATTGTCGCAGACAAAAAGAACACACGTCATATTAATAAGAAGAAATTTTGTTAGTACATAAATGCCCCATGGGCCAAATATTACAAAAACTTCTCATGGTAAAAAGACGTTGCGCATCCTCTTTGGCGCGATGTAGGTGTTGAGGGTCTCTTCCTCATGGAGTCGGCGGGTAAGCTCCAAAACCTTCTTCTCACTGGCGTAGAAGCTGGCTTCAAAAGTATCCCTTTCTTCCCTGAGTTGGATCCAACTCTTCTGCATCTCCTCCCATGATGTTGGCATGTCAGGATATAGGATGGTGTAGGGAACCTCTCCTTCCTTAACGGGCTCTTTAATCACAGGGAGAACATGAGGGTAAGGCATCATTAGACTCTGGGCTCGGGTTCGTACCCACTTGAGATAAGGCTCAAGAGGGACGGAGTTCTTGTGCCCCAGTGTCTTGCTGTCTACCTTGTTGGGCATCCTCCAAGCTCTGATGAATCTTTGGCGAAGTCCTTGCGCATCGTTGTCTAAGTCAAAAACTATGTCAGGAATCAACATGTCATGAGAGCCATCCCTCCGTGCATATCCAAATTGTCTCAAAGCTAGACAAGGATTGTAGGTAATGCCTCCCCTAATGCCAAGTAATGGAACATTGGGGAACTCTCCACAACGATCGACGATGATGACATTTTCTCTGGACCGAGAACACCAATGTACATCAGAGTGTGTGAGGGTCATCAATTGTTGTGACCACCTTAGGCCTTGGTCATTCTTCAAAACAGATTGTGGAAGGTGTGAAATAAACCACCTTGCAAGGAGAGGAGTACAGCACATGAGAACACCCCTCTTTCTCATTGTTCGTGTGTAAAATGAGTGGAGGATGTCCCCAAGAAATGTTGGTATGGGATTTCTGGCTAAGAAGATCTTGACGGCGTTGACATCTATAAGTTGGTCAGGATTTGGGAATAAGACCAACCCATAAATGAGGAGTGCCACAATTTCTTCAAAGGCTTGTAGATCCAAGGAATTCCAAAACTCTTGTGCCTTCTCAAACAAGAATTTTGCAAAGAAGCCTTTGACACCGCTTCTAGTTTCCCAATGCCCCTTGATGTCGGATGGTTGCAAGTGTAGTGCTTGAGCAACATCTTCAGGCTTTGGTTCTTTTTTCGTACCGTTGAAAGGTAGTTGATTAAGAATAGGAATTCTCAAGAGTTGAGAAAATTCCTCCAAAGTGGGCACCAATTGGTAGTCGGGGAATGTGAAACAGTGGTGAAGGGGGTCAAAGAACTGGAACAAAACCTTCATCATGTCTTCTTCAATGTTGGTGTTGACTAGGCTGAGCAGTCTACCATGTCTTTCACTGAAGGGAGAGCTTTCGGGAATTCTGGATGTGAGCTCCTTGAGTTGAGGAGGGATCCTCACAAGGTTGACTTGGATAGTTTTCCTGCGAGGAATTTCCATGACCTACAAAACAAGAACAAAGGTGAAGATCCAAACCCTTGAAATGGTTAGCGGATGCATATGATGCTTTATGATGTTTATGATGTATGCACAAACACATGTACAAGCAATTCACACAAAACCCTAGTTTCGGGCTTGCATGGGGTTTCATAGGTAAGTACCCTCTTGAGTGTAGTTGGCTTAAAAACCTGTCATATAAATAGTAACCGGGTTCTAAGGAGCTCAATATCATTGGATTGTTTTCCATGTTCATCGTTTTGGTTTAGCCACTTAACTAGCGGCCAAAATATTCCAAGAAAACAACCCTCAATGAGTGTAGTATCGAGTATCTACCAACTTCGGACTGCACCAAAGCCGGTCATCTCACTACCCCTAATAAAAGGCCAAGATGGTTAAGTAAGGTTCTAGGTCATTAGTGCTTAGTGACATCACTCAGCGGCCCCGTACTCTCCTTGATTGAACTCAAGGGTTACCGGTACTCACAAATATGTCGCACTAATATAGCTATTGCTTCAACCGTGTCGGTATACCCCGCACAGTTTCCACAACGTATTGCTATCTATGAATGTTTCCCAAATCCGGGTGTAGGATTTCAAGCCCAAACAAGAGAACCACAAAGGTAAAGCAATCAAAGCAAAAAATTAATCATGCAAGAGGGTGATCTAAAACCCTAAGGTAACCCCACTTTTAAATAATTCCCCAGCACAGTCGCCAGTTCTGTGATACGGTGGGAGAACTGACTTGAGGTTTTGCGTTTGTTTTTGCACTTGTTCGGTTTGAGCAAGAGTCGCCACCGACTTTTTATTTTATCCTAAAGGAAAGGTTAAAAAGCACAGGAAAAACCTTTTGAGATGTTTCGTGGGTTCGGGGGGTAGATTATGAAAAGGGAAGGTATTAGCACCCTTTTCATCCATGGTTATCCATGGGATCTTAGTTACTTGGTTTTAGATCACTTGCCTTGATTTTTGATTGCTTGAAATGGTGTGTGTGTGTGTGTTTTGAAAATGTTTTGAAATAGACGCCTTTGTTTCGGCAACCATTGTAATGACTCGTGTTTGAGTATATACGAAGGTGTGTATCTTTTCGAAAAGATGTTTCAAATGTTTTTGGAAGTTTGTTTTGAAAGTGTTTGTGGAGTGTGGTTTTTGAAAAGTAGGCAAGCGTTTTTGCAAGTTGATCAAGTAACTAAGAGTTTGTCTACCCTATTGTACTCGAAGGGTTTTCTCATGTTTTAACCCTTTTAACAATTTCGTTCCACCATTGTATTTGGTGGACAATGTTGCATTTAGGATGTTTAACGGGACAGGCGCGGGTCATCGTATGGACCATGAATGCAATGGTGCCAAGTGTCTTTGGCAATTTGCTTGAAGGGACTATGATCATTTTGATAGGCAACTTTCGAAAGCGTCATCGAGGGACTTATGATCATTTGAATTGTTTTGCCAAAGAAACTCGACGTGCAAGCATGGCCCATTTTGGAAGGCAACAAGCGGGATTACCCTAGGGATGCAAGTGTGATCGTGTATTAATTTCATGTATTTGTCTTGTATTAGGTTATCTAGCGTTTGATTTTATGTACATACAAACCCTAGGTCTAACCATGGTATAATTCGAAAGCGATAAATTGCGGGAATTTAAAGTCCTAAACTATTACAAATGAGTATCCGGGGATGGGGGTACAATTATTTACAAATGGGGGATGAGACTTATAGGAGAGTAGTATCCAAATATTTACAATCAAATCGAATTGCGCAAATGTAAAATATAATGTATAGCGATATATATAAGAATAAAGCAAATGTATATATGTCAATGTATTTGTGTATTGTAAATGTGTAAGTGTATGGTTTATTTACAAGGTGAGAAATGTGTGTTTTAATGTATTATAAAGTATTGTTAACTTAATGAAAAATTAAATATTTGGTTTATTTTAATTTTGTATTCTAGTGTTTTTGTTAATAGGTACAAAGAAAATATTTTAAGAAAAGAAAAGTATTTAACTTAAAGAAAAATTATGTATTGATGTAATTATGTACAAACATTTTTAAAAAGTTTTAAGATTATGAAAAAGAAAATTATTTTAAGTTTTATGTATTATGTATTAATGTTAGTGTATTTGTATTTAGTATTTTTATGTACAAAATGTTTTAGTTACAAAAAGAATATTCAAACTAAAAAATCTATTTCTTTATGTATCTTTTATAAATGTTTTAAGCAAGATTTACATTTAAATAAAAAAGGAGTTTTAATAAAAGAAAAGAAAAAAGTTTTAATAAAATAATAGAAAAGGTGCTTTATTTAACAAAACAAAAACAGTATTATATTAGTTTAAACTAATAAAATGATAAGTAAAGAAATGTTAGTTTAAGAGTGTTAAAAAAAGAATAAACTGAATGGGCCGGAAAGGGTTTTGGCCCAAACTAAAAAACAGGTAGAAGAAGAAAATGGGGAGGTGAGGCGTGCAAATGTAATGGGCTTAGGCGTGAAAAGGGAAAGGCCCAAGGCTCTGAATAATTTGTCTTAGGGTTACTTGGATTTGTATCATTTGGGAAAATTAGGTTTAGGCATAACAACGGCGCCGTTCTTCATCTTTGTTCCTCTTCGTCCTCTCAAACCAAAGCTACTGAGTACAGCTCAACCTTTTCCCATGGCCACCAAGCTTTCTCCTTTGTCCCCTCTTCCCTCCTTGGTCCAGTGAAGCAAGATTAAAAGGTGATTGTTTCTGCTTCCTTAACGCATTTAGAGTTTCGAATTTTATGTGTTGTTGATTTCTCTTCCTTGCATGTTTAGTTTCGTGTTCTGATTTTGTTTATGTTGTTATTTATTTTTCCATTTGAGGTGCGTGAAAAGGGAGAGAAATTATACCTAACGGAGACTTTGGGGAGATGGAGGAGGGATGAATCGGAGATGCTTCAGGCGGCCAAGGCGGAGGCTTTGGTGATGATGTGCGCTTTGCTTCCTTGTATCTTTATCTTTGCCTCTTCTCGTTTAGTGATGATTGTCTGAAAACACCTCTTTCCTTCTTCTTCTGTTTGCCCTTCACTTCTGTTGCCTTTGAAATGCTCGCTTCTTTTCCTCTTTGAACACTTCTGTTGCCTTTTCTTGATTGCTGGCTTCTGTATGATGATATGCTTGCTTGAGGGCTTTGATATGCTATTGAATGTTGCTTCTGAGTATATTTGCTGATGATATGTTTGGTTGCCTTGTATGCTTAGTTCTTGGTTTTGGTAGCCCAATGATGAAAATTTTCTGAGGGCTTGGTGGCTTTGATCTGACCCTGGTATAAACTTTGTGTTATTTGAATGGGCTTGGCCTTTGACAAGTTGATATTCAGCAGGCTTTAGGCTTGGCGTGCTTACAGGCCTGTGTTGAAAAGGGCTTGTATGTTTGATGCTCTGGTTTGGACTTGAAGCTTGATGCTTCTGGTTTTGGAAGCTTGGAAATAGGCTATGTGCTTGTAGCTTCAATAGGCTGTAAGCTTGTTTGTGTTTGATGGCTTTTGGATTTTAGGCTAGCAGGTTTAAGGTTTGAAAAAAAAGTGTTTGAAGCAGTTAAGGCTTTGGCTTGATGAAGGCTAAGGCTTCTGGTTTTTAGGCTTCTGTTTGTGTTTTTATGTTTAATTCAGGATGTTTGAAGCTTGGAAGTTCTTAGGCTTTGTGTGGCTTCTGAGATATGTTATGCAGGTTAATGGCCCTTGTATATCTTTTCAGGGTCTTTGCCTTCTTGTCTGTTAATGGCAGGAGGTGTTATATTTTTGTATATTCGTTCTTGGTCAAATCTTTGGACAGGTTTGCAAGGCTTGAGGTTTTCACTCTTTGTGATATCCTGCTGCATATGTTCTGCCTCTTTCCTCTATGTATTCTGATACATCCTGTTTATATCTTCTTTTTAGACTTTAGCCTGCTGTACTGTAAGCTCTTTTCTTCTCTCCTTCTCTCTCCAGATTAAAGAAAGCATTTTTATTGCTTAATTTTGTCTTTTTCTGAAAAAGTAAACTGGCCTTTAGAAAGTGATGTATTTGAACATTGTTTGCACTTGTTTTCCTCTGCATATTTTCCATGTTTCTTGCATACTTTATGTACTTTATTGACAACTTTTGGAGTTTGATATCTTTTGGCATCCTTGGACAATTTTTGACAACTTTTGGCTTAGTTTGGAGATGTGATTCAGTTTGCCTTTAAGCTATTTGGAAACTTGGTTGACAATTTTTTTGGATTTACTTAGTATGCTTGAAAATTTGAATTTGTGCATTTCACATTTTTGCAAGACATTATATCCCTCTTTGTGAACCGAGAGCAATCTCGTGATTTGCAGAGAGGGCAAACTGATTCCGGCCAATTGCTTTTAATGATGAATCTTTTTAACTGTCTACCTTTAATTATTTTATCTGCTTTGACTTTTCTTTTGTTTCTTGTTTTGCAGATGAAAAAATAAATGAGCAACAAGGGAACATTGGATAGAAGAATGAAGATTAGGAAATTTAGGACATAGTTTATTTCAATTTTAATTATTGTAACCATTATTATTATAAATACTTTGTAAATAAATAATGTATTTAAATAACAATTGTAACAAATAATTAAAGATGAATAAAAATTCCTTTTGATCAGTTAATTCTTTTTCCAGCTGTTTATTTAATTACTTATAAATTCTTAAATTATAATAAATGGAAATAAATCCCAATTATCCTAACTTAGAATAAATAAACAATTAATAAATACTGTGGTCAGTCAATAATAAACCCGACGTTTCAAAAATCCAAAGCAATGCACTGTCAATCACAACAACTGCCCAAATGTCTTTTCTCTTAATGATTCAATCAAACACCGCAAGCTCCCAGTCAGAAACCTCAGTCCATATTCCAGAGTAAATTGAAAAGCCCTGTAGACTTGATTCTTGAGCTAGTCTGAAAAAATCAGGAAAAGCCCGAAGCTGTGATTTCTTGTGGAAATAGAGGAGGGCGAATTTTGGGGTACAACACATACATAGTGAGGTTCAACAAAGAAGCCGTTCAAGTCTCCACGATTGAAGGGATGGAGAAATACCTCCTCGAGCAAGGATTACGCCCCTACAATGACTTTGCTAAAGAAGTTGACATATAAACCCCTTCAGCACTAGATACCCTCCTGCTCAAGGCACATGCGTACATCCAGTACAAAGAGAAAGAAGCTTGCAACAACGCGCGAGACTCGCGGCATCGAGAGAATGCAAAAGTTTTAAATAATGACGAGCCCTCTACATCCCATAAGGGAGCAGAAAATAAAATGGAGGATAAACCCCGCAATTCATGGGATTACAAGGGGCCAGCTGGTCATTTCCATGATTACACACTATTGAACGCTTCACGCAAGTGCATCCTGACCGACTGCGCCAAATCTGAGTTTCATCAAGTCGGGGTCTGACTTCCTTGAGAGATGTCGTTCAAACCAGGGACGGACAAGACTAAGTACTGTCGGTTCCACAAGATCCACGGGTACACGACAGAAGACTGCATCCATATGAAGGATGCCATAGAGATCCACATTCGGGAATTGCACTTCGACGCGAGCTCTGATAAGAATGACACCCTCGACAAATTCAAAGGAAGCTTCCTTCCCATCGTGTTATATAGTGAGGAGCTTCCCGATAGTGCTTCCAAGTCATGCATTCCTTTTCTCAAACAAGCACAAATGGAGAATTTCAACGTCAGACGCATCTTGGTCGACCAAGGAAGTTTGGTTGATGTCATGTAATCTCAATTGTTCACCACTTTATAGCTCAATGAGACGCACCTGACTCCTTATGTAGGCTCAGATCTCCAAGGATTTAATGGCTTGATCACCAAACCTTGGAGCTACGTCGAGTTGATCAATACATTTGGGGCAACGGAAACAGCCAGATCCGTTAAGACTCAATTCCTCGTGGTAGATTTCCCGTCACTATACTATTGCATCCAGCGGAGGCCCACCATGGCCGAATTGATATTGGTGCCCTCCATCGTGCATCTAAATATGAAATACTACACCATGGAAAGACTTGTTTCCATCCTCCACTGAGACATATAGGTTGCGAGAAGATTCTTTGAAGCAGCCTCCAAGTGTAACACCTCAATTCTACCAGACAATTAATATAAAAATCAGAGTTACAAAATTCCGACAACCGAATCAGGATGCTACACATTATTCTTAAAACAACGACATTCATTATAGATACATAACACATTAAACTGGAATTAACCAACAACAACCTAATTTAATCTTTTAAAAACTAACAACTTTCATAACTATGCAGTAAAGTTAAATATTCAACTTAGAAGAATATACCATCTTTTTCCAACTGAAAAAACTTCAATAACAAGTATTTAACAAACAAAAACTTAAAGTTCAATCAACTAAAATAATAACAATAAAACAACTAGCGTTCATCCCCCCGAGTGTTACGTATCAGAGCAATGACACCGACTCGAACTATTGAAGGTAAACCGCCTTCACTCTGGATTACTTGCACATTACCAACATCGGGGTAACATTCAAACATAAGGGGTGAGATATCAAAAAATATAATTAGATGTATGATAAATATTACATTAGAATTAGTCTAAGCAAAATCACCGCTCCTCCATTCATAAACCATAGAAATCACAACTAATTATAATGATTAATTCATCAACACAACAACTCAAATATGAAATGTGGAATGCGACTCATTACTATGCACATGCATGTGGTACCAATGGAGAAAAACTCCCAAATTAATAATCTGCTAATAAATAGAGGTATCAACAAGGCATAAGCCTTCAACTTAATATTTTACCAATCCAGGCCAACTTAACAAGCATCAACTGCAACTTGATATGCAATGTATGCGAAAACATGATTAAATGCAACATCAACAACAACAACATATAACAACATTGGCATAAGTCTACAACTTAATAATTGCCAATCAATAGAGGCAACACAACAAAATTCATCACTTGCAACTTTAATAATTAATAATGCCAATATTATTATTAACACGTCCCTACTAAAGTACTTCAACTAAATTATTATTCCATAAGCCTCGTTAATAGTTTATGTTAAATTAGTGAAACTATTATTTTCCTACTACTTAAATTACCTCTACTACTAATATATTTCAGGTACTAATGCTTCTATTATTTACTTCTAATTCTGCAACTAAAACTATACCAATTATTAATTCTAAAATTTAACAATTAACCTTGCTAAATATCTACTGCTATTACTTATGCTAATTTACAATTTGATCACTTCTGTTACTAATAAATAAACTCTACTATGATTCATCTTTTTCCAAATCCTGCTACACACATTTACTGTAATAAAATACTAAGCAGCAGACACACACAGGAAAACACAGGAACAATTAAAGAAATCCTACACAATGGATTCATGCCCCTCGGCATAAAGACATGGTGCCGGTCAGCACCCTTCATCAACAAGCATGTGCCGCTTGACACATGTCCAATATTACAGTTACAGTTCTGCAACTTCGTCGAATTTTCTTGCAATCAATAATTCCTTTCCTGCTCATAATCTCAGGAAAGCTTAACAATTATACCCACGTCAATATATGATAATTCCAACACTCAATTCATCGATTGAATCACTGCAATGTTAGCACAATTATTAAAGATGCCAAACAACAATTTATCCATACAACCATCACATACAATAACAATTTCACACAACTCAATTCCTATTTAACATGCATCATATACCCAATTATAGAGTCAGAACCCCACCCTTACCTTGGATTGAAGGTTGCTCTACAATGTTCCTACTGAATCCCGTTTTTGCCTCTTTTCTTCTTTGCTCTGCCACTTCTACGTTCTTTTTCTCTTCCAACCCTTATTCCTCTTCTTGACAAAAACCTATTTTTCTATTATTACTAAACTTAATAATAATATTATTATTTCTATTGGGCTCAATTAACACACTCCACTTTACTACATACCACCATATAAAATAGGCCCACGCGAATATTCTATTAATTCCAACTTCATCAATATTATTATTATTAATCAACTAATTAATTAATTAATAATAATCTAACAGCTAATACCAACACTCCTCAACATTTCATAACTTTAACAAATAATCCAAAAGTAATTTAATTAAATAATTAATTAACTCAACGGGAGTTACAACTCTCCCCCACTTAGAATATTTTCGTCCTCGAAAATTTACCTTATACGAACAAATCAGGATAGGAGTCCCGCATCTTGCTTTCCAACTCCCAAGTCATGCTTTCCCCGACAGCTCCTAGCCAGACTACTTTCACCAAAGTAATATCCTTGCCTCTTAGAGTCTTCATTTCACGATCCGCGATTCGTACAGGCACCGTTTCTACAGTAAGATTATCCCGTACTTGCATATCATCCATATGAATCACATGAGATGGATCTGAAATATACTTCTGGAGTTGTGACACATGAAACACATCATGAAAATTCGAAAGATTAGGCAGTAAAGCTACTTGTAATGCGATGGGAGAACTGACTTGAGGTATTGCGTTTGTGTTTGCAAATGTTGCGGTTTAGCAAGAGTCGCCACCGACTTTTATTTTATCCAAAAGGAAAGGTAAAAAAGCACAGGAAAGACCTTTGAGATTGTTTTTGGGTTCAGGGGGTAGATCATGAAAAGGGAAGGTGCTAGCACTCTTTTCATCCATGGTTTTCCATGAGCTCTTAGTTACTTGTTTTAGATCACTTGCTTTTTCTTTTCAATTGTTTGAAATGGTGCTTTTGTGTGTGGTTTTGAAAGTATTTTGAAAAGAGGCCTTCATTTAGGCAACCTTTGTAATGATTCTTGTTTGAATGTATACAAAGGTGTTTGTCTTTTGAAAAATATTTCAATGTTTGAAAGTTTGTTTGGAAAATGTTTTGAAATGTGTTTTGAAATGTGTGATAGTTTGAAAATAGCAAGGATTATTTGAAAGTTTGATCAAGTAACTAGGAGTTGTCTACCCTAATCAAAAGTCTTTCCTACACACTTTTATTCCTTTGATGTTGTTGATTTACCATTGTATTTGGTAAACAACCCTATCTTTGGATGTTAAACGGGACGGGTGTGGCTCATCGTATGACCATGATAGCAATGGTACAAAGTATCTTAGCAAGTTTTTGAGGGACTAGATCATTTTTGTTTAGGCAACCATCGAGGGACTATGATCTCTTTGTTTTGTTTTGTTTTGCCAAGATACCTAGCATGCATACCATGGCCATTTTAAGGCAACAAAGTAGATGAAACCCTAAGGGTGCTTGTGTGCAAGGTGTTGCCATTTTTTCATGCATTTTTGTCTTGTATTTAGTCATGCTATTTGTTTGATTTTGGTCTTTGCATACAAAACCCTAATTTAACTATCATGGTATATGAAAGCGATAAAATGCGTAAAGTAAATCTAACTATTACAACAATATTATGGGAAGGGGGATACAAGTTTTAAATAGGGGATATTTGCACAAAAATAAAACCCTAAAACTATTACAACCAAATTGAATTTATACAACAATAAATAAATAAACAAATATTTAAATGTACAATAAAATGTAAATATGCACAAATGTTTTTGTACTTATTTTATGTATGTAAAATAAATTTATTTAAGTCTTAAAAATAAGAGAAAATAAAATGATTATTTTTGGAAAGGGTAGAAACCCTAATGTTTGCTTTAAGAAAATAATGTTTTCTAATTATTTGTTTATCCTTTTTTATGTACAAGAAAATAAATAAAAATATATACAAAAATGTTAAAAAATAAAATATGTGAGAAAATATTATTTTATATGTATAATATAATAAAATAAAATATGTAAGTATTTTAAAATTGTTTACAATTTTATTTAGAAAATTAAGTCATATTAACCTAATAAACTAATTTTATGCCATAAAAAATAATAAAAAATAATAAAATAAAATGAAAAAATTAAGAAAATATGTTTTGGTTTTTTAATGTTCAAGAAAAAAATAAATAAGTCAGAAATCACAAAAGAAATGAAAAATAATACAAAATATAACAAATGGGCCAAGGGGGTGCAAAAAATAAAATGGGAGGTGTGAAAAGAACCAAACCCAAGGCGCCCTGACCCAAGGCAACTTCATCCCTGTCCTTCAGCCAAAACGCGCGTGCCCTTGCACTTCAAATCTGTTCTCTCCATTCTTTGCATGAAATAAAAAACTCACAACATGAAACTTATAGAGCTTTAAACCACGATTCTAATGATATAAAAAACGTGATCTAACTCTCAAAGACCATAGAGAATTTTATCACCCCCAATTTATGACCTAAAAATTTCAGCATGTTCAACATCTAAATTATCCTAGCTCAGTTAATATAAATACAAGCTATGCATATGTACAACTCAAGCACATTAGAGACTACATTTTTGCTTCACAAACCTAAACTTAATGATGCCTAAATAAAGAGATAGAAAGTTGGAAATTACCTTGTTTAGTCAAGTTCAAATATGGCAATGTAGCAACTTTGAATGAGGTCTGAGGTACTTGTGAGCTTGCTTGATGTTCCCTCAACCTTTCCCAATGCTCAGCTTGCTTTGAAATGGTCTGAAACTCCTTGTAGAACTCAACCTGCAAAGCTTCAAAATGAAAATGGTGAAGTGTGAAAATGAAGTTACAATTGCTGGACAGGGACTTGGATAGTTCAGGTGGGTTGTAAGTAATGTGTTTGAAGTGGTTCAAGGCAAAACGCACGAGTGAAATATGTTTTGGCTTGTGATTTGCAGAGATGGCCCTGTTTTGGGAAAAAGTTGGTGTTTTTGTGTTTTGGGTGTTTGGAAGCTTGGCAATTCGTGTTTTCTGGCTTGTTACAATATGCTGAGGTCTTTGAAATGATACAAAACTTTGTTCTTATCAGATGGAAGAGTTGTGGACCTTTTGCAAGCTTACTTGCTTTTGAAGCAAAAGTTGAGTTGAGTTGACAAAGCCTGTACAGGCTAGCTCAAGGCCTGAACATAGTTGGTGAACTTTGCCTGATATTCATGGACTTTGTTTTCTGCAAGACATTGGGTCCAATGCTCAAGATAAACAAAATTGCTAAAAGTGAACTTTATCAAAGTAGCAATGTTATCTTTTTGCCATTTTTGGATTAAACCCTTGTACAAAGTTTCAAAGATTAAAATAATGCCTTTGTCCAATGTATTTGAATTTAATTAAGGAGTTTGGAAAGGTTTAAGACCTGTAAAACAAGTACAAGCATGCTTAGGACAAATTTGCAACTTGAACCAATATGAAAAATGCCTTGGACAAAAGTGATAATTTTCCATTTTTAAACTTTCGATTCTCCCTAACCATAAATGATCTTGGAGAGTTCTTGGACATTTTGGAAAGCTTGTAACATTATCTACAATACATCTTTGACATTCATTTTTAGATTCCACTTGGAACTAGGTGAAAATGTTCCACGAAGTTAGGTAAAAAATCTGCCAGGGCAAAATTTCACTAAGTTAAAAGTTTCATCGACCCTTATTCACAAAATCATAACTTGAGATCCAAGAGTCGTTTAGGAAAACTTTGTGAATCAAACTTGTAGATTTTGTGGAGGACTACAACTTTCATGTTGGAAGTTTTCTTTGAATCCAATTGCATTATGGTGAAAAAGTTGGGAAAATTTGGGAAAAAATAAGAAATTTTCATAACTTAGAAAATTTCTAAGTTATGAAAATTTTCAAACTTAAACCCTAATTTCCAATTTTAGGTTTATTGGTGAAAAATTTTCATGTTTTGACACATCTTGATGAAAAATGACCCTTGGCACTTGACTTTGACCAAAAAGTCAAAGTTTGACTTTTCAGTGTACAGTTGATTTTTGATCAGTTGACTGGAAAATTCATTTGTCAATCCAATGCTTTTGAGATCTTTTGAACGTTGTGATTAGGTAAAGATGATGCCATTGAGTCCTTGAAACCATGTTTGAACCCAATTTGTCATTTGCTAGGTCAAAAATCAGAAATTTCCCTTCTACAGTCAAAACCCTAAAAATGACCATTTTTCCCTTTTGATGATCTGATCAAATTTCTTGAGGAGTTGTGGTCGAAACTTGATAAAATGGTTCATATGAGTCTATAATGTTGATGTGGATAAAAAATTATGAGGTTTGACTGTAAATTGGCCACAATTGACTTTTCTCCAATACAACTGATTTTTAGGTCAACTGTTCAATTGACTGGGCAAAAATGTGATCCAAAGCTTGAAACTTGGTATGAGCAATCTTATAAGTACAACATGAAGTATGAAAGTCACATGAGGCATTGGAAGTCCAAAAATCCTTGTGCAAACTCAAACCCTAATTTCAGGTCAACAATGCAAGGAGGGGTCTTGAGCTGAGCAAACCCTAATCCTGTCTGTAGTCCAAGAAGTCTTGTAAGGAGAATCTTGATAAAATGAGAGGGAAAATTTTGGGGTATAACAGCTGCCCCTGTTCAATCTTCTTGAACCTGAAGAGTTAGATTGGCGAGTTTTCCGTTCGTGACTCGAAGGTAAAAGATGACTGGACACTAAAGTACCCGTAAATTTGCACTCGTCAAAAATGTTGCCGAGGAAATGGGATTAAAGATGCCATTTGGAAAGGTGATAGAATCTTGTCGGAGATGGGCTTGTAGATGCCATCAAGAATGTTTGTTGAAAATTATGAGAATGAACATCATAATGGTATCCGTATCTGGAACGTATCTGAGTTGTATCTTTTGAATCTGAATGAGTGACAAAATGGATTCCGTGTCTGGAGCGTATCTGGACTGTATCTAGGGATTGAATCTGTATGAGCAATGGAATGGAGTCCGTGTCTGGAGCATATCCGAGCTGTAACTGTACTTGAAACTGAATGAATAACAGAATGACTTCCGTGTCTGGAGTGTATTTGTATTGTATCTGAATCTGAAATTTGAATAAGCGACAGAAAGGCATCCGTGTCTGGAGCGTCTCTGGGCTGGGGAAAAATTTGAATGAGTGACAAAATGGCTTCCGTGTCTGGAGCATATCTGGACTGTATCTGAAGTTGAGATCTGTATGAGTAGCAGAATGACTTCCATGTATGGAGTGTATCTAAACTGTAATTGGGATCTGAATAAGTGACAGAATGACTTCCGTGTCTAGAGTGTATCTGAACTTGAAATTGATAGTTGAATCTGAATGAGAAATAGAATGGCTTCCGTGTCTGGAGCGTATCTAATCTGTATCTGATTGTTGAAGTCTGAATGAGTGACAGAATGACATCCGTGCCTGGAGCGTATTCGTACTGTATCTTGAATTTGAATTATGAATGAGTAATAGAATGACTTCCGTATCTGGAGTGTATCTGAACTGTATCTGAAGTTGAGATCTATATGAGTAGCAGAATGACTTCCGTGTCTAGAGTGTATCTGAACTTTAACTGGGATCTGAATAAGCGACAGAATGACTTCCGTGTCTGGAGTGTATATGAACTTGAAATTGATAGTTGAATCTGAATGAGAAATAGAATGGCTTTCGTGTATGGAGCGTATCTAATTTGTATCTGATTGTTGAAGTCTGAATGAGTGACAGAATGACATCCATGTCTGGAGCATATCCGTACTGTATCTTGACTTTGAATTCTGAATGAGTAATAGAATGACTTCCGTGTTTGGAGTGTATCCGTACTGTATCTTGACTTTGAATTCTGAATGAGTAATAGAATGACTTCCGTGTCTGGAGTGTATCCGTACTGTATCTGAATAAGAGGTCTGAATGAGTAGCAGAATGACTTCCGTGTTTGGAGTGTATCCATACTGTATCTGAAATCTTTGAATATTTGTTAAAGATAGCTTTTAATCTTATCCTGAAAAGGGTAAAATGTTAGCTGAAACACAAAGTTATGCTGCATGAAGTGTATGATGCAATAAAATGTGTTTTATCAATGTTTATGATATATGAATTTAATGTATACGCATGTAAGCTGATTTGCTGTATTGCTGAGGAAAATAAATCCTTGATAGCTGGGGATAATGAAATCTTTGACTGCTGCCGGGGAAAATAAATCCCTGACCGCTGCTGGAGATTAAAAATCCTTGACAATTTCTGTGGGGATATGAGGATCCTTCATGTCTTGAAGTTGGAGTATTGACGAAATTTGTTGCGAGAGTAATGTCAAACTGCCTGAGAAATCTGCTTGGGAAATCCAGAGAACCTTGAAGACTTCTACTGGGGATTAAATAACACGCATCCTTACTCGGCTGGGGAATAGGGAAAACTCTGACGATCTCTACTGGGGATTAGACAAAAGAAAAACCATGATCTGCAGGAGAAAAGGAAGACTCTGATGGCTTCTGCGGGGAACTAAGAATGAGAATCTTCAATCTGTTGAGGAGTGGTGAATGAGAATCTTCGATCTGCAGGGGATTAAAAATTCTGACAAATTCATCCTGGGGAGTAATGAAGACTCTGGAAACTTCGCTGGGGAATCAAGAATGAGAATCTTCAATCTGCTAGGGGAATTTGTCTCCTCGGGGACTTCAAGCTGGGGAGTTAAGAATGAGAATCTTCATTCTGTTGGGGAGTAAAAACTCTGTGGGGAAGAAGGCTTCGAGGTGGAGAGTAAGTGAAAACTCTGGGGGAGTAGCTATACTGTTGGGGAGATCAGGAGTTTGGATTGTATGCCAATCTACTGGTGAGTTATCCGAAGTTGGGGATAAAAGTTAACTGTTATCTGGTTGATTCTCTGACTTTAAGACAACTTGTTGGGGAATCTGGGGAAAACTGAATGGTTCCCACTGGGGCTTGATAGTTGGAAATTTGACTCGACTGGGGAAGAAGGTTTCATCTCTGCTGAGGGTATGTGGTTCAAAGTTTTCGCTTCGCCGTGGATTGGGAGTTTGAAGTTATAACTCTGATGGGAATTAAGGGTTTGAAAATATAACTCCAATGGGATATGTATTTCAAGGTTTTAGCTCCGCTGGGGATCTAGATGATGTACTGCAGGGGATTTCTCTTGGAATAGCCAAAAGACATTTTCCTATACCTTCAACCTATCAGTAATTATTCTTTCCCATTTCGTTCGTTCGTAAACAGTGATTATATTCAAATGCATATGCTTATTTAATAAATCATTGGACGTTTTCAAATAAAACACAAGTGTAAAAAAGAAGAAAAGGAAAATAGTTTTTCTGCACTTTGAAGTATCTTTGTATTAACTTTGTGTAAGTATTTTGTACAATGGAGACAAACATCCTAGGAAGAGAATGTTGTCATAAAGAATGAGAAAAATTTATACAAAGAAAGATGGCTATGTGTGAAAATTCCATGGGGTTCCCATTCTACTATAGCCTTCGTAGCTCTGAATATCTTGTCCATTCGTTGCTTCGTCCGAAGATGATTGAGTTGATCAGAAGCCTATAGCTTGTCTGTGAAGAGATTGTCCTTAAAGTGATCCGACGAGACATAGTCATACGCTTTAATTCCCTAACTTTTTCCTGGACCTCCCTTTCGGGTTTTCGATCCATCGGGAAACCCCTTTTTGCCCAAGTCGCCCTTTCGGGTTTTCAACTTGTCGGGTGTACAATTTTTTTTATATTTATCCCTAACTTTTGCCTGAATCGCCCTTTCGGGTTTTCGATTCACCGGGATGCCCATTTTTTCCCAAGTCGCCCTTTTGGGTTTTCAACTTATCGGGTCATTTATGCATAGTATCTTTTGACTATGTCTGCGTTCGTAGGGTGCGGCAGGTCATCGCCGTCCATGGTGGTTAAGATCATTGCCCCACCAGAAAAGATGTTTTTGATCACAAATGGTCCTTCGTAAGTAGGAGTCCATTTTCCCCCGTGATCACTTTGCGGCAAGATGATGCGCTTGATTACCAGATCCCCGACTTGATATGCCTGGCGCCTGACTTTCTTGTTGAAGGCCTTGATCATCCGTTTTTGATACGTCTGACCATGACAAACAACATTAAGTCTTTTCTCGTCAATCAAGTTAAGTTGATTAAGCCGGGTCTGAATCCAATCGTCTACACTCAAACCAGCATCTTTCATGATTCTTAAGGAGGGAATCTGAACCTCGATAGGTAAGACAAGTTCCATGTTGTATACCAAAGAATAGGGTGTTGCCCCAGTTGATGTGCGTGCCATGGTAAGGTACCCGTGAAGAGAAAATGGTAACATCTCATGCCAGTCCTTGTAGGTGACTGTCATCTTTTGTATGATCTTCTTGATATTTTTGTTCGCAGCTTCGACAACACCGTTCATCTTTGGCGGATAAGGGGATGAATTGTGATGTTGAATCTGAAACTGCTCACACAAGGCGGTGATCATAGTATTTTTAAGGTTTGTACCATTGTTAGTGATGATCCTTTCGGGGATGCTGTACCGACAAATGAGGATCTGCTTGATGAAGCGAGCAATAACATTCTTGGTGACGGATGCGAAAGAAGCTGCTTCGACCCATTTGGTGAAGTTGTCGATGGCCACCAGAATGAAACGGTGTCCATTGGATGCTGTAGGCTTGATCTCTCTAATCATGTCGATTCCCCACATAGCGAATGGCCAAGGAGCTGTTAAGACATTGAGAGGAACTGGAGGTATTTGTACCTTGTCCGCATAGATTTGACATTTGTGACAAGTCCTGGAATATTGATAGCAGTCAGCTTCCATGGTAGACTAGTAATAGCCTGCCCGTAGAATCTTCTTAGCCATTGTATGTCCACTAGAGTGAGTGCCAGAGGTACCATTGTGCAGTTCAGCCATGATCTGCTCAGCTTCAACCTTGTGCACACAGCGGAGCAGAATGCAATCATGATTGCGCTTGTATAGGATACCATTTCTTAGGAAGAACTTAGCTGAGAACCTCCTTAAGAACTTTTTTGTTGTTGATTGAAGCTCCTTCCGGGTATTCTTGAGCCTCGAGATACCTTTTGACTTCATGAAACCAAGGTCGGTCCACTACTTCTTCGGTATTAATCTCGTGACAATGTGCAGGTTCGTCCATCCGTTCAATGGTGATTTGGGGAGCCTCATTATCCCAGTTAAGTTTAAACATGGATGTCATTGTAGCTAGAGCATCTGCTAGCTGATTTTCCTCTCGCGGGAAGTGCTCGAAGGTAATCTACTCGAAATATGGTAACAATGTCAAGACATGTTCTTTGTAAGGGATGAGGTTTGGATGTTTAGTATCCAACTATCCTTTGATCTGACTGATGACCAAAGCTGAGTCCCCAAACACAATCAAGGATTTGATTCCCAAGTCAATTGCAGCCTTGAGACCAAAGATACAAGCTTCATACTCGGCCATGTTGTTGGTGCAGTTAAAGCAAAGTATGGCAGTGAAAGGTGTATGGCAACCTTCTGGAGAGATGAGTACTGTGCCGATACCGTTTCCAAGTGTATTAGAAGCACCATCAAAGTACAGGGTCCATCGGGATCCTTGTTTAGGTCCGTCATATGGCCTGAAATCTTTAATGTTGTCCAATGTCATGATATCCTCGTCGGGGAAGTCGAACCTCATGGATTGGTAATCTTCGACAGCTTGATGAGCCAGATGGTCAGCTAGCACACTCCCCTTTATATCTTTTTGGGTTGTGTACTGTATGTCGTATTCGGTCAGGATCATCTGCCATCTAGCTATTCTCCCAGATAGAGCAGGCTTCTCAAAGATGTACTTGATTGGATCCATCTTAGAGATCAGCAAAGTGGTATGAGTCAACATATACTGCCTTAGCCGGCGAGCAGCCCGTACCAAAGTGCAGCAAGTTTTCTCGAGCAGTGAGTATCGAGTCTCACAGTCGATAATTTTTTTACTAAGGTAATAAATGGCATGCTCTTTTCGGCCAGACTCGTCATGTTGGCCCAGTATGCACCCCATTGAATTCTCTAGGACAGTCAGATACATGATTAGCGGTCTTCCTTCGACGGGAGGCATCAAGATAGGAGGTTCTAGAAAATACTCCTTGATTTTATCGAAATCAACTTGACAGTCATCATTCCATTTAACCACATGATCTTTCTTCAACAGCTTGAAGATTGGCTCGCAGGTAGATGTTAGGTGAGAAATGAACCTTGCAATGTAGTTTAGGCGTCCCAAGAAACCTCTGACCTCCTTCTCAGTGCGAGGAGAAGGCATTTCTTGTATAGCTTTGCCTTTGGCAGGATCAACCTCGATGCCTTTGTTGCTGACAATGAAACCCAAGAGTTTACTGAACCGGACTCCGAAAGTGCACTTGTTAGGATTCAGTCTGAGCTTGTACTCTTTCAACCTGACAAACAGCTTTTGCAGATGGTCGAGGTGTTCTTCTTTAGTTTGTGAACGGGTTATCATGTCATATATGTAGACCTCTATCTCATGATGTATCATATCATGAAACAAAGCTACCATGGCGCGTTGATAGGTTGCCCCGGCATTCTTCAGTCTGAATGGCATCACTTTGTAACAGAACGTACCCCACTGTGTAACAAAAGTAGTTTTCTCCATGTCCTCAGGGGCCATTTGATCTGGTTATAGCCTGAGAATCCATCCATGAAAGAAAATACCTTGTGATGAGCTGTGTTGTCAACCAAGTTGTCAATGTGCGGTAGTGGAAAGTCATCTTTAGGGTTGGCCCTGTTTAAGTCTCTGTAATCCGCGCACATTCTCACTTTGCCGTCCTTGCTAGGCACAGGCACAATGTTAGCAAACCATTGTGGATAAGAAGTAACAGCAAGAAATCCAACATTGAACTTCTTCATAACTTCTGCTTTGATCTTTTCAGACATGTCAGGCCTCATGCGGCGGACTTTTTGTTTGACTGGTGGACATTCTTCTCTTGTGGGTAGACGGTGTACCATAATATCTGTATCGAGTCCCGGCATGTCTTCGTATGACCAGGCAAAGATATCAACATATTCATTCAACAGCTGAATTAAGCGCTACTTGACACTTGGCTCTAGGTTGGCACCCACTCTAACTTCTTTTCTGTCTTCCCCAGTACCCAAGTTGATCGTCTCTAACAGCTCCTCGTGAGGTAGAATAGCCCTTTCTTCCTGTTGTAGCAGTCTAGCCAATTCTCCCGGCACCTCACAATCTTCCTCACCTTCGTATTCGACATGGTAGACCAGATCTTCAGAGTCAATGAAGGCCATAGAAGAATTGTTACCCATGGAATCCAGAATGGAAGGGTACCTGCATTTGTGAGTGTGGGTGTGTGCAAGGGATAGCCATCTTTAAACAAATAAAATGCAAAAAGAAAAACAATGAACAAAAAAGTTTATATGTTAAAACGTACATGATTCATTAAAATGGCAAATGAAGATGAAAAATTAAACCCTTACAAATGGACCTATGTACCTCGGGTAAGGCACAAGGTTAAAAGTGTACGAATTGTTTAAGAATTATTACAAACCAAAAGAAATGTTTGAAAGATAAATTACTGTGGTATGAAAGTAATCAGAATAAAGTCTTTTGCCTCCCAGTTGCACAATCCTCCGTCAACAGTAGGGAAAATCCAGTCTTCCAAGTTGCTCTCCTCTTCACTATCCTCCAAAGCATTGACTCCATGATAAGTGATCTTCACCGGTGGCCCTCCAGCACGGGAGCGACGCACAACCTTTTGAGCATAAGCAGTGAAACCCAAGCCGAATTTATCAGATTTAAAGGGAAAGTCGGGAAGCTGCCCCCAGATTGTGCTTCCTCCTTCTTCAATCACAGCCTTTGCATCTTTGAGAGAGGACATCCGAGGCGGAGGTATGGTAATCGTGGGTACAAAAGACACTGTCTTGGTTGCCGTAATCTCCTGAGCTACCTCTTCAAAATGCTGAAAAGGGGTTTCGATGAATTCACCATCCAATTCTACATAGCAGAAAGAATTTTGATGGCTTATCATGTATTCCTCTTCACCGTGAACAATTATGATTTTCCCCTGAACATGTTATTTGAGCATTTGATGCAGAGTAAAAGTGACGGCTCCAGCATGGTGAATCCAGGGTCTTCCCAACAAGCAAGAATAGGAAGAACGGTTGTCCATCACGTAGAATATGGAGTTAAAGGTTTCAGTTCCCACTTTAATCGGGATGTTCACCTCCCCGTGGACCATCCTTTTAGAACCATCAAATGCTCTGACAATGATGTTGTTGGGCTTCAATGTTAGGCCTTCACAATCCAACCTATCCAAAGCTTTCTTCGGCAAGACATTCAGTGAAGAACCAGTGTTTACCAATACGTGTGGTAGAGTAGTCCCTTTGCATTCCACCGAGACATGCAAAGCGTCATTATGTTTTCTCCCTTTGATTGTTAGATCAGCATCAGAGAATCCTAGACCATTGTCAACTGTTAGGCTAGCTACACATTCCTGGAACTGATCCGCAGAGGTTTCCTGTGGCACGTGGGCCGTCTTCAAAAATCTGATCAGGGCTTGCATGAGCTTGTGAACAAAGCAGCAGGGCCAACATAGAGATCTTCGAGGGGGTTTTCCCCAGTTGTTCCACAACATTATAATCGCTTCTCTTGATTATTTTCAAAATTTCTTCCATTTCTTTTTGAGAGGTCTCAGGGATGACCAATGGCTGAGCCCTTGTCTTGACAGGCTCTTCTTGGATCCCTTTCCCTCTATTATCAGCAGCAGCAGAGGGGACAACCACATGAATTACAACTTCTTCAATAATCGGAGTTCTCGCAAATATGTTTACCGGTGCAGGGGTAACCTTAGGAGTAGCTGAGGGTCCGAAGATTGCCTCTAGAGGGGCAATCTCCGGAGAGAAAATTCTTCCACTGCGGGTGATTTTACTTGTTCCAACAATGTTTCCAATGTCGGAAGTCTCTTCATCAGAACTCTCTTCAGTTGATTCAATTTGTTTAACACCGTGGTAGTAGATTTCTCCACCATAGTTCCACAGTATTGATTTGTCGGACTTGTACGGGACGGGCCCCGACATGGTTATCTTCAAAGGTGCAATCTTCGAATCGGATGTAATCTTAACAGGTCTTTTGGAGACCTTAGAAAGATTGGCGGATATGGTAATTATTGAAATATCATTGATAGGAGTCGGTGTAACATGAGTCTTCTCAAAAAGGATTTCTTGGTTATCCTTTAGGCACTGGATGCCTAACTTTAACAATGGACAGTCGGTTGGTAAGGATGAACAAAGACAACAATCTTCTTCACAACCTTGGAAAATCCTAGCCTTCAGCAAATTCAACTTGATTATCGGTAGAGGAGTCATCAAATCATCAACAATAGCAACAAAAAGATCTTCTTCAATAATATGGGCATTGTGGCTATGCTTTGGCATCGGAGCAGAGATTACATTCGGCTTTTCAGGGGCGTGAAATTCAACTTCTTTAGCATCTATCAAATCCTGAATCTTATTCTTGAGGGCCCAACAATTGTTGGTGTCATGCCCCAGGCTGTCTGAATGATAAGCACACTTGGCGTTCGAATGGTAGTAAGGAGAAGATGTATTCGGATTCTTCGGTGCCTCTTTCAAACTTGCAAGGTTTAACTTCAAGAGATGGGGTAAAACCTGAGCAGGAGTCATGTTGATCCGAGTGAATTGCCGTACAGGCCTTTCCACCCTTGCTTGGTTGGTTCTGGGTTGATTGTTTTTAGGCTGATCAGCTGCAGACTTCTGAATCATTACGGCCCCCACCGCTGGCCGGCGCTCAACTCTTCCTTGACCTCTTTGGGAGTAAACAGCTGATACTTCTTTCTTTGCTGGAAAAGTCTTTTTGATGGCAGCGAAAGAAGATGCATCCTTTTGAATTTTCCCGCTTTTTATGCCGGCTTCAACTCTCTCACCAGTTAGAATCAACTCGGTGAACCCCGCAGACAAACTTCCAATTAGGTGATTGAAAAAGGGGCATGACAGCGTACCCAAGAACATGTCTACTAATTCCCTCTCAGATAGGGGTGGTTGTACTCGTCCCGCTAAGTCTCTCCATTTCTGGGCATACTCTTTGAAACCTTCATTTGAGACCATGCCCATACTCTATAATTTAGTACGGGTTGGTGCTAAGTCCGCATTATATTGATACTGTTTGTAGAAGGCGGCCGCCAAATCCTCCCAATTATGCACATCAGATCTCTCCAACTGGTAAAACCAATCCAGCTGCGTCCCCGGTAAACTGTCTTGGAAGAAATGTACCCACAGATCTTTGTCAGAAGAATGTGGTTGAATTTTTCTAACATAAGATCGTAGGTGCATCTTGGGACAAGACAACCCATCGTACTTAGAAAACAGAGGCACCTTAAACTTAGGGGGAATTACAATTCTAGAAACCAAACCTAACTCTTCAAAGTCCAACCCAGGCACTCTCTGTATCTCCATAGCTGCCAGATGCACTTCCAGGTTCTTGTATTTGTCACCTGTAGAAGGGTACTGTTGTTCAGAATAGTCTTCATCCTCTTCTTCCTCTGACTCAGATGGCACTGCAGTCTCTTTGCCTTTTCTCACCCCTTCATCAGATGTTGAGGGGAAATCCAGGACCCTTCTAGCTTGACCTTCAAATCTTCTACCCATGGTAGCCACACCAGCCCTCTTTTTCTTCTTTTTCTCCTTTTCCTTTTCCAGTAGAGTTTTGAGCTCCTCCTGCCCCTTGGCCAAGGTCAGAAGTAGCTGTTGAAACTGTGAATTCTGCGCTTGCAAGTCTTTGACCGTTTGTTCTATATCCATCTTGCTGAAATAAACAACAGAGAGATGAGGAAACTTGGTGTGAAGACTTGTTTATGCATATGATGAATGATATGTATTCATGTAATGCATTCAAGGATTCAGAAATTCAAATTTGTTTTAAAGAAAAAAGAACACACGTCATATTAATAAGATAGAATTTGTTAGTACATCGATGCCCCATGGGCAAAATAATACAAAATTCTAAGGTAAAAAGACGTTGCGCACCCTTTTTGGTGCGATGTAGGTGTTGAGAGTCTTCTCTTCGTGAAGTTGACGAGTAAGTTCCAAAACCTTCTTCTCACTTGTGTAGAATTGGGCTTCAAAAGTATCACGTTCTCCTTTGAGCTGTATCCAACTCCTTTGTAGATCTTCTAGTGATGTTGGCATGTCAGAATGTAGGAGGGTGTATGGAACCTCTCCTTCCATAACATGCTCTTTGATCACAGGGAGAATGTAGGGGTAAGGCATCATAAGACTTTGGGAGCGGGTTCGTACCCACTTGAGGTAAGGCTCAAGGGGGATGGAATTCTTGTGTCCCGAGGTCTTACTGTCCACCTTATTGGGCATCCTCCAAGCTCGGATAAACCTTTGTCGAAGTCCTTGATCGTCGTTGTCAAAGTCAAAAACCAAGTCTGGGATCAGCATGTTATGAGGGCCATCCCTTCGGGCATAACCAAACTGTCTCAGAGCCAAGTAAGGGTTCTAGGTGATGCCTCCCCTAATTCCAAGTAGAGGGACATTAGGGAATTCCCCACAACGGTCAATGATGATAACATTTTCTCTGGATCGAGAACACCAATGAACATCTAAATATGTAAGAGTCATAAATCGTTGTGACCACCTTAAACCTTGCTCATTCTTCAAAACTGATTTGGGAAGATGATAAATAAACCATCTTGCCAGTAGAGGAGTGCAACACATGAGAACACCTCTTTTCCTCATTGTTCGAGTGTGAAAATAGTGGAGGATATCCCCAAGCAATGTAGGCACCGGGTTGCGAGCCATGCAAATTTTGACAACACTCACATCTATGAGTTGGTCAGGGTTAGGGAACAAGACCAATCCATAGATGAGAAGAGCTACAATCTCCTCAAAAGCTTGTTAGTCCAATGAATTCCAGCAGCTTTGGGCCTTCTCAAACAGAAACTTTGACAAGAAGCCTTTGACACCACTTCTAGTTTCCCAATGGCCTATGATATCAGATGGTTGCAAGTGTAAGGCTTTAGCAACTTCTTCAGGATTTGGATCTCTTTCTGTACCGTTGAAGGGTAGTTGATGGAGAATAGGAATCCTCAAGAGTTGAGAAAATTCCTCCAAAGTAGGCACAAGTTGGTAGTCAGGAAATTTAAAACAATGATGCAAAGGGTCAAAGAACTGGAAGAGAACTTTCAGCATATCCTCGTCAGTGTTGACAATGACTAAGTTGAGAAGACGACCATGCCTCTCGGTGAATGGAGAATTCTCAGGAATCTTTGAAGCTAGATCCTTGAGTTGAGGAGGAATTCTCACAAGTTTGACTTGGATAGTTTTCCTGCGAAGTGAATCCATTACCTACAAAACAGGAACAAAGATGAAGATCCAAATCCTTGAAATGGTTAGTGGATGCATATGATGCTTCATGATGTCCATGATGTTATGCACAAGTATATATGTACAAACAAATAACACAAGTTCCTAATTTCAGGCTTGCATGGGGTTTCATAGGTAAGTACCCTCTTGAAGTTTAGTTGGCTCAACCTGTCCTAGATATAGTAACCAGGTTCTAAGGAGCTCAATATCACTGGATTATTTTCTGTGTTCATTGTTTCAGTTTAGCCACTTTACTGGCGACCGAAATATTCCAAGAAAAAACCCTCAATGAGTGTAGTATCAAGTATCTACCAACTTCAGACTGCACCAAAGCCGGTCATCTCACTACATCCTAAAAGGCCAAGTTGGTCAAGTAAAGGTTCTAAAAGTCCATTAGTGCTTCATGACATCACTCAGCGACCCCATATTCTCTTTGATTGACTCAAAGGCCACCGGTACCCACAAATATGTCGCACTAATATAGCTATTGCTTCAACCATGTCGGTATACCCTGCACAGTTTCCATAATGTATTGCTATTTACCTATGAATGTTTCCCAAATCTGGGTAGAGGATTCAAACCCAAACAATAGAACCAAATGTAAAGCAATCAATTCAAGCAAGATAAGCATGTAAAGGTGATCTAAACCCTAAGGTAACCCCACTTTTATAAACATCCCCAGCAGAGTCGCCAGTTCTGTGATGCGGTTGGAGAATTGACTTGAGGTTTTGCATTTGTGTTCGCAAATGTTGCGGTTTAGCAAGAGTCGCCACCGACTTTTATTTTATCCAAAAGGAAAGGTAAAAAAGCACAGGAAAGACCTTTGAGATTATTTTTGGGTTCGGGGGGTAGATTATGAAAAGGGAAGGTGCTAGCACCATTTTCATCCATGGTTTTCCATGGGCTCTTAGTTACTTGTTTTAGATCACTTGCTTTTGCTTTTCAATTATTTAAAATGGTGCTTTTGTGTGTGGTTTTGAAATTATTTTGAAAAGAGGCCTTCATTTAGGCAACCTTTGTAATGATTCTTGTTTGAATGTATACAAAGGTGTTTGTTTTTTGAAAAATATTTCAATGTTTGAAAGTTTGTTTGGAAAATGTTTTGAAATGTGTTTTGAAATGTGTGATAGTTTGAAAATAGCAAGGATTGTTTGAAAGTTTGATCAAGTAACTAGGAGTTGTCTACCCTAATCAAAAGTCTTTCCTACACTTTTTTATTCCTTTGATGTTGTTGATTTACCATTGTATTTGGTAAACAACCCTATCTTTAGATGTTAAACGGGACGGGCGTGGGTCATCGTATGACCATGATAGAAATGGTGCCAAGTATCTTAGCAAGTTTTTGAGGGACTAGATCATTTTTGTTTAGGCAACCAAGATAGCGTCATCGAGGGACTATGATCTTTTTGTTTTGTTTTGTTTTGCCAAGATACCTAGCATGCATACCATGGCCATTTTAAGGCAACAAAGTGGATGAAACCCTAAAGGTGATTGTGTGCAAGGTGTTGTCATTTTTTCATGCATTTTTGTCTTGTATTTAGTCATGCTATTTGTTTGATTTTGGTCTTTGCATACAAAACCCTAATTTAAGTATCATGGTATATGAAAGCGATAAAATGCGTAAAGTAAATCTAACTATTACAACAATATTATGGGAAGGGGGATACAAGTTTTGAATAGGGGATATTTGCACAAAAATAAAACCCTAAAACTATTACAACCAAATTGAATTTATACAACAATAAATAAATAAACAAATATTTAAATATACAATAAAATGTAAATATGCACAAATGTTTTTCTACTTATTTTATGTATGTAAAATAAATTTATTTAAGTCTTAAAAATAAGAGAAAATAAAATGATTATTTTTGGAAAGGGTAGAAACCCTAATTTTTGCTTTAGGAAAATAATGTTTTCTAATTATTTGTTTATCCTTTTTTATGTACAAGAAAATAAATAAAAATATATACAAAAATGTTAAAAAATAAAATATGTGGGAAAATATTATTTTATATGTATAATATAATAAAATAAAATATGTAAGTATTTTAAAATTGTTTACAATTTTATTTAGAAAAATAAGTCATATTAACCTAATAAACTAATTTTATGCCATAAAAAATAATAAAAAATAATAAAATAAAATGCAAAAATTAAGAAAATATTTTTTGGTTTTTTAATGTTCAAGAAAAAATAAATAAGTCAAAAATCACAAAAGAAATGAAAAATAATACAAAATATAACAAATGGGCCAAGGGGGTGCAAAAAATAAAATGGGAGGTGTGAAAAGATTTGGGTGCTTCATATCCTATTCGCCCTTAATCTGAATGATTACTAGGGCCGAGTCCCCATATACATTCAAAATTTTGATTCTCATATCAATAGCAGCTTTGATACCCATGATGCACGCTTCGTATTCTGGCATGTTATTGGTATAGTCAAAACATAATCTGGTGGTGAAGGGCATATGGAAACGCTTGGGAGAGAAAATCACAACACCAATTCCATTACCAAGCGTGTTAGAAGCTCCATCAAAAACCATACTCCATCGGGATCCCACCTCAAGTCCTTCATACGGTCCAGGATTTTCATAGTCAGTAATCAGCATAATGTTCTCATCTGGGAACTTAAAATTCATAGACTGATAGTCATCTATAGCCCGATGAGCCAAATGATTTGTCGGTATGCTTCTCTTGATTTCCTTCTGAATAGTGTACTAAATGTCGTATTCTGTCAAGACCATTTTCCATCTTGCTATTCTTCCGGAGAGAGCGGGCTTCTCAAATATTTATTTTATTGAATCCATCATGGAGATCAACAATGTAGTATGAGTTAACATATACTGTCTTAGTCGGAGAGCAGCCCATGCCAAAGCACAAAAAGTTTTCTCGAGCAGTGAGTATCTTGTTTCAAAGTCGGTAAACTTTTTGCTAAGGTAGTATATTGCACACTCTTTTTGACAAGACTCGCATGTTGCTCCAATACACAACCCATTGAGTTCTCTAAAACTGTTAGGTACACGGCCAAAGGTCTTCCTTCAAATGATGGCATCAGAATCAAAGTTTCTTGAAGATATTCTTTGATTTTGTCAAAGGCTATCTAACAATCGTCGTTCCATTTCACTACTTGATCTTTCTTTAGTAACTTGAAAATTGGCTCACAGGTAGCAGTCAGATGAAATCTAGCAATATAGTTCAAACGTCCCAAGAAAGCTCTGTCTTCTTTCTCAGTACGGGGAGTTGGAATTTCTTGAATAGCTTTAACCTTGGCGAGATCAACTTCAATAACTTTATCACTGACGATGAAAACCAGGATCTTACCGGATATGACCCCAAAGGTACACTTGTTTAGATTCAATCTCAACTTGTACTTTTTCAATCTTCCAAACAGCTTGTGCAGGTGGTCAAGATGTTCTTCTTTATTCTGAGATCTAGCTATCATGTCATCAGCATAAACCTCTATCTCGTGATGGATCATATCATGGAACAAAGCTACCATGGCGCGCTGATACGTCGCATCTGTGTTCTTCAAACCGAAAGGCATGACTTTGTAATAGAAAGTGCCTCACTATTTGACTAAAGTAGTTTTCTCCATGTCTTCAGGTGCCATTTTGATTTGATTATAATCGGAGAAACCATCCATGAAAGAAAATACTTTGTGCTGCGTGGTATTGTCAACCAGAACATCAATATGTGGAAGCGGAAAGTCATATTTGGGGCTTGTCCTATTCATATCCATGTAGTCTATACATATATGTACCTTACCATCTTTCTTAGGTACTGGCACCACATTTGCAACCCACTAAAGATAGGATGTAACGGCTAATAATCCTGCATTGAATTGCTTTATAACCTCAAACTTGATCTTTTCAGACATCTCTTGACACATACGACAAACTTTTTGCTTTATAGGGAGACAACCTTCCTTCATTGGCAGATGATGAACCATAATATCCATATCAAACCCTGGCATATCTTCATATGACCAAGCAAAGATTTCAACATAGCCGTGCAACATCTGGATTAACCTCTTTTAACACCGTCTTCTAGGTTGGCACCTATCTTAATTTCTCTCTTGTCTTCTTCAGTACCAAAGTTCACAACCTCGATTGGCTCTTCATGTGGTCGTATAGATATTTCTTCCTACATTAACAACCTAGCAAGTTCTCCAGGTATTTTACAATATTTCTCACCTTCATCCTCTGCTTGGTAGATCGGATTTTCGAAGTAAAAAATGGCAATTGCAAAAATGTTATCAATGGAATCTAGGGTGGATATGGATATTTAATTTGTCACGTGGGTGTGTGTAAGAATACATAGTTGTTTTGAAAAAAATAAAGTAAAAGAAAGACAAAGAGCGCAAAGTTTAATGAAAAACATCCAATGATTTATTAAATGAAAATATGCTAATGGATAATGACAACCCTAACAAATGGACCTTTGATGGAGTCTTAGGAACAACAGAAGCATATTTATCAACCGAGGTTGTCGGAGAAACAACTCCAAAGGTCTGGCAAGGAGTCTCGACGAATTCACCATACACCTCGACACACTTAAAAGAATTCAAATGGCTCACCATATATTTTCTTCGCCGCAAACTATAACAATCTTTCCTCTCATGGGATACTTCAACTTTTGGTGTAAGGTAGAAGTAATAGCACATTCCCCATGAATCCAAGGGCGTCACAACAAACAAGAATAGGCTGGCTGAATATTCATCACATAGAAAGTATATTTGAAGACCTGGGAACCCACTTTGATCGGAAGATCCATCTCTCCATCTACCATTCTCTTCGAACCATGAAAATCTCTCACCATAATGTCACTGGATTTTAGAACAATCCTTTCATAGTCAAGTTTGTCTAAGGAAGATTTTGGCAACACGTTCAAAGAGGAACCTGTATCCACCAACACATGAGATAAGGTAGTGCCTCTGCACTCCATTGAGACATGCAGGGCCTTATTATGATTCCTTCCTGCATGAGTTAAGTTTGCTTGGTGATTTCTCATAAGTCCTCTACCCGGACTTGGGCAAACTTAAGATAGGAAGGGCGTATAGTCATGTTAACTTTGAGGGAGTAATCCCAAAAAAGGAGGCACGAGATCCCCCAATCAGTTGAGGCCCCTTGGACTGTAGTGTTGTTGACAGAGTAATTGGGAAGCCGTGCTGCTTCCGACCTGGGAGCCTGCTGAAACTGAGGACCGTAGAACCTTTAACCAATCTTAGCCTTTTAGGTGTAGTGCAAAATCTATGACGTAGTAATTTGAAAATGGTCGTCAAGCGATGCTACACTCAGACGAGTTTTTCCTGAGAATATTACTAATTACTGAGTCAATCAAGACGTTGGTAATATCTGAAGGAAGGATGTAGACTTTGTGAACCTCTTAGAACTTTGTTCGGCAGGTGATAAACTTTTAGATCATACCTTATGGGTAGTACCTTTGACCTTATGCTCGTGACGTCAAACCTATGAACCCCCCATGTTTGTGATCTTGTGTGTGATTGTTACATCATGAATTCATGCACCCATGAGCATCCTTTAAAACATTTTGTTTCAAGGGACTTAAAGTTGAATCTTTGTGAATATCTCAGGTACTTTTGACCATGGATTCTGGAAAAAGAAAGACTCGGAAGTACAATTTCAAAGATCCCAAGATAGGTGAGTTTATGAGTCTGATTCCTGAGATCGAGAGTTCGACAAATTTTCGGAGGAAGTATGGGTCCATCGTGTATCTTATAAAGCTCATGATGAAGGAGGGTATTCTCTCGGTTTTAGTTCAGTTCTATGATCCGATGTATCGATGCTTTATGTTCCCTGATTATTAGTTGATGCCTATATTGGAGGAGTATTCTTCTTTACTGGGTTTACCTGTTACCGACCATGTTCTGTTCACCAGTTTGAAGGGGGAGCCAAAGTCCCATGAGATTGCTGCTTTGGCTCATTTGGGGAAATCTGAGATTGAGGCCCACATGACTACCAAAGGGGGAATCAGAGGCTTACCCGCTCAATTTTTCTTGGAGAAAGCTCACTACTTTGCTAGGATGAAGAGTGCGGTTGCTCTTGAGGCCATTTTTGCTCTACTTGCTTATGGGTTGTTCTTATTTCCTAATGTCGACAAATTTGTGGATATTAATGCCATCAGGATCTTTTTGATTGGGAATCTAGTTCCTACATTATTAGGAGATTCTTATTACTCAATTCATCTTCTAGATTCTTATTATGGAGGGATGATCATTTGTTGCATGCCTTTGTTGTATCAGTGGTTTATTTCTCACTTGCCTAGGTCCGACGCTTTCTAGGATGTTAAGAAGGAACCTTGTTGGGCTCCAAAGGTTATGGCCCTCACTCATTCTGTTATTGTTTGGTATTATCAGGCTTACTATGATGTGGAGATTGTTGATAGTTGTGGTAGTTTCCCCAATGTACTTCTTCTTGGTACAAAGGGATGAATTAACTACAATCCCATTCTTTCCTGACGACAACTTGGATATCCGCTGAGAGATTAGCCAAATAGTATTCATCTGAGTGGTTTCTTTCTTAAAGAGGGAAAGGATCACATGGAGGCTAAGGAGGAGATTGCAAAGGCTTGGCGTCATATTCATAGGAAGAGTAGAAAGGACTTGGGGCCTAGAAGAGCTGTTTCTTTGGAGTCTTATCTTTGCTGGGTACAAGCAAGGGCCATTTAGTTGAAGATGTCGTATTCCTATGAAGAACCTATGACTGATATGTTTGTGAAGACCACTCCTTCCCTGTTAGATGATGTGGAAGAGCTTCAACTTTCTCTAGTTAGGATGCAGCAGGAGAAGGAGGCTTGGAAGAATAAGTGTCAGACTTTAGAGGTGTCCTACCGAGCCGACCTGAAGGAGAAAGATGACCTGATTGAGATTCTCGAGAGGCATGCTGTAGAGATAATGGATAGGAAAGGGGATTTATTTTCCTTTAGAGCTCATTCAGGACCTAGTTGCTCACTTACTGACTCTGGTGACTGGAAGGAGGTCACCAACAGTTACGTAGAAGAGAACAACCAGTTGAAGGCTCATATTGCAAGACTCACGAGAAAGCGTCAGTGTGTGGAGTGATTTTCATCAGCTTTTCTTTCTTAGGATTTTAGATTCAGTCTTCTTTTGTACTTGGGATAGTTGAAACTTGTACTAAAAAGTTGAAATCCATTTTAAAGTTATAATGAGATTTTCAGTATTTTAAAATGTGTTAGTACTTTAGTATTTGCAAATTGTCTATAAATCTTTGAGTTCCTTGAAATATTAATAATAATAAAATAAATCATGTGCATTGCATATCATGCATCATCTTGTACATATTTCTTGCATTTCTGTTTATACCCAGGTGTCTTACTGTGTTTCTTTATCTCGTTCAGAAGCAAGCTGTTTCACCAGTATAATACTCGGGCTAATTCTAAGAAGAAAATGGAGAATCTTGAACAAGAGAATCACGAGCTGTGCAAAGAAGTTACTTCTTTGATGGAATCATTGGTGGCTGCTCAGAACCAGCCACCACTTGCTCAACCTCAATATACAACGGTTTCTTCCGAAGCTCTGACAATTCCCGTTTCTATTACTCCAATTACTGTTGTTCATAATTGTATGCCTCAGGATTATCCTGGGGAATGCCAGAGGGTTACAAACTTGATACTCAAGTTGGTCTATTTGCTCAATCTGTTGATGTTTTTGCAACTCCTGTGGTGCATGTTACTCTAATGATGAAGTTTATCGTCCTGCAACTCCACCGAGTGAAAGTATGGGTTTCTATGACCATTTGGATGACTTTCAAGACCAGTTCAATGAGATGCAGAAGGAAGTGAAGGCCCTTCGGGGAAAAGAATTGTTTGGACAAAATGTCAGGGAACTTTGCCTAGTTCCCAATGTAAAGGTGCCAGCGAAGTTTAAAGTGTCGGAATTTAAGAGGTACAAGGGAAACTCATTCCCTCATGACCACCTCGTGATGTATATCAGGAAAATGTATACCCATACTAATGATCAACGTTTGTTCATTCATTTCTTCCAAGATAGTTTAACTGGTGCTGCTATAAAGTGGTATATGAGTCTGGATAGTTGTATTATCCGTACCTTCAATGATCTGGGAGAAGCATTCATCAAACAATATAAGTACAATATGTTTATGGCGCCTGACCGTGGCCAGTTAAGGGAAATGGTGAAGAGAGTTAAGGAGTCGTTTAAAGAATATGCGCAGCGTTGGCGCGAGATAGCTGCCCAGGTGGTTCCGCCTATGGGAGAAAAATAAATGACCAAGGTCTTCCTGAAAACCCTTGGATCATTTTATTATGAAAGGATGGTCACCAGTGCGCCTAGTGATTTCACCGAGATGGTGAGCATGGGAGTTCGTTTGGGAGAGGCTGTTAGAGAGAGGCGCTTGACAAAAGATGAAGGGAAAAAGAAGTTGTCATACGGGTTCTCTCGAAATAAAGAAAGTGAAATGAATGTTGTTATTGGAGAAAGAAATATTAGGCCACCTAGAAGACATTAATGGTACCAGCAACAAGTTGCTTCTGTGACTCTAGTCATTAATGTAGCTCCAACCATAATTTCCTATCAGAGACCATCTCCTCAGGGGAATTAAGGGCAATGTTAGAAGAGAGAGGCTTTTGACTCTATTCCAATGAGCTATGCAGAGCTACCCCCTATTATACCATCGCCTTTTCCTTGGTATTATAAGGCAGACCGGACATGTGCGTTTCATTAGGGAGCACCGGGGCACAGTATTGAGAAATGTTATCCTTTGAAATCTGGAGTATAAAATATGGTGAGATTTGGCCTCTTATCCTTTAAAGATGTTGGCCCTAATGTGAAAGATAATCCTTTTTCAAAGCATGGAGGAGCAAATGTTGTAAACATGGTAGCTGGTTGTCCAGGGGACTTTTGAATTTTTGATATTAACCTGGTTAGAGGGGATTTAGTAAAGATGCATGCTGACCTCTGTGATTTTAGTTACTATACGCATGACCATGCTAGTTATGGTATTTGTAGTACAAATATACAGGGGTGTGATAAGATAAAAGATGATCTTCAGGAAATGATGGATTAAGGCCTTATTCATATAATCAGGCCTAGGGCAGAGTACAAGGAAGATGTGAATATGATCTACGGATGTCCCGATGAATTCCAGATTTTTAATGTGAATCATATGAATGATGATTTGGTGCATTTGTACCCTACCTTCTGTCAAATGGCTGGTCAAGTAGAACACCATTATGGGTCTTGCCAGAGTTGCTGCCAAGATTCTCGTAGTTGTTCAATTGTGAGAAGGGGTATTCAGTTGTTATTGGATAATGGTACTATCAAATTTTCAGGAAATAGAGATGATTACAATGGGATTAATGTGATCAAAGATTGTTTGGCTGAGACTGTCTCATATGATGAGTATGCTTCTACAGATGAGTTCTTTTCCTCAGATGAAGGTATGTTCTCCAGCAATGATTTTGTGATGTCCAAGTATTCTGAAGAAGGGGTGAATGATATTGTGCCTTGTTTCAGTGTTCTCGCCCCTATAGATATTGAGTACTATAGCAAGCTAGTTATTTCTCAAGTGGTGATTTGCTTACTGGGTCCTGTTCCTTACGAATCAGACAAATCCGTATCGTATAAATACAATGCTACAATCTTGGAGGATGGTGTGGAATTTCCCATCCAACCTTTGTCTAATGTCAAGAATATTGCTAAAGACAGCCGAGTAACCCGCAGTGGCCGTGTTTTCACACCTGTCATTCGAGGGAATGTTAGTGCTAATAAGAAGATTATTGAAAGTGTTCAACCTAAGAAAGCAGTAGGGGAATCTAGCGGCGCTACTCTGGAAAAATATGTGAATGATATATTGAAGATTATCAAGATGAGCGACTATAGGATCGTAGATCAATTGTTGCAGACACCATCAAAGATATCGATTTTAGCCTTGCTAATGAACTCTTCTGCCTACATGGAATCTTTGATGAGTGTATTGGATCAAGCTTTCATGGAAAATGATATGCCTTTGGACCAATTCAACAGTGTCGTAGGGAATATTACATCCTGTAATAACCTGAGTTTCTATGATGATGAGCTGCCCGATGAAGGAAGGAATCATAATTTGGATCTCAATAGCTCCATGAACTGTAAGAATGATTTATTGTCCAATGTGATGTCCACTTTAAATATAATCCCGAGGAGCACACTTATGAAGCTGAAGTATCAGGGAACTTCCATGCGCCCAAGTGGCATAATTGTGAAAGTTTTTGATGGATCGAGGAAGTCTGTCATTGGGGAAGTAGATTTTCCTATTCACATAGGCCCGCATTTATTTTAAATTAATTTCCAGGTTATGGATATTGTACCCGCTTACAACTGTTTACGGGGACAATCGTGGATACACGAGGCAGGGGCCGTTACTTTAAATTTGCACCAGAAGCTGAAGTTTGTTCGTGAAGGAAAAGTGGTCATCATAAATGGAAAACAAACATTGTTAATATCTCATTTATCCTCTTTCAGTATTGTGGAAGTAGATGAAGTTGCTGTTAGAACTCAGTTCCAAGATTTATCCATTGATAATATAAGGGAGAATGAGAATTCTATGGCTTCATTTAAGGATGCTCAGCAGGTAGTGCGTAATGGACCTAGTAAAGTATGGGGGAAAATTGTTGATCCACCTGTAAATAAGAATAAAGCTGGTTTGGGATTCTCTCTGAAGAAAAACAACAGTGAGAATATGAAGCCGAAGTCTGCTTTGGGAAAATATCAAGATATCTTTCACAACGGAGGTTATCTTCATCCAACTGTTCCTAGGATCAATGCTATTCTGGAAGGTGAAGAAGAGCAAGAGATGCCGAACAACGTGACACATGGAGTCAGAGTCCAGAACTGGGTCACTATTGATGTTCCCTCTTGCATTCATATTTCAAAGTAATTTGTTTTTGTTAATCTTTTCAAAAATCTTTCACTCTTCCCAAGGTGAAAGTATTGATATTGTATGGGAATATCTGTTGCTTTGATCTTTGAAATCAATAATAAAAGTTGTCTTTGATTCCGAAATTGTGTTTTTATTTTAAGCTTTTTCTTGGAAACTGGTAATCAGAAAAAACCTTTCAAAATAAATAATAACTGCGAATAAATCTGCATAATCACTTGTTATATGTGTCAGTTTCTAGAAGCAATCATAAATCATATGTGCAGATTAATTAAAAAACTCGTTAAATACAATGACCCTGCACCCTCTCCCAACTTTGAATATCCTGCGTATGCGGCGGAAGAAGAAGAATATTATTAAATCCCAAAAGAGGTTTCACGGTTTCTTGAGCGCAAGGAAAGTTCCATTCAGCCATATAAAGAGTCGTTGGAGACAATCAATCTGGGTTCAGAAGAAGATCTAAAAGAAGTCAAGATTGGAGTATTGTTGTATCCGGACGTGAAGAGTAGGTTGATTGAATTGTTGAAAGAGTATGTGGACATATTTTATTGGTCTTATCAAGACATGCCTGGTTTGGATACTGATATTGTGGAACATCATTTGCCGCTAAAGCCAGAGTGCCCGCCAATCAAGTAAAAATTGCGAAGAACTCACCCTGATATGGCAGTGAAAATTAAAGAAGAAGTTTTAAAGCAGATTAATATCGGTTTTCTTGTGACATCAGTGTACCCTCAGTGGATTTCCATATTATCCTTGTGCGAAATAAAAACGGAAAAGTTCGAATGTGCGTTGATTATAGAGATTTAAACAAAGCTAGTCCAAAAGATGATTTTCTATTGCCACTTATTGATATGTTGGTTGATAGTACAACAACGTTTATCACACCCTGGGGAACATTCTGTTACAGAGTGATTCCCTTTGGGTTGAATATAGCTGGTGCAACGTACCAGATGGCTATGACAACCTTATTCCATGATCTGATGCACAATAAAATTGAGGTATATATTGATGATATGATTGCCAAATCGCAGACTGGAGAAGGGCATATAGAAGATTTGTTGAAATTGTTTCAGCTTTTGAGAAAGTATCGTCTCCGCTTGAATCCAAATAAATGCACCTTCGGTGTCTGATCAGGGAAATTATTAGGTTTCATTGTCATCCAAAAAAGAATTGAAGTTGATCCTGATAAAGTCAAAGCAATTCAAGAAATGCCAGCGCCAATAATGGAAAAGCAAGTTAGAGGCTTCCTTGGGCGTCTGAATTACATTTCCAGATTTATTTCGCATACGACTGCAACGTGTGAATCAATCTTTAAGTTGTTAAAGAAATATCAAGGTTGTGTATGGAAAGATGACTGCTGTGATACTGTGGCAGAACCGACTGTTTATATTAGTTTTACATTTGTATTCTCAAATGTTGCGGTAAGCAAGAGTCGCCACCGACTTTTCTTTTATCCAACAAAGGAAAGGGTGAAAAGAATAGAAAAAGACCTTTCGAAAGTTTTCTGAGTAAGGGGGTACATTATGGAAAGGCAAGGTGTTAGAACCCTTTCCATCTGTAGTTATCTACGGGCTCTTAGATGCTTAGCTCATTTTGAAATACCTTGTGCTTTGCGTGTTTTGAAAAGTATTTTTGAAAGCACCTTAGTGCGGCGAACTTTGTAATGTTTCTCAGAATGGTAGAAAACGTATACAAAGTGTTTGAAAATGTTTTTGAAAGAAGTTTTATGTAAGTGTAAAAATTGTTTGAGCAAGCATCTAACAACTATCTACTTTACTCGAAAGGTTTTTCTTTTCCTATTTTCCTTTAGGAAGTGCTATCCTACTATTAGTGAGTAGGTAGCCCTAATCGTTGGATGTTTGAGGGATAATCGAAGGGACGTTTATACAGTTACATAGGCAACTGGGCAAGAAACTTTAGTAACTACTCTAGGGTTTTTAATATCATACCGAGGAAACATCGAGAGGGTCATTGAGGGACTTATGATCTTTAAAGTGGAGGGTGTCCACTAAAATCTCTCATGTTTCGAGAGATGTGACTGTTTTTCCGAAGGCAACCGAAGTGGGGATACCCTAGAGGTGTATATGTGAGAGTGTATTGTATTCAGTTATTTTTGTCTTGTGTTAGGTTTGCTAGCGTTTGATTATTATTTTCTTTCCATACAATCCTATTAGTCATGCATCTAGATAGTTAATAGTGTGTGGGAATTTAAAGTGCGGAAGTGTAAATCCTAAACTATTACAAGGCTTCGGGGAGGGGGATTATTACAAGTCCAAAAATGGAGGAAATAAAAGCAGTAAATGTAAAGTCCTAGTTTAATTGTATTACATCCCATAAGCAAGTACATTAATATGAAAATAAAGTAGAAATATCAAACGTGCGCGAAATGGAAAAAACGTCTAAACTCTAAAAAGGAAAATCTTTTTGTTTGTTTTTGTTTTATGTAAGAAAATGTTTAATTGATAATTAATTAAATAATCTAGATCTAAAGAAAAAAATGTTAATTATTAAAGAATATTGAAATTTAAAAAGAAATTAATTCTAAGTTTTTTTATATTTTTGTTATGAATAAAAGAAATTAAATAAATTAAATTCTAGGTCTATTTATTTTTAAATTAAATAAAAAGTTAAAGTTATTATTTAATTAATTTACCAAGGTAATTTAATTTAAAAAAAAATACTAACCTATTATTTTTATGATTTTTATGATTTTAATGTTGTAATGAAATAAAATTGATTAAAAAAGAAATATTAATTAAAACAAAATAAAGAAAATTGAAATGGGCCCGCAAACAAAATGAAATGGGGTTGCGCTTCAAAGAAATATTAGGCCTATCAGTAAGAGGGCCTAGGTGCTGCAAAAATAGTTAGGGGGTGAGAATAAATAGAAACACCAGGCCCAATGACAAGAGGGCCCAGGCGCCTGTGGGATTTCCAAAACAAAGGTTAAAAAAAAATAAAAATTGATTCCTGCCTGGGTCAAACCCAGGACCTAGAAGAGGGGTGCCCTACAAATGGTGTTCTAGGATTCAGGTACCTAAGCTCGTATGTAACACGTTAGATCTACTCAAAACATCAATAGTAATATGAATGCATGCATAAAACTGATTTAAATTACATAAATTAGAGGATTTGAGATTCAAATTTTTACCAAAAGCATAGGATGGTTATGAGGAGGATTTGGATCGTGTAAGGCTTGAACTTGAGCTCTGGAGGACTCCTGGGAAACTCAGGAGAGGGTTGATGAATTTGGTTTGGGTTGATAGCGCCTGGAAGTGAAGTTACAGATTTTGCAACTTTTTGATTTTTTTTAGAGAATTTTGAGAAGGCTTTTGGAGAGCTTTTTGAGGAGAAATTCCGTGCTCCTTTTGGCTTGCATTGTTGTGTATTTATAGAGGGAAGGTAGGAGTGAACAAACATGGTAAAGAATCAATGCATTCATGGCCTTGGAGACAAGGATAAAACACATTTAAAAATGTCCATATTTGTGATATCTTTGCCTTTTTGGTAACTTGCAAGAACCTGGTCCCTTTGGATGTATCTTGCACGAAAATATGGGCCTTCTAATGGATCAAATCAAACCCAAATGTCATGACCCATTATTCTTTGTATTTTATTTGATTTAATTCATATTTAAATAAATAAAAATTCAAATAAAAAAATGCATGGATAGATTTAGAGGTCCTTTGACACATCATGAACATATTTGAACTCCAAAAAGTTAGGCCCAATAACTTAAAATCACAAATTTGCTCAATTGAGATTTCATGCATTTCCTTTGAAAATTGCCCAACTTGTGCAATCCATAACTTGTTCAATTTTTAACCAATGAAGATGATCTTTGACTTTTTGGAAAGCCCAAGATGTCCTCTATAATCTCTCATTTAATTAAATTTGCATTTGAATAATTTATCTTGATGTAAATGGTCTTGGAAAAAAGTGACTTTTGTTGACCTTTTGAAAATGACCTCTAATGTATGAGCTTATATCTTTCAAATGATGCATTTCTTGAACTTGAGGATAAAAGATAAGTTGAAAGGAATTGGATTCTATTCAAGATGAGATTTTTTGGGGAAAAATGGATGAATCATGTGAAAGTTATGCCTGGTCAAAGTTCAATTGACTTCTCCTAAGGAAACCCTAATTTGGCAATTCTTGACTTTTGATGATCTGAGGACTTTCCTTGAGGAATTATGATCAACCCTTGATAAAATGATGAATACCCTTTCAAAATGTTGATGTTAACCAAAAATCTTGAAGTTTGATTGTATATTGGCCACAATTGACTTTTGACCTAGTACAATTGATTTTTAGGCATTTGAGCAGTTGACTGAGCAAACTTGTAGTGCAAGGCATGGAACTTGGCATGGACAATCTTGATGACATATTATATACCATGGAAATCATTTGAGGCCTTTGCAACCGAAAATTATTTTTGAGAAGTGAAACCCTAGTTGGAAGTCCATTGCTTAGGAGGAGAATTTGTCTGGCCAATTCTTGGTCAACCTTGAGCAATTGAGGACCTCAATGAGAATGTCTTGAGTAAAAAATGGGGGGGGGGGAATTTTGGGGTACAACAGCTTCCCCTGTTCAATCTTCTTAAACCTGAGCATTTAATTTGGCTTGTCTGCCTTTCATAATCGGAAGGTGGAAGATGATCGAACACTAGAGTGCCAAGAAATTTGCACTCGCATATACATGAAGTAGCACTGCTAGTTGATGATATCAGGAATAGGCTTACAAATGCCATTTGGAGAAGATAACGGAGAGTCATCGGAGACGGGCTTATAGATTCCATCCAAAGTAACTGTTGATAGGAGTATCAGATGAACATGCGTCTAGTTTTATCTGAATGGAATTCTGGAAAGAGCCCGTGTCAAGCCGCGTCCAGAAAAGTATTAGAAGGCAGTCGTGTAAGGTTGCTTCTGGATGAGCCTGTGTTAGACTACACATGGAAATGTCTTAGTAGGAACTTGTGTAAGATTTCTTCAGGATGAGCCCGTGTTAGACTACATATGGAAATGTCATAGTAGGAACTTGTGTATGATCGCTTCAGGATGAGCCCTTGTGAAGCTCCATCTGAGAGGATATTAAAGGCAACCTGTGTAATATTGCTTTAGGAAGAGCCCGTGTAAAGATGCATTTCAGGAGGAGAAGGAATCCGTGTAAGATTGCATCAGGATGAGCCTGTGTAAAGCTTCATCTAAAGGGTTATTAGAGGGAACCCGTGTAAGATTTCTTCAGGAAGAGCCCATGTGAAGTTGCATTTTAGGAAGAGAAGGAATCCGTGTAAGATTGCTTCAGGATGAGCCTGTGTAAAGCTGCATATGAAAGGTTATTAGAGGTAACCATGTAAGATTGCTTCAGGAAGAGCCTGTGTAAAGCTGCATTTCAGAAGGAGAAGGAATCCGTGAAAGATTGCTTCAGGATGAACCCGTGTAAAGCTATATTTGGAAATTGTGAGAAGGAATTCGTGTAAGATTGTTTCAGGATGAGCCCGTGTAAAGCTGCATCTGGAGATTATGAAAAGGAAACCGTGTAAGATTGCTTCAGGATGAGCCCGTGTGAAGCTGCATTTAGAGATCATGAGAAGGAACTCGTGTAAGATTGCTTCAGGATGAGCCTGTGTGAAGTTACATATGAAAATTGCGAGAAGGAATCTGTGTAAGATTGCTTCAGGATGAGCCCATGTAAAGCTGCATTTGGAGATCATGAGAAGGAAACCGTGTAAGATTGCTTCAGGATGAGCCCGTGTGAAGCTGCATCTGAAAATTACAAAAAGGAATCTGTGTAAGATTGTTTCAGGATGAACCCGTGTAAAGCTGCATCTAGAGGGTTATTAGAAGGAACCCGTGTAAGATTGCTTCAGGAAGAGCCTGTGTAAAGCTGCATTTCAGGATGAGAAGGAATCCATGTAAGATTGTTTCAGGATGAGCCTGTGTAAAGCTGCATTTGGAAATTGTGAGAAGGAATCCGTGTAAGATTGTTTTAGGATGAGCCCATGTAAAGATGCATCTGGAAATATATTAGAAGGAGCCTGGGTAGGGCTGCTTCATCTGGTCATGTAGATAGTTGCCCCATCTTGTTTCGAAAATTGATCCACAATCAACTATTCACAGATAGTTGCCCTGTCTGGTTTCAGGAATTAATCTGGAATTGTTTTTGTTGGTTGTTGAGATAGTTGCCCTGTCTGGTTTCAGGCATTAATCTGTGGCCTATTTTTGGCTAGACACATAGATAGTTTCGCATCTAGTTTCAGGCATTAATCTGTGGCCTGCAATATTTGTTGGTAAACCCGTCATGCTCCGGGAGTTCATACCACTTGGTCGTGTAGATAGTTTCCCTGTCTGGTTTCAGGCATTAATATTTGACCTGCTATGCATAAGTTGATAGTATTCGCCTGTCTATGAATTCAACCTAAAAAGGTAAAGTCAGTTTCATGTGATGTCATGATGTATGAATTGCATGATGCTCTCAAAATAAATGAGAATGTTATATGCGTTTCAGTTATGCATATGCTATGATGTATTGTAAATGTTGTACGACTATAATATGTGAGCATATCAGTTTCTCTTGGTGGTGTCATTGTTGTTGTACCATAAATTTGACCCCTAACTTTTTCAGTCGCACTCTCATATCATATTTTGTCATTTGGTCACAATCATTAATAAATAACTTCATTCATCACATTTTCATCCTATCTTTAAGTTTTCTCTCGTGTTGTTGACTAACTTCTAACCAAAATAAATAAAATAATTTGTCTTTGTCTTTGTATATTTGTGTTTTGTAGGTACCAAGTTAAAGCATCTGACAAATAAGGTTTTCCGGTATAATTTCTCTAAAATCTGTATTTGCAAAGAAAAATAATCTTTTTTTTTTCATTTTTTTCACTGTACAATTGATTGCACAATGTGAAATTTTGAAAAAATCAGCAATTTTAAGCTTGTCAAATTTTGGCTCCAATTTTTCTTCATTTTTGAAAGATGTATCATTAATTCAAATTTTGGCTCCAATTTTTCATTTTTTGAAAGATATATCATTAATTCAAATTTTGGCTCCAATTTTTCATTTTTTGAAAGATATATCATTAATTCAAATTTTGGCTCCAAGAATTAATTATAAAACCACCACTAATCCCAACCCAAAACTCTATAAATAGAGCCTTCATTTCATTTAAATTTCAAGCTTTTGATAGCCAAATCTACCTTGCTAAAAAATCTCTCAATTCTCTCCATCTACCAAATTCACTCAAAGCTCCATTTTAAAAAAAAAGTTAGTAAGCTTTTCATTAAAGCTAACTAATTTTTGAGCTAAACTTCATCTAAACACTTTTTATTCATCAATTCTCTACATCCAATCTTGGGAAATTGATTCTTGGGGCTGAATTGAAGCAAATTCTTGAAGTTGTTTTGATAATTCTCTAGATCTACCTTTGGTAAGTTGGAATTTTCATCTTTCACAATGTGATCTCTTGTTGATCTTTGGGCTTGATTCATTTAGCATTGTTTTGTGATTCCATTGGTGCTATTTTCTCATAATTTGATGAAATTTTCGTACTCAATTGAATCCATGATCAATCAGGGTTTGATGGAAAGTTTGAACAAGAATTTGGCCTTTTGAAGTGATGTTTTTCTATTTTTAACAGGGTGCAATCAATTGTTGTAATAGTACAATCGATTGTCATAACAAATTTTCACGCTTTTTAAAAAAAAACATTGATGTAATCAATTGCATCAGCAGTGCAATCGATTGTAACAAAACAAAAATGCATTTTCTGCCTTGTTTTGGGGCTGTTTTGATCCATCTCTCTTTTTATACTCACTCCTTTTGATTGTTGATTTGGATTGCAATTTTAAATGTCCAATTTCTCTTTAAATTCAATGGACTTTGGGTGTAGTTGAAGTTGGATAAATGTTCATTAATTCAAATATACCAAAGAGTGAATTACTTAATTAATTTTTGGTGCTTTGGATTAATGATATATTTAGTACTTTAATCCATCTAGATGAGTGATTGAATTTAAAGATAAACGAAATTTGAGGTAGTGATCCAAATTAGCTTATAATTTTCCTCCCTCTTCATCTTATCCCTTTCTTTTTTATTTGTGCTACATGTTAAGGGATAATGATCTCTATATCATTTATCAAAACATGAAGTACATAGATTGATATTGATCGGCCTAAAAATAGGTGCGAATTCTACATAAGTCCACTTACGATTGCTTAACATATCGCTAAATTTTATCCCGATTCAAGAAAATGATCATTTATGGCCCAAATCTATGTTTGCAAGCCCAAGTATTTTAATTTGAACCCTTTGATCCAATAACCTTGAGATTCATTATTAGGAGGCTTTGGTTCTACCAATCCGCCAATGGATCTTCATCAATTTTGGTCAACGTGGATCATTTAAACATCATTGATCATTAAATGTTGCCTTGAGGATTCTTAAATAGATAATATACTTGACAAAAAGCAAATACAACTTGTTGTTGAGAGGCTTTGGTTCTACCAATCCTCTAATGAGTTCCAAATACAAGTTTCAAGATGGTCATCCAACTAACCATTAACTTCTAACAATTGACTTTACTTCATGCTTTTATTTTATGCTCTTTAATTTATGTACCATTTAATTTAAGCATTTACATTTCATGCTATTTTCATCTTTTCTAACTTGAGCATTTACTTTTATGTCATTTTTATTTTACTCACTTGAGCTTTTCTTTTCCTTTTGAAGACACTTAATAATCAACATGAACCATAAAAAAACATTAATGATACTTGGACTACTTGGTTACTATCCTTGGCATTATTGAGTATTGGACTTCTTTGACTTAGGAATAGAAACCTTGGCCTATATTAGAGACCTTGTGACCTTAATTGATATTTTTTATGGAGCTCTTGAGGTTTACCTCAAGACATTGGGTTGCTTGTTTGTTTTTGTGCAGGTTATTGTGATTACACACTTTGTCTATAATTTGGAATTCATATGTATACAACCGTTACTTTGCCCAATTTTTGTGAAGACTTAATACATTTGAAGTTTGGTCATTTTAAAAGGTTTGATATCCTTGCTTGGTTTCAACCCAAAGAATGAGAATTCTATCTTGACTCATAATGTCAAGTGTTGGCTTCTTGTTGGTTAGACGGTTTTCTTCCTTAGATTTTACCTTATGCTTTAGGATAGTCCCTTCATCTCCTTCCATCTTCTTTAATTTCGAAAATCTTCTCCCTCCTTTTGAAAATACTTCTCGTTTTTAAAACTCGAACCGCTTTCATAATAAACCTCAACTTTGTCGAGTGACTTTTCTTTTAAAACTTATTTTCTTTAAACAAACTACAATTCATTTAATCATACTTCGACATATTTCAAAATTAACAAAAACAATTCAACTCATTCAAAATCTTTTGTGCACTTGAGCACCTTTACCATTCAAACCTTTTTTCAAGATGAGACATGATTCATTGATAGTCGAGCAACATTCTCCTATCCCCATGGTTATAAAGGTTCCGACTTTTCCACTTGAGTACTAGAAACATTCTCAAACCCTCACTCTTGATGACGCATGGTCCATCTTTCCCACATCTTGTGGGCGTTAGTCGAGATTTCTCTCCTAACAATGATGACTTGTATCTTCATTTAAAATCAATCAACAGACAATTATTTTCTAGCCGAACTATAGTGCTTTGACTTTCCCATTGCACGAGGGAGTACGTAGGAACTAAGTCTTACGATCCAAGGAAAGCAACAAAAATAATAAAAAAAACATTTAATTTTCTTTTACAAATACTCATTCATTCTTTTCCGTTAGCAAGTAAACCTTTACATAACACTCCTTTTAAAAGAAACCAAACAAAGTGGATCCTGCGGAGTACCGTAGATGCTTAGGGTTCTAACACCTTCCCTTTGCATAACCGACCCCCGTACCTCGATCTCTGATCTTTTATTTTATTATGGGTTTTGTTCACTTTTTTCCCATTTCCCCTTGGAAACAGTAAAGTGCCGTGGTGACTTCATTGTGTTGAGATAATTTAATTGATGGCTTAAATCTCAAATCTTTACTGCAACATTTCTCTTCCTATCATTACCGTTGCAATATCGTTCATCCGATCGTCTTTGCCGAAGATGTGCGCGCGACAGGAAAGTGGCGACTTCACTGGGGACCGATTGACCTATTGTTGGTCCATTCTTAAGTGGGTCAATCCTAGCTTTGTTTGTTTCTTTCCTATGAGTGTTTATATATTGTTTAACTTGTTGTTTATTACTTCCCATTATGATGTATATATGTTTGTCTAGATTTTCCGGGTTTTCAAGGGCTTGGTGATTTCTTATAAGTCTTCTACCCGAACTTTGGGAAAACTTAAGATAGGACGGGCGGTAGAGTCATGTTAACTTTGAGGGAGTAATCCCAAAAAAGGAGACATGAGATCCCTCACTCAGTGGAGGCCCCTTTGAATGTAGTGTCATTTACCGAGTAATCGGGAAGACGTACTACTTTCGACCTGGGAGCCTGTTGAAGCTGAGGACCGTAGATTACCTAACCCATCTTGGCCTTTTAGGTGTAGTGAAAAAGCTATGCCAGAGTAATCCACAAGTGGTTGTCACGCGATACTATGCTCGAACGAGTTTTTCCTGAGAATATTGCTAATTACCGAGTTAATCGGGACATTAGTAATATCCGAAGGAAGGATGTAGACTCTTGGAACCTCTTAGAACCTTGTTTGGCAGGTGATAACCATTAGTCCATACCTTATGGGTTGTACCTTTGACTTCAGGCTCGTGACTTTGAATATGTGATCATGTTTCTATGCAGTGCATTGCATAACATTCAATATCATTCGCATCCTCTGCATCATTCTTCATACATCCAGGTTGTTCAAGATCTTATTCCCAGTTGCTTCTTTCTTCCAGTTAGTCGTCTACCGTCAAGCTGATTCCTCAACACAACTACGTGACTAGAGCTACTGTCATATTAAGAATGGAAAACCAAGAACAACACAACATGGAAGTCATAATGGAAATTGATGAGTTGAAGTCAGGCATGACCAAACTTACTGAGATGATGCAAGTCGTGATTTCTAGAGGAGATCCACCTCAAAGGACTGTGATATCTGAAATCCCAACTGCTGCTGTTGACACTCAACCTATCCAGCATACATCTACTACATGGCCAGAGTTTGGGTTACCTCATAACTACTCTCCGCCTATTGCAATTACTTCAATGGTTGGCATGTCTTTTCAACCAGTCTTTTAGGCTCCAGTTTTCACTGAACCTCATCCAATCGTTCATAGTGCCTCTCGTCAACCTGCTGCACAAGCTACTTTTGGGAACCATCTATTTGAGTACCATGCTGCCAGTCCTCAAAGTGTGAGTCAAGGAGACTTTGGTGAAATTGAAGAGTTCAAAGAACGGTGTCAGACTTTAGAGAAGAGACTTAGATCTATGGAACGAAATGAGTTCTTCAGTGTTGATGGTAACAACATGTGCCTAGTTTCTGATCTAGTTATGCCTGCAAAGTTCAAGACTCCCGATTTTAAGAAATATCGGGGGGCACACTTGTCCAAGAAGTCATTTGGTGATGTACTTTCGAAAGATGTATGCTTACACAAAGAATGACTAGCTTCTTATCCATTGTTTCCAAGATAGTTTCAGTGGAGCTTTATTGAAATGGTATATGGGACTTGAGAAAGGCCGTATCCAATGCTTCAAAGATCTTGTTGATGATTTCATAAAGCCATACAAATACAACCTTGACATGGCACCTGATCTTGCCAACTGCAAAACATGTTTCAGAATGAGAAAGAATCTTTCAAGGAATATACTCAATGATGGAGAGAATTTGCATCTCAAGTTGAACCACCTCTGGCAGAGAAAGAGCTAACTGGATTGTTCATGGATACTTTGTCCCCTTTCTTATGAGATAAGATGATTGGTAGTGTGTCCTCTAGCTTCACAGACCTGGTGACTATTGGCCAGAGATTATAAGAAGGAATCAAGAACGGTAAAGTGTTTAAAGCTTCCGAATATTCTAATGGTGCAAAGAAATACCTTGAGAACTTTCAGAAGAAGAAAGAGGTAGAAGAAAATTTGTCTCGACTGAGAGAAGAGGAACTCACTGTAGGCCTCAATACATTGATCAATCACAAGTAGCAGTTGTTACTCCTACAATCAATGCTCAACCAGTTCAGGTCCCTCAACAACAAAATATTATGTAGAATCATAATCGTTATGTAGGGAATAAGGCTCAATTTGATCCCATCCCTATGACATACACTGAATTGTATCCTACAATGGTGCAGAAGGGTTTGATTACAACTAGGCCTCTTATTCCTTGAAATCCTCCTCCAGCCGAGTTCAGATCTGACCTTCACTATGAATTTCATCAGGGAGCTGCCGGTCATGATTTAGAGAGCTGCTATGCATTGAAAAACAGAGTGCAAGAATTGGTGAAAGCAAATATTCTCACTTTCAAAGAGGCAGGTCCTAATGTTATCAACAATCCTTTGCCAAAACAAAGTGGCTGAAGACTGAGTCGGGGTACCCTCAAGTCACTTCCTAAAGATAGTGTTTCAGACAGGACGACTCATCCTTGTTACTGATTAGTCACTAGGACATCTTTATTTCTGTTTGCATTTTCCCCTTTTTATGTTAAAGTTGTTGCTTTCAAATACTATTTGTACTTCCATGTTAATTTTAATGAAATGAGCATTGCACTGTTTTTATTCAAATCATTTTCATTTACATGCTTTTAAAAATACGTCTTGTTTACTCTCTTTATCAAACTTTTGTTTATGCAAAGATTTGAGGGAGGATGATAAAAATTAAATACCCATAATTGTTGCTGGTATGCTTTCGAATAAAACTTTGTCGAGGATATACAGGCACTGTTTCAACTCCCAAACACCAGAGCAATAAGGAAATTAATCCCTTGTTCACCCCTTTGAGCCTAGAAGTTGGAGTTTCTTTCTATACGAAAAAACCCGTAATCTTAACCTGGGGATGGGTAGTTCTCAGTTAATTTAATTGTGCATTCAATTACAAGAGAAATTGTGCAAGAAACCTTTCAATAAAGGTCGCGATCAAGATTTCCTTTGCATATAGCAAGAAGTGTCAAAGATGATCTCAAACAAAAAATGACAAAGATGGTTCCTCGTAATCATTGAGAAAGGTAGTCATTATCTTTCCAAAATGAAAAATGGAATGAAAATAAAAATCAAAAGAAAAATCCCGCTAAGTCAAAACCTATGAAGGAGACTTAGACAAAAAACTGGGGCATCCCGTTGACTGTAATCTCAAACAAAATAGTTCAGGAAAAAGTTGGGAATAATAAATTCAATCAGAAGAGGTCTTCAAATCCTCAAAATTCTCCACCAGAGTCGATAAATGTCCTCAAAATAGAAAAATGATGTAAGAAGAAGTGACTGCCGTCTCAAAAATCCATTAGCTTCTGAACCATCGTCATTGCTACCATCAGTGCAATTCCAAAATCTCTTGGAACCTGAATTCATATTCTGAGTTAATTGAATGTAGGACTGAAGAACATCAAGAAGATTAGGTTGGGTACAAATAAATTTTGAGCCTTTATCCTTTATTTCTTAAACATGAACCAGACCATGTTACAACCCTCAAATGATCTAATTGAAGCCAGGTTTATTTTGAAAGCATACTACAACAAGTTTGCGTAAACTGACTCGTAAGATCTTTTGCAAATCATTTGTCTTGGTATGTTCATGCCTTTTCTTTCTCTTTCACTTACAAAGTATAAACTAATGCATTTTAACCAGTGATGCATTTTCCATATACCAATAATATCATTTCAAAAATGATTTTGAATTCAAAACTTTTGCATGAACTTTGCATTAAAATTACCATGTTTGAATGAACAATTTTGCTTGCAAATAAGCTTTCCTCGTCAAGGAATTTCAAAGAGCTGAGAAACTTGGTCAGTGACCCTATCAGGGGAAAGTATCTTCCAGATCCAGTTGCAAATCAGTACAATATTTGTTTCTCAGTGCGAGTTTTCTCAGAATTGGTTAGCCAAAAGATTATTTTCAAGACTCGTACTGGGGAATTCCTTCCCAACAGTCATTTCAAGAACTAAAACCATAATCAGTTTATTTCCAACAAATATCTCAAGAACTGAAGCCATGATTAGTTTATCTCCAACAATCATCTCAGAACTGAAGCCATGATCAGTTTATCTTCAATAGTCATTTCAGAGCTGAAGCCATGATTAGCTCATTTCCAGCAACTTTCGACTGAAGCCATGATCTGTTTATCCTCAATAGTCAGCTAATCTGGGACAAATCCCCAAGCATCTATTCATAACATCATCAGTTCAACAGAATTTGCAAGTGTGACAAATTTGGGTTCATGATGTTTTCTTCCCAAGCAATTTGGTAGAGTTCTTCGTGTTAAGGAATCAAACTTCCAATCTTACCTCGATAAAAGAGTCAAACTTCATTGTCGTAAATGTCGGCATTACATGCATAGATCATTCAATATCATGCATAACAAAATTCACACATAATGCATAACAAGAGTGTTTCATCCTCATTTTGCATTTCCCGAGGTCTTGTTGCAATCAACATGTCACCTTGAGATCAAAGTCAAACTTACTTGGAACCTACCATAATAGATGTCAGTTCGTCTGTTTCTCTCTTTCCATCCAATGCTAATCTTGGATGAGTTGTTTCTCTCTTTCGTCCAATGCTAATCTTGGATATGTCATGATCTTCTGCTGCCATCCAAAGCCAATATTGGATGTTGTTATACTTTCTTTCAATTAAAGCCAATATTGAATGTTAGGATCTTTTGTTTCCATTCAAAGCCAATATTAGATGTTGTTCCCTTTTCTTTCATCCAAAGCCAATATTGGATGCCATGACCTTTTGTTGCCATCCAAATCCAATATTGGATGCCACCATATTTTGTTGCCGTCTAAAGGCAATATTGGATGTAGTAACATTTTCTTTCTATCCGAAGCCAATATTGGATGCCATGATCTTTTGTTGCCATCCAAAGCCAATATTGGATGCCACCATCTTTTTTGCTGTCCAAAGCCAATATTGGATGTCTTGATCCTTTTTGCTATCCAAAGCCAATATTGGATGTCATGATCTTTTGTTTTCATCCAAAGCCAATATTGAATGTTGTTACCTTTTCTTCCATCCAAAGCCAATATTGGATGTTGCTATCTTTTGTTTCTATCCAAAGCTAATATTGGATGTTGTCATCTTTATTGTTGTCCAAAGCCATTATTAGATGCCATGATTTGTCTCACCTTATTCAAAGCCAATATTGGATGTTGTGATCTTTTCTCTTGTCTAAAGCCATTATTAGACATTGAGTTTTCCACTCATTCAAAGCCAATATTGGATGTCGCGATCTTTTGTTGCCATCCAAAGGAAATATTGGATGTTGTGATCTTTTCCCTCGTCTAAATCCATTATTAGACGTTGAGTTTTCCCTTCATTAAAAGCCAATATTGGATGTCGTGTTTCTTTTCCGTCCATCGTCTTTCCTGGACGACTCTGATGTAGCTTCAGATTTGGTCTCATCCCACATCTAATGTTCTTCTAGATGCTTCTGATTGTCTTTTCTAGAGAGTTTCTTGCCTCATTCAATTCCATTCTTGGATGTCGCTGCTTGCCTTCTCGGGTTTTATCTCTTTTTTCCAATTATTAATGGTTACTCTTTGTCACCCTGATAGATATCCAAAAATATCTTGTTGTTTCCCTAGCGTGTATTTCCATATCATTTCATCTGAACTACTATAACTTTCCAGTTTCAAGTCTTTCCATATTGCCACAGAGTCTGTCTCATCTCATACACCATTCAAAAACTATATGTCAAAAAAGAGTCCATGCATTCATTCATAACATATGCTATCATCTCATCTCATCAGGGACGGAATTCAGGTTTGTTTGTATTTAATTACTTTACACCTATCTGGCTAAAAGATAATTAAATAGAGGCAACTGTTGTACCCTAAATTTTGCCCCTAACTTTTTTCAGTCGCACTCTCATATCATATTTTATCATTTGGTCACAATTATTAATAAATAGCTTCATTCATCACATTTGCATCCTATCTTTAAGTTTGCTCTTGTGTTGTTGAGTAACTTCTAATCAAAATACAAAAAAATATTTGTCTTTGTCTTTGTATATTTGTGTTTTATAGATACCGAGTCAAAGTATCTGACAAATAAGGTTTTCCGATATTATTTCCATAAAATCTCTATTTACAAAGAAAAATAATTAATTTTTTTTCATTTTTTTCACTGTACAACCGATTGCACAATGTGAAATTTTGAAAAATCAGCAATTTCAAGCTTGTCAAATTTTGGCTCCATTTTTTCTTCATTTTTGACAGATATATCATTAATTCAAATTTTGGCTCCAATTTTTCATTTTTTGAAAGATATATCATTAATTCAAATTTTGGCTCAAATTTTTCATTTTTTGAAAGATATATCTGTGATATGGTGGCAGAACCGACTGTTATACTGGTTTGCGTTTTGTATTCGCAAATGTGCGGTAAGCAAGAGTCGCCACCGACTTTTCTTTTATCCAACAAAGGAAAGGGTGAAAAGAACATAAAAAGACATTTTTCGAGATTTTCTGAGTAAAGTGGGTAGATTATGGAAAGGGAAGGTGTTAGCATCCTTTCCATCCGTGGTTTTCCACAGGCTCTTAGGTACTTGCTCATTTTTGAAAATTGCTTTCGTGTTTGTGTGTTTTAAAAAGGTTTTTTTTTTGCTTTATGATAACTCTTGTATCAGTCCTCAAGAGTGTGATAAAGCATTTTTTGAAAAGAGTTTTGAAAGGGTGGTGTAAAAATGAATTAAATTTGAGCAAGTACTTAAGAACTATCTACCTACTTGAAAAAGGGCGTTATTTTCCTCCTTTCCTTTAGATAGCGCTATCCTACTATTAATTAGTAGGTAGCCCTATCGTTGGATGTTGAGGGACTATCATAAGGGACGTTTATGGTCATTGAAGGCAACATGTAGAGATACCTTAGCATTTCTAAGAGACTGTCATCATATATTCGTAGGCAACATCGAGGGACAAGATCATTTCTTGTAGGCAACTCGAGAGACATTAAGGTACTATGATCTTTATGATGACTTTGAACGGAGGGTCTTTGCTAAGAGTATCCCTACATTCGAGGGACATCACCATTTCCAAAGGCAGCCAAAGTGGGAAATACCCTAGGGGTTCAAGTGTGCAATAGTGTGTTTTTCCAGGTATTTTATCTTGATGTTAGTGATCTAAGATTAATTGGTTAGTTCTTGCCATACACGCCTAATTTACTAGCAGTTTATATACAGGCATATAATATAGTGAAAAAAGTAAAACCTACAGCTATTACAAAGCTTCAAGGCAATTACAATTATATCTTACTGAAAATGTAAAATGCAGAAATTAAAACCCTAATTAGACTATTACAAACCGGGCACAGTTACATAATAAAATAATAGTACGAGAATAATAACACGCAAAAATTGAGACAAGAATAAGTTCAAAACCCTAAAAATCTAATTGCTTAATGAAAATATTTTTTGGTATTTTATGAAAAAAACTTGAAATTTAACCTAATTTCTAATTGATTTTAATTAAAGAAAACCAGTTAAAATTTAATTAATTTAATTTGCAAGAATTAATTTTAATAAAAAAAAACTAAGTCCTAATTTTTATGATTTTATGATTTAAAAAAAAGGATTTAAAAAAATATATAAACTAAAGAAAGGAAAATAAAGTAACAAAAAAAAATGAATGGGCCTGGGGTGAGAAACCCAAGTTGGGGGGTGCATCACTGAATTTCCAAGGCCCAAATCAGGTGGCCCACAACTGCGTTGGATCTGGTGTTGTCACGTCTGGAAGGTTCACCATGGGGATGCAACCCAGGAGCACTGAATCTGAGATAATGAAGATCTGATGATGATGGTGTGAGGATACATGATGTGCACTCTAGAGCTTGAAGCGCTGGATCCATATGAAACCTGTTAGAAAAATAAAACTCCAGACTTGGGAATCAAACCCAGGTCTTCCACTTCATGCGCGTTCTTCCTTACCACCAAGCCATGTTGTCATTCATGAATATACGTGAGATAAAAATATAATATGTAAAATTTAAGTCAAATATATTAACAAACAAAACGCGCGCATGGAGTGGGACCCTGGATTTCAAATGAGCCAATCATAGAAAGCTATCCAGCCACTCCAGCGCAGGAAGGGTCAAACCACCCCTCATGGTGGTTGACCGTTGTCTTCTCCGGCGAGACTAAAATTGGAACCTGTGGAATACGATGCTTCCAATCCAAAAACTTGGCCTACACCCCTTAAATCATAGGATGCGAATCCAATGGTGGTGGTCGTTTGGCCTGAAAGTCCCTGTACAGGGAGACATGAAGCTTTCCTGAAACTTTGCCCTAACAATGGAAAAGCTTCATCCCTATGTCAAAGTAACCATGTGATGGCTCTAAACATTCATGAACATCAGTGCAAACATTAATATGAACATAAAAATGATTTATATTAGAGTATGTCATACTTTTGAATTCAAGAAAAATACCTAATCTGGTGATGTATGGTCTGAGCGTTTAGGAGTGTTACAAGACATGAGATTGACATGGATGGACTCCCGGGACCTTCAGAAGTGTGATGGAGTGTTTATATTTGATAGAGAATGGCTGGATCATATGCTATGAGTTACACCTTCTCTTTGACTTTCTTTGAAATTTTTGGGGTTCTTTTTAGAGGCAGCTACGCATGGTTTGGCTTGGCATATTGTCATGTATATATAGTGAATCCTATTAGGTTAAAACAAAACCAAAAGAATCAAATATAATCATGTTTTTTATAGCATAAGGATTTGATTCAAAACTTGCTAAAATAAGAAGATCTCCTTCTCCTTTTGTCCCATGCGTTTTGCTTTGATATGCCAACCTATCTTGTCCCTTATTTGCATTTTAATGGATAAAATATCAAAATAAACAATATAAATAATAAAATAATGTATTAATGAGCTCAAAGGTCGTAGGCCATGTTGGAAACAAGTTTCAAGCATGAGAAGATGGGCCCATTTGGAAAAACAATTTCAAGTTTCGTCAATATTGGCTTCATGCACTTTTCCAAATATTGGTCAACTTTAGCAATGCATATATCTCATTTTTAACCCTAAGAGGGTTTTCTTGGACTTTTTGGAGAGCTTAGGATGTCCTCTAAACAACCCTTTTGGTTTAATTTCAATTGGATCTTCCATGTTCATGTAAGGAGCTTTGACCCAAAATGTGTTTTTGTTGACTTTTTGAAAGGACCTATAATGCATGACCTTGTATCTTTTAAATGAGTAATTTCTTAATCTTGAGGGATGAAGAGAAGTTTTAGGAAATTTTATTCTCTTCAAAACGAGCCTTGGTGGAAAAATTTCTGATAAAGTATGCGAAAGTTATGCCTGGTCAAAGTTTGGTTGACTTTTCCGATAGAAACCCTAATTTGCCATTTTTTACTTTTGATGAGTTAGGAGAATTTCTTGAGGAATCATGATCAACCCTTGATCAAATGATGGATATTACTTCAAAATTTTGATGTTGACCAAAAATCTTAAAGTTTGACTATATATAGGCCACAATTGACTTTTGACCTAGTATAGTTGATTCTCAGGCATTTGAGCAGTTGACTGAGCAAACTTGTTGTGTAGGGCATGAAATTTGGAATGGATAAGCTTGAGGACATATTAGGGCCATGGAAAACATTTTATACCCTTGGAGCTCAACCATTTTGGTGAAAATGGGAACCCTAATTTGAGGTTTATTGCCTTAGGAGGAGAATTTGTCTGGTCAATTCTTAGTCATCCTAGGGCAAGTTGGGGACCTTAATGGACATGTCTTGAGTAAAATAAGAGGGCAAATTTTGGGGTACAACAATATCATTAATTCAAATTTTGTCTCCAAGAACTAATTACTAAACCACCACTAATCCCAAGCCTAAACTCTATAAATAGAGCCTTCATTTCATTCAAATTTCAAGCTTTTGATAGCCAAATCTACCTTGCTAAAAAATCTCTCAATTCAATACATCTACCAAATTCACTCAAAGCTCCATTTTCAAAAAAAAGTTAGTAAGCTTTTCATTGAAGCTTACTAATATTTGAGTTAAACTTTCATCCAAACACTTATTCTTCATCAATTCTCTACATCCAAGCTTGGGCAATTGATTCTTGGGGCTGAATTGAAGCAAATTGTTGAAGTTGTTTTGATAACTCTCTAGATATACCTTTGGTAAGTTGGATTTTTCATCTTTCACAATGTGATCTCTTGTTGATCTTTGGGCTTGATTCATTGAGCATTATTTTGTGATTCCATTGGTGCTATTTTCTTATAATTTGATGGAATTTTTGTGCTCAATTGAATCCATGATCATAAGGTGTTTGATGGAATGTTTGAACAAGAATTTGGCCTTTTGAAGTGATGTTTTTCTGTTTTTAACAGGGTGTAATCGATTGCTGTAATAGTGCAATTGATTGTCACAACAAATTTTCACGTTTTTTTGAAAAAAAAACACTGATGCAATCGATTGCATCAATAGTGCAATTGATTGAAACAAAACAAAAATGCATTTTCTGCCTTGTTTTGGGTCTGTTTTGATCCATCTCTCCTTTTCTACTCACTCCTTTTGATTGTTGATTTGGATTGCAATTTTAAATGTCCAATTTCTCTTTAAATTCAATGGACTTTGTGTCTAGATGAAGTTGGATAAATATTCACTAATTCAAATCTACCAAAGAGTGAATTATTTAATTCATTTTTGGTGCTTTGGATTCATGATATGTTTAGTACTTTAATCCATCTAGATGAGTGATTGAATTTAAAGATGAAAGAAATTTGAGGTAGTGATCCAAATTAGCTTATCATTCCCCTTCCTCTTCATCTTATCACTTTCTTTTTTATTTGTGCTACATGTTAAAGGATAATGATCTCTATATAATTTATCTAAATGTGAAATACATAGATTGCTATTGACCGACCTCAAAATAGGTGTGGCTTCTACATAAGTCAACTTACAATTGCTTAACATAGCATTAAATTTTGTCCCGATTCGAGAAAATGATCATTCATGGCCAAAACCTATGTTTGCAAGCCCAAGTTTGTTAATTTGAACCCTTTGATCCAATAACCTTGAGATTCATTGTTAGGAGTCTTTGGTTCTACCAATCCTCTAATGGATCTTCATCAATTTTGGTCAACGCGGATCATTTAATCATCTTTGATCATTAAATGTTGCCTTGAGGATTCTTAAATGGATGATATACTTGACAAAAAGCAAATGCAACTTTTTGTTGAGAGGCTTTGGTTCTATCAATCGTCTAATGAGTTCCAAATGCAAGTTTCAAGATGGTCATCCAACTAACCATTAACTTCTAACAATTGACTTTACTTCATGCTTTTATTTTATGCTCTTTACTTTATGTACCATTTACTTTAAGAATTTACATTTCATGCTATTTTCATCTTTGCTCACTTGAGCATTTACTTTTATGTAATTTTTATTTTGCTCACTTGAGATTTTCTTTTCCTTTTGAAGACACTTAATAATCAACATGAACCATAAAAAACATTAATGATACTTGGACTACTTGGTTACTATCCTTGGCATTATGGAGTATTGGACTTCTTGGACTTAGGAATAGAAACCTTGGCCTATGTTGGAGACCTTGTGACCTTAATTAAAATTTTGTCTGGAGCTCTTGAGGTTTTCCTCAAGATATTGGGTTGTTTGTTTATTTTGTGTGCAGGTTATTGTGATTACACACTTTGTCTGTAATATGGAATTCATCAGTATACAGCCGTTAGTCTGCCCAATTTTTGTGAAGACTTAATACATTTGAGGTTTGGTCTTTTAAAGAGGTTCGGTATCCTTTCTTGGTTTCAATTCAAAGAATGGGAATTCTATCTTGACTCATAATGTCAAGTGTTGGCTTCTTGTTGGTTAGATGGTTCTCTTCCTTAGCTTTTACCTTATGCTTTAGGATAGTCCCTTCATCTCCTTCCGTCTTCTTTAATTTCCAAAATCTTCTCCCTCCTTTTGAAAATGCTTCTCGTTTTTAAAACTCGAACCACTTTTATAATAGACCTCGACTTTGCCGAGTGCCTTTTCTTTTAAAACTTCTTTTCTTTTAACAAACTTCAATTCATTTAATCATACTTCGACATCTTTCAAAATTAACAAAAACAATTCAACTCATTCAAACTCTTTTGTGCGCTCGATCACCTTTACCATTCAAACCTTTTTTCAAGATGAGACATGATTCATTGATAGTCTAGCAACATTCTCCTATCCCCATGGTTATAAAGGTGTCGACTTTTCCATTTGAGTACTAGAGGCGTTCTCAAACCCTCACTCTTACTGTCGCATGGTGCACCTTTCCCACACCTTGTGGGTGTTAGTCAAGATTTCTCTCCTAAGAATGACGACTTGTCTCTTCGTTTAAAATCAATCAATAAACAATTCTTTTCTAGCCGAACTACGGTCCTCTGACTTTCCCATTGCACGAGGGAGTACGTAGGCACTAAGTCTTACGACCCAAGGAGAGCAACAAAAATAATAAATAACATTTCATTTTCTTTTACAAATACTCATTCATTCTTTTCCTTTAGCAAGTAAACCTTTACATAACACTCCTTTTAAAAGAAACCAAACAAAGTGGATCCCGCGGATTACCATAGATGCTTAGGGTGCTAACACCTTCCATTTTCATAACTGACCCCCGTACCTCGATCTCTGATCTTTTATTTCATTATGGGTTTTGTTCGCTTTTTTACCATTTCCCTTTGGAAAAAATAAAGTGCGGTGGCGACTTCATTGTGTTGAGATAAGTCAGTTGATGGCTTAAATCTCAAATCTCTACGGCTATATTCCTTTTCCTATGCAATATCGTTCATCTCTTCGTCTTTTCCGATGATGCACGCGCGAAAGTTGTACTAACAGAAGATAAATCCCTGATTGCTGCTGGGGATGAAGAATGTGATTCTTCAATATTTGTTGAAGTTGAATTGCTGGGAGATGAACTTTCGTGGCTAGAGAAATAAACTCTACTAGGGAAAGAAAACTCTGTAAACTGCTTGGGGATTTTTATGAAGCCCTGTTGGGGAACCCAAGAAGTTTATGAACCAAGTAGAAGAAATATCCAAGATGTTAGGGAGATGATTGAAGCTTTTTATCTATTAAGAAGATGCTAGAATGTCTGAAATTGTTAGGTTATATACTGAAGACATGACAGTAACTTTGCAGGAGGACGTCTCTGTCTTTATACCTACTGGGGAATGTATCCTTACTGATGACGAACTCTGCAAAGATAGTCCCCTATGGATGGTTACTCCATGGGGATTTTGTGGATGGTTTGAATGTTATCCTAACTCCTGGAGTCTAGAGTAAATGTTGATCAAGGTGATAAGCCTTCTACTGATAGACAAGTGACAAGATGACGGGATATAGTCGTACACTTTAATCCCTAACTTTTTCCTGGACTGTCCTTTCAGATTTTCAATCCACCAGGATAACCTTTTTTGCCCAAGCCGCTTTTTCAGGTTTTCGACTTGCCGGGTGTATAGCTTTATTTATATATCCCTAATTTTTCCCCGAACTCCTTTGGTTCGTCGGGATGCCCTTACTTTTGCCTAGGCCAGTCAACCTAGCGGGTCTTTTTTCATGCGTAGTATTTTCCGACTATATCCATGTTCACAGGGTGCAAACAATTGTCACTGTCCATAGTAGTAAGTGTTGCAGCACTTCCAAAAAATGTTTTCTTGATCGCACGTGGCCCTTCCTGTTCAATTCCTCAATTGATTCAGATGGAGGTCTGCCTCTGGCTATTTGACGCTTTTGTGGGATTCCTTGAATCTTGACTCGATTGCTCCCAGATCAGTTTAGACACCATGTCATGTCTCTTGATTATGAAAGGCCTGTTATTGGAAATGTCTTTCAATCTGAGGTGAATTTGTTCATTGAGAGGATTTTCGTTCATTGAATATTTGTCGTGCGAATTTCTCTGTTGTTGAACAATTAGTTATATACAAACAGTGGTATTAAAAATGCAAAGCTTATGTCTGTCTTGAAGTTTTTGAAAATTCATTTTTTAGTAAAACAAAATTTGTAAGAATGTGATATCAACTCAGGATTTATAGCAAACCTTACAGGAGTCAGGATACCTTTTTGTAACAATATGCTTTCGAACTAACCCATGCTTCAGCTAAGACTTTTAGGGGTTGTAATATGGCCTGGTTCACGGTTTAAGAAACAAAGGATAAAGGTTCTAAATTTATTTGTACCCAACCCGCTCTTCGTGATGTTATTCAGTCATATACTTAGTTAATTGTGCATTTAGATCCCAATTGAGTTCTGGAATCTTGTCCATGATATTCCGGTGATGGTTCAGATACTAAAAGTTTATTTGAGAAGGAATTCATTTTTGTAACCTTTTCTTTTTGTTGAGGATTTGTAGAAACCTCTTTTTTATTATTTTATCATCCCTACCTTTTTCCTGAACTGTTTCTTTTGTGATTACAGTCAGCGGGATGCCCCGGTTTTTTTTCTTAAGTCTCCTTCATAGGTTTTGACCTAGCGGGATTTTCTTTTGAGAGATAATGACTACCTGTTTTAATGATTATGTGGAACCATCACCATCTTTTGTTTTGGAAGGATACCTCTGACACTACTCGTCATGTACGAAGGGAATGCTTGTGATTGAATGCATCATTGAATTAACTGAGAAACTACCCTGTCCCAAGTTATGATTAAAGGTTGACTAGAGATTATCTTCCTTATAACTCCACTATTTAGGACTTGAAACAACGCTTGTACATCATTAGCAAGGTATGTTCTAAAGAATATTGTAGAGATTATGGTATTACTTTCGTCATCCTCCCTTTAAAGGATTACAAATTTTAATCGAAAGTCGAATATCACAAAAAGGAAGTAAAAGCATAGTTTCAGTATAGTGAAAACGAATGGATTAATTCAAGACAAACATATGAAATGCATTAATGGAGTAACAAAGTTTGACATAAAGTAAGTGTTCGAACAATCAAAAGAAATTACAATTTGAGAATTCAAATGAAATAAATGCTCTCAATCTTGGCCATGATTCGACATGGGAGCAGTGATCACGTCGGGAGTCTCAGGAGGGTCTAATTCAACATCCTTGGCGTCAATCATATTTTGAATCTTGTATTTTAGTGCCCAAAAATCGTTAGTATAATGTTCAGGGCTGCCATAATGATAGGCACACCTTGCATCGAGATTGTAGTTAGGAGAAGAAGTTTTGGGGTTTGGATGAGATTCTATCACCATAATCAGATTCATCCTAAACATCTGTTGCAATGCTGGAGACAATGGCATGTTTATTTTGATAAACTGTCTCTTGGGCTCGTCTTTCCTTTGCTGATTACCTCGTTGTTGTTGTCGCACTGGTGTAGGATTAGAAATCATAACTGCCCCAACAACTTGATGACAATCTTCTTTACCATGATCCTTATGGCCGTACATAACATTAGCCTCTTTCTTCCCATTGAAAGGATTCTTCACAGCATTTGAAGACACAACCACCTGAATTTTCCCACTTATGATTCCAGCTTCTACTTTTTCACCTGTCAATATCAGCTCGATGAACCCAGCTGAAGAGCTTCCGATCAAGTGGTTGAAAATGGACCAGACAATGTACCCAAGAACATATCTACTAGCTCTCTATCATACAGAGGAGGCTGGACTCTTCCTGCAAGATCTCTCCATTTCTGGGCATAATCTTTGAAGCCCTCGCTAGAACCCATAGACATGCTTTGAAGTTGTGTACGGGTTGGAGCGAGGTTAGCATTGTATTGGTATTGCTTGTAGAAAGCAGCAACCAGATCCTACCAGGTGCGGATGTTGATTCCCTCCAACTGATAGAACCATTCCAATTGAGTCCCCAATAAACCTTCTTGGAAGAAATGCACCCATAAATTCCTATAAGCAGTGTGAGGTTGAATCTTCCTAACATAAGACCTCAGATGCAGTTTAGGACATGAAACCCCGTCATATTTAGCAAACGTGGGAACCTTGAACTTTGGTGGGATGACCACTCTAGAAACCATCCTTAATTCTTCAAAATCCAGACCAGGTACCCTTTGAATTTCCATGGCGTTGAGACGATCCTCCAGCTTCTTTTATTTGTCATCAGCAAGAGGATATTGTTCTTCTGCGTAATCATCCTCTTCTTCATCGGTCTCTAGGTTGCGGTCTTCTTGTTTTGGCTTCTCTTCCTGATTGTCTCCCTCATTTGACGGAGTTGTGAATTATAGAGCTCGCTTGGCTGGTCCTCTGAGTCTCCTTCCCATATTCAGGACATCCACTGGTTTCTTGGCCTTTTTCTTCTTGTCTTTGAGAATGAGATCCTTCAGGTTCTCTTGTCCCTTAGCCAGAGCAAGGAACATCAGCTGGAATTAAGCACTTTGGGTTTGAAGTTATTTAATATTCTGTTCGAGATCCATTTCTTTTTGCTGAAATAAACAACGAAAAGATAAGAAACATGTCCTTGAAATACCTGTAATGATATGTATGCCATATTTATGCGATGTTTTCAAGAATCTCACAGGGTAAACACAAAAAAATGTTTGAATTTTTTTTGCAAATTTGAACGAAGAACTTCGTATCATTGAATGTCATTCTATGAGAATCAAGCTCACCATGTCGAGTGGGTCATAGCCTCTGACTCAAGTTATTGTGCTTTGGTCTTTTGACGGCATTGGCTACAGGAAAATAAATCCCCTTGCCCCTTACTAGATGTCTGGTTCATCATAACCTGCATCACAAGCCCTAGAAATCCTTGATATGGTTAGTGAAATGAGAATGGATGTTATGATGCATGATGTTATGTTTGAACAATTTAATCACACACAAGAAAAACACACATGACCTTAGGTTTAGGCTTGTATGGGGTTTATAGGAAAGTACCCTCTTGAAGTTTAGTTGGTTTAACTTGTCTTAGAAAAGTAACCGTGTTCTAAGGAGTCTCATATCACTGACCTTTCTTTTAGGCATTGTTTTAGCTCAAGCACCAAAGTATTGCGGCCAAAATATCCCAAAAGTCCAATCACAATGAGTGTAACATCGAGTATCAACCAATCTTCGGTCAGAACCAAAGCCGACCATCTCACTACTTTCTAATGGCTTAGGATGAGTCAATTAAAGGTTCTAAAGGTCAGTTAGCCCTTAATGACATTATCAGGAAGCCTAATATTATCCTTGACTAACTCAAGGAACATTAGTACAAGCCATAGTATCACGCTAACGTAGCTATCACTTCGTCCATATCGGTCTATGTTGTACAACTTCCATGATTTATTGCTACTTACCTAAAAAGGTGCCCTAGATCCGAGTGTAGGATATTTTAGTAACAACCCAAACAAGCCCTCAAAAGTAAAGCATACAAAACACACAATGTAAAGCAAATTTAAAATGATCTAACTCTAAGGTAACCCCACTTTTTATAAGTATATCCCCAGCAGAATCGCCAGTTCTATGATACGGTGGCAGAACCGACTATTTATACTGGTTTTGCGTTTGTATTCGCAAATGTTGCGGTAAGCAAGAGTCGCAACCGGATTTTCTTTTATCCAACAAAGGAAAGGGTGAAAAGAACAGAAAAAGAACTTTCAAGAGTTTTGAGTAAGGGGGTAAATTATGGAAAGGGAAGGTGTTAGCACCCTTTCCATCCGTAGTTATCTACGGGCTCTTAGATGCTTAGCTCATTTTAAAATACCTTGTTCTTTGTGTGTTTGGAAAAGTATTTTTGAAAGCGCCTTAGTGCGGAGAACCTTGTAATGTTTCTCGGAATGGTAGAGAATGTATACAAAGTGTTTGAAAATGTTTTTGAATGAAGTTTTGTGTAAGTGTAAAAATTGTTTGAGCAAGCATCTAACAACTATATACTTTACTCGAAAGGTTGTTATTTTCCTCTTTTCCTTTAGACAGTGCTATCCTACTATTAGTGAGTAGGTAGCCCTAGTCGTTGAATGTTTAAGGGACAATCGAAGGGACGTTTATACAGTCACAAAGGAAACTGGGCAAGAAAATTTAGTAACTACTCTAGGGTTTTTAAGATCATACAAAGGCAACATCGAGAGGGTCATCGAGGGACTTATGATCTTTAAACCGGAAGGTAGCCACTAAAATCTCTCACGTTTTGAGAGACGTGACTGGTTTTCCGAAGGAAACGAAAGTGGGGATACCCTAGAGGTGTATATGTGAGAGTGTGTTGTATTCATTTATTTTTGTCTTGTGTTAGGTATGCTAGCGTTTGATTATTATGTTCTTAACATACAATCCTATTTGTCATGCATCTAGACAGTTAATAGTGTGCGGGCATTTAAAGTGCGGAAGTGTAAATCTTAAACTATTACAAGGCTTCAGGGAGGGGGATTATTACAAGTCCAAAAATGGGGGAAATAAAAGCAGTAAATCTAAAGTCCTAGTTTAATTCTATTACATCCCATAAGCAAGTACATTAATATGAAAATAAAGTAGAAATATCAAACGCGCGCGAAATGGAAAAAACGTCTAAACCCTAAAAAGGAAAATCTTTTTGCTTGTTTTTGTTTTATGTAAGAAAATTTTTTATTTATAATTAATTAAATAATATAGATCTAAATAAAAAATGTTAATTATTAAATAAAATTGAAATTTAAAAAGAAATTAATTCTAAGTTTTTTTGTATTTTTGTTATGAATAAAAGAAGTTAAATGAATTAAATCCTAAGTCTATTTATTTTTAAATTAAATAAAAAGTTAAAGTTATTATTTAATTAATTTACCAAGTTAATTTAATTAAAAAAGACTAACCTAATATTTTTATGCTTTTTTTAATTTTAATGTTGTAATGAAATAAAATTGATTAAAAAAGAAATGTTAATTAAAACAAAATAAAGAAAATTGAAATGGGTCTGCAAACAAAATGAAATAGGGGGTGCGCTTCAAAGAAGTATCAGGCCTATCATCAAGAGGGCCCATGAACTGTAAAAATATTTAGGGGGGTGAGAATAAACAAAAACCCCAGGCCCAATGAAAAGAGGGCCCATGCGCCTGTGGGATCTACAACACAAAGGTTAGAAAAAAAATAAAAATTGCTTCCTGTCTGGGTCGAACTAAGGACCTGGCAGAGGAGTGCCCTACGAATGGTGTTCTTTGATTCAAGTACCTAAGCTCACATGTAACATGTTAGATCTACTCAAAACATCAATAATAATATGAATGCATGCATAAAACTGATTTAAATTACATAATTTAGAAGATTTGAGATTCAAAATTTTACCATAACCGTAGGATGGTTATGAGGAGGGTCTGGGACGTGTAAGACTTGAACCTGGGCTCTGGAGGACTCCTGGAAAACTCAGGAGAGGGTTGATGATTTTGGTTTGGGTTGATAGCGCCTGGAAATAAAGTTATAGATTTTGCAACTTTTTTTAATTTTTTTAGAGAATTTTGAGAAGGCTTTTGGAGATCTATTTGAAGAGGAATTTCGTGCTCCTTTTGACTTACATTGTTGTGTATTTATAGAGGGAAGATACGAGTGAACAAACGTGGTAAAGAATCAATGCATTCATGTACTTGGAGACAAGGATAAAACACATTGAAAAATATCCATATTTGTGATATCTTTGCCTCTTTGGTCACTTGCATGAACCTGATCCCTTTGGATGTATCTTGTAAGAAAATATGGGCCTTCTAATAGATCAAATTAAACCCAAATGTCATGGCCCATTATCCTTTGTATTTTATTTGATTTAATTCATATTTAAATGAATAAAAATTCAAATAAAAAAATGAATGGATATATTTAGAGGTCCTTGGACACATCATGAACATATTTGAACTCCAAAAAGTTAGGCCCAATAACTTAAATTAATAAATTTTCTCAATTGAGATTTCATGCATTTCTTTTGAAAATTTCCCAACTTGTGCAATCCATAACTTGCTCAATTTTTATCCAATGAAGATGATCTTTTACTTTTTGGAAAGGCCAAGATGTCCTCTATAATCTCTAATTTAATCAAATTTGAATTTGAAGACTTTATCTTGATGTAAATTGTCTTGCAAAAAAGTGACTTTTGTTGACCTTTTGAAAATGACCTGTAATGTATGAGCATGTATCTTCCAAATGATGCAATTATTTAACTTTAGGATAATAGAGAAGTTGTAGGTAATTGTATTATCTTCAATATGAGCTTATGTTGGGGAAAAAGGATGAAGTATGTGAAAGTTATGCCTGGTCAAAGTTCAGTTGACTTCTCCTAAGGAAACCCTAATTTGGCAATTCTTGACTTTTGATGATCTGAGGACTTTCCTTGAGGAATCATGATCATCCCTTGATAAAATTATGAATACCATTTAAAAATGTTGATGTTGACCAAAAATCTTGAAGTTTGACTATATATTGGCCAGAGTTGACTTTTGACCTAATATATTTGATTTTCAGGCATTTGAGTAGTTGACTGAGCAAACTTGTAGTGCAAGGCATGAAACTTGGCATGGAAAATCTTGAAGACATATTAGGTACCATGGAAATAATTTGAGGCCTTTGCAACCCAAAATTCTTTTTGAGAAGTGAAACTCTAGTTGGAAGTCCATTGCTTAGGAGGAGAAATTGTCTGGCCAATTCTTGGTCAACCTTGAGAAGTTGAGGACCTCAATGAGCATGTCTTGAGTTAAAAGTGGGAGGGAAAATTTTGGGGTAAAACAATTGCCATAGGTTATTTGGAAGTATTAAAGAGTATCTTCTTGAACCTCCTATCTTGCTCCCGCATGTCGAAGGAAGACCATTGATCATGTATCTGACAGTGTTAGATAATTCTACGGGTTGTATCTTAGGACAACAAGATGAAATAGGTAAGAAAGAATATGCCATTTATTATCTCAGCAATAATTTTACTGACTGTGAGTCACGGTATTCTATGCTGGAAAAACCTATTGTGCTTTGGCCTGGGCGGCAAAGCCGTTGCGGAAATATATGTTGGATCATACTACTTGGTTGATTTCCAAAATGGATCTAATTAAGTATATTTTTGAAAAGCCTGCTCTTACTGGGTGAGTTGCCCGTTGGCAGATGCTGTTGTCTGAATATGATATTGAATACCGTACTCAGAAGGATATAAAAAGCAGTGTGTTGGCAAATTATCTTGGTCACCAATCGGTTGGTGATTATCAGTCTGTTAGATATGATTTCCCTGATGAGGACGTTATATTTTTTAAAGTAAAAGATTGTAATGAACCTTTGCCTGGGGAAGGTCCTGATCCTGAATCTCGGAGGGGTATGGTATTTGATGGAGCTGTGAACACTTATGGGAAAGGAATTGGTGTTGTGATTATCACTCCTCATGGATCGCATATTCCTCTTACTGCATGATTGGCATTTGATTGTATAAATAATATGGCAGAGTTGAGGCTTGTATCATGGGTCTCAAGGAGGCTATAGATCTCAGAATCAAAGTTCTGGATGTGTATGGCGATTCAAATTTGGTAGTAAAACAGATTAAAGGAGAATGGGATACTCGTCACCCTGGCTTGATTCCCTATAAAGACTATACTAGAAGATTATTAACCTTCTTTAATAAAGTTGAATTCCATCATATTCCCAGAGATTAAAATCAGATGGAGGATGCTTTGGAAACGTTGGCTTCTATGTATCAAGTGAATACTTGGATCGATGTGCCTCGTATCATAGTGCGACATTTGGATAGACCAGCTCATGTGTTTGCAATAGAGGAAACGCCAGGGGAAAAACCTTGGTATTATGATATCAAACATTTTTTCTAGACTCAGGAATACTCGGCTGGTGCATCAAACAAAGATAGAAAGACATTTAGAAGGTTGGCAGACAACTTTTTTCTCAATGAAGATGTGCTATACAAAAGAAATTAGGACACGGTCTTGCTCAGATGCGTGGATATTCATGAAGCAGACATGTTGATGCATGAGATCCATTAAGGTTCCTTTGGCACCTATGCTAATGGATATTCGATGGCAAAAAAGATGCTTACGACAGGTTATTATTGGCTGACAATGGAATCCGACTGTTATAAATTTGCAAAGAAGTTCCATAAATGCCAGATTTATGCTGAGAAAATTCATGTGCCTCTGAAACTTATCAATGTTATTTCTTCCCAGTGGCCTTTCTCTATGTGGGTATTGACATGATTAGAATGATTGAACCCAAGGCATTGAATGGACATCATTTCATCTTGGTAGAAATTGACTACTTCACCAAATGGGTGGAAGCAGCTTCATATGTTACTAAGCAGGTGGTAGTACGTTTTATCAAGAACAATCTTATATGTCGGTATGGTGTGCCAAGCAGGATTATCATTGACAATGGCTCGAATCTTAATAACAAGATAATGACAAAAATTTATGAAGAATTCAAGATTTTCCATCACAATTCATCTCCTTACAGGCCAAAGATGAATGGGGCTGTTGAAGCTGCCAATAAAAACATCAAGAAGATCATCCAAAAGATGGTTGTTACCTATAAATACTGGCATGAGATGCTCCCTTTTTCTTTACATGGGTATCATACATATGTTCGCACGTCAACAAGGGAAACCCTGTTCTCTCTTGTGTATGGTCTGGAAGCCGTGCTCCCTGTTGAGGTTGAGATTCCCTCTTTACGTTTGATAATGGAGACCAAGTTGTCAGAGGCTGAATGGGTCCAGAACATGTTTGACCAATTGAATTTGATTGAAGAAAAGAGAATGACGTCCTTGTGTCATGGCCAGTTATACCAGAAGAGAATGAAGAAAGCTTTTGATAAGAAGGTCAAGCCTCGTGCTCAGGAAGATAATGTCTTTTAACGCTGATTCTAGGGGAAAGTGGACTCCCAGTTTTGAAGGCCCATATGTTGTCAAGAAATCCTTCTCTGGCGGTGCATTAATTTTTGAAACTATGGATGGAGAGGAGTTCCCATGTCCTATGAATGCTGATGCAGTCAAGAAAAACTTTGCCTAAAGAAATAAAAGAACAACTCGCTAAGTCGAAAATCCCAAAGGGCAACTTAGGCAAAAAGGAGCGTCTCGATAGGCTGAAAACCCGAAAGGGCAGTCTAGGAAAAAATAAGAGACACAAACAGAATAAATTCTTCATGTTAGGTTGAAAACCTGCAAGGGCAACCTAGGAAAAAGTTAGGGATTTCTTGGCAAGTAACTGCGTCAGGAAAGACTTGTCATTGAAGCAAAAATCTTCTTCGATCCTCACCACACTTTAACAGAAGTCGCTGCTCAGGAATTCAAAGTTGTTAGGTATAATAGTGGTCATTGTATTTCAATGTTTATTTTCCAATATATTACCATTTTCTAAACTTTGTAATCATCTATGGGGTCTCGCCATTCACAGACTACCATTCTATTAATAAATTTTGAGCTTTTATCCAATTCTTTGCAATTCTTATTTTTGTTTTGCTTACAAAGACTCCATTTATTATTTATAGTAATTTTCAAAACAAAGAGATTTAATAATAAAACTGTTTTTGAAAAAAATTTACAAATTACCTTTTACTTTAGATTTTATGATTCAAGAATAAACAAAAATAGTGATTCCGAGGATGGACGAACTCTGAAATTTTAGAAGTATGTATTTCCCAGGGAGGTTCTCCTAGGTCACTTTTGCTGGTATGCGTATGATCTTCTTGTGTTTCTTAAATAGTTAGAGATGACACCAATTGATGTATGGTACGGTGTTAGGTTTGTGATCCCATTTTCCTTAGTAAAGTCTTTGTTCATTTTGATTTAGGGTTTGCATGGTCTGAAGCCTCTATCCCATATTCCCCAGTAAGGTCTTTTTTCCTATGATGAAAGTCCATTTTCCCTTTGCGTGCTGAAGTAGAATCATTTGCAAAATTTCGCCCTTTTTCAGTGTTGGCATTTTTGTTGTTGTTTATTTCCCAGAAAACTAGACAATGGTAGTATCTTTTCTAAGAAGTGTTGAAATAGTTGTCGACTTTTTGGGTTTTTCTCCCGCCAAGTGTCGGGTTTGATTTAAAATCCCCATAATTTTTATTTTTTGCTGTATTGTCTGACTTCTTAAATCCCCAAGAAAAGATGAGATAATGTTTCTCTCTGAAAGTTGTTATCCCCATGTGGTTTCATAATTTCTCCCCAGGGAAGTTTGTGTAATTATTGCCCTTGGTTTTGAAAGATGTATTTTGGGAATCCCTCGATGATGTGGTGTTGCCCTCCCCAATGAAGTCAGCATTACAATCTCCAGTGGAAATCTAGATGTTAAAACTTTGTTGTCCCTATTTAAGTTTGTGTGATTGTTCCCCGGTAAAGCCTAGAGAAGGATATTATACCCATGCATCTTGTTTTTGGTTTATTTCTATTAAATTCGTGCTTTGATTATTTTTCTAACCATGTTTCTTCCTAGTGGAGTCAAGTCGTTGAAGTAGGACTTTTTTCCTCATTTGGTGCTTACTTTCTTTTAAATTTTTCTTCCTGGATATGATTTAGCCGAGTGTTGACTTTACCCAAGCTGGTTTTGTCTGGTTATGCCCAGTGTCATATGTTTGCTTTGTCAGCATATACATAATAATATTCATACATACATCATGCATATATGAATTAAAATTCATTGCTCATTTTCATTTATTATATTTTTTGTTGGCATATTACCCTATTTGCAGAGTTATGTTACCCTCTATCCATTAGATTGTCAACCTTAAGCAGAAAGTGTATAAGGTGCTATTTTGGTTGACTATTTCATTCCGGTTTATTTCTGATTTGAATCAGTGTTTCCTGGCGACATTATTATTTTGATTTCTGCAGGCTTTGAGCCCTGGTTTGAGAATGTGCATTTAATTTGCACGAGAAGACTTTACCTCCTCAACAGGAATATATTGGCATTTCCCCAGGAAGTTTTAATTCTCTTGCCAGCAACATTGTTGCACTTCCTTCACATAACAGTAAGTGGCATGTCTCTTTATTTGAGCAACTTGTACTTCCCCAATAAGTATGTTAGTTCCTAGAGAAGATTCATTTGTTACTCCAATGGATGGTAATCTCGTCATTATGGGAGATAATTTGTTGTTGAGATTTTGTACTCCAATTAATGGTTGTCTCGTCATTATGGGAGATATTTCGTTGTTGAGATATTTACTCCGGCGAATGGTAGTCTCATTATTATGGGAGATAGTTCGTTGTTGAGATGTTCACTCCAATGGATGGTAGTCTCGTCATTATGGGAGATAGTTTGTTGTTGAGATTTTGTACTCCAATGAATGGTAATCTCGTCATTATGGGAGATAGTTCGTTGTTGAGATTTTGTTACTCCAATGGATGGTAGTATCGTTATTATGGGAGATAGTTCGTTGTTGAGATTTTGTACTCCAATGAATCGAAATCTCATAATTATGGGAGATAGTTCGTTGTTGAGATTTTTTTACTCTAATGAATGGTAATCTCGTCATTATGAGAGATAGTTCGTTATTGAGATTTTGTTATTCTAATGGATGGTAGTCTTGTCATTATAGGAGATAGTTTGTCGTTGAGATTCTCTTTAAAGAAGTTCACTTGTTTCCAGTCATAAGTACTGATGCTAATCGCTTGTTACCACCGCTAATATTAGTATTTATTAGTATTATATTACGACTTCCATTCCCTGTGAGTCGATGCTACTTTTTTTCTATCTTCTCTGTGAGTGGATAGTTCGCAAGTATCTGTCGATCTTTGTCATCCATTACCTTCTCTCTTCAATATTTGAGTTGATGATGCTTTATCTCCTCTTTGGGATTTACCCCAATAAAGTCGAGTCTTTTGTTAACCAGTGATTTATTTTCTTGGTCGGGTTTTCTTTTGATCCTTGTTCTTTATTTCCCACATCCCCAGTGGTGTCTCGTGTCACTTTTGAATTTGTTCATTTGCATTCATAATCATAAGCATTGCATGGCATCTAACGACAAAAAATAGGGCTTGTTTTATATTTAAGTATCTTCAATCGTATCGACACAAAGATTTTAACCTTCGTATCTCCGGATAGAAGACACTTAAATAAGGGCAGCTGTTGTACCCCCATTTTTCCCCCTAATATTCTTATATCATCTCATATCAACTCAATCACAACAAGGTCACACATTAGGGTTTGGCTACTTCTTCTACTTCATCCTATCTTTAGGTTTGCTCTTGAGGGATCATCAAGCACCTTGAATTGTGTATCTTGTGCATATATTCTTTTAACTAACATCAAAATATGTATAAATGTCTCTTTGAATGTCATATTGTAGGTAATGGCACAATTGCATTCACCTTACCATCTCCTAGCACAGAGGATCAAAACTAGGGTTTGGAATTTAATCAGGAATTCTATTACTTTTTGGGAAATACTTGATTCCTTGCTTCTCTACATATTCATAAGCATCTGTGATTGGAAGTTTGATCGTCAATTTTGGTTTGGAAAGGTTCATTTAGTGAAATTTTTGAATATGTACAAAAATCTGATTTCTTCATGGCCAATTTTAAATGTTCATTTGGGCTCAAATCAAAAAGTTGGAAACATCAAAGTTGGAGTTTGAAGTTTTCTCTCCATTTTTGATTTAAGAATCATCTTAAATGGTCAAGTGTAGAAGGAGATACAATGCTTAGGATTTGGAGCTTTGATTTGTCATCTTGCCTAGCCATAAGGCATGTCACGCGCGTTCCAGTCCCAACATTTCATCTAACAGTTCATGGGCACGCATTCATTATATTATTTCTCTTTGAATTATTCATTGTTTTAAAAAAATTTCAACATGAAAGATCAAGATACATGTGTGAGGTACAATTTTGCTTCAGGAAGTTTCTCAAAATAACTCCTATATTTTAAGATATAATCATGGGAAGAAGGTGTCATAATATTGAATTCTTACCCAGCCACAAGGCATGTCGTGCGCATGGCTTGCCCAGCCAGGCCCGACATTTCATCAAACAGTGCACGAGTATGCATTCATGATCATTTTCTCCATGATTAAATATTTATTTGGATTTGTGTTGAACATGAAAGTTGTTTCTCTCCCTCCTAACTTTTCAATAAGCTCAAAATCATCCTTTTTGGTCCATGGAATCACAAGTTATAGTCATTTAAAGTTGGATGTTTTAATTGTCAAAAATGACAAGTCACTTGGAGATATTTGTGACATGATCATGATCAGTTGAAAGAAGCCATTTTCGAGCTTGATTTCAAGGAGCTTCTAGGTTCCAAATTTTGTTTTCTTCAACATGAAAGTTGTTGACCTTGGTACCATCTTTCCAAGGAACCAAGTGGTAGTTCTGATAATCAAGAAATGGAAGAGATATCAAATGGAAAACATGACTGATCATTAAGGAGGGCATGCAGGTGTTTAAGGGTATTGCACATAAGGCCTCGATGTTGCATCATCACCTATGTTCTTTGCCTAAAAAGACCAAACAAATGCATTATAATTCATGCACATGCCTCCCTCATTTTTTCCCAAAACAGAAAAATTGTTTCCACCCATTTTCCCCCATGTGGTAATATTTCCAGTTCACAAGTCACAAATTCCTCGCTCGTTTTCCACCCTTTATCTTATTTAAAATGACATACCAATGACTAACAATAGAAGGCAAAACACAGCATCATGTGAGTTTTCTTTTTTTGGCAAAACTTGTTGAACAACCCGTGATTAACGATGGTCAGGGCTTAACCTCACTTGAACGATTATAAAAGAGAGCTTTCTCTCTTCATTTCAGATCATCCTGATTGAATCAGAAACTTCCTCTTGTTCTCTCCATCAAATTGCTTTCGAGTCCTTTCAAGGTTCCATAATTTCCTCAAAGAGATCTTGTTCTTCGTCTCTATCTCTCTTCCTTCAAGCTTTCTAAAGTGATTTTCTGAATTTCTATTGTCTCCTTGCTCAATTTGAAGAGTCAGTGGAACTCCTCCACTAGGTAAATCATCCAAACTCCATAGATCAAGATATGAGCTCGCATATCCATTTCTCGTTGTCTTTAATTGTTAAATTCATGTTCATTGCATTCTTAGCTGGCCAAACGATAAGTTTGATGTATAAATTTGAATGAATTTGAGCTTGCTTGGTGTTCTGAACATTTGTGAAAGAGTAATAATCAGCGAACTTGTGATCTGTTTTTATGTGTGAGTTTGCGTTTGTTTAATGTAATTCTTGATGCCATGTTGTAGATCTCCATGAGATCTATAACTTTTCTTCAGATCTCATTCAATTTCATGCATAAACGAGTAAGCTATATGGATATGAAATTCACTATAAGTACACGTTTTTAGGTTTTTTTTGTTATTCAAACGAAGAAGAAGACACACGATTGGTCCATTTGAATCTCTGGGCCCCACTTCTGTGCGCCATCACCTTTATTTTATTATATTTTGAAATTTGTTTTAAATTTTCCCTCTCTTATTTTTATTAAGTTCTTGATTTTATTAAAAATAGTTTTTTTCATCAAAAAATTATTTAAAAAAATGTAATGAGTCCTCAGAGAGTCTATTATTTTTCAATATTTTTTATTTAAATTTTCAAAAATCAGGGACATGAAAATTAATTTGATTGGTTAAATGTGTTTTTCTTGTAAATATTTTTGCACTATTAGAATTTTGATTTATTTCTTATGTTCCATCCATTTTAAAAATATTCAAAAATATACTTACTGATCCTTAGAATTCTCTTGAAATTTAGGGGGTCTTACACCAAATTTATTTGAATTTTAGATTAAGTAGATTAATTTTGAACTTAATTTCTCATTTTTTAGGGTTTTTGGTTGATCACTCACATTCATTGCTTGAAAATTCTAATCACCTATGCTTATAAAATCAGAAATAAATTTGTTTTGGGTTCTTATACAGGTTGATATCATAAAGATCATTTCCATTGAATTTCAAAATGTGATTTCATAATTTCTAAAAATTGTTTTCCAAAACACCTCTAGTTAAAGCACTTCGCTAGCTAGTTTCAATGTTTGCATTTTTAAATCAAGTCTCCACCTTAATCCAAGAACTTTAAACCCTATTTCTGAATTTTATAAATTTTTAGGAAGTTATGGTATAATTATCATGATTTTTACAATTCCCTTTCCCCTTTAACCTAATTTTTGACTTAGGATTGTATTTAGGGTTTTACTTGTGATCATAGTTTGTGATTGGGAACTTTTATACATAATTCTTGTTTAACTGGTTACATGACACGTGATAATGACTTGAGGTTTATTTTGGGACAAATTCTTTAACCTCATTGGATCTTGGATGTTGATAGGTTGAAAAACCAAATCCACCGAAATGGATGAATGATGTTGATGATATTTGAAACTAAAATTTCATCTAACACATCCCCTCCCCTTTCATCTTGTCTATTTCTCACTTGTACTATATGTTGTTAGAGAATGATCTATATATCATTTCTATAAACATGTGGCAAATTTATTTCTATTGATTGACCTCAAAATAGGTGTGATTTCTATATAAGTCCACTTACAATTGCTTAACATAGCGCTAAATTCTGTCCTGATTCGAGAAATGATTATTCGTGGCCCAAACCCATGTTTGCAAGCCCAAGTATGTTAATTTGAAACCTTTGATCCAATAACATTGAGATTTATTGTTAGTAGGCTTTGGTCTTATCAATCCTCTAATGAATCTTCATAAGCTTTGGTCAAAGTTAATCACTTAAACATCATTGATCATATGTTGTTGCCTCGAGATTTGAAATGAACGATATACTTGACAAAAAGCAAATGATACTTATTGTTGAGAAGATTTGATTTTATCAATCTTCTAACGAGTTTTAAAATGCAAGTTTCAAGATGGTCATTCAACAAACCTCTAATCTTTAACTCATTAAAACTTGACTTTTGTCTTTATGATTTTACTTTAAGTCTTTAATTTATACACCACTTATTTTAGCATTTCTTTTTCACTTGAGCTTTTCATTTTCTTTTTGAAGATACTTAATAATCAACTTGAACAATAAAAAGCTTTAAGGTTACTTGGACAATTTGGTTACTATACTTAGCATTATGGAGTTGTGGACTTCTTGGACTTAGGATTAGAAGCCTTGACTATCCTTGAGACCTTGTAACTTCCATTTTTATTTTGTCTGGAGTTCTTGGGGTTTACCCCAAGACATTGGGTGGATTTTCTTTGTGTGCAGGTTATTCTGATTATATGATTTATCTATGATTTAGAATTCCTCTGTATACAACCGTAACTCTACCCAATTTTTATGAAGAATTAATGCCTTTGAAGTTGGTTTTTTTTCTTAAGAGGTTTAGTATCCTTGCTTACTTGGCTTCAAGTCCAAAGAATGAGAATTCTACATTGACTCATTGTGTCAAGTGTTGGCTTCTTTTGGTTAGACGATTCTTTTACCTAGCTTTTATCTTATGTTTTTAGGGTAGCCTCTTCATCTCCTCCCATCTTCTTTAATTTCAAAAATATTCTCCCTCCTTTCAAAACTATTCTTGTTTTTTAACTTGAACCGCTTTCACAATAACTTGGACTTAGATCCATGCATTTTCAAAAATATTTTCTTAATCAAATGTTAAACAACTTAATAATACTTTGACATTTTTTGTGGGAAGACTAAAAGTAAATCAATCTCATTCAAACAATTTTTCCACTTTGGATTTTTACCTTAAAACTTTTTCTCAAAAGATAAAATTCTTGTCAATCCTTGTAATGATGCGAGCTACTATACTTCTATAATATGTAGTGAAGCGATATATTTTCCACTAGGGTGTTGAGAGAGGCTATGTTGATTTTAAAATCCAAGCCATATCCTCCATTTTTAGATGATGCAAATTCTCCTTTCTCATAATCGTGGGTAATAAGTATGTTTTCCACTCGGATAAGACGATGATGTCTCGTCTCCTAAAATTAACCAACACGCTTGTGTTTTAAAATTTTTAAAGGTGAACTACGAGTACCCTGATCCCTTATTGCACAGAAGGTGGTACATAGACACTAAAGGTTCACAACCGCGGCGGGTGCAAAATTGTAAAAAAAAAAAAAAATTCTTTTATCATCTCCACCATCTATTTTTGTATACAACACTTATAGCCAAAATACACAAATTTTCAAAGAGGTTCCTGCGGAGTATCGTAGATGTTTAGGGTGCTAATACCTTCCCTTTGCATAACCAACCCCCGAACTTATATTCTCTCCCCCTCTTTTGGGTTATTCTCTCTTTTCCCATTCCTTTGGAAACAATAAAGCGCGATGGAGATTTTTATTTGATCTGTACGAGTTAAGTCAATCCAATGGCTTAGTCTCAACATTTCTACCTCAACATGTACCACAACTTCTCTTATACTCCATCAGTATCAACCTCTTAGAAATATGCAGGTTCATCTAGTCTCTCAATAGTGATTCGAGGAGCTTCATTATCCCATCTGACTTTGAACATGGACGACATGGTAGCTAATGCATCCGCCAATTGATTCTCTTCTTGCGGAATATGTTCAAAAGTGTTTTTTTCGAAGTATGGAATTAATGTCAACACATGCTCTCGTTACGAGATAAGATTCGGGTGATCCGTATCCCATTCTCCCTTAATCTGAGTGATTACTAGAGCCGAGTCCCCATATACATTCAAAATTTTGATTCTCATATCAATAGAAGCTTTGATACCCATTATGCACGCTTCGTATTTTGCCATGTTGTTGGTACAGTCGAAACATAATCTAGCGGTGAAGGGAATATGGAAACCATTGGTTGAAACGATCACAACACCAATTCTATTACCAAGTGTGTTAGAAGCTCCATCAAAAACCATAGTCCATCGGGATCCCCACTCGGGTCCTTCATACGGTCTAGGTTTTTCATAGTCAGTAATCAGCATAATATTCTCATCCGGGAACTCAAAATTCATAGACTAATAGTCATCTACATCCCGATGAGATAAATGATCCGCCAATATGCTTCTCTTGATTTCCTTCTAAGTAGTGTACTGAATGTCGTATTCTATCAAGACCATTTTCCATCTTTCTATTCTTTCGGAGAGAGCGTGCTTCTCAAATATTTATTTTATTGAATCCATCTTAGAGATTAACAAAGTAGTATGAGTCAACATATAATGTCTTAGCCGGCGAGCAGCCCATGACCAAGCACAACAAGTTTTCTCGAGCAGTGAGTATCTTGTTTCCCAGTCGGTAAAATTTTTTCTAAGGTAGTATATTGAACGCTCTTTTCGACCAGACTCGTCATGCTTCCCCAATACACACCGCATTGAGTTCTCTAACACTGTTAGGTACATGACCAGAGGTCTTCCTTCAACTGATGGCATCAGAATCAGAGGTTCTTGAAGATATTCTTTGATTTTGTCAAAGGCTATCTAACAATCGTTGTTCCATTTGACTACTTAATCTTTCTTTAGTAACTTGAAAATTGGCTCACAAGTAGCAGGAAGATGGGAAATAAATCTGGAAATATAGTTCAAACGTACTAGGAAACCTCTGACTTCTTTCTCAGTACGGGTTTATGGAATTTCTTGAATAGCTTTAACCTTGGCGGGATCAACTTCAATACCTTTATCATTGACGATGAAACCCAGGTCCTTACCGGATCTGACCCCAAAGGTACACTTGTTTGGATTCAATCTCAACTTGTACTTTTTCAATCTCCCAAACAGCTTGTGCAGGTGGTCAAGATATTCTTCTTCATTCTGATATCTAGCTATCATGTCATCAACATAAACCTGTATCTTGTGATGGATCATATCATGGAACAAAGCTACCATGGCGCGCTGATATGTCGCACCTGTGCTCTTCAAACCGAAAGGTATGACTTTGTAACAGAAAGTGTCCCACTGTGTGACAAAAGTAGTTTTCTCCATGCCTTCAGGTGCCATCTTGATTTGATTAACACAAGAGAAACCATCCATGAAGGAAAATACTTTGTGTTGCGCGGTCTTGTCAACATGAACATCAATATGTGGAAGCGGAAAGTCATCTTTGGGGCTTGCCCTATTCAGATCCATGTAGTCTATACACATATGTACCTTACCATATTTTTAGGTACTGGAACCACATTTGCAACCCACTAAGGATAGGGTGTACAACTAAGAAGCATGCATTGAATTGCTTCATAACCTTAGCCTTGATATTTTCAGATATCTCTTGACACATACGACAAACTTTCTGCTTTATAGGGAGACAACCTTCCTTCATTAGCAGACGGTGAACCACAATATCCATATCGAGCCTTGGCATGTCTTCGTACGATCAAGCAAAGATTTCAACATATTCGTCCAACATCTGGATTAACCTCTTTTGAACATCGTCTTCTAGGTTGGCATGTATCTTGATTTCTCTCTTGTCTTCTTCAATACCCAAGTTCACAACCTCGACTGGCTCTTCATGTGATCGTATAGCTCTTTCTTCCTACATTAACAGCCTAGCAAGTTCTCTAGGTATTTTACAATCTTCCTCACCTTCATCCTCAACTTGGTAGATCGGATTTTTGAAGTAAAAAACGACAATGGCAAAAATGTTATCAATGGGATCCAGGGTGGATATGGATATGCAATTTTTTGTGTGGGTGTGTGTAAGAGTAAATAGTTGTTTTGAAAACAATAAATTAAAAGAAAGACAAAGAGCGCAAACTTGAATGCAAAACATCCAATGATTTATTAAGTGAAAATATGCTAATGGATAATGACAACCCTAACAAATGGACCTTTGTGCCCCGAGTAAGGCACAAGGATTAAAGTCATTATTTAAATTACATAACCAGTAGTAGGGAAGATCCAACTGTCTATGTCGCAGTCACTATCGTCGTCTTCTACAATGTTGATATGATTGTTGTGACCTCCATTGTTTTTGATGTGGAATGGTGGTCTCCCCGATTTAGCACGAGCACGATGGATATCCCTTTGAGCTTGAGAAGTGAAACCCAAGCCAAACTTTTCAGATTTGTAAGGAATATTGGGAAGTTGACCCTAAGCGGTGCAACCACCTTCTTCAACCATAGCCCTAGTGTCTTTCAGAGAAGCCATTTTTGACGGAGTCTTAGGAACAACAAAAGAATATTTATCAACCGAGGTTATCTGAGAAACAACTTCGAAGGTCTGTCAAGGAGTCTCGACTAATTCACCATCAACCTCGACATACTTAAAAGAATTCAGATGGCTCACCTTTAACAATCTTTCCTCTCATGGAATACTTCAACTTCTGGTGTAAGGTAGAAGTAACAGCACCTGCCCCATGAATCCAAGGGCGTGCCATCAAACAAGAATAGGCTGGCTGAATATCCATCAAATAGAAAGTAGATTTGAAGACCTGGGAACCCATTTTGATCGGAAGATCCATCTCTCCATGTATCGTTCTCTTTGAACCATCAAAAGCTCTCACCATAATGTCACTGGGTTTTAGAACAATCCCTTCATAGTCAATTTTGTCTAAGGAAGCTTTTGGCAACACATTCAAAGAGGAATCTGTGTCCACCAACACATGAGATAAGGTAGTGCCCCTGCACTCAATTGAGACATGTAGGGCCTTATTATGATTCCTTCCCGCGGGACTTAAGTCTGCGTCACAAAAGCCTAGCCCATTATTAGTCGTCAGGCTAGCAATATGATTTTCGAATTGATCGACAGAGATTTCTTGTGGTACATGGGTAGATTTCAGAAATTTCACCAAAGCTTGAGCATGATCTTCGGAGCACAACAACAGGGATAACATAGATATTTTAGAAGAGGTCTTCCACAACTGTTTAACAATCTTGTAGTTACTCTTTTGGATAATCTTTAAAATTTCCTCCATCTCTTGCTTGGAGGGGTCTTTAATAGTAACCTCCTTTGGTGACTCCGTCTGGGCAGGCTCAGTCATATGTTCTTTATCTCAGACTTCAGTGGTTGATTCAGTAGCCGTGATATGAACTGGTGCAGTAACAGTCTTCGGAGATATCTCTGGAGAGAAAACCCTTCCACTTCTGGTAACCTTACTAGTCCAAGCAATATTGCCAACATCAAGATTAGTAACTTTGGTATCTTCATTCAACTATTATTTCTTGATGCCATGGTAGTAAACATCAACTATGTAGTTCCAAGGGATGGCCTTATTAGAGGAATATGGAATTGGCCCAAGCGCAATAATAATCAAAGGAGCGACTTTGGGTTCGGCAGTAATCTTCACAGGACCCTTAGAATTGATCCTTATAGGGGTACTGGAAATTGTAGACATGTCTTCAAGACTCAGGTCTGGGGATGTACTCTCCATAGAAGGAGTCTTCTCAAAAGAAATTTTCTCAAATAGAATCTCACGATCATTCATCAGACACTGGATACCTTCTTTCATCCATGCACAACCATTAGATTTGGATGCACAGTAGTAACAATCTTCAATGCAACCCATAAATAAACCGACTTGTAGAAATTTCTCCTTAATAACCATCAGGGAAGTAGTTAAATCATTCACAGTAGAAACATAAAAAACATCTTCGATAGAATTAACACCTTTGTCATGATTGGGCATAGGAGTAGTAATCACGCTAGGGGTCTCAGGAGGATCAAATTCAATTTCCTTGGCATCAATCATGTCTTGGATTTTATTCTTCAGGGCCCAACAATTGCTAGTGTCGTGCCCGGGGCTATCAGATTGGTATGCACACCTTGCGTTAGGATTGTAGCAGGGAGAGGAAGTGTTAGGATTCGGAGGAGGATCCCTCAATGTAACTAGCCCCACTTTCAACATGTGTTGCAACGCTTGAGCCAATGGCATGTTGATCTTTGTAAACTGTCTCTTGGATGCGTCTTGCCTATGATGATTATTTTGTTGTTGTTACGTTGGCGCATGATTGGAGATCAGTACTGCCTCCAGAGATTGGTTACGATCGTTCTTATTACGACCTGTCTGGATGTATATAACATTGGATTACCTTTTACCGTTATAAGGCTTCTTCACAACATTTGAGGATGTATCCACTTGGATTTTTCCACTCCTGATTCCACTTTTCACTTATTTCCCTGTCAAGATCAGTTCAGTGAAGCCAACTGAAGAACTTCCTAGAAGATGATTGTAAAAGGGACCTGTCAGTGTGCTCATAAACATGTCAACCATCTCTCTATCAGCCAAAGGAGGTTGAACTCTGCCCATAAGATCTCTCTATTTCTGGGCATACTCTTTAAAACCTTCATCAAAACCCATCATCATACTCTGCAATTGCATACGGGTTGGTGCGAGATCAGCATTATATTGGTATTTCTTATAGAAAGCAGCAGCCAAATCATCCCAAGTGTGAATATTGGTCACTTCCAGTTGATAGAACCATTCTAGCTGGGTTCCAGACAAGCTCTCTTGAAAGAAATAAACCCACGGTTTCTTATCAGCAGTGTGTGGTTGGATCTTTTGAACATAAGACCTTAGATGAAGCTTCGGACAAGAAATGCCATTATACTTGGAAAAGGTAAGAGTCTTGAACTTAGGAGGAATGACAACTCCTGAAACCAAACCCAAATCATCAAAATTCAAACCAGGAACCTTCTGGATTTCCATAGCCCTCATATGTTCTTCCAACAATTTATACTTCTCATCAGCAGAGGTATACTGCTCATCAAAGTAATCATCTTCCTCTTCATCGAGACATTTGTTTGAACCATGATGGCTTCTTTCAGTTTTAACACTTTTACTGTCTTCATCATGTTTGTCTTCTTCATCCGATGGGATATCAAGGTCTCAGACTCGCCTTACTGGACCTTTGAACCTTCTTCCCATGTTCAGAACATCGATCAATTTATTTGTCTTCTTCTTTTTTTCACTGGTGACCAGTACTTTCAGCTCTTCCTTCCCCTTGGCTAAGTTCAAGAACATCTTTTGGAATTGAGCGTTATGCACTTGGAGATCTCTGACTATTTGTTCAAGATCCATTTTTTCTTTCTGAAATAAACAAAGAGAATATGAGAAAACCTGTCTTGAAAGGTACTTGTTATGTAATAAGATGCATGATGTGTAGATGCAAATGCAATGTTTTCAAGGATCTTGCAGGGTAAATAGATTGAAAATGAATCTTGTTGTAACTTTGACTGGTGGAACATTGAGTCTTCATTTTTTGGATGTTCTTCTATAAGTATCAAGCTCACCATATTGAGTGTGTCCTAGCCTTTGACTCAAAGAACGTATTTTGATCTATGACGGTATCTGGTTAGAGGAAAATAAATCATCTTGCCCTTTGTTAGCAATTTGGCTTATGATAATCCGGCAACAAAGATCCCTAAGATCCTGGAAATGGTTAGTAAATGATATGTCAGATGTTATGATTTCATGATGTTATGTTTATGTTTAAAAAGATGGAAAACACAAACAAATAACACAAGAGCCTTAGGTTTAAAGGCTTACCTGAGGTCCATAGGTAAGTACCCTTCTCTATTGAAGTTAAGTTGGCTCAACCTGTAATAAAATAGTAATTAGGTTATAGGGATTTCATATCACGAATATTTCTCGAAGGTTTTATTTTAGTACATCAACTGATTTTCCACCAAAACATCCCGCGAGTCGAATCTCAATGAGTGTAGTATCGAGTATCAACCAACTTTGGACTTCACCATAGCCGACCACCTCACTATCTTATGATAGCCAAGATAGGTCAATTAAGGTTCTAAAATTCTATTTAGTGCTAATGACACCACGCGGAAGCCTAATGTTATCCTCGACTGACTCAAGGAACATTAGTAAAATCCAAAGTGCCGCACTAACCATAGCCATCACTTCAACCATATTGATCTACACCGTACAGTTTCTATGGTCTATTGCTACTTACCTAAGGTACCCTAGATCCGGGTGTAGGATCTTTACAAAAACATAAAACCACGAAAACCTTTAAAATAAAGTAAACAAATCAGATATTTTAAGAAATTAGAATTGATCTAGACTCTAGGGTAACCCCTCTTTTTTTAAGTATTATCCCGATCAGAGTTTCCAGTTCTGTAATACGGTGGGAGAACTGAATTTTGCATTTTATCGCAGATGTGTGGATAACAAGAGTTTCCACCTACTTTTATTTTATCCAATACTTAGGAAAGGTGAAAAGAACAGGAAAGACCTTTGATATATTTTGAGTTTGGGGGTAAGTTATGAAAAGGGAAGGTGTTAGCACCCTTTTCATCTGTAGCTATCTACGGGCTCTTAATCACTAGCTCACTTTTTGAAAATTTCTTTTTTTGTGTAAGTGTTTGAAAGTATTTTGAAAAAAGCCAAAGTACGACTATCTTTGTAATGGTTCTTGTATCAGTCCTCAAGAACGCGTACAAAGTGTTTTAGAAAATATTTTTGAAAATGATGTGTGAAAATGTTTTTTAGAAAAGTTATGAGCGAGCGGTTAATAGTCTTACCCACTCAAGGTCGTTCTTGTTATTTTCCTTATCCTTTAGAGATAGTGCTATCCGTACCACTAGTTGGTAGGTAGCCCCATCTATTGGATATGAAGGGACAATCGAGAGTCATTGTATGGTCATCAAAGGCAACAGACAAGGATACTTTAGTAATTATCATAGGGACTAGATCATTTGTTCATAGGAAACATCGAAGGGTCATTGAGGGACTATGATCTTTTATTCGAAGGGACTTTGCTAAAGTATCCCCATTTTCGAGGGACATGACCATGTATCGTAAGGCAACAAGAGAGGATACCCTAGAGGTGCAAGTGTGCGAAGTGTTTGTTTTCACTTATATTATCTGGAATTAGTGTTTTCTACATTCAGTTATTAGTCTTTTCATACAATCCTAATTACTAGCAGTTATAAAACATACAAAAAATAAAGGTGCAGAAAGTAAAATTCCTATGCTATTAGATGGCTTTGGGGAAGTTACATAGTAAAGATGCGGAAAATAAATCCTAAAACTATTACATACTCGAAGCAATTACATAATAGGAAAAAAGTGCGAGAAAAATATAAACCTAAGCTATTACATAAGGAATGCACAACCTATACAATTGATCTAGAAAATAGAAAATAGGAAAATAGAAAAGAAAATGTTTTCAGTGATTTTTTATGAAGAAAATAGTTTATGAAAATAATTAATAAAAACCTAAAATTCTAATTGATTTTAATATTTAAAAAAAATAGGTTTAATTAATTTAATTAAAAATTTTAATTGTTACAAAAAAACTTAAACCCTAACTTAATTAGTTATTAGAAAATAATTAGGTTAATTAAGAATAATTAGGGTAAGAAAAATCAAGGAAATAAGGTAGAAAACCAAAACAATGGACAAAATACCAGGGGTGGGTGTTGAACCCACACCCTCCTGCCTCACCATGGCATAGCTATCCACTGCGCTAGGCATGTGTTGGTGTCAGGAAAGTGAATGTTGCGCATAATATATAAAATCTGGAAAAATTAGAAAATATAAAATTAAAAAAAATCAAAAGGCAGGGATCGAATGCACGCCCTCAAAGACTAATTCCTTGACATGCGTGCGCCTTGCCACTGGGGTGGCTGTTTCATATGGTATCTCAATTGAATCAAATAAATATAAAATAAAATAGAATAGCTGGATCGGAGAGGCGCCAGAGCCCTAACTCCGATCATCTTCTCCGACGATCTTGTTTCTTCAACCTGTAAAATAACAATTGTTAGTGATCCAAAGGGACCTTATCCCCCTGATTTGACCCTTACGAGTTTAATGGTAGCCTTAGTTTTCACTAATTCTCGTTGTATAATGAAATACGAATAAGATAACATAAAATGGTTCAAACATGGCAATCCCTCATCCGGGCATTATGGGACTCATGCAATGGTTCTATCCTGCATAATTTCACCTCAGAAGCGCATTAGTACTGTTAGTATGCATCAATGAAACATAGAAATAAAAATATGAATTTACAAAAATAAGGAAACCGAAGATGCATGGGATGCTTGTTTCATGCTCTTTGGATCATTAAGATCGATGCATATTTACTCTATGAGACTTCGGGAATTGATTGGTACTATTAGCTTGCTTTTAGAAAGGCTAAAAATAGGGTTTGAAGTTTTCCCTAGTTTGACAAATTTTTGAGATTTAGAAGGTGTTTTTCTTGCAAGCTTTCGTGTGTTTTCCTCTTGTCTAAATGATAAGAATATATATCGGGGAAGATTAGGTTAAAGAATGGGCTTAGACTTTGTATGTAACAAATTTGATTTTACTTGAAAAATAGAAACTTGAATAAGACAAACATGGAGATTGGTTTTCAAAATAAGCTCCACACAGTTTCTTATACCATCTTGGGCCTCCAACATATTTGAAACAAAGGCCTATTATGCTTTGCACCTTCTTTCAATATTTATTTGATTTAATTTTGAATTTAAATAAATAAAATCAAAAATAAATAAGATAAAAATTATCATGATACATGAGTGGGTTTAGAGGTCCATTATGAGGTCAATAACACGTTTGAACCTTGAAAGATAAGCCCATTAGCCCAAAAATTTAAGTCTGATCAATTTGAGTTTCATGCATTTTCTCAAAATTTCCTAACTTGAACCAATCACAACTCTCTCAATTTTAATCATATGGATGTGATATTGGACTTTTTGGAAAGCACGAGATGTTCTCTACAATCTCTATGTTGATCATTTTTCCCATTTGAAGACTTTATCTTAATGTAAATTGCTATGACAAAAAGTGTTTTTTTTTGTTGACTTTTGAAATGACCTATAATGTTTTGGCTCATATCTCTCAAATGAAGCATTTTTGGGCCTTGATCTTAGAGAGACAAAGTTGTAGAGAATTAAATTTACATCAAATTTATCTTTGGTTGAGAATTTTCTGATGAAGCATGTAAAAGTTATGCTTGGTCAATGTTCAGTCGACTTCTCCTAAAGAAAACCCTAATTTAGCAACTTTTGACTTTTGATAAATCTTGAGTTTTCTTGATAAGTTATCATCAACCCTTGATCAAATGGTGAATGTAACTTCAAAATGTTGACGTTGACAAAAGATCTTGAAGTTTGGTTGTATGTTGACCACAGTTGACTTTTTACTCAAAATAGTTGATTTTCAATCATCTGAGCAATTGACTGAGCAAATTTGTACTGCAAGACTTAAAATTTGACATGAGGAAACCTTGATACATATGAGAAACCATGAAGTCTACTTGAGGCATTAGAAGTCCAATTTCCTCTAAGAAAACCAAAACCCTAATTATAGGCCACTGCTTAGGAGGAGAATTTGTCTAATCAATTCTTGAATAGTTTTGAGTACTTGATAAGCTTATGAGTATGAGAGATTATTTTGAAACTGATAGGGAAAATTTGGGGTACAACACCAACAAATAAAGAAAGTGGCTCTAGAACTCATCAACCTAGGGAGGAGGTTAAGATACTACTTCCTAGCATACACAATTATGGTCCGAACCAACCAACCGGAAAAAAAGTTACTCAGTTGACCTGACATGGCCGACAGAATGCTCAAATGGTAATTGGAACTCTATGAGTTCAACATCAAATACAAGAGCAAAAAAGCCCTTAAAGCCCAAGTGTTGGCCAACTTTGTGGCAGAGATGACCTCGCAGGCCTCCCCCACGAGTGGAGCACACAAATAGACCCTCTTCGTGGATGGGGCTTCTAGCTCGACGGGTAGCGGGGCAGGCATTATATTGGAAAAAAAGAAGGAATTTTGATTAAAGTCTCCCTTACACTATCTTTTCCAACCTCCAACAACCAAGCCGGATACGAAACGTTCCTCGTTGGATTACGCCTGGTCAAAGATTTAGGAGCCGAGGAAGTATAGATATTCATAAATTCCTAGCTCGTTGACGCTCGGGTACGGGGAGAATACCAGGTCAAAAATTACCACCTCTCCGGGTACTAGACTTTGGTCCAAGCACGAATGAAAAAATTCAGCTTTGTGGATATGCAACACGTTCCCCGGGAACACAACACTCGAGCAGATATCTTGTCGAAACTAGCAAGCATGAAGAAGAAAGGAGGGAAAATTTTGGTAGTACAGGAAATACTTCCTCAACCAAGCATTGAAAAACCTTCCTCGACTTTAGACGTGTACCTCATGAAGGGGGAACTAACATCCGACCAAAAAGAGGTCAACATGGTTAGGCGAAGAGCTTTCTCTTACGTCCTAGTCGAAGGTAAATTATATAGAAGAGGATTCTCCATTCATCTCCTCAAGTGTATCGAAGAAGCCAAAGTCCCCCACATCCTACATGAAATCCATGAAGGAATCAACACCCAACATTTGAGTGGAAGATCCCTCTCCAAAAATCACTACGGGCAGGATACTACTGGCCTACCATATAACACGACGCTAAAGAGTACATAAAGAAATGTGACAAATGTCAACGCCACGAGGACATGAATTTGGCACTCCCAAGCGATCCCAAATCTCTCTCACCCCCTGGTCCTTCGCATGGTGTGGCATGGACATCCTCGGTCCATTCCTAATAGGATAAAGCCAAAATAAATACCTGATAGTAAGCGTGGACCACTTCATAAAATAGATAGAGACAGAAGCATTGGCTAAAATCATAGCACAAAACATTCTCTGTTTCTACAAGAAGAACATACTTTCCTAATTCATCATACCCCTAAAAATTGTCACTGACAATGGAACATAATTCATTGACAAGAATTTTCAGGAATTCATCGCCAAGTTGGGCACCATCCAACACTTTGCATTCGTCGAGCATCCGCAAACAAACTAGCAGGCCTAGGATGCAAATAGAGTGATCCTACGAGGCCTCAAATGAAGGCTAGACGGAGTCTAAAAGAGGTGGATCAAGGAGCTACACAACATGCTCTGGTCTTACTAGATAACACCTCACTCATCCACCAGGGAAACTCCCTTCCGACTAGCATACAAAATCGAGGCTGTCATCCTTCTCGAAATCAGAGAGCCTTCAAGACGGACCAGAGCCTCTCTCAACAAAGAAATGAACAATGAAGCATTAAGAGATGAGCTCGACCTTGTCAAAGAAGTCTGAATAGGAGCGGCCTTACGAGAAGTATCTCTCAAACAAAAAATCGCCATACGGTATGACACCAAAGTCATATGGTGTGAATTCGAAGTCAGTAGCCTAGTCCTAAAGAGAAATCACAAAGATTCTCGTGAAGGCAAGCTCTCCGCAAACTAGGAAGGCCTTTATCGCGTTCGAGCAAAAACGGGAGGCGGGGCATATTAGTTAGAAAACTTACACAAGGAATAACTTGCTCGACCTTGGAACACTGAAAAACTGAAACAATATTACAGTTAAGGCACATAAACATTCGGCCTGCTCTATAAAAATGACGAAAACAACATCCCGGCCATGTGTGCATGCTGAGGTACAAGCATAACACCTTAAATTAAACAAAGAGGCACGTTTCCACTCTTTTAACGAGTAGATTATTATCCCGACGGGAAAAGTCAAACGAGTTTCACCATCGTCATACCACGATGGAAGAACACCCAACTCACAATGGGAAGTTCACACTGCTGAGCTCAGGCCCCAAACAAGATCTGAGTTTCGACTCATGCCCAAAAATCTACTCTGGTCATTCGACTAGTCTCCCTTCACTGGCGAACCTCAATACAATCTAGAAAATCCCTAAAACTAGAGAAAAATAAACTTCTCAAGAAGATGGCCATACAAACATGTAAAAAATTAACGAAAACAACGAATATTGATCATGCACGAGCATATGTAGAAATAAATAAAAAGGCAAGTTAAAATCCAAATGGCCAATAGAGGCCGTAATTGTCAAAGTATTACATAAAGAGGGCCAAGCCCCCATCCAAAAAATAATGTCCACAAAGACCAAAGTTATCTAGATGTTAGATTAAAATGGGTAAAGGCCCCCGAAACAAATGTTACAAACCAACGACACACAGGCCAAACAAAAAATAATAGGGTAACTGATCAGTTGTTAGGTTGCGGTTGCTCTTCACGGGAAATCTCCACTTGGGAAGGTTGTTCTCCCTTTTCATCTTCTCTTAACTTAAGGAACTCAAGGACGGATATCTTCCCATCAACCATGCTATAGAGAAACCTAGTCCCGTCCATGCTAAGCTCGATATCACGATTAGCTATCTCCAGCTTCTCTATTTCATTTTTGAAGCTCTCCTCGCCAATCGCTACGAGGTCCTCATCGGCCATGCAGAGGTGAGAAACCAACTCAACACGGGTCCTTAATTTCTTCAGCTCCTCGGTTTCACACCTTTGACTGGAGCCGCATCAGCTTCCAAAGCAGTGATCTTGTCCTCGAACTCCTTAGTCAATTTGGCCAGCTGCTCTGTCTTCTCGGTCAACCTCATTTTCTGTTTTTCCAACTCCTCCTTATCAGACTTCAACTTAGTCTTCGCTTGAAGAGCCCCGTCGGCCGCGCGAAGGTTTTTCACCTCCTTGATGGTAGGGGTCCCCTCCTCGGTATGGACCATATCTAGTTCTAATATCCCTATCATTCTGGCAACATCCTGGGCAAGAGTCTTCCTCTTGCTCGGTTGATCCATATTCTCCAAATGTAAAGACTCTGCCCGCAGAACTTTCAAAAAAGGACCCCCTCAAAGTAGCTCACTTGCAACCAACATGGAGGAAATTCAAACTTGTCCGAAGACCTCTCCAAGGTCAATTCCATAGTGTCCCATCCAACTCGGTGACTGTAACACCCCGATTTCATTGGGATTATTTTATTTAAATTAATTAGGTGATGTGATGTATTTATACGCATTTGTGAATCTTTTGATGTGTCATTGTGCATTTGTTAGGAATTAGAAGTCGTAGAAATTATATAAGTTAAGGTGATAGGGGTGTACATGTAGGAACATAAGGGTGTGGAGAGATAAATAATTTACTAGTATTAATTAAATTAAAATATTAGATTCATTATTATTTTATAATAATTAGAAAATTAATCTAGTAATAAGAGGAGGGCATATTTAGAATATTTATATTAGGGGTCCAAGGGGCTAGATAAGTAAAAAAAGAGAAATAGAAGAGTAGTTGTTTTGATCGATCGTAGAAACGAGAGAAAAATAGAAAAAGAGGAAGAGCTAGGAAGGGAAGACCCATTGTTGAAGCTTAAGGAATCTACAACCTAAGGTAAGGGTTGGGTTCCGACTCTCTAATAGGTGGTATAATTGTGGGTAGATAACTATATGAATGTTAGGATTTGGATGTAGATTGTTTGTTAAAATGATTGTTATAATTGATCGAAGTTGGTGAAATTGGTATGATAATTTGATTAGAATTGTTGTGTATAATGTGTGTGGATGATTACCCGAATTTACATGTTTTGATATATTTACAAAAGTGATTTTGGGTGAAAAAGGTTAAAATCCCGTAGCAGGAAAAATAGAAGATTTTTGGCTCTGTTTGCAGTGTAATCGGGTACAACATATGGGGTAATCGATTACCGTGTATAATTTTGGGAAAACTGGGAAAAGTGAAGGTGTAATTGGTTACTGCATGAGTGGTAACCGATTACCCAACTGGACAGTAGCGTGTATATTTTGATTTTTAGGGGTGTAACCAGTTACCCTCCTGGAAGTAATCGGTTACAACTTAAGTTGACATATTTTTACAAACTTTGAAAATTAATAACTTTTGTCGCGGGTGTCTGTTTGACACGCCGTTTTGACCGTTGGAAAGATAAAAATATTTTCTATAATGTGAAACTCATTTTGATGACAATAGCCTAATATTTTATCGGAAGAATTAAGATGTGTGTGTGTGTGTGTTGTATGTGTTGTAATGCAAAATGTTATGATCGAATGCATCATTATCGTATAAATGATTTACAGGTTAAATTTCAGTATGACGATGTTGTTATTGGCCTGAAATGGCATAATGTTGATGACTCATATGCTGTATTCACATAGTTGTGTAGTTGAATATAACACACATGCATCGTTGAGGGCTTATACCCTATTGTTGGCTTGGATTAGCAAAAATGTTGAAGGTTTATGCCTTGGCTTGTATTGGCAAAATATTGAAGGCTTATGTTGCCTGTATTGGCAAAATGTTGAGGGCTTAAGCTCTGGCCTTATATGGCAAATTTTGAAGAGGGCTTATGCCCTGATGGTACCACATGCATTTTGCATCAGTGTGAGTTGCATTGCATTTTGTTGATTTATTGATATAACGATGAAGTTGAGTTACATAATTGATATGTGATGTATGACGGTTGATGATAAATGTAATACGATGGGAGAACTGACTTTTTTGGTTTTATCACAAATGTTATGGTTAGCAAGAGTCTCCACCGACTTTTATTTGATCCAACAATTAGAAAAGGTGAAAAGAATAGGAAAGACCTTGGATAGATTTTGAGTTCGGGGGTAAGTTATGAAAAGGGAAGGTGTTAGCACCCTTTTCATTTGTAGTTATCTATGGGCTCTTAATTGCTTAACTCACTTTTAACTTGATTTGTATGTGTTTGATTTGTTTTAAAGTATTTTGAAAGGCTAACTTTATAATGTTCCTTGTGTCGGTCCTCAAGAATGTATACAAAGTGTTTTTTTTAAATATCTTGTTTTGAAGTATAGTGTGGAAAATGTGTTGTTTGTGAGCAAGCATTCAAGAGTATTACCCACTAAGTAAGGTCTTTATTTTCCTTCTCCTTTGGAGATAGTATTATCCATTTCATTAGTTGGTAGGTAATCCTATCTATTGGATGTGAAGGGACATGCGTAGGGTCATCGTATGGTCATAGAAGGAAACATGTAAGGGTACTTTAAAAATTGTATCGAAGGGAATATCATTATTTTTCTTGTAGGGTCATCGATGGACTATATCATTTAGTAGGCAACTCGAAGGATCATCGAGGGGTTATGATCTTTATTCGAAAGGGACCATGATGATATTGTATATCGAGGGTCTTTTGCTAAAGTATCACTACTTTCGAGGGACATGACCAATATTCGGAAGGCAACAAGATATGTTACCCTAGATGTGAATTGTGAAAAGTGCATTAGTTTCAATTATCTAGTCTTGAATTAGGTTTTCTATGTCCAAATGTTAGTCTTTCCATGCAAACCCTAATTACAAACAGTTAAAAATATAATGCACGGAATGTAAAGTGCAGAAAATTAAACCTAAGCAATTACATCCTGTGAGCAGTTACATAATTAGAAAAATGATAGAAAGAATAAATCTACGCTATTATATCGATATTTGCGACCTATACCATTGTATCAGAATTTAAATAATAGTAAGAAATAAGAAAAGATGTTAGAAAAAATGTTTTAATGTTTTTGTGTTTTTAGAAAAAGATTTAGGGTTAGTAATTAATAAAAACCTAATTCTAATTAATTTTAATATTAAGAAAAGCCTAATTAATTAATAAATAAAAACATGTAAAAAATTTAATTACTAACTAAAAAAAAAGCCTAATCCTAATTTGTTATGGTTTTGAAAAAAAGTTTAAGGTTTGTTAATGGTTAATTAGAAAGTAGATTAATTAAGAAAATGGAATAAAAACTAGGGTTAGTAAAATAAAAAACCAAAATGCATGGGGTGGGAGTTGAACACACACCCTCAGTCTCAAGGAATGCACTGCTTTCTACTAGGCCATGCGCTGCATTTGTGATTGAGAATAGCCACTGATCCATTTGTAACAAACTCATGTGAAATCCTGGAAAAAAAAGATTATTTGACAAGAGGAGGGATCGAACCCACACATCTATGGTTAACATACATCACTCTTACCACCCATTCCCTTGTTGTTGTGCGTTAACTGACTATGAATTAAACAACAAATAATAAAAACACACGTTAGTCTTTGAATTTTTAAACGAGTCAAAAGTGGACCCCAACGACTTAAGTGATCACCAATCACGAAGCACCTTTACGCCATGCAAGCTCTACCAGAGTCAAACAAAACACAGAGACGCCTGAGTCAAACTCCGATCGTCTTCTCCCGCGAGCTCCAATGCAAAACCTGTAAAAATGGAAGATTCGAAGCAAACCAAACGACCTGTCCTATACAAAATTGCGTCCAAAACTCGAATCTAGGGTGAAAACAAGCAAAAGGTTAGTGTATCATGAGATTTAGACTCAAAGTCAGATCGTGCCCTAATAATGGCATCTCACAATCCAGGCCTCTATTCTTTCAAATGATTGCCTAGATTTGTTCCTTACAATCATTAGAATTAAAATCAAATGCTACATGCTATTGAAAATGCTTAGGATAGAAGTTTTAAGTTTGAACCTTATACCTCAACCGGTGATGATGGATATGGTTGTTTTGGATGTGGAATTGCTTGACAAATGACTTGGATTAACTACTTTGATCCTCAGGAAGTGATTTTTGGCTTTGGTTTGGAATGAGACTGCTTGGAATTTGAAACTCGATTGCTCACTTTTTCTTGAATTTTTGCAATTCAAACCCTATTCTCTTGGCTGCCAAAATCGTCCCCTTGTGAGGTCTGAGGGTTGAGTATATATAAAGGAGTGATTTAGGTCAACAAACATGGTACAAAATCCCATGGAATCAAGTGTATCAAATGTGATTCAAAACCGCCCAAAAATAGATATTTTCTTCCCTTCTTGGTTCAACACGGTTTTGCTAGCTGGTTATGAGCTTTGTGGGCTTCAAATCTGATCCAAAACAAAAGTCCACATGCCTAAGTCCAATGCTTTCATATTTTATTTGATTTATTTTGAATTTATTTGAATAAAAGTCAAATTAAATAAAATAATAAAATGAAATAAAACAAATTTATGCATGGATGAAATTAGAGGTCCCCTAACATATTATAAACATGTTTGAACCTTAAAAGTTAGGTCCATTAGCCCAAAAGTTCAAAATTGATCAATTTAGGTTTCATGCATTTCTCAAAAAATTTATCAACTTGCATAACTCATAACTCTCTCAACTTTTGTCATATGAAGGTGATCTTGGATTCTTTAGAAAGCTCAAGATGTCTCCTACAACTTTCATGTTGATCAGTTTTTCATTTTAAGTCTTTAACTTGATGTAAATTGCTTTGATAAAAGATGTCTTTTTGTTGACTTTCAAAATGACCTGTAATGTTTTGATCCATATCTTTCAAATGAAGCATTTTTGGCCTTAGGCTTAGAGAGACAAAGTTGTAAAGAATTGAATTTTCTTCAAGATAGGCTTTGGTAGAGGAATTTTTGATAAAGTATGCAAAAGTTGTGCTTGGTCAATGTTCAGTTGACTTCTCCTTAAGAAAACCCTAATTTAGTAACTTTTGACTTTTGATGAATCTTGAGTTTTCTTGATGAATAATTATTAACCCTTGATCAAATGATGAATGTGACTTAAAAATCTTGATGTTGAGCAAAAACATTCAAGTTTGATTGTAGATTGATCAAAGCTGACTTTTTGCCCAATATAGTTAATTTTCAATCACCTGGCTAATTGACTGAGCAAACATGTGATGTAAGTCTTGAAACTTGGCATGAGGATACTTTGAGACATATGAGAAACCATGAAGTCCATTTTAGGCATTAGAAACTCAATTTCCTTTGAGAAAAGCAAAACCCTAGTTGTAGGTTGGTTGCTTAGGAGGAGAGTCCATCTGATCAATTCTTGATAAGTCTTGAGTGTTTGAGATCTTCATGAGCATGAGGAGATATCTTGAACCATTTTTATCTTAAGAATAGGAGGTAAAATTTTGGGGTACAACATCTGCCCCTGTTCAATCTTCTTAAACCTGAAGAGTTAGATTGGCATGCCTGCCTTTCGTGATCTGAAGGTGGAAGAGGATTGAATACTTATAGGTGCCAAGAAATTTGAACTCACATGTGCATGAAGTAACACTGTTGGTTGATTGTACTACTTGAACGAGCTTAAAGATTCCATTCGAAGAAGGTGACCGGATGCCGTTAGATATGGGCTTATAAATTCCATCCAAAGTAAATGTTTATAGGAGTATCATAATGAGTCTATGCCTGACTGTATATGAAAAAGTATACTAGAATGAGTTTTCATTCGACTATATCTAGAAGACTTACTGGGGGGTGTCACAATGAATCTATGTCTCGATTGTATCTGAATGGTGTTCTTGAATGAGTGTATGTCTTGACTGTATCTATAAGAGGATCAGAATGAGTCTTCACCCAACTGTATCTGAATGATGTTCTAGAATGAGTCTATGCCCGACTGTATCTGAACAATGTATTGAAATGAGTCTACGTCTGACTGTATCCAAAAGTGGATTAGAATGAGTCTTTTACCTGACTGTATCTAAAAAATGTATTAGAATAAGTATATGTCCGACTGTATCTAAAGATGGATCAGAATGAGTCCCCACCTGATTGTATCTGAAAAATGTATTGGAATGAGTCTACGTCTGACTATATCCATAAGTGGATCATAATGAGTCTTCATCAGACTGTATCTGAAAAAATGTGTTGGAATGAGTCTACGCCCGACTAAATCTGAAAGATTATCAGAATGAATCTATGCCCGATTGTATCTGAACTGAATCTAAAAGATTTATTGGAATGAGTATCAGAATGAATATATATCTCGATCATATCTGAAATGTATCTAGAAGATGTACTGGAATGAGTATCAGAATCAATCTATATCTCGATCGTATATGAACTATATCTAGAAGATGTACTGGAATGAGTATCACAATGAATCTATATCTTGATCGTATCTGAACTGTATCTAGAAGATATATTGGAATGAGTATCAGAATGAATATTTATCTTGATCGTATCTGAATTGTATCTAGAAGACGTATTGGAGTGAGTATCAGGATGGATCTATATCTCGATCGTATCTGAATTGTATCTAGAAGATGTAATGGAATTAGTATCTGAATGAATCTATATTTTGATCGTATTTGTTGTATCTAGAAGATGTATTGGAATGACTATCAGAATGAATCTATATCTCGATCATACCTGAATTGTATCTAAAAGATGTATTGGAATGAGTATCAGAATGAATTTATATCTCGATTGTATCTGAACTGTATCTAGAAGATGTACTGGAATGAGTATCAGAATGAATCTATATCTCGATCGTATCTGAACTGTATCTAGAAGATGTACTGGAATGAGTATCAGAATGAATCTATATCTCGATCATATCTGAATTGCATCTAGAAGATGTACTGCAATGAGTATCAGAATGGATCTATATCTCGATGGTATCTGAATCGTACCTATAAGAGAATCTGGAATGAGTATCCGAATGAATATATATCTCGATTGTATCTGAATTGTATCTAGAAGAGAATCTGGAATGAGTGTCTGAATGAATCTATATCTAGATCGTATCTGAACTGTATCTAGAAGAGAATATAGAGTGAATCTTCAACTGATTGTATTTGAAAGATGTGTTTATCAGAATGAACCACTGTCTGATTGTATCTAAAAGATGATAAATTGTTGACAATATCTATCTGTTCGGGAACTAACCTGAAAAGACAAATTTAGTTTCATGTAATGTCATGATGCGTGAAATGTACTTTGTAGTGATGCTCTCAAAATAAATGAGAATAATATATTTGTTTCGTATGCACATGTTATGATATTTTGTAAATGATGTATGGATACAATATGTCATTGTAGCGTATCGGTAGCTTCTTGTAACAACGTCTAACTGGGGAAAATGAATCCCTCACTATTTATGGGGATGAAGAAAGTAATTCTTCAATTTTGTTTAGAACGACTTTACTGGGGATTTTTGCTTTCTGTTTGAGGACACTCTGTTGGGGATGTTCGACTTCTTCTCGGGGATAGAAGCACTCAAGGAGAGTCATCCGTTCGTCATTATTTTTATTAAAGGATTTAATTCTTATGTACCCTGACTAGGGTAAAAGAGATGGATAATCCTTCGATACACTATCTGACCAGGTTTCAGATACAAATGTTAACTCTTCTGGGGAGGACAACGTTGAATGACATCCGGTGGGAGAAGAGAATTTGTCGGGGAATTTTTAGTATTGGAGAAATAAACTCTATTGGGGACTTAAATAGTGTAAACTGCATTGAGGAAATAATCTCTGATGGGGATTGGAAATTCATAGGCTGCGATGATGAAGTTTCCACCGTATGCTGGGGAAATGATTAAACTTTCTTAGCTGCTAGGGGACCTATTGGGGAAGATGACCATGTCAATATATCCATCAGGGATATGGAGGTGAACTGGTGGAAGATGCCCCAATTTCTGTATGAGGGAATATTATATTTGTTGGGGAAAATATCTTTGTTGGGGATGAGCTTGTGAAGATAGCTCTTTAGAGATAGTTCCATGGAGATTGCTCTATGGGGATTTGTGGATAACTTGAACATTATCCCAACTCCTAGAGTCTTTAGTAAATGCTAATCAGAGTGATAAATCTTCTACTGATAAACAAGTGATGAGATAACGGGACATAGGTGTACACTTTAATCCCTAACTTTTGCCTGGAATGCCTTTTAAGATTTTCAGTCCACCGGGATACCCTTTTTTTCCCAAGCCTCCTTTTTAGGTTTTCAACTTATCGGGTGTACAATTTTATTTATATATCCTTAATTTTTTCCTGAACTCTTTTAGTTCATCTGGATGCCCTTATTTTTCCTAGGACAATCAACCTAGAGGATCTCTTTTTCATGCCTAGTATTTTTTACTATGTCTGCATTCACAGGGTGCGAAGAATTTTCACTGTCCATGGTAGTAAGTGTTGTAGCACTGGCAGAAAACATTTTCTTGATCATACGTGGCCCTTCATATGGAGGAGTCCATTTTCCCCTGGGATTAGTCTGGTGCACCCTATGTTTCAAGTTATTAATCAACCATTGATTGTCAACTTTCTAATAGTCTTGACCTTCCTTAGTATTTTTCTAAGAACTGTCACGGCAGAATGACACCATCTGATACTACTGACATAGACAAGAAATTTGGTGATACAGAAGATTCAATTTTCATAGTGGCTTTTGCTGAAACTCATGATCAATGTAACATGCCCCAAGTGATTCATACGAAGATCTTCCCCTGGCTATTAAGCACTTTCGATAGATTCTTTGAATCTTGACTTGGCTGCCACAAATGAGTTGGACAATAACATGTCGTGCCCCTTGATTTATAACCAATTGGGTTCATGAGAGGCCTGTTACTGGAAGTGTCTTTCTCTTTGACACATCATCTGAAGTAATTCTGTCCATTGAGACGATTTTCATTCATTGAATATTCGTCATGTGAATACCTCTGTTGTCAAAACACTTAGTCATATGTAAATAATGGTATTAAAATGTAAAGCTTATGTTTGTCTTGGAGTTTAAAAATGCATTTTTTAGTAAAACAAAATTTGTAAGAATATGATATCAACTCAGGATTTATAGAAAGCCTTACACGAGTCATGCTACCTTTTTTGTAATAGTATGCTTTCGAACTAACCCATGCTTCATTTAGGACTTTTAAGGGTCGTAACATGGCCTGGTTCACTGTTTAAGAAGCAAAGGATAAAGGCTCAAAATTTATTTGTACCCAACCCATTCTCCGTGATGTTCTTCAGTTCTATACTCAGTTAATTATGTATTTAGGTTCCAATAGAGTTTGGAAATATAGAACTAATATTTTGGTGATGGTTCCGAAACCAGAAGTTTATTTGGGAAGGCAGTCATTTTTCTTGTAACATCTTTCTTTTGTTGAGGATTTATAGTGACCTCTTTTTGACTTTATTATCCCTAACTTTTTCCTGAACTGCTTCGTTTGAGATTAAAGTCAGCGGAATGCCCCAGTTTTTTTCCTAAGACAGCTTCATAGGTTTTGACTTAGCGTGCTTTTCTTTTGAAAGATAATAACTTCCCAACTCAATTATCATGGGGAACCATCATCGACTTTCGATTTAGAAGAGTATCTTCGACACTACTCGTCGTGTACGAAGGTAAATCTTGTGAATGCACAATTGATTTGACTGAGAAATTACCCTGACCCATGTTATGTTTAAGGGTTTCAATTTGTGTGAAAAAGAAAACTCCTACTTCTTAGTCTCAAAGGGGTTGAGTAGGGATTAACTTCCTTATATCTCCACTGTTTAGGAATTGAAGAAATGCATGTACATCGTCAGCAAGGTCTATACAAAAGTATATTGTATGATATTATGGTATCGTTTTCGTCATCCTCCCTCTAAAGGCTTACAACTTTAACGAGAGTTGAATATCATAAAAATAAGTAAGAATCACAATTTATATATAGTGAAACGAATGGATTAATTCAAGATAAACATATGTAATGCATTAATAGGAAAAACCAAAGTTTGACATAAAGATAAGTGTTTGAACAAATAAGTGAATTTGCAAATAAAAATCCAATGAACTAGAAACATCCATTGTTGGCGACCGATTCGTTGTCCCTATCGACATCTTTAACTCTTTCAAAATCAATTACTTTAGCTTCAATAAAGTCTTGAATCTTATTTTTCAATGCCAAACAACTATTAGTATCATGTCTAGGACTGTTAGAGTCATATGCACACCTTGCATTAGGATTGTAACGGGGAGAGGAAGTATTGGGTTTCTGGGGATATTCTTTCAATGTAATCAACTGCATCTTCAACATGTGTTGCAATGCTTGAGACAACGACATGTTGATTTTGGAAAATTGTATTTTGGTCTCTTGTTGCTGTTGATTACCTTGTTATTATTGACGAGGTCATTGTTAAGCTTGTGATGTAATAACAATTTGGAAAGTCCCTGTTCCATTATTGAAGTATTAGCAATGTCAACTTATCTCTTTCCCTCTCTTATTATCCCCTACTTTCAACCAAGTCAGTTTCCTATCTCATCGTATGCTGGTTAATGATTGGACCCCCAATTCTAGCAGTTTGTCCCATACGGTTATATCTGACCTGATGAAGCTTACTGATGAGTGTTATACCCTAATTTTCCCCCTAAGATTCCTCTCTTATATCATATCAACTCGATCATAACAAGATCACATTAGGGTTGGTTCTTCCTCTTTTTCTATCTCCTATCTTTAAGTTTGCTCTTGAGGAATCTCCAAGCACCTTAGTTGTGTATTTTTTATATGTGTTGTTGACTAACTTCTAATCAAAATACAAAAAAAAATTTGTCTTTGTCTTTGTATATTTTTGTTTTGTAGGTACCAAGTCGAAGCATCTGACAAATAAGGATTTATGGTATTATTTTCCTAAAATCACTATTTGCAAAGGAAAAATTAACAAAAATTCATTTTTTTCACTGATGCAATAGATTGCTCTTAGAGTGCAATCGATTGCACATAGTACATTTTGCGCCATTTTTGAAAAAAATACACTATGCAAATCGATTTGCACTATAGTGCAATCGATTGCACAACGTGAAAATTTGAAGAAAAATCAGCAATTTTAAACTTGTCAAATTTTGGCTCCAATTTTTCTTCATTTTTGAAAGATATACCATTAATTCAAATTTTAGTGCCAATCTTTCATTTTTAAGAAGAATTATCATTAATTCAAATTTTGGCTCTAATATTTGAAAGAATTATCATTAATTCAAATTTTGGCTCCAAGAATCAATTACCAAACTACCACTAATCCCAATCCTAAAACTCTATAAATAGAGCCCTCTTTTCATTAATATTGCAAGCTTTTGATTGCCAAATCCACCTTGCTAAAAAATCTCTCAATTCTCTCCATCTACCAAATTCACTCAAAGCTCCATTTTCAAAAAGTTAGTAAGCTTTGCATTGAAGCTTACTAATCTTTGAGCTAAAACTTCATCCAAACACTTTTTCTTTATCAATTCTCTACATCTAAGTTTGGGAAATTGATTCTTGTGGTTGAATTGAAGCAAATTCTTGAAGTTGGTTTGATAATTCTTTAGATCTACCTTTGGTAAGTTGGATAATTCATCTTTCACAATGTGATCTCTTGTTGATCTTTGGGTTTGATTCATTGAGCATTACTTTGTGATTCTAATGGTGTTATTTTCTCATAATTTGATGGGATTTTCGTTATCAATTGGATCCATGATCATAAGGTATTTGATGGAAAGTTTGAACAAGAATTTGGCCTTTTAAAATGCTGTTTTGTTGTCTGTAACAGCGTGCAATCGATTGCAGTAACAGTGCAATCGATTGCACAAAAGCAATTTCGTGCAGATTTTTGAAAATTGTACTGTGTAAATCAATTTACACTTTATTGCAATCGATTTACACATAAACAGAATGCATTTTTTCCTTGTTTTGGGGTTGTTTTGATCCATAAATGATTTTCTACTCACTCCTTTTGATTGTTGGTTTGGATTGCAATCTTAAATGTCCAATTTCTCTTTAAACTCAATGGACTTTGTGATAAAGATGAAGTTGGATAAATTTTCATCAATTCAAATCTACCAAAGAGTGAATTATTTAATTCATTTTTGGGGCTTTGGATTAATGATATGTTTATTGTTTAATCCATCTAGAGGAGTGATTGAATTTAAAGATGCAAGAAATTTAAAGTAGTGATCCAAATTAGCTTATCATTCCCCTCCCTCTTCATCTTATCCCTTTCTTTTTTAATTGTGCTACATGTTAAGGGATGGTGATCTCTATATCATTTATCCAAAAACGAAGTACATAGATTTCTATTGACCGGCCTCAAAATAGGCGTGACTTGTACATAAGTCCACTTACGATTGCTTAACATAGCGCTAAATTTTTCCCCGATTCGGATAAATGTTCATTCGTGGCCCAAACCTATGTTAGAACAATGTTTGAATCTAGTACCCTATATTTAAGTTTTGATGATAACAAAGTGAAAAGATATAGTAGTTAAATATTTCATGATTGAATTATATGCTGCCTAAAATTACTATGCTCTGATTTGCAGATATGCTGATTAAAATAAGCAAGATCACGTTCTCAGCATCAGAATATGTTTTCATACACCAGCATCAGAAGTTGCTGAATCAGAACGTCAAGATCAGATGATCAACGCTTGCACATGCTGAAGTTTGATGAACAGAACTGCGCGTAAAACACTCTGATACAGAATCAAATAGTTCATCAGCAGCGAAGCAGAATCAGAATGAGCCAAGCCAGATCGTGCATTGAAGAAGCAACGGTACTGTGCATTGAACGCTAATCAATTCCAACGGCCTCATTCCAGACAAGATCTGCTCAAAAAGGAAAGCTTGTTATTAGCATTGAATCAAGAATATTTGCTTCAACGTTCATCTTCTCAAATGCTATATAAACCAAGCTTCGAAGATTATCACGGCTAATGCTTCCAAACTCTCTATACGCACAAAGCTGAACAATAATCTTCATCTACCAGTTTTGCTAAACCAACAAACTCTGATACTCCATTAGTGTTTAGCATTCTAAGTTTCTAAGCTTCATTTGTGTAAACATCACAGTTGTGATATAGTTTTGTAGAAAACATTCACACACATTATTTTACACCTTTGTAAGAAAGTGTTGCCTTGACAAACCGGATTGTGGTTTGAATCAAGAAGGCTTTAGCAGTTGTTAAAGCAGATTTGTATTCAGTTGAATATAGTGAATTAAGACCTCGTTGGAGAGAGGCGAAATCACCTTGACGGGTGGACTGGAGTAGTTTGAGATCAAACGAACCAGGATAAAAATACCTTGTCATTTGCTTTAAGATTCCAGTTTTACAATTCAACCCCCCCTTCTTGTGTTTTTCACCCCTTCAATTGGCATCAGAGCGCCTGGTTCTGAGCTAAAACACTTAACCGTGTCAGTACAAGATCCAGCGTCAGAAAAACACAATGGCAGGAAACAACTCTCATTTCAGCAATGACACCAATGAGGACAGAGACAGATTCAGCGGCAAACCTCCAGTCTTTGATGGAGAAAACTTTGATTACTGGAAAGACAGAATTGAAAGCTTCTTTCTAGCACATGATGCTGATCTGTGGGATATGGTGACAGATGGATACACGCACCCTGTGAATGCAACTGGTCAGAAGATTGAAAGAAAATCAATGACTGATCAACAAAAGCGTGATTTCAAGAATCACCATAAGGCCAGAACCATCCTCCTCAGTGCTATCTCCTATACTGAGTATGAGAAGATCTCCAACAGAGACACAGCTAAGAACATCTTTGATTCTCTCAGAATGACGCACGAGGGCAACGTTCAAGTCAAAGAAACAAAAGCTCTGGCGCTCATTCAGAAGTATGAGGCGTTTAAAATGGAAGAATCTGAATCCATTGAAACTATGTTCTCTAGATTCCAGATTCTGGTAGCCGGTCTCAAAGTTCTGGACAAGGGATACTCTACTGCTGACCATGTCAAGAAGATAATCAGAAGTTTACCCAAGCAGTGGAGGCCTATGGTTACTGCTCTGAAGCTGGCGAAAGATCTCAACAAAATCACTCTGGAGGAACTTATAAGCTCCCTCAGAAGTCATGAGATAGAGCTGGAAGCTGACGAGCCTCAGAAGCAAGGTAAGCCTATAGCTTTAAAATCTAACAGAAAATCTGAATCTAAAGTTTTGCAGGAAGTTGAAGAAACATCTGATGGATCCTCATCAGAAGAAGACGAGCTTTCCCTTCTCTCCAGAAGAGTAAATCAACTGTGGAAGCAAAGACAAAGGAAGTTCAGGAATCCCAGAAGATCTGATCAGAACGAGTCTTCTTCCAGATACAGAAGGACAGATTCTTCCTCTGGATACAGAAGATCTGAAGGCTCCTCCGGTAGCAAGAAGCCAAATACAAAAGACATCATCTGCTACGAGTGCAATGAGCAAGGACACTACAAGAGTGACTGTCCAAAGCTTCAGAGGGAAAAGCCCAAAAAGAAGTTTGGAAGAGAGAAGAAGAAAAGTCTCATGGCCACATGGGATGACTCTGACTCGTCTGAAGCTGACTCAGAATCAGATGATGAAAGGGCGAACATAGCGCTCATGGCTAACATTCCAGATGACAGTGAAGCTTCTGACTCAGACTCAGAATCAGACACAGAAGAGGTATTCCCTAACTTCGCTGTTAATTTTACAAAGGCTGAACTTGCTGAAAGCCTCAATGAAATTCTGGAACGTTATCAGCAGATTAGAGCTAAATTCAGAGACCTGAAAAGGACTCTTGAATCTGACTCTAATAAGTCTGAGAGTCTCAAATTGGAAAACTCTGAGCTGAGAAATAAAATTTTAAAATTAGAAAACTCTTTACAAAACTCTCAGAAGGAACCAATTGCTGAAACTCCCAGCAACGCTGATGAGATCATCAAGGAGTATGATCATAGTTTCCAGAAGTTCCTTGCTAAAAGCATAGATAGAAGCAGAATGGCTTCAATGATCTATGGAGTTAGCAGAAACGGCAGGAAAGGAATAGGATACCTAGGTAAGGTTCCTACACCTAAAAATGTCATGGATTTAACCATTAAACACACTCCTCTAAATTCACACTTTGTGTATGGTCACACACATGACATCAAATATACTAGTAGTAATCACTTTGTGAAACCAAAATTCAACCAGAGTTTTGGTAAAACTAACAAATCAGGACCCAAGAAGATCTGGGTACCTAAGGATAAAATAATACATGTTGCAGATATCTTTAGCAGCAAGTCAGAAACACCAGTCATGGTACCTGGACTCTGGCTGCTCACGACACATGACGGGAAGAAGGCATATGTTCCAAAGCCTGGAACTTAAGCCTGGAGGCCACGTTGGCTTTGGAGGCAATCAGAGGGGAAAGATAATTGGCTCTGGAACTGTAGGTAATGGAAATCTTCCCTCTATTAATAATGTTCTGCTTGTTGATGGATTGATGCATAACCTGTTATCCATAAGTCAATTAAGTGATAACGGTTATGATATAATCTTTAATCAAAAATCATGTAAAGCTGTTAGTCAGAAAGATGGGACTATCCTATTTAATGGTAAGAGGAAAAACAACATTTACAAAATCAAACTTTCTGAACTAAAGAGTCATAACGTAAAATGTCTTCTGTCTGTTAACAACGAGCAGTGGATCTGGCACAGAAGATTGGGGCATGTTAGTATGAGAAGAATATCTCAGATTAACAAACTCAATCTGGTCAGAGGACTTCCAAATTTGAAGTTCAATTCAGATGCTCTGTGTGAAGCATGTCAGAAAGGCAAATTTGCAAAACCTTCTTTTAAATCCAAAAATGTTGTTTCTACCTCTAAGCCATTAGAACTTCTGCACATTGACTTATTTGGACCAGTTAAGACTGCTTCTGTCAGTGGCAAGAAGTATGGGTTAGTAATCGTAGATGACTATAGCAGATGGACATGGGTAAAGTTCTTAAGACACAAGGACGAGTCACACTCTGTGTTTGTTGCCTTCTGTAACCAAGTTCAGAATGAAAAAGATCTTAGAATCGTTAAAGTCAGAAGTGATCATGGTGGAGAATTTGAAAATAAAGATTTTGAGTCATTCTTTAATGACAAAGGCATTCTGCATGATTTCTCTTGTCCTAGAACTCCCCAACAAAATGGAGTTGTAGAACGAAAGAACAGAACATTGCAAGAAATGGCCAGAACCATGATCAACGAGACAAACGTTGCTAAGACTTTCTGGGCAGAGGCAATAAACACAGCGTGCTACATTCAGAATAGAATCTCAATAAGACCTATTCTGGAAAAGACTCCATATGAATTGTGGAAGAACAGAAAGCCCAACATTTCGTATTTTCATCCATTTGGATGTACTTGCTATATGTTAAATACTAAGAATTATTTGAACAAGTTTGATTCTAAGGCACAGAAGTGTATTATGTTAGGATACTCTGAACGCTCAAGAGGGTACAGAGTATACAATACAGAAACACAGATTGTGGAAGAATCAATCAGTGTTCGTTTTGATGACAAGCTTGACTCTGAAAAGTCAAAGCAGAATGAAAATCTTGCAGGTATAGAAATTGAATTTGCAGGTTCTGAAGACAAGTCATCAGAAGCTCTCAACACAGACATTCCTTCAACGTCTGAAAGAAGCAATGCTAGAAATCCTACAACTGCTGCTGATCAACCTCAGAAGAGATTACCCAGAAGCAGTTTGGATCACCCAGAAGAGACTATCCTAGGAAGAAAGGAAGATCCAATCAGAACAAGAGCAAGCTTCAGAAACTCTGAAGAAACTCTGATGGGACTTGTGTCTCTGATTGAACCCTCTTCTATTGATGAAGCACTTCTGGACAATGACTGGATTCTGGCAATGCAAGAAGAGCTGAATCAATTCACCAGAAACGACGTATGGGATCTCGTTCCAAGACCAAAAGGATTCAACGTCATTGGAACAAGATGGGTGTTCAGAAACAAGCTTAATGAACAAGGTGAAGTCGTCAGAAACAAGGCACGACTGGTTGCACAAGGTTATAGTCAGCAAGAGGGGATAGACTATACAGAAACCTTTGCCCCAGTCGCCAGGTTAGAATCTATCAGACTTTTAATCTCATTTGCTGTTAATAGAGGCATCACTCTGTATCAGATGGATGTCAAAAGTGCATTCTTAAATGGTTATATAGAAGAAGAAGTCTATGTTCACCAACCCCCAGGTTTTGAAAATACAAAACATCCAGAACATGTTTTCAAACTGAAAAAGTCACTGTATGGTCTGAAACAAGCTCCCAGAGCTTGGTATGAAAGGCTAAGTAACTTTCTGCTTAAAAATGAATTCACCAGAGGGAAAGTGGACACTACTCTATTCTGTAAAACAGTTAAGAATGACATTTTAGTCTGTCAAATTTATGTTGATGATATAATCTTTGGTTCTACTAATCCTTCTCTTGGAAGAAAATTTGCTAAGTGTATGCAGGCAGAATTTGAGATGAGCCTCATGGGGGAACTGAAATTCTTTCTAGGAATTCAGATTAATCAAACTCCAGAGGGAACTTACATTCATCAGAGCAAATACATCAGAGATCTTCTGAAGAAATTTGACCTCTCAGAATGTAAGCCATCAAAGATTCCAATGCATCCCACGTGCATTCTGGAAAGAGAAGAGGTAAGCAAAAGCGTAGAACAGAAAGTCTACAGAGGTATGATTGGTTCTCTCCTTTATCTGACTGCTTCAAGACCTGATATTTTATTCAGCGTATGTATTTGTGCTAGATTCCAATCAGATCCTAGAGAATCTCACTTAACAGCTGTTAAGCGAATTTTCAAGTATCTGAAAGGTACTACTAATCTGGGTTTGTTTTATAGAAAATCTAGTGATTACAGCTTAGTAGGCTACTGTGATGCTGATTTTGCTGGAGACAGAGTGGAACGCAAAAGTACTTCTGGAAGCTGCCAGTTTCTGGGAGAAAATCTGATCTCGTGGTCCAGCAAAAGGCAATCAACTATTGCTCTGTCAACAGCAGAAGCTGAGTACATAGCAGCAGCTGGATGTAGCACACAGATGCTCTGGATGAAAAGTCAGCTTGAAGACTTCCAGATTTTTGAGAGTAACATTCCTATTCTTTGTGATAATACTTCTGCTATTTGCTTATGTAAGAATCCTATTTTACATTCTAGAGCTAAGCATATAGAAATAAAACATCATTTCATTAGGGACTATATTCAGAAAGGAATTTTAAACTTGAAATTTATAGATACAGACCATCAATGGGCTGATATCTTTACTAAACCCCTTTCAGAAGATAGGTTTAATTTCATTCTGAAACATCTCAGCATGAAAGTATGCCCAGAATGAAAATGTTTTAATTCCATGTATTTATCTTCAGAATGTAATTATATTACTGTGAACTTCTGATCAATCTTCTTTCAGAAAGTTAGAACATGCAGATTGTATCAGAGGCAAGTCTAAAGATCTGAGAGTCTAATCTCAAATACAGACGTGCTGATCACTACATCAAACAAGTGTCATCCAATCATCAGCAAATCCCTGAAGCAGAACGCGTGCACGCTTCTGAGAAAGGAAAGCGCTGATTGGGTGCATTGAGACACATGTCTGGTAACCGTTTTTAAGTATCTTTCTCAAATCCCCCAAAATCAGCAAGCATTTAATGCAAAAGTAATCACGCTTGTTAATGGTAATCATTATTTTTTCTCTCTCTTAAAAACGTTTAATTTTTCAAAATAATTTTTGAAATCTTTATTTAAGCACATTATTCTTCAATCTTATTCTTTACGCTTTCTCATAATCTCCTAAGTATTCTCTGCATATTTCTGAGTTATCTTCTTAAAACCTTTTTTCTCTCAAATCATTCTCAAGCCTTTTTAGTGTGAGAACAATGGCATCCTCCAGCATTTCTGCAGGAAATCAGAAGAAAGAAACCTCTGAGCAGTATCAGATGCCTACCAGAACTCTTCTCACACCGGTAAAGAATCTTGAGGTTCTCTCTGAGTTAATCGTCGATTTCGAAAGTTTGAAGGATAATGGATTTGACCTAACTGATGAAATCAAGGCTCAAAAGTGGGAGAGGTACTTCGACAGGCTGGTTGGACCAACCTTCCCAGAGCTTGTCAAGGAATTTTGGATTCACGCCAAGATTCATAAACATCTAGTCATCTCTTCTGTCATGGGAAAGAAGATAATAATTTCTGAAGACCTCATTGCTAGGTTAATTGGTCAAAGTGGTGGTGGAGTCCGTTGTGTGGACATGGCTGATAGATGCCCTGATATAGGTGTGGTAGCCAACTGCATTTTCACTCTTGGATTTCCCAGCAGCAAAATCAAGGATCTGAAGGATCACTGCAGAGTATGGGCCAAGATTGTTCTGGGCTGTTTCAATCACAGGAAGCCAACAAGCTCTCCTGATTATATAAACGTGGATCAGCAATTTCTGATCTACTTTATTGATCAGAGGGTGAAGATCAATCTGGCACACTTCCTGTTCAACCATCTGAAGACTAGTGTGAAAGAGACTAGAGAAGAAGAAAGGACCAAAAGGGACTGGATACCGTTTGGAAGGCTCATATCAGATATTCTGACAGAGAATAAGCTGATAGATTATCTGAGCGAAGCTAAAGTGCTGGGCAATTTTGAACCAACTGTTGGAAAACCGCTGAACGCTAAGAACCTGAAAAAGATGAAGCTGATAGAAAATATCAGGAAGGAACCCAGAGCTTCTTCAACTGCTGACATCTCCAGAAGAAGAGTGCCTCTGAGTAATTTCCCAAGATTTTCTGAAATGGAATCCCAACCTGATATGTTTCTCAAGTATCCAGATTCATACAAGGAAGAAGATGCAGGTTCAAAGCTGAAGATCAAAGATCTGAGTCAAGTCCAACCTGAAGTGACTCAGAAGAAGACAAAGAAGAGGAAAGCAGAAGGATCATCTCATCAGACTCCAAAGAAACGAGGTAATTCATCTGCTGCCCCTATTTCAATTTCATCTACTATTCCAACATCTGCTGCCCCTCCTCAAACCTCTCACAGAATATCCATCCCAATCCCTACTATTGATGAAGGCATACCAGAAGACCCTTCTGAGGCCTTACAACTCAGAAGAACCAGAATTAAAATTCCCATTAAAATTACCAAACAACCAACTGTTTCAACAACACCAGCACTTGATAGAGTGCTAGCTGATATTGAGCGTGAACATGCTTCTGTTCAACCTCACTCTGAACCACCAAATATTCCTCCTCCACAACCTGAACCAGAAATTCAACCTGAACCAGAAATACAACCAGAACATCAACCAGAACCAGAACCACAATCTCAACAACCAATCACAGAAGAACCTCTGATCCCTGAGCAATCAGAGATTCCACCTCCTCAACCAGAAAATAATCCACCCTCACCACAAACAGAGTTTCACCGCTATGAAACCCCATCTCCTCATCATTCTGATCCCCACTCACCTCAACCTTCACCACTGGCAATACAGTTGCCATGTGGAACCACCATTGTCAGACCCCAGTTACCATCATCAGAGGAATCAACACCTCCAAAAACTCCAACCACTCCAATAGATATATCCTCTGACTCTGATAACCATCCACCAAAACAAACAGCACCTCAGCAAACCTCTGAAAACCAATCCTCTGAAAACCCCAGCAAAACTTTCATTGACTTAACAAGTCTTGAACGTCTTGCTGATTTAAGACACAAATTGGCCATTCCCAAACCAAAGCAACTAGATGTTGGCTCTGGTATTTTGGACTTTGAAACAGGTATGCTGCAATGGATTGCTTCGTTGAAGCAAGTCTGTCCGGGGATGATCGACCCAGCTGCTTCTGATCAGCTCTGGTCACAGTTCAGAGTATGGGTACGTACTGAAGCACTCAAGCTGCAGGACGTCAACTACGAGCAGGCTCAACAGAACTTTAGCATGCTGCTGAAGGAAGTTCAGAGTCAGCTGCCTCAAGAAGTTGTGCTCCCTCTGGACAGTGAATCCTGGTCTGAGAAAGAGCAAGCTGCACAGGTGCAACCATCAGAAGAAGACAAGACTCTTCAGGAAGAAAATCCAGCAGAAGATGTAGCTGAAAGTTCTGAGAAGCTTCCTCCTGCTGAAAGTTCTCAAGCTGCCTTGGACAGGCAGGCTCTGGAAGAATTAAGGCTGAATGACTTGCGTCTACAGCAGCGGATGGAAGAGAATGATCAGAAGATGGAAGCAAGAATGAATGTTCAGGACAGCAAGATTGATACTGTTGTCACCATGGTTCAGAAGCAGAATGAAACTTCTGAAAAGATTCAAGCAATGCTGGAAAGCCTGTTCTCACGCATGCCCCCACAACCTTGAAATTTTTTTCATGCATGACATTCTCTATATTTTCTTCATTTTCTGATGTACTTTTGACTATGTTTTGACTATGTTTGTGTAATGTTCTTTTGCTCTGAACTATTTTAATATAACTTGTTTTTCTGATCTAAATTGTTTTAGCACATCACTAACACTTTTTGATTGCTGACAAAAAGGGGGAGAACAAGAATGATATTTAAAATCAATAACGGCTAACTAGACAGAAATTCTCAAACATTCTAACTCTATTACTTGAAATGTTTTTCTGTTTTGTTGTTAAGTCTACAGGCACAAGGAAGCTCCGAACACTATGAAGACTAAGAACTAGAAGCTCTGATCAAAATGCAAAAGCTCATGTTGCTCTGATCAAATATGAAGTTCTAATATATGAAGCTCTGATCGTCCTAACACTCTGATCCGAAGCAAAGCTCTGACAGGAAAAGCTCTGAAGCTCTGCTTTCTGATAAGTCAAAGACCTATAATCTGATGCTCAAAGATAGAAAAAGATCTGACTCTGAAGAACACGCATATCAAAGGGAAGTAACAAACTCAGGGGGAGTATCTCTTAAACTCTGACTTCTCCGTACTTCTTATTCTGATACATAGCTCTGATAACTTTTCACGTTATTTTTCCATTTAAAATATCTAGTTTTTGTCATCATCAAAAAGGGGGAGATTGTTAGAACAATGTTTGAATCTAGTACCCTATATTTAAGTTTTGATGATAACAAAGTGAAAAGATATAGTAGTTAAATATTTCATGATTGAATTATATGCTGCCTAAAATTACTATGCTCTGATTTGCAGATATGCTGATTAAAATAAGCAAGATCACGTTCTCAGCATCAGAATATGTTTTCATACACCAGCATCAGAAGTTGCTGAATCAGAACGTCAAGATCAGATGATCAACGCTTGCACATGCTGAAGTTTGATGAACAGAACTGCGCGTAAAACACTCTGATACAGAATCAAATAGTTCATCAGCAGCGAAGCAGAATCAGAATGAGCCAAGCCAGATCGTGCATTGAAGAAGCAACGGTACTGTGCATTGAACGCTAATCAATTCCAACGGCCTCATTCCAGACAAGATCTGCTCAAAAAGGAAAGCTTGTTATTAGCATTGAATCAAGAATATTTGCTTCAACGTTCATCTTCTCAAATGCTATATAAACCAAGCTTCGAAGATTATCACGGCTAATGCTTCCAAACTCTCTATACGCACAAAGCTGAACAATAATCTTCATCTACCAGTTTTGCTAAACCAACAAACTCTGATACTCCATTAGTGTTTAGCATTCTAAGTTTCTAAGCTTCATTTGTGTAAACATCACAGTTGTGATATAGTTTTGTAGAAAACATTCACACACATTATTTTACACCTTTGTAAGAAAGTGTTGCCTTGACAAACCGGATTGTGGTTTGAATCAAGAAGGCTTTAGCAGTTGTTAAAGCAGATTTGTATTCAGTTGAATATAGTGAATTAAGACCTCGTTGGAGAGAGGCGAAATCACCTTGACGGGTGGACTGGAGTAGTTTGAGATCAAACGAACCAGGATAAAAATACCTTGTCATTTGCTTTAAGATTCCAGTTTTACAATTCAACCCCCCCTTCTTGTGTTTTTCACCCCTTCAACCTATGTTTGCAAGCCCGAGTATGTTAATTTGATCTCTTTGATCCAATAACCTTGAGATTCATTGTGTAGAGGCTTTGGTTCTACCAATCCTCTAATGGATCTTCATCAATTTTGGTCAATGCGAATCACTTAAACATCGTTGATCATTAAATGTTACCTTTTGAGGATTCCAAAATGGATGATATACTTGACAAAAAGCAAATGCAACTTGTTGTGTGGAGGCTTTGGTTCTACCAATCCTCTAATGAGTTCCAAATGCAAGATTCAAGATGGTCACACAACTAGCCACTAATTTCCAACAATTGACTTTATTTTATGCTTTTATTTTATGCTCTTTACTTTGTGTACCATTTACTTTTAGCATTTTACATTTCATGCTATTTTCATCTTTGTTCACTCGAGCATTTACTTTTATGTCATTTTTATTTTGCTCACTTGAGCTTTTCTTTTCCTTTTGAAGATACTTAATAATCAACATGAACCATAAAAATCTTTAATGATACTTGGACTATTTGTTTACTATCCTTGGCATTATGGAGTATTGGACTTCTTGGACTTAAGATTAGAGACCTTGGCCTATGTTGGAGACCATGTGACCTTAATTCATATTTTGTCTGGAGTTCTTGAGGTTTACCTTAAGACGTTGGATTGTTTTTTTGTTTTGTGTGCAGGTTATTGTGATTACATACTTTGTTTGTAATCTGGAATTCACCCGTATACAACCGTTACTCTGCCCAATTTCTATGAAGAGTTAATACACTTGAAGTTTGGTTCTCTCAAGAAGTCTAGTATCTTTGCTTGCTTGGTTTCAATCCGAAGAATGGGAATCCTATATTGACTTATAATGTCAAGTATTGGCTTCTTGTTGGTTAGATGGTTCTTATCCATAGCTTTTACCTTGTGCTTTAGGATAGTCTCTTCATCTCCTCCCATCTTTTTTAATTTCAAAAATCTCCTCCCTCCTTTTGAAAACTCTTCTTGTTTTGAAACTTGAACCATTTTCATAATAAACTTGGACTTAGGTCCATGCATTTCCAAAAAATTTTCATGAATAAATTTCAATCAACTTAATAATACCTTGACATTTTTGTGAGAAGACTAAAAGTCAATTAATCTCATTTCAAACCATTTTTCCACTTTGGCTTTTTACTTATAAAAAAAACTTTTCTCAAAAGATTAGACTCTTGTCAATCCTTGTAGTGATGCAAACAACTATATTTATACAATATATAATGAAGAGAGATATTTTCCACTTGGGTGTTGAGTGAGGCATTGTTGATTTTAAAATCCAAGCCATATCCTCCACTTTGAGATGATGCAAATTCTCCTTTCTCATGATTGTGGCTAGTAAGTATGTTTTCTACACGAACAATGACGAGGATGTCTTATCTCATAAAATTAACCAACACACTTTTGTTTTAAAATTTTAAAAGGTGAACTACGTGTACCCTGATCCCCTATTGCATGAAAGGTGGTACGTAGGCACTAAAGGTTCGCAACCGCGGCGGGTGAAAAAATAATAAAAAAATACTTCTTTTCTCACCTCCACCATCTATTTTACATATAATATTTTATAGCCAAAATATACAGATTTTTCAAAGAGATTCCTGCGGAGTACCGTAGATGTTTAGGGTGCTAATACCTTCCATTTGCATAACCAACCCCCTTACCTTGAATATTTCCCCCTCTTTTTGGGTTATTCGCTCTTTTTCCATTCCTTTGGAAACAATAAAGCGCGGTGGTGATTTTTATTTTGATCTGTATAAGTCTAGTCGATCCAATGGCTTAATCTTAAACATTTCTACCCCTACAATGAGAATTATCAACTCTTCTTTCCCCCGAGCTAAATTTTGTATAATATCCATATGACCAATCATCTAGATTCTCATCTTTTCCATCTCAACTTGCAGTTGTTCCAACTGGTCATCCTTGTTGTCTTCAGGATTCTTCTTGGTCATGTTCTCATCGAGGAGTTCTTTCAATCCTTCTTGCCCCTTGGATATGTTTAGAACCAATTCCCGAGAGTGAGCATTCTGAGACTGAAGATCCTTCATTATTAGTTCAAGAACCATTTATGAGGAAAAACATAGCAAGAAGGTGAGAAGACATGCCTTGAGAATATCTGTTATGCAATGACATGGTATGTGGATGCGTACGTAATGTTTTCAAAGAGCTCATGGGATAATAATTTGTTAATGAAAAGGGAAGAAAAACAAAGACACTTATTAGTAAGTTCAAATTACAATTGCCTCTTAGGCTTAATGAAAACAAAAAGTGTTACAAGGAAAAAAATTATGAACTCCTAATACCTAAGACTCAAGTCTCCCATGGATGCTTCCTCTTTGTGTTGACATATGCATTAAGGCTCTGATCTTCGTGAAGTTGTTTTGTCAACTCTAACACTTTCTTCTCACTATCATAGAACTTAGTCTCAAAGGTGTCCCTTTATTATTTCAACTGAATCCAAGACTTTTGTAGCTCTTCAAAATCAGTAAGCATATCTGGATGAAAAATGCTATGAGGAATATCTCCTTCAACAAAGGCTCCACCATTACTGGTAGGACAACAAGATATGGAATTATAAGATTTTGAGCACGAGATCGTACCCATCTAAAGTAGGGCTCCAAAGGGAGGGAGTTTTTTTGTCCCAAAGTCTTGCTATCATCTTATTCATGATGCCCCAAGCATGTATAAACTTTTGAAGGTAACCTTGAGGACCATTCTCGTAATTAAATACAATACTCTGGATAAGCATATCATGAGGACCGTTTCTTCGAGAATACCCAAATTGATGTAGAACTAGAGAATGGTTGTAAGTAATACCTCCCATGATTCCAAGGAGTGGAACATTAGGGAATTCCCCATAGCGGTCAATAATGGTGATCTCCTCCCGAGATCGGGAACACCAATAGATATCTGAATGAGAGAGTGACATCATCTTTCAAGACCACTTCAAACATTATTCATTTTTATCACTGATCGGAGAAGGTGAAAAATAAACCAGTTGGATGGTCAAGGTATGCAACACATGAGAGTCCCTCGATCTCTCATAGTACGAGTGTGAAGAGCGTGCAAAATATCTCCAAGCAAAGTAGGCACATATATACCCTGACTGGGGATAAAAGAGATGGATAATCTTTTGAGGTGTTGTTTGACCGAGTTTTCAACATGGATGCTGACTCGTCTGGGGAGGATAAGATTAGCTGATATTTGTTCCAGTTTCTAATTTCGTAGCGACTCTCTGGGGATAATGGTTTGGACTACCCTTTGCTGGAGAGATAAGTTTTTCCGGTGATTTACAGTAGTCAAAGAGATAGACTTAAGCGGGGAGCTTAAATTTCGCTGGGGAAATAAACCCTGCTAGAGAAACACTCTATTGAGGAAATAACCTTGCTGGAGAAATATGTTCTACTGGGGACATGAGCCCTGGTAGAGAAGAGAAATCTACAAGGGATTGAATCCGGCTGGAGAAATAAACTCAGCTGGGGAAGAGAATTCATGTGAAGTGTGTTGCTATCATAATTTACTAAAGATTTGAATCCCGTGGGTTGGCGATATTTCCGGGGAAAAGATTATACTCCTTGGTCCGCTATGGGGATCTGCTGGTGAATACAATTAGAGCATTTCAGGCTTGCGGGGAATAAGTCTTGTTCATGAAGATGACTCTGCATGGGATAACCTTACGAGAATTACTCTGTGGGGAAATTTTGTTAACAGTAATCATGTTCATATGCATATGTTCATTCAATTTAGTCATTGGACATTTTTTGCGAAACAAAACAAAAAAAGTAAAACAAAATTTGAATTTGTATTGATAATTTTCCTATAAATAGGCGATTGTTATACAAAGAGACAGAAATGATAGTAAGAGGAAATCTTCGTGAAATGAAAGGAGTATAAAATATATAGCTATGTGTAAATTATCTATGGGGTTTCAACTCTGATATTGCCTCAATGTCTCCGAGCATCTTGTCCCTTGCTATCGGAAGAAGTTGATTGAATTAATCGGTACCGTTTGACCTTGATGTTGGTAATAAAGCTGGGTGTAAGTGATCCAACGGGACATAGTTGTACGCTTTAATCCCTAACTTTTGATTAGACCTCCGTTTTGGGTTTTTAGTCCATCGGGATACCTTTTTTTGCCCAAGTTTCCTTTTCAGGTTTTCGACTTGTCGGGTGTACAATATTTTATATATATCCTTGATTTTTGCCCGAAACCCTTTTGGTTCACCGGGATGCCCTTATTTTTGCCTAGGCCAGACAACCTAGCGGGTCGTTTTCATGTGTAGTATCTTTTAATTATGCGTGCATTCATAGGATGTGGAAGATCTTTATCGTCCATGGTGGTAAGTATCATAGCACCGCCTGAAAATATCTTCTTGATCACAAATGGCCCTTCGTAGGTGGGAGTCCATTTTCCCTTGGGATCACTCTGCGGTAGGATGATGCGCTTTATTACCAAGTCACCATCCTGATATACCCGATGCTTGATTTTCTTATTGAAAGCTTTGATCATACGCTTCTGATAAATCTGACCATGACAAATAGTTGCCAACCTTTTCTTGTCAATCAAATTCTACTAATCCAGCCTAGTCTGAATCCATCCGTCTTCATCCAAATATGCATCCTTCATAATTCTCAAGGAAGGAATCTAAACTTCGACCGGTAGGACAACTTCCATACCATAAACTAAAGAAAATGAGGTTTCCCCAGTTGATGTACGAGCTGAAGTAAGATATCTATGAAGAGAAAATGGTAACATCTCATGCCAATATTTACAGGTTACAACCATCTTCTGCATAATCTTCTTAATGTTCTTATTGGTGGCTTCCACTGCGCCATTCATCTTTGGTCGATACGAAGAAGAATTGTGGTGCTTGATCTTGAACTGTGTGTAGAGTTTCGTGATCATAGTATTGTTAAAGTTAGTGCCATTGTCTATGATAATCCTTTTGTGGATGCCATACCGACAGATAAGGTTGTGTTTGATGAATCGGGCAACAACATTCTTAGTAACAGAGGAAAACGAGGCTGCTTCAACCCACTTTGTGAAATAGTCAATATCAACTAGGATGAAACAATGTCAGTTAGAAGTAGTAGGCTTGATCTCTCCATTCATATCAATTCCCCACAATGCAAATGTCCAAGGAGAAGTCAAAACATTCAGGGGTACTGGAGGCACATGTATTTTGTCAGCATAGATTTGACACTTATGACAAGTCCTTGAGTGGTGATGACAGTCAGTTTCCATAGTTGACCAATAGTAACTTGCTTTCAGAATTTTCTTAGCCATAGTATGTCAACTGGAATGAGTACCAAAAACACCTTTGTGCATATCTTCCATAATCTTCTATGCCTCTTTCTTGTCCATACAATGAAGTAGAGTCAAATCATGGTTGCACCTGTACATAATTTTGTTACTCAGGAAGAACTTAGCCGAGAACCTCCGTAGGAATTTCTTTTCGTTGATAGATTCCCCTTCAGGATTCTCTTGAGCCTCAAGACATCTTTTCAATTCATAAAACCAAGGCTTCTCTTCTACTCCGTCAATGTCAACTTCATAGCAATGTGCCGGTTCATCTCGACTTTCAATGGCAATCTTGGGGGCCTCGTTGTCCCGTCTGACTTTGAACATAGACGGAATGGTAGCCAATGCATCTGCCAACTGATTCTCTTCTCTTGGGACGTGCTCATAAGTAATCTCCTCGAAGTACGAGATTAAGGTCAACACATGCTCTCAGTATGGAATGAGATTCAGATGTTTAGTATCATATTCTCCCTTAATATGACTGATTACCAGGGCTGAGTCTACCTATACGCTCAAGAACTTGATTCTCAGATCAATGCAAAATTTAATACTCATCATCCACGCTTCATATTCAGCCATATTGTTGGTACAGTCAAAGCATAATCTGGCGGTAAAGGGTGTACGACAAGCCTGAGGAGAGGTAATTATAGCACCAATTCTGTTGCTAAGCGCATTAGAAGCTCCATCAAAAACCATAGTCCATCGGGATCCTGACTCAGGTCCTTCATACGGTCCATGTTCTTCATAATCTGTAACTAGCATAATGTTCTCATCCGGGAATTCGAAATTCATAGATTGTTAATCATCTACAGCTTGATGCACCAAATGATCTTCCAGTACACTTCCTTTGATTGCTTTCTGAGTGGTGTACTGAATTTCATATTCCATCAAGACCATTTTCCATTTGGCTATTCTTTCGGAGAGAGGGGTTTCTCGAATATATACTTTATGGGATTCATTTTAGGGATCAATAAGGTAGTATGGGTCAACATATACTGTCTTAGTCGGCGAGCAGCCCATGCCAAAGTGCATCAAGTTTTCTCGAGCAGTGAATATCTTGTTTCATAGTCGATAAACTTTTTGCTAAGGTAGTATATTGCATGCTCTTTTCGACCAGACTCGTCGTGCTGCCCAAGTACAAACCCCATTGAATTCTCTAGCACACTTAAATACATTATCAGAGGTCTTCCTTCAACTGGCGGCATCATAATTGGAGGTTCTTGTAGGTACTCCTTGATTTTTTCGAAGGCTATTTGAAAATCGTCGTTCCATTTCACTACCTGATCTTTCTTCAACAACTTAAAGATCGGCTCACAAGTTGCAGTCAAATGAGAAATAAATCGAGCAATGTAGTTTAGTCGTCCCAAGAAACCTCTGGATTCCTTCTCAGTGCGGGGAGAGGGCATTTCTTGAATAGCTTAACCTAAACGGGATCAACCTCAATACCTTTAACGTTGACGACAAAACCAAAGAGTTTACCGGATCTCACCCCAAAGGTGCACTTGTTCGGATTCAATCTCAGCTTATACTTCCTCAGTCTCTCAAACAACTCATATAGATGGTCCAAATGCTCTTCTTCAGTTTGTGATTTGGATATCATATCGTTAACATAGACCTCTCTCTCATGGTGAATCATGTCATGGAATAAAGCTACCATAGCACGCTGATATGTTGTGTCGGCATTCTTCAACCCAAAATGCATAACCTTGTAGCAGAAAGTGTCCCACTGTGTAACAAAAGTATTATTTTCCATGTCTTCGAGTGCCATCTTGATCTGATTATATCCGGAGAAACCATCCATAAAGGAGAATACCTTGTGTTGAGCGGTGTTGTCGACAAAACATCAATATGTGGAAGCGGGAAGTCATCTTTGGGGCTCTCCCTGTTCAGATCCCTGTAGTCTACACACATATGTACCTTGTTGTCCATCTTTGGTACCTGAACAACGTTTGTAACCCATTGAGGATATGATGTCACTGCTAAGAACCCTACGTTGAATTGTTTCATGACCCCAGCCTTGATCTTTTCTGACATCTCAGGACGCATACCACGAACCTTCTGTTTTATCAGAGCACAACCCTCTTTCATCGGCAGACAGAGAATCACAATATCAGTATCAAGCCCTGTCACGTCTTCGTATGACCAAGCAAATATCTCAACATATTCATGCAACATTTGTATCAACCTGTTCTTGACATTGTCTTCTAGGTTGGCACCTATCTTGACTTCTTTTCTGTCTGTTTCAGAACCCAAGTTTACCACCTCAAATGGCTCTTCATATGGTTGAATAGCCTTTTCTTATTTCACTAATAGTATGGAAAGTTCTCCTGGTATCTTACAATCTTCCCCACCTTCGTCCTCATCTTGGTAGATCAGATTTTCAAAGTCATAACTGCCAATAGCAGAATCGTTATCAACGGGATCCATAGTGGATGTGGATCTGTAATATATTGTGTGGGTGTGTGTAGGAATACCTAGCTATTGGAAAGTGATAAAAGTAAAAATAAATACATAAAGCACAAAGTTTGAATGAAAAATTTTCAATGCTTTATTAAATGAAAATATGTTTATGAAATTACAACCCTTAACAAATGCAGCATTGTGCCCCGGGTAAGGCACAAGGCTTAAAGACATTGTTCAAATATTACAAAGCCAAAACATGAACACAATAAAAACAGAAATGTAACTAATACTCCTGACTAAAGGAGATAGAGATAATTTCCTCGGCCTTCCAGTTGTTGAGCCCATTGCCAATGGTAGGAAAGATCCAGTTGTCAATGTCATAATCGCTATCAGCATCTTCTATTACGTTGACTCCATTGTTGCTGATACGGAATGGTGGTCTTCCAGCTCGAGTGCGACGAACAATCCTATGACCCTCTGCAGTGAAAACCAAACCAAACTTGTCAGATTTATAAGGGATGTTTGAAAGCTGACCCCAGATAGTACAAGCACCTTCTTCTACAGTAGCTTTAGCATCTTTCGATGAAGCCATCCTGGGCGGAACCAAAAATAACTTTGGGATGGCATAGACATCTTCATTAGGGGCAGGAGGGGTAACTTTGAAATTCTGACAGGGAGTCTCGATGATTTCACCATCCATCTCTGCATACCAGAAAGAATTCAAGTGGCTAACCATGCACTCTTCTTCATCGCAGACAGTAACAATCTTTCTGTTTATAGGATACTTTATCTTCTGATATAAGGTCGAGGTGATAGTGCCTGCCCCATGGATCCAGGGGTGTCCCAGTAAGCAGGAATAAGTTGGCCGAATTTCCATTAAATAGAAGGTGGATTCAAAGATCTGCGAACCCACCTTGATCGGAAGATCCACTTCCCCGTGTACCATCATTTTTGACCCATCCAGGGCTCAAACTATAATATCACTAGGTTTTAGTACAACCCCTTCGCAATCAAGTCTTCCAAGAGCACCTTTCAATAGAACATTCAATGAAGAGCCAATATCAACTAATACATGAGCCAAAGTATTTCCCTTGCATTCAATGGAGACATACATGGCCTTATTGTGGTTTCTTCCCTCAAGAGTGAGATCAGCATCAGAGAAACCTAGTCCATTGTCGGTCGTTAAGCTAGAAACATAGCTTCCAAATTTATTGGCAGAGATCTCTTGTGGTACGTGAGCAGTCTTCAAAAAATTCACTAAAGCCTCTGCATGGGCTTCTGAACAAAATATCATGGATAACATAGATTTTGGATGGGGTCTTCCACAGCTGTTCAACGATTTTGTAGTCACTCTTGCGGATAATTTTCAATACCTCTTCCAACTCTTGTCTAGAGGTGTCTTCAACTGTAGCTTCCTTAGGTGCCTCCGTCTGGGCAAGCTCTATTATTGGTTCTTTTCCCCGAGCCTCAGCAGTTGACTCGGTAGCAGTAACTCTAACAGGTGTAGCAACCGTCTTCTGAGAGATTTTCGGAGAGAAAACCCTTCCGCTTCTAGTAAATTTGTTGGTCCCTTCAATATTGTTAATGTTGGTGTGATACAGTGGGAGCACTAACTTGATTGTTTTGCATTTTATCGCAAATGTTGCGGTTAGAAAGAGTTGCCACCAACTTTTCTTTTATCCAAAAGGAAAGGTGAAAAAGCATGGGAAAGACCTTTGAGATTGTTTCTTGAGTTCGGGGGGTAGATTATGAAAAGGGAAGGTATTACCACCCTTTTCATCCATGGTTTTCCATGGGCTCTTAGTTACTTGCTAGATCACTTGCTTTGGTTTGAAATTGTGCTTTGTGGTTTTGAAAGTATTTTGTAAAGAGGCCATTGTTTAGGCAATCTTTGTAATGATTCTCGTTCGTAAGATTGTATACAAAGATGTTTGTCTTTTTTGAAAATGTTTTCAATTTTGTAAGATGTTTTGGGGAATGTGTGTCTTTGTTTTGAAAATAGCAAGGATATTTGTTTTGAAATGGAGCAAGTAACTAGAAGTAATCTACCTACTCAAATGTCTTTCTTGTTCATTTTCTTTTCCTTTGATATTGTTGTCTTACCATTGATTTGGTAAGCAACCCTATCTTTGGATGTAAACGGGACGGGCGTGGGTCATCGTATATGTATGATTAGCAATGTTTGTAAGGTATCTAAGCATTTTTGAGTGACTAAGATCATTTTATAAGGCAACTTTGAATAGCGTCATCGAGGGACTATGCTCTTGTTATTGTTTGTTTTTGATAAGACACTTTACATGCGTAATATGGCCATTTTGTATAAGACAACCAAGTGGGATAACCCTAGGGGTGTTTTGTGTGCAAGTGTGTCATTTTCATGCTTGATTTTGTCTTGGATTAGTATTTTCTATTTGGTTGATTTTATCTTGCCATACAAATCCTAATTACTAGTATGTTATGTAAAAGCGATAAATTGCAAAATTTAAATGTCCTACGCTATTACAACATTTGTGGGAGAGGGGAATATAATTTATGAATGGGGATTTGTGATAATATAAACCTAATTAAGCTATTACAACCAAATTGAATACGTACAAATATTGGAATAAATAATATACAAGATAAATTAAATATGCAAAGATGTATGAATGTAAAGAAGATTTTGTTTGGTTTTTTTATGTGAAAAAGTTTTAACCTAAACCTAATAAATAAATCAAGATTAAACCCAAATTAATTAGGAAATAAAATTATTTTTAGAAAGTATTTTGATTAAACCCTAATTCTATTTTATCAAAAGGGAATAAATTTCTTTGAGAAAAAGTAAGTCTTTTTGCATTTTTTGTCTTGAAAAATAATATATGGTATTTATGAGGTATTTTGGCCTTTTTGTATTAAAATAATATATTTAATAAATATATATAAAAAAATGTATATCAAACTAATTATAATTTAATTTACAAGTTTATTAAAAAAAAGATAGTATAAAACTTAAATAAAAAAAATATTTTTTTATGAGAAAATAAAATAAAATAAAACAAAATATAATTTTTATCAATTTTATATTTTTATGATTTTTTATTATTAAGAAAATATTATTAGGAAAATAAAATGAAAATAAAATAAATAAATAAATAAATGATAATGGGCCAGGGGTGCTGCAAGCAAATGGCAAGCAGGAGGTTAGCAAAAATCACAAAGCCCAACAATTAGAAGCCCACGCTGCAAGCTAGCAAAAAAAATGGAAAAAATGAGAAAAATTGCAAAAGGCAGCGCCAAGGCTCGAACTCGTGTCCTATAGCATTTTTGCGCGCTGCCTTACCACTGGGGTGGCTGTACATCCGTTCATATAAAAAAGGCATAAATATATATATATTAGAAAATGCCCCCTGAAGGCAACTTCATCTTCAACCTTGAGCCATGGCCGGACCACCTGTATCTCTCTCATTTCTCCATGAAAATGGAAAGTCCAAACATGAAAATTACAGTGTTTCTTCTCACGAGTTCAACCATATAATTTTTGTAAACTAACAATCAAATATCAAAGCTAATTTTACTCGCCCTAATTTGAAACCTAATTTTTACAGAAATTTCAAATCCAAAATTCTCTATGCACAGTTAATATAAATGAAATCTATGAATATGGTTAGCTTTATGGCAAGGATATCTACATTTTTCTTTCACAAATCAAGACCAGAGGATGCTTGTATGAAGAGATAGAAGTTTGAGTTTTTACCTCTTTCAATTAAGATCATGAATGGAGTTTGAGCAAGTTTTGAGAAGGCCTGAGGATCTGTTTAGCTTGCCTGGACCTCCCTGAGTGTATTCCAATCCTTATCTTGCCTTAAAAGTTCCTGAATCTCCCTACCGAAGTCAACTTGAAAGCTTGATATGTAATAATGGAAGATGGAGTAGAAGGAGTTACAATGAGGAGACATGGGTTTGAAACACTTAGATATGATTTATATTAAGTGTTCTGGTGGTTATAATTCAAAACGCACGAGTGGTTCTTGAGATTGCTATGTAAGGTGCAAAACTGCAAGTTATGGCAGACTTTTAGTGATAGAGTGTTTTGGAGAGTTTCTGAGCCTTATCAATCATGTTCTAGGTTGTAATGTATTTGTGTATAAGTATAGAAAAGGTTTGACATCAAGCTTCCTCAAGATTTTTGAGTTCTAGCCTTTTGGCTCTATTGCTTGCTTTTTAAGAAAAAGTGAAGAGACAAGTCTCTATGTGTTTGTACAAGCCTGATCTGAGTTGGTAGAGGATTTAGACACATTGCTTTTGGGTTATATGGTTTGTGTGTGCAGAAAGAACAAGTGCAAAGCTCAAGGAGTTGACAATTGCAAAAGTTATGCTTCATCAAAATGGAAGTGGCAACTTTGTGCCATAAATGGAATTATAGCTTGGACAAAGGCTCTAATGCTAGGATTAAAGCTCTATCAACTGTGTAAACATTTAACTATGGAGTTAGAAACAAGTTTGAGGCCTGCAAAGCAAATATTATGCAGTCTAGGCTTGAATTTGAATTTTGGTTCATCATGAAATGGCTTGAAATCAAAGTGAAAAATTGCCAACTTCATCTCTTCGATTCTCCCTACTCAAGAATGATCTCAAGTATTTCTTTGAAATTTTGTAAAGCTTGGAATGTTATATACAACTCATATTTGAATTTCATTCAAAGATTCCCCTTGGAACTATGTGAAAAATTGGCATGAAGTTAGGTAAAAAACGTGCCTAACTAGGGCAAAATTTCACTAAGTTATTTTAGTTCATGAGCATGTATTCACAAAATTATATCTTGAGATCCAAGCATCTTTAGGAGAAATTGTGTGAATCAAAGTTGTATATTTCATGGAGATCTACAACTTTCATGTTTGGAACTTCCTTTGAATCATCTTGTATCATGGTGATAATTTGGCTCAAAGTTGAGAAAAAATAAGAAATTTTCTATACTTAGAAAATTTTCTAAGTTAAATTTTTTTCAACTTTTCAAAACCAAATCTTAAGTTCTGGGTTTCTTGATGAACAAGTTTCACATTTTGACATGTTTTTATGAATTATGATCTTTGGCACCTGATTTTGACCAAAAAATCAAAGTTTGACTTTTCAGTATAGAGTTGACTTTTGATTAGTTGACTGAAAAATTCATCAGTCAATCCAATGGATTTGTAATATTTTGAACCATGTCATTAGGTCAAGAGGATGCAATTGAATTCTTGAGGTCATCCTTTAAACCAATTGACCATTTTCTAGGTCAAAAATCAAAAATTGTCATTTCCCAATCAAAACCCTAATTTTGACCATTTTGCCCTTTTGATGATTTGATCAAATTTCTTGAGGATTTATGGTCCAAAGTTGATCAAATCATACATATGAGTCTAAGATGTTAATGTGGATCAAAAATTATGAATTTTGACTGTAAATTGGCCATGGTTGACTTTTCCCCCAATACAGTTGATTTTTAGGTCAACTGTCCAATTGACTGATCAAAAATGTGATTCAAGGCTTGAAACTTGGCATGAGTATTCTTGGGGGTCTATAATGATCCTTGAAAGTCATATGAAGCATTGATAGTCCAAAAATCCTTGTGCAAACTTAAACCCTAATCTTGGTCATCAGTGCATGCGGAGGTGTCTTGAACTGGTCAAACCCTAATCCAGTCTTGAGTAAAAGAGATCTTGTGAGAAACATCTTGATAAGTGAGAGGGAAAATTTTGGGGTACAACAGCTTCCCATGTTCAATCTTCTTAAACCTGAAGAGTTAGATTGGCGAGTCTTTCCATTCGTGACTCGAAGGTGGAAGATGATTGGACACTAGAGTGCCCATAAATTTGCACTCGATGATGTGATGATAGAAGGAATGGGATTAAAGATGCAATTTGGAGAGGTGGTAGAAAGTTGTAGGAGATGGGATTAAAGATGCCATCAAAGGTGATTGTTGAATTGTAATTTGTAAGCTGAAAGAATGAGTATCATAATGGCGTTCGTGTCTAGAGCGTGACCGTACTGTATCTGAAAGAGGTTTTGATTAAGTATCAGAATGGCATCCGTGTCTGGAGCGTATCTGAATGTTGAATTTGAATGAGTATCAGGATGGCATCCGTGTCTGGAGCGTATCTGAACTGTATCTAAATGTTGAATTTGAATGAGTATCAGGATGGCATCCGTGTCTGGAGCGTATCTATATTATATTTGAATGTTGAATTTGAATGAGTATCAGGATGGCATCCGCGTCTGGAGCATATCTGAACTGTATCAAAAGTTAAATCTGAATGAGTATCAGGATGGCATCCACGTCTGAAGCGTATCTGAACTGTATCAAAAGTTAAATCTGAATGAGTATTAGGATGGCATCCGCGTCTGGAGCGTATCTGAACTGTATCAAAAGTTGAATATTGTAAATGATAGCTGTTAATCTTATCCTGAAAAGGGTAAAATGTTAGCTAAAACATAATGTTTATGTTGCATGAAATGTATGATGTAATGTATTTGCTTTATCAATGTTTATGATATATGGATGCAATGTATACATATGTGAGCTAATTTGCTACACTGCTGTTAGATTGGGGAAAATAAATCCTTGGCTACTGCTGAGGATATATAAGTCTCCATGCTTTGAAGTCAAAGTGTTGATTAATTTATGTCGAGAGAAATAAACTCTGTTGTAAGGGCAATGCCATGTACTGCTTGTAAAACATGTTGGGGAGTCCTGAGAAATTTGACAACTTCTACTGGGGATTAACAATTTTAAAATTTGTTCCGCTGGGGATTTAAATGACGTACTGCAGGGGATTACTTATGGAATAGCCTAGAGACATTTCTCTGTCCTTTCAACCTATCAGTAATTGTCTTTCCTATTTTGTTTTATTTGTAAACAGTAATTATGTTCAAATGCATATGCTCAACAATGAATCATTGGACGTTTTTTTAAACAAAACACAAGTGTAAAGAAAAGACAAATAGTTTTTGCACTTTCGAAGGAACATTTTGTATTGACTTTGAGTAAGTATTTTTTGTACAAGGAGACAAACATTCTAGTAAGAGAATGTTGTCGTAAAAAATGAAAATTTTGATACAAATAAAAGATAGCTATATGTACAAAAATCCCATGGGGTTTCCATTCTACTATAGCATTCGTATCTCTGAGCATCTTGTCTATTTGTTGCCTTGTCCGAAGCTGATTGAATTGATCAGAAACTCTGAGTTTGTCTGTGGAAGACAAAGTTTGTCCATAAAGTGATCCAACGGGACATAGTCATACGCTTTAATTCCCCAACTTTTGCCTGGACCTCCCTTTCGGGTTTTCAGTCCACCGGGAAACCCTTTTTTGCCCAAGTTGCCCTTTCGGGTTTTCAACTTGCCAGGTGTACAATTTTTTTTTGTTTTATCCCTAATTTTTTCCCGAACCTTTTTGATTCACCGGGACGCCCTTGTTTTTCCTAGGTTTGTCAACCTAGCGGGTTTCTTATGCGTAGTATCTTTTGACTATGTTCGCGTTTGTAGGATGTGGCAGGTCGTCACCATCCATGGTTGTCAAGATCATTGCCCCACCAGAGAAAATGTTTTTGATTATAAATGGTCCTTCATCGGTAGGGTCCATTTTCCCCTGGGATCACCTTGTGGCAAGATGGTGCGTTTGATCACTAGATCCCCAACTTGATACATTTGGCGTCTGACTTTCTTGTTGAAAGCCTTGATCATCCATTTTTGATGCATTTGACCATGGCAAACAGCAGCAAGTCTCTTCTCATCGATCAAATTATGTTGATCAAGTCGAGTTTGGATCCAATCATCTTCGTTCAAACCTGCATCCTTCATAATCCTCAGAGAGGGGTTCTGAACCTCGATAGGCAAGACAACCTCCATGTCGTAAACCAAAGAAAAAGGTGTTGCCCCGGTTGATGTGCGAGTTGTGGTATGATATCCGTGGAGAGTGAATGTTAACATCTCATGCCAGTCTTTGTATGTGACTTTCATTTTCTGTACGATCTTTTTAATGTTTTTATTTGCAGCTTCTACACCACCATTCATCTTCGGCCGATAGGGAGAATAATTGTGATGTTGAATCTTGAATTGCTTGCACAAGGCAGTGATCATAGTGTTGTTGAGATTTGTACCGTTGTCAATGATGATCCTTTCGGGGATATCGTACCGGCAAATGAGATTTTGCTTGATGAAACGGGCAACAACGTTCTTGGTGACGGAAGCGAAGAAAGCTGCCTCCACCCACTTTGTAAAATAGTCAATGGCCACTAGGATGAAACGGTGTCCATTGGAGGTTTTCGGCTTGATTTCCCCAATCATATCTATTCCCCACATAGCAAAGGGCCATGAGCCGTCAAGACATTCAGAGGGACCAGAGGTACGTGCACCTTATCTGCATAAATTTGACACTTATGGCAGGTTCGAGAGTGTTGATAACAATCTACTTCCATGGTAGACCAGTAATAGCCTCCCCGTAGGATTTTCTTTGCCATCATATGCCCACTAGAATGGGTGCCAAAAGTGCCTTCATGTAATTCAGCCATGATCCTTTCAGCTTCAACCTTATCTATGCACCGAAGTAACACAGAGTCATGATTGCGTTTGTACAGGATGCCATTACTAAGGAAGAACTTAGCAAAAAATCTCCTTAAGAACTTCTTGTCATTGATTGAAGCTCTTTCTGGACATTCTTGAGCCTCGAGATACCTCTTGACTTCGTGAAACCAAGACTGGTCCACTACTTCTTCAGTATTAATCTCGTGACAGTGTGTTGGTTCATCCATTCGTTCGATGGTGATCTGGGGAGCCTCATTATCCCATTTAAGTTTAAACATATATGACATTGTGGCTAGTGCGTCTGCTAGCTGATTTTCTTCTCGCGGAAAATGCTCGAAGGTAATCCTCTCAAAATGTGGTAGCAATGTCAAAACATGTTCTTTATAAGGGATAAGGTTTGGGTGTTTGGTTTCCCATTCCCCTTTGAATTGGCTGATGACCAAAGCTAAATCTCCAAACACATCTAAGGATTTCATTCCCAGGTCTATGGCAGCTCTGAGACCAAAGATGCACGCTTTGTATTCCGCCATGTTGTTGGTACAATTGAAGTAAAGTCCGGCGGTAAAGGGAGTATGACACCCTTCCGGAGATATGAGTACAACACCAATACCATTTTCGAGTGTGTTAGATGCCTTATCAAAGAACAAGGTCCATCGGGATCCTTGTTCAGGTCCGTCACATGGCCTGAATTCTTCGCAGTTGTCTAATGTCATGATGTCTTTATCCAGAAAATCGAACTTCCTGGACTGGTAGTCTTCTACGGCTTGGTGAGCAAGGTGATTGGCTAGTACACTGCCCTTTATAGCTTTCTGGGTAGTATACTGTATGTCATATTCTATCATGATCATCTGCCATCTCGCTATTCTCACAGAAAGAGCAGGCTTCTCGAAAATGTATTTTATCGGATTCATTTTAGATATCAACAAGGTAGTATGAGTCAGCATATATAGTCTTAGCCGGCGAGCAGCCCATGCCATAGCACAACAAGTTTTCACGAGCAGTGAATATCTGGTTTCATAGTCGGTAAACTTTTTGCTCAGGTAGTAAATAGTGTGCTCTTTTCGGCTAGACTCGTCATGCTGCCCTAATACACACCCCATTGAGTTTTCTAAAACAGTCAGATGCATAATCATTGGTCTTCCCTCGACTGGTGGCATCAATACAGGAGGATGTTGTAAGTATTCTTTGATTTTGTCAAAAGAAACTTAGCACTCATCATTCCATTTGACTACTTGATCTTTCTTCAATAGCTTGAAGATTGGCTCACAAGTAGCTGTTAAGTGACAAATGAATCTGGCAATATAGTTCAAACGTCCCAAGAACCCCCTGACTTGTTTCTCAGTACGAGGAGAAGGCATCTCTTGTATTGCTTTAACTTTGGAAGGATCGACCTCAATACCTTTGTTAATGACGACAAAGCCTAGGAGCTTACCGGACCGTACCCCAAATGTGCACTTGTTTGGATTCAGCCTCAACTTGTACTTCTTCAGTCTCTCAAACAGTTTTTGTAAGTGATCAAGATGCTCTTCTTCTGTTTGCGATCTGGCTATCATATCATCCATATAGACTTCTATTTCATGATGTATCATGTCGTGAAATAAAGCTACCATGGCACGCTGATAGGTTTCCCCAACGTTCTTCATTCCGAATGGCATTAACTTGTAGCAGAATATGCCCCACTGTGTGACAAATGTTGTTTTCTCCATGTCCTCAGATGCCATTTTAATCTGGTTGTAACTTGAGAATCCGTCCATGAAGGAAAACACTTTGTGTTGTGCCGTATTGTCAACTAGGATATCAATGTGGGGGAGTGGAAAGTCATCCTTAGGGCTCACCCTATTCAAATCTCTGTAGTCCACACACATTCGCACTTTGCCTTCCTTTTTGGGCACGGGAACAACATTGGCAACCCATTGGGGGTAAGAGGTGACAACCAAGAATCCAGCATTGAATTGTTTCATGACTGCAACTTTAATCTTTTCTGACATATCAGGCCTCATTCGACGCACCTTTTACTTTACTGACGGACAATCTTCTCTTGTAGGCAGACGATGTACCACAATATCTTCATCAAGTCCTGGCATGTCTTCATATGACCAGGCAAAGACTTCGACATAATCATGCAACAGCTGAATCAGACGCTTCTTGATACTAGGTTCCAGATTGGCACCCACTTTGACCTCTTTTTTATCTTCTTCAGTACCTAGGTTGATCGTATCCACGGGCTCCTCGTGAGGCTGAATGGTTATGTCTTCTTGTTGTAGCATTCTGGCAAGTTCCCCTGGTACTTCATAATATTCCTCACCTTCGTCTTCGGCTTGGTAGATAAGATTCTCAGAGTCACAAAAGGCCATAGCAGTATTGTTACCCATGGAATCCAGAATGGACGTATAACTGCATTGTGAGTGTGGGTGTGTGTAAGGGTATAGCTATCTTTGAAAGAAAGTAAAATGTAAAAGAAAAAACAATGAGAACAAAAGTTTGAATGCGAAAACGTCCATGATTCATTGATGTCATATGAAAAATGAGATAATAACCCTTACAAAAGGACCATTGTGCCTCGGGTAAGACACAAGGTTTTAAGAGTGTGAATTGTTTTGAATATTACAAATCCAACAAAATGCAAAGATAAATTACTGAGGGATGAAAGTGATTGGGATGAAGTCTCTGGCCTCCCAATTGTTGAGCCATCCATTAATAGTCGGAAAGATCGATTCCTCCAGGTAGCATCCATCTTCACCATCTTCTACCGCGTTGACCTCACGGTGGCTGATCTTCAAGGGTAGCCCTCCAGCACGGGCACGTCGTACAGCCTTTTGGGCACTTGAAGTGAAACCTAAGCCAAACTTGTCATATTTATACGGGATATCTGGGAGTTGTCCCCAGATAGTGCATCCACCTTCCTCTACCACTGCTTTGGTGTCCTTCGAAGATTATATCCGGAGTGGAGGCCTTGTAATCTTGGGAGCAGCCTTGGTCACTGCCACCTCTTGAGGGACCTCTTCAAAGTGTTGAAAAGGAGTTTCAATGAATTCGTCGTCCAATTCCACATATCTAAAAGAATTGAGATGGCTGATTATGTATTCTTCCTCTCCATGTACGGTGATAATCTTCCCTTGAACTGGGTACTTCAACATCTGGTGTAATGTAGAGGTAACAACACCAGCATTATGGATCCATGGCCAGCCTAGCAAGCAGGAATATGAAGGGCGGATGTCCATCACATAAAAAGTTGAGTTGAAGGTTTGGGTTCCAACCTTTATGGGGAATGTCTACCTCCCCATGTACCATCCTCTTCTAGCCATCAAATGCCCTTACTACTATGTTGCTTGGCTTTAATGTCAGTCCCTCGTAGTCAAGTCTATCCAAAGCTTTTCTCGGTAATACATTCAAAGATGAGCCAGTGTCCACCAGGACATGGGCCAGAGTTGTGCCACTACACTCCACTGAGACATGCAATGCCTCATTATGCTTTCTTCCCCTCGGTGTTAGATCATCATCCGAGAAGCCTAGGCTGTTATCCACTGTCAAGCTCGCCACGCAGTCTTGGAACTGATCAGCAGACGTCTCTTGAGGTACATGGGTTGTTTTTAAGAACTTCAGCAAGGCTTTCACATGTGCCTCGGAACATAGTAGTAATGCTAGCATGGAGATTTTGGAGGGAGTTTTCCCTAGTTGTTCAACCACATCATAGTCTCTCCTCTTTCTAATTTTTAGGATCTCCTCCATTTCTTTCTTGGATGTCTCAGGGATAGTCAGTGATAGAGCCTTCATCCGAACAGGCTCCACTTGAATACTCTTTCCTCGAGTCTCAGCAGCAGGAGTGTTGGTAGGAATGATAACAGGGGTTGTAACGTCTTCGTCAATAGGAGCACTTGCAGAGATGATTATGGGTACGGAAGTAACCTTTGGAGCAGCCACATGGATGATCACCGGTCCAGAAACTGCTTTAGAGGGAGCAATTTCTGGAGAAAAGATCCTACCGCTTCAGGTAATTTTGCTAGTTCCGGCAATATTACTGATGTCAGAATCTTATTCTTTAGAGTTTATCTCTTCGGCGGCCGGCCAATCTTGTTTGATTCCATGGTAGTAAATGTCCCCTATGTAATTCCACCACACGGTCTTGTCTGATTCATATAGGACTGGCCCAAGCATTTTGATTATTAAAGGAGTTACTTTCGGAACTGATGTAATTATAATGGGTCTTTTGGTAGAGACCCTGGAAGAATTGGCGGAAATGGTAATGATTGAAACATCTTCAACAGGAATAGGTGAAACAGGAGTCTTTTCAAACAAAATCTCTTTGTTATCTATCAGGCACTGAATGCCTGCCTTCAACAAAGGACAACTAGTTGGTGATGATAAGCAGAGATGGAAAACTTCATTACAGCCCGGGAACACACGACTTTCAACAAGTTTATCTTAATAGTCAGAAGTGGGGTCATGAGTTCATCAATTGTGGTAACAAACAAATCTTCTTCAATGGCATTGGTATTGTGACCATGTCTGGGCATAGGAGCAGAAATGACATTTGGCTTCTCGGGCGCATCAAACTCAATTTCTTTTGCTTCAATGAGGTCTTGTATTTTGTTCTTCAAGGCCCAACAATTATTAGTATCGTGACCATGACTTTCAGAGTGATATGCGCAACGGGCATTGGGATGATAATGAGGGGATGTTGTGTTGGGGTTTTTCGGAGCTTCTTTCAAGGTTACCAAGTTGGATCTTAGCAAATGAGGTAATACTTGAGACAGAGTCATGTTGATTCTGGTAAAATGCCTGACTAGGCTTTCTACCCTTGGTTGATTACTTCTTTGCTGATCAGACGCAAGCTTTGGAATCATAACAGCTCCCACCTTTGGTCGGCGTTCGACCCTATCTTGGTTTCTTTGCGGATATACGGAAGCTACCTCTTTCTTCCCGATGAAAGGTTTCCTTACAGCTGTAGAAGAAGATGAATCCTTCTGAATCTTTCCATTTTTTATACCGGCTTCTATCCTCTCTCTGTTAAATATTAGTTCAGTGAAGCCATCAGATGAACTTCCGATTAAATGATTGAAGAAGGGACCAGACAAGGTGCCTAAGAACATGTCTACCAATTCTCTCTGAGATAGAGGGGGTTGAACTCTTCCAGCCAAATCTCTCCATTTTGTGTGTAATCCTTGAAACTTTCATTGGAAACCATGACCATACTCTGGAGTTGAGTACGGGTAGGCGCTAAATCAGCATTGTACTGGTATTGTCTGTAGAAAGTTGTAGCAAGATCTTCCCAATTGTGAACATTGGGTCTTTCTAATTGGTAGAACCAGTCAAGTTGTGTTCCAGACAGACTGTCTTGGAAAAAGTGTACCCATAAGTCTTTATCAGTGGTATGGGGTTGAATTTTCCTCACATATGATCGGAGATGCATTTTAGGGCATGACACTCCATCATATTTGGCAAATATAGGAACTTTGAATTTCAGAGGAATCACAATCCCCGATACTAGTCCCAATTCCTCAAAGTCTAAACCTGACACCTTTTAGATTTCCATCGCGCTCAACCGCTCTTCAAGATGTTTATACTTATCATCAGCTGGAGGGTAGTGTTCCTCAGAGTAGTCCTTTTTTTCTTCCTCTTCTTCCGATTCTGACGGGACAACTGTTTCCTTGCCTTTCCCCTCTCCTTCACCAGATGTTGTTGCAAAGTCCAAAGTCCTTCTTGTTTGCCCATGAAATCTTCTTCCCATGTTTAAGACTCCGGTTACCTTCTTTGTTTTCTTTTTCCTCTCTTCAGCCAACAGAGTCTTCAACTCTTCTTGCCCCTTGGCTAGGGTCATGAGCAACTGTTGAAACTGCGTATTCTGAGCTTGGAGATCTTTCATTGTTTTCTCGAGATCCATCTTACTGAAATAAACAGTAGAGAGATGAGGAGACTTGTTGCAAAAGACTTGTTTATGTTATGATGAATGATATGTGCATATGCAATGTTTTCAAGGATTTCAAAGATTCAAATTTTCTTTAGACAAAAAAGGAAACACACGTTATATTAATAAGATAAAGTTTGAGTACACCAATTCCCCTTGGGAAAAATAATACAAAACTCTAAGATAGAAAAGTAGTGCGCATCCTCTTTCATGCAATGTAGGCATTTAGAGTCTGCTCCTCATGAAGTAGCCTAGTGAGTTCCAAAACCTTCTTCTCGCTTGCGTAGAATTGGGCTTCGAAAGTATCTCGCTCTCCTTTGAGTTGTATCCAATCCCTTTGTATGTATTCAAGAGATGTGGGCATGTCAGGATGTAGGATAGTGTATGGAACGACTCCTTCCTTAACAGGCTCAATGATTACCGGGAGAATGGAGGGGTAAGGCATCTTAAGATTCTGAGCGCGAGTTCGTACCCATTTGAGGTAAGGCTCAAGAGGAATGGAATTATTGTATCCCAAAGTCTTTCTATCCACCTTGTTTAACATCCTCCAAGCTCGGATAAATCTCTGGCGAAGAACTTGATTGTCGTTGTCGTAGTCGAATACCAAACCTTGAATCAACATCTCGTGCGGGCAATCCCTTTGGGCATAACCAAACTGTCTGAAAGCTAAACATGGGTTATAGGTGATACCTCCCCTAATTCCAAGTAAAGGGACATTAGGAAATTCTCCATAACGGTCAACAATGATAACATTCTCTTTGGATCGAGAGCACCAATGAATGTCTGAATGTTTGAGCGTCATCAACCTTTGTGACCATCTTGACCCTTGCTCATTATTTAAGACTGATTGGGGAAGATGAGAAATAAACCATCTTTCCAAGAGAGGAGTGAAACACATAAGGACACCTCTTTTCCTCATTGTGCGAGTGTGCCAAGTTGGTCAAGTAAAGGTTCTAGAAGTTTATTAGTGCTTCATGACATCACTCAGCGGCCCCGTATTCTCTTTGATTAACTTAAAGGCTACCGGTACCCCCAAATATGTCGCACTAACGTAGCTATTGCTTATACTAAGTCGGTATACCCCGCACAGTTTCCATAACGTATTGTTACTTATCTATAATGTATCCCAAATCTGGGTAGAGGATTCAAACCCAAACAAAGAACCATAATGTAATGCATACAAGTCAAACAATGTAAGCAAATAAATGTGATATATCCCTAAGGTAACCCCACTTTTAGAAATTTTCCGCAGCAGAGTCGCCAGTTCTGTGATACGATGGGAGAACTGACTTGATTGTTTTGCGTTTTATCGCAAATGTTGCGGTTAGTAAGACTCACCACCGACTTTTCTTTTATCCAAAAGGAAAGGTGAAAAAGCACAGGAAAGACCTTTGAGATTGTTTCTTGAGTTCGGGGGGTAGATTATGAAAAGGGAAGGTATTAACACCCTTTTCATCCATGGTTTTCCATGGGCTCTTAGTTACTTTCTAGATCACTTGCTTTTGTATGAAATTGTGTTTTGTGGTTTTGAAAGTATTTTGTAAAAGAGGCCATTGTTTAGGCAATCTTTCTCGTTCGTAAGAATGTATACAAAGATGTTTGTCTTTTTTGAAAATGTTTTCAATTTTGTAAGATGTTTTGGGAAATGTGTGTGTTTGTTTTGAAAATAGAAAGGATATTTGTTTTGAAATGGAGCAAGAACTAGAAGTAATCTACCTACTCAAATGTCTTTCTTGTTCATTTTCTTTTCCTTTGATATTGTTGTCTTACCATTGATTTGGTAAGCAACCCTATCTTTGGATGTAAACGGGATGGACGTGGGTCATCGTATAACCATGATTAGAAATGTTTGTAAGGTATATTAGCATTTTTGAGGGACTAAGATCATTTTATAAGGCAACTTTGAATAGCGTCATCGAGGGACTATGATCTTGTATTTGTTTGTTTTTGCTAAGACACTTTACATGCGTAATATGGCCATTTTGTATAAGGCCACCAAGTGGGATAACCCTAGGGGTGTTTTGTGTGCAAGTGTGTCATTTTCATGCTTGATTTTGTCTTGGATTAGGGTTTTCTATTTGGTTGATTTTATCTTGCCATACAAATCCTAATTACTAGCATGTTATGTAAAAGCGATAAATTGCAAAATTTAAATGTCCTACGCTATTAAAACATTTGTGGGAGGGGGGAATACAATTTATGAATGGGGATTTGTGATAATATAAACCAAATTAACCTATTACAACCAAATTGAATATGTACAAATATTGGAATGAATAATATACAAGATAAATTAAATATGCAAAGATGTATGAATGTAAAGAAGATTTTGTTTGGTTTTTTTATGTGAAAAAGTTTTAACCTAAACCTAATAAATAAATCAAGATTAAACCCAAATTAATTAGGAAAGAAAATTATTTTTAGAAGGGATTTTGATTAAACCCTAATTCTATTTTATCAAAAGGGAATAAATTTCTTTGAGAAAAAGTAAGTATTTTTGCATTTTTTGTCTTGAAAAATAATATATGGTATTTATGAGGTATTTTGGCCTTTTTGTATTAAAATGATATGTTTAATAAATATATATAAAAAAATGTATATCAAACTAATTATAATTTAATTTTAAAGTTTATTAAAAAAAAAGATAGTATATAACTTAAATAAAAAGAATTTTTTTTATGAGAAAATAAAATAAAATATAATTTTTATCAATTTTATATTTTTTATGATTTTTTATTATTAAGAAAATATTATTAGGAAAATAAAATGAAAACAAAATAAATAAATAAATGATAATGGGCCAGGGGTGCTGCAAGCAAATGGGAGGCAGGAGGTTAGCAAAAATCACAAAGCCCAACAATCAGAAGCCCACGCTGCAAGCTAGCAAAAAAAGTGGAAAAATGAGAAAAATTGCAAAAGGCAGTGCCAAGGCACGAACCCGTGACCTATAGCATTTTTGCGCGCTGGCTTACCACTAGGTTGGTTGTACATCCGTTCATATAAAAAAAGGCATAAATATATATTAGAAAATGCCCCCTGAAGGCAACTTCATCTTCAACCTTGAGCCATGGCCGGACCACCTGTATCTCTCTCATTTCTCCATGAAAATGGAAAGTCCAAACATGAAAATTACAATGTTTCTTCTCACAAGTTCAACCATATAATTTTTGTAAACTAACAATCAAAGATCAAATCTAATTTTACTTGCCCTAATTTGAAACCTAATTTTTACAGAAATTTCAAATCCAAAATTCTCTATGAACAGTTAATATAAATGAAATCTATGAATATGGTTAGCTTTAGGACAAGGATATATACATTTTTCTTTCACAAATCAAGACCAGAGGATGCTTGTATGAAGAGATAGAAGTTTGAGTTTTTACCTCTTTCAGTTAAGATTGTGAATGGAGTTTGAGCAATTTTTGAGAAGGCCTGAGGATCTGTTTAGCTTGCCTGGACCTCCCTGAGTGTATTCCAATCCTTATCTTGCCTTGAAAGTTCTTGAATCTCCCTACCCAAGTCAACTTGCAAGCTTGATATGTAACAATGGAAGATGTAGGAGGAGGAGTTACAATGAGGAGACAGGGGTTTGGAACACTTAGATATGATGTATATTAAGTGTTCAGGTGGTTAAAATTCAAAACGCACGAGTGGTTCTTGAGATTGCTATGTAAGGTGCAAAACTGCAAGTTATGGAAGATTTTTAGTGATAGAGTGTTTTGGAGAGTTTCTGAGCGTTATCAATTGTGTTCTAGGTTGTAATGTATTTGTGTATAAGTATAGAAAAGGTTTTACATCAAGCTTCCTCAAGATTTATGAGTTCTAGCCTTTTGGCTCTATTGCTTGCTTTTTAAGAAAAGTGAGGAGGCAAGTCTCTATGTGTTTGTACAAGCCTGATCTGAGTTAGTAGAGGCTTTAGACACATTGATTTTGGTTTATAGGGTTTGTGTGTGCAGAAAGAACAAGTGCAAAGCTCAAGGAGTTGACAATTGCAAAAGTTGTGCTTCATCAAAATGGAAGTGGCAACTTTGTGTCATAAATGGAATTGTAGCTTGGAAAAAGGCTCTAATGCTTGGATTAAAGCTCTATCAACTGTGTAAACATTTAATTATGGCGTTAGAAACAAGTTTGAGGCCTGCAAAGCAAAGATTATGCAGTCTAGGCTTGAATTTGAATTTTGGTTCATCATGAAATGGCTTGAAATCAAAGTGAAAAATTGCCAACTTCATCTCTTCGATTCTCCCTACTCAAGAATGATCTCAAGTATTTATTTGAAATTTTGGAAAGCTTGCAATGTTCTATACAACTCATCTTTGAATTTAATTCAAATATTCCCCTTGGAACTATGTGAAAAATTGGCATGAAGTTAGGTCAAAAACCTGCCTAACTAGGGCAAAATTTCACTAAGTTATTTTAGTTCATGAGCATGTATTCACAAAATTATATCTTGAGATCCAAGCATATTTAGGAGAAATTGTGTGAAGAAAAGTTGTATATTTCATGGAGATCTACAACTTTCATGTTTGGAACTTCCTTTGAATCATCTTGTATCAAGGTGATAATTTGGCTCAAAGTTGAGGAAAAATAAGAAATTTTCTATACTTAGAAAATTTTCTAAGTTAAATGTTTTTCAACTTTTCCAAACCAAATCTTAAGTCATGGGTTTCTTGATGAACAAGTTTCACATTTTGACATATTTTGATGAATTATGATCTTTGGCAACTGATTTTGTCCAAAAAGTCAAAGTTTGACTTTTCAGTATAGAGTTGACTTTTGATTAGTTGACTGAAAAATTCATCTGTCAATCCAATGGATTTGTAATATTTTGAACCATGTCATTAGGTCAAAATGATTCAATTGAACTCTTGAGGTCATGCTTTAAACCAATTGACCATTTTCTAGGTCAAAAATAAAAAATTTCCCTTTCTCAGTCAAACCCTAATTTTGTCCATTTTGCCCTTTTGATGATTTGATCAAATTTATTGAGGAATTATGGTCCAAACTTGATCAAATTTTACATATGAGTCTAATATGTTGATGTGGATAAAAAATTATGAATTTTGACTGTAAATTGGCCATGGTTGACTTTTTCCCCAATACAGTTGATTTTTAGGTCAATTGTCCAATTGACTGATAAAAAATGTGATTCAAGGCTTGAAACTTGGCATGAGTATTCTTGGGGGTCTATAATGATCCTTGAAAGTCATATGAAGCATTGATAGTCCAAAAATACTTGTGCAAACTTAAAACCTAATCTTGGTCAACAGTGCATGAGGAGGTGTCTTGAGCTGGTCCAACCCTAATCCAGTCTTGAGTCAAAGTAATCTTGTGAGAAACATATTGATAAGTGAGGGGGCAAATTTTAGGGTACAACAGTTGGTATCAACACTTTAAGTAACTTCATCTTCATCAGTTGATAACTCATGTTTAACGCCATGGTAGTAGACGTTGGATCCATAGATCCAAGGAATAGCTTTATCTGAAGAATATGGGATGGGTCCAGGTGTAGTGATAACTAAAGGAGTAGCTTTTGGATTGGTAGTAATACTTACAGAACCCGTGGAGGTGATCCTGACTAGAGGCCTAGAAATTATGGATAAGTCTTGACACCGATTCTCATCAAACAAAACCTTCTCGATCATAATTATATGATTGTCCATTAGGCGTCGAATGCCTTCCTTCAGTAATCTGCAGCCATTGGGTTGGGTTGCGCAGTAGTAAAATTTTTCAATACAACCCAGAAATAAACCAGCCTGCAGCATATTCTTCTTGATAATTAGTAGAGGCGTAACCAATTCACTTACAACAACAACATAAAGAACATTGTCAATTACACTTATGCCTTTGGCATGCTTTGGCATAGGCGAAGTAATCACATTTGGAGTCTCCGGTGGATCAAACTCAATTTCCTTGTTGTTAATCATGTCCTGAATTTTGTTTTTAAGGCTCCAGCAATTATTGGTGTCGTGCCAAGGACTGTTGTGATGGTAGGTGTATCTCGCGTTCGGATTGTACTTAGGAGAGGAGGTGTTGGGATTCTGATGATCATCCCTTAGCGTAATCAGCTCTGCTTTCAATAAATGTTGTAATGCTTGAGAAAATGGTATACTAATCTTGGTAAACTGCCTTCCTGGAGCGTCTTACCTACGCCTATTTCCCTATTGTTTTTGAACAGGTGCAAGATTAGAAATTAGTACCACTCCCACAGACTGATTGCGGTCATTTTTACCACGGACCTTCTGGCCATAAACAACATTGGTTTCCTTTTTATTATTGAACGTCTTCTTTACAACACTCGAAGATGCAGCCACTTGAATTTTTCTTCTCTTAATACCAATTTCAACTCGTTCCCTAGTTAGAATCACCTCAGTAAAACCATACGAAGAACTCCCAATTAGATGATTAAAGAATGGACCTGTTAGAGTGCCCATGAACATATCAACTAGCTCCCTGTCAGATAAGGGAAGTTGTACCCTTCCAGCTAAGTCCCTTCATTTCTGGGCATATTCTTTGAATCCTTCATTCGAACCCATAGTCATGTTTTATAGTTGCACACGAGTTGGTTCAAGGTCAGCATTATATTGGTATTGCTTGTAAAAAGCAGCAGCCAGGTCCTCGCAAGTACGAATGTTGGTTCCTTCCAACTAATAGAACCACTCGAGTTGTGTACCAGATAAAATTTCCTAAAAGAAGTGAACCCATAACTTTTTGTCAGCAGTATGGGGTTGGATTTCCGAACTTAAGACCTCATATGAAGTTTCAGACAAGACAAACCATCATATTTAACAAAAGCAGGGACTTTGAACTTATGAGGGATAACCACCCCCGGGATAAGACCCAGCTCTCCAAAATCTAATCCAGGAACTTTCTATATTTCCATAGTGTTGTACCCCAAAATTTTCCCTCACATTTTTCTTCAAGGAATTCTTCCAAGGCTTCTCAGACGCTCAGGACACTCAAGGGTTGACTAGTCAAGATGCTCCTCCTAAACCAAAGGCCTATAACTAGGGTTTTGATTTTCTCAAGGAAATTTGGTTTGCAAAGGTCTCAAGTGGCTTGCATGGTTCTGCATAGGTCCTCAACAAGATTCATGTCAAGTTTCAAGCCCTACATCACAAGTTTGCTCAATCAATGACTCAAATGTTTGAAAATCAACTATATTGGTCAAAAATTAAACTGTGGTCAACATACAGTCAAACTTCAAGATTTTTGGTCAACATCAAAATTTTGAAGTGATGTTAATGATTTGATCAAGGGTTGACATGATTCCTCAAGGAAAACCCTCAGATCATGAAAAGTCAAGAATTGTCAAATTAGGGTTTCCTTATGAGAAGTCAACTGAACTTTGACCAAGCATAACTTTCACGTGCTTCATCAAATTTTCCCCAACCAAAGCCCATTTTGAAGAAAACTCAATTCTTCGCCAGTTTGAATTTATGCTGAAGTCCAAAAAGTGCTTCATTTGAAAGATATGAGCTAATACATTATAGGTCATTTTCAAAAGTCAACAAAAGACACTTTTTGTCAAGGCAACCTACATCAAGATAATGTCTCCAAATGCAAATATGATCAAAATAGAAAGTGTATAGAACATCTTGAGCTTTAAAAAAGTCAAATATCACCTTCAAAAGATGAAAATTAAGCAAGTTAGGAGTTTCACAAGTTGGGTAATTGCTTAAGAAATGCATGAAATGCTAAATGTGCAAACTTGAAATTTTGGACTTGTGACCTAACTTTTTGGACTTCAAACATGTCCATGACCTTGCAAAAGTCTCATAAACTCACTATTACCTTGTCTTGTATTTTCTTATTATTTTATTCATATTTATTTTGTTTTTATTCAAATAAATGCAAAATAAATTAAATAAAATCACAAAAATCATGGGCTATGCATATGGGCTGGATTTGATCAATTTTGAAGCCCATTAATTCTTGAAAGACACACACAAATGGTCCAGGTTCATTGCTCATTCAAAAAGGGAAAGAATCACTCAAAAAAGGCAACTTCTTAATGTGTTTTATTCTTGTCTCAAAGGCCATGAATGCTTTTTTCCTTGCCATACATGTTCACTCCTCTCTTCCCACTCTAAAAATACACAAGCTTAAGATCACAAAGGGACACAAAATTCTTGCACACAAAAGGCTTCTCAAAATTCTCTAAAAAATCAAAAAGTTGGTGAAAATCATGTCTCACTTTCCAGCCCATACCAGTCCGAACTAGTCATCAAACGTCACCCCTGAGTTTCCCAAGAGTCCTCCAGAGCCCAGGTTCAAGCCTCACACATCCCAGATCCTCCTCATAACCCTCATACGGTCTTGGTAAAATTTAGATTTTCAAACTCTCTGAATACGTTATTTAAATCAGTTTTATGCATGCATTCATATTGCTATTGTTGTTTTGAGTAAATCTAACGGGTTTGATCCAAGTACAAGGTGTTTTGTATTTTTAATTTTTTATCTTTTCATATCCAATGCTAAGTAGATGCATACGCGCATCATACACCTCTAATTCCTGACCATCAGGTCACATCAAGCATGATCTTAATGCCTCAAGCCCACACGCCACCGTGCACCTTCAAGGAGCCTCTCTCCTCCGAGCCAACACAGCCTCCTGGGCTCATTAGTTGTAGGTCTAAGGATTCTTCTTTTGCACCCCTCTAACCCCTTTTTTCAGTGAGGCCCATTATTGTTTTTTTATTATTATTTGTTTTGCTTAATCAACATTTTTTTAATCAGTTTCCTTTAATCAATAAAAATCAGAAAACCACAAAAATATATTTTAAGTTTTTTTTAATTATTAAATAAATAAATTATTTTAATTTTAATTAATTATTTAATCATTTTTTAAACTAATTAGAATTAGGTTTCCATTAATTTAATTATTATTTTTCTTAAACAAAACAAACAAAAACATTTTTCTAATCTTAGAATCTTTTAGGGTTTTTATCCTTTCCCATTTCATCTCCGCACGTTATTTATTTCTTTTACATTTTTATTTTCATGAACAATTATGTAACTGTTGAAAGAATGTAATAGTTAAAATTAGGACTCTTTACATTTTTCTTTCCCTATTTTAGTTTGTATTCCTCCCATCCCGAAGCGATGTATTAGCTTAGACTTTACTTTCCGCATTTTTATTTTTCTGCCCTATGTATATATTTAACTGCTAGATGTATGCTTAATAGGATTGCATGATAAGACCTAAAAACAAAGGGTAGAAAACTTAAATGTTTAAGATAAATAATTGTAACACAACACACTCGCACATACGCACCTCTAAGGTACCTCCACTTGTTTCCTTCGGAAAAATAGTCATGTCCCTCGAACGTGAGACACTTTAGCAAATACCCTCTGTTAAAAAGGTCGTAGTCCCTCGATGACCCTTTCAGTGCTGCCTTCGATAAACGATCTAGACCCTTACGATAAAAATTGCTAAAGTGTCATACGAGTTGCCTTTATGACTGTACGATGACCTGCACTTGTCCCTCAAACATCCAATGATAGGGCTACCCACCAACTAATGGTGGGATAACACTATCTAAAGGAAAACATGAAAAGAACAAAGATCGTTCAGTAGGTAGACCGCTTATAGTTGCTTGCTCAAAAAAACAAACAAAACAAAATTTTCACACATACACAAACTCTTTTCTAAATATTTTCAAAAGATAAAAAACACTTTGTATACGTTCCCAACGATACGAGAAACGTTACAAAGTTCGCTGCACTAAGGTGTCTTTTCAAAAATATTTTCAAATACACTTTGTGATGCGGTGGGAGAGCTGACTTGAGGTTTTGTGTTTGTGTTTGCAAATGTTTCGGTTTAGCAAGAGTCGCCACCGACTTTTTATTTATCCAAAGGAAAGGTCAAAAAGCACAGGAAAGACCTTTGAGATGTTTTATTGGGTTCGGGGGGTAGATTATGAAAAGGGAAGGTGCTAGCACCCTTTTCATCCATGGTTTTCCATGGGCTCTTAGTTACTTGTTTTAGATCACTTGCTTTTGCTTTTCAATTGTTTGAAATGGTGCTTTGTGTGTGGTTTTGAAAGTATTTTGAAAAGAGGCCATCGTTGTGGCAACCTTTGTAATGATTCTTGTTTGAATGTATACAAAAGTGTCTGTCTTTTGAAAAATGTTTCAATGTTTGAATGTTTGTTGGGAAATGTTTTGAAATTGTGTTGTGATGTGTTTTTGAAAATAGCAAGGATATTTGCAAGTTTGATCAAGTAACTAGGAGCATCTACCTACCTACTCAAAAGTCTTTCCTACACATTTTTAACCCTTTGACATTGTTGTTTTACCATTGCATTTGGTAAACAACCTTGTGTTTGGATGTTAAACGGGACAGGCGTGGGTCATCGTATGACCATGATAGCAATTGTGCCAAGTATCTTAGCAAGTTTTTGTTTGAGGGACTAGATCATTTTGAATAGGCAACCAAGATAGCGTCATCGAGGGACTATGATCTTTTGTTTTGTTTTTGTTTTGCCAAGACACTTAACATGCATACCATGTCCATTTTAAGGTAACAAAGTGGATGAAACCCCAGGGGTGCTTGTGTGCAATGTGTTGTCATTTTTCATGCTTTTTGTCTTGTATTAGGTCAAGCTATTTGTTTAATTTTGGATTTTTGCATACAAACCCTAGTTTTTCTATCATGGCATATTTGAAAGCTATAAAGTGCGTAAAAGTAAATCTACGAATATTACAACATTGATATGGGGAGAGGGATACAAATTTGAATAGGTGGTATTTGCAAGAAAATAAAACCCTAAGTCAACTATTACAACCAAATTGAATTCTTTGTACAAATAAATAAATGGACAAATATTTAAATATGCAATATATTATAAATATGCAAAAAATGTTTTTGTATTTATTTTATGTATGTAAAATAAATTATTTAATGTCCAAGAAACATTAAAATAAAAGATTATTTTTGGAAAGGGTAAAAAACCCTAATTTTGGTTTAGAAAATATATGTATATTATATTATTTATTCATTTTATTTATGTACAAAGAAAATAAAAATAATATATACAAATGTTAAAAAAAAATGTGAGAAAATATTATTTTATATGTATAAAAATAAAAATAAAAATAAAAATATATGATATTTTTACAATATTTACAAGTTTTTTATTTAAGAAAAATAAAAGTATATCATTATTAATAAATTATTTCTATGTCCAAAAAATAATAAAATAAAATGTGAAAATTTAAGAAAATATTTTTAGTGATTTTTTATATTTAGAAAAAATAAATAAAGTCAGAAATGAAAAAAGAAATAGAAAAATATACAAAATAAAATCAATGGGCCAATGGTGCAGAAAGCAAGCAAGGAGGTGCAAATAGCCAAAAGGACCAGGCCCATCCCAACTCAACTTCATCTCTAACATTGAGAAACATAAAAACACGCGCTTGATGTTCAAACTGGTAACTCCTGCATTTGTGCTTAAAAACAAAAACTTGCAACATGAAAGTTATAGAGCATGATCACACGATTCTAACCATGTAAAAAACTTAATCTAACTCTTAAAGACCAGAGAGAATTTCACTGGCCCTAATTTCTAACCTAGTTTTTCCAGAAAGTTCATCATTCAAATTCTCCCAGCTCAGTTAACTTAAATGAATTATATGCATATGTACATCTCAAGGGCAATGAGGACTACATTTTTTATTCACAAACCTAAGCCTAATGATTCCTAAATAGAGAGGTAGAAATTTGAACTTTACCTGTTTTAGTAAAGCTCAAGTATGGCAATGTAGAGGTTGTGAGTGAGGCCTGAGATGCTTATGAGCTTGCTTAAAGTTCCTCTGAGCTTTCCCAATACCTAGCTTGCTTTGAACTTGCCTGAATATGCTTGTAGAAGTCAACCTGCAAAGTCAGAATTAAAAAATTGTGAAGTGTGTAAATTGAGTTACAGTGACTTGGGAATGGTTGGGATAATTTAGGTAGGTTGTATGGAGTGTGTTGAAACTGGTTGCAAGCAAAACACATGAGTGGATTGTGATTTGGAAATCAAAATGCAGAACCTGCCCTGTTTTGACAAGAACTTGTGTTTTGGTGTTTTGGAAGGTTTGAGGACTTGCTAGCTCGTTTTTCTGGCTTAGTGTGATATGTAAAACTTGTTTGAAATGTTTACAAATTATGGTTTTATCAGATTGCAAAGTTGTGGTGATTTTGCAAGTTGACTTGCTTTTGAAGAAAATGTGATTTTGACAATGCTATGGCTTGTACAAGCTAGATACAAGCATGCTGATAGTTGATGCACCTTTTCCTAAGTTTTTGGAGTTGGTTTGCTGCAAAGGATTGGGTTCACAGCTCAAGAGAAACAAAATTGCATAAAGCAACCTTTATCAAAATGGCATTGTTATCTTTTTGCCAAAAATGGATTAATTCAATGTGTAATCTTCTAAAGCTCAGAACAAAGCCTTAATCCATTGTGTTTGCATTCAATTTTTAAGTGTGGAAGGGTTTAAGGACCTCTAAACAAGTACAAGCAAGGTTTGGACAGATTTTGCAACTTGTAGCAACATGAAAAATGCCATGGACAAAAGTGAGAAATGGCCATTTTCTTTTCTTCGATTCTCCCTAACCATAAATGATTTTGGAGAGTTCTTTGACATTTTGGAAAGCTTGTAACATGCTATACAATCCATCTTTGAAATTCAATTTGAGATTCCAATTGGAACTATGTGAAAAATTTCCATGAAGATAGGTCAAAATCCTGCCTAAACTAGGGCAAAATTTCACTAAGTTAAAAGTTTCATGGACCCTTTGTTCACAAATTCATAACTTGAGATCCAAGAATCTTTTTGGAAAATTTTGTGATTCAAAGTTGTAGATTTTGTTGAGGACTACAACTTTCATGTTGGAAGTTTTCTTTAAATCCAATTGCATCATTGTGAAAAAGTTGGGCAAAGTTGGGAAAAATAAGAAATTTTCATAACTTAGAAAATTTCTAAGTTATGAAAATTTTCAATCTTAAACCCTAATTTTCAAATTTAGGTTTCTTGGTGAACAAGTTTCATGTTTTGACACATCTTGATGAAAAATGACCCTTGGCACTTGATTTTGACCAAAAAGTCAAAGTTTGACTTTTCAGTGTACAGTTGATTTTTGATCAGTTGATTGGAAAATTCATCTGTCAATCCAATGCATTTGAGATCTTTTGAACCTTGTGATTAGGTCAATATGATTCCATTGAGTCCTTGAATCCATGCTTGAACCCAATTTGCCATTGGCTAGGTGAAAAATTAGAAATTGCCCTTCTACAGTCAAAACCCTAAAAATGACCATTTTGCCCTTTTGATGATCTGATCAAATTTCTTAAGGAGTTGTGGTCCAAACTTGATTAAATGGTTCATATGAGCCTATAATGTTGATGTGGATAAAAAATTATGAGGTTTGACTGTAAATTGGCCACAATTGACTTTTTCCCCAATACAGCTGATTTCTAGGTCAACTGTCCAATTGATTGGGCAAAAATTTGATTCAAGGCTTGAAACTTGGTACGGGAAATCTTATAAGTCCAAAATGAAGTATGAAAGTCACATTAAGCATTGAAAGTCCAAAAATCCATGTGCAAACTCAAACCCTAATTGCAGGTCAACAGTGCAAGGAGATGTCTTGAGTAGAGCAAACCCTAATCCTGTCTGGAGTCCAAAGAGTCTTGTGAGGGGAAATCTTGATAAAATGAGAGGGCAAATTTTGGGGTACAATAGCTGCCCCTGTTCAATCTTCTTGAACCTGAAGAGTTAGATTGGCGAATTTTGCCTTTCGTGACTCGAAGGTAAAAGATGATTGGACACTAGAGTGCCCGTAAATTTGCACTCATCAAAATGTAGTTGAGGGAATGGGCTTAAAGATACCATTTGGAGATGATTGAATCTTGTCGGAGATGGGCTTAAAGATTCCATCCAAAAATGTTTGTTGAAAATCAGGAGAATGAACATCAGAATGGTATCCGTATCTAGAATGTATCTGAGTTGTATCTTGAGATTGGATCTGTATGAGCAAGGGAATGGCGTCTGTGTCTGGAGCGTATCCGAGTTGTAACTGTATTTGATTCTCGAATGAATAACAAAATGACTTCCGTGTCTGGGGTGTATCCATACTGTATCTGAATAAGAGATCTGAATGAGTAGCAGAATGACTTCCGTGTCTGGAGTGTATCCGTACTGTATCTGAAATCTTTGAATATTTGTTAAAGATAGCTTTTAATCTTATCCTGAAAAGGGTAAAATGTTATCTGAAACACAAAGTTATGTTGCATGAAATGTATGATGCAAATAAAATGTGTTCTATCAATGTTTATGATATATGAATGTAATGTATGCGCATGTAAGCTGATTAGCTGTCTTGTTGAGGAAAATAAATCCTTGATAGATGGAGATAATGAAATCTTGACTGCTGTCGGGGAAAATAAATCCTTGACCGCTGTTGGAGATTCAAAATCTTTGATTGCTGAGGATTAGAAATCCTTGGTAAATTGCGGGGATTATCAAAAACTTTGACAACTTCTGTGGGGATTTGAGAATCCTTCACGACTTTCCTGGGGATATAGGGATCCTTCAAGTCTGCTTGAGAAACCTGCTTGGGGAATCCCGAGAACTTTGATGACTATGGTTGGAGATTACACCAAGGGAATCCTTACTCGACTGGGGAATAAGGAAACTCTGATGGTCTCTATTGGGGATCATACAAAGGAAAACCTTGATCTTGTGAAGAATAAGGAAGACTTTGATGGCTTCTACGGAGAATTAAGAATGAGAACCTTCGACCTTTTGGGGAAGTTGAATTCCTTGGGGGCTTCACTAGAGAAGTGAGAATGAGAATCTTCGATCTGTAGGGGATTAAAAATTCTGAAAAATTCATGCTGAGAAGTAATGAAGATTCTGGCAACTTCACTGGGGAACCGAGAATGAGAATCTTCAATTTGCTAGGGAAAATAAATCCTTGAGAACTTCAAACTGGGGAGTTAAGAATGAGCATCTTCATTCTATTGGGGAGTAAAAACTCTGTGGGTAATAACTATACTGCTGGAGAGTAAGCTATCCTGCTGAGAAGTAAGTTCAAGATTCTCTAGGGGAAGAGGTTTATTCCTGTTTGGAGAAAGTTCAGGAGTTTGGGTTGTATGCTAATCTACTGGGGAATTATCCGGCGATTGGGGATAAAAGTTAACTGTTATCTGGTTGATTCTCAGATTTTAAGACAACTTGTTGGGGAATCTGGCGAAACTGGATGGTTTCTATTGGGAATTGATAGTTGGAAACTTGACTCCGTTGGGGAAGAAGTTTTCATCTTTGCTGGGGATTTATGACCCAAAGTTCTTGCTCCGCTGAGGATTGGGGGTTTGAAAACTTAACGCTGATGAGAATTAAAGGTTTGAAAATATGACTCCGTCGGGGGTTGTGAGTTTGAAGTTTCTCTCTGGCGAGGATTTTGAAATTTGATTCCGCTGGGGATATGTATTTCAAGGTTTTAGCTTCGCTCGGGGTCTAGATGATGTACTGCAGGGTATTTCTCTTGGAATAGCCTAAAGACGTTTTCCTATACTTTCAACCTGTCAGTAATTATTCTTTCACATTTCATTTATTTGTAAACAGTGATTATATTCAAATGCATATGCTCATTTAATAAATCATTGGACGTTTTCAAATAAAACACAAGTGTAAAAAAAGAAGGAAAAGGCAAATAGTTTTCTGCACTTTGAAGTATCTTTGTATTAACTTTGTGTAAGTATTTTGTACAAAGGAGATAGACATCCTAGTAAGAGAATGTTGTCGTAAAAATTAAGAAAAATTTATACAAAGAAAGATGGCTATGTGTAAAAATTCCATGGGGTTCCCATTCTGCTATAGCCTTCGTAACTCTGGATATCTTGTCCATTCGTTTCTTCGTCCGAAGATGATTGGATTGATCAAAAGCCCGGAGTTTGTCTGTAAAGAGATTGTCCTTAAAGTGATCCAACGAGACATAGTCATACGCTTTAATTCCCTAACTTTTGCCTGGACCGTCCTTTCGGGTTTTCAGTCCACCGGAAAACCCTTTTTTTCCCAAGTCGCCCTTTCGGGTTTTTAACTTGTCGGGTGTACAAATTTTTTTTGTTTATCCCTAATTTTTGCCTAAATCGCCCTTTCGGGTTTTCGATTCACCGGGATTCCCATTTTTGCCCAAGTCGCCCTTTCGGGTTTTCAACTTGCCGGGTCATTTTATGCGTAGTATCTTTTAACTGTGTCTGCGTTCGCAGGGTGCGGCAGGTCGTCGCCGTCCATGGTGGTCAAGATCATTGCCCCACCAGAAAAGATGTTTTTGATCACAAATGGTCCTTCGTAAGTGGAAGTCCATTTGCCCCTGGGATCACTTTGCGGCAAGATGATCTGCTTGATTACAAGATCTCCGACTTGATATACCCGGCGCCTGACTTTCTTGTTGAAAGCCTTGATCATTCATTTATGATATGCCTGACCATGGCAAACAGCAGTAAGTCACTTTTCGTCAATCAAGTTAAGTTGATCAAGCCGGGTCTGAATCCAATCGTCTTCACTCAAACCAGCATCTTTCATGATTCTCAAGGAGGGAATCTGAACCTCGATAGGTAAAACAGCTTCCATGCTTTATACCAAAGAATAGGGTGTTGCCCCAGTTGATGTTCGTGCCGTGGTATGGTACCCGTGCAGAGAAAATGGTAACATCTTATGCCAGTCCTTGGAGGTGACTGTCATCTTTTGAACGATCTTCTTGATATTTTTGTTCGCAGCTTCGACAACACCGTTCATCTTTGGCCGATAGGGAGATGAATTATGATGTTGAATCTGGAACTGCTCGCACAAGGCGGTAATCATAGTATTGTTCAGGTTTGTATCGTTGTCAGTGATAATCCTGTCAGGGATGCCATACCGGCAAATGAGGTTCTGCTTGATGAAGCTGGAAACCACATTCTTTGTAACGGATGCGAAGGAAGCTGCTTCGACCCACTTGGTAAAGTAATCAATGGCCACCAGGATGAAACGGTGTCCATTGGATGTTGTAGGCTTGATATTTCCAATCATGTCGATTCCCCACATCACGAATGGCCAAGGAGCTGTTAAGACATTGAGATGAACTGGAGGTATATGTACCTTGTCAACGTAGATCTGACATTTGTGACAAGTACGGAAATGTTGATGGCAATCAGCTTCCATGGTAGACCAGTAATAGCCTGCCCGCAGAATCTTCTTAGCCATCGTATGTCCGCTTGAGTGAGTGCCAAAGGTACCATTGTGCAGTTCAGCCATAATCTGTTCAGCTTCAACCTTGTCCACACAACGGAGCAGAATGCAATCGTGATTGCGCTTGTATAGGATACCATTGCTCAGGAAGAACTTGGCAGAGAACCTCCTTAAGAACTTTTTGTCGTTGACTAAAGCTCCTTCAGGGTATTCTTGAGCCTCGAGATACCTTTTGACGTCATGAAACCAAGGTCGGTCCACTGCTTCTTCGGTATTAATCTTGTGACAATGTGCAGGCTCGTCCATCTGCTCAACGGTGATCTGGGGAGCCTCATTATCCCAGTTAAGTTTAAACATGGATGACATTGTAGCTAGCACATCTTCTAGTTGATTCTCTTCTCGCGGGAAATGCTCGAAGGTAATCTGCTCGAAATATGGTAACAATGTCAGGACATGTTCTTTGTAAGGGATGAGGTTTGGATGTTTAGTATCCCACTCTCCTTTGATTTGACTGATTACCAAAGCTGAGTCCCCAAATACAATCAAAGATTTGATTCCCAAGTCAATAGAGGTCTTGAGACTAAAGATACAAGCTTCATACTCGGCCATGTTGTTGGTACAACTGAAGCAGAGTCTGGCAGTGAAAGGCGTATGGAAACCTTCTGGAGAAATAAGTACCGCGCCAATACCGTTGCCAAGTGCATTGGAGGCACCATCAAAGTACAGGGTCCATCGGGATCCTTGTTCAGGTCCGTCATACGGTCTGTTCTCTTCAATGTTGCTCAAAGTCATGATATCCTCGTCGGGGAAGTCGAATCTCATGGATTGGTAATCTTCGACAGCTTGATGGACCAGATGATCGGCTAGCACACTTCCCTTTATAGATTTTTGGGTCGTGTACTGTATATCATACTCAGTGAGGATTATCTACCATCTAGAGATTCTTCCGGACAAAGCAGGCTTCTCAAAGTTGTACTTGATTGGATCCATCTTAGAGATCAGCAAAGTGGTATGAGTCAACATATACTGCCTTAGCCGGCGAGCAGCCCATACCAAAGCGCAACAAGTTTTCTCGGGCGGTGAGTATCGGGTCTCAAAGTCGATAAACTTTTTGCTACGGTAATAAATAGCATGCTCTTTTCGGCCAGACTCGTTATGTTGGCCCAGTACGCACCCCATTGAATTCTCCAGGACATTCAGATACATGATTAGCGGCCTTCCTTCGACGGGTGGCATCTAGATAGGAGGTTCCAGCAAATACTCCATGATTTTATTGAAAGAAACTTGACAGTCATCATTCCATTTAACCACTTGATCTTTCTTCAACAGCTTGAAGATTGGTTCACAGGTAGATGTTAGGTGAGAGATGAACCTTGCAATGTAGTTTAGGCGTCCCAAGAAACCTCTGACCTCCTTCTCAGTGCGAGGGGAAGGCATTTCTTGTATAGCTTTGACTTTGGCAGGAACAACCTCGACGCCTTTGTTATTGACAATGAATCCCAAGAGTTTACCGGACTTGACTCCGAAAGTGCACTTGTTAGGGTTCAGTCTGAGCTTGTACTCTTTCAACCTGACAAACAGCTTTTGCAGATGGTCGAGGTGTTCTTCTTCAGTTTGTGAACGGGCTATCATATCGTCTACGTAGACCTCTATCTCATGATGTATGATTTCATGAAACAAAGCTACCATGGCGTGTTGATAGGTTGCCCCGACATTCTTCAGTCCGAATGGCATCACTTTATAACAGAATGTCCCCCACTGTGTAACAAAAGTAGTTTTCTCCATGTCTTCAGGGGCCATTTTGATCTGGTTATAACCTGAAAATCCATCCATGAAAGAAAATACCTTGTGCTGAGTTGTATTGTCAACCAAGATGTCAATGTGCGGTAGTGGAAAGTCATCTTTAGGGCTGGCCCTATTTAAGTCTCTGTAATCTACGCACATCCTGACTTTGTCGTCCTTCTTAGGCACGGGCACAATGTTAGCAACCCATTGTGGATAGGAGGTAATAGCAAGAAAGTCGACATTAAACTACTTCATGACTTCAACTTTGATCTTTTCAGACATGTTGGGCCTCATGCGGCGAACTTTCTGTTTAACAGGTGGACAATCTTCTCTTGTATGGAGACGGTAAACCACAATATCTGTATCTAGTCCCGGCATGTCTTCGTAGGACCAGGCGAAGATCTCAACATATTCATTCAACAGTTGAACTAAGCGCTCCTTGACACTTGGCTCTAAGTTGGCACCCACTCTAACTTCTTTTATGTCTTCCTCTGTTCCCAAGTTGATAGTCTCTAACAACTCCTCGTGAGGTAGAATAGCCCTTTCTTCCTGTTGTAGCAGTCTAGCCAATTCTCCAGGCACTTCACAGTCTTCACCACCTTCGTATTCAGCATGGTAGACCAGATCTTCAGAGTCACTGAAGGCCATAGCAGAATTGTTACCCATGGAATCCGGAATGGATGGGTACCTGCATTTGTGAGTGTGGGTGTGTGTAAGGGATAGCCACCTTTAAACAAATAAAATGTAAAAAGAAATAAAATGAACACAAAAGTTTATATATGAAAACGTCCATGATTCATTAAAATGGCATATGAAGATGAAAAATCAAACCCTTACAAATGGACCTATATGCCTCGGGTAAGGCACAAGGTTAAAAGTGTACGAATTGTTTAGGAATTATTACAAACCAACAGAAATGTTTGAAAGATAAATTACTGATTGATGAAAGTAATTGGAATAAAGTCCTTCGCCTCCCAATTGCTCAATCCTCCTTCAATGGTAGGGAAAATACAGTCTTCTAGGTTGCTCTCCTTTTCACCATCCTCCAAAGCATTGACTCTGCGATGGGTGATCTTCACTAGTGGCCCTCCAGCCCGGGAGCGACGCACAGCCTTTTGAGCAGAAGCAGTGAAACCCAAGCCGAATTTATCAGACTTGAAAGGAAAATCGGGAAGTTACCCCTAGATTGTGATTCCTCCTTCTTCAATCACAGCCTTTGCATCTTTGAGTTACGACATCCGAGGCGGAGGTCGGGTAATCATGGGTACATAAGGCACTGTTTTGGCTGCCGCAATCTCCTGAGCTACCTCCTCAAAATGCTGAAAGGGGGTTTCGATGAATTCACCATCCAATTCTACATAGCGGAAAGAATTAAGATGGCTTATCATGTATTCATCTTCACCGTGAACTGTTACAATTTTCCCCTGGACAGGGTACTTGAGCTTCTGATGCAGAGTTGAAGTGACGGCTCCAGCATGATGAATCTAGGGTCTTCCCAACAAGCAAGAATAGGAGGTACGGATGTCCATGACATAGAATGTGGAATTGAAAGTTTCAGTCCCCACTTTAATCGGGATGTCCACCTCCCCGTGGACCATCCGTTTAGAACCATCAAAGGCTCTGAAAATGATGTTGCTGGGCTTCAAGGTTAAACCTTCACAATCTAGCATATCCAATGCTTTCTTTGGTAGGACATTCAGCGATGAACCAGTGTCCACTAGAACGTGTGCCAGAGTAGTCCCCATGTATTCTACCGAGACATGTAAAGCGTCATTATGTTTTCTCCCTTTGACTGTTAGGTCAGCATCGGAGAACCCTAAACCGTTATCAGCTGTTAGGCTAGCTACACATTCCTGGAACTGGTCCACGAAGGTTTCCTGGGGCACATGGGTCGTCTTCAAGAATATGATCAAAGCTTTGGCATGAGCTTCTGAATAAAGCAGTAAGGCCAGCATAAATATTTTTGAGGGGGTTTTCCCCAGTTTCTCCACAACATTATAATCGATTTTCTTGATTATTTTCAAAATCTCTTCCATTTCCTTTTGAGAGGTTTCAAGGATGATTAACGATTGAGCCCTCGTCCTGACAGGCTCTTCTTGGATCCCTTTCCCTCTATCATCAGCAACAGCAGAGGGGACAACTTCAGGAGTCACAACTTCTTCAATAACTGGAGTTCTCACAAATATGTTGACCGGTGCAGGGGTAACCTTAGGAGCGGCTGAGGATCCGAAGATTGCCTTTGGAGGCGCAATCTCTGGAGAGAAAATTCTTCCACTGCGGGTGATTTTACTCGTTCCAGCAATGTTTCCAATCTCGGAAGTCTCTTCATCAGAACTCTCTTCGGTCGATTCAATTTGGTTAACACCGTGGTAGAAGATCTCTCCCCCATAGTTCCACGGTATTGATTTGTTGGACTTGTACGGCATAGGCCCCGACATAGTTATCTTCAAAGGTACAATCTTTGGGTCGGATGTAATCTTAACAGGTCTTTTGGAGACCTTGGAAAGATTGGCGGATATGGTAATTATCGAAACATCATTGACGGGAGTCGGTGTGACAGGAGTCTTTTCAAAAAGTATCTCTTGGTTATCCATTAGGCGTTGGATGCCTAACTTCAAAAATGGACAGTCAGTTGGTAAGGATGAACAAAGGCAGCAATCTTCTTCACAACTTGGGAAAATCCCAGCCTTCAGCAAATTCAACTTGATTATCGGTAACGGAGTCATCAAATCCTCAACAGTAGCCATACAAAGATCTTTTTCAACAGCATGGGCATTGTGACCATGTTTTGGCATTGGAGCAGATATCACATTAGGCTTTTCAGGGGCGTCGAATTCCACTTCTTTAGAATCTATCAAGTCCTGGATCTTATTTTTGAGGGCCCAACAATTGTTGGTGTCATGCCCCAGGCTATCTGAATGATAAGCACACTTTACATTTGCATGGTAGTAAGGAGAAGATGTATTCGGATTCTTCGGCGCCTCTTTCAAACTGGCAAGGTTTAACTTCAAAAGATGAGGGAGAACCTGAGCAGGTGTCATGTTGATCTGGGTGAATTACCGTGCAGGCCTTTCCACCTTTGCTTGGTTGGTTCTAGATTGATTATTTCTAGGATGATCAGCTGCATACTTCTGAATCATTACAACCCCCATCGCTGGCCGGCACTCAACTCTTCCTTGACTTCTCTGAGAGTAGACAACTGATACCTCTTTCTTTGCTGGAAAGGTCTTTTTGATGGCAGCGAAAGCAGATGCATCCTTTTGAATTTTTCCGCTCTTTATTCCGGCTTCAACTCTCTCACCAGTCAGAATCAACTCGATGAACCCCACAGACGAACTTCCAACCAGGTGATTGAAAAAGGGGCCTGACAGTGTACCCAAGAACATATCTACCATCTCCCTCTCAAATAGAGGTGGTTGTACTCGCCCCGCCAAGTCTCTCCATTTCTGGGCATACTCTTTGAAACCTTCATTTGATACCATGCCCATACTTTGTAATTGAGTACAGGTTGGTTCTAAATCCGCATTATATTGATATTTTCTGTAGAAGGCAGCAGCCAAATCCTCCCAATTGTGCACATCAGACCTCTCTAGCTGGTAAAACCAATCTAACTGCGTCCCCGAAAGGCTGTCCTGGAAGAAATGGACCCACATATCCTTATCAGAAGAATGAGGTTGGATCTTTCTAACGTAAGACCGCAGATGCATCTTTGGACAAGACAAACTATCGTATTTAGCAAATTGATGTACTTTGAATTTAGGGGGAATGACAACCCCATCAACCAACCCTAGCTCTTCAAAGTCCAGCCCAGGCACTCTTTGTACCTCCATAGCTGCCAGACGTTCTTCCAGATTCTTGTATTTATCGTCTGTAGGAGGGTACTGCTGCTCAGAATAGTCTTCATTCTCTTCATCTTCTTCTTCCTCAAACTCAGATTGCACAGCAGTTCCTTTACCCTTTCCTACCCCTTCATCAGATGTTGAGGGGAAATCCAGGACCCTTCTAGCTTGGCCTTCAAATCTTCTACCCATGGTAGCCACACCAACCATATTCTTTTTCTTTTTCTCCTTTTCCTTTTCCAGTAGACCTTTGAGCTCCTCCCGACCCTTTGCCAAGGTCATGAGTAGCTGTTGGAACTTTGAATTCTGCGCTTGTAAGTCTTTGACCGTCTACTCTATATCCATCTTGCTGAAATAAACAGCAGAGAGATAAGGAAACCTGGTGTGAAGACCTGCTTATGCATATGATGAATGATGTGTTATTCATGTAATGCATTCAAGGATTCAGAAATTCAAATTTGTTTGAAACAAAAAGGAACACACGTCATATTAAGAAGAATTTGTTAGTACATAAGTGCCCCATGGTCAAAATAATACAAAATTCTAATGTAAAAAGACGTTGCGCATCATATTTGGCGCAATGTAGGTGTTGAGAGTCTGCTCTTCGTGAAGTTGGCGAGTAAGTTCCAAAACCTTCTTCTCACTGGCGTAGAATTGGGCTTCAAACGTATCGCGTTCTCCCTTGAGTTGTATCCAACTCCTTTGTAAATCTTTAAGTGATGTTGGCATTTCAGGATGTATGAGGGTGTATGGAACCTCTCCTTCCATAACAGGCTCTTTGATTACAGGCAGAATGTAGGGGTAAGGCATCATAAGACTTTGGGCGTGGGTTCGTACCCACTTGAGTAAAGGCTCAAGGGGGATGGAATTCTTGTGTCCCAAGGTCTTACTGTCCACCATGTTGGGCATCCTCCAAGCTCGGATAAACCTTTATCGAAGTCCTTGATCGTCGTTGTCGAAGTCAAAAACCAAGTCTAGAATTAGCATGTCATGAGGGCCATCCCTTCGGGCATACTCAAGCTATCCCAGAGCCAAGCAGGGTTTGTAGGTGATGCCTCCTCTAATGCCTAATAGAGGGACATTAGGAAATTCCCCATAAAGATCAATGATGATAACATTTTCTCTGGACCGAGAACACCAATGAACATCTGAATGTGTAAGAGTCATCAATCGTTGTGACCACCTCAAGCCTTGCTCATTCTTCAAGATTGATTGGGGAAGGTGATAAATAAACCACCTTGCTAGAAGAGGAGTACATCACATGAGAACACCTCTTTTCCTCATTGTTCGTGTGTGAAATGAGTGGAGGATATCCCCAAGCAATATAGGCACAGGATTCCAGGACATGAAAATCTTGACAGCATTCACATCTATAAGTTGGTTAGGGTTTGGGAACAAGACCAACCCATAGATGAGAATATCTACAATCTCCTCAAAAGCTTGTAATTCTAATGAATTCCAGCAGCTTTGGGCCTTCTCAAACAGAAACCTTGCCAAGAAACCCTTGACACCACTTCTGGTTTCCCAATGGCTTATGATATCAGATGGTTGCAAGTGTAGGGCTTGAGCAACATCTCCAGGCTTTGGATCTCTTTCTGTACCGTTGTAGGGTAGTTGATGGAGAATAGGAATCCTCAGGAGTTGAGAAAATTCCTCCAAAGTAGGCACAAGCTGGTAATCAGGAAATGTGAAGCAATAGTGTAGGGGGTCAAAGAACTGGAAGAGAACTTTCACCATGTCTTCCTCAGTGTTGGTGTTGACTAAGTTGAGAAGATGACCATGCCTCTCAGTGAATGGAGAATTCTCAGGAATCCTTGAAGCTAGCTCCTTGAGTTGAGGAGGAATTCTTACAAGGTTGACTTGGATAGTTTTCCTGCGAAGTGATTCCAATACCTATAAAACAAGAACAAAGATGAAGATCCAAATCCTTGAAATGGTTAGTGGATGCATATGATGCTTCATGATGTTTATGATGTTATGAACAAGTATATATGTACAAACAAATCACACAAGTTCCTACTTTCAGGCTTGCATGGGGTTTCATAGGTAAGTACCCTCTTGAAGTTTAGTTGGCTCAACCTGTCCTATAAATAGTAACCGGGTTCTAAGGAGCTCAATATCACTGGATTATTTTATGTGTTCATTGTTTCAATTTAGCCACTTTACTAGCGACCGAAATATTCCAAGAAAACAACCCTCAATGAGTGTAGTATCGAGTATCTACCAACTTCGGACTTCACCAAAGCCAGTCATCTCACTACCCCTAAAAAGGCCAAGTTGGTCAAGTAAAGGTTCTAAAAGTCCATTAGTGCTTCATGACATCACTCAGCGGCCCCGTATTCTCTTTGATTAACTCAAAGGCTACCGGTACCCAGAAATATGTCGCACTAATATATCTATTGCTTCAACCATGTCAGTATACCCCGCATAGTTTCCACAACGTATTTCTATTTACCTATGAATGTTTCCCAAATCCGGGTAGAGGATTTCAAACCCAAACAATAGAACCAAATGTAAAGCAATCAAGTCAAGCAAAGATTAGCATATAAAGGTGATCTAAAACCCTAAGGTAACCCCACTTTTAGATATGTCCCCAGCAGAGTCGCCAGTTCTGTGATGCGGTGGGAGAACTGATTTGAGGTTTTGCGTTTGTGTTTGCAAATGTTTCGGTTTAGCAAGAGTCGCCACCGACTATTTATTTATCCAAAGGAAAGGTCAAAAAGCATAGGAAATAACTTTGAGATGTTTTCATGGGTTCAGGGGGTAGATTATGCAAAGGGAAGGTGCTAGCACCCTTTTCATCCATGGTTTTCCATGGGCTCTTAGTTACTTGTTTTAGATCACTTGCTTTTGCTTTTCAATTGTTTGAAATGGTGCTTTGTGTGTGGTTTTGAAAGTATTTTGAAAAGAGGTCATCATTGTGGAAACATTTGTATTGATTATTGTTTGAATGTATACAAAAGTGTTTGTCTTTTGAAAAATGTTTTAATGTTTGAAAGTTTATTGGGAAATGTTTTGAAATTGTGTTGTAATGTGTTTTTGAAAATAGCAAGGATATTTGCAAGTTTGATCAAGTAACTAGGAGCATCTACCTACCTACTCAAAAGTCTTTCCTACACATTTTTAACCCTTTGACATTGTTGTTTTACCATTGCATTTGGTAAACAACCTTGTGTTTGGATGTTAAACGGGACAGGCGTGGGTCATCGTATGACCATGATAGCAATTGTGCCAAGTATCTTAGCAAGTTTTTGTTTGAGGGACTAGATCATTTTGAATAGGCAACCAAGATAGCGTCACCGAGGGACTATGATCTTTTGTTTTGTTTTTGTTTTGCCAAGACACTTAACATGCATACCATGGCCATTTTAAGGTAACAAAGTGGATGAAACCCTAGGGGTGCTTGTGTGCAATGTGTTGTTATTTTTCATTCTTTTTGTCTTGTATTAGGTCAAGATATTTGTTTGATTTTGGATTTTTTGCATACAAACCCTAGTTTTTCTATCATGGCATATTTGAAAGCTATAAAGTGCGTAAAAGTAAATATACGACTATTACAACATTGATATGGGGAGGGGGATAAAAATTTGAATAGGGGGTATTTGCAAGAAAATAAAACCCTAAGTCAACTATTACAACCAAATTGAATTCTTTGTACAAATAAGTAAATGGACAAATATTTAAATATGCAATATATTATAAATATGTAAAAAATGTTTTTGTATTTATTTTATGTATGTAAAATAAATTATTTAATATCCAAGAAATATTAAAATAAAAGATTATTTTTGGAAAGGGTAAAAAACCCTAATTTTGGTTTAGAAAATATATGTATATTATATTATTTATTCATTTTATTTATGTACAAAGAAAATAAAAATAATATATACAAATGTTAATAAAAATAAAATATGTGAAAAAATATTATTTTATATGTATAAAAATAAAAATAAAAATAAATGGTATTTTTACAATATTTACAAGTTTTTTATTTAAGAAAAATAAAAGTATATCATTATTAATAAATTATTTCTATGTCCAAAAAATAATAAAAATAATAAAATAAAATGTGAAAATTTAGAAAATATTTTTAGTGATTTTTTTATATTTAGAAAAAATAAATAAAGTCAGAAATGAAAAAAGAAATAGAAAAATATACAAAATAAAATCAATGGGCCAAGGGGTGCAGAAAGCAAGCAAGGAGGTGCAAATAGCCAAAAGGACCAGGCCCAACCCAACTCAACTTCATCTCTAACCTGAAACAGAAAAACGCGCGCTTGATGTTCAAACTGGTAACTCCTGCATTTGTGCTTAAAAATAAAAACTTGCAACATAAAAGTTATAGAGCATGATCACACGATTCTAACCATGTAAAAAACTTAATCTAACTCTCAAAGACCAGAGAGAATTTCTCTGGCCCTAATTTCTAACCTAGTTTTTTCAGAAAGTTCATCATTCAAATTCTCCCATCTCAGTTAACTTAAATGAATTCTTTGCATATGTGCAGCTCAAGGGCAATGAGGACTACATTTTTTATTCACAAACCTAAGCCTAATGATTCCTAAATAGAGAGATAGAAGTTTGAACTTTACCTGTTTCAGAAGCTCGAGTATGGTAATGTAGGGGTTGTGAGTGAGGCCTGAGATGCTTGTGAGCTTGCTTGAAGTTCCTTTGAGCTTTCCTAATGCCTAGCTTGCTTTGAACTTGCCTGAATATGCTTGTAGAAGTCAACCTGCAAAGTCAGAATTCAAAAATGGTGAAGTGTGTAAATGGAGTTACAGGGACTTGGGAATGGTTGGGATAGTTTAGGTAGGTTGTATGGAGTGTGTTGAAACTGGTTGCAAGCAAAACGCACGAGTGGATTGTGATTTGGAAATCAAAATGTAGAACCTGCCCTGTTTTGACAAGAACTTGTGTTTTGGTGTTTTGGAAGGTTTGAGGACTTGCTAGCTCATGTTTATGGCTTAGTGTGATATATAAAACTTGTTTGAAATGTTTACAAACTTTGGTTTTATCAGATTGCAAAGTTGTGGTGATTTTGCAAGTTGACTTGCTTTTGAAGAAAAGGTGATTTTGACAATGTTATGGATTGTACAAGCTAGCTCCAAGCATGCTGATAGTTGGTTTACCTTTGCCTAAGTTTGTGGAGTTGGTTTGATGCAAAGGATTGGGTTCACAGCTCAAGAGAAACAAAATTGCATAAAGCAACCTTTATCAAAATGGCATTGTTATCTTTTTGCCAAAAATGGATTAATTCAATGTGTAATCTTCTAAAGCTCAGAACAAAGCCTTAATCCATTGTGTTTGCATTTAATTTTTGAGTGTGGAAGGGTTTAAGGACCTGTAAACAAGTACAAGCAAGGTTTTGACAGATTTTGCAACTTGTAGCAAAATGAAAAATGCCATGGACAAAAGTGAGAAATGGCCATTTTCTTTTCTTCGATTCTCCCTAACCATAAATCTTTTTGGAGAGTTCTTGGACATTTTGGAAAGCTTGTAAAATGCTATAAAATCCATATTTCAAATGAAATTTGATATTAAAATTGGAACTATTTGAAAAATCTCCATGAAGATAGGTCAAAATCCTGCCTAAACTAGGGCAAAATTTCACTAAGTTAAAAGTTTCATGGACCCTTGTTCACAAAATCATAACTTGAGATCCAAGCATCTTTTAGGAAAACTTTGTGAATCAAAGTTGTATATTTTTTGGATGACTACAACTTTTATGTTGGAAGTTTTCTTTGAATCCAATTGCATCATGGTGAAAAAGTTGGGCAAAGTTGGGAAAAAATAAGAAATTTTCATAACTTAGAAAATTTCTAAGTTATGAAAATTTTCAATCTTAAACCCTAATTTTCAAATTTAGGTTTCTTGGTGAAAAAGTTTCATGTTTTGACACATCTTGATGAAAAATGACCCTTGGCCCTTGATTTTGACCAAAAAGTCAAAGTTTGACTTTTCAGTGTACAGTTGATTTTTGATCAGTTGACTGGAAAATTCATTTGTCAATCCAATGCATTTGGGATCTTTTGAACCTTGTGATTAGGTCAAGATGATGCCATTGAGTCCTTGAATCCATGCTTGAACCCAATTTGCCATTGGCTAGGTGAAAAATCAGAAATTGCCATTCTACAGTCAAAACCCTAAAAATGACCATTTTGCCCTTTTGATGATCTGATCAAATTTCTTGAGGAGTTGTGGTCCAAACTTGATAAAATGGTTCATATGAGCCTATAATGTTGATGTGGATAAAAAATTATGAGGTTTGACTATAAATTGGTCACAGTTGACTTTTTCCCCAATACAGTTGATTTCTAGGTCAACTGTCCAATTGACAGGGCAAAAATTTGATTCAAGGCTTGAAACTTGGTATGGGCAATCTTATAAGTCCAACATGAAGTATGAAATTCACATTAAGCTTTGAAAGTCCAAAAATCCCTGCACAAACTCAAACCCTAATTTCAGGTCAACAGTGCAAGGAGATGTCTTGAGCAGAGCAAACCCTAATCCTGTCTAGAGTCCAAAGAGTCTTGTGAGGGGAAATCTTGATAAAATGAGAGGGAAAATTTTGGGGTACAACACACTTACACAAAAAAGAATCATTTTCAAAGTGAGCTAGCAACTAAGAGCCCGTGGATAACTACGGATGGAAATGGTGATAACAATTTCCCTTTCCATAACCTACCCCCCAAACTCAAAATCTTTAAAAAGGTCTTTCCTATTCTTTTCACCTTTTCCTTTGTTAGATAAAAGAAAAGTCGGTGGTGACTCTTGCTAACCGCATCATTTGCAAAAAAACACAAAACCAGTAAAGTCAGTTATCCCACCGTATTACACATAGCCTTAAGACGATCTTCTAGCTGCTTGTATCTGTCATCTGCAGGAGGATATTGTTCATCAAAATAGTCATCGTCCTCAGGAATTTTACCAGAACCAATGTTGCTTCCACCTTCAGCTCTGAAACTTCCACCATCCTCTTCTTGGTTGTCATCTTCATTAGAAGTGATATCAGCAGTTTGACCTTTTTTAGAAGGACCTTTGAATCTTATTCCCATGTTGAAGATACCAATTTTCTACCGACTCTTATTCTTTTTAGAAATGAGCGCCATCATATCTTTCTTTCCTTTAGCAAGATTCAGGAGGGTCTCCTGGAATTGGGTATTTTGAGCTTGGAGTTCCATAATAGTCTGTTCAAGAGCCATCTTTTACTGAAATAAACAGCAAGAAGATGAGAAAACCTATGAGGGAAAACATGTTATGTAATGATGCATGATATGAAAATGCAAGTGAAATGTTTTCAAGGACCTTTGTGGGATTTAAATTCGTTTAAACAAAAAGGAAACAAAAGAAATTTTAGTAACAAGCTGAAATTATAATTGCTTTCAAATAAAAAGAGTTACAAAACAGAAAAATGTTAATTCAAGTCTCCCATGTACGCTTCCTCTTTGTGTTGACATATGCGTTAAGGATTTGTTCTTCATGGAGTTGTTCGTCAGCTCTAGTACTTTATTCTCACTAGCATAGAATTGGGCCTCAAAGGTGTCTGTTTCTTTCTTAAGCTGAATCCAGGACTTTTGTAACTCTTCGAAATCGATAAGCATATCGGGATGAAAAACAATATAAGGAACATCACCTTCAACAATAGGCTCTACGACCACTGGTAGGATAGCAGGATACGTCATTTTGATATTTTGAGCACGAGACCGCACCCATATGAGGTAAGGCTCTAGAGGAATGGAATTCTTGTGTCCCAAAGTCTTGCTATCAATTTTGTTGACTGTGCCCCAAGCACGTATAAACCTTTGATGGTAGTTTCGAGGATCATTCTCATAGTTGAATATAATACCTTGGATACGCATATCATGGGGGAATTCCCTACAGCGATCAATAATAGTGACATCTTCCTTAGATCGAGAACACCAATGGATATCTGCATGAGTGAGCGATATCAGCCTTTGAGACCACCTCAAACCTTGTTCGTTCTTTATCATTGATCGGGGCAGGTGCAAAATAAACCACCTGGACAGTAGAGGTATGTAACACATAAGAGTTCCTCGCTTCTTCATAGTACGAGTGTGGAGGTAATTCAGGATATCTCCGAGTAAAGCAGGTATTGGATTATGAGTGATAAATATCTTGATGGCACTCATATCTATGAATTGGTCCGGGTTAGGGAATAGTACCAAACCGTAGATCAGGAAAGCAAAAATATCCTCAAAAGCACGAAAATTCATGAAATCTAGAAATCCTCGAGCTTTCTCTATTATAAATTTAGGAGAGAAACCATTGAATTCATTCCTTGTTTCCCAATTAGATAGGATGTTTGGTCGTTTGAGGTGTAAGGCTACTGCAACGTCTTCATGTTTCAGAGCTTGCTCTAGACTGGTGAAAGGTATCTGATCAATAATAGGAAAATTGAGCAACTCAGGGAATTCTTGCATTGTAGGTACCAATTGATAATCCGGGAAGGTAAAATAGTGATGCTTCGGATCAAATAACTAGAAAATAACGCTCATCATATCTTCATGAAAACCAGTAGTAACCAAACTGAGTAGGTGACTGTGTCTCTTAGTGAATTGAGAATTATCCAGAACCTTTAAGACTAACTCCTTAAGTTGAGGGGTACCCTTACAAAGTTGATCCGAATGGTATTCCTACGACTGGAAGCCATGACCCTTCAACACAGAACAAAGATAAATCCCCTAGATCCTTGAAATGGTTAGTCATAATGTTATGATGTTATGATGTCATATTCAAATAGATAATCAAACACAAACAAAGCCTGCAAAGGCCTTACATTTAAGGCTTTCATGGGGTTTATAGGTAAGTAACCTCTTGAAGTTTAGTTGGCTTAACCTGTCCTAAAGGAAGTAACCGGGTTCTAGGGATCTTAATATCACTGATCTTTCCCACAAGTTTTGTCTAGTCCGACAGCTGACTTTCCACCAAACAAAACTCGGGAGTCGAATCTCAATGAGTGTAGTATCGAGTATCAACCAACTTCAGACTGCACCAAAGCCGACTACCTCACTACCTTCTAATGGCTAAGTTGGGTCAATTAAGGTTCTAAGGTCATTTAGTGCTTATGACACCACGTGGCAGCCTAGTATTCTCCCCGACTGACTCGAGGGATACGAGTACAAACCAATGTGTCGCACTAACATAGCCATCACCTCAACCATACCGGTATACGCCGTATAGTTTCCATGACCTATTGCTACTTACCTAAAATGTTCCCCAAATCTGGGTATAGGATCTTTGCAAGAAATAAAACCCAAACACCCTTTAAAAATAAATCAGACAAATCAAACAAGAAAAGAATTTAAAAGTGGTCTAACTCTAAGGTAACCCCACTTTTAGTCTTTCCCCAGCAGAGTCGCCAGTTCTATAATACGGTGGGAGAACTGACTGGGTTTTGCATTTTATCATAAATATTGTGAATAGAAAGAGTCGCCACCGACTTTTATTTTATCCAATAAGGAAAGGGTGAAAATAATAGGAAAGACCTTCGAGAATTTTCTTGAGTTCGGGGGGTAGGTTATGAAAAGGGAAGGTGTTAGCACACTTTTCATCCATAGTTATCTACGGGCTCTTAACCGTTAACTCACTTTGTTTGAAAATTCTTTTGTGTATGTGTTTGAAAATATTTTGAAAATGCCTAAGTGAGGCAAACTTTTTAATAATTCTCGTATCAGTTGAGAATGCATACAAAGTGTTTGTTTTGAAAATATTTCAGAGAAAAGTGTTTGTGAAAAGATGTTTTTTGTGTGAGCAAGCGATTACCAGCTATCTACCTACTCAAAAGTCTTTCGTGTTATTTTCCTCCTCATTAGATAATGCTATCCTACCATTAGTTAGTAGAAAGCCCTATCGTTGGATGTGAAGGGACAGGCACGAGTCATCGTACAGTCATAAAAGCAACTTGAAGGACACTTTAGAAATTTTATCATAAGGGACTAAGATCGTTTACCGAAGGTAGCATCAAAGGGTCATAGAGGGACTACGAACTTTTTGTACCGGAGGGACTTTGCTAAAGCGTCCACACGTTCGAGGGAAATGACTGTTTTATTCGAAGGCAACAAGTGAGGTTACCCTAGAGGTGCGTGTGTGAATAGTGTATAGAATTCAATTATTTATCTTGCATTTAGGGTTATCTAATGGTTGATTTTAGATCTTGCCATACATGCCCTAATTACTAGCAATCATAAGAAAAACAGTAAAAGCATAAATTAAAAGTCCTACGCTATTACAATGCTTTGGGAAAGGGGGTACAAAACCACAAAATCGGGGGAGATAAAAAGAAAACAAATTCCTAGTTAATTCTTTGGGAATTACATATAGGAAAACTAATGTAAAAATAAAAAAAGCGCGAGGATTGTAAAATAAGAGGAAAATTTTTTGATGAAAAAGAGTTGATTATTAACCTAACGTCTAATTAATTTTAGTTGATTAAAAAAAGTCAGGTAACTAAACTAGGCAAACCCTAAAATCTAATTCGGTTTTAAGTTAATTGAGAAAACCTAAAGGAATTAAATTAGGGTTTATTAATTAAGACCTAAAATTAATTAAAACCTAAAAATTAATTAACCTAAAAATTAAATTAACCTAAAAAATTAAATTAACCTAAAAAAATAGGGTTTTGTTAGAAAAGGTTTTGAAAAATATTTGTAAAAAGTGAGAAACATAGAATTAGAAAAAATAACCAAATGAGTAGGGGTGGATGTTGAACCCACGCCCTCAGCAGTTTCCAGCAACATGCTCACCACTAGGTTAGGCGTGCTCCTGTGCTAGGATACGCATCCAACATGTTTTATAATCAACCTGCAAAAACATGAGAAATATGAAAAATATAGCAAAAGTAGTCTACCCACTCAAGGTCGTTCTTATTATTTTCCTCCTCCTTTAGATATAGTGTTATATGTACCATTAGTTGGTAGGTAGCCCTATTCATTGGATGTGAAGGGACAAGCGAAGGATCATCATACAGTCATCGAAGGAAACTTGTAATGATGCTTTAGCAGTTTCGTAAGGGACTAGATCATGTTATTTGTAGAAATAATCGAAGGGTCATCGAGGGACTATGATCTTTTGTATCGAGGTTCTTTTGCTAAAGCATCCCTATTTTCGAGGGACATGACAGTTATTCTGAAAGGTAACGAAGAGAGGTTACCCTAAAGGTGTGAGTGTGCATGTTTGTTCATTTCAGTTATTTAGTCTTGCAATTAGGGTTTTCTATCATTCATTTTTATCTTTCCATATAAATCCTAATTACTAACAATTGCATAAAATATAGTAGCAGAAGATAAAGGCGGAAATGTAAACCTAGACTATTACAGAGCTTTGGACAGTTACTAATAGTGAAGTGTAGAAAATAAAATTAAAACCTACATCTATTACATACTAGGAGCAGTTACATAATAGAAAAATGTGGAAAAAATAAAGCTACGCTATTACAGTTGAGCGCACCCTATACACTTTATCTAGGAAAATAAAAATAAGATGAAAATAGCAAAGAAAAATGTTTTTGTGATTTTTTATGAAAAAAGAATATTTATGATAATTCGATAAATAAACCTAAAAAAAACCTAATTAATTTTAATTAATTAAAAAAAGGTTAATTTAAAAAAAAGAAATTAAAAAACCTAAAATCTAATTAATTTTAATTTAAAAAAGGTTAATTTTGAAAAAAAGTTAAAAAAACCTAAAACCTAATTAATTTTAATTAATAAATAAGGTTAATTTAAAAAAAGGTTAGTTAAAAAAACTTAAAACCTAATTAATTTTAATTAATAAAAAAAGTTTAATTTTGTTTAATGATACATAAAAAACCTAAAACCTAATTAATTTCAATTAATAAAAAAAGGTTTATATTTAATGATAAATAAAAAAAAAAGAATTAACCTTGCCAAAAAATAGATAGGGGAAGAAGCATCAATGGAAAATAGGGTTTAAAAACAAAAATAGTGCAAATTCCAGGGGTGGGTGTTGAACCCACGCCCTTTACCTTCATAACAGCATGGTTTTCTAAAAAATAGATAGGGGAAGAAGCACCAATGGAAAATAGGGTTTATCCTTCATAGTTATACCTCAGAAGCATGTTAGTAATATTAGTATGCATCAAAGAAAAATGAAAACAAAAATATACGAATTAAAAATACAACAAGGAAACCGAAGATGAATGTATATGATTTTCAGGCCCTTTGGATCATCAATATTGATCCATTCTTACCCTACAATGCCTCCGGGATTGATTTGGATGATTGACTTGCATGGACAGAGGCTGAAAAGAGGGTTTGAAGTTTGCCCTAGTTTTGGATAGTTTTGGAGATTTTTGGAATAGTGATCTCTTGCCAAGTTTTTCATATGATGTCTGAATGAAGATCAATATATAGATAAGAATTAGGTTAAACCATTGTGGGCTTGGACCTGGTAAGAAAAGCCTTGACTTTATCTTTTTAATTTTAACTTTAAATTAATAATAAAATCATAAATAAATAGAATAGAAAATCTATGGAGTGTATGAGTAACTTTTCAAGTTCACAATGAGGTATGTAACACGTTCGGACCTTGCATCACAAGCCCAATAGCCCAAAAATCTGAGTTTGGTCACATTAGGTTTCATGCATTTACTTAAAATTTCCCAACTTGCACTAGTCATAATTCTCTCACTTTTTATTATTTGAAAGTGATCATTGACTTTTTAGAAAGCTCAATATGTCCTATACAATCTTTATGTTGACCATTTTTTCATTTGAAGAATTTATCTTAATGTAAGTTGCCTTGACAAAAAGTGTCTTTTTGACTTTTGAAATGACCTATAATGTATTGGCCAATATCTCTCAAATGAAGCATTTTTTGGATTTGAGCTTAGAGAGACAAAGTTGTAGAGAATTGAATTTTCTTCAAAACGAGCTTTGGTTGAGAAAAATCGGATGAAGCATGTGAAAGTTGTATTTGGTCAAAGTTCAGTTGACTTCTCCTTAGGAAAACCCTAATTTGGAAACTTTTGACTTTTGATGATTTGAGAGTCTTTCTTGATGAATCATGATCAATCCTTGATCAAATGATGAATATGACTTCAAAATGTTGAAGTTGACCAAAAATATTGAAGTTTGTCTGTATGTTGACCATAATTGACTTTTTATCCAATACAGATAATTTTCAGTCATCTGAGCCATTGACTGGGAAAACTTGTGATGCAAGGCATGAAACTTAGTATGAGCATTCTTAGAGACATATAAGGAACTATGGAAACCAATTGAGGCCTTATAAACCCAAACATTCTTGAGAAAAATGAAACCCTAGCTGTAAATGCATTGCTTAGGAGGAGAATTTTTATGATCAATTCTTGAGCAATCTTGAGCATTTTAGAACCCTAGGAGAATGTCTTGAAGAAGATGGGAGGAAAAATTTCGGGGTACAACAACGATGGACTATTCTTTTTATGGAGCTTCCATCGCACTTGGTAATGGAATTGGTGCGGAGATGGTCTCTCCCAAAGGTTTCCATATGTCATTTACCGCTAGACTTTGATTTGATTATACCAACAACATGACAGAATACGAAGCATGTATCATGGGTATCAAAGCTTCCATTGATATGAGAATCAAGTTCTTGGATGTATACGAGGACCCGGCCCTAGTAATCAATCAGATTAAGAGAGAATGGGATACGAAACATCCAAATCTCATTCCTTATTGGGAGCATGTGTTGACATTAATTCCATATTTAGAAGAAATCACTTTTGAACATATTACACGAGAAGAGAATCAATTGACAGACGCATTAGCTACCATATCATCTATGTTCAAAGTCAGATGGGACAACGAAGCTCCTCAAGTTACTATTGAGAGACTAGACGAACCGACACATTGCTACAAAGTTGATACTGGTGGAGTAGAGGAAAAACCTTGATATCGTGAAGTGAAAAGATACCTCGAAGCACAAGAATACCCTGAGGGGACATCTATCATCAATAAGAAATTCCTACGGAGATTCTTTACCAAATTATTTCTGAGTAACATAATTTTTACAAGTGTAATCATGATTCGACTCTGCTTTGTTGTGTAGACAAGAAGGAGGCTTAGAAGATTATAGAAGATATGCATGAAGGGGTCTTTGGCACTCATTCCAGCGGGCATACAATGGCTAAGAAAATTCTGAAAGCGGGTTATTATTGGTCAACCATGGAAACTGATTTCCATCGCCATTCCAGAACTTGTCACTAATGCCATATTTATGCTGACAAAGTACATGTGCCTCCGGTTCCTCTGAATGTCTCGACTGCTCCTTAGTCGTTTGCAATATGGGGCATTGATATGATCGAAGAGATTAAGCCTACCGCATCTAATGGTAACCGTTTCATCGTGGTCGCTATTGATTATTTTATAAAGTTGGTTGAAGCAACTTTGTTTTCCTCTGCTACCAGGATGTCATGGCCAAGTTCATTAAGCATAACCTCATCTGTCGGTATGGAATACCCAAGAGGATCATCACTGATAATGGTACCAATATTAACAACACTATGATCATACAACTCTACACGCAGTTTAAGATTAAACATCATAATTTGTCTTCGTATCGACCAAAGATGAATGGAGCAGTGGAAGCCGCCAACAAGAACATCAAGAAGATCTTGCAGAAGATGACAATGACCTACAACGATTGGCATGAGATGTTACCATTTTCTCTTCATGGTTATCGCACTTCACCGCGTACATCAACTGGGGCAACCCAATTCTCTATTGTCTACGGTATGGAGGTTGTCTTACATGTCGAAGTCCAGATTCCCTCTTTAAGAATTATGAAGGATGCAGGTTTAGATGAAGATAAATGAATTCATAATCGACTTGACCAGATAAATTTAATTGATGAGAAGAGGCTCGCGGCTGCTTGTCATGGTCAGATGTATCCGAAGAACATGATCAAGGCCTTTAACAAGAAGATCGAACCTTTAGTGTATCAAGTTGGCGGTTTGGTAATAAAATGCATCATCTTACCATAAGGTGATCCTACGGGAAAATGGACTCCCACGTACGAAGGGTCATTTGTAATTAAGAATATATTTTCTGGAGGGGCTATAATACTTACCACCATGGACGGTGAAGATCTTGCACATCATATGAATGCAGATATAGTTAAAAAATACTACGCATAAAAGTGACCCACTGGGTTGAGAGGCCTAGTGTGATACGGCGACAGAACTGACTTTTTAATACTGGTTTGCGTTTTTGCGTTTTTTATTCGTAATCGCGGTAAGCAAGAGACGCCACCGACTTTTATTTCATCCAATCGGAAAGGAAAAAAGTACAGAAAAAAATCCTTTTTCGAGATATTCTGAGTACGGGGGGTAGATTATAGAAAGGGAAGGTGTTAGAACCCTTTCTATCCATGGTTTTCCATGGGCTCTTAGGTAGTTGCTCATATTTTAAAAATTGCTTGTGTATGTTCTTTGTTTTGAAAATGTTTTACTTCGTGATAACCCTTGTATCAGTCCTCAAAGGTGTGACGAAGTTGTTTTGAAAATTTGTTTGAAAAGTGTAAGTGTGAAAAGCTTTGATTTGATAAAGTACCTACTAGCATCTACCTACTCGAAAAAATATTGTTTCTATTCTTGTTTCCTTTAGACAGCGCTATTCTACTATTGAGAAATAGGTAGCACCGTCGTTGGAATTGTTAGGGTCAATTCGAAAGGGACGTACGGTCACTAAAGCAATATTAGGACATCTTAGTAATAACCCTAGAGTCTTAAGATCATATTCGAGGCAACATTTATGTGGCAACATTTCTGAGTTAACATTTCTGAGGCAGCATTCGAATGGGACATTAGATCTTTTTAGACAAAAGGGTAATCACTAAGACAACCTATGCTTAATGACCGTTTACCGAAGGCAACCTAAGTGAGAGTGTTGTACCCCAAAATTTGCCCTCCCATTTCTTCAATGTTTTCTCATCCCAAGACCCTTGGAGCTCAAGATCAAGTTAGGGTTTGCTCTGCTCAAGACTCCTCCTTGCACTGTTGACCCAAATTAGGGTTTGTGTTTGCACAAAGATGTTTTGACCTAAAAGGCCCAAAGTGACTTTAATGCTTCATGTTGGACTCACAAGTTTATCCATACCATGTTTCAAGCCTTGATTCCAATCTTTGCCCAGTCAATTGGACAGTTGACCTAGAAATCAGCTATATTGGGGAAAAAGTCAACTGTGGTCAATTGACAGTCAAACCTCATGATTTTTGACCCACATCAACATTATGAACTCATATGGACCATTTGATCAAGTTTGGATCACAATTCCACAAGAAATTTGATCAGATCACCAAATGGTCAAAATGGTCATTTTTAGGGTTTTGACTGCACAAAGGCAATTTTTGACTGTTTGACCTAGCCAATGGCAAACCAAGCTCACATATGGACTCAAGGACCCAATGACATGGTCTTGACATATTCAACAAGTTCAGAAGATCCCAAATGCACAAGTTTGACAGATGAATTTTCCAGTCAACTGAGCCAAATTTGACTGTATACTGAAAAGTCAAACTTTGACTTTTTGGTCAAAATCAAGTGTCAAGATTCATTTTTCATCAAAACATGCCAAATCATGAAGCTTGTTCATCAAGAAATCAAAAATCACAAATTAGGGTTTGAAATGAAGAAATTTCATAACTTAGAATTTTTCTAAGTTATGAAAATCCCTAATTTTTTCCTAAATTTGTCCCATTTTTTCATCAAGATGCATTTGGATTCAAGCAAAACGCAAAACATGAAAGTTATAGTCCATTGCAAAATCTACAACTTTGATTCACAAAGTTTCCTCAAAAGAAGCTTGTAGCTCAAGTTATGATTTTTGGAATAGGGGTGCAAAACATTCTTAACTTAGAAATTTTTTTGACCTATTTTAGGCAGGATTTTTGCCTAAATTCATGGCCACTTTTGTCATGCTTCAACTTGGAATTTCAATTTGCATTACAAAGATGGATTGTAGTACACATTCCAAGCTTTCAAAATTGTCCAAGAACTCATCAAACAACCTTGTGGTTAGGGAGAATCGAATTTGTCAATATGGGCAAAAGTCACTTTGTTCATGGCCATTTTCATGTTCATAACTTAGGCATTTTTTGAACTCAGCTTGCACAACTAGTTACAGGCATTTTATCTCATCCACACTCAATAATTTAATGCAAATCCTTTGTGTTCAAGCCTTATCTTGTGTGTTTAACCATTACATGCCAATTTAATCTATAATTAGAAAAAGTAACTTAGCCATTTTTGAAAAGGTGAACTTTATGTCAAAAACAAATCTAAGAAGTACCAAAGCATATCTTCTAGGCACAAAGTCAGGAACCAATTCCACTGATCAAGAGTGATTTGTGCAGCATACTTGAGGGGCCTGTGGTAGCCTAGAAACCAAGTTGACAAACTTTGCTTAAGAGAGAAGAAACTTGCATTTTGAAACACAACATTAAGTTCCTGTCAACACAAGCCTAAGAAAACATTGTGAACACATTCCATACTCCTCAACTGACCTGAACACGAGCCAACTACCTTCAATACCTCCCTAAACATCAAAACACCATTTTGCTGCACAAAACAGGGCATCCCTGCAGATTGAGTTGCACAACTCAGTTTGCTCGTGCGTTTTGGCCAAAGCTGGTTCATACACATTCCCTACCATCCATTGAAACTATCCCAAGCCCTAGCTACAGACTGTAACACCTCTAACCAACTTCACCATTTTCACTTTTTCTGTTTTGCAGGTTGACTTCTATAGCTCGATTCATTTAGTTTCAAAGCAAGCTAAAGGTTGGAGAAGCATCCTTGAACTTCAAGCAAGCTGTACAAGTCCTCGCATTGCATTGAAAGTACCTCCATTGTCATACACGAATCAAGCTGAACAGGTAAGTTTTTGAACTTCTATCTCTCTATCCAGGCATAGTTAGGTTTAAGTTTATGAAGAAAACATGTTCTAATCATAGCCCTGAAGCCATCCATATAGTTACTTTTCATTTATATTGTGTGTGCTAAGAGTATTTTGAATCTGAACATCTGAAAAAAACTAGGTCAGGAATTGGGGGAGAAGAAATTCTCTCTCATTTCTGAGAGTTAGATTAACTTTTTTATATGTTTAGAATCGTGACTTCAAGCTCTACAAGTTTCATGTTTTAAGATTTGTCAAAGGATCAAAGAATCAGGAGTTAGGGAGATGAACAAGAAGGCGCACGTTTTTGTTTGAATCTGGCCAGAGGTTGAAGACAAAGTTCTTCTGGGCTGGGCCTGTTTCATTTTTCTATTTGCACCACTTTTCCACACTTGCACCCCCTTGGCCCATTGTGTTTATTTTTTATCATTTTTTGACTTTTTCTTTTTGTTTCTGACTTATTATTTTTTGCCAAAATATAAAAAATATTTAAAAACATTTTTTCAACCTTTTTTGCATTTTATTTGGATTTTTGTTTGTTTTATTTGAATTTATACATGTAAATAAACATATTGCCTTTTATTCAAAAATACAAAAATAAATACATTTTATTTTCTGATCTTATTTTATTTTATCTTTTGAAAACATTTTATAAAAAATATACTTTTTTTGTAAATAATAAATATTTTTATTTTTTGTATATATTTAATATATTTAATACATAATATAAATATATATATATATATATATATATTTAGAATATTTAGGATAAAAAATACAAAAATAATACATTTTCATTTTTATTAATATTTGACCTCAACAATCACTTTTTTACAATATACTTCATTTTTATTTATTTTTTGTACATAATTAATAAATATTGCATATAATAAATAATAAATACTTCTTATTTAGAAAATTAGGGTTTTGCCCTAAAATGTGAAAATATCCAAAAATTTATCCTTTTTATTTTTGTTTATTTGTCACATGAAAAACCCTTTTACATACATATAAAAATCATTTTTGCATCTTGCATATTTTATTTTATTTTATATAATTATTGTATATTAATTAATTTGTATATTCAATTTGGATGTAATAGTTTAGATTTAATTTTTCTTGCTAAATAGCCCCCATTTGAACATTTGTACCCCCCATCCCATAATTGTGTTGTAATAATTTAGGACTTTAAATTTCGCACTTTAAAGCTTTCTAAAAATGCCATGATAGACTTAGGGTTTTGTATGCAAAAATCAAATAACCAATAGCTTGACTAAACAAAAGACAAAAAGCATGAAAATGGACAACACCAATCACACTTGCACCCCTAGGGTACTCCACTTGTTTCCTTCAATAATGGGCCATGTTGCATGTTAGGTGTCTTTGGCAAAAACAAAACAATTCAAATGATCATAGTCCCTCGATGACGCTTTCGAAAGTTGCCTAAAAAATGATCAAGTCCCTTAAAAGAAAATTTGCCCAAAGACACTTGGGACCATTGCAATCATGGCCTAAACGATGACCCGCGCCCGTCCCATTCACATCCTAACACAAGATTGTCCACCAAATACAATGGTGGAACAAAATTGTTAAAAAGGTTAAAACACAGCAAAGATCTCTGAGTAAATTTAGGAGTAGACAACTCTTGGTTACTTGCCAACTTGCAAAACAAAAACACTTGCCTATTTTTTTCAAAACCACACATCACAACACACTTTCAAAAACAACTTTCAAAAACATTGAAAACTTTTCAAAAGATAGTACACCTTTGTATACATCCCAACATGGATCATTACAAAGGTTGCCACCACATTGGCCTCTTTTCAAAACATTTTCAAACCTACACACAAAGCACCATTTCAAACAATTGAAAATCAAGGTAAGTTGATCTAAGCAAGTAACTAAGAGCCCATGGATAACCATGGATAGAAAGGGTGCTAATACCTTCCCTTTCTATAATCTACTCCCCGAACCCAAGAAAACATTTCAAAGTTTTTTGTTGTGCTTTTTAACCTTTCCTTAGGATAAAATAAAAAGTCGGTGGCGACTCTTACTCAACCGAAACATTTGCGAAAACAAACGCAAAACCTCAAGTCAGTTCTCCCACTGTATCACAAAATTGGCGACTCTGCTGGGGAGAATTTTAAAAGTGGAGTAACCTTAGGGCTTAGATCACCCTCTTGCATGACTAAATTGTTTGCTTTGATTGCTTTACATCTTGGTTCTCTTGTTTGGGCTTGAAATCCTACACCCGGATTTGGGGAAACATTCATAGATAGGAATACGTTGTGGAAACTGTGAGGGGTATACCGACACGGTTGAAGCAATATCTATATTAGTGCGACATATTTGTGAGTACCGGTAACCCTTGAGTTCAATCAAGGAGAGTACGGGGCCGCTGAGTGATGTCACTAAGCACTAATGACCTAGAACCTTACTTGACCATCTTGGCCTTTCATTAGGGGTAGTGAGATGACCGGCTTTGGTGCAGTCCGAAGTTGGTAGATACTCGATACTACACTCATTGAGGGTTGTTTTCTTGGAATAATTTGGTCGCTAGTTAAGTGGCTAAACTAAAACAATGAACATGGAAAACAATCCAATGATATTGAGCTCCTTAGAACCCGATTACTATTTATAGGACAGGTTTTTAAGCCAACTACACTCAAGAGGGTACTTACCTATGAAACCCCATGCAAGCCTGAAACTAGGGTTTTTGTGTGATTTGCTTGTACATATGTTTGTGCATACATCATGAGCATCATGAAGCATCATATGCATCCACTAACCATTTCAAGGGTTTAGATCTTCATCTTTGTTCTTGTTTTGTAGGTCATGGAAGTTCCTCGCAGGAAAACTATCCAAGTCAACCTTGTGAGAATCCCTCCTCAACTCAAGGAGCTCACATCCAGAATTCCAGAAAGCTCTCCCTTCAGTGAAAGACATGGTAGACTGCTCAGCCTAGTCAACACCAGCATTGAAGAGGACATGGTAAAGGTGTTGTTTCAGTTCTTTGACCCCCTTCACCACAGTTTCACTTTCCCCGACTACCAATTGGTGCCCACTTTGGAGGAATTTTCTCAACTCTTGAGAATTCCTATTCTTAATCAACTACCCTACAACGGTACGGAAAAAGAACCAAAGCCTGAAGATGTTTCTCAAGCACTACACTTGCAACCATCTGACATAAAGGGGCATTGGGAAACTAGAAGCGGTGTCAAAGGCTTCTTGGAAAAATTCTTGTTCGAGAAGGCACAAGAGTGTTGGAATTCATTGGACCTACAAGCCTTTGAAGAAATTGTGGCACTCCTCATTTATGGGTTGGTCTTGTTCCCAAATCCTGACCAGCTTGTAGATGTCAACGCCGTCAAAATCTTCTTATCCAGAAATCCAATACCAACATTGCTTGGGGACATTCTTCACTCATTTTACACTCGAACAATGAGAAAGAGGGGTGTTCTCATGTGCTGTACTCCTCTCCTTGCAAGGTGGTTTATTTCGCACCTTCCACAATCTGTCTTAAAGAACGACCAAGGCTTAAGGTGGTCACAACGGTTGATGACCCTCTCTCACTCTGATGTACATTGGTGTTCTCGGTCCAGAGAAAATGTCATCATCGTCGATCGTTGTGGAGAGTTCCCTAATGTTCCATTACTTGGCATTAGAGGAGGCATTACCTACAACCCTTGTCTAGCTTTGAGATAATTTGGATATACACGGAGGGATGGCCCTCACGACATGTTGATTCCTGACCTAGTTTTTGACTTCGACAACGATTTGCAAGGACTTCGCCAAAGATTCATCAGAGCTTGGAGGATGCCTAACAAGGTAGACAACAAGACACTGGGACACAAGAACTCCATCCCTCTTGAGCCTTACCTCAAGTGGGTATGAACCCGAGCCCAGAGTCTAATGATGCCTTAGACCCATGTTCTCCCTGTGATTAAAGAGCCCGTTAAGGAAGGAGAGGTTCCCTACACCGTCCTATATCCTGACATGCCTACATCGTTGGAGGAGATGCATAAGAGTTGGATCCAACTCAAGGAGGAACGAAATAATTTTGAAGCCAACTTCTACGCCAGTGAGAAGAAGGTTTTGGAGCTTACCCGCCGACTCCATGAGGAAGAGACCCTCAACACCTACATCGCACCAAAGAGGATGCGCAACGTCTTTTTACCTTGAGAAGTTTTTTTGTAATATTTGGCCCATGGGGCATTTATGTACTGACAAATCTCTTCTTATTAATATGACGTGTGTTCTTTTTGTTTGCAACAATTTTGAATTTTCTAAACCCTTGAATGCATTGCATAAACAAACATATCATTTATCATGCGCATAAGCAGGTCTCCACACCAGGTTTCCTTATCTTTCTGCTGTTTATTTCAGTAAGATGGATCTCGAACAGACGGTCAAGGACTTGCAGTCTCAAAACTCACAGTTTCAACATCTCCTGATGACCTTGGCAAAGCGTCAGGAGGATCTAAAAGCCCTGCTTGGGAACAAAGAGCAAGTGAAAAAGAATAAGAAGAGAGTCGGGGTGGCTACCCTAGGAATAAGGTTTGAGGGTGAAGCCAGAGGAGTTCTTGAATTTCCCCCTACATCTGAAGAGGGAACCAGTAAAGGGAATGTGGTTGTGGTACCTTCCGAATCCGAAGCTGAAGAAGACGAAGACTACTCTGAGCAACAATACCCGCCCGCCGATGATAAGTACAAGAGCTTGGAAGACATGTTGGCAACTATGGAGCTGTAGAGAGTTCCCGGCTTAGATTTCGAAGATTTGGGATTAGTTGCTGGAATTGTGATCCCCCCGAAGTTCAAAGTGCCAATCTTTGCAAGATATGACGGGCTGTCTTGCCCAAAAATGCATCTCATATCATATGTAAGGAAGATCCAACCTTACACTGCAGACAAGAACCTGTGGATCCATTTCCTTCAGGATAGCCTTTTAGGGGCTCAACTTGAATGGTTCTATCAGCTGGATGGGGCCAGTATCTGAAACTGGGAGGACTTGGCTACTGCTTTTTATAAGCAATATCAGTACAATTCTGACCTCGCTCCCACGCGTACCCAACTCCAGGGTATGTCACTGGGGACGGGCGAAGGATTCAAGGAGTATGCGCAAAAGTGGAGAGACCTGGCTGGCAGGGTGCAGCCACCGCTGACTGACCGTGAACTTGTTGACGTGTTCCTAGGGACCCTGTCTGGTCCGTTCTTCAATCATCTGATTGGTAATTCCTCTGCTGGGTTTACAAATTTGATCTTGACTGGTGAGAGAATAGAGGTTGGTATCAAGTCGGGGAAGATACAGAAAGGTGCCTCCGCGAGTACTGAAAAGAAACCTTTCAAGAAAGAAGCCAGTGCTATTTATGGTCCCAGAAGACAAAATAAGCCAGAACTCCGCCAAGTTGTCAACGCGGTGGTAATTTCAAAGCCTGTTGCTGCTCCTCAGTAGTTTAACCAACCAAGGGGTGAGAGACCCAAAAGGCAGTACACTCGGCTCAGTATGACCCTGTCTCAAATATTTTCGCAACTGCTGTCAACCAATCTGGTAACTGTCAAAGAAGCCCCGAAGGTAGTGAACACAGCTTCTCCAAAGTACAACCCCAACGCCCGTTGTCTTATCACTCTGATAGCCCGGGGCATACTACGGACGATTGTTGGGCTCTGAGGAACAAGGTTCAGGACCTTATTGATGCTAAAGAAATACAGTTCGAGGCGCCCGAAAGACCCAATGTTGTGACTGCGCCTATGCCCTAGCATGGAGTGAATGTTGTGGAAGAAGACCGGTATGTAGCCTCCGTGGAAGAGATTGTTACTCCGTTGTCGACTGTCAAAAGGAACCTGTTGCTAGCCGGTTTATTTCCGGGATGTGGTAAAGGTTTCCTTCTATGTGTTGTTTCACCTGTTGGTTGTCCTTTGCTAAAATCAGGTATCCAAAGCCTGATGGATAGCAAAGAAATCTTGTTCGAGAAGATTGTTGTTCCTGCTGTCGCTACTGAAGAAGTATCCATTGTCACTATTTTTAACAAGCCTCCTAAGGCTCCTTCAAAAAAGCCTGTCAAAATCATGTCCACTCAGAAGATTGCTCCTATCATCATTACTGTTCCGGGGCCCCTCCCCTATACATCCGACAAAGCTGTCCCATGGCACTATGGGGTAGATGTTTTTGTGCTTGGAGTTAAACAAGAGTTCGATACTAGTACCGGCGTCAGAAACATCACCGGGCCTGCCAAGGTTACTCGCAGTGGTAGGCTGTTCTCGCCTGATATTGCGACACCAACTATTCAGAAACCTCTTATCATCACACCTGAAAGTGTGTCTGCTTCCCTTCTTGATCAAGTTCCTGTTTCTACCCCTACTGCCGAGTCATCTGACGCTTGGGGCAAAGGGATTGCTATTGATTTTCCTGCCCGGACGGCGGCACCAAAGACGACCACTGTCGAAGCTTCCCAGCAAGAGATGGAAGAGATTCTCAAGATTATCAAGAAGAGTGATTTCAACGTAGTTTAGCAGCTGGGGCACACCCCATCAAAGATTTCTATGCTATCACTGTTGTTGTGTTCAGAGGCCCATGCCAAGGCCCTGATTTCCTTCCTGAAGACGGCCCATGTGCCACAAGAAACGTCTGCTGACCAATTTACCGATTGTGTGGCCAACTTGACTGCCGATAATGGGTTGGGCTTCTCTGACGCCGATCTGACCGCCAAAGGAAAAAACCATAACGACGCCCTGCATGTCTCCATTGAATGCAGGGGCACTACTCTTGCCCATGTGTTGGTAGACACCGGTTCTTCATTGAACGTCTTACCCAAGAAGGCCCTAGACATGTTGGATTGTGAGGGTTTGGAGCTCAAGCCTAGTAACATTGTTGTCCGAGCCTTTGATGGTTCGAAAAGGATGGTACATGGGGAAGTTGACATTCCAATCAGGGTTGGTTCTCAAGTTTTTTATTCAACTTTCTATGTGATGGACATCCGTCCATCCTATTCTTGTTTGCTGGGTCGTCCATGGATCCACAAGGCTGGAGTTGTGACCTCCACATTACATCAGAAGCTGAAGTACCCGGTTAGGGGGAAGATTGTTACAGTTCAGGGGGAAGAAGAGTATATGGTCAGCCACCTCAACTCGTTCCGGTACATAGAAATGGATGGGGAATTCATTGAGACCCCCTTTCAACACTTTGAAGAGGTGCCTCAGACATTGGCATCAGCTGAAACTGTGATTGAAGACCCTCCTTTGAAGATGGCTTCCTTAAAGTATGCCCGGGATGTGGTTGAGAAGGGTGAGTGCACAAACTGTGGCCGACTTCCTGACTTTACTCCGAAGGATGACATGTTTGGTCTGGGTTTCACTGCTGAGGCTCAGAAGGCTGTTCGTAAGGCAAGGATTGGAAAACCTCCAGTGTTCATCACCAACCCGGGAGTGAATGCTATTGAAGACGATGTCGAGGAATTTGAATTCGACAGCTGGATCTACCCAACAACCGACAGTGGACCAAGCAACTGGACTGTCAAAACTTCACACCTATTACTTTTGTCACTCAGTAATGAACTCTTTTGTTTTGAATTTGTAACAAACAATATGTTGAAACTTTTATGGCTCGGTGTCCTACCCGGGGCACCGTGGCTTCATTTGTGAGGGCTTTTTGTGTGTCATTTTCATATATCATCAATAAAAACATTGGACGTTTGTTGCATTTCAAAATCTTACGCTCCTTTTCTTTCTTTATTATATATTGCAAAACAGCTATATTTACACACACTCACTTATACAGGTTCCAATCCACTCTGGATCTCACTGGTAACGACTCTGCTACTGCCAGTTATGACTTCGAAAATCCGATCAACTTAGCCGAAGACGAAGGTGAAGATGATTGCGAAATGCCTGGTGAACTTGCAAGACTGCTACTCCAGGAAGAGAGGGCCATTCAGCCATATGAAGAGCCAGTGGAAACGGTAAATCTGGGTACTGAGACAGACAGAAAGGAAGTCAAGATTGGTGCCAATCTAGAGCTCAGTGTGAAACAACGGTTGATTCAGATGCTGCATGACTATGTGAAAATCTTTGCCTGGTCTTACGAAGACATGCCTGGGTTGGACACCGACATTGTGGTTCATCACCTGCCTACCAAGGAAGATTGCCCTCCGGTTAAACAGAAGGTCCGTTGTATGCATCCAGAAATGTCCGAGAAAATCAAAGCTGAGGTTATGAAACAATTTGATGCCGGTTTTCTAGCAGTGACTTCTTACTCTCAGTGGGTTTCCAACGTGGTTCCAGTGCCGAAGAAAGATGGTAAGGTCAGAATGTGTGTTGATTACAGGGATTTGAATAGGGCGAGCCCTAAGGATGATTTCCCTCTGCCTCATATCGACGGTTTGGTTGACAATACTGCTCAGCATAAAGTATTCTCCTTCATGGATGGTTTCTCCGGTTATAATCAAATCAAGATGGCTCCTGAAGACATGGAGAAGACCACCTTTGTTACTCAGTGGGGCACCTTTTGCTACAAGGTCATGCCTTTTGGGTTGAAAAATGCTGGGGCAACTTACCAGCGTGCCATGGTTGCTTTATTTCATGACATGATCCATCATGAGATAGAAGTATACGTCGACGATATGATTGCAAGGTCCCAAACTGAGGAGGAACACCTTGACCATCTATGGAAGCTGTTTGACCGTCTGAAGTTGTACAAGCTGAGGTTGAACCCAAACAAGTGCACCTTTGGGGTGAGATCTGGAAAATTGCTAGGCTTCGTCGTAAGCGACAAAGGTATTCAAGTGGACCCTGCCAAAGTGAAAGCCATACAAGAGATGCCAACTCCCAAGATAGATAAAGAAGTCAGAGGCTTTCTAGGACGGCTGAACTACATTACCCGATTCATCTCACATCTAACTGCTACCTGTGAACCAATCTTCAAACTGCTGAAGAAAGATCAAGTAGTACATTGGAACGATGAATGTCAGGCCGCTTTCGAAAAGATCAAAGAGTATCTCCAAGAACCACCCATTCTTATGCCACCGGTTGAAGGGACACCTCTAATCTTATACTTGATAGTACTTGACAACTCAATGGGGTGTGTGCTGGGGCAGCATGACGAGTTTGGCCGAAAAGAACACGCCATTTATTACCTTAGCAAAAAGTTTACCGACTGTGAGACCCGGTACTCACTGCTCGAGAAAACTTGCTGCGCTTTGGTATGGGCTGCTCACCGGCTGAGACAGTATATGTTGACTCACACTACTCTGTTGATTTCAAAAATGGATCCAATCAAGTACATATTCGAAAAGCCCGCTCTGTCTGGAAGAATAGCAAGATGGCAAATGATCTTGACGGAATATGACATCCAGTACACGACTCAAAAAGCAATCAAGGGGAGTGTATTGGCAGTCCATTTGGCACATCAGGCAGTGGACGATTACCAGTCGATGAACTTTGAATTTCCAGACGAGGATATCATGGTGGTGACTGATTTTGAAGTACCTGGACCGGATGAAGGACCTGAGGAAGGATCCCGATGGTCTATGCACTTTGACGGAGCCTCGAACGCTTTGGGTAATGGCATCGGCGCTGTGATCATATCCCCCAAAGGCACTCATACTCCACTCACCGCCCGGCTATGTTTCAACTGCACCAACAACATGGCAGAGTATGAAGCATGTATCATGGGTCTCCAAGCTGCAATTGACTTAAGGATCAAGTTTCTGAGCGTCTTCGGAGATTCCGCTCTCGTGATCAATCAGGTCAAAGGCGAGTGCGATACGAAACACCTGAATCTTATTCCTTACAAGGAGTATGTATTGACGTTGATTCCCCACTTCGAAGAGATAACTTTTGAACACTTCCCAAGAGAGGAGAATCAGTTAGCGGATGCGTTGGCTACGATGTCTTCTATGTTCAAAGTCAAATGGGACAACGAGGCTCCCCGGATCATTATCTGGAAGTTGGATGAACCTGCACATTGCTGTGATCTCGAGGCCGAAGAGGTAACAAAAAAACCCTGGTATCATGAAGTGAAGAGGTACCTTGAAGCTCAAGAATACCCCGACGGCGCATCCGTTAATGACAAGAAGTTCCTGAGAAGGTTTGCAGCAAAGTTCTTCCTCAGCAATGGCATTCTCTACAAACGAAACCATGATTCAAACTTACTGCGTTGTGTGGATAAGACTGAAGCAGAAAATATCATGGCAGAGCTATATGAAGGTACCTTCGGAACACATTCCAGTGCACATACCATGGCGAAGAAAATCCTTCGGGCAGGATATTTCTGGTCCACAATGGAAGCCGACTGTTATCAGCATTCTCGAACTTGTCATAAATGCCAGATCTATGCTGATAAGGTGCACATTCCTCCGGTTCCTCTGAACGTCTTGACAGCACCTTGGCCTTTTGCAATGTGGGGCATTGATATGATCGGCAAAATCAGACCTACGACATCTAACGAGCACCGCTTCATCCTGGTAGCGATCGATTACTTCACAAAGTGGGTCGAAGCAGCTTCCTACGCTACCGTAACCAAGAGCGTCGTGGCACGTTTCATTCGACACAACTTGATCTGTCGATACAGTATACCTGAGAGGATCATTACGGATAATGGTACCAATCTTAACAATAAGATGATCACTAGGCTCTGCGAGCAATTCAAGATACAACACAATAATTCTTCTCCCTACCGGCCGAAGATGAATGGGGCTGTAGAAGCAGCGAATAAGAACATCAAGAAGATTGTGCAGAAGATGACAGTGACCTACAAAGATTGGCACGAAATGTTACCGTTTGCTCTTCATGGGTACCGTACCTCAGCACGAACGTCAACAGGGGCAACTCCCTTTTCCTTGGTCTATGGCATGTAGGCAGTCTTGCCTATCGAAGTTCAGATACCCTCTCTCCGGATAATGAAGGATGCAGACTTGAGCGAAGATGACTTGATCCAGACTCGGCTTGATCAGTTAAACCTAATTGACGAAAAGAGACTCACTGCTATTTGTCATGGTCAGACGTACCAAAAACGGATGATCAAGGCATTTAACAAGAAGGTCAGACGACAAGAGTATCAAGTCGGAGACCTGGTAATCAAGCGCATCATTCTTCCTCAAGGTGATCCTAGGGGAAAATGGACCCCTACGTACGAAGGGCCATTTGTGGTTAAGCATATCTTTTCAGTAGGTGCGATGATCCTAACCACCATGGATGGTGACGACCTTCCTCACCCCGCCAATGCAGACATAGTAAAAAGATATTACGCATGATCAAAGACCCGCTAGGTTGACACACCTAGGCAAAAATAAGGGCTTCCCGGCGAACCAAAAGGGTTCGGGCAAAAATAAGGGATGAAATAAAAAAAAAATTGTACACCCGGCAAGTCGAAAACCTGAAAAGGCAGCTTGGGCAAAAATGGGTATCCCGGTGGACTGAAAGCCCGAAAGGGAGGTCCAGGCAAAAGTTAGGGATAAAGCGTAATACTATGTCTCATTGGATCACCTTGCATCCAGAATTCGGCATCAACTATCGGGCTCAGATGGCGCCAATCAATCAGCTTCATCTTCAACTAAGCAGCAGAGTGATGAGACGCTTGAAGACATAAAGGCGATAGCAGAGTTGGAACCCAGTGGGATTATTTTTCACATAGCTGTTTTGTTTCCTTTTCAAATTGTATAAACTCTATGTTGCTCGGCGGCGTTCTCTTACTAGGACGTCAGCCTCTTGTACATAAAACGCCTATTTACAGGCAAATTTCAAAATCAATACAAGTTCAATTTTTCAGACAGATTACCCATCGTTTTTCCTTTTTCTATTTTTGTTTTGCAAAGAACGTCCAATGTTCATTTTTGATATATGCATTTGACAATAATTGCTAATCATAAATATTTGCATACGAAACAAAAGACTAATTACAGATGACATCAGAAGCAGGGGCAATAAAGATTTGTCTGAGCGATCTAGTTGTTTTGTCTACCAAGGTACCAACGTAGGTTCGGTTGAAGAACGTAACCAAGTTACCTCAACTCCCCACAGAGTAAGACAAGATTCAGCAATACACTCTCCAGGAAGAGTTGGTCTCCTATCAGCCCTAAAAAGACACAGTGTTCCCCTAGCAAGTCAGCGATACTCTCCCCAAGCAGAGTTAGTCTACTATCAGCCTTAAGGAAGTTGGGTATCCCCAGAAGATCTCAACATTCCCCAGCGGAGTATAGACATTCCTCAACAAGCATCCCCGACAGTCTTAATCTAAGATTGTTCCCCGGAGGAATACAGACATCCAGTGGAACCATTCCCCAGTACAATCTGAAAGGTTTCCCCAGGAAAGTGGAATCCATATCCCCAGCAGATTCTGGAAGCTTATCCCCAGTAGATTCTGGAAGCTTATCACCTGCAGAGAACATACGTCTCTCCCCGACTTTATTCAAAGGTTATTTCCCCACCAGGGTATAACTGGGTTATCCTCATCTAATTAACCACGAAAATTTCGTCCTCGGCGAAGTTCTTCCTATCCCCAGCGGAGTTCATCAAATTCACCAACATAATATAACAGTGGAATCCCCATCGGAGCTCTCATCAAAACCTCAGCGAAGTATCTCTTCCCACAGAGTAATACCCCGCAGAGTAATCTCTTCACCTATTTTTATTCCCCTCAGAGTAATCTCTCCCACAAGTTTATCCCCCAACGGAGTCATCTTCTCCTACCGGTTTATTCTTGCAACCATCATCCCCAGCGGAAGCGAAGAACTCTACTCTTCAACATCAGCCCAGGATTCAACAAGTTCCCGACACTCGTCAAGGATTTATTTTCCTACACAAAAACACATTCATAGACATTTCACGTTTCATACATCCTGCTTACATACATGATAAAGTGCATACAACAATATCTCATTTTGAGCATCATGACATCATGCATTTCATACATCATGACATTGCATACAACTGATGTTTTGCCTTTTCAAGAAAAGATCAATCCAAAGATGATTACTATTAACTGTCACAATTCCAGATTCAATTCCTGTAGCTAGCCAGGGTATATCTGTGAGTGATTGATTGTAGATTCGATACCTGTATCCAGCCAGGGCATATCTGCATGAACAATTTCCAGATTCGATTCCTCTATCTAGCCAGGGCATATTTGTGAGTGATTGATTATGGATTCGACACCTGTATCTAGCCAAGGCACATCTGCATGAAGAGTTTAGAGATTTGATACCTGTATCCAGCCAGGGCATATCTGTAGACGACTAATTCCAGATTCAATTCCTGTATCTAGCCAGGGCATATCTGTGAGTGATTGATTGTAGATTCGATACTTGTATCCAGCCAGGGCATATCTGCATGAACAATTTCCAGATTCGATTCCTGTATCTAGCCAGAGCATATCTGTGAGTGATTGATTGTGGATTTGACACCTGTATCTAGCCAGGGCACATCTGCATGAAGAGTTTAGAGATTCGATACCTGTATCCATCCCGGGCATATCTGTAGACAACCAAATTCCAGATTCGACACCTGTATCCAGCCAGGGCATATCTGTAGACGACTAATTCCAGATTCGATTCCTGTATCTAGCCAGGGCATATCTGTGAGTGATTTGATTGTGGATTCGATACTTGTATCTAGCCAGGGCACGTCTACATGAACATTTTAGAGATTCGATACCTGTATCCAACCAGGGCACGTCTGTAAACAACCTTTTGAAGTTCCATATTTGATTCCTGTATCTAGCCAGGGCGCATCTGTGAAAAACTAATTGTGGATTCGACTCCTGTATCTAGCCAGGGCATGTCTACATGAAGAGACTGAAGATCAACACCTGTAGCAAGCCAGGAAACCATCTTTCTTTCTCAAGTACGCAAGTTCTCGCTAAGGAATCTCTTACGCGATCAACACCTCCAAATGGCATCTATAAGCCCATTCCCGACAAGGTTCTGTCACGTCTCCAGATGGCATCTATAAGCCCATCCTCCTATCCACCATCTCTCCAAATGGCATCTATGAGCCCATTCCCGCCATCACACTGCTGATACCCTACCATGCGAGTGCAAATTTCACGGTACTCTAGTGTCCAATCTCCTTTTACCCTCGAGTCGCGAAAGGCAAACTTGCCAATCTAAATCTTCAGGTCCAAGAAGATTGAACAGGGGCAACTGTTGTACCCCAATATTTTCCCTCCCATTTCTTCAATGTTTTCTCATCCCAAGACCCTTGGAGCTCAAGATCAAGTTAGGGTTTGCTCTGCTCAAGACTCCTCCTTGCACTGTTGACCGAAATTAGGGTTTGTGTTTGCACAAAGATGTTTTGACCTAAAAGGCCCAAAGTGACTTTCATGCTTCATGTTGGACTCACAAGTTTATCCATACCAAGCTTCAAGCCTTGATTCCAATCTTTGCCCAGTCAATTGGACAGTTGACCTAGAAATCAGCTGTATTGGGGAAAAAGTCAACTGTGGTCAATTGACAGTCAAACCTCATGATTTTTGACCCACATCAACATTATGAACTCATATGGACCATTTGATCAAGTTTGGATCACAATTCCATAAGAAATTTGATCAGATCACCAAAAGGTCAAAATGGTCATTTTTAGGGTTTTGACTGCACAAAGGCAATTTTTGACTGTTTGACCTAGCCAATGGGAAACCAAGCTCACATATGTACTCAAGGACCCAATTACATGGTCTTGACATATTCAACAAGTTCAGAAGATCCCAAATGCACAAGTTTGACAGATGAATTTTCCAGTCAACTGAGCCAAATTTGACTGTATACAGAAAAGTCAAACTTTGACTTTTTGGTCAAAATCAAGTGTCAAGATTCATTTTTCATCAAAACATGCCAAATCATGAAGCTTGTTCATCAAGAAATCAAAAATCACAAATTAGGGTTTGAAATGAAGAAATTTCATAACTTAGAATTTTTCTAAGTTATCAAAATCCCTAATTTTTTCCTAACTTTGTCCCATTTGTTCATCAAGATGCATTTGGATTCAAGCAAAACTCAAAACATGAAAGTTATAGTCCATTTCAAAATCTACAACTTTTATTCACAAAGTTTCTTCAAAAGAAGCTTGTAGCTCAAGTTATGATTTTTGGAATAGGGGTGCAAAACATTTTTAACTTAGAAATTTTTTTGACCTATTTTAGGCAGGATTTTTCCTAACTTCATGGCCACTTTTCACATGCTTCCACTTGGAATTTCAATTTGAATTACAAAGATGGATTGTAGTACACATTCCAAGATTTCCAAATTGTCCAAGAACTCATTAAACAACCTTGTGGTTAGGGAGAATCGAATTTGTCAATATGGGCAAAAGTCACTTTGTTCATGGCCATTTTCATGTTCATAACTTAGGCATTTTTTGAACTCAGCTTGCACAGCTAGTTACAGGCCTTTTATCTCATCCACACTCAATAATTTAATTCAAATCCTTTATGTTCAAGCCTTATCTTGTGTGTTTAACCATTACATGCCAATTTAATCCATAATTAGAAAAAGTAACTTAGCCATTTTTGAAAAGGTGAACTTTATGTCAAACACAAATCTAAGAAGTACCAAAGCATATCTTCTAGGCACAAAGTCAGGAACCAATTCCACTGATCAATAGTGATTTGTGCAGCATACTTGAGGGGCCTGTGGTAGCCTAGAAACCAAGTTGACAAACTTTGCTTAAGAGAGAAGAAACTTGCATTTTGAAACACAACATTAAGTTCCTGTCAACACAAGCCTAAGAAAACATTGTGAACACATTCCATACTCCTCAACTGACCTGAAACACGAGCCAACTACCTTCAATACCTCCCTAAACATCAAAACACCATTTTGCTGCACAAAACAGTGCATCCCTGTAGATTGAGTTGCACAACTCAGTTTGCTCGTGCGTTTTGGCCAAAGCTGGTTCATACACATTCCCTACCATCCATTGAAACTATCCCAAGCCCTAGCTACAGACTGTAACACCTCTAACCAACTTCACCATTTTCACTTTTTCTGTTTTGCAGGTTGACTTCTATAGCTCGATTCATTTAGTTTCAAAGCAAGCTAAAGGTTGGAGAAGCATCCCTGAACTTCAAGCAAGTTGTACAAGTCCTCACATTGCATTGAAAGTACCTCCATTGTCATACACGAATCAAGCTGAACAGGTAAGTTTTTGAACTTCTATCTCTCTATCCAGGCATAGTTAGGTTTAAGTTTGTGAAGAAAACATGTTCTAATCATAGCCCTGAAGCCATCCATATAGTTACTTTTCATTTATATTGTGTGTGCTAAGAGTATTTTGAATCTGAACATCTGAAAAAAACTAGGTCAGGAATTGGGGGAGAAGAAATTCTCTCTCATTTCTGAGAGTTAGATTAACTTTTTTATATGTTTAGAATCGTGACTTCAAGCTCTACAAGTTTCATGTTTTAAGATTTGTCAAAGGATCAAAGAATCAGGAGTTAGGGAGATGAACAAGAAGGCGCGCGTTTTTGTTTGAATCTGGCCAGAGGTTGAAGACAAAGTTCTTCTGGGCTGGGCCTGTTTCATTTTTCTATTTGCACACTTTTCCACACTTGCACCCCATTGGCCCATTGTGTTTATTTTTATCATTTTTTGACTTTTTCTTTTTGTTTCTGACTTATTATTTTTTGCCAAAATATAAAAAATATTTAAAAACATTTTTTCAACCTTTTTTGCATTTTATTTGGATTTTTGTTTGTTTTATTTGAATTTATACATGTAAATAAAGATATTGCCTTTTATTCAAAAATACAAAAATAAATACATTTTATTTTCTGATCTTATTTTATTTTATCTTTTGAAAACATTTTATAAAAAATATACTTTTTTTGTAAATAATAACTATTTTTATTTTTTGTATATATTTAATATATTTAATACATAATATAAATATATATATATATTTAGAATATTTAGGATAAAAAATACAAAAATAATACATTTTTATTTTTATTAATATTTGACCTCAAAAATCACTTTTTTTACAACATACTTCCTTTTTATATATTTTTTGTACATAATTAATAAATATTGCATATAATAAATAATAAATACTTCTTATTTAGAAAATTAGGGTTTAGCCCTAAAATGTGAAAATATCCAAAAATTTATCCTTTTTATTTTTGTTTATTTGTCACATGAAAAACCCTTTTACATACATATAAAAATCATTTTTTGCATCTTGCATATTTTATTTTATTTTATTTAATTATTGTATATTAATTAATTTGTATATTCAATTTGGATGTAATAGTTTAGATTTAATTTTTCTTGCTAAATATCCCCCATTTGAACATTTGTACCCCCCATCCCATAATTGTGTTGTAATAATTTAGGACTTTAAATTTCGCACTTTAAAGCTTTCTAAAAATGCCATGATAGACTTAGGGTTTTGTATGCAAAAATCAAATAACCAATAGCTTGACTAAACAAAAGACAAAAAGCATGAAAATGGACAACACCAATCACACTTACACCCCTAGGGTACTCCACTTGTTTCCTTCAATAATGGGCCATGTTGCATGTTAGGTGTCTTTGGCAAAAACAAAACAATTCAAATGATCATAGTCCCTCGATGACGCTTTCAAAAGTTTCCTAAAAAATGATTAAGTCCCTTAAAGGAAAAATTACCCAAAGACACTTGGCACCATTGCAATCATGGCCTAAACGATGACCCGCGCCCATCCCTTTCACATCCTAACACAAGATTGTCCACCAAATACAATGGTGGAACAAAATTGTTAAAAAGGTTAAAACATAGCAAAGATCTCTGAGTAAATTTAGTAGTAGACAACTCTTGGTTACTTGCCAACTTGCAAAACAAAAACACTTGCCTATTTTTTTCAAAACCACACATCACAACACACTTTCAAAAACAACTTTCAAAAACATTGAAAACTTTTCAAAAGATAGTACACCTTTGTATACATCCCAACATGGATCATTACAAAGGTTGCCACCACATTGGCCTCTTTTCAAAACATTTTCAAATCCACACACAAAGCACCATTTCAAACAATTGAAAATCAAGGCAAGTTGATCTAAGCAAGTAACTAAGAGCCCATGGATAACCATGGATAGAAAGGGTGCTAATACCTTCCCTTTCTATAATCTACTCCCCGAACCCAAGAAAACATCTCAAAGGTTTTTGCTATGCTTTTTAACCTTTCCTTAGGATAAAATAAAAAGTCGGTGGCGACTCTTGCTCAACCGAAACATTTGCGAAAACAAATGCAAAACCTCAAGTCAGTTCTCCCACCGTATCATAGAGAGCATACCCTAAGAGTGATATGTGCGAGTGATCTGTTTTCAGTTATTTAATCTTTGCACATTAGGGTTTTCTAACCGTATTAATTTGTCATGCATTCTTGTCATACAATCCTATTAGCATACATTTAAACAGTTAAATATTTATGGGAATTAAAAATGCGAGAAAATAAATCTACACTATTACAAGGCTTCGGGGTACGGGATTAATTACATAGCCAAAAACCTTGGAATTTAAACAGTAAATAAAAACCCTAAATTAAACTATTACAAACCAGGAACAGTTACAAAAATATCGTCAAAATAAATAATAAGCGCGCGATGAATCAAATACGAAACGATTAGGCTTTTGACCCTTGACTAAACCTATTTGCGATTGATTAAAAAAATGTTATGTCATGTTTTTGTTATTTAAGAAGATAAAGAAATCAATAAATTAAAAAGAAAATCCTAATTTTAATTAATTTTAAATTAAGAAAAATAAACTAATTTAATCTAAAAAACCTATTTTTGTATTTTATTTATTTGAGAAAAATAAAAGAATCAAATCAAGAATTTAAACCTAATTTGCTAATTAGTTTTAATTATAAAAAGAAACAAGTTAAAATTGCCATAAGTTAAACTAAATTAAAATAATTTTGATAATAAAAAAACTAATTCTAATTTTTTTTGAAGTCTTGATTTTATGATTTTACAAAAAAAAAAGATTAATTTATCAATTAAAATGATTAAAAGAAATATTAAAAGAATTAAAAAAAGAGAAATAAATAAGAAAAAGAAATAGAAGTGGGCCTGATTGTTAGCAATTGTGGGGGGTATGAAGTTGATTTTCTTGGCCCAAAACTCCAAGGCATGTATGACTTCGCCTGATCCGGTGTGTATGTTGACTTGAGGAGCATGGTGGACCTTCAATGGAAAGGCATTGGATCTTGGCTGAAGATGTGTTTGATGGTTGGATCTTGATGGCACATGGTGGGCGTATGGGACAGCTTTGCACCTGATCACATGAAGCAAAATTACATGAAACAAATATTGGGACCTGGGGATCGAACCCAGGTCCTCATGCTTGCTTCCAATACCACGCTACCATCTGTGCTACGCGCTCCATTTTTTCATTAAATAACAATAAAGTAATGTAAGCAAAACAAAGAAATATATTCAGAAAATGCGCGAAAATTCAAATGGGCCAACCATGGACTGTCGCGCCTCATCTTCTTCCCCGGCCTGTCGTTTTAGCCTAGGAGACTTTTACCTACAGCCACCTCGTTGTAGGTAGAGACCTGTGTATCTCAAAAATTGCATATGCTCAAGATAAATGAAAATGGATGGTACCACTGAACTCGTCTCATCCTTACGAGCATCATGGTACCCGAATCAACGTCCAATTTTGCCTGCATTGAAAACCCCTAAACAAGAACACAACACGCTAACAATGGCGCATCATGATTATTGTAATGAAAACGCAATTAAATAATACCAATAGCCTGCAAACTCAATAATGAACAAGAATATATAATTCAAATATGCTAATGATGCGTAAATCAATGAAATCGAAATCAAGTTTTGGGGCGAACCATGGCATCAGTAACTTACAATTTCGGACGTGGAAATGCTTGCAATTGATTGAGACCCCTTCTGGAGATGTCTAGGAGTCTGTTGGTAATGTTAGAATGGCTTGGACTGACCTCTAGGATGGAAATTGAATCACCACATTTCTTTGAAATTTTAAAGTTTGGTTCTAGCTTTTCCATGATTGTAACCTCCTTTTTTGCTTTGGTTTTGTTCATTATATATCCCTCAATGAATTAGGGTTGCAAAACAGATCCAATCTTTAAGCTTTGATGATATTTGATTTGATTTTTTAGCCATATGATATCTTTCTATTTTCATGCCAATCATGCTCTTTTTGTACCAATTATCATTGATTCGAATTGATCTTGCAAGCTTATCATATCTTGGTTGCTAACCTGTCAAAAAAATAAATCAAATCATATCTTTGATAATTTTGATCATTTATTTGATTTAATTCACTTTTTAATTAATTAAAAATCAAAATAAATTGAAAAATGAAGCAAATAATTTTTGGATAAGTATTTGAGTCTTGGACCACATTAAGATTGATATGCAAGCATAACAAGTTGGGCCCATTTAGCAAAAAATGCAAATTTGAGCACATTTGACTTTTGGCAATTTTGCAAAAAATGGTCAACTTGGCCAATGCATAATTCTCTCAATTTTGACCCTAGATTGGTGTTCTCGGACTTTTTAGAAAGCTTAGGATGTCCTCTAAGCAATATTTTTGGTCTCATCTCAATTGAGTCTTCCATGTTCATGTATGATGCTTTGACCCAAAAGGTGTTTTTGTTGACTTTCCAAAATGACCTATAATGTCAAAATGCATATCTTTTTGTGAGTGCATATTTTGAACTTGGGAGCTGAAGATGAATTGTAGGGAATTTCATCCTCTTAAAAATGAGATTTGGATGGGTCATTTATGATAAAGTATAAGAAAGTTATGCTTGGTCAAAGTTGAGTTGACTTTTCCTACAAAACCCTAATTTAGAAACTTTTGGGTTTTGATGAATTATGAGAAATCCTTGAGGAATCATGATCAACCCTTGATCAAATGATGAATAATACTTCAAAATGAGGATGTTGACCAAAAATATTAAGGTTTGACTGTATATGGGCCACAGTTGACTTTTGACCTAATAAAGTTGATTTTCATGCATTTGAGCAATTGACTGAGCAAACTTCTTCTGCAAGGCTTGAAACTTGACATGGATAGTCTTGAGAACATATTAGGACAATGGTGATCATTTGGGTCCTTTTTGGTTCACACATCTTGATGAAGATGGAAACCCTAATTTGAGGTAGACTGCCTTGGAAGAGAGTTTGTCTGGTCAACTTTTAAACTTCCTTGAGCAATTTAGGAACCTCACTTGCCATGTGTTGAAAAATATGGGAGGGAAAATTTTGGGGTACAACAGCTGCCCCTGTTCAATCTTCTTAAACCTGAAGATGTAGATTGGCTCGTCTGCCTTTCGTGATCTGAAGTTGGTAGATGATTGAACACTAGAGTGCCCAGAAATTTGCACTCGCATGAAGTGGCACTTGATTTGTGATATCGGAAATGGGCGTATAGATGCCATTTGGTAGTTGCTAGAGAATTGTCAGAGATGGGCTTAAATATGCCATCCGAAGAAGTGTCGATCGCATAAGAGATTCCTTTGCGAGAACCCGTATACTTGTCGTTGAGGAGGACTTCACTGGGGATTGCTGGTCTCTGTCTTGAGAGAAATAGAGTTTTAGGAGATTCAGTTGTCCGTTACTCTACCGGGGAAATAACTCTTGTTTGGGGAGCGGACGTGAACTGCGTGTTTGGTCGAGGTATATGTTGCACCGCGACTTTCTAGGGAAACGTGAAATCAATTGTGCTTGGTCGGGTCCCGGTCTTACAGTGTTGTGGATTGATGTCTAGGGATAAGAGAGGAAGAACCTGGATAGTAAGTTTATGAGAAGGAACCTGGATAGTAAGGGTGCCTTGATGTGAAAGCCTAGGTAGTAGGGTTGTGAGAAAGGACCTGAATAGTAGGATTACTTCGAAATGAAATCCTGGATAGTAGGGTTGTGAGAAGGAACCTGGATAGTATGGTTACTTCGATATGAAAGCTTGGATAGTATGGCTGTGAAAAGGAACCTGGATAGTATGGTTACTTCGATATGAGATCCTGGATAGTAGGGCTGTGAGAAGGAACTTGGATGGTAGGGTTACTTCGATATGAAAGCCTGGATAGTAGGGCTGTGAGAAGGAACCTGGATAGTAGGGTTACTTCGATATGAGAGCCTGGATAGTAGGGCTGTGAGAAGGAACATGGATAGTAGGCTTACTTTGATATGAAAGCCTGGATAGTAGGGCTGTAAGAAGGAACCTGGATAGTAGGATTACTTCGAAATGAAAGCCTGGATAGTAGGGCTATGAGAAGGAACCTGGATAGTAGGGTTACTTCGATATGAAAGCCTGGATAGTAGGGTTGTGAGAAGGAACTTGGATAGTAGGGTTACTTCGATATTAGAGCCTGGGATAGTAGGGTTGCGAGAAGGAACCTGGATAGTACGGTTACTTCGATATGAAAGCCTGGATAGAAGGGTTGTGAGAAGGAACCTGGCTATTAGGGTTACTTCGATATGAAAGTCGGGATAGTAGGGCTGCGAGAAGGAACCTGTATAGTAGGGGTTACTTCGATATGAAAGCCTGGATAGTAGGACTGCGAGAAGGAACATGGGTAGTAGGGTTACTTCGATATGAAAGCCAGGATAGTAGGGTTGTAAGAAGGAACCTGTGTAGTAGGGTTACTTCACTATGAAAGCTTGGACATTGGGTCTACGAGAAGGAACCTGGATAGTAGGGTTACTTTGGTCGCACCGATGATTACTAGGTTTAGCTTTGAGTGTTGATCATGGACTTGCTGGAAATTGTTGATAATAATTGTCTTTCCTGAAATAAATACATGGTTAGTTATGTGCGATGCATAAGATGCATTGTGATGAGGTTCTCAAAATAACTGAGATTATGTTATATGTAATGTATGCACGTGTCATGATGTATGAACATGAAACGCTGCCGTAATAATCTGAGTCCGGGAAAATAAATCCCTGAATGCTGTTTGGAGAGTATGAGAAATGGTATTCTTGACTGCTGTAAAAAACCCTAGTTCTTCTACTTCTGTTGGGGATAGTGAACAAAGATGACTAGCTGGGGATTCCCATCCATTCAGCTGGTGAATATTCTGTCGGAAGAGACCCTGTCTGAGGATAATTCTGCGGGGAATAACTATGTTGGAGAGGAAATACTCTATTGATAGATCTGCTGACCTAGAGAAATAAACTCAGTTGGGGATGCATTTCTGTTGCTGGTGATAATGAATTTTGTTGGAGATTGAATTTCTGCTTGTGAGAGAAATAAACTCTGCTTTGGGGAAAAATTTACTGACTCACTCATGATTGTGAACCTCAGTTGGAGAGAATTATGTCCTGTTCGGGAAGGCTAACATCACTGTCTTTGGATACTTTTTAGTTTAAGGGGAGTGTATGTACCACTACTCATGTTCTCAAGTTGGCTCTATCCCGGTACCTGTTGGGCAGGGTAACTGTAAGGTTTAGGCACTTCTTATTTTCCCTGTTTCTAAAATTACGAGCAATTAACGTTTGTCTCTTATGTAAATATTTATGAGCAGCCATTATTTTCAAATGCATATATCAAAAATGAATCATTGGACGTTCTTGCAAAACAAACAGAAAAAGAAAAAGACAAATTGAAATTTCTTGTGAAAATGAGTTGTATTGATTTTTGAAGTCGGCCTGTAATAGGTGTTTTGTACAAGAGGCTGATGTCCTAGTAAGAGAACACCGCCGAAAGGAAGAAATTATACAATTTGTGTAAAAGAATGAAAAACAGCTATGTGAAACAATCCCATTAGGTTCCAACTCTTCTATTGCCTTTATCTCTTCAAGCGTCTCATCACTTTGCTACTTGGTCGTAGGTGGATCAGATTGATTGGTGTCGTCTGAGCTTGATAGTTGACACCAAAGTCTGGTTGGGATATGATCCAATGAGATATAGTGTTACGCTTCGATCCCTAATTTTTGCTTGGACTGTCCTTTCGGGTTTTCAGTCCACCGGGATACCCTTTTTGCCAAAGCTGCCTTTTTACGTTTTCGACTTGCCGGGTGTACAGTTTTTTTTTCATTTTCATCCCTTACTTTTTCCCGAACCCTTTTGCTTCGCCAAGAAGCCCTTATTTTTTCCTAGGCCAGTCAACCTAGCGGGTCTTTGATTATACATAGTATCTTTTCACTATGTCTGTATTAACGGGGTGAGGAAGGTCGTCACCATCCATGGTGGTTAGAATCATAGCTCCTCCCGAGAAAATGTTCTTAACCACAAACGGCCCTTCGTATGTAGGGGTCCATTTTCCCCTGGGATCACTTTGCGGTAGTATGATGCGTTTGATCACTAGATCCCCGACTCGATATTCTTGACGTCTGACCTTCTTGTTAAAAGCCTTGATCATTCGCTTTTGATACGTCTGACCATGACAGATAGCAGTAAATCTTTTTTCATCGATTAGATTCAGCTGATCAAGTCAGGTTTGGATCTAGTCATCTTCGTTCAAACCCACATCCTTCATAATCCTGAGGAGGGTATATGGACTTCGGTGGGTAGGACTACCTTCATGCCATACACCAAAGAGTAGGGTGTTTCCCCTGTCGATGTCCGTGCTGAGGTACGGTACCCATGAAGAGCGAATGGTAGCATCTCGTGCCAGTCTTTGTATGTCACTATCATCTTCTGATCAATCTTCTTGATATTCTTATTAGCCGCTTCAACAACCCCATTCATCTTCGGCCGGTAGGGAGAAGAGTTATGATGCTGAATCTTGAACTGTTTGCAGAGCTCGGTGATCATTGTGTTATTGAAATTTGTACCATTGTCAGTAATAATCCTCTCTGGTACACCATATCGACAGATCAGATTATGTAGGATGAACCGCGCCATGACGTTCTTGGTTACTGTAGCAAAGGAAGCTGCCTCAACCCACTTCATGAAGTAATCAATTGCTACCAGAATGAATCAATGCCCGTTAGACGTAGTAGGTCTGATCTCGCCGATCATGTCGATGCCCCACATTGCAAAAGGCCAAGGAGCTTTCAAAACATTCAGGGGAACCAGAGGTACATGCACCTTATCAGCGTAGACTTGGCACTTATGACAGGTTCGAGAGTGCTGATAACAATTGGCTTCCAGAGTGGACCAGTAATATCCTTCCCGTAGGATTTTCTTCGCCATAGTATGTCCACTAGAATGAGTTCCGAAGGTACCTTCATGTAACTCTGCCATGATCCTTTCTGCCTCGCTTTTGTCTATGCACCGCAATAAGGTTGAATCATGGTTACACTTATAGTGGATCCCATTACTGATGAAGAACTTCGCAGCGAACCTTCTCAGAAACTTATTATCATAACAGATGCCCCATCGGGGTATTCTTAAGCCTTAAGATATTTCTTTACCTCATGAAACCAGGGTTTATCTGCCACTTCTTCGGTCTCAATGTCACAACAATGTGCGGGTTCATCCAACCTCTCAATAGTAATTTGGGGAGCTTAATTATCCCACCTAAATTTGAACATAGAAGACATGGTAGCTAGTGCGTCCGCCAACTGGTTCTCTTCTCGTGGGAAATGTTCAAAGGTTATCTCCTCAAAGTGTGGGATCAATGTCAGTACATAATCTTTGTAAGGAATAAGATTCGGGTGCTTCGTATCCCACTCTCCTTTGATCTAACTTATCACCAGAGCGGAATCTCTGAATATACTCAAGAACTTGATCATCAGGTCAATAGCTGCTCGAAGACCCATGATACACGCTTCACACTCCGCCATATTGTTGGTGCAGTTAAAACATAATCGGGCAGTGAACGGAGTATGACAGCCCTCAGGAGATATAATTACAGCGCCGATGCCATTACCCAATGCGTTCGAGGCTCCATCAAAATACATAGACCATCGGGATCCCTCCTCAGGTCCTTCATCTGGTCCAGGTTCTTCGTAGTCGGTTACCAACATGATATTCTCATCTGGGAACTCGAAATTCATGGACTGGTAGTCATCCACGGCTTGATGCGCCAAATGATCCGCCAATACACTCCCTTTGATTGCTTTTTGGGTTGTGCATTGGATGCCGTACTCGGTTAAGATCATCTGCCATCTTGCTATTCTTTCGTATAAGGCGGGTTTCTCGAAAATATACTTGATCGGATCCATCTTTGATATCAACAAGGTAGTGTGAGTCAGCATATACTGTCTTAGTCGGTGAGCAGCCCATGCCAAAGCGCATCAAGTTTTCTCGAGAAATGAGTATCGGGTCTCACAGTTGGTAAACTTTTTGCTAAGGTAGTAAATTGCATGCTCTTTTCGACCAGACTCGTCATGCTTCCCCAGCGCACACCCCATCGAATTGTCTAGCACTGTCAAGTATAGTATCAAAGGTCTTCCTTCAACTGGAGGCATCAAAATTGGTGGTTCTTGAAGGTATTCTTTGATTCTTTCGAAAGCAGTCTGGCATTCATCATTCCATTTTACCACTTGATCTTTCTTCAATAGCTTGAAGATTGGCTCACAAGTAGAAGTCAGATGTGAAATGAACCTGGCAATGTAATTCAGGCGTCCCAAGAAACCTCTAACTTCTTTTTCTGTGCGGGGAGCCGACATTTCTTGTATAGCTTTTACCTTTGTAGGATCCACCTGAATACCTTTGTCACTAACAACGAAACCCAAAAGCTTTCCAGACCTTACCCCGAAGGTACACTTGTTCGGATTCAACTTCAGTTTGTACGTCTTCAACCTGTCAAACAGTTTCTGGAGATGATCAAGGTGCTCTTCCTCAGTCTGGGACCTAGCTATCATATCATCAACATAAACCTTGATCTCGTGGTGAATCATATCGTGGAACAAAGCGACCATGGCGCACTGATAAGTTTCCCCAGCATTCTTCAACCCAAAAGGCATTACCTTGTAACAGAAGGTGCCCCACTGTGTAACGAAGGTTGTCTTCTCCATGTCCTTAGGAGCCATCTTGATCTGGTTGTAGCCAAAAAACCATCCATGAAGGAGAAGATCTTGTGTTGTGCGGTGTTGTCGACTAGAACATCAATGTGAGGAAGTGGGAAGTCATCTTTGGGGCTGGCCCTGTTCAGGTCTCTCTAGTCCACACACATCCGTACCTTACCGTCCTTCTTAGGTACCGGAATGACGTTGGCAACCCATTGCGGATAAGAAGTGACAGCTAAGAATCCTGCGTAGAACTGTTTCATGACCTCTTCCTTGATTTTCTCTAACATTTCAGGGCGCATACGGCGGACCTTCTGCTTTACCGGAGGGCAGTCTTCTTTAGTCGGCAGGCGATGTACCACAATATCAGTGTCCAACCTAGGCATGTCTTCATAGGACCAGGAAAAGATCTCAACATAGTCGTGTAGCATCTGTATTAACCGTTGTTTGACACTAAGCTCCAGATTTACACCTATTTTAACCTCTCTCTTATCTTCCTCTGTACCCAAATTCACTGATTCAACTGGCTCTTCATGAGGCTGTATGGCCCTTTCTTCCTGCTGTAATAGTCTAGCAAGTTCTCCAGGAACCTCACAATCATCCTCACCTTCGTCCTCGGCTTGGTTGATCGGATTTTTGAAGTCATAACTGGCAGTAGCAGAATTGTTATCAATGGGATCCAGAGTGGATGTGGATCTGCATTATGATACGTGAGTGTGTGTAAGAGGATAGCTGTTTTGATAAAGTGAGACAGAAAAGAAAAACAAAGAGCGCAAAATTTGTAATGCAAGAAGCGTCCAATGTTTTATTAATGATATATGAAAATGACAAGTAACAAGCCCTCACAAGAAAAACTGAGGTGCCTTGGGCAAGGCACCAGGCCACAAAGTTTCAAATTGTTTATTACAAATCTTAAAACAAAAAGTCAATTACTGCGGAATAAAAGAAACAGGTATGAAGTCCTTCGTCGTCCAGTTATTCGGTCCACCGTTGGTTATTGGGTAGATCCAGCTGTCGATGTCTGAATCCTCTTCATTGTCTTCAATTGCATTAATTCCCCAATTGCTGATGTGTAGAGGAGGTCTTCCAATCCGTGTACGCCTAATAACCCTTTGAGCCCCTGTAGTAAAGCCCAAACCAAATTTTTCATGTTTGTGAGTGAAATCAGGGAGTTGACCCCAATTGGTACACCCACCTTCTTCAACTACAGCTCTAGCGTCCTTGAGAGAAGCCATCTTCAGCGGAGGTTTGTTGGTAGTAACTTCAAATGACGCCAAGGTCTGCGGGACCTCTTCAAAGTTCTGACAAGGAGTTTCTATGAATTCCCCATCCATCTCCACGTAGCGGAAGGAATTGAGGTGACTCACCATATATTCCTCTTCACCTTGCACTGTGACAATCTTCCCTTTCACTGGGTACTTCAACATTTGATGGAGCGTGGAAGTAACTGCCCTAGCCTTATGGATCCAAGGACAACCCAGTAAGCAAGAATATGATGGCTTGATATCCATTACGTAGAAGATGGACCCAAAATCTGAGAACCCACTTTGACAGGGATGTCCACCTCCCCGTGCACCATTCTCTTTGATCCGTCAAAAGCCCTTACAATGATGTTACTCGGCTTTAAAGTCAAACCCTCACAATCCAATTGGTCCAACGCTTTCTTCAGCAGGACATTCAGCTAAGACCCGGTATCTACCAGCACATGCGCCATAATGGTGCCCCTGAACTCAATCGAGACATGCAGAGCATCATTATGATTCCTTCCTTTCGATGTCATATCCGTATCTAAAAAACCCAGCCCATTGTCAGTAGTCAGGTTGGCCACACAATCTTTGAACTAATCTGCTGAAGTTTCCTGCGACACATACGCAGTCTTGAGAAATGCAATCAAAGCCTTCGCATGGGCTTCAGAATACAACAATAGAGACAACATGGATATATTTGACGGGGTCTTCCCCAGCTGCTCGACCACATTGTATTCGCTCTTCTTGATAATTTTCAGTATTTCCTTTATTTCTTGTTTAGAGGCTTCCACAATAATTTTATTAGGCGCCTCCGTCCGGGCCGGCTCACCTATAATTTCTTTGCCCCGAGTCCCAGATGGCTCAGCAGCAGGGGTGATAACTGGAGTAAGAATAGGAATAGTAGCAGGTGTAATAACTGGAGTAGGAACAGGAGAAATGTCAGGAGTGGTGGTTGGATCAGCAGTTGGAATAACAATAGGCTTGATGATAGTCTTCGGGGAAATCTTGGGAGAGAAGACCCTTCCACTTCAGGTAACTTTACTAGTCCCGACAATATTTCTGACATCAGTATCATCTTCTTCATTCTGCAGCTCTTGCTTAACACCATGATAGTACACATCAGCACCATAATGCCATGGGACAACCTTGTCTGAGGTGTACGGGATGGGACTAGGAACAATGATTATTAGCGGGGCAATTATTTGAACAGGTGTAATCCTAACAGGTTTTCTCGAGGAAACCTTGGAAGGGTTGGCGGAAATGGTTATAATGGCAACGTCTTCAACAGGAACAACAGGGATCACAATATTCTCGAACAAAATCTCTTTATTATCCATCGGGCGCTGAACACATAACTTCAACAAACAACAACCAGAAGGTATAATCGAACACATGTGGCAACCTTCACCACAACCTGGAAATAAACCGGCCAACAACAAATTCTTCTTAACAATCATGAGAGGAGTGGAAATTTATTTAACAGAGGTCACAAACAAATCAGTGTCAACGGCATTAACTCCATGACAATGTTTGGGCATGGGAGCAGTTATAACATTCGGCTTTTCTGGAGCATCGAACTCTATCTCCTTGGCTTCAAGCAAATCTTGTACTTTTTTTCTCAGAGCCCAACAATCATTTGTATCATGGCCAGTACTCTCAGAATGGTAGGCGCGCCGCGCATTGGGATTGTATCTCGGAGAAGTAGTGTTTGGATTCTTGGGAGCCTCTTTCAAGGTTGCCAAGTTGGATTTTAACAGATGAGGCAGAACTTCGGCCAATGTCATGCTGAGGCGGGTAAACTTCCGTTGTGGTCTTTCCACCCTTTGTTGATTGTTTCATTGTGGAGCAACTGTGGGTCTTGGTATCACTACAGCATTTACCGTTTGACGATGTTCAGATATGTTTTGGCCCCTTGGGCTATAAACTACACTGGCTTCCTTCCTACCAGTAAAAGGCTTTTTTGCTAAACCCGAGGAGACATCCTTCTGTATTTTACCACTCCGAATTCCAGCTTCTACTCTTTCTCTAATTAAAACCAGCTTGGTGAAACCAGATGATGAGCTGTCGATCAAGTGATTGAAAAATGGACCAGATACCATCCCCAGAAACATGTCAACCAACTCCCTATCAGACAACGGGGGTTGAACTCTTCCAGCTAAGTCTCTCCATTTCTGAGCATAGTCCTGAAAACCTTCACCTGCACCCATGGACATACTCTGGAGTTGAGTACGAGTGGGAGCAAGGTCGGCATTATACTGATATTTCTTGTAGAAAACGGAAGCAAGATCTTCCCAGTTTCGGACATTAGCTCCCTCCAACTGATAGAACCATTTAAGCTGAGTCCCTGATAGATTATCTTGAAAGAAGTAAACCCACAAATTTCTATCTGCAGCGTGGGGTTGGATTTTCCTAACATACGAGCGGAGATGGAGTTTTGGGCAGGACACCTCATCATACTTGGCAAAAACCGGAGCTTTGAACTTCTGAGGGATAACCACTCCCGATACCAGTCCCAATTCTCTGAAATCCAAACCAGGTACCTTCTGAACTTTTATAGCACTCAGACGGTCTTCTAGCGGCTTGTATATATCCTCAGCAGGAGGATATTGCTCATCATCAAAATCAGTATCATTGTCAGAGACTGCAGGACTAGGGTCCTTTTCCATTTCTTGGTTCTCCCCTTCCTTGGATGAAGAGGTCAGATCAGTTTGATGCTTCAACCTTTCTCCGAACCTTCTACCCATATTCAGTATACCGACATTCTTATTCTTCTTCTTCTCTTTTAGAATAAGGGTCTTCAAATCCTCCTGCCCCTTAGCCAGACTTATAAACATCTGTTGGAACTAGGCATTATGTGCCTGAAGATCTTTGATGGCTTGATCGGAAGACATTTCTGCTGAAATAAACACCGAAGAAGATGAGAAACCTGTATTGGTACCTGTAATGATGTGTATGATAATAGGATGCGCATGTAATGATTTCAAAGACTTTGGGAGATTTAAATTTGCAAACTAAAATAAATAAAAAACTTTATTAGCTTAGATTTGAAAGGTTCAACTTGCCTTTTATGGCGTTACAAAATAAGTAAATAAAGCAAATCTAAAACTAGAAATAGAACATCAAAAGTTCCAAGGATGCTTCCTCTTTATGCTGATATAGTCATTGATCACTCTTTCTTTCTCGAGTTTCCTGGTGAGCTTTAAAACCTTCCTTTCTTGCTCATGGAACTGCTCCCGGTAAGTATCCCGCTCATTCTTCAGCTGAATCTAAGACCTTCGTAACTCCCCAGGATCAGTGGGCTTGTAAGGATAGAGAACCGTGTAAGGAATACCGTCTTCAATAGTGGGCTCCACAATCACTGGTAATACGGCCGCATAAGGCATCATAAGCTTCTGGGCACGAGCTCGGACCCATTGGAGGTAGGGCTGCATAGGAAAGGAAGTATTTGGTCCCAACTCTTTGGGGTCAGATCTGCTTACCATGCCCCAAGCTCGTATGAACCTCCGGCGATGCTCCTTAACATCATCCTTATAGTCGAATACAATGTCCTCGAGAAGTAACTCATGGGGACCATCCCTTCGAGCACGACCAAATTGTCGCAAAGCTAGACAAAGATTGTAAGTTATACCCCCCTCTGATACCAAGTAATTGGACATTAGGGTACCCCCCACAGCGGTCAATAACAGCAGTGTCTTCCATAGTCCGGGAACACAAAAGAATATTCGTATGAGCAAGTGACACTATTCTGTGTGACCAACCCAGACCTTCTTCATTCTTCAGCATAGACTTAGGGAGGTGAGAAATAAACCACCTTGACAACAACGGCATGCAGCACATAAGAGTTCCTCTTCTTTTCATAGTAAGAGGATGGAGAGTATGCAAGATATCTCCAATCAAAGTAGGCACAGGGTTGCGAGAAAGGAAAATCTTGACAGCATTCACATCTACAAAGGAGTCCGGATTAGGGAAGAGAACTAAACCATAGATAAGAAGAGCCAAGACATCCTCAAAATCCTGAAAATCCAAATCATCCAAAAATAGCTGAGCCTGGTCTATCAGAAATTTGGATAGAAAACCTTCAACCCCGCTTCGAGTTTCCTAATTGGATACCACATCGGCCCGTTTCAAATGCAAAGCTGAGGCAATAACTTCTGGCTTAGGAATTTCTTCCATACCTGTGAAGGGTACCTGTTCAAGAATGGATAAGCCCAATAGATGAGAGAATTCTTCCAAGGTGGGTACCAGCTGGTAATCTTGAAAGGTGAAGCAGTGATGCTCGGGATCGAAGAACTGAAATAGTATGCTCATCATCTGTTCATCAAGGTTTTAAGTAACCAGGCTGAGAAGTTGACTGTGTCTCTTAATGAAAGTAGAAGTTTCGGAAACTCTTGATGCTAGCTCTTTAAGTTGGGCAGGTATCTGCATAAAGTTGATTCGGATGGTATTTCTACGCACGAAAGCCATGATCTGCAAAACAGAACAAAGATAAATTCCCTTGGTCTTTGAAATGGTTAGTGTAATGAAACATGAATGCCATGTTATGATGCATGATGTCATGATAAACCACAGGTATAGCAAACACAAATATTGAAAACACAGTCAAATCACACAAAGCCCTTAGGTTTAAGGCTTGCATGAGGTCAAAGGTAATACCCTCTTGAAGTTAAGTTGGTTCAACCTGTCCTAGAAAAGTAACTGGGTTTTAGAGAATCTCAATATCACTGACCATCTTCCATCGGTCATGGTTTCAGCTCACACAATCTTTTCTTGCGGCCAAAATTATTCCGAGAGTATGGTCTTAATGAGTGTAGCATCGAGTATCAACCAACTCTCAGCTCTACACCGAGGCCGGCTATCTCACTACTTTCTAATGGCCAAGTTGGGCGATTAAAGGTTCTAAGGTCAGTTGATGCTTAACGACACCATGCAGCGGCCCCGTATTCTCCTCGTTTTTCCACAAGGGATACTGGTACCAACCAAAGTGCCACATCAACGTAGCTACTACTTCAATTGTATCGGTCTACTCCATACAGGTCCCTCACAGTCTATTGCTACTTACCTAAAAGGTATTCCCCAGATCCCGGTGTAGGATCTATAGTAACCCCAAACAAAACCCTCAAAAATAAAGCAAACAAAGCAATCAATAAAAGCAATTATGATGAACTAGATCCTAAGGTATACCCCACTTATTAGTCCCCAGCAGAGTCTCTTGTTCTGTGATACGGCGGCAGAACCGAGTGTTTAATACTGGTTTGCGTTTTTGCGTTTTTTATTCACAAAATGTCGCGGTAAGCAAGAGTCGCTACCGACTTTTATTTCATCTAATCGGAAAGGAAAAAAGTACAGAAAAAATCCTTTTTTGAGATATTCTGAGTACGGGGGGTAGATTATAGAAAGGGAAGGTGTTAACACCCTTTCTATCCATGGTTTTCCATGGGCTCTTAGGTACTTGCTCATCTTTTCAAAATTGCTTGTGTATGTGCTTTGTTTTGAAAATGTTTTACTTCGTGATAACCCTTGTATCAATCCTCAAAGGTGTGACGAAGTTGTTTTGAATATTTGTTTGAAAAGTGTAAGTGTGAAAAGCTTTGATTTGAGCAAGTACCTACTAGCATCTACCTACTCGAAAAAAGATTGTTTCTATTCTTGTTTCCTTTTTAGACAACGTTATCATACTATTGATAAATAGGTAGCACCGTCGTTGGAATTGTAAGGGTCAATTCGAAAGGGAAGTACGGTCACTAAAGCAATATTAGGACATCTTAGTAATAACCCTAAAGTCTTAAGATCATATTCGAGGCAACATTTCCGAGGCAACATTCGAATGGGACATTAGATCTTTTTAGATGGAAGGGTAATCACTAAGACAACCTATGCTTAATGACTGTTTACCGAAGGAAACCGAAGTGAGAGCATACCCTAAGAGTGATATGTGCGAGTATTCTGTTTTCAGTTATTTAATATTTGCACATTAGGGTTTTCTAACCGTATTAATTTGTCATGCATTCTTGTCATACAATTCTATTAGCATACATCTAAACAGTTAAATATTTGCGGGAATTAAAAATGCGAGAAAACAAATCTACGCTATTACAAGGCTTCAGGGTGGGGGATTAATTACATAGCCAAAAACCCGGGAATTTAACCAGTAAATAAAAACCCTAAATTAAATTATTACAAACCATGAACAGTTACAAAAATATCGTCAAAATAAATAATAAGCGCGCGATGAATCAAATACGAAACGACTAGGGTTTTGACCCTTGACTAAACCTATTTGCGATTGATTAAAAAAGGTTTTGTCATGTTTTTGTTATTTAAGAAGATAAAGAAATCATTAAATTAAAAAGAAAATCCTAATTTTAATTAATTTTAAATTATGAAAAATAAACTAATTTAATCTAAAAACCTATTATTGTATTTCATTTATTTGAGAAAAATAAAAGAATCAAATCAAGAATTTAAACCTAATTTGCTAATTAGTTTTAATTATAAAATGAAACAAGTTAAAATTTCCCTAAGTTAAACTAAATTAAAATAATTTTGATAATAAAAAAACTAATTCTAATTTTTTTTTATGTCTTGATTTTATGATTTTACAAAAAAAAAAGATTAATTTATTAATTAAAATGATTAAAAGAATTAAAAAAAGAGAAATAAATAAGAAAAAGAAAGAGAAGTGGGCCTAATTGTTAGCAATTGTGGGGGGTATGAAGTTGATTTTCTTGGCCCAAAACTCCAAGGCCTGTTTGACTTCGCCTGATCCGGTGTGTATGTTGATTTGAGGAGCATGGTGGACCTTCAATGGAAAGGCATTGGATCTTGGCTGAAGATGCGTTTGATGGTTGGATCTTGATGGCATATGGTGGGCGTATCGGACAGCTTTGCACCTGATCACATGAAGCAAAATTACATGAAACAAATATTGGGACCTGGGGATGGAACCCAGGTCCTCATGCTCGCTTCCAATACCACGCTACCATATGTGCTACGCGTTCCATTTGTTCATATAATAACAATAAAGTAATGTAAGCAAAACAGAGAAATATATTCAGAAAATGCATGAAAATTCAAACGGGCCAACCATGGACTGCCACGCCTCATCTTCTTCCCCGGCCTGTCGTTTTAGCATAGGAGACTTTTACCTACAGCCACCTCGCTGTAGGTACAAACCTGTGTATCTCAAAAATTGCATATGCTCAAGATAAATGACAATGGTTGGTACCAATCAACTCGTCTCATCCTCACGACCATCATGGTTCCAGAATCAATGCCCAATTTTTCCTACATTGAAAACCCCTAAAAAGGAACACAAAACCCTAACAATGGCATATCATGATTCTTGTACTGAAAACACAATTAAATAATAGCAATAGCCTGCAAACTCAATGATGAACAAGAATATATAATTCAAATATTCTAATGATGCGTAAATCAATGAAATCGAAATCAAGTTTTGGGGCGAACCGTGGCGTCTGTAACTTATGATTTCAGACGTGAAAATGCTTGCAATTGATTGAGATCCCTTTTGGAGATGTCCAGGAGTCTGTTGGTAATGTTAGAATGGCTTGGATTGGCCTCTAGGATGGAAATTGAATCACCACATTTATTTGAAATTTTAAATTTTGGTTCTAGCTTTTCCACGATTGTAACCTCCTTTTTTGCTTTGGTTTTGTTCATTATATATCCCTCAATGAATTAGGGTTGCAAAACAGATCCAATCTTTAAGCTTTGATGATATTTGATTTTATTTTTTAGCCATATGATATCTTTCTATTTTCATGCCAATCATGCTCTTTTTGTACAAATTACCATTGATTCGAATTGATCTTGCAAGCTTATCATATCTTGGTTGCTAACCTGTCAAAAAAACAAATCAAATCATATCTTTGATAATTTTGATCATTCATTTGATTTAATTCACTTTTTAATTAATGAAAAATCAAAATAAATTGAAAAATGAAGCAAATAATTTTTGGATAAGTATTTGAGTCGTGTACCACATTAAGATTGAGGTGCAAGAATAAAAAGTTAGGCCCATTTAGCAAAAAAAATGCAAATTTGAGCACATTTGACTTTTGGCAATTTTGCAAAAAATGGTCAACTTGGCCAATACATAACTCTCTCAATTTTGACCCTAGAGAGGTGTTCTTGGACTTTTTAGAAAAGCTTAGGATGTCCTCTAAGAAACATTTTTGTCTCATCTCAATTGAGTCTTCCATGTTCATGTATGAAGCTTTGACCAAAAAGGTGTTTTTGTTGTCTTTCCAAAATGACCTATAATGTTAAAATTCATATCTTTTTTTGAGTGCATATTTTGAACTTGGTAGATGAATATGAATTGTAAGGAATTGATTCCTCTTCAAAATGAGATTTGGATGGGTCATTTCTGATAAAGTATGAGAAAGTTATGCTTGGTCAAAGTTGAGTTGACTTTTCCTGCAAAACCCTAATTTAGCAACTTTTGGGTTTTGATGAATTGTGAGCAATAATTGAGGAATCATGATCAACCCTTGATCAAATGATGAATAATACTTAAAAATGAGGATGCTGACCAAAAATCTTGAGGTTTGACTGTATATGGGCCACAGTTGACTTTTGACCTAGCAAAGTTGATTTTCAGGCATTTGAGCAATTGACTGAGAAAACTTCCTCTGCAAGGCTTGAAACCTGACATGGATAGTCTTGAGAACATATTAGGACAATGGTGAGCATTTGGGTCCTTTGTGGTTCACACATCTTGATGAAGATGGAAACCCTAATTTGAGGTAGACTGCCTTGGGAGAGAGTTTGTCTGGTCAACTTTTGAACTTCCTTGAGCAATTTAGGGACCTCACTTGCCATGTGTTGAGAAATATGAGAGGGAAAATTTTTTGGGGTACAACACTTAGGAAAATATGAGGGCTTACAGGAGAACCAAAATGGTTCGGGAAAAAATTAGGGATATATATATAAAATATTATATACCGGCAAATCGAAAACCTTAAAAGGCGGCTTGGGCAAAAAAGGGTATCCCAGTGGACTGAAAATCCGAAAGGGCGGTCTAGGAAAAAGTTAGGGATTAAAAAGTATGATTATGTCCCGTTGGACCATCTACTTACAACCAGCATAATTAACAATGTTAAGTTCAAATGGTACAGATCAATCTAGTCAACTTCTTTCGACATCAAGGGATGAGATACTTGAAGACATATGGGCAATAGAAAAGTTGAAACTCGATGGGATCATTTCCACATAGCTATTTTTCTTTGTTTCTCTTTGTACGCCTTTTTTTCTTTTCACGAGGATTTCCTCTTACTAGGAATTATGTCTCTTTGTATAAAGCTATATGTTTATAGATAAATCTTCCAAATCAATACAATTAGTTCCAATTTAAAAAAAACTATTTTTTATTTTCTCTGTTTTGTTTGTGAAAATTTCCAATGATTTTATTCAATGAATGTAATCATTTGAATATGATTATCATTTACAAATATATGCATGAAAACAAGATTAACATTTATTGAGGACTCTAGGAATTGGGATAATGTTTAAGTCATTCATAAATCCCCACATAACAATCTCCATGAAATTATCTCTACAGAGCTATCTTCACAAGATCGTCCCCAACAGAGATATATTCCTTAGCAAGTCTAATATGCCCAAAGGAAGAGATTTGGGCATCTTCCATAAGTTCACCTCCATATCCCTAATGGATACCTCGACCTAATCATCATCCCTAATGGGTCCCCTAGAGGATAAATAAGTTCGATCATTTCCCCAGCATACAGTGGAGACTTCCTCAACGCAACCTATAGAATTCCAATCCCCATCATAGTCTATTTCCACGACACAGTTTAAAGGAACTTAATTCCCCAACAGAGTTCATTACTCCAACGTCGTATTTCCCTTACAAAATTCTCTTCTCCAGCAGGGTTTAATCATAGTTTCTATCCCCAGAAGAGTTGATACGATATCCGAAACCTGGACATATAGCACACCAGAGGAATATCCATCACTTTGATCCCCAGTCAGGGTACATAAGAATGGCAAATGATCGACTCTCCTTGAATGCCTATATCCTCAAGCAGAAGTTAAAGATCCCCGGTAGAGTATCCTCAAATAGGAAGTGGGAATCCCCAGCAAAATTATTCCCAGCAAAAATTGAAGAATCACTTTCTTCATCCCCAACAACAGTCTGGGATTTATTTTCCCTAGCTAGACATTTTTCAAGGAGCTACCGATACGTTTCAACAACATATTGTGTTCATACATCATTTCATAATACATATTAGCACATGCATACCAAAACGCATATAGCATCCTCATTTATCTTGAGAGAATCATTAATGCATTACATGCATCAAGACATTACATAAAGCTAATTTTGTCTTTTTAGGTAAAATTTGCAAATAAACGAATATCATCAGCAATTTTCAGACAGGTCAGAGATTAATTCCTGAAACAAGACGGGGCAAGTATCTATATGACCAAGCGATATGAATTCCAGCAACAGGACGAGTTTACCCACAAAAAAGTGGGTCAGAGATTAATTCCCGAAACAAGATGGGACAACTATCTTTACGACCAAGCGATATGAATTCCCGAAACAGGACGAGTTTACCAACAAAAAGAGGGTCAGAGATTAATTCCATAAATAAGACGGGGCAACTATTTATATGACCAGGTGGTATGAATTCTCGAAACAGGACGAGTTTACCAACAAAAAACAAATTGCAGATCAATTCCTGAAATAAGACAAGGCGACTATCTGCATGACCTAATAATTTCCTTCAGAGAATGAATTCTGAAAAGCATCTCCCTTCAGAGATTGGATTATGAAAAGAATCTCCTTCAGGACCTTCGTTCTAAAAAGCATTTCTTCAGAAATTTTCGTTCCATCAAATCAAGTCAAGTGTGGACTCATTCTGATACTCCTTTTAACAGTTACTTTGGATGGCATATTTAAGCCCATCCCCGAAAAAATTCTATCATCTCTATGAATGGCATCTTTAAGCATGTTCAAGCAATACTATCAACCAATAGTGTTACTTCGTGCACCGTCGAGTGCAAATTTGTGGGCACTTAAGTGTTCAATCCTCTTCCACCTTTAGATCACGAATGGCGGACGTGCCAATCTAACTCTCCCATTTTATTCAAGATGTCTCCTTATGCTCCTAGGGTTTTCATTTCCTCAAGACTACTGAAGGTTTAATCAGACATATTCTACTCCTAAGCAATTGACCTACAACTAGGGTTTCACTTTTCTCAAGGAAATTTGAGCTTATAATGCCTCAAGTAGATTTCATGTTTCCTCATATGTCTCAAGGAATGTTCATGCCAAATTTCAAGCCTTTCATCACAAGTTTGCTCAGTCAATTGCTCAAATGACTAAAAATCAACTATATTGGGTAAAAAGTCAATTGTGGTCAACATACATTCAAACTTCAAGATTTTGGGTCAACATAAAGATTTTAAAGCCACATTCATAATTTGATCAAGGGTTGATCATGATTCATCAAGAAAACTCAAGGTTCATCAAAAGTAAAAAGTTACTAAATTAGTGTTTTCTTAAGGAGAGGTCAAATGAACTTTAACCAAGCATAACTTTCACATGCTTCAGCATATTTTTCTCAACCAAAGCTCATGTTGAAGGAAATTCAATTCTCTACAACTCTGTCCCTCTAAGCTCAAGTCCAAAAAATGCTTCATTTGAGAGATATGGACCAATGCATTATAGGTCTTTTTAAAAGTCAACAAAAGATAGTTTTTGTCAAGGCAACTTACATCAAGATAAATTTTTCAAATGAAAAAATGATCAACATAGAGATTGTAGAGGACGTCTTGATATTTACAAAAAGTAAAAGATCACCTTCATATGATACAAATTTAGAGAGTTATGATTGTACAAGTTGGGAAATTATGAGAAAATGCATGAAAATCAAAGTGATCAAATTGAGGTTTTGGGCTAGTGGGCTTATGTTTCAAGGTCCAAACGTGTTTTGTAACTCATAATGAACCTCTGAATCCATTCATACACCCCTTGGATTTTCATTCTATTTATTTTTATTTTTATTTATTTAAATTCCAAATAAATTAAATAAATAAGGGGCTTTCATACAAAGGTCCAAGCCCACACTTGTTTGACCTAATTCACACTCTATATATTCTCTTTATTCAAACAGCAAGACCATACAAAATTATCAAAAAAATTAGGGCAAACTTCAAACCCTAGTTACAACCTCTTTCAAAGAAAACCAACCATCCCATTCAAATTCAGGGACACCATAGGGTAAGAATAGATTAATCTTGATGATCCAAAGCACATGAAACAAGCATCCCATACATCTCCGGTTTCCTTGTTTTTGCAAAATTCATTTTTTTTTTATTTTCACGTTGTTTTAATGAATACTAACAATACTAACATGTTTTTGAGGCATAACAACGCAGGTTAGACCCATCGCATGGCCCCCATGACGACCGAATCACGTTTGGCCATGTTTGAACCGTTTCATATTATTTACGTCATATCTCACCATACAACATGATTTAGCCAAAACCAATGGAACCATTGAATTTTCAAGGCCAAAATTAGGGGGTAGGGTACCATTGAACCACTAACTCTTCTTATTTTGCAAGGATAAGGAATAGTAGTCGCTAGAGAAGACGATCAGAGCTAGGGCTCCGACGCTTCTCCGGTCCAGTCAATTCAGTTTATTATTTATTTATTTGATTTCAATGATATACCGGATGACTCAACCACCCCAGTGGCAAGTGCGTGCATGATAAGGCATTGATATACCAAGGCGTGGGTTCGATCCCTGCCTTTTGACATTTTTCAACACAAGCTTGACGGAGTGGTGAACCATGCTGGGCAAAAGACAAAGGGCGTGGGTTCAACACCCATCCCTAACATTTTCCCATTCTTTTCTATTTCTAACCTTGTTTTATCATTTTTTCCTAACCCTATAATTTTTGGCTAACCCTAATGTTCTTTAATTAACCTAAAAAGAAATTTTTTGTAAACCCTAATCAATTAGGTTTTAGGTTTTTAATTAACCTTTTTCAAAATTAAATTTTTTTATTAATTAAAATTAATTAGACTTTAGGTTTTAATCATAAATCTTTTTTCCATGAAAAAATCACCAAACAAATTTTCTTTTCTATTTTCATCTTATTTTCATCTTCCTAGATAAAGTGTATAGGGCATGTTCAATTGTGATAGCTTTTTTTTTTCCCGTATTTTTTAAATCGTGTAATTGCTTCCAGAATGTAATAGCTTATGATTTCTTTTCCTCACTTTTACTATTATGTATCTTCCCCAAAGCTTTGTAATAGTCTAGGCATATATTTCCGCTTTTATCTTCTGTTATTATATTTACTATTACTGCTTAGAAATTAGGGTTTACATGGAAAGACAAAAACCAAACAATAGAAAACCCTAAATATAAGAAAAATAACTGACTCATACACTCTTCACACTCGCACCTCTAGGGTAGTCTCTCTTTGTTTCCTTCGGAATAATGGCCATGTTCCTCGAAAGTAGGGATGCTTTAGCAAAGTACCTTCGAATAAAGGATCATAGTCCTTCGATGACCCTTCGATGTTGCCTTTCGAAAAATGATCTAGTCCCTTACAAAACTGCTAAAGCATCCTATTGTACCCTAAAATTTGCCCTCTTATTTTTCTTCAAGACATTCTAACGAGGTTCTCATTTGCTCAAGTTGGCTCAAGATTTGATCAAACAAATTTTTCTCCTAGACAATGGGCCCACAACTAGGGTTTGGTATTTCTCTAGGAAGATTGGGTTCTCAAGGTATCAAGTGGTTTTCATAGTTATCCATAGGTCATCAAGAATTCTCATGTAAAGTTTCATGCCTTACATCATAAGTTTGCTCAGTCAATGGCTCAGATGACTGAAAATCAACTATATTGGGTAAAAAGTGAATTGTGGTCAACATATAGTTAAACTTTAAGATTTTTGGTCAACACCAACATTTTGAAGTCATATCCATCATTTTATCAAGGTTGTATCATGATTCCTCAAGAAAAGCACTCAAATCATCAAAAGTAAAAAGTTGTCAAATTAGGGTTTCCTTAAGAGAAGTCAATTGAATTTTAACTAAGCATAACTTTCACATGCTTCATCATCTTTTCTCCAACACAAGCCCATTTTTAAGGAAATTCAATTCTCTAAAACTTTTTATCTCTATGCTCAAGTCCAAAAAATGCATCATTTGAGAGATATAAGGAAATACATTATAGGTCATTTCAAAAGTAAAAAAGAGGCACTTTTTGTCAAGGAAACTTACATTCAAGATAAAGTCTTCAAAAGCAAAAATGATCAACATAGAGGTTGTAAAGGATATCTTGAGCTTTCCAAAAAGTCCCAGATCACCTTCAAAATATAAAAATTGAGTGAGGTATGATCATTTCTAGTTGGGAAATTTTGAGCAAATCCATGAAGTTCAATTTTAGCAAGCGTGATATTTTGGGTCATTGGGCTATTGTCTTGAGGTCCAAATGTGTGTTATACCCTTCATACACTTCATAAATCATTCATACACCCTTTGGCCTTGTTTTATTTTTATTATTTTTATTATTTTTATTTAATTCATTAATAATATAAAATACACTAAGATAAAATTATATCTTACTACAAGAGTCCAAGCCCATCATTTGGTTGCCCTAAATTTCTCTATATATTCAGACATTAAGAGGGAACAAACACACGAAATCCTTGCCTCCCAAACATGTCCAAATTTCCAAATATTTTTCAATAACCCTAAAGTTCTCAAACCCTATTTTCAAGCCCTTTCACCATAAAGCCTTCATTCCATTCTCTTCCAGCAAGCATATAGAGTAAATTTGGACCAAATCTGATGGTCCAAAACATGTGAATCACACTATATGATATCGCCGATCTCATCATGCTCGTGGAATTCATATCTTGTTTTCTTATTTTCTTTAACATGTAATAATGTCCCTAACTTGTTTATGAGTATTGATAGTGCAGGTTAGAACAGTCATGGAGGTCCCATGCACACTGAATCGTGAAACACCATGCTAGAATCAGTTTCATGTGTTGTCATTATAGCTCTCAATCCCTTGCGCTTTAGCCCATGAAAACACCATCATTGGATTCAGAAGGCTTGATTTAGGGGGTAGAGTCCTCTTTATGCGCTAACGTTTGCTATTTTTATAGGTGTAATAATTGTCTCACCGAAGAAGACGACCAGAGATAGGGCTCCGATGCTTCTCCGGCCAATGCATGTGTTTATATACTATATATTCATTTTTTCAATGATATAAATGGATGAAACAACCACCTCAATGGTAGAAATGCGTGTGAAAAAGCATTAGTCTCAAAGGGCCTGGGTTCTATCCAGCCTTTTAACATTTTCTTTCTTTAATTACTCATATTTTTGCAGGTTGATTACAAAACAAGTTGGAGGCGTTACCTTGACACTAAGGGGCGCTTGGCCTGGTGGTATGCATGATGCATGATGGCCTTGAGGGAGTGGGTTCAACACCCACCCCTACTCATTTTTTTTATTTTTTCCAATTCTATATTTCTCACTCTTTTACAAATCCTTTTTTTCAAAACCTTTTCTAACAAAACCCTAATTTTTTAGGTTCATTTAATTTTTAGGTTAATTTAATTTTTAGGTTAATTAATTTTTAGGTTTTAATTAATTTTAGGTCTTACTTAATAAACCCTAATTTAATTCTTTTAGGTTTTCTTTCTCAAATTAAAATCAACCTAGACTTTAGGGTTTGTTTAATTTAATTACTTAATGAGTTTTTTCAATTAAAATCAATTAGGTTTAGGTTAAATCATCAATCATTTTTCATCAAGCAATTTCTCTGTTTCTTTTCCTTTTTACTGTTTTGCACGCTTTATTATTTCCGCCTTAGTTTTTCCTATTATGCAATTGCTACAGAATGTAATAGTTTAACAAGGGTCTTATTTGCTTTCTATCTCCCCCAATTTTTGTGTTTTGTACCCCCCTTCCCCGAAGCTTTGCAATAGCATAGGACTTTTATTTTTTTTCCTTTATTGTTTTCCTTATAACTACTAGTAATTAGGGCATGTATGGCAAGATCTAAAATCAATCGTTAGATAAACATAAATACAAGATTAAATAACTGAATTCAATACACTATTCACACACGCACCTCTAGGGTAACCTCATTTGTTTCCTTTGGAAAAAAGGTCATCTCCCTCGAACGTGGGGACGCTTTAGCAAATCCCTTCGACACAAAAGATTGTGGTCTCTCGATGACCCTTTTATTCCACCTTCGGTAAACGATCTTAGTCCCTTACGATAAAATTGCTAAAGCGCACTATAAGTTACCTTTATGACTGTACGATGACCCGCGTCCGTCCATTCGCATCCAACGGTAGGGCTTCCTACTAACTAATGGTAGGATAGAACTATCTAAGGAGGAGGAAAATAACACGAAAGATCTTTTAGTAGGTAGATAGATTGTAATCGCTTGCTCGCGAACACTTCAAAACATCATTTTCACAAACACTTTTCTCTAAAATATTTTCAAAAACAAACACTTTGTATGTGTTCTCAACTGATACGAGAATCATTACAAAGTTTTTCGTACTTCGGCATTTTCAAAATATTTTCAAAACACATACACAAAAGCATTTTCAACAAAGTGAGTTAAGCGATTAAGAGCTCGTAGATAACTACAGATGAAAAGGGTGTTAACACCTTCCCTTTTCATAACCTACCCCCCGAACTTAGAAAATTATAAAAGGTATTTCCTGTTCTTTTCACCCTTTCCTTATTGGATAAAAGAAAAGTCGATGGTGACTCTTGCTATATGCATATTCACATTAAAACATAAAATAAGTAAGTTATCCCACCGTATTACACATCCTTACAAGTTTCCTTCGATAAACGAACGATGACCCTACGTTGTCCATTCACATCTAATAGACAGGGCTACCTACCAACTAATGGTATGGATAGCACAATCTCAAAAGGAGAAGAAAAATAACAAGAACGGCCTTGAGTGGGTAGGATACTTTTAATCGCTTGCTCACAAATGTTTCTCACAAATACTTTTCACACATTACTTTTAAAACAAATATTTTTAAAATACCTTGTACGCATTCTTGAGGACTGATACAAGAACCATTACAAAGTTCGCCTTACATCGGCGAATTTCAAAATATTTTCAAAAAAATACACGCACACAAAAAGAAAATTTTCAAAGTTAGCTAAGCGATTAAGAGCTCGTAGATAACTATGGATGAAAAGGGTGCTAAAACCTTCCCTTTTCATAACCTACCCCCCAGACTCAAAATCTTCAAGGTATTTCCTGTTCTTTTCACCCTTTCCTTATTGGATAAAAGAAAAGTGGGTGGTGACTCTTGTTATCCGCAACATTTGCGATAAAATGCAAAACAAATCAGTTATCCCACTGTATTACAGTGACAACATATTATTTAGAGACCGTTTGGTCGAAATTCATATAAATAAGGGTCTTAGTGTTAGGATTCAGTGTGTTCACATCTTTGTACAAAATACTCAAAATTACTTAAAGTACCAGTGTTAGAGAAACGAGTTTGTGAGAATGTACGTATGATGAACCAATTTTATGTTTATTATTATCCAACTTGAATTTAAAGCTTTATAGATTCCTTTAAATTTCAATCTAAATCTATTTACATTCCAGTCTTTTATTTAAAAGCATTACCTTACTTTTTACGAAGTAACAATTGAAATAATCTTTGTCTAAAAGAATGAAGATGTTTTTGAAAACACTCTTCATTTTAAGAATAGAAGTTTTGAGTGATAACACATGTACTTATGATCAATCTGGTCGATCCTATAAGTTACCATTTTTATTCGATTTGGAAGACCAGTGGTTGTTTACCATATTTCACGGTAAAAACTTACATTACATGCCATAAAAAACTATGTAATATAAGACTGACTATTAAACTTGGTGTGATGCGGTGGGTGAACTGACTTGAGGTTTTGCGTTTTTGTTCGCAAATGTTTCGGTTTAGCAAGAGTTGTCACCGACTTTTTATTTATCCAAAGGAAAGGTCAAAAAGCACAGGAAAGACCTTTGAGATGTTTTCTTGGGTTCGGGGGGTAGATTATGAAAAGGGAAGGTGCTAGCACCCTTTTCATCCATAGTTTTCCATGGGCTCTTAGTTACTTGTTTTAGATCACTTTCTTTTGCTTTTCAATTGTTTGAAATGGTGCTTTGTGTGTGGTTTTGAAAGTATTTTGAAAAGAGGCCATCGTTATGGCAACCTTTGTAATAATTCTTGTTTGAATGTATACAAAGGTGTTTTGTCTTTTGAAAAATGTTTCAATGTTTGAAAGTTTGTTTTGGGAAATGTTTTGAAATTGTGTTGTGAGGTGTTTTTGAAAATAGCAAGGATGTTTGCAAGTTTTGATCAAGTAACTAGGAGCATCTACCTACCTACTCAAATATCTTTCCTACATATTTTTAACCCTTTGACATAGTTGTTTTACCATTGCATTTGGTAAACAACCTTGTGTTTTGATGTTAAACGGGACAGGCGCGGGTCATCGTATGACCATGATAACAATATTGCCAAGTATCTTAGCAATTTTTTGAGGGTCTAGATCATTTTTGTTTAGGCAACCAAGATAGCGTCATCGAGGGACTATGATCTTTTTGTTTTGTTTTGCCAAGATGCCTAGCATGTATACCATGGCCATTTTTAAGGCAAGAAGTGGATGAAACCCTAGGGGTGCTTGTGTGCATTGTGTTGTTATTTTTCATGCATTTTTGTCTTGTATTAGGTCAAGCTATTTGTTTTGATTTTGAATTTTTGCATACAAACCCTAATCTCTATCATGCATATTTGAAAACAATAAAGTGCGTAAAAGTAAATCTACGACTATTACAACATGATTATGGGGAGGGGTACAAATTTGAATAGGGGAGTATTTGCAAGAAATTAAAACCCTAAATCAACTATTACAACCAAATTGAATTAATTGTGCAAATAAATAAATAGACAATATTTAAATATGCAAATAAATATGAATATGCAAAAGTATTTTTTGTATTATTTTTAGATATGCAAAAATAAATTATTTAATGTATCAAAAATAAGAAAAAATATTATTGATTATTTTTATTAAGGGTGGAAACCCTAATTTGTTTTAAGAAAATATATATTAGAATTATTTATTTATGTACAATAAAATAAAATAAAATATATACAAAAGTTTAAAAAATGGAAATAAATGAGAAAATATCATTTAAGTATATAAATAATAAAAATATAAAAATATAATATTTTTGTATTAATTATAAGTTTTTATTAAAGAAAATAAAAGTAATTATTTTTATGTCCAAAAAAAAATAATAATAAAATAAAATGTGAAAATTTATGAAAATATTTTTAGTTATTTTTTATGTTTAGAAAAATAAATAAAAGTCAGAAACTAAAAAGGAAATAGAAAAATATACAAAAGTAAATCAAATGGGCCAAGGGGGTGCAAAAAGCACAATGGGGGGTGCAAACAGCAAGGAAATTCCAAGGCCCAGCCCAGATTCCATCATCTTCAACCTTGTGACAAAAATACGCGCGCCTGGTATTCAAAACTGGAAATGCTGCATACGTGCTCTAAAGCAGAAACTTGCAACATGAAAGTTATAGAGCATGATCATACGTTTCTAACCATATAAAAAACTTAACCTAACTCTCAAAGACCAGAGAGAATTTCTCTGGCCCTAATTTCTAACCTAGTTTTTTCAGAAAGTTTATCATTCAAATTCTCCCAGCTCAGTTAACTTAAATGAAATCTATGCATATGTATAGATCAAGGGCAATGAGTACTATATTTTTTATTCACAAACCCAAGTCTAATGTTTTCTAAATAGAGAGATAGAAGTTTGAACTTTACCTGTTTCAGTTGAGCTCGAGTATGGCAATGCAGGGGTTTTCAGTGAGGCCTGAGATGCTTGTGAGGTTGCTTGAAGTTCCTTGGAGCTTTCTCAATGCCTAGCTAGCTTTGAACTTGCCTGAATAAGCTTGTAGAAGTCAACCTGCACAGTCAGAATTCAAAAATGGTGAAGTGGGTAAATGGAGTTACAGTCACTTTGGAATGGTTGGGATAGTTTAGGTAGGTTATATGGAGTGTGTTGGAAGAGGTTTGGGGCAAAACGCACGAGTGGTTTGTGATTTGGAAATCAAAATGTAGAAGCTGCCCTGTTTTGCAAGAAAATGTGATTTTGGTGTTTTGGAAGGCTTGAGAAGTGGTTAGTTCGTGCTTCTGACTTAGTGTGATATTCAAAACTTAGTTCAAGTGTTTACAAAGCTTGGTTTTATCAGATTGCAAAGATATGTGGTTTTTGCAAGTTGACTTGGTTTTGAAGAAAAGTGTGAAGTGACCAAAGGCAGGCCTGTACAGGCTAGATTCAAGCATGCACAAAGTTGTTGTACCTTTGTCTAAGTTTATGGAGTTGGTTTGCTGCAAAGGGATGGGTTCAAGGCTCAAGGGAAACAAAAATGCATAAAGTGAACTTTATCAAAATGGCATTGTTAACTTTTTGCCATTTTTAGATTAATCCTTTGTGTAATCTTCCATTGATCATAACAATTCCTTAATCCATTGAGTTTGCATTCAATTTTTGAGTGTGGAAAGGTTTAAGGAGCTGTAAGCAAGTACAAGCAAGGCTGGATAAAAATTGCAACTTGTAGCAACATGAAAAATGCCATGGATCAAAGTGATATTTTGCCAAATTCAAACCTTCGATTCTCCCTAACCATAAATGATTTTGGAGATTTCTTTGACATTTTGGAAATATTGTAACATGCTCTATAATCTATATTTGAAATGCATTTTGAGATTCCAATGGTAACTAGGTGAAACATTTCCATGAAGATAGGTCAAAATCCTGCCTAAACTAGGGCAAAATTTCACTAAGTTAAAAGTTTCATGGACCCTTGTTCACAAAATCATAACTTGAGATCCAAGCATCTTTTGGGAAAACTTTGTGAATCAAAGTTGTAGATTTTGTGGAGTACTACAACTTTCATGTTGGAGGTTTTCTTTGAATCCAATTTAATCATGGTGAAAATGTTGGGTAAAGTTGGGAAAAAATAAGAAAATTCCATAACTTGGAAAATTTCTAAGTTATGAAATTTTTCCATCTTAAACCCTAATTTCCAAAATTAGGTTTCTTGACGAAAAAGTTTCATGTTTTGACACATCTTGATGAAAAATGACCCTTGGCACTTGATTTTGACCAAAAAGTCAAAGTTTGACTTTTCAGTGTATAGTTGATTTTTGATCAGTTGATTGGAAAATTCATCTGTCAATCCAATGCATTTGGGATCTTTTGAACCTTGTGATTAGGTAAATATGATTCCATTGAGTCCTTGAATCCATAATTGAACCCAATTTTCCATTGGCTAGGTTAAAAATCAGAAATTGCCCTTGTGCAGTCAAAACCCTAAAAATGACCATTTTGCCCTTTTGATTATCTGATCAAATTTCTTGAGGAGTTGTGGTCCAAACTTGATCAAATGGTTCATATGAGTCTAAATGTTGATGTGGATAAAAAATTATGAGGTTTGACTGTAAATTGGCCACAATTGACTTTTTCCCCAATATAGCTGATTTTTGGGTCAACTGTCCAGTTGACTGGGCAAAAATTTGATTCAAGGCTTGAAACTTGGTATGGGCAATCTTATAAGTCCAACATGAAGTATGAAAGTCACATTGAGCATTGGAGGTCCAAAAATCCTTTTGCAAACTCAAACCTTAATTTCAGGTCAACAATGCAATGAGATGTCTTGAGCAGAGCAAACCCTAATCTTGTCTGGAGTCCAAAGAGTCTTGTGAGGGGAAATCTTGGTAAAATGAGAGGGAAAATTTTGGGGTACAACACTTGGGCATTATTTTTCACACCATTAGTGATAGTGAAACATCTTATACAATAGTCTTATAACTTAGTTTCTTATTGATGAAGTAACCTAAAATTTGGTAATGAGAAGAAGAAAAATATCGAAATTGTTTACATCTCTATTATACCATAATACCATATGAGTATGCTGAATAAATATACTTTAGAGCCTCATTATATAATTTTAATTATTACCAATATATATGAAATATGTGTCATTAATTAATAGTCTTATAAATTAGTTTCTTAGTGATGAAGTAACCTAAAATTTGGTGATGAGAAGAAGAAAAATATCAAAATTGTTTACATTTATTATAGCATAATACCATATGAGTATGGTGAATAAATATACTTTCGAGCCTCATTATATAATTTTAATTATTACCAATATATATGAAATATGTGTCATTAATTAATAGTCTTTTAACTTAGTTTCTTAGTGATGAACTAACCTAAAATTTGGTGACGGAGAAGAAGAAAAATATTGAAATTGTTTATGTCTATTATACCATAATACAATGTGAATATGGTGAAAAAATATAATATCGAGCCTCATTATATAGTTTGAATTAGTGACAGAATGACTTCTGTGTCTAGAGTGTATCTGTACTTTGAAATTGATAGTTGAATCTGAATGAGAAATAGAATGGCTTCCGTGTCTGGAGAATATCTAGTTTGTATCTGATTGTTGTAGTCTGAATGATCGACAGAATGACATTCGTGTCTGGAGCGTATATGGATTGTATCTTGACTTTGAATTTTGAATGAGTAGTAGAATGACCTCCATGTATGGGGTGTATCCATACTGTATCTGAACAAGAGATCTGAATGAGTAACAGAATGACTTCCGCGTCTAGAGTGTATCTGTACTGTATCTGAAATCTTTTAATAGCTTTTAATCTTATCCTGAAAGGGTAAAATGTTAGCTAAAACACAGAGTTATGTTGCATGAAGTGTATGATGCAATAAGATGTTTTATCAATGTTTATGATATATGAATGTAATGTATGCGCATGTAAGCTGATTAACTGTCTTGCTGAGGAAAATAAATCCTTGATAGCTGGAGATAATGAAATCTTTGACTGCTGCTGGGGAAAATAAATCCATGACCGTTGCTGGAGATTCAGAATCTTGATTGTTGAAGGTGAGAAATCCTTGGACCACTGTTGGGGATAGAAAATCCTTTGCAACTTGTGGGGATTAACAAGAACTTTGACAACTTCTGTGGGGATGTGAGAATCCTTCACGACTTTCCTGGGGACAGGGATCCTTCAAGTCTGCTGGAGAAACCTGTTTGGGGAATCCAGAGATCTTTGACGACTGTAGCTGGGGATTACACCAATGGGAATCCTTACTCGGCTGGGGAATAAGGAAACTCTGATGAATCTACTGGGGATTAGATGAAAGAAAGCCTTGATCTGCTGGAGAATAAGGAAGACTTTGATGGCTTCTGCAGAGAATTAAGAATGAGAAACTTCAATCTCCTGGGGAAATTGAATTCTTGGGGACTTCACTTGAGAAGTGAGAATGAGAATCTTCGATCTGTAGGGGATTAAAAATTCTGACAAACTCGTGCTGGGGAGTCATGGATACCCAGGTAACTTCACTGGGGAATCCAGACTGAGGATCTTCAATCTGCTAGGGGAAAATAAATCCCTGAGGACTTCAAGCTGGAGAGTTAAGAATGAGAATCTTCATTCTGTTAGGGAGTAAAAAAAACTCTGTGGGGGTGTAGCTATACTGCTGGAGAGTAAGCTATCCTGCTGGAAAGTAAGTTACCCTGCTGGAAAGTAAGTTCAAGACTCTTTCGGGAAAAGCTTATTCCTGTTTGCAAAAAGTTCAGGAGTTTGGGTTGTATGCCAATCTACTGGGGAATTATCCTTAGTTGGGGATAAAAAGTTAACAGTTATCTGGTTGATTCTCAGACTTTAAGACAACTTGCTGGGGAATCCAGGGGAAATCTGAATGGTTTCCGCTGTGGATTGGTAGTTGGAAGTTTAACTCCGTTGGGGAAGAAGGTTCCATCTTTGTTGGGGATTTATGATCCAAAGTGTTTGCTCTGCTGAGGATTTTAACTCTGATGAGAATTAAAGGTTTGAAATATGACTCTGTCAGGGATCGAGAGTTTGAAGTTTCGACTCTGGTGAGGATTTTGAAATTTAATTACGATGGGGATATGTTTTTCAAGGTTTTAGCTCCGCTGGGGATTCAGGTGATGTACTGCAGGAGATTTCCCCTGGAATAGCCTAAAGGCGTTTTCCTATCCTTTCAATCTGTCAGTAATTATTCCTTCACATTTCGTTTATTTGCAAACAGTGATTATATTCAAATGCATATGCTTATTAATAAATCATTGGACGTTTTCAAATAAAACACAAGTGTAAAAAGGAAAAAGACAAATAATTTATCTGCACTTTGAAGTATCTTTGTATTAACTTTGTGTAAGTATTTTGTACAAAGGAGATAAACATCCTAGTAAGAGAATGTTATCGTAAAATTGAGAAAAATTTATACAAAGAAAGGTGGCTATGTGTAAAAATTCCATGGGGTTCCCATTCTGCTATAGCCTTCGTAACTCTGAATATCTTGTCCATTCGTTGCTTCGTCCGAAGATGACTGGATTGATCAGAAGCCTGGAGCTTGTCTGTGAAGAGATTGTCCTTAAAGTGATCCTACGAGACATAATCATACGCTTTTAATTCCCTAACTTTTGCCTGGACCTCCCTTTTGAGTTTTCGATCCACCGGGAAACCCTTTTTTGCCCAAGTCGCCCTTTCGGGTTTTCAACTTGCCGGGTGTATAGAATTTTTTTTTATCCCTAATTTTTGCCTGAACCGCCCTTTCGGGTTTTCGATTCACCGGGATGCCCATTTTTGCCCAAGTCGCCCTTTCGGGTTTTCAACTTGCCGGGTCGTTTATGCGTAGTATCTTTTAACTATGTCTGTGTTTGCAGGGTGCGGCAGGTCGTCGCTGTCCATGGTGGTCAGGATCATTGCCCCACCAGAAAATATGTTTTTTTATCACAAATGGTCCTTCGTAAGTAGGAGTCCATTTGCCCCTGGGACCACTTTGCGGCAAGATGATCCGCTTGATTACAAGATCCCTGACCTGTATACTTGGCGCCTAACTTTCTTGTTGAAAGCCTTGATCATGTGTTTCTGATACGTCTGACCATGGTAAACAACAGTAAGTCGTTTCTCATAAATCAAGTTAAGTTGATTAAGCTGGGTCTGAATCCAATCGTCTTCACTCAAACCAGCATCCTTCATGACTCTCAAGGAGGGAATCTGAACCTCGATAGGTAAAACAGCTTCCATGTCGTATACCAAAGAATAGGGTGTTGCCCCAGTTGATGTTCGTGCCGTGGTACGGTGCCCGTGAAGAGAAAACGGTAACATCTCATGCCAATCCTTGTAGGTGACTGTCATCTTTTGAATGATCTTCTTGATATTTTTGTTCGCAGCTTCGACAACACCGTTCATCTTTGGCTGATAGGGAGATGAATTGTGATGTTGAATCTTGAATTGCTCGCACAGAGCGGTGATCATAGTGTTATTCCGGTTTGTACCGTTGTCAGTGATGATTCTGTCAGGGATACCATACCAGCAAATAAGGTTATGCTTGATAAAGCGGGCAACAACATTCTTTGTAATGGATGTGAAGGAAGCTGCTTCGACCCACTTGGTGAAGTAATCAATGGCCACCAGGATGAAACGATGTCCATTGGATGTTGTAGACTTGATCTCTCCAATCATGTTGATTCCCCACATCGCAAATGACCAAGGAGTTGTTAAGACATTGAGAGGAACTGGAGGTATATGTACCTTGTCAGTATAGATTTGACATTTGTGACAAGTACGGGAATGTTGATGGCAATCAGCTTGCATGGTAGACCAGTAATAGCCTGCCCATAGAATCTTCTTAGCCATCGTATGACCGCTTGAGTGAGTGCCAAAGGTACCATTGTGCAGTTCATCCATGATCTGCTCAGCTTCAACCTTATCCATACAACGGAGCAGAATGCAATCATGATTGCGCTTGTATAGGATACCATTGCTTAGGAAGAACTTAGCTGAGAACCTCCTTAAGAACTTTTTGTCGTTGACTGAAGCTCCTTCAGGGTATTCTTGTGCTTCGAGATACCTTTTGACGTCATGAAACCACGGTCAGTCCACTACCTCTTCGGTATTAATCTCGTGACAATGTGCAAGTTCGTCCATCCGTTCAATGGTGATTTGAGGAGCCTCATTATCCCAGTTAAGTTTAAACATGGATGACATTGTGGCTAGCGCATCTGCTAGCTGATTCTCTTCTTGCGGGAAGTGCTCGAAGGTAATCTGCTCGAAATGTGGTAACAATGTCAGGACATGTTCTTTGTAAGGGATGAGGTTAGGATGTTTAGTATCCCACTCTCCTTTGATTTGACTGATATCCAAAGTTGAGTCCCCAAATACAATCAAAGATTTGATTCCCAAGTAAATAGCAGCCTTGAGACCAAAGATACAAGCTTCATACTCGGCCATGTTGTTGGTGCAGCTGAAGGAGAGTCTAGTAGTGAAAGGTGTATGATAACCTTCTGGAGAAATAAGTACAGCGCCGATACCGTTGCCAAGTGCATTGGAGGCACCATCAAAGTACAGGGTCCATCGGGATCCATGTTCAGGTCCATCATACGACCTCTTCTCTTTAATGTTGCTCAAAGTCATGATATCCTCGTCGGGGAAGTCGAACCTCATGGATTGGTAATCTTTGATAGCTTGATGGGCCAGATGATCGGCTAGCACACTCCCCTTTATGGATTTTTGGATGGTGTAATGTATATCATACTCGGTGAAGATCATCTGCCACCTAGCGATTCTTCCAGATAGAGCAGGCTTTTCAAAGATGTACTTGATCAGATCCATCTTAGAGATCAACAAAGTGGTATGTGTTAACATATACTGCCTTAGTCGGTGAGCAACCCATACCAAAGCGCAGCAATTTTTCTCGAGCAGTGAGTAGCGAGACTCAAAGTCGGTAAACTTTTTGCTAAGGTAATAAATGGCATGCTCTTTTCGGCCAGACTCGTCATGTTGGCCCAATACGCACCCCATTGAATTCTCCAAGACAGTCAGATACATGATTAACGACCTTCCTTCGAAGGGTGGCATCAAGATAGGAGTTTCCAACAAGTACTCCTTGATTTTAGCAAAAGCAACTAGACAATCATCATTCCATTTAACCACTTGATCTTTCTTCAACAGCTTGAATATCGGTTCACAGGTAGATGTTAGGTGAGAAATGAACCTTGCAATGTAGTTTAGGCGTCCCAAGAAACCTCTGACCTCCTTCTCAGTGCGAGGGGCAAGCATTTCTTGTATAGCTTTGACTTTGGAAGGATCAACCTCGATGCCTTTGTTACTGACTATGAAACCCAAGAGTTTACCAGACCTGACTCCGAAAGTGCACTTGTTAGGGTTCAGTCTGAGCTTGTACTCTTTTAACCTGACAAACAACTTTTGCAGATGGTCGAGGTGTTCTTCTTCCGTTTGTGAACGGGCTATCATGTCGTCTACGTAGACCTCTATCTCATGATGTATCATATCATGAAACAAAGCCACCATGGCGCGTTGATAGGTTTCCCCGACATTATTCAGTCCGAATGGCATCACTTTATAACAGAACGTACCCCACTGTGTAACAAAAGTAGTTTTCTCCATGTCTTCAGGGGCCATTTTGATCTGGTTGTACCCTGAAAATCCATCCATGAAAGAAAACACCTTGTGCTGAGCTGTATTGTCAACCAAGATATCAATGTGCGGTAGTGGAAAGTCATCTTTAGGGCTAGCCCTGTTTAAGTCTCGATAATCCATGCACATCCTGACTTTTCCGTCCTTCTTAGGCATGGGCACAATGTTAGCAACCCATTATGGATAGGAGGTAACAACAAGAAATCCATCATTGAACTGCTTCATCACTTCAGCTTTGATCTTTTCAGACATGTCGGGCCTCATGTGGCGAACTTTCTGTTTAATTGGTGAACAATCTTCTCTTGTAGGGAGACGGTGAACCATAATATATGTATCAAGTCCCGGCATGTCCTCGTAGGACCAGGAGAAGATCTCAACATATTCATTCAACAACTGAACTAAGCGCTCCTTGACACTTGGTTGTAGGTTGGCACCCACTCTAACTTCTTTTCTATCTTCCTTTGTACCCAAGTTGATAGTCTCTAACAACTCCTCATGAGGTAGAATAGCCCTTTCTTCCTGTTGTAGCAGTCTAGCCAACTCTCCAGGCACTTCACAATCTTCATCACCTTCGTACTCGGCATGGTAGAATAGATCTTCAAATTCACTGAAGGCCATAGAAGAACTGTTACCCATGGAATCCGGAATGGATGGATACCTGCATTGGCGAGTGTGGGTGTGTGTAAGGGATAGCCAACTTTAAATAAATAAAATGTAAAAAGAAAGAAAATGAACACAAAAGTTTATATGTGAAAACATCCATGATTCATTAAAATGGCATATGAAGATGAAAAATCAAACCCTTACAAATGGACTGATGTACCTCGGGTAAGGCACATGGTTAAAAGTGTACGAATTATTTAGGAATTATTACAAACCAACCAAAATGTTGGAAAGATAAATTACTGATTGATGAAAGTAATGGGAATAAAGTCCTTTGCCTCCCAATTGCACAATCCTCCTTCAACGGTAGGGAAAATCCAGTCTTCAAGGTTGCTCTCTTCTTCACCATCCTCTAAAGCACTGACTCCATGGTGAGTGATCTTCACTGGTGGCCCTCTATCCCGGGAGCGACGCACAACCTACTGACTAGCAGCAGTGAAACCCAAGCCGAATTTATCAGATTTGAATGGAAAATCGGGAAGTTGTCCCCATATTGTGCTTCCTCATTCTTCAATCACAGCCTTTGCATCTTTGACTGACGACATCCGAGGCGGAGGTCGGGTAATCATGGGTACATAAGGCACTTCTGCAATCTCCTAAGCTACCTCCTCAAAATGCTGAAAGGGGGTTTCGATGAATTCACCATCCAATTCCACATAGCGGAAAGAATTAAGATGGCTTATCATGTATTCCTCCTCACCGAGAACAGTCACAATCTTCCCCTGGACAGGGTACTTGAGCTTCTAATGCAGGGTTGAAGTAACGGCTCCAGCATGATGAATCCAGGGTCTTCCCAACAAGCAAGAATAGGAGGGACGGATGTCCATGACATAGAATGTGGAGTTGAAGGTTTCAGTACCCACTTTAATTGGGATGCCCACCTCCCCGTGGACCATCCGCTTAGAACCGACAAAGGCTCTGACAATGATGTTGCTGGGCTTCAAGGTTAAACCTTCACAATCTAGCCTATCCAATGCCTTCTTTGGTAGGACATTCAGCGATGAAGCAATGTCTACCAGAATGTGTGCCAGAGTAGTCCCTCTGCATTCCACTGAGACATGCAGGGCGTCATTATGCTTTCTCCCTTTGATTGTTAGATCAGCATCGGAGAACCCTAAACTGTTGTCTGCTGTTAGGCTAGCTACACATTCCTGGAACTGGTCCGCGGAGGTTTCCTGGGGCACATGGGTCGTTTTCAAGAATTTGATCAGAGCTTTGGCATGAGCTTCTGAACAAAGCAGCAAGGCCAGCATAGAGATTTTTGAGGGGGTTTGCCCTAGTTGCTCAACAACATTATAATCGCTTTTCTTGATTATTTTCAAAATCTCTTCCATTTCTTTTTGAGAGGTTTCGGGGATGATCAACGGTTGAGCCCTCGTCCTAACAGGCTCTTCTTGGATCCCTTTCCCTCTATCATCAGCAACAGCAGAGGGGATAACTTCAGGAATTACAACTTCTTCAATAATTGGAGTTCTTGCAGATATGTTGATTGGTACAGGAATAACTTTAGGAGCGGCTGAGGGTCCGAAGATTGCCTTTGTAGGCGCAATCCCCGGAGAGAAAATTCTTCCACTGCGAGTGATTTTACTCGTTCCGGCAATGTTTACAATGTCGAAAGTCTCTTCGTCAGAACTCTCTTCGGTTGATTCAATTTGCTTAACATCGTGGTAGAAGATCTCTCCCCTATAGTTTCACGATATTGATTTGTTAGACTTGTACCGGATAGGCCCCTACATAGTTATCTTCAAAGGTATAATCTTTGGATCGGATGTAATCTTAACAGGTCTTTTGGAGATCTTGGAAAGATTGGCAGATATGGTGATTATCGAAACATCATTAACAGGAGTCGGTGTAACAGGAGTCTTCTCAAAAAGGATCTCTTGGTTATCCATTAGGCGCTGGATGCCTAACTTCAACAATGGACAGTCGGTTGGTAAGGAGGAACACAGGTAACAATATTCTTTACAACCTGGGAAAATCCCATCCTTCAACAAATTCAACTTGATTATCGGTAACAAAGTCATCAAATCATCAACAGTAGCAACAAAAAGATCTTCTTCAACAGCATGGACATTGTGACCATGTTTTGGCATTGGAGCAGAGATCACGTTAGGATTTTCAGGAGCGTTAAATTCCACTTCTTTAGCATCTATTAAATCCTGGATCTTATTTTTGAGGGCCTAACAATTGTTGGTGTCGTGCCCCAGGCTGTCTGAATGATAAGTACACTTGGCATTAGCATGGTAGTATGGAGAAGATGTATTCGGATTCTTCGGCGCTTCTTTCAAAGTTGCAAGGTTTAACTTCAAAAGATAAGGGAGAACCTGAGCAAGTGTCATGTTGATCCAAGCGAATTTTCGTGCATGCCTTTCCACCCTTGCTTGGTTGGTTCTGGGTTGATTGTTTCTAAGCTGATCAGCTGTAGACTTCTGAATCATTACAGTCCCCACCGATGGTCGACGCTCAACTCTTCCTTCACTTCTTTGAGAGTATACAACTGATACTTCTTTCTTTGCTGGAAAGGTCTTTTTGATGGCGGCAGAAGTAGATGCATCCTTTTGAATTTTTCCGCTCTTGATTCCTGCTTCAACCCTCTCACCAGTCAGAATTAACTCGGTGAACCCCGCAGACGAACTTCCAATTAGGTGATTGAAAAAGGGGCCCGACAGTGTACCCAAGAACATATCTACCGCTCCCTCTCAGATAGAGGTGGTTGTACTCGTCCCGCCAAATCTCTCCATTTCTGGGCATACTCTTTGAAACCTTCATTTGATACCATGCCCATACTCTATAATTGAGTACAGGTTGGTGCTAAATCCGCATTATATTGATATTGTCTGTAGAAGGCAGCAACCAAATCCTCCTAATTGTGCACATCAGACCTTTCTAGCTGGTAGAACCAATCTAACCGCGTCCCCGAAAGACTATCCTGGAAGAAATGAACCCACGGATCCTTATCAGAAGAATGTGGTTAGATCTTTCTGACGTAAGACCGCAGATGCATCTTTGGACAATACAAACCATCATATTTTGCAAAAAGAGGCACCTTTAACTTAGGGGGAATGACAATCCCAACAACCAACCCTAGGTCTTCAAAGTCCAGCCCAGACACTCTTTGCACCTCCATAACTGCCAAACGCTCTTCCAGATTCTTATACTTGTCATTTGCAGGTGGGTACTGCTGCTCAGAATAATCTTCATCCTCTTCATCTTCTTCTTCCTCAGACTCAGATTGCACCGCAGTTCCTTTACCCTTTCCAACCCCTTCATCAGATGTTAAGGGGAAATCCAGGACCCTTCTAGCTTGGCCTTCAAATCTTCTACCCATAGTAGCCACACCAACCCTCTTCTTTTTCTTTTTCTCCTTTTCCTTTTCCAGTAGACCTTTGAGCTCCTCTTGACCCTTTGACAAGGTCATGAGTAGCTGTTAGAACTGTGAATTATGGGCTTGTAAGTCTTTGACCATCTACTATATATCCATCTTGCTGAAATAAACAGCAGAGAGATAAGGAAACCTGGTGTGAAGACCTGCTTATGCATATGATGAATGATGTTTTATTCAAGTAATGCATTCAAGGATTCAGAAATTCAAATTTGTTGCAAACAAAAATAAAACACATCATATTAATAAGAAGAATTTGTTAGTACATAAATGCCACATGGGAAAAATAATACAAAATTCTAATGTAAAAAGACGTTGCACATCCTCTTTGGTGCTATGTAGGTGTTGAGAGTCTGCTCTTCGTGAAGTTGGCGAGTAAGTTCCAAAAACTTCTTCTCATTGGCGTAGAATTGGGCTTCAAAAGTATTGCGTTATCCCTTGAGCTGTATCCAACTCCTTTGTAAATCTTCAAGTGATGTTGGCATGTCAGGATGTAGGAGGGTGTATGGAACCTCTCCTTCCATAACGGGCTCTTTGATCACAGGAAATATGTAGGGGTAAGGCATCATAAGACTTTGGGCGCGGGTTCATACCCACTTGAGGTAAGGCTCAAGGGGGATGGAATTCTTGTGTCCCAAGGTCTTACTGTCCACCTTGTTGGGCATTCTCCAATCTCGGATAAACCTTTGTCGAAGTCCTTGATCGTCGTTATCAAAGTCAAAAACCAAGTCTGGAATCAGCATGTCATGAGGGCCATCCCTTTGGGAATACCCAAATTGTCTCAGAGCCAAGCAGGGGTTGTAGGTAATGCTTCCCCTAATGCCTAGTAGTGGGACATTAGGTAATTCCCCATAATGATCAATGATGATAACATTTTCTCTAGATCGAGAACACCAATGAACATCTGAATGTGTAAGAGTCATCAATCGTTACGACCACCTCAAACCCTGCTCATTCTTCAAAACTGATTGGGGAAGGTGAGAAATAAACCACCTTGCTAGCAGAGGAGTACATCACATGAGAACACCTCTTTTCTCATTGATCGCGTGTGAAATGAGTGGGAGATATCCCCAAGCAATGTAGGAACAGGGTTGCGAGCCATGAAAATTTTGACAGCATTGACATCTATAAGCTGGTCAGGGTTTGGGAACAAGACCAACCCATAGATGAGAAGAGCCACAATCTCCTCAAAGGCTTGTAAGTCCAATGAGTTCCAGCAGCTTTGGGCCTTCTCAAATAAAAACTTTGCTAAAAAATCCTTGACACCACTTCTAGTTTCCCAATGACCTATGATATCAGATGGTTGCAAGTGTAGGGCTTGAGCAACATCTTCAGGATTTGGATCTCTTTCCGTACCGTTGTAGGGTAGTTGATGGAGAATAGGAATCCTCAAGAGTTGATAAAATTCCTCCAAAGTAGGCACAAGCTGGTAATCAGGAAATGTGAAGCAGTGGTGTAGGGGGTCAAAGAACTGGAAGAGAACTTTCACCATGTCTCCCTCAGTGTTGGTGTTGACGAAGTTGAGAAGACGACCATGCCTCTCGGTGAATGGAGAATTCTCAGGAATCCTTGAATTAAGCTCCTTGAGTTGAGGAGGAATTCTTACAAGGTTGACTTGGATTGTTTTCCTGCGAAGTGAATCCATTACCTACAAAATAGGAACAAAGATGAAGATCCAAATCCTTGAAATGGTTAGTGGATGCATATGATGCTTCATGATGTCCATGATGTTATGCACAAGTATATATGTACAAAAAAGTCACACAAGTTCCTAGTTTCAGGCTTGCATGGGGTTTCATAGGTAAGTACCCTCTTGAAGTTTAGTTGGCTCAACCTGTCCTATAAATAGTAACCGGGTTCTAAGGAGCTCAATATCACTGGATTATTTTCTGTGTTCATTGTTTCAGTTTAGCCACTTAACTGGCGACCGAAATATTCCAAGAAAACAACCCTTAATGAGTGTAGTATCGAGTATCTACCAACTTCAGACTGCACCAAAGCCGGTCATCTCACTACTCCTAAAAAGGCCAAGATGGTCAAGTAAAGGTTCTAAAAGTCCATTAGTGCTTTATGACATCACTCAGTGGCCCCATATTCTCTTTGATTAACTAAAAGGCTACTGGTACCCACAAATATGTCGCACTAATATAGTTATTGCTTCAACCATGTCGGTATAGCCCGCATAGTTTCCACAACGTATTGCTATTTACCTATGAATGTTTCCTAAATTCGGGTAGAGGATTTCAAACCCAAACAATAGAACCAAATGTAAAGCAATCAAGTCAATTCATATAAGCATGTAAAGGTGATCTAAAACCCTAAGGTAACCCCACTTTTAGAATCAAATCCCCAGCAGAGTCGCCAGTTCTGTGATGCGGTGGGAGAACTGACTTTAGGTTTTGCGTTTGTGTTCGCAAATGTTTCAGTTTAGCAAGAGTCGCCATCGACTTTTTATTTATCCAAAGGAAAGGTCAAAAAGCACAGGAAAGACCTTTGAGATGTTTTCTTGGGTTCGGGGGGTAGATTATGAAAAGGGAAGGTGCTAGCACCCTTTTCATCCATGGTTTTCCATGGGCTCTTAGTTACTTTTTTTAGATCACTTGCTTTTGCTTTTCAATTGTTTGAAATGGTGCTTTGTGTGTGTTTTTGAAAGTATTTTGAAAAGAGGCCATCGTTATGGCAACCTTTGTAATTATTCTTGTTTGAATGTATACAAAGGTGTTTTGTCTTTTGAAAAATATTTCAATGTTTGAAAGTTTGTTTTGGGAAATGTTTTGAAATTGTGTTGTGAGGTGTTTTTGAAAATAGCAAGAATGTTTGCAAGTTTTGATCAAGTAACTAGGAGCATCTACCTACCTACTCAAAGATATTTCCTACACATTTTTAACCCTTTGACATAGTTGTTTTACCATTGCATTTGGTAAACAACCTTGTGTTTGGATGTTAAACGGGACAGGCGCGGGTCATCGTATGACCATGATAAGAATATTGCCAAGTATCTTAGCAATTTTTTGAGGGTCTAGATCATTTTTGTTTAGGCAACCAAGATAGCGTCATCGAGGGACTATGATCTTTTTGTTTTGTTTTGCCAAGATACCTAGCATGTATACCATGGCCATTTTTAAGGCAACAAGTGGATGAAACCCTAGGGGTGCTTGTGTGCATTGTGTTGTCATTTTTCATGCATTTTTGTCTTTAATTAGGTCAAGCTATTTGTTTTGATTTTGGATTTTTGCATACAAACCCTAATCTCTATCATGCATATTTGAAAACAATAAAGTGCGTAAAAGTAAATCTACGACTATTACAACATGATTATGGGGAGGGGGTACAAATTTGAATAGGGGAGTATTTGCAAGAAATTAAAACCCTAAATCAACTATTACAACCAAATTGAATTAATTGTGCAAATAAATAAATAGACAATATTTAAATATGCAAATAAATATGAATATGCAAAAGTGTTTTTTGTATTATTTTTATATATGCAAAAATAAATTATTTAATGTATCAAAAATAAGAAAAAATATTATTGATTATTTTTATTAAGGGTGGAAACCCTAATTTTTTTAAGAAAATATATATATTATAATTATTTATTTATGTACAATAAAATAAAATAAAATATATACAAAAGTTAAAAAAAGGAAATAAATGAGAAAATATCATTTAAGTATATAAATAATAAAAATATAAAAATCTAATATTTTTGTATTAATTATAAGTTTTTATTAAAGAAAATAAAAGTATATTATAAAAGTAATTATTTTTATGTCCAAAAATAATAATAAAAATAATAAAATAAAATGTGAAAATTTATGAAAATATTTTTAGTAATTTTTTATGTTTAGAAAAATAAATAAAAGTCAAACTAAAAAGGAAATAGAAAAATATACAAAAGTAAATTAAATGGGCCAAGGGGTGCAGAAAGCACAATGGGGGGTGCAAACAGCAAGGAAATGCCAAGGCCAAGCCCAGATTCCATCATCTTCAACCTTGTGACAAAAATACGCGCGCCTGGTATTCAAAACTGGAAATCCTGCATACGTGCTCTAAAGTAAAAACTTGCAACATGAAAGTTATAGAGCATGATTATACGATTCTAACCATATAAAAAACTTAACCTAACTCTCAAAGACCAGAGAGAATTTCTCTGGCCCTGATTTCTAACCTAGTTTTTTCAAAAAGTTCATCATTCAAATTCTCCCAGCTCAGTTAACTTAAATGAAATCTATGCATATGTATAGATCAAGGGCAATGAGTACTACATTTTTTATTCACAAACCTAAGTCTAATGTTTCCTAAATAGAGAGATAGAAGTTTGAACTTGACCTGTTTCAGTTGAGCTCGAGTATGGAAATGCAGGGGTTTTCAGTGAGGCCTGAGATGCTTGTGAGCTTGCTTGAAGTTCCTTGGAGCTTTCCCAATGCCTAGATAGGTTTGAACTTGCCTGAATAAGCTTGTAGAAGTCAACCTGCACAGTCAGAATTCAAAAATGGTGAAGTGGGTAAATGGAGTTACATTCACTTGGGAATGGTTGGGATATTTTAGGTAGGTTGTATGGAGTGTGTTGGAAGAGGTTTGGGGCAAAACGCACGAGTGGTTTGTGATTTGGAAATCAAAATGCAGAAGCTGCCCTGTTTTGCAAGAAAATTGATTTTGGTGTTTTGGAAGGCTTGAGAAGTGGTTAGTTCATGCTTCTGACTTAGTGTTATATGCAAAACTTGGTTCAAGTGTTTACAAAGCTTGGTTTTATCAGATTGCAAAGATATGTGGTTTTTGCAAGTTGACTTGGTTTTGAAGAAAAGTGTGAAGTGACCAAAGGCAGGCCTGTACAGGCTAGCTTTAAGCATGCACAAAGTTGGTATACCTTTGCCTAAGTTTATGGAGTTGGTTTGCTGCAAAGGGATGGGTTCAAGGCTCAAGGGAAACAAAAATGCATAAAGTGAACTTTATCAAAATGGCATTGTTAACTTTTTGCCATTTTTAGATTAATCCTTTGTGTAATCTTCCATTGATCAGAATAATGCCTTAATCCATTGAGTTTGCATTCAATTTTTGAGTGTGGAAGGGTTTAAGGACCTGTAAGCAAGTACAAGCAAGGCTGGATAGAAATTGCAACTTGTAGCAACATGAAAAATGCCATGGATCAAAGTGATATTTTGCCAAATTCAAACCTTCGATTCTCCCTAACCATAAATGATTTTGGAGAGTTCTTGGACATTTTGGAAAGTTTGTAACATTCTTTACAATCCATCTTTGAAATGCATTTTAAAATTCCAATGGGAACCAGGTGAAAAATTGCCATGAAGATAGGTCAAAATCCTGCCTAAACTAGGGCAATATTTCACTAGGTTAAAAGTTTCATGGACCCTTGTTCACAAAATCATAACTTGATATCCATGCATATTTTTGGAAAACGTTGTGAAACAAAGTTGTATATTTTGTGGAGTACTACAACTTTCACGTTGGAGGTTTGCTTTGAATCCAATTGCATCATGGTGAAAATTTTGGGTAAAGTTGGGAAAAAATAAGAAAATTCCATAACTTAGAAAATTTCTAAGTTATGAAATTTTTCAATCTTAAAACCTAATTTCCAAAATTAGGTTTCTTGATGAACAAGTTTCATGTTTTGACACATCTTGATGAAAAATGACCCTTGGCACTTGATTTTGACCAAAAAGTCAAAGTTTGACTTTTCAGTGTACAGTTGATTTTTGATCAGTTGACTGGAAAATTCATCTGTCAATCCAATTTATTTGTGTTCTTTTGAACCTTGTGATTAGGTCAAGATGATTCCATTGAGTCCTTGAATCCATGCTTGAACCCAATTTGCCATTGGCTATGTTAAAAATCAGAAATTGCCCTTGTGCAGTCAAAACCCTAAAAATGACCATTTTGCCCTTTTGATGATCTGATCAAATTTCTTGAGGAGTTGTGGTCCAAACTTGATCAAATGGTGCATATGAGTCTATAATATTGATGTGGATAAACAATTATGAGGTTTGACTATAAATTGGCCACAATTGACTTTTTCCCCAATACAGCTGATTTTTGGGTCAACTGTCCAATTGACTGGGCAAAAATTTGATTCAAGGCTTGAAACTTGGTATGGGCAATCTTATAAGCTCAACATGAAGTATGAAAGTCACATTGAGCATTGGAGGTCCAAAAATCCTTTTGCAAACTCAAACCTTAATTTCAGGTCAACAATGCAATGAGATGTCTTGAGCAGAGCAAACCCTAATCCTGTCTGGAGTCCAAAGAGTCTTGTGAGGGGAAATCTTGGTAAAATGAGAGGGAAAATTTTGGGGTACAACACTTGGGAATTATTTTTCACACCATTAGTGATAGTGAAACATCTTATACAATAGTCTTATAACTTAGTTTCTTAGTGATGAAGTAACCTAAAATTTGGTAATGAGAAGAAGAAAAATATTGAAATTGTTTACATCTCTATTATACCATAATACCATATGAGTATGCTGAATAAATATACTTTAGAGCCTCATTATATAATTTTAATTATTACCAATATATATGAAATATGTGTCATTAATTAATAGTCTTATAAATTAGTTTCTTAGTGATGAAGTAACCTAAAATTTGGTGATGAGAAGAAGAAAAATATCGAAATTGTTTACATCTATTATACCATAATACCATATGAGTATGGTGAATAAATATACTTTCGAGCCTCATTATATAATTTTAATTATTACCAATATATATGAAATATGTGTCATTAATTAATAGTCTTTTAACTTAGTTTCTTAGTGATGAACTAACCTAAAATTTGGTGACGGAGAAGAAGAAAAATATTGAAATTGTTTATGTCTATTATACCATAATACAATGTGAATATGGTGAAAAATATATAATATCGAGCCTCATTATATAGTTTGAATTTTATATATATATATATATATATATATATATATATATATATATATATATATATATATATATATATATATATATATATATATATATATATATATATATATATATATATATATATATATATATATATATATATATATATATATATATATATATATATGTGTGTGTGTGTGTGTGTGTGTGTGTGTGCGTGTGCGTGCGTGTGTGTGTGTGTGTGTGTGTGTGTGTGTGTGTGTGTGTGTGTGTGTGTGTGTGTGTGTGTGTGTGAAATATGTGTCATTAATTAATAGTCTTTTAACTTAGTTTCTTAGTCATGAAGTAACTTAAAATTTGGTGATAGAGAATAAGAAAAATATGTAAATTGTTTAAATCTATTATACCATAATACCATATGAGTATGATGAATAAATATACTATCGAGCCTCAGTATATAATTTTAATTATTACCAATGAATATGAAATACGTGTCATTAATTAATAGTCTTATAACTTAGTTTCTTAGTGATTAAGTAACCTAAAATTTTGTGATGAGAAGAAGAAAAATGTCGAAATTGTTTATATCTATTATACCATAATACCATATAAGTATGGTGAATAAATATACTATCGATCCTCAGTATATAATTTTAATTAATTCCAATGTATAAGAAATATGTGTCATTAATTAATAGTCTTTTAACTTAGTTTCTTAGTGATGAAGTAACCTAAAATTTGGTGATGGAGAAGAAGTAAAATATTGAAATTATTTAAATTTATTATTATACCATAACAAAATGTGAATATGGTGAACAAATATATTATCGAACCTCATTATATAATTTGAATTATTACCAATGTATATGAAATATGTGTCATTAATTAATAGTCTTTTAACTTAGTTTTTTAGTCATTAAGTAAGCTAAAATTTGGTGATGGAGAAGAAGAAAAATATTGAAGTTGTTTACATCTATTATACCATAATACCATATGAATATGATGAATAAATATAATATCGAGCTTCAGTATATAATTTTAATTATTACCATAATACCATATGAATATGCTGAATAAATATAATATCGAGCTTCAGTATATAATTTTAAAAACAAACACTTTGTATGCGTTCTCAACTGATACGAGAATCATTACAAAGTTTGTCGTATTTAGGCATTTTCAAAATATTTTCAAAACACATACACGAAAGTATTTTCAAAAAAAAGTGAAATAAGCGATTAAGAGCTCGTATATAACTACAGATGAAAAGGGTTTTAACACCTTCCTTTTTCATAACCTACCCCCTGAAATCAGAAAATTCTAAAAGGTCTTTCCTGTTCTTTTCACACTTTCTTTATTGGATAAAAGAAAAGTCGATGGCGAATATTGCTATCCACGTATTTACGATAAATTGCAAAAACAAGTCGGTTCCCCCACCGTATTACACATCCTTACAAGTTTCCTTCAATGACCGAACGATGACCCTACGTTGTCCCTTCACATCTAATGGATAAGGCTACCTACCAACTAATAGTATGGATAGCACTATCTCTAAAAGAGAATAAAAAATAACAAGAACGACTTTGAGTGGGTAGGATACTTTTAATCGCTTGCTCACAAATGTTTCTCACAACTACTTTTCACACATTAATTTCAAAACAATTATTTTCAAAATACCTTGTACGTGTTCTTGAGGACTGATACAAGAACCATTATAAAGTTCGCCTTACATCGGTGGATTTCAAAATATTTTCAAAAAAATACACGCACAAAAAAAGCAAATTTTCAAAGTGAGTTAAGCGATTAAGAGCTCGTAGATAACTATAGATGAAAAGGATGCTAACACCTTCCTTTTTCATAACCTGCCCCCCGGGCTCAAAATCTTCAAGTTCTTTCCTGTTCTTTTAACCATTTCCTTATTGGATAAAAGAAAAGTGGGTGGTGACTCTTGCTATCCGCAACATTTGTGATAAAATCCAAAACAAGTCAGTTATCCCACCGTATTATAGTGACAACATATTATTTAGAGACCGTTTGGTCGAAATTAGTATAAATAGGGGTCTTAGTGTTAGGATTCAGTGTGTTCACATCTTTGTACAAAATACTCAAAATTACTTAAAGTACCGGTGTTAGAGAAACGAGTTTGTAAGAATATACGTATGATGTACCAATTTTATGTTTATTGTTATCCAACTTTAATTGAAAGCTTTATACATTCCTTTAAATTTCAGTCGAAATATCTTTACATTCAAGTCTTTTCTTTAAAAGCATTACCTTACTATTTACGAAGTAACAATTGAAATAATCTTTGTCTAAAAGAATGAAGATGTTTTCGAAAACATTCTTCATTTTAAGAATAGAAGTTTTGAGTGAGAATACATGTACTTAGGATCTATTTGGTTAATCCTGCAAGTTACCATTTTTATTCGATTTGAAAGACCAACGATTATTTACCAAATTTCATGGTGAACACTTACATTACATGCCAGCAAAAACTATGTAATATAAGACTGACTATTAAACTTGGACATTATTTTTCACACCCTTAGTGGTAGTGAAACATCTTATACAAATTCAAAAATATCCATCTAATTTTGGAAGTATAACTTTGAACGTACTAATTTATACCAAATCAATGCATAACTAAGAAACACCTACATTTTGTCATAATTTAGTTTGCAAATGCATCTTTAAAATAACATCGTGTGCATTCTATCTATTCATAACTGAGTTACACTCTCATTTTGTCATAGTTTAGTCTGAAAGTGCATCCCCGGTCATCCTTTAGGTAGTAAATCTTTATATTTTTTTAAAAAATAAAATGATGTAATAGATCATATATTATAACTATAATATTATAATAATTTTTTATTAATAAACCATATACTATTCTAATAATATGAAAGTTCATATATAAATGAATTAACCTAGAATCTATAATACAATTAAAATAACAATTACACATTGTCCATAATATCTAATACAAATACTATCCCATTGGTTATATCAGACCTATTTTCCTTTGGTCTAGGAATGTAAATGGATATCCATGGAGACAGATACTTTGATATCTGTATTCCATCCATTAGATAAATATGATATCCATATTTATTAGGGTATCTGCTAAGCGAGTAATCTGTGAGTTATAAGATATCCACAGATATTTACAGATATCTATGGAAAACATTTTTTTCTAAAATTATTATTTTTTTAAATATTTTCAATTTCTTTTAAAAATACAAAATGTTATTATCACATAGCATCCATACAATTCGCTCTTAATTTAACAACAAATTTTTAACATATTAGTTTCCTTCTTTTTAACCAAAACATAATAACATGCAAACATATAATATCCATACATTTTATTTTTAGCCAAAACAAATAAAATATATTGTGATTTTTACTTATGGTGAAAGAGAAGACAATCGAGGAGTATGAAGGAAGGTGCTAGTTAGACAGAGGAAGGGTGGTACTGTTTTGTTAAACGGTAGAATAATTTAAGTGAGGTATGGAGTATTGAAGAAGCTTACATATGAAATAGTCAAATAGGATTTGTATGGACTGTGAAATGTTTTCTTCTAAGAAAATTTGAAGAAAAAAATATAAGAAGACTAATTTTTTTAAAAGATGAAAAGACAAGGTGTAATAAACTAATGATATTGAAATAAATTTTATAATTTATTAATGGATACGGATATCCGTAGACACAAGTATCATTAAACTTGCATCGATATCCATTAACAAGCATGTATTTAAATATCCATATATTTTATCAGTGGGTATCCATTAAATTATCCGCTTCATATCCGTGACAGATTTTATCCGAAGATATCTGTGGGTATGGATTTGTTGCCATCCCTACTTTGGTCCTTCTTGTATTGTACTGTCGTTCATGTCTTAGATAGATGACATCTATAATGGTCCTCCCATAAGTGCTTTCGGAAAAGTCTTATCTCTCTTTATACCCGCCCATGCAAGATTCATAATACGACAACATGCAAGTAACACCTCAGCGATATTATCTGCCCTAGCTTGGTCATCCTTTAATATATTCTAGTGAGTTGGAATAGGTGGATCTCCTTGAGCATATGGTGTCATGTCCTTACACTCTGAAATACCACTATATGTATTCAAATGTACTATTTCATTTTCTATGACCTACGACACCTCCTACTTTAGTCGGTACCAGATCATTAAGGAAATTATCATATATGACATCTATATCTCTTTGGGGCATAGTGTAATGCCCGTAATTTAATTAATTATTTAATTAAATTATTTTTAGAATATTTATGAAGATGTGTTTTAATTAATAGGATTTATTTTATTAAGTGGAGAAATAATATTAGAGATATAATATTATGTGGTGAAATAATATTAAAAGTGTAATATTATTTAATGTGGGCTTATTTTGGGAGAGTAGAAGTAATAAGGGGGTGTGTTAGTTTTAAGCCCAATAAGGAATAATATAATAATAGGGTTATTTTATTATTTGTTAGAAGGAATAGAAAGAAAGAAGCAGTAGAAGAATAAGGATTTGGAAGAGAACGTGCAAGCTGCTAGAGAAGTGGAAAACGGCAAGCACGAGAATTTAACCGGAATTGTAGAACGACCTTCAATCCAAGGTAAGGGTGGGGTTCTAACTCTATAATTGGGTTTATGATGATTGGTATGTGGTATTAGTGATGATTGTTGTCTTGTTCTTGAATTGGATGTATATGATGATGTATGATGAAGATTTGATGAATTTTAGATGGATATTGATGTCATGATGTTGTTTAATTGATGTAGAATTATCAGATGATTATAGGTGATGAATTGTCATGAAAATATTAAGTTTTAGGGCTTTAATCGTGAATCCCATAGTGAGATACAGGGAAGAAAATGTTGAATATAGCAGTAATGGAAATGCAGAATTATGCTGGAATGATATCAGGCGCTACTGTATTAGAATTACTGAATTAATTTCGAGAATAGAATTTGTTAATACTGTTCTTAAATGGATCGATATCAGGCGAAGAATTAGAATAATAGGATGAACAGAAAATAGCAGTTCTGATGCTAGACGTAGGTGTTAGAAGTTGCATGGTCTAGTGAAAGGTGGAAATTCTGATGTTAGAAGTTGCGTTGAATTACTAGAAAATAGAAGTTATAACGTTAGGAGTTGTATGGGTTAGAAGCTATGCAGTCAGAGGACGGTGATGACCAGAAGTTGTATCTGGTCAGAGGTTGCACTAGTCAGAAGATGGCATTAGTCAGAAGATGTGATGATCATAAGTTATACCTGGTTAGAAGATGGGGTTAGCGAGAAGTTGAGATGATCAGAAGTCGCATCTGATCAGAGGTTGCAGTAGTCAGAAATTATAATAGTCAGAAGATTGTGTCGCCCCAAAGTTGCGTCATCAGAAGTCGTGTATTTAGAAATAGCGTTGGTTAGAGGTTGCATGGTCAGAAGTTGGATGGCCTTTGTGTTGTTTTATACAGAGCGATGAACGTTAGATGCTTAGAAGCTGTTGTTTGAGCTATAACAGTAGGAATGTGTCGGTCTTGACGTTAGAGTTACAGAATGACAGTGTTGATTTTACTGTGGAAATTAAAATACTGTTGAGTTATAAATGAGAAGTAATTAATAAATAAATGATGTTTGATGATTTATAAATAAATGACGTTTGATGAATTATTTTGATTATTTGAGATGTTATTTTGAGATGTTTTGAGATGACAGTTTGAGATGTTTTTATATGATAATTTGAGATGATAATTTGAGATATTTTAAGATGATTTGAGATGTTGTTAACTTGGGTGTTATCATTACATGCATGGTTGTGTCGCATACATTGCATTTTTTTGAGATGAAACTTATGCTCATTGAGATGGCCTGGATTGGAAAACTTTGAGAGGAAGGCTATGCGTTGTTGTTGCTTCTATTAATTGGCAAATTTTTGAGATGGGAGTTCTGCTCCAATGTTACCACATGCATTTACATAGTATTGAGTCACATTATATGATTGTTTAGAGAAGTGTATTTTGATGTTGATGAATGCGTGTATGCGTTGTAATTATTGTAGATTATGAGATGAGAAGTGGTGATGTTATTGATCTAATTTAATATATTAATTATCATGCGCTTTATTATAATTTTAGATATCTCACCCCTTCTGTTTGAATGTTGCCCTTATGTTGGTAACGTGCAGGTAATCGAGAGTGAAGGCTGTATTCCTTCAATAGTTCGAGTCGGTGTCATTGCTCTGATATGTAACACTCGGGGGGATGAATGCTTGTTGTTTTTGCTTGTTGATCTCAGTTGTTGAACTTTAATTTGATTATTATTAAATTATGTGATGTTTAGAAGTTGTTGTTTTGTTGTTAGAGATGATATTAAGAATTCCGCTGCGTAGATGTTGAATTATTTAATTATAGATGCTATGATGACGGTTCACCCGATGTTTTAAAAAGTGTTATATATCCACGATGAATGCAATGAATTTGTTAGAAGAATTTGTGATGTCCCGATTCATTTGTATGATTGAAATTTTATAACTCTGATTTATTTTGCATAATTGCTTGGGGTAAAATTGGGGTGTTACAAAGTTGGTATCTGAGCAAAAGGTTGGTCTGACCTTGTCGTCGAGTCGTAGTTGTCTAACAGACGAGTATTGTTATTTGAGTTCTAATCTTTTTTTATGTTGTAGTGAGAAGTTGAGATGGATGGAAGGAATGATGCTGCTCTTGCTGCTGCTTTAGAAGCAATGGCTCATGCGATGGAAAATCAGCTGAATATTGACGGGAATGCTGGATCTCGTAGCTTGACGACCTTCTAGAGAGAGAATCCACCTACGTTCAAAGGAAAGTATGATCCTGATGGAGCATTGGAATGGTTGAAAGAGATTGAGAGGATCTTCTGTGTGATGGACTGCACTCCAGCGCAGAAGGTTCGTTATGGGACTCATATGCTAGCAGTCGAGGCTGATGACTGGTGGCTAGAGACTTATTAGAAGTTAGAAGCTGCAGGTGAGAATGTAACATGGGATGTGTTTCGTAGGGAGTTTTTGAGAAAGTATTTTCCTGAAGATGTCAGTGGTAAGAAGGAGATTGAATTCCTTGAGCTGAAGTAAGGTAGTATGTCTGTGGTTGAGTATGCAGCCAAGTTTGCTGAGTTGGCCAAGTTTTATCCGCGTTACACTGAGGAAAATGCTAAGTTTTCAAAGTGTATTAAGTTTGAGAATGGGTTGCGCCCGGAGATTAAGAAAGCAGTTGGATATCAGAAAATCTGTGTCTTTGCTGATTTGGTTGATAGCTGCAAGATTTTTGAGGAGGATAATAATGCTCATTACAAGATTATTAGTGAGAAGAGGGATAAGCACCCACAAAATCATGGTAAGCCTTATGATGCCCCAGCTGGTAAGGGTAAACAGAGAGTTGCTCGTGGTCAGAGGACTAGTGGGGGAGATGCTCCTGCTGGTGTGGTTTGTTTTAAGAGTGGGAAACCTGGACACAAGAGTAATGTGTGCGCTACTGAAGTGAAGAGGTGTTTCCGTTGGGGCAAGAACGAACATGTTGTATCTGAGTGTGAGCACAAGAGTGTGGTTTGGTTCAACTGTAAAGAAGAAGGGCACATTGGTAGTCAGTGTCTGAAATCGAAGAAGGCTCAGTCAAGTGGTAAAGTGTTTGCTTTGGTTGAGGATCAGACAGCTGCTGAGGACGGACTTATTAGAGGTACATGTTTCATTAATATTACTCCTATCATCACTATTATTGATACCGGTGCTACACATTGTTTTATTATTGTTGATTATGTTGAAAGATTAGGTCTTGTGTTGTCTTCTTTAAATGGGGAAATGGTCATCGATACTCCAGCCAAGGGGTCGGTGACTACTTCATTTGTATGTGCTAAGTGTCCCTTGTCGATCTTCGATAGAGACTTTGTTGTTCATTTGGTATGTTTACCGTTAAGAGGTATGGATGTAATTCTGGGTATGATCTGGTTAGAGCATAACTGTGTCCATATTAACTGTTATGACAAGTCTGTGAAGTTTTCTACTCCTGAAGAAGAGGAAGATGGTATGTTGTCTACTAGACAGTTGAGGAAGTTGATACAAGAGGAAGTACAAATGTTTTTATTGATGGCGTTGCTATCTGTAGAGACTCAAGCTATAATTGAGGAATTGCAGGTGGTGTGTGAATTTCCTGAAGTTTTCCCTGACGAGATTCTTGATGTACCGCCAGAGAGGGAAGTTGAATTTACAATTGATCTTGTACCTGGTACCAGACTTGTGTCTATGGAACCATATAGGATGTCTGCGTCTGAATTTTCAGAGTTAAAGAAGCAATTGGAAGAGTTACTTGAGAATAAGTTTGTAAGACTAAGTGTATTACCGTGGGGTGCTCCAGTGTTGTTAGTGAAGAAGAAAGATGGAAGTATGAGGCTTTCTGTTGATTATAGACAGTTGAATAAAGTGACGATTATGAACAAATATCTTCTTCCAAGAATAGATGACTTGATGGACCAATTAGTGGATGCTCGTGTGTTTAGTAAGATTGATTTGAGGTCAGGTTACAATCAGATTAAAGTGAAAGATGAAGATATTCAGAAGACGAATTTCAGAACGCGTTATGGACATTACAAGTATTCGGTGATGCCTTTCGGTGTTACTAATGCATCGGGAGTATTCATAGAATATATGAATCGTATCTTTCATACTTATTTGGATCGATTTGTAGTGGTGTTCATTGATGATATTTTGATTTACTCTAAGTCAGAAGAAGAGCATGTTGAACATTTAAGAGTAGTATTGCAAGTTTTGTAAGATAAGAAGTTGTATGCCAAGCTGTCCAAGTGTGAATTATGGATGAAAGAGGTTAGTTTTCTTGGTCATGTGATTTCAGGTAGTGGCATTGTTGTAGATCCATCGAAGGTTGATGTTGTGTTGCAATGGGAAACCCCAAAGTCAGCTACCGAGATCAGAAGCTTTTTGGGATTAGCTGGTTATTATAGAAGGTTTATCGAAGGGTTTTCTAAGTTGTCACTCCCGTTGACTAAGTTGACTTGTAAAGGTAAAGCGTTTTTGTGGGATGTTTAATGCGAAGAAAGTTTTACAGAATTGAAGAAGAGGCTGACGTCGGCTCCGATTTTGACATTGCCTAATCCAGGAGAGCCTTTTGTGGTGTATTGTGATGCTTCTAAGATGGGTTTAGAAGGTGTGCTTATGTAGAATGGTAAGGTAGTTGCTTATGCATCTAGGCAGTTAAGGACTCATGAGAAGAACTATCCTACGCATGATTTAGAGCTTGCTGCTGTTGTTTTTGCATTGAAGATTTGGAGGCATTATCTTTATGGTTCTAGATTTGAAGTGTTTAGTGACCATAAGAGTTTGAAGTACTTGTTTGATCAGAAAGAGCTGAATATGAGGCATCGAAGATGGTTGGAATTGTTAAAGGATTATGATTTCGGTTTGAATTATCATTCAGGAAAGGCGAATGTGGTAGCTGATGCGTTGAGTCGAAAGACTTTACATATGTCAGCAATGATGATTAAAGAGTTGGAATTGATTGAGCATTTCAGAGATATGAGCTTAGTTTGCGAGGTTACTCCTCCGAGTGTTATGTTGGGTATGTTGAAGATTAATAATGAATTTCCAGACAGTATCAAAGGAGCTCAGAAGTTGGATGTGAAACTGGTAGATTTGCTGGTTGGGATTGATCAATCTGAGAACAATGATTTTAAGCTAGATGCGCAAGGTGTGTTGAGATTTCGTAACTGGATTTGTATTCCTGATGATGCTGAGATAAAGAAAGTGATACTTGAAGAGAGTCATAGAGGTAAGTTGAGTATTCATCCAGGAGCTACAAAGATGTATCAAGATTTGAAAGGTTTGTTTTGGTGCCCTGGGATGAAGAGTGATGTGGCTCGTTTTGTGTATGCATGTTTGACTTGTCAGAAGTCGAAAGTTGAACATCAGAAGCCTGCAAGATTGATGCAACTGTTGGAAGTTCCAGAATGGAAATGGGATATCATTTCAATGGACTTTGAGACAGGATTGCCTAATACTTTAAGATGGCATGATTCGATTTGGGTGATTGTTGATAGGCTTACGAAGTCAGCTCATTTTATTCCTATTAACATCAGTTTTCCAGTGTCGAAGTTGGCTGAGATTTATACTAGTGTAATTGTGAAGTTGCATGGTATTCCTTTGTGCATTGTGTCAGATAGAGATCCAAGATTTACTTCTGATTTTTGGAAGAGTTTTCAAGAAGCATTGGGTTCTAAGCTGAGATTGAGTTCAGCGTATCATCCTCAGATAGATGGTCAGACTGAACGGACGATTCAATCGTTGGTTGATTTGCTGAGGGCATGTGTTCTTGAGCAGAGAGGTTCGTGGGATACTTATCTTCCTTTGATAGAGTTCACGTATAATAAAAGTTACCATTCTAGTATTAGAATGGCACCTTTTGAAGCGTTGTATGGTCGAAGATGTAGAACTTCGTTATGTTGGCATGAATCTGGTGAAAGTGTAGTACTTGGACCTGGACTTGTCAGTGAGACTACTGAGAAGGTGAAGTTGATTCGAGAAAAGATGAAAGCTTCACAAAGTAGACAGAAGAGTTATCATGACACGCGAAGGAAAGATTTAAAATTTCAAGCTGGTGATCATGTGTTTTTGAGAGTTACACCTGTGACTGGTGTTGGGCGTGCGTTGAAGTCTAAGAAGCTCACTTCTCGTTTTATTGGACCATATCAGATTTCGGAGAGAGTGGGGAATGTTGCCTATAGAGTGGCTTTATCGCCTAATCTTTCGAATTTGCATTATGTGTTTCATGTGTCGCAACTTAGGAAGTATATTTCAGATCTATCTCATGTGATTCATATGGACGATGTGCAAGTACGGGATAATCTTACGGTGGAGAAGATGCCTGTACGGATCGCGGATCGAGAAATGAAGACTATTAGGGGCAAAGAGATTGCCTTGGTTAGAGTGGTTTGGCTAGGAGCTGCTGGTGAAAGCATGACTTGGGAGTTGGAGAGCAAGATGCGAGACTCTTATCCTGAATTGTTTGCTTGAGGTAAATTTTCGAGGAGGAAAATATTCTAAGTGGGAGAGAGTTGTAACGCCCGTAATTTAATTAATTATTTAATTAAATTATTTTTGGAATATTTATGAAGATGTGTTTTAATTAATAGGATTTATTTTATTAAGTGCAGAAATAATATTAGAGATATAATATTATGTGGGGAAATAATATTAAAAGTGTAATATTATTTAATGTGGGCTTATTTTGGGAGAGTAGAAGTAATAAGGAGGTGTGTTGGTTTTAAGCCCAATAAGCAATAATAGAATAATAGGGTTATTTTATTATTTGTTAAAAGGAATAGAAAGAAAGAAGCAGTAGAAGAATAAGGATTTGGAAGAGAATGTGCAAGCTGCTAGAGAAGTGGAAAACGGCAAGCACTAGAATTCAACCGAAATTGTAGAGCGACCTTCAATCCAAGGTAAGGGTGGGGTTCTAACTCTATAATTGGGTTTATGATGATTGGTGTGTGGGATTAGTGATGATTGTTGTCTTGTTCTTGAATTGGATGTATATGATGATGTATGATGAAGATTTGATGAATTTTAGATGGATATTGATGTCATGATGTTGTTTAATTGATGTAGAATTATCAGATGATTATAGGTGATGAATTGTCATGAATATATTAAGTTTTAGGGCTTTAATCGTGAATCCCATAGTGAGATGCAGGGAAGAAAACGTTGAATATAGAAGTAATGAAAATGCGGAATTATGCTGGAATGATATCAGGCGCTACTGTATTAGAATTACTGAATTAATTTGGAGAATAGAATTTGTTAATATTGTTCTTAGTTGGATTGATATCAGGCGAAGAATTAGAACAATGGGATGAACAGAAAATAGCAGTTCTGATGCTAGACGTAGGTGTTAGAAGTTACGTGGCCTAGTGAAAGGTGGAAATTCTGATGTTAGAAGTTGCGTTGAATTACTAGAAAATAGAAGTTATGGCGTTAGGAGTTGTATGGGTTAGAAGCTATGCAGTCAGAGGATGATGATGATCAGAAGTTCTATCTGGTCAGAGGTTGCACTAGTCAGAAGATGGCATTAGTCAGAAGATGTGATGATCATAAGTTGTACCTGGTCAGAAGATGGGGTTAGCCAGAAGCTGAGATGATCAGAAGTCGCATCTGATCAGAGGTTGCAGTAGTTAGAAGTTATAGTAGTCAGAAGATTGTGTTGCCCCAAAGTTGTGTCATCAGAAGACGTGTATTTAGAAATAGCGTTAGTTAGAGGTTGTATGGTCAGAAGTTGGATGGCCTTTGCGTTGTTTTGTGCAGAGTGATGAACGTTAGATTCTTAGAAGCTGTTGTTTGAGCTATAACAGTAGGAAAGTGTCGGTCTTGACGTTAGAGTTACAGAATGACAGTATTGATTTTACTGTGGAAATTAAAATGCTGCTGAGTTATAAATGAGAAGTTATTAATGAATAAATGATGTTTGATGATTTATAAATAAATGACGTTTGATGAATTATTTTTATTATTTGAGATGTTATTTTGAGATGTTTTGAGATGATAATTTGAGATGTTTTGAGATGATAATTTGAGATGTTTTGAGATGATAATTTGAGATGTTTTGAGATGATTTGAGATGTTGTTAACTTGGGTGTTATCATTACATTCATGGTTGTGTCGCATACATTGCATTTTTTTGAGATGGAGCTTATGCTCATTGAGATGGCCTGGATTGGCAAAGTTTGAGATGAAGGCTATGCCTTGTTGATGCCTCTATTAATTGGCAAATTTTGAGATGGGAGTTCTGCTCCAATGGTACCACATGCATTTGCATAGTATTGAGTCACATTATATGATTGTTTAGAGAAGTGTATTTTGATGTTGATGAATGCGTATATGCGTTGTAATTATTGTAGATTATGAGATGAGAAGTGGCGATGTTATTGATCTAATTTTATATACTAATTACCATGCGCTTTATTATATTGTTAGATATCTCACTCCTTCTGTTTGAATGTTTCCCTTATGTTGGTAACGTGCAGGTAATCGAGAGTGAAGGTTGTATTCCTTCAATAGTTCGAGTCGGTGTCATTTCTCTGATATGTAACACTTGGGGGATGAACGCTTGCTTTTTTTGCTTGTTGATTTTCAGTTGTTGAACTTTAAATTGATTATTATTAAATTATGTGATGTTTCAAAGTTGTTGTTTTGTTGTTAGAGATGATATTAAGAATTCCGCTGCGTAGATGTTGAATTATTTAATTATAGATGTTATGATGACAATTCACCCGATGTTTTGAAAAGTGTTATATATCCACGATGAATGCAATGAATTTGTTAGAAGAATTTGTGACGTCCCGATTCATTTGTATGATTGAAATTTTATAACTCTGATTTATTTTTTATAATTGCTTGGGGTAAAATTGGGGTGTTACACATAGCAGGAGGAGGAGACACAAAGGGTTATCTTGGAATAACCTGCATATAACGAAACTGGCACATGACTCACTTAGAAAAATATGGATACATCAGACGTGAGTATAAGGTTATATCATTTAATGGACGCGTCTTACGATGATCATCATACCACCAAAAGCATATATCATCTGCTACTATGCAGTCAAGAAACACTCTAAGGGGATCGGTCGACTCATTTCTTATGAGCGGGACGAATGCACAAGCATATGGCATATCCTCAGTGTATTCATCAACAAATGACCAGTCAAAGATGCATGGGAAATGTTGGAGGAACCTGCCTAAAATTGGTACAAATGAATTATTAGTAATGACGTAACACAAGTGTTATGAATATTGTACATAAATATTAAATGATGCAAATATATTACTGTCAACAACATGCAACTAGCTGTCATCTGTCTGGTCTTCCAAAGATAACTTTCAGCTAATTTGAAGTACATGTAAATCAAATAAGCAACATCCCGTTTGTACTCATGAATTCACTCCAAGTCAGTGAATTATTTTAGGTAAACCACATCGACGTAATAGACACTCTTGTCCATAAATATGGATGTGCCGAACAAGTATATGAGGCATGGCCATGCTCTATGGTACATAACATCTTTATCATCACCATCGGCCTGCACTGCCACAACTAAGTGGTATGCATACAAGTTATCTAGGAATTCAAATCTAGCATAGCATTTTTTATGTTTTTTATCTCCTACAAGGCATCCTCTAACTCAACTCTCAAGTAGCTCACCATCATCTATAGTGCATTAGGCCTGGTCATCTTGGAATTGTCTAATTATCTTCCCCAGATTGGGAAATGTAGCAGGTATGACACATCATCCAATGTGATAGACATCTCACATGTGGAATATGAAAAGACGACGTCTCACAATTTCATCTCTCAAATGACATTAACAATATACCATGGTTAGTAGTAGTATATCCGGTCATGCATAAGTCTCGCAGGCTAGATAACTACATGACATCATGAAGTCAATGATCCTCAAGTTGTTGTAGCCTCAAAATATTCTAACCATGGTTGGTGTATTTTAAAGCATTACAGTATTGAAAAAAACTACATCATCGTCAAAAGGTTCAAATATTATAACCCACGAGTTTTAAATAAGAGTTAATATCCTTTTTGGCCTCATACGTTAACTTTGGGGTTCATTTTTGCCCCCTAACTTAAAAATGGTCCATATTGATCCCTTAACTCTTAAAAACATACCATATTAGTTGGTTTCGACTAATTAGTAATGGAAAAACTAAATAATTGGTCGCTAAATATACGAGTTGGACTAACATGGTACATTTTGAAGAGTTAAGAATCCAATATGGAAAAAATTTAAGTTAAAGGACTAAAATGAACCATGAGGTTAATATATAGGACTAATAAGGGTTTAAAGTTAAGTAAGAGAGAAGAAACGACACAAACAATTATCTTGGATCATCCCATAAATCAGGAGTAGTCTGGTCCCTATGCATTTCCAAGGGATTTCCACTATAATCACTTCTAAATCCAAATGCTCAAGCACACAAGCAAGAGACTTCCAAATGCTCAAGCACGCAAGCAAGAAACTTCAATACTCAAGCACACAAGCAAGAGACTTCAGACTCTCAAGCACACAAGCAAGAGACTTCAGATGCTCAAGCAACAAGCAAGAGACTTCTAGCAACCTATCTTACAGATTAATGATTGTTTCAGACTTACACTTAATATACAATAAGAGGTGTAAACAAAATACAACACAAAAGGACTCTAAGACTTAAGAACTTCTAAAAATATACAATTTTTAAGAAGTTCTAAGTTATGATTATACAATTGATTTGACAGAGTAATAACTCTTTGTTTGTCAAGGCGCAAAGTTATGTATTTTCTCCAAGGTTTCAACTTCTTTTATAGAGGAACACAAAAGAGTCATTGGAGAATACTTAAATCATAATGAATCTTTCATATAAGCATCTTAGGAGACTTTAGAAAGCTTCATGGTATGTTTAATTTCGTTGAAGAGCTATTTGAAACTCCTTTGCTACAAGAGGATTTATCAGTTGCATTCCATCCGTCTTTTGCAATTTTTTCCACTAAGTCTTCACGTGATCGAAAGAGGAAAAAATGTCTTTAGAGTCTGATAGTGACATATCAGAGTTTTTTGATCCTTGGGCTTTTAGTGACTTTAGGTTCTGAGTTTTCAGAAGATGATTCTTCGAAAGTTGACTTCACTCAGAATTTGGGATCTTCAGGTTCTGATCCTTGACTAGGTTCAAAGTATGGGTCTTTAGGTTCTGATCCTTTAGATATTTAATTTCTTCAAAAGTAGACCTCCTTCATAAGCTGATTCTTCAGAGTCTAATCTTCAGAATTATCATCTTAAGGCTTTTCTTTGGATGTTTAATGCAGTGTCAAAACTGACTTTACTTCTGAATTTTAATCTATGTTCTTATACACTTGAACAAATGTTAGTATACTTCACTATTCTTTAAATACTTTGTTATCATCAAAATCTAAGAGATATGTGTAATATAGTGGGAGAACTGGCTCATTTTTGCATTTTATCACAAATGTAGCGGATAGCAAGAGTCACCACCGACTTTTATTTTATCCAATAAGGAAAGGGTGAAAAGAACAAGAAAGACCTTCGAGATTATTCTAAGTTCGGGAAGTAGGTTATGGAAAGGGAAGGTGTTAGCACCCTGTTCATCTATAGTTATCTACAGGCTCTTAATCGCTAGCTCACTTTATTTAAAAATGCTTTTGTGTATGTGTTTGAAAATATTTTGAAAAATCCTTAGTGCGGAAAACTTTGTAATGATTCTCGTGTCGTTAAGAATGCGTACAAAGTTTTGTTTTTGAAAATATTTCTGAACAAGGGTTTTGTGTGAAAAATATGTTTTGTGTGAGCAAGCGATTAACAGTATTCTACCTTACTCAAAAGTCTTTCGCATCATTTTCCTCCTCCCTTAGATAGTGATATCCTGCCATTATTTAGTAGGAAGCCCTATCGTTGGATGTGAAGGGACATGCACGGGTCATCGTATAGTCATAAAGGAAACTTGTAGGGCATTTTAGCAATTTACCGTAAGGGAATAAGATTGTTTACCGAAGGCAGCATCGAAGGTTCATCGAGGGACTACGATCTTTTGTATTGGAGGAACTTTTCTAAAGCGTCCCCACGTTCGAGGGACATGACTGTTTTTTGAGGCAACGAGTGAGGTTACCCCAGAGGTAAGTGTGTGAATAGTGATTCAATTCAGTTATTTAATCTTGATTAGGGTTATCTAACGGTTGATTTTAGATCTTCCCATACATGCCTTAATTACTAGCAGTTTTGAGGGAAGCAGTAAAAACAGAAAATAAAGGCCCTACGCTATTACAAAGCTTTGGGAAAGGGGGTACAAACCACAAAATCGAGGGAAAGAAAGAAATCAAAAAACCTTATTTAAGCTATTACATTTTGTAGCAATTACATAATTGGGAAAAAAACTAAATGCAAAAATAATAAAGGTGCGCGAAGATAAAAGAAACGAGAAAATTTGTTTTGTGATTTAAAAAAAAATTATTTGATGATGGATCTAAAAAAACCCTAATTATTTTTAGTTAGAAAAAATAAATTTTAATGATACAACCCTAAAACTAAATTAATTAATTAATTAAAAATTAGGTGAGTTAATTTAATTAAAAAAACCTAAGTCTAAATTGATTTTAATTAATTAAAATAAGTTAATTTAATTGTGTTAAAAAGTAATTAAAACAAAATAATTAAAAAAGAAAAGAATGGGTATGTAAGAAGTAAATCTGGGGGGTGCTAAAAACAAATTGCTAAGCCCAAAGCTGCAAGCCCAAGCTACGAATGATCTAGTGTGGATGGCTCCAAGAGATCCATGATGTGCCTGTAGATCTGGAATGTCAGATCTGATATTGTGAAGATCTGATGGTGATGAGGTGAGGCGCATGGTGAGCGTGATGCATTGGCTTGCAAATGATATGTAACAGAAAATACATGAAAAAATCAAAATACCAGGGGCAGGGATCGAACCCGTACCCTGGTACATTAACGCCTTTGTCATGCTCGCTTCTACCACTGGGGCGGCTTTACATCCTTTAATATAAATAAAACAATAAATATATAATACACATCAGAATATATTTGTCGGAGAGGCGCTAAATCCCTAGCTCCGGTCGTCTTCTCTGACAGCCTGTAATGTACCAAACCTGGAAATTCAAAGCGTTAGTGATCTAAAATGTCCTACTCCCCCTAATTCTAACCCCTTGAATCCAAATATGTGCTTAGTTTGGCTAAAATTTCTTGTATCGTGAGTTTCGAAGCAAAAAACCCTAACTCGGTTTAAGAATGGCAAATCAAGATCCGAATGTCAAAAACTCCATGTAACGACTGCAACATGTTCTGAACATACATATAAATTGACTTCGATGGTTAGAAACATTCAACAATGCATGGAATTAAAAATATATGAATGATTAAAAAAATCAAGAACCGTCCATATCCTATATGCATGATTCAGGCCCTTTGGATTATGGTAACTGATCCAAAGCTACCCTTCAATGTTCCTGGTAGTGAATGGAATGGAGATTTCGAAGTGAGAGGGCTTGTAACAAAAGTTTTGAAGTTTTAGGGTTCTTGAAAATGTTTGGAATATTTTTTTGACAATTTTGATGCAAGGGTTTCTTGTGTAGGGTTTTCTCTTTGATGTCTGAATATATAGAGAAGATTTAGGGCAACCAAATAATGGGCTTGGACTCTTGTAGTAAGATATAATTTTATCTTATTTTATTTTATATTATTAATGAATTAAATAAAAAATAATTAAAATAATTAAAATAAAACAAGTCCAAAGGGTATATGAATGAATTATGAGGTGTATTAAGAGTATAAGACACGTTTAGACTCTTAAACCATGGCCCAATAGCCCAAAATATCAAGCTTGCTCATTTTGAACTTCATGCATTTGCTCAAAATTTCCCAACTTGCAACGGTCATAACTCACTCAATATTTATCTTTTGAAGGTGATCTTGGTACTTTGAAAATATTAATATGTCCTTTACCACCTCTATGTTGATCATTTTTGCTTTTGAAGACTTTATCTTAATGTAAGTTACCTTGACAAAAAGTGTCATTTTGTTAACTTTAGAAATGACCTGTAATGCATTGACCCATATCTCTCAAATAAAGTATTTTTCGGACTTGAGCTTAAAGAGAAAAAGTTGTAGATAATTGAATTTCCTTCAAAATGAGCTTTGGTTGGGGAAAATCTGATGAAGCATGTGAAATTTATGCTTGGTCAAAGTTCAGTTGACTTCTCCTAAGGAAACCCTAATTTGGCAACTTTTGACTTTTGATGATTTGAGGGATTTTCTTGAGGAATCATAATCAACCATTGATCAAATGATTGATATCACTTCATAATGTTAATGTTAACCATAAATCTTGAGGTTTGACTGTATATTCACCACAATTGACTTTTTATCCAATATAGTTGATTTTAAACCATCTGAGCAATTGACTGAGCAAACTTATAATGCAAGGCATGAAACTTGGAATGTGCATTCTTGAATTCATATGAGGAACCATGAAAACCACTTGAGACCTTTGAAATCCAATCTTCTTTGATAAAAACAAAACCCTAGTTATGGACCCATTGCTTAGGAGGAGAACTTGTCTGATCAATTCTTGAACAACCTTGAGCATTTGAGGACCTTTGGAGAATGTCCTAAAGAAAAATGGGAGGGAAATTTTGGTTATAACAAAGGGCCCTATTCAATCTTCTTAAACCTGAAGAGTTAGTTTCACATGTCCTACATTCGTGACTTGAAGGTAGAAGGCGATTGAACACTTAAGTGCCCAGAAATTTTCACTCGCCTCTTCACGAAGTAACATTGTTGGTTGATTATATCGGGAATGGGCTTAAAGATTCCATTTGGAGTGCTGATGGAGAGATGTCAGAGATGAGCTTATAGATGCCATCCAGAGTAACTGTTGATAGGAATATCAGAATAAGTCTAAGCCTGAATTTGTCTTAGAAGATGTATTTGGAATGAGTCTACTCCCGACTTTGTCCAAAAGAATATCAGAGTGCATCTACGCTTGATTTCATCTGAATGATCTATAAGAATGAGTCTACGTTCGACTTTTTCTAGAAGATACATTTGGAATTAGTCTACGCCCGACTTTGTCCAAAAAGAATATCAGAATAAATGTACGCTCAATTTTGTCTGAATGATATACTAGAATGAGTCTACGCTCGAATTTGTCTAGAAGATATGTTTGGAATGAGTCTACATTCGACTTTGTCCAAAAGAATTTTAGAAGGAATATACGCTTGATTTCATCTTAACTAGAAGATGTCTATGCCCGACCTCAACTAGAAGAGGTATCAGAAAGAGTTTATGCCTGACTTTTTCCAAAAAGAGTATCAGAAATAAATCTACAATTGATTTCATCCAAACCAGAAGATGTCTACGCCCGACTTCAACTAGAAGAGGTACCGAAAAGAATTTACGCCTGAATTTTTCTAAATAAGAGTATCAGAAGAAGATCGGCGCTTGATTTCCTCTGAATGATGTACTAAAAGATGTATACGCCTGACTTTATCTAGAAGAGATATTTTTTAGAATGACTCTCTGGGGAAAGTGTTTAAGTAGCTACTTGTCAGATTTAGTCTCTGAGGGGAATTTTTTGATCATATAAATAGTCACATAATCTTTTTTAGGAATTACTCTACGACCTTTTAGAAAATTGTTGATGATGTTCGTATGTTTGTTAACTTTACCTGAAAAGATAGAGTTAGTAGTTATGCAATGTCATGATGTATGTAGTGCATTGCGTAATGATGTTCTCAAAATAGATGAGTATGTGCTATATGCATTTAGTAGTATAACATTCTTGATCGGGAATATAAATCTCGGACTACTGCTGGGGATGAAGAATATGTGTGATCTTCAATCTTGTCATAAAATTCCTTTGCTAGGATCCGACTTGCTGTTTGAGAAAACTCCGTCGGTTTTTGCCTGATTTTTGCCAGAACCCTTTTGGTTCACCAGAATGCCCTTATTTTTTTCTAGGCCAGTCAACCTAGTGGGTCGTTTTCATGCGTAGTATCTTTTAACTCTGTTCGTGTTCATAGGGTGTGGAAGATCTTCACCGTCCATGGTGGTAAGTATGATTGCGCTGCCCGAAAATACCTTCTTGACTATAAATGTCCCTTCATAGGTGGGAGTCCATTTGCCTCTGGGGTCACCTTGTGGTAGGATGATGTGCTTTATTACCAATTCACCAGCCTGATATACTCGACGCTTGATCTTTTTATTGAAAGCTTTGATCATACGCTTCTGATACATCTGACCGTGACAAATAGCCGCAAGCCTCTTCTTGTCAATCAAATTCAATTGGTCCAGCCTAGTATGAATCCATTTGTCTTTGTCCAAGTCTTCATATTTCATAACTCTCAAGGAAGGAATCTAAACTTCGATATGTAAGACAACTTCCATACCATAGACCAGAGAGAATGGGGTTTCACAAGTTGATGTCTGAGCTAAAGTGCGATAGCCATGAAGAGAAAATGGTAACATCTCGTGGTAATCTTTATATGTCACTGTCATCTTTTGTATAATCTTCTTGGTGTTCTTGTTGGCGGCTTGCACTGCGCCATTCATCTTCGGTCGTTACAGAGAAGAATTGTGGTGGTTGATCTTGAACTGCATACAGAGTTCCATGATCATAGTGTTTTTAAGATTGGTACCATTATCTATGATAATCCTTTTAGGGATGCCATACCAGAAGATAAGGTTATGTTTAATGAACTGGGCAACCACATTCTTAGTAACAGAGACAAATGAGGTGATTTCAACTCACTTTGTGAAGTAATCAATGGCGATGAGAATGAAGCGGTGTCTGTTGGAAGTAGTAGGTTTGATCTCTCCAATCATATAAATCCCCCACATTGCAAATGGCCAAGAAGCAATTAAAACATTCAGAGGTACTGGAGGTACATGTACTTTTTCAACATAGATCTGGCACTTGTGACAAGTTCTTGAGTGGTGATGACATTCAGCTTCCATAGTCGACCAATAGTAACCCGCTCTCAGAATTTTTGTAGCCATAATATGTCCACTAGAATGAGTACCAAAGATACCTTCATGCATATCTTACATAAACGTTTCTGAATCAAAACCAGTGGTTCTAACGCAAGGAATTGGTAGAACGACCGTGTCCTGTTCATGATTTTTTTCATATTCATGTATCATGATTCATGCATTATTTTCAAATTTTAATGTTTGGTTTGTATTCAGTTAATCATTCTAAAGCTAACCGTGCCCTTTAATTGGATTTTCGTGCCTTATATGCAAAATCACCATTGAAGCTTTCTAGGTTTTCAGAAACCTTGAATTGGGGATTTTGGCTTACGGTAAAATCAGAACACGAGGCTTGCACCATTAAAATCGTGACGTTCCAAGGAGTCCAAAACATCCATCGCGTTGTTTTTATATTTTGTTAATTCCTAATCGCTATTTTTGTGCTTGTTATTTAGTGGGGGTTTAAAACCCCCGCTATTCAATTTGTTTTTGTTTCAGGTACAGCAAACCATTGGAGAAGATGGTGATGTGTAGGCCAACGATTGGCGCATTTGAATTTCGCGCGGAAAAATATCACTAACCATCGTTTTGACTGATATTGTTTATTTGTTATATTATAAACAAAGCGCGTAGTTGGATCTAGTGGCAAGGCGTTGAGTTGGTAACCTCTGGGACCTGGGTTCGATTCCCAGGTCCCCTCCCTTTCTCTATATTATTTTGCTAACCATATTCCTATGTAGCTCGCTTCCAGAGGTTCATCATACGTCCACAATCTCAGCATGCCACATGTCCCAGAGCGTCCATCCAAGGGCCCAGACCTGATGAACATCATACTCACCAGTCAACGCGTACACACGCTTCCAGGAAAAGTCAAAAGGACCAGGGTTTCAATGGGCCAGAATTGCTGAATCATACCTCCAAATGGGCCTACAAACCCCCCATGTTTGCCTTCTTCTCTCTATTTCTTTTATATTTTTTTAGTTATTTTAATTCTTTTCTCTATTTTATTTAATTCCATCAATATTTTTCTTTTAATATAAAAATAATAAAAATCAGAAAAGACAAAAAATAAAATATATTTGATTTAATATTTTTTTTGTAAATAAATCTTATTAATTAATTTAGTCTTAATTTTAGGTTTAAATCTTAATGTTTTTTAATAAACTTAAAAATTGTGGAATTAGGGTTTAATTACTTTTATCTTTTTCTCCTTTTCTTTTATCATCACTAATTATTAATTATTATTTTTTGTAAATAAAATTGTATTAATTAATTAGGTTAACTTTAGGTCTAATTTTAATATTTTCTTTAATAAATTAAAAATAGCTAGAATTAGGTTTAAATTCCATAATCTTCTCATTAAAAATCCATAAATACAAAAAAAACTCCAAAAATCTTTTCTTTTTTTATTTTAATTTAATTAATTTGTTAATCGTAATTTAATTTCATTAAAAAGGGGTCCAACGCCTTCGCTTTCGATTATTAGTTCGTTTCGCGCTTTTATTTCCTTTCTTATAATATTCATGTAATTCTCCCGAAGCCATGTAAATCAGACATTTATATTTCTCGCACTTTATTTTATTTTCAAATCGGGTCCTGGATTAAATTTGGCGATGTGGACCCGCGCCTTTGTAATAGCGTAGGAATTTTAATTCTCGCATCTTTTAAACTATTAACTATTGCATGAAAGAATGAATGTCAAAATAAAAGCAACGCGTAGATCACCCACGACATGAACAAGATAAATGCAAATGAACATGACACACAAATCACACACCACCCCTAGGGTACGCCTCACTGTTGCCTTGCCCCTCGAAAGGTGATCGTCGAGTAGAGGATGTTTTAGTAAGTCCTCATGATCCAGGAACCTGGCATGAGGGTAGCTTCTAAGGTATCTTCCTATTGCTCCGGTGATCACCATGTCCCGAACCTTCGAATTGACCCGAACACCTCCAACGGTGGTGCTACCTACCTCTTAATGGTGGGATGGCACTACTTTAAGGACATTTACACAGACGAATTCCTTAGGGTAGGTAGACGACTCTAGATACTTGCTCTAATTTCAAAACAAATCAAAAATACATTTCACACCGACACCTTTTCAAAAAAGCTTTCGAAAGCAATTTTTCAAACACTCTTGAGGACTGATACAAGAGTCGAACTGAAATTTTCAAAGAAACTTTTTCAAACCCACTCACCTTGAAAAGCAAACAAACAATTTTGAAAACATAATGAGCAAGTACCTAAGAGCCCATGTGTTGTACCCCAAAATTTTCCCTCCCATATTCTTCAAAATTTGCCAAGTCAATGCTTCAAAATTCCCCAAGGGTTGCACAGTTCAAGGGCCTCCTAACAGTCAAGAATTAGGGTTTTGGTTCTGACAAAGAAAATGAAGTTTTCAAGGGTCCAATCAAGTCCCACATGCCTATAAACATGGTCAATCATCCTCATACCAAGTTTCAAGACTCACAGCACAAAATTGCACAGTCAAAAACCCTAATTGCGCTACAGTCAACTGTAGGGGCAAAATGGTCATTTGACAGTCAAAAGTTCAAAATTTTGGTCAACATCTCATTTTGAAGCCACAAACATCATTTGATCAATGCTTGATCATGATTCTCAAAGCTTGGCTCAAAAAGTCTCAAGATGCAAAAGTTTCCATATTTGGACAGTTGGAAAAGTCAACTGTAACTTGACCAAGGCATAACTTCCACATGTATTATCAGAAAAATTCCACCCAAAGCTCATTTTGAAGAGAATGACATTTCCTACAACTCCTCTTCACACTTCAAGTCCAAGAAATGCTTTCACAAAAAATTATCAATTTCAACATTATAGGTCATTTTCAAAAGTCAACAAAAAGGGACTTTAAGTCAAAGGCCATAACTTGAGATTGGTAAATCAAAATTACATGGGACCAAAGGAATTGGTTAGAGGACTCAAAGACCTTTCCAAAATTTCCAAGAACATGAGCAAAGCTTAAAAATTGAGCAAGTTATGCCTTGTGGAAGTTGGGAAATGTTTAGGTATTTTGAAAAGTCAACTTTGCTTCAAATGTCCTAAAATTGCTAATGGGCCTCTTTTTCTTCCAAGATTGATCATCCAAGGCATGGACACGACCATTTGGCCCAAAGGGAAGTTTTTCATCATTTTTATTTATTTATTTGGATTTTTAATGACTAATAATTCATTTAATTTAAATAAATATGTGGAAAATACTAAACCTAAGCAATCAAATCTTTTTATGCATGAAATAGTCTTAAGAATTTGTGCACTATCTGATTTAGAAAGAATCAAGTCAATTGGCCATGATTGGAACCAAGTTTGCATGAAAAAGATTGGAAAATATTTTGCCATGAAAATCAATATCCATTCCATCAATGCTTTGATTCTTTGGACAAAAAAAGCCAACCCTAATCATTCCATACATAAGCATGAAGCCAACCCTAATGCCAAGAACCAAAAAGCTGCGCCAGAAATCCGTAACCAAACTTGAGTTTTTTGACAAAAATTCCAATACTGAAAACTAGGTTCTAGGGCGATTCAAGCCAAAATAATTGTTCCATTGGCTTGCTGAGACTTCAAGGAAGGAGTCTGAATCGAAATCATAGCTTGAAACATCAAGAATTGGTAGTTATAACTCAAACTGTTTTCAATAATATGCATATTCGTGTTTTGATTTTCAAGCATTCTCATGGCATTTTATTTATGGATTTATACTAATTGGATGATTCTGAAGCTAACCCTATAATTTGATTGAGTTTTTGTGCACTATTAGATATTTCACCATTGATGCCAACTAGGGTTCTTCAAGCTTCGAATTGGGTATTCTTATATACTGTAAAATTGGGACTTCCCAATACCATGATCAAAACCAGGACACTTGGACGAATCGACTGCCATGATCGCTCCTAATTTCTGATCCAAGACGAGCTATTCACTATTATTGGAAACTGTATGTTTTGGGGGGGTTTAAAACCCCTGCTAACCTTTTCATGTTTCAGGGAAAAAAACAAAATGAGGAAGAAGACGGTGAGGTGTAAGGCAACGATTGGAGGATTTGAATTTTCGCGCTAATCTGTCCATTAATTCTTGTTTTATTTCATATCATTTATTAGTTATTATATAATCAAAAGCGCGTGAATGGCATAGTGGTGGAGAAAGCACTTGGTAACCAACAGGACCTGGGTTCGATCCCAGGTCCCCCTCCCTTTCAATAAATTTTTTTCTAACATCATCCTATGCAACGCTCTTCCCTGAAGGCCATCATACACCCCTTGGTCCAACTATGCCACGCGCCCACTGAGATTAATCCATTGGCCCTGATCAGAGGAGCACCATACTCGTTGGTCAAACATGCCACACGCTAGCCAAAAAGTCAACAAGGCCAAAGGCTTAATGGGCCTGATTGCTGGACAAAACCCTCCAATTTGGGGACAGACCCCCCAAGGTTTGCTATTTCTTTTATATTTCCCATTTTTTTTATTTGATTTAATTAACTTCTTTTAAATTCTTTAAACCAATTTATTTTCATAAAAATATAAAAACAATAGAAAAATCAGAAAAGACAAAAATTTAAATATATTTTATTTTAACTAATGTTTTTTTTGTAAATAAATCTCACTAATTAATTAGATTTAAATTTAGGGTCAATTTTAATATCTTTTCTTGATAAATTAAAAACTTGTAGAATTAGGTTTAATTAGTTTAATTACTTTTATTCTTTTTTATTAATAATTAAATATTATTTATTTTTATAAATCAAATTGCATGTAAATAATTAGATTAATTTTAGGCTTAATTTTAATATGTTTTTCTTAATAAGTAAAAATTAGAATTAGGGTTAATTAATTAATTTCTTGATTTTGTTTAATTCTCTCATCAAAAATCATAAATACAAAAAACTCAAAAAATAATTTCTTTTTCTTTTTAATTTCATTAATTTAATAATCATAAGTTAATTTCCTTTAAAAAGGGGTCCAACGCCCTCGCTTGCGATTTTTTATTCTCTTTGCGCATTTTATTTTATTTTATCTCTTATAATATTAATGTAATTCTCCCAAAGCCTTGTAAACTCGGACATTTTATTTCTCGCACTTTATTTACTTTCTGTCAAATCGGGTCCTGGACTTTAATTTTTGCGATGTGGACCCGCGCCTTTGTAATAGTTTAGAACTTTATATTTCTCGCTCTTTTTAACTGTTAACAATGGCATGCAAGAATGAATGATAAAATAAAAACAAACACATAGATCACTTTGACATGAACAAGATAAATGCAAATGAACATGACACACAAATCACACACCACCCCTAGGGTACGCCTCACTGTTGCCTTGCCTCGAAAGGTGATCGTCGAGTAGAGGATGTCTTAGTAAGTCCTCATGATCCGGGAACCTGGCATGAGGGTAGCTTCTAAGGTGTCTTCCCATTGCTCCGGTGATCACCATGTCCCGAACTTCGAATTGACCCGAACACCTCCAATGGTGGTGCTACCTACCTCTCAATGGTGGGATGGCACTACTTTAAAGGACATTTACACAGACGAATTCCTTAGGGTAGGTAGACGACTCTAGATACTTGCTCTAACTTCAAAACAAATCAAAAAATACTTTTCACACCGACACCTTTTCAAAAAGCTTTCGAAAGCAATTTTTCAAACACTCTTGAGGACAGATACAAGAGTCGAACTGAAATTTTCAAAGAAACTTTTTAAAAACCCACAGTTGAAAAGCAAACAAACCATTTTTGAAAACACAAATGAGCAAGTATCTAAGAGCCCATGGATAACCATGGATAGAAAGGGTGCTAACACCTTCCCTTTCTATAATCTACCTCCCGAACCGAGAGCAATCTCTTTAAGGAATTTTTCTGTGCTTTTGTCCTTTCCATTTGGAGAAAATAAAAGACGGTGGCGACTCTTGCTTCCGCGATATTTCGCGAACCAGCGTTAAACAGTCAGTTCCAGATCCACCGATCACACCATGGATAACCATGGATAGAAAGGGTGCTAACACCTTCCCTTTCTATAATCTACCTCCCGAACCGAGAGCAATCTCTATAAGGAATTTTTCTGTGCTTTTGTCCTTTCCATTTGGAGAAAATAAAAGACGGTGGCGACTCTTGCTTCCGCGACATTTCGCGAACCAGCGTTAAACAGTCAGTTCCAGATCCACCGATCACAGAACTGGCGACTCTGCTGGGGATTTAAACTTAAAGTGAGGTGTACCTTAGGATTAGTTCATAACTGTGTTTTCAATTGCTTTGACTTGTTTGCTTTAAATTGTGGGACTGTCTTGGGAGTTCTATAGATCCTAACCCGGATCTGGGGATACCTTCTTAGAAAGTAGCAACAAGGCTGTGAGGGAACTGTGCGGGGTATACCGACATGGTTGAAACAGTCTGCTACGTTGATGTGGCACTTTGGTGTGTATCGGTAACCCTTGAGTTCAGTCAAGGAGAGTACGGGGCCTCCATGTGGTGTCGTGAAGCATCAACTGACCTTAGGAACCTTAATTGAACCATCTTGGCCTCTTTAGGGTAGTGAGATAACTGACTTTGGTGCAGTCCGAGGTTGGTTGATACTCGATACTACACTCAATTGAGGGTTGCTTTCCTGGAATATTTCGGTCGCCAGTTCAGTGGCTAAATCGAAACGATGAACAATGAAAGCAATCCGGTGATATTGGGACCCTTAGAACCCGGTTACTTATGATAGGACAGGTTGAGCCCACCAACTTCAAGAGGGTAATACCCAGACCCCATGCTGGCCTAAACTCTAGGGGCTTGTCTTGTGTGACTTGTGTGCCTTACATGTTTGCCTTTGTAAATATCTGTGGTGTGTTTAATCATAGCATCATGACATCATCCAGTATCATATGCATTGACTAACCATTTTAGGGGTTCGAATTTTCATCTTTGTTCTTGTTTTGTAGGACATGGAAACTGTTCGCAGAAAGACAATTCAAATCAGCCTTGTAAGGGTCCCTCCTCAGCTTAAGGAGCTTATATCCAGGATTCCCGAGAGCTCTTCATTCAGTGAAAGACATGGAAGACTCATCAGCTTGGTCAATACCAACATTGAGGAAGATATGATAAAGGTCCTGTTCCAGTTCTTTGACCCTCTGCATCACTGTTTCACTTTCCTGGATTATCAGCTGGTACCTACATTGGAAGAGTTCTCCCGGCTTCTGAAGATCCCTATCCTTGATCAACTACCCTACAACGGTACAGAAAAGGAACCCAAGATTGAAGAGATTGCTAAAGCCTTACACCTAGAATCATCTGACCTCAAGGGACATTGGGAGGTTAGAAGTGGTATCAAAGGGTTCTTAGCCAGGTTTCTGTTTGAAAAGGCCCATGAATGTTGGAACTCCCTTGACTTACAAGCTTTTGAAGAAGTTGTGGCCCTCCTTGTCTATGGTTTGGTGTTGTTCCCTAACCCAGATCAGCTTATAGATATCAGTGCTGTCCAGATCTTCATGTTCAGGAATCCTATACCTACGTTGCTGGGGGACATCCTTCACTCATGTTACACTCGAACCATGAGAAAAAGAGGTGTCCTTATGTGTTGCACTCCTCTCCTGGGAAGGTGGTTTATTTCGCACCTTCCACAATCAGTTTTGAAGAACGAGCGGGGTTTGAGATGGTCACAACGGTTGATGACTCTTACACATGCAGATATACATTGGTGCCCTCGGTCCAGAGAGGATGTCACTATCATTGATCGTTACGGGGAGTACCCTAATGTTCCTTTACTTGGAATCAGAGGAGGTATTACTTACAACCCATGCCTGGCTTGGAGACAGTTTGGTTATGCTCGAAGGGATGGCCCTCATGACATGTTAATTCCTGACATAGTTTTTGACTTCGACAACGATGCACAAGGACTCCGCCAGAGATTTATCAGAGCTTGGAGGATGCCAAGTAGGATAGACAGCAAGACACTGGGGCACAAGAACTCCATCCCGTTGGAACCGTATCTCAAGTGGGTACGCGCCCGCTCCCAGAAGTTAATAATGCCTTATCCTCATGTGCTCCCTGTGATCAAAGAGCCAGTCTTGGAAGGAGAGGTGTCCTACACCATTCAGCATCCTGACATGCCCACGTCCTGGGAAGAGATGCAGAAGAGCTGGATCCAGCTTAAGGAAGAACGGAATTCTCTGGAGACCAGTCTACATGCTAGTGAAAAGAAGGTCTTGGAGCTCACCCGCCTATTGCATGAGGAGAGGAATCTCAACACCTACATAGCTCCAAAGAGGATGCGTAGTGTCTTTTGGGATTGATTTGCTTTGTAATTTGTGCCCATAAGGCTTTGATGTACTGAACAATTATTTCCTTAATGATAACGTGTGTTCCTTTTTGTCTACAACAAATTTGAACTTTCGAACCCTTGAATGCATTGCATAAACACATATCATTCATCATGTGCATAGCAGGTTTTCTTCTTTTCAGGTTGCTTACCGTTCTTCGCTGTTTATTTCAGCATCATGAATCCTGACTCATCATCAACTGAGATGTCCATCAAGGCTCTTCAGGCGCAGAACGTGCAATTTCAGGAACTAATCATGGGTTTGGCTCATGGCCAAGAAGAGCTGAAGGCTCTGCTCCTGAAGAAGGAGAAGAAGAAGAAGAAGAAGAGAACTGTTCTTTTCAACTCGGGCCGAAGGTTTGGCAACACTCTGCAGAATGAAGAGGCTGGTTCTTCTATAGGCAAGAGCAGTCCCCAAGGGGGAAAAGGTCCTAGTCCGGTAGTCTCTGACAACAAGACTGATTTTGATGAGGAACAGTATCCTCCGGCTGAAGACCGGTACAAGCAGTTGGAGGACAGGCTGAATGCAATGGAGATCCAACAAGTGCCTGGGCTGGATTTTGGAGATTTGGGCTTATCGACTGGTGTGATCATTCCTCATAAGTTCAAAGCACCATCTTTTACCAAGTATGACGGGGCGTCTTGTCCCAAGCTGCACCTCAGATCTTACGTGCGGAAGATTCAACCGTACTCAGTGGACAAGAACTTGTGGATCCACTTCTTCCAGGAGAGTCTTTCAGGGACTCATCTTGAATGGTTCTATCAGCTGGATGGGACCAAAGTTCGTAACTGGGAGGAATTGGCTACTTCTTTTTACAAGCAGTATCAATATAATTCCGACCTTGCTCCTACGCGTACCCAACTCCAGGGTATGTCGCTAGGGTCAAGCGAAGGTTTTAAAGAGTATGCACAGAAGTGGAGGGATCTGGCTGGCAGGGTGCAGCCTCCGTTAACTGACCGGGAGTTGGTAGACATGTTCTTGGGGACCCTATCTAGGCCATTTTTCAACCATCTTATCGGTAACTCATCTGCAGGGTTTACTGATCTTATTCTGACTGGAGAGAGAATAGAGGTTGGGATGAAGTCCGGTAAAATTCAGAAGGGTGCATCTGCAAGTTCTGAGAAGAAGCCCTTTAAAAAGGAGGCCAGTGCTGTATATGGGTCTAGAAGACAAGAGAAACTTGAGCGTCGCCAATCTGTCAACGCGGTGATGATTGCTAAACCTGCTGCCGCTCCTCGGCAAACCAATCCTCAAAGGGCTGAAAGACCCCGAAGAGAGTTTACCCGGTTAAGCATGACTTTGTCGCAAATCTTGCCGCAGTTAATGTCCACCAACTTAGTGACTGTCAGGGAGGCCCCGAAGGTTGTGAATACTGCCTCGCCAAAATACAATCCAAATGCCTGCTGTGCTTATCACTCCGATAGCCCGGGGCATTCCACTGATGACTGCTGGGCCCTGAGGAACAAGTTGCAGGACCTTATTGATGCGAAGGAGGTACAATTTGAGGCATCTGAGAAGCCTAATGTAGTGACAGCTCCCCTGCCTGCTCATGGAGTGAATGCTATTGGGGACGACGATGAAGTGGATGAAGCTGAGTTTGATAGCTGGATTTACCCGGCAACCGACAGTTAACCTAGAAATTGGATTGCAAAGGACAACCTACTTGTTTCTCTTGTTACGCAGTAATAAACTTCTTTGTTTTGTTATCTGTAATAAACAATTAAAAACTTTATGGCCCGGTGTCTTACCCGGGGCACCGTTGGCTTCATTTGTGAGGGCATTAAATTGTCATTTCATATATCATGAATAAAAATCTTGGACGTTTTCTCGAATTTCAAATCTTATGCTCCTTTTCTTTCCTTCCTTTCTTTATATATTACAAAACAGTTGTATTTACACACACTCACTCATACAGGTTTCAATCCACTCTGGATCTCACTGGTAACGACTCTGCTACTGCCAGTTATGACTTCGAAAATCCGATCAACTTAGCCGAAGACGAAGGTGAAGATGATTGCGAAGTTCCTGGCGAGCTTGCAAGACTGTTACTTCAGGAAGAGAGGGCAATTCAACCACACGAAGAGCCAGTGGAAACAATAAATCTTGGTACTGAGACGGACAGGAAGGAGGTAAAGATTGGTGCCAACCTAGAGCTCAGCGTGAAGCAACGGTTGACTCAGATGCTGCATGATTATGTGGAGATATTTTCCTGGTCCTACGAAGACATGCCCGGGTTGGATACCGATATTGTGGTCCATCACTTGCCCACCAAGGAAGACTGCCCTCCGGTTAAGCAAAAGGTCCGCCGTATGCGTCCAGAGATGTCTGAGAAGATCAAAGCCGAGGTTATGAAACAGTTTGACGCCGGTTTCCTTGCAGTGACTTCTTACCCTCAGTGGGTTGCTAATGTAGTGCCGGTACCAAAGAAGGATGGAAAGGTCAGAATGTGTGTCGACTACAGAGATCTGAACAGGGCCATCCCCAAAGATGACTTCCCCCTACCTCACATTGATGTCCTTGTTGACAATACTGCTCAGCATAAAGTGTTCTCTTTCATGGATGGTTTTTCAGGCTATAATCAGATCAAGATGGCACCTGAAGACATGGAAAAGACTACCTTTGTTACTCAGTGGGGCACCTTTTGCTACAAGGTCATGCCTTTCGGACTAAAAAACGCTGGGGCAACCTACCAACGTGCCATGGTTGCTTTATTTCATGACATGATCCATCACGAGATAGAAGTGTATGTTGACGACATGATCGCAAGGTCCCAGACTGAGGAAGAGCACTTAGATCATCTGCAGAAGTTGTTTGATCGACTGAAACTGTACAAGCTGAGGTTGAATCCGAACAAGTGCACCTTCGGGGTAAGATCTGGGAAGTTGCTAGGCTTCGTTGTAAGTGACAAGGGTATTCAAGTGGACCCTGCCAAGGTTAAAGCTATTCAAGAGATGCCAATTCCTAAGACAGAGAAAGAGGTCAGAGGCTTTCTAGGACGCCTGAATTACATTGCTCGGTTCATCTCACACCTAACTGCTACCTGTGAGCCAATCTTCAAGCTGCTGAAGAAAGATCAGGTAGTACGTTGGAATGATGAATGTCAGGCCGCTTTTGACAGAATCAAGGAGTATCTCTAAGAACCACCCATCCTTATGCCACCGGTTGAAGGGAGACCTCTGATACTATACCTGACAGTACTTGATAACCCAATGGGGTGTGTGCTGGGGCAGCATGACGAGTCTGGCCGAAAAGAGCATGCCATTTATTACCTTAGCAAAAAGTTTACCGACTGTGAGACCCGATACTCACTGCTTGAGAAAACTTGCTGCGCTTTGGTATGGGCTGCTCGCCGGCTGAGACAGTATATGCTGACTCACACTACCTTGTTGATCTCAAAGACGGATCCAATAAAGTACATATTTGAAAAGCCTGCTCTGTCTGGGAGAATAGCAAGATGGCAAATGATCTTGTAAGAATACGACATCCAGTACACAACTCAGAAAGCCATCAAGGGAAGTGTATTGGCAGACCACTTGGCACATCAAGCAGTAGACGATTATCAGTCAATGAACTTCGAGTTTCCGGACGAGAGCATCATGATAGTGACTGATCGTGAAGTACCTGGACCGGATGAAGGACCTGAGGAAGGATCCCGATGGTCTATGCACTTTGACGGAGCCTCCAATGCTTTGGGTAACGGTATCGGCGCTGTGATCATATCTCCTCAAGGCACTCATACTCCACTTACTGCCCGGCTATGTTTCAACTGCACCAACAACATGGCGGAGTATGAGGCATGCATCATGGGTCTCCAAGCTGCGATCGACTTAAGGATCAAGTTTCTGAGTGTCTTCGGAGATTCCGCTCTCGTGATCAATCAGATCAAAGGAGAGTGGGATACGAAACATCTGAATCTTATTCCTTACAGAGAATGTGTATTGACCTTGATCCCCAACTTCACAGAGATAACCTTTGAACACTTCCCGAGAGAGGAGAATCAGTTAGTGGACGCGTTAGCTACGATGTCTTCTATGTTCAAGGTCAAATGGGACAATGAGGCTCCCCGGATCATCATCTGGAAACTGGACGAACCGGCATACTGTTGTGATCTCGAGACCGAATTGGTGACTGAGAAGCCTTGGTACCATGAGGTGAAGAGATATTTGGAAGCTCAGGAATACCCTGAAGGTGCGTCTGTCAATGATAAAAAGTTTCTGAGAAGGTTCGCAGCGAATTTATTCCTTAGCAACGACATCCTGTATAAGCGAAACCATGATTCGACCTTACTGCGTTGTGTGGGTAAGACAGAAGCAGAAAGGATCATGGAAGAGCTACATGAGGGGACATTCGGAACACACTCCAGTGGACACACTATGGCAAAGAAAATCCTTCGGGCAGGGTATTTCTGGTCCACAATGGAAGCCGACTGTTACCAACACTCCCGGACATGCCATAAATGCCAGATATATGCAGACAAGGTGCATGTTCCTCCAGTTCCTCTAAATGTTCTGACTGCGCCTTGGCCGTTTGCAATGTGGGGCATAGACATGATCGGTGAGATCAAACCAACGGCATCTAATGGGCACCGCTTCATCCTGGTAGCGATTGATTACTTTACGAAGTTGGTTGAAGCAGCATCCTATGCTACGGTAACCAAGACTGTTGTGGCACGGTTCATTCGGCATAATCTGATCTGTCGATACAGCGTCCCTGAAAGAATTATTACAGACAACGGTACCAATCTTAATAACAAGATGATCACTGAGCTCTGCGAGCAGTTTAAGATACAGCACCATAACTCTTCTCCTTACAGACCGAAGATGAATGGGGTTGTAGAAGCAGCAAATAAAAATATCAAGAAAATCGTGCAGAAGATGACAGTGACCTATAAAGATTGGCACGAGATGTTACCGTTCGCTCTACATGGGTACCGTACCTCAGCCAGGACGTCAACCGGGGCAACTCCTTTTTCCTTGGTCTACGGCATGGAGGCAGTCTTACCAATTGAAGTGCAGATACCCTCTCTCCGGATAATGAAGGATGCAGATATGAACGAAGATGATTGGATCCAGACACGACTTGATCAGCTAAACCTTATTGATGAAAAAAGACTTGCTGCTATCTGTCATGGTCAGACGTATCAGAAACGGATGATCAGGGCATTTAACAAAAAGGTTCGACCACAAGAGTATCAAGTTGGGGATCTGGTAATCAAGCGAATCATCCTTCCTCAAAGTGATCCAAGGGGCAAATGGACCCCTACGTACGAAGGGCCATTTGTGGTTAAACATATGTTCTCAGGAGGAGCCATGATTCTAACCAACATGGATGGTGACGACCTTCCTCACCCCGCCAATGCAGACATAGTAAAAAGATACTACGCATAATAAAGACCCGCTAGGTTGACATACCTAGGCAAAAATTAGGGCTCCCGGCGAACCAAAAGGGTTCGGGCAAAATGAAGGGATGAAATAAAAAAAATCTGTACACCCGGCAAGTCGAAAACCTGAAAAGGCGGCTTGGGAAAAAATGGGTATCCCGGTGGACTGAAAACCCGAAAGGGCGGTCCAGGCAAAAGTTAGGGATAAAGCGTAATAATATGTCTCATTGGATCACTCTGCATCCAGAATCCGGTATCTACATCAAGTTCAGACGACATCGATCAGTCAGCTTCATCTTCAACTAAGGTCATCAAGTGATGAGACGCTCGGAGATATAAAGGCAATAGCAGATTTGAAACCCAGTGGATCATTCATTTCACACAGCTGTTTTATTTTCTCTTGTACAAAATTGTATAAACTCCTTTGCTCGGCGGCATTCTCTTACTAGGACGTCAGCCTCTTGTACATAAACGCCTATTTACAGGCAAATTCAAAAATCAATATAAAATCACTTTTCAGTTAAAATTACCATTTGTTTTTTCCTTTTATGTTTTATTTTGCGAAGAACGTCCAAGGTTCAATTTGTGATATATGCATTGACAATAATTTGCTAAACTCATGAATATTTGTATACGAAACAAAGGATTAATTACAGGTAACATTAGAAACAGGGGCAATAAAGAGTTGTCTAAGCAATCTAATTGTTCTGTCCTCCAAGGTACCAAGGTAGGTTCAGCTGAAGAACACAACCAGTATATCTTAATTCCCCAGAGAGCGCGTCAGCAAGTCAATGCACTCTCCCCAAGCTATATTATCAAACCTTAAGGAAGTTGGGTATCCTCCAGCAGATCTCAACAATCCCCAGCAGTATACATGCATTCCTAACAAGCATCCCCGGCAGTCTCGGTCTAAAGATTGTTCCCCGGCGGTATATCAAACATTCAGTGGAGTCACTTCCCCGGTACAGTCCAAAACTTCCCCAGGAGAGTCCAATCCAGGTTACCCAGGAAATTTGGAATTCATCTCCCCAAGCAGTAAGCTTATCCCCAGTAGATTCTGGAAGCTTATCCTCTCAGAGCATGAACGCGTCTCCCGACTTTATCCAAAGAGTTATTTCCCTACATGGATATAACTGGGTTATCCTCAGCCAAAAGCCACGGAAAGATCGTACTCGGCACAGTCTTCCTATCCCCAGCGAAGTCTATTAAAGCTTCCAACATAACAACGGTATTCCCAGCGAAGTTACCATCAACATTTAAGCAAAATATCTCTCTCCCCACAGAGTATTGTTCCCCAGCAAGATCGTTAGAGTACTTTTCTCCCCGCAGATTAATCCATTCGCCAAGTTTATTCCCCAACGGAGTTATCTTCTCCTACTGGTATTCTTGCAACTATCATCCCCAACGGAAGCAAAAATCTATTCTTCAACATCAGCCCAGGAGTGACTTCCCGGCACCCGTCAAGGATTTATTTTCCTAAAGACGAAAAGATACATTCATAAACATCGCACTTCCATACATTATAGCATGAATATATGCATCATATCCTACAAATCTCATTTATGTTGAGAACATCATTGCTTGATCCATATCATGCATTGCATATGACTGACCTTTACCTTTCAGGAAAGATCCAGTTAAGTTCTCAGCCATATTCAAGGCCTTCTCTGGTTCAGTCAGATCAACCTTAAGATCTCCCTGATTCTTATCCAGTTGAAGATTCCAAGACCTAGACCGGTTCAGTTAAATCGACCCTAAGATTTTACTGTTTCTTATCCAGTCAAAGGCCTTCTCTGGTTCAGTCAGATCGACCCTAAGATCTCCCTGTTTCTTATCCAGTTGAAGACATTTCAAGACCTTGACCGGTTCAGTTAAATCGACCCTAAGATTTTACTGTTTCTTATCCAGTCAAAGGCCTTCTCTGGTTCAGTCAGATCGACCCTAAGATCTCCCTGTTTCTTATCCAGTTGAAGATCTCCCTGTTTCTTATCCAGTTGAAGACATTCCAAGACCTAGACCGGTTCAGCTAAATCGACCCTAAGATTTTACTGTTTCTTATCCAGTCAAAGGCCTTCTCTGGTTCAGTCAGATCGACCCTAAGATCTCCCTGTTTCTTATCCAGTTGAAGACATTTCAAGACCTTGACCGGTTCAGTTAAATCGACCCTAAGATTTTACTGTTTCTTATCCAGTCAAAGGCCTTCTCTGGTTCAGTCAGATCGACCCTAAGATCTCCCTGTTTCTTATCCAGTTGAAGATCTCCCTGTTTCTTATCCAGTTGAAGACATTCCAAGACCTAGACCGGTTCAGCTAAATCGACCCTAAGATTTTACTGTTTCTTATCCAGTCAAAGGCCTTCTCTGGTTCAGTCAGATCGACCCTAAGATCTCCCTGTTTCTTATCCAGTTGAAGATTTCAAGACCTAGACCGGTTCAGTTAAATCGACCCTAAGATTTTACTGTTTCTTATCCAGTCAAAGGCCTTCTCTAGTTCAGTCAGATCGACCCTAAGATCTCCCTGTTTCTTATCCAGTTGAAGATTTCAAGACCTAGACCGGTTCAGTTAAATCGACCCTAAGATTTTCCTGTTTCTTATCCAGTCAAAGGCCTTCTCTAGTCCAGTTAAATCGACCCCTAAAAGATTTTCCTGGTGAAGACTCAGTAGAAGACATCCAAGATTCTCTCAGCGTTACTGTTGAGGTTGAAGTCGCCTATGATTCTCTCAGCGTTCCTGTTGAGGTAGTAATCATCCCCAGATTCTCTCAGCATTCCTGTTGAGGTAGTAATCATCCCCAGATTCTCTCAGTGTTCCTGTTGAGGTTGAAGTCGCCCAAGATTCTCTCAGCGTTACTGTTGAGGTTGAAGTCATCCAAGGTTCTCTCACCGTTCCTGTTGAGGTAGTAACCATCCCTGGTTCATTCATCGCCGTTTGAAGCTCCAGATTCAATTCCTGTAACCAGTCAGGGCGCATCTACACAAAGAATTTAAAGACCAGCTCCTATAACAGGTCAGGTAATCATTTTTCTTTTTCAAGTATGCAAGCTCTCGCTAAGGAATCTCTTACGCGATCAACATCCAGATGGCACCTATAAGCCCATCCACCATCCATCATCTCTCAGCATGGCATCTATAAGCCCATCATCCTATCCATCAATCTCCAAATGGCATCTATAAGCCCATTCCCATCATCACACTACTATGTGAGCGCAAATTTCTAGGCACTCTAGTGTTCAATCATCTTCCACCTTCGGATTACGAAAGGCACGTCAGCCAATCTGCATCCTCAGGTTTAAGAAGATTGAACAGGGGCAACTGTTGTACCCCAAAATTTTCCCTCCCATATTCTTCAAGATTTGCAAAGAACAAGCTTCAAAATCTCCCCAAAGGTTGCACAGTTCAAGGGCCTCCTAACAGTCAAAGATTAGGGTTTTGGGTCTGGCAAAGAAATTGAAGTTTCCAAGGGTCCAAACTAGTCCCACATGCCTATAAACATTGTCAAGTATCCTCATGTCAAGTTTCAAGACTTACAGCACAAAATTGCACAATCAAAAACCCTAATTGCCCTACAGTCAACTGCAGGGGCAAAATGGTCATTTGACAGTCAAAAGTTCAAATTTTTGGTCAACATCTCATTTTGAAGCCACAAACATCATTTGATCAATGCCTGATCATGATTCTCAAAGTATGGCTCAAAAAGTCTCAAGGTGCAAAAGTTTCCATATTTGGACAATAGAAAAAGTCAACTGTAACTTGACCAAGGCATAACTTCCACATGGTTTATCAGAAAAATTCCATCCAAAGCTCATTTTGAAGATAATGACATTTCCTACAACTCCTCTTCACACTTCAAGTCCAAGAAATGCTCTCACAAAAAGTTATCAATTTCAACATTATAGGTCATTTTCAAAAGTCAACAAAAAGGGACTTTAAGTCAAAGACCATAACTTGAGATTGGTAAATCAAAATTACATGGGACCAAAGGCATTGGTTAGAGGACTTCAAGACCTTTCCAAAATGTCCAAGAACATGATCAAATCTTAAAACTTTAGCAAGATATGCCTTGTGGAAGTTGGGAAAGTTTTGGGAATTTTGAAAAGTCAACTTTACTTCAAATGCCTTAAATTTGCTAATGGGCCACATTTTCTTCCAAGATTCATCATCCAAAGCACATGCACGACCATTTGGCCCAAAGGGGATTTATTCATAATTTTTATTTATTTATTTTAATTTTTAATTACTATTAATTCATTTAATAAAATAAAATATGTGAAAAATACTAAAACAAGCTTTTCAAATCTTTTTATGCATGGAATACCTTCAAGATTTCGTGCGCTATCTAATATGGAAAGAATCAAGGTGATTTGATCATAATTGGCACCAAAAGCACATGAAAAGATTTGGAAGATATGCCATGAAAATCAAATATCTTATACATCAATGCAAAGGGTTTTGGATCCAAATTTCAACCCTAATCTGATCCCATACATATACTGATCAAAACCTAATGCCTAAGGACCTTGAAGCTGCGCCCAAAAACTATAAACAACTTTGCACCTTTTCAAGAAAATTCCAAAACTGAAAACACGATTCCAAGGAGTTTCAAGGCAAAACATTGACTCCATTACATTCCTGAAGCATCAAGGAACGTTTCTGAATCAAAACTAGTGGTTCTAACGCAAGGAATTGGTAGAATGACCGTGTCCTGTTCATGATTTTTTTCATATTCATGTATCATGATTCATGCATTATTTTCAAATTTTAATGTTTGGTTTGTATTCAGTTAATCATTCTAAAGCATACCGTGCCCTTTAATTGGATTTTCGTGCCTTATATGCAAAATCACCATTGAAGCTTTCTAGGTTTTCAGAAACCTTGAATTGGGGATTTTGGCTTATGGTAAAATCAGAACACGAGGCTTGCACCATTAAAATCGTGACGTTCCAAGGAGTCCAAAACATCCATCGCGTTGTTTTTATATTTTGTTAATTCCTAATCGCTATTTTTGTGCTTGCTATTTAGTGGGGGTTTAAAACCCCCGCTATTCAATTTGTTTTTGTTTCAGGTACAGCAAACCATTGGAGAAGATGGTGATGTGTAGGCCAACGATTGGCGCATTTGAATTTCGCGCGGAAAAATATCACTAACCATCGTTTTGACTGATATTGTTTATTTGTTATATTATAAACAAAGCGCGTAGTTGGATCTAGTGGCAAGGCGTTGAGTTGGTAACCTCTGGGACCTGGGTTCGATTCCCAGGTCCCCTCCCTTTCTCTATATTATTTTGCTAACCATATTCCTATGTAGCTCGCTTCCAGAGGTTCATCATACGTCCACAATCTCAGCATGCCACATGTCCCAGAGCGTCCATCCAAGGGCCCAGACCTGATGAACATCATACTCACCAGTCAACGCGTACACACGCTTCCAGGAAAAGTCAAAAGGACCAGGGTTTCAATGGGCCAGAATTGCTGAATCATACCTCCAAATGGGCCTACAAACCCCCCATGTTTGCCTTCTTCTCTCTATTTCTTTTATATTTTTTTAATTATTTTAATTCTTTTCTCTATTTTATTTAATTCCATCAATATTTTTCTTTTAATATAAAAATAATAAAAATCAGAAAAGACAAAAAATAAAATATATTTGATTTAATATTTTTTTTGTAAATAAATCTTATTAATTAATTTAGTCTTAATTTTAGGTTTAAATCTTAATGTTTTTTAATAAACTTAAAAATTGTGGAGTTAGGGTTTAATTACTTTTATCTTTTTCTCCTTTTCTTTTATCATCACTAATTATTAATTATTATTTTTTGTAAATAAAATTGTATTAATTAATTAGGTTAACTTTAGGTCTAATTTTAATATTTTCTTTAATAAATTAAAAATAGCTAGAATTAGGTTTAAATTCCATAATCTTCTCATTAAAAATCCATAAATACAAAAAAAACTCCAAAAATCTTTTCTTTTTTTATTTTAATTTAATTAATTTGTTAATCGTAATTTAATTTCATTAAAAAGGGGTCCAACGCCTTCGCTTTCGATTATTAGTTCGTTTCGCGCTTTTATTTCCTTTCTTATAATATTCATGTAATTCTCCCGAAGCCATGTAAATCAGACATTTATATTTCTCGCACTTTATTTTATTTTCAAATCGGGTCCTGGATTAAATTTGGCGATGTGGACCCATGCCTTTGTAATAGCGTAGGAATTTTAATTCTCGCATCTTTTAAACTATTAACTATTGCATGAAAGAATGAATGTCAAAATAAAAGCAACGCGTAGATCACCCACGACATGAACAAGATAAATGCAAATGAACATGACACACAAATCACACACCACCCCTAGGGTACGCCTCACTGTTGCCTTGCCCCTCGAAAGGTGATCATCGAGTAGAGGATGTTTTAGTAAGTCCTCATGATCCGGGAACTTGGCATGAGGGTAGCTTCTAAGGTATCTTCCTATTGCTCCGGTGATCACCATGTCCCGAACCTTCGAATTGACCCGAACACCTCCAACGGTGGTGCTACCTACCTCTCAATGGTGGGATGACACTAATTTAAGGACATTTACACAGACGAATTCCTTAGGGTAGGTAGACGACTCTAGATACTTGCTCTAATTTCAAAACAAATCAAAAATACTTTTCACACCGACACCTTTTCAAAAAAGCTTTCGAAAGCAATTTTTCAAACACTCTTGAGGACTGATACAAGAGTCGAACTGAAATTTTCAAAGAAACTTTTTCAAACCCACTCACCTTTAAAAGCAAACAAATAATTTTGAAAACACAATGAGCAAGTTCCTAAGAGCCCATGGATAACCATGGATAGAAAGGGTGCTAACACCTTCCCTTTCTATAATCTACCTCCCGAACCGAGAGCAATCTCTATAAGGAATTTTTCTGTGCTTTTGTCCTTTCCATTTGGAGAAAATAAAAGATGGTGGCGACTCTTGCTTCCGCGACATTTCGCGAACCAGCGTTAAACAGTCAGTTCCAGATCCACCGATCACAGTATGCAATTCATGTAATGCATTCAAGGGTTCAAAAATTCAGATTTGTTGCAAACAAAAAGAACGCACATCATATTAAGAAGAAATTTGTTAGTACATAAGTGCCCCATGGGCGAAATATTACAAAATTCTTAATGTAAAAAGACATTGCGCATCCTCTTTGGTGCGATGTAAGTGTTGAGAGTTTCCTCCTCGTGAAGTCGGCGGGTGAGCTCCAAAACCTTCTTCTCACTGGCATAAAAGCTGGCTTCAAAAGTATCCCGTTCTTCCTTGAGTTGGATCCAACTCTTTTGCATTTCTTCCCATGATGTTGGCATGTCAGGATGTAGAATGGTGTATGGAACCTCTCCTTCCATAACAGGCTCTTTGATCATGGGGAGAATGTGAGGATATGGCATCATAAGATTCTGGGAGCGGGTTCGTACCCACTTGAGGTAAGGCTCAAGGGGGATGGAATTCTTGTGCCCCAGTGTCTTACTATCCACCTTGTTAGGCATCCTCCAAGCTCTGATGAACCTTTGTCGAAGTCCTTGCACATCGTTGTCGAAGTCAAAAACTAGGTCAGGAATCAGCATGTCATGAGGGACATCCCTCAGAGCATATCCAAATTGTCTCAAAGCTAGACAGGGGTTGTAGGTGATGCCTCCCCTAATGCTAAGTAATGGGACATTAGGAAATTCCCCACAACGATCAATGATGATGACATTTTCTCTGGACCGAGAACACCAATGTACATTAGAATGTGTGAGGGTCATCAATCGTTGTGACCATCTTAAACCCTGCTCATTTTTCAAAACTGATTGTGGAAGGTGAGAAATAAACCACCTTGCTAGGAGAGGAGTACAGCACATGAGAACACCTCTTTTCCTCATTGTTCGTGTGTAAAATGAGTGTAGGATGTCCCCAAGCAATGTAGGTATATGATTCCTGGACATGAAAATCTTGACAGCATTCACATCTATAAGCTGATCAGGATTTGGGAACAAGACCAACCCATAGATGAGGAGTGCCACAATCTCTTCAAAGGCTTGTAGATCAAGAGAATTCCAGCAGTCTTGTGCCTTCTCAAACAGAAACTTTGCCAAGAAACCCTTGACACCACTTCTGTTTTCCCAGTGCCCCTTGATGTCAGATGGTTGCAAGTGTAATGCTTGAGCAACATCTTCAGGCTTTGGTTCTTTTTCTGTACCGTTGTAGGGTAGTTGATGAAGAATAGGAATTCTCAGGAGTTGAGAAAATTCCTCCAAAGTAGGTAATAACTGGTAATCAGGGAATGTGAAACAGTGGTGCATGGGGTCAAAGAACTGGAAGAGAACTTTCACCATGTCTTCTTCAATGCTGGTGTTGACTAAGTTGAGGAGTCTACCATGTCTTTTAATGAAGAGAGAATTCTCTGTAATCCTGGAAGTATGCTCCTTGAGTTGAGGAGGGATCCTCACAAGGTTGACTTGAATTGTTTTCCTGCGAAGAGATTCTATGACCTACAAAACAAGAACAAAGATGAAGATCCAAACCCTTGAAATGGTTAGTGGATGCATATGATTCTTTATGATGTTCATGATGTATGTACAAGCACATGTACAAGCAAATCACACAAAACCCTAGTTTCAGGCTTGCATGAAGTTTCATAGGTAAGTACCCTCTGGAGTTTAGTTGGCTCAACCTGTCCTATAAATAGTAACTGGGTTCTAAGGAGCTCAATATCACTGGATTATTTTGTGTTCATTGTTTCAGTTTAGCCACTTAATTGGCGACCGAAATATTCCAAGAAAACAACCCTCAATGAGTGTAGTATCGAGTATCTACCAACTTCAAACTGCACCAAATCCGGTCATCTCACTACCCCTAATAAGGCCAAGATGGTCAAGTAAGGTTCTAGTTCATTAGTTCTTCATGATATCACTCAGCGGCCCCGTATTCTCTTTGATTGACTCAAAGGCTACCGGTACTCACAAATATGTTGCACTAATATAGCTATTACTCCAACCGTGTCGGTATACCCCGCACAATTTCCATAATGTATTGCTATTTACCTATGAATGTTTCCCAAATCCGGGTGGAGGATTTCAAGCCCAAACAAGAGAACAAAATGTAAAGCAATCAAAGCAAACATTAATCATGCAAAGGGTGATCTAAGCCCTAAGGTTACTCCACTTTTAAAGTATTCCCCAGAAGAGTCGCCAGTTTTGTGATACGGTGGGAGATCTGACTTGGTGTTTTGCGTTTGTGTTCGCAAATGTTTCGGTTTAGCAAAAGTCGCCACCGACTTTTTATTTTATCCTAAGGAAAGGTCAAAAAGCACATGAAAGACCTTTGAGATGTTTTCTTGGGTTCTGGGAGTAGATTATAGAAAGGGAAGGTATTAGCACCCTTTCTATCCATAGTTATCCATGGGCTCTTAGTTACTTGCTTAAATCACTTGCTTTGCTTTTCAATTGTTTGAAATGGTGCTCTTCAATGGTTTGAAATGGTGCTTTGTGTGTGATTTTGAAAGATGTTTTGAAAATAGGCCATCGTTGTGGCAACCTTTGTAATGATTCTTGTTTGAATGTATACAAAGGTGTTTTTGTCTTTTGAAAAGTTTCCAATGTTTGAATGTAGGGTTTTGAAATTGTGTTGTGAAGTGTGTTTTGAAAATAGCAAGGATGTTTTGCAAGCTTTTGATCAAGTAACTAAGAGCTATCTATCCTATTTTACTCAAAGATCTTTCTTATGTTTTTAACCCTTTTAACAGTGTTGTTTCACCATTGTACTTGGTGAACAACCTTGTGTTAGGATGTTAAACGGGACAGGCGCGGGTCATCGTATAGGCCATGATAGCAATAGTGTCAAGTATTTTTGGCAATTTTCTTGAGGGACTTGATCATTTTGTTTAGGCAACTCAGATAGCGTCATCGAGGGACTATGATCTTTGTTTTGTTTTTGTTTTGCCAAAGTAACTTGACATGTATATCATGTCCCATTTTTGAAGGCAACAAGTGGATTGAAACCCTAGGGGTGCAAGTGTGCATGTGTTTGTTTTTTCATGCATTTTTGTCTTTGATTAGGTCAAACTATTTGTTGATTTGGATTTTGACATACAAACCCTAATTCTCTAATCATGGCATAATTGAAAGCGTTAAGTGCGAGAATTTAAATTCTAAGCTATTACAACATGATTATGGGGATGGGGGTACAATTTTTGAATAGGGGGTATTTGACAAGAAATATAAACCCTAGTTACTATTACAACCATATTGAATGTACAAAGCAATATTTAACATTTAAATAAATACAATTAAATAAATATCAAATAAAATGTATTATGTAAAAAAAAGATTTTTGTGTATGTAAAAAGTATTTTTCAATGTGAAATAAAAGAAAGTCAAATTTAATTATTTTTGTTATTTTAGGGCAAAACCCTAATTCTTAAATAACTAGTATTATTTAATAATTATATACAAATATAAATTAATTTATACAAAAATAAAAGTATATTGTAAAAAAATGTTTTTAGTGTAAAATATTAATAAAAATGAAATGTATTATTTTTTGTATTTTTTTGTTCTAATTATTTAACTAAATAAAGTATATAAGTATATATATATATATATATATATATATATATATATATATATATATATATATATATATATATATATATATATATATATATATATATATATATATATATATATATATATATATATATATATATATATATATATATATATATATATATATATATATATATATATATATATTAAACATATTAAATATATGGAAATAAAAGTTAATTATTTACAAAAAAATGTGTATATTCAAGAAAATGTTTTTAAATATAAATAAAAATAACAAATGAAAAGAAGTATATTTTTTGCATTATTTTTGAGTTTTAATAAAAAGAAATTAGATTATTTACATATTTATACTTAGTAAGATAAAAATAAATGTCAAATAAATATGAAAAATATAGAAAATAATTTTTTGGTGTTTTTTATATTTAGACAAAAAATAATAAATTCAGAATAAAAAATAAAAATGTCAAAATGATGAATATTCAAATAAATGGGCCATGCGGGTGTAAACTGAAAAGTGGGGTGTTAGAAGTGAAAACAACCAGGCCCAGCCTAGTCAGACTTCTTCTTCTTCCTCTTGTTCACAAAAACGCGTGTTCTCTTCATCAATGGCTATCTCCCGATTCTTTGATTTTTTGACAAAACTCATAACATGGAAATTGTAGAGCATGAAACAACGAATTCAACCATATAAAAAACTTGAACTAACTCTCAAAGACCAGAGAGAATTTCTCTGGCCCTAATTTTAACCTAGTTTTTTCAGAAAGTTCATGAGTGAAATTCTCCTATCACGATTAATGTAAATGAAAACTAAGCATATGTATGGCTTCAGGGCTATGAGTAAAACATATTTCGTTCACAAACCTAAGCCTAACCATTCCTAAATAGAGAGATAGAAGTCCATGAAATACATGTTTCAGTTGACTTCAAGCTGGACAATGTAGCAACCTTCAATGGTGTTTGAGCTTCTTTTGAGCTTGCCTGAGGTCCAAGGAAGCTTTTCCAATGCTTGGATTGTTTTGAAACAGCTTGAATCGTACTGTAAAACTCAACCTGCAGAGCTTTGAAACAAAAATGGAAAAGTGTGTTAGAGGTGTTACAACTTGCAATGGAGGCCTGGGATAGTTCAAGTGAGTTGATTAGAAGGTGTTTGAAGTATCTTTGGACAAAACGCACGATGAAATTTGGTTATGGCTTGCAAAATGCAGAACTTGCCCTGTTTTGCAGAAAAATGGGGATTTTGAGTATGAGGAGGTTTGAATTATGAAGGGGTCGTGTTCCTGGCTTGTTGGGAGGTATCAAACTTGTTCACAATGTTCTTGTAAGATGGTTTTCTCAGATGTGTGTTGTGGCTTGTATTTTGCAAGTTTCTTCCACTTGAAGCAAAAGAATGGAAGTGATGTTATAGCCCTGTACAGGCCCTCCTATCAACCTGCACACAAAACTCTTGGCCCCTCTAATTAATGGATTTGGTTTGCAGTCTCAGATTTTGCCCAAGGCTCAATGCTTGGTGTTTTGACATTAAGTAACTTTTGCAAAAATGGCAATATACCTTTTACCATTTAAGGCTTAATTTTGCATGTAATGTCTATATGAACAAGATAATACCTTAACTCAATGGTTATGCATTAAATTATGGAGTATAAACTGGTTTTGAGGCCTGCAAACTAGCACCAAACATGCTGATTTGAAAATGCAAGTTTGTCTGAACATGCATTGGCCATGGACAAAAGTGAGTTTTTGCCAACTTCAAGCATTCGATTCTCTCTAACCACAATGGTGTTTGAGGAGTTCTTGGACAATTTGGAAAGCTTGGAACATGTACTATAATCCATCTTTGAAATGCAACTTGAAACTCCAAGTGGAACTATGTGAAAAGTGGACAAGAAGATGGGTCAAAATCCTGCCTAGATTAGGGCAAATTTTCTCTAAGTTAAAAGTTTTAGGTACCCTTGTTCCAAAAATCATAACTTGAGATACAAGCCTTTTTTGAGAAAACTTTATGAATAAAAGTTATAGACTTTGTGATGGACTACAACTTTCATGTTTCAAGTTTTGCTTGAATCCACTTGCATCTTGGTGAAAAAATGGGACAAAGTTAGGAAAAAATAAGAAAATTTTATAACTTAGAAAATTTCTAAGTTATGAAAATTTTCCATTTTAAACCCTAATTTGCATTTTTGGGTTTCTTGATGAAAAAGTTTCATAATTTGACATTTCTTGATGAAAAATAACTCTTGGCACTTGATTTTGACCAAAAAGTCAAAGTTTGACTTTTCAGTGTACAGTCAAATTTTGATCAGTTGACTGAAAAATTCATCTGTCAATCCTATGCATTTGAGATCTTTTGAACTTGTTGAATGGGTCAAGACAATTTCATTGAGTCCTTGAGTCCATGTGTGAGCTTGATTTCCCATTGGCCAGGTCAAACAGTCAAAAATTGCCTTTGTGCAGTCAAAACCCTAAAAATGACCATTTTGCCCTTTTGGTGATCTGATCAAATTTCTTGTGGAATTGTGATCCAAACTTTATCAAATGGTTCATATGAGTTTATAATGTTGATGTGGGTCAAATTTCATGAGGTTTGACTGTCAATTGGCCACAATTGACTTTTTCCCCAATACAGCTAATTTCTAGGTCAACTGTCCAATTGACTGGGCAAAAATTTAATCAAGGCTTGAAACTTGGTATGGGCAAACTGGTGAGTCCAACATGAAGTATGAAAGTCATCTTGGGCATTGTAGGTCAAAACATCCATGTGTAAACTCAAACCCTAATTTGGGTCAACAGTGCAAGGAGGTGTCTTGAGCAAGGCAAACCCTAGTTTGATCTTGAGTTCCAAGGGTCTTGTGATTGAGAAAATTTTGATGAAATGAGAGGGAAAATTTTGGGGTACAACACTATCTGATAATCATCGTTCCATTTCACTACCTGATTTTCTTCAGCAACTTGAAGATTGGTTCACAAGTAGCGGTTAGATGAGAAATAAATTTGGCAATGTAATTCAGTCGTCCCAAGAAACCTGTGACTTCCTTCACAGTACAGGGAGGAGGCATTTCTTGAATAGCTTTGAATTTAGAGAGATCAACTTCAACTCCTTTATCGCTGACAATAAAACCCATGAGTTTACCAGATCTTACCCCAAAGGTTCACTTGTTCAGATTCAATCTCAACTTGTATTTCTTTAGCCTCTCAAACAAGTTGTGTAAATGGTCCAGATGCTCTTCTTCAGTCTGTGATCTGGCTATCATATCATCGACATAGACCTCTATCTCATGATGAATCATGTCATGGAACAAAGATACCATAACACGTTGATATGTTGCGCCAACATTCTTCAACCCAAAAGGAATAATCTTGTAGCAGAATATGCCCCACTGTGTAACAAAAGTAGTCTTTTCCTTGTCTTCAGGTGCCATATTGATCTGATTATACCCTGAGAAACCATCCATGAAGGAGAACACCTTGTGTTGAGCGGTGTTGTCGACCAAAACATCAATATGCGGAAGTGGGAAGTCATCTTTCGGGCTCGCTCTATTCAGATCCCTACAGTCTACACACATACGTACCTTGCCGTCTTTCTTTGGTACCGGAACCACATTCGCAACCCATTGAGGATAGGATGTCACTTCTAAGAACCTTGTGTTGAATTGTTTCATAACCTCAGCCTTGATCTTCTTTGACATCTCGGGACGCATACGAAGAACCCTCTATTTTATCGCAGCATAACCCTCTTTCATCGGCAACCCGTGAACCACAATAACGGTGTCAAGCCCTGGAATGTCTTTGTATGAACAAGCAAAGATCTCAACATATTCTTGCAACATCTGTATCAACCATTTCTTTACACTTTCCTCTAAGTTTGCGCCCATCTTGACTTCTTTCCTATCTGTTTTAGAATCCAAGTTTACCACTTCAACTAGCTCTTCATGAGGTTGAATAGCTCTCTCTTCTTACATTAACAGTCTGGAAAGTTCTTCTGGTATCTCACAATCTTCCTCACCTTCATCTTCGGCTTGGTAGATCGGATTTTCAAAGTCATAAGTGGAAATAGTAGAATCGTTATCAACGGGATCCAAAGTGGATGTGGATCTGCAATGTATTATATGGGTGTGTGTAAGAACACATAGCTATTTGAAAGTGATAAAAGTAAAAAGAAAGACAGGGAGCGCAAAATTTGAATGCAAAACGTCCAATCCTTTATTAAATGAAAATATATTTATGAAATGACAACCCTTAACAAACGCATTGTTGTGCCCCGGGTAAGGCACAAGGCTTAAAGTCATTGTTCGAATATTACAAAGCCTAAACTTGAAAGCAATAAAAACAGGAATGTAAGCTATTACTCCTGACTAAAGGAGATAGAGATAACTTCTCTGCCTTCTAGTTTCTAAGCCAGTTACCAATGGTAGGAAAAATCCAGCTGTCAAGGTCATAATCACTGTCAGCATCTTCTATTACGTTGATTTTGTTGTTGCTGATGCGGAATGGTGGCCTTTCATCTCGAGCACGAAGAATATCCCTCTGACTATCTGCAATAAACACCAAACCAAACTTGTCATATTTATAAGGGATGTCAAGAAGCTGACCCCAAATAGTACAACCACCTTCTTCTACAGTAGCCTTAACATCTTTCAATAAAGCCATCCTGGGGAGAGCCCTAGTAACTTTGGGAATGGTAGAGACATCTTCAGTTGAGGCAGGAGGGATGAATTCAAAAGTATGACAGGGAGTCTCGATGAATTCATCGTCCATCTCTACATACCAGAAAAAGTTCAAGTGGCTAACCATATACTCTTCTTCACTGCAAACCGTAACAATCTTTATGTTCATAGGATACTTTAACTTCTAATGTAGGGTAGAGGTAACAGTGCATGCCCCATGGATATAGGGAAGTCCTAATTAGCAAGGATAAGTTGGTCGAATTTCCATCACATAATAGGTTAATTCAAAGATCTGCTAACCCACCTTGATCGGAAGGTCCACTTCTCCATGTACCATCCTCTTGGACCCATCAAAGGCTCGAACTACAATGTCAATGGGTTTCAGTAAGACCCCTTCGCAATCAAGTCTGTCGAGAGCGCCTTTCGATAGAACATTCAATGAAGAACCAATATTAATCAATACATGAGCCAAAGTAGTGCCCATGCATTCAATGGAGACATACAGGGATTTGTTGTAGTTTCTCCCTTCCAGAGTCAAATCTGCATCAGAAAAACCTAATCCATTATCAGTCGTTAAGCTGGCAACATAGCTTCCAAATTGATTGGCAGAAATCTCTTGTGGTACATGAGCGGTCTTCAAAAAATTTACTAAAGCCTGTGCATGGGCTTCAGAACACAATAGCAGGGATAACATGGAGATCTTGGATGGGGTCTTCCCTAGCTGTTCAACAATTTTGTAGTCACTCTTACAGATAATCTTCAATACCTATTCGAACTCTTGTCTAGAGGTGTCTTCAACTGTAGCTTCCTTAGGTGCCTCCGTCTGGGCAGGCTCTGTCATTTCCTCTTTGCCCCGAGCCTCAGTAGTGTACTCAGTGGCTATAACTTTAAAAGGTGTATCAATAGTCTTCAAAAATATTTTCGGGGAGGAAACCCTTTTGTTTCTGGTAACCTTACTGGTCCCAGTAATATTGTCAATGTCGGGATTAGCAACTTCAGTAACTTCATCCTCAACAATCGATAGTTCTTGCTTGACGCCATGGTAATAGACGTTAGATCCATAGTTCCAAGGAACAGCTTTATCCGAAGAATATGGGATAGGTCCAGGTGTAGTGATAACCTAAGGAGTAGCTTTTGGATTGGCAGTAATCCTTATAGGACCTTTGGAGGTGATTCTGACAAGAGGGCGAGAAATTATAGATAAGTCTTGACACAAATTATCAGCAGACAGAATCTTCTCGATTAGAATTATATGATTGTCCAATAGGTGTTGAATGCCTTCCTTCAGTAATTTGCAACCATTGGGTTGGGCTGCACAAGAGTAACATTTTTCAATACAGCCCGAAAATAAACCGGCCTGCAGCAGATTCTTCTTGATAATTGGTAGAGGAGTAACCAATTCACTTACAACAGTGACATAAAGAACACCATCAATTTCACTTATTCCTTTGTCATGCTTCGGCATAGGTGCAGTAATCACATGCGGGGTCTCTAGAGGATCAAACTCAATTTCCTTGTTGTCAATCATGTCTTGAATTTTGTTTTTCAGGCTCCAGCAGTTGTTGGTGTCGTGCCCAGAACTGTTAGAATGGTAGGCGCATCTAGCATTCATATTGTACTTAGGATAGGAGGTTCCCTTAGCGTAATCAGCTCTGCTTTTAGTAAATGTTGTAACACCTGAGACAATGGCATATTAATCTTGGTAAACTGCCTTCTTGGAGCATCTGACCTACACCTATTGCTCTATTGTTGATGTTGAACAGACGCATGATTGGAAATCAATACCGCTCCCACATATTGATTGCAGTCAATTTTCCCACGGCCCTTCTGGCCATAAACAACATTGGTTTCCTTTTTACTACTGAATGTTTTCTTCACAGCATTTGGAGACGCAGCCACTTGAATTTTTTTGATCTTAATAGAACTTTCAACTTGTTCCGCAGTTATAATTAGCTCAGAAAAACTAGATGAAGAACTCTCAATCAGATGATTGAAGAATGGGTATGTTAAAGTACCCATGAACATATCAACTAGCTCCTGGTCAGACAAGGGAGGTTGCACCCTTCCAGCTAAGTCTCTCCACTTCTGGGCATATTCTTTAAACCCTTTATTCGAGCCCATAGAAATATTTTATAATTACACACGAGTTAGTGCAAGGTGAACATTATATTGTTACTGCTTATAAAAAGCAGCAGCCAAGTTTTCCCAAGTACGGATGTTGGTTCCCTCCAGCTGATAGAACCATTCGAGTTGTGTACCAGATAAAATTTCCTGAAAGAAGTGAACCCATAACTTTATATCAGCAGTATGGGGTTGGATCTTCCGAACATAAGATCTCATATGAAGTTTCGGACAAGACACACCATCATATTTGGTGAAAGCATGAACTTTGAACTTGTGAGGGATAACCACCTCGGGAATAAGATCCAGCTCTTCAAAATCCAACCCAGGCGCTTTCTAGATTTCCACAGCCTTAAGACGGTCTTCTAGCTGCTTGTATCTATCGTCGATGGGAGGATACTGTTCATCAGAATAGTCTTCGTCCTCAAAAGTTTTACCAGAACCAAGGTTGCTTCCACCTTTAGCCCTGACACTTCTATAATCCTCCTCTTTGTTGTCATCTTCATCAGAGGTGATATCAGCAGTTTGAACTTGTTTATCAGGACCTTTGAATCTTCTTCCCATGTTGAGGATAACAATTGGCTTCTGAGTCTTCTTATTTTTGGTGATGTGCGCCATCATATATTTCTGTCCTTGAGCTAGGTTCAGGAGGGTCTCCTAGAATTAGGCATTCTGAGTCTGGAGTTCCTTAACCATTTTTTCAAGAGCCATCTTTTACTAAAATAAACAACAAGAAGATGAGAAAACCTGTATTGGAAAGCTTGTCATGTAATGATGCATGATATGTAGATACAATGTTTTCAAGGATCATTGTGGGATTTAAATTTGCTTAAACAAAATGAGACAAAAGAAATTTTAGTAACAAGCTCAAATTACAATTTCTTTTAATAAAAAGAATTACAAAATAGCAAAATATAAATTCAAGTCTCCCATGGACGTTTCTGCTTTATGTTGACATATGCGTTAAGGCTTTATTCTTCGTGGAGTCGTTTCATTAGCTCCAGTACTTTCTTCTCACTAGCATAAAATAGAGCTTCAAAGTTATCTCTTTCTTCCTTTAGTTTAATCCAAAACTTTTGGAGTTCTTCGAAGTCGTTAGGAATATTAGGATGAATAACAGTGTGAGAAACATCTCGTTCAACACCAAGCTCTACGATCACTGGTAGGATAGCATGATATGGAATTTTGAGATTTTGAGCACGAGATTGCACCCATCAGAGGTAAGGCTCTAGAGGAATGGAATTATTGTGTCCCAAAGTCTTGCTATCAATCTTGTTGATTATGCTCCAAACACATATAAACCTTTTATGGTAGTTTTGAGGATCGCTCTCATAGTCGAATACAATATCCTGGATGAGCATATCATGAGGACCATCCCTTCGAGCATAACCAAACTGACGCAGGGCTAGAGATGGATTGTAAGTGATGCCTCCTCTTATACCATGGAGTGGTACATTAGGGAATTCCCCACATCAATCAATAATAGTGTCATCTTCCTGAGATCGAGAACACCAATGGATATCTGCATGAGTTAGTGACATCAACCTTTGAGACCACCTCAAAAATTGTTTATTCTTTATCACTGATCAGGGTAGGTGAGAAATAAACCACCTGGATAGTAGAGGTATGCAACACAAAAGAGTTCCTTGTTTCTTCAAAGTAGAGTGTGGAGGGAATACAGGATATCTCCGAGTAAAGTAGGTACCAAATTATGAGTGAGAAATATCTTGATGGCATTCACATCTATGAATTCTTCCGGGTTAGGGAATAATACCAAATCGTAGATCAGTAAAGCCAAAATATCCTCAAAAGCACGGAGATTCATGGCATCTAGAAACCACCGAGCCTTTTCTATCAGAAATTTAGGAGAGAAACCCTTGAATCCATTCCTTGCTTCCCAATTAGATACAATATCCAGTCTTTTCAGATGTAAGGCTACTGCAACGTCTTCAAGTTTCGGAGCATGCTCTAGACCAGTTAAAGGTATCTGATCAAGAATAGGCACTTCGAGAAATTTATATAATTCTTCCATTGTGGGCACCAATTGATAATCCGAAAGGTAAAACAGTGACGCTTCTGATCAAAGAATTGGAAAAGAACGCTCATCATGTCTTCCTGAAAGTCAGTAGTAACCAGACTGAATAGATGACTATGTCTTTTGGTAAATTGAGAATTGTCAGGAACCTTTGAGACTAATTTTTCAATCTTGGAAGGTATCCTTACGAAGTTGATCTGGATGGTATTCCTACAACTGGAAGCCATGACCCTGCAACACAGAACAAAGATAAATCCCCTAGATCCTTGAAATGGTTAGTCATGATATAATGTTATGATGTTATGATGTCATGATATCATGTCCAAATAGATAATCAAACACAAACAAAGAATGCAAAGGCCTTAGGTTTAAGCCTTGCATGGGGTTTGTAGGTAAGTACCCTCTTGAAGTTTAGTTGACTCAACCTGTCCTAGAGAAGTAACCGGGTTCTAGGGATCTCAATATCACTGATTTTTCCAACAAGCTTCGTCTAGCATGGGAACTGACTTACCACAAGACAAAACTCGAGGGTCGAATCTCAATGAGTGTAGTATCGAGTATCAACCAGCTTCGGACTGCACCAAAGCCGACTATCTCACTACCTTCTAATGGCTAAGTTGGGTCAATTAAGGTTCTAATGTCAGCTAGTTCTTGTGACACCACGTGGCATCCTAGTATGCTCCCCGGTTGACTCGAGGGATACCAGTACAAACTAATGTGTCACACTAACATAGCTATCATCTCAACCATATCGATATATACCGTATAGTTTCCATGATTTATTGCTACTTACCTAAAATGTTCCTCAGATCCGGGTATAGGATCTTTGCAAGAAATGACCCTAACAACCCTTTAAAATAAAGCAGACAAATCAAACAAGGAAAGCATTTAAAAGTGATCTAACTCTAAGTAACCTCACTTGTAAATTCTCCAGCAGAGTTTCCAGTTCTGTAATACGGTGGGAGAACTTAATTGGTTTTGTGTTTTATCGCAAATGTAGCGGATAGTAAGAGTCTCCATCGACTTTTATTTTATCCAATATGGAAAGGATGAAAATAACAGGAAAGACCTTCGAGATTATTCTGAGTTCGGGGGGCATGTTATGGAAAGGGAAGGTGTTAGCACCCTTTTCATCTGTAGTTATCTACGGGATCTTAATCGCTAGCTCACTTTATTAGAAAATGCTTTTGTGTATGTGTTTGAAAATATTTTGAAAATGCCTAAGTGCGGAAATTTTTATAATGATTCTCGTATCGTTAAGAATGCGTACAAAGTGTTATTTTTGAAAATATTTCAAAAGAAGTGTTTTATGTGGAAAATATGTTTTGTGTGAGCAAGCGATTACCAATATTCTACCCTTACTAAAAAGTATTTCGCGTTATTTTCCTCCTCCTTTAGATAGTGTTATCCTACCATTAGTTAGTAGGAAGCCATATCGTTGGATGTGAAGGGACAAGTGCGGGTCACCGTACAAGTCAGAAAGGTAACTTGTAGGGCGCTTTAGCAATTTATCGTAAGGGACTAAGATCGTTTACTGAAGGCATCATCAAAGGGTCAACGAGGGACTACGATCTTTTGTATCGGAGGGACTTTGCTAAAGCATCCCCACGTTTGAGGGATATGACTACTTTCCGAGGCAACGAGTGAGGTTACCCTAGAGGTGATAAGGGTTATCTAACGGTTGATTTTAGATCTTTCCATACATACCCTAATTACTTGCGGTTATGCGGAACGCAGTAAAAACATAAAATAAAGGTCCTACGCTATTACAAAACTTCAGGAAAAGGGGTACAAACCACAAAATCGAGGGAAAGACAGAAACCAAAAAACCTAATTTAAGCTATTACATTCTGTAGCAATTACATAATTGGAAAAAAAACTAAATGCAAAAATAATAAAGGCGCGAAAAGATCAAAGAAACAATAAAAATTGTTATGATTTAAAAAAAAATGATTTGATGATGGATCTAAAAAAACCCTAATTAGTTTTAGTTAGAAAAAAGAAAATTTAATGATAAAGCCCTAAAACTAAATTAATTAATTAATTAAAAATAAGGGGAGTTCATTTAATTAATTTAATTAAAGAAAAACCTTAAGTATAAATTGATTTTAATTAATTAAAATAAGTTAATTTAATTGCGTTAAAAAGTAATTAAAACAAAATTATTAAAAAAGAAAAGAATGGGCCTGTAAGAAGTAAATATGGGGGGTGCTGAAAACAAATTGCTAAGCCCAAAGCTGCAAGCCCAAGCTATGAACGACCCAGTGTGGTTGGCTCCAAGAGATCCATAGTGTGTGTGTAGATCTAGAACATCGGATCTGAGATTGTGAAGATCTGATGGTCATGAGGTGAGGCGCATGGTGAGCGCATTGCATTTGCTTGCATATGATCTGTAACAGAAAATACATGACAAAATCAAAATACCAGGGGCGGGGATCGAACCCGTGCCCTGGTACACTAACGCCTTTGTCATGCTCGCTTCTACCACTAGGGTGGCTTTACATACGTTAATATAAATAAAATAATAAATATATAATACACATCAAAATATATTGCTCGGAGAGGCACCGGAGCCCTAGCTCCAGTCGTCTTCTCCAGTAGTCTGTAATGTACCAAACTTGCAAATTCAAAGCGTTAGTGGTCCAAAATGTCCTACTCCTCCTAATTCGACCCCCCTGAATCCAAATATGGGCTTAGTTTTGGCTAAAAGTCCTTGTATCGTGAGTTTCAAAGAAAAAAACCTAACTCGGTTTAAGAATGGCAAATCAAGACCCGAACATCAAAACTCTTTGTAACAACTACAACATGTTCTGAACATACATATAAACATATTTGGATGGTTAGAAACATTCAACAATGCATGGATTTAAAAATATATGAATGATAAAAAATCAAGAACTGGCCATATCCTATATGCATGATTCAGACCCTTTGGATCATGGTAACCGATCCAAACCTACCCTTCAATGTTCATGGAAGTGAATGGAATGGAGATTTCAAAGTGAGAGGGCTTGTAACAAGAGTTTTGAAGTTCTAGGGTTCTTGAAAAAGTTTGGATGTTTTTTTGACAATTTTGAGGCAAGGGTTTTGTGTGTAGAGTTTTCTCTTTGATGTATGAATATATAGAGAGGATTTAGGGCAACCAAATGATGGGCTTGGACTCTTGTAGTAAGATATGATTTTATCTTATTTTATTTTATTTTATTAATGAATTAAATAAAAAATAATTAAAATAATTAAAATAAATCAAGGCCAAAGGGTATATGAATGAATTCTGACGTGTATGAAGAGTATAACACACGTTTGGACTCTTAAACCATGGCCCAATAGCCCAAAATATCAAGCTTTCTCATTTTGAACTTCATTCATTTGCTCAAAATTTCCTAACTTGGAATGGTCATAACTCAATCAATAATTATCTTTTGAAGGTGATCTTGGTATTTTGGAAAGCTCAATATGTCATATACCACCTCTATGTTGATCATTTTTTGTTTTGAAGATTTTATCTTGATGTAAGTTTCCTTGACAAAAAGTGTCATTTTGTTAACTTTTGAAATGACCTGTAATGCATTGACTCATATCTCTCAAATGAAGCATTTTTTGGACTTGAGCTTAAAGAGACAAAGTTGTAAATAATTGAATTTCCTTCAAAATGAGCTTTGGTTGGGGAAAATCTGATGAAGCATGTGAAAGTTATGCTTGGTCAAAGTTCAGTTGACTTCTCCTAAGGAAACCCTAATTTGACAACTTTTGACTTTTGATGATTTGAGGGATTTTCTTGAGGAATCATGATCAAACCTTGATCAAATGATGGATATCACTTCAAAATGTTGATGTTGACCAAAACTCTTGAGGTTTGACTATATATTGACCATAATTGACTTTTTATCCAATACAATTGATTTTTAGTCATCTGAGCAATTGACTGAGCAAACTTATAATGCAAGGCATGAAAATTGGCATGTGAATTCTTGAATTCATATGAGGAACCATGAAAATCACTTGAGACCTTTGAAACCCAATCTTCCTTGAGAAACACAAAACCCTAGTTATGGACTCATTGCTTAGGATGAGAACTTGTCTAATCAATTCTTGAACAACCTTCAGCATTTGAGGACCTTTGGAGAATGTCCTGAAGAAAATTGGGAGGGAAAATTTTGGGGTATAATAATATGGTACTAACCAATTTTATTTCAACATAATCTTGGTTTTCATCCATGTTACCTATATTAAACCAGACAAGCCAGACAAAAGAGGAAAAAATCAAACCCAGATGAATGTTTAAATCAAACCAAGCAATGCAAACATACAAAATACACAAATTCACTTCCGTATTCTCTGAAAATAAAATTTTGAAACAATACTAAAGTGCATTTCCGTAGTAACTCACATATCAGAAAAACAAAAATGGCAGAAACAAAAAAGGGACAAAAATGCATTGCTCTATTATACTACCTAACAATGACTATAATTTCCTATATATTGATGTATATTACACAATGTAACATTCCAATTTCTTAATTTAAGTATACAAAAATAAATGTGAAAAAAACTTGGATTAAAAATTTACCAAACATGTAGTTCATGTTGAGCACTTTGATAGATTGGTTGTTGAGAGTAGAAATTGACAAACTAATTGGATTGGATTAAGTCGAAAGAAAACTTGGGTTGGAAAATTTTTTGGAAGTGAGGAATGTAACTCAGAAAAGTTTTAGAGTGTTTTTTCAAGAAATGAGGAAGGGGGGAGTTTGACACATATTTGATTAAAACCCCATTCAAAGGTCCATATTTTCTATATTAGTTTTTGAAAAAAATTAGGGTCAAGCTCACTTGCAAATGGATTCAGTGTGGACCGGGGTGCGTTCAAAAGTAAATTTCCAAATTTCAAGGTTAATTTTGATTTTTCAAAAGGGTGCGAGAGCATCCCTAAGGGTGGGAAAGTAATCCACTTAATTTTGGAGTGTAAAGTAGTCCTCTGATGAATGTGCCTACATATTGAGTCATTGTATATTGATCTAATGTAATTTTAAATTTAACTTGACACCTATAATATTAAATTTGGTACCCCTCACTTTTTATTATTGATAAAAATATATTTCATATTATTTAGCATATCTTAATATTATTGCTGAAAATTTGTTCATGATAGGACAAATGTTGGACACAATGTTGGAATAATTGATCCAACAAGTTAAACTATATTTAACACACATATGGATTGTAAAACAAAGTGAATGTAAAAAAAAATAAATAACACCAGATATTTGTAATCCAATTCGAGGCAAACAACAGCTACGCCTGGAAGACACGCTACCGAAGATAGGAAATTCACTAAAGTAGTTTAGTACACTTAGTCCTCTATGAACAAAAACTATTTGTTGTTCAATGTCTCTTTCTAACACAATCCAATGAACTTCTATTTAGGACTCTCCTCTAAATATGAGAACTCTTCCCACTTTCTCTCAATCACTAATCCCAAGTGATTGACTTCAATATAAATTCTATTGAATGTCGAATGTTACAACCCAACTAAGACAAACCAACAACTATGCAAAGTTGTTGAAACATAGAATGGTGTACACAAATATTCTACCTTAAACCTTATTATGGAATTAACATGGAATACAAGTTATAAAGACTCAAACCCTAACACAAAGATTTTAAACCTTGCGCACAAAATCCATTTCTCAAACATGAGACCGAGCCTTCTCATATAGCAATGTCTTCTGAGATTTTATCCTTGAATGTCTGATTTGATTTAGTCTATAAAAGAGTTGATTATGTTGGATATGATCTTTTCCATGGTTGTCTCCATCAATAAAATATGATTTATTATATTTCAAATTCAAATTTAAATCTGATTTAAATATCTCCAACTGTCAAACAAATCAAACAAACATTGTTAAAATAACTGCAACAAATCTGATTAAATTCCAACCAGAAATTACGCACCAAACAACATCCATATGGCCTACTATCAAGACCAAATATTACATTATACACATGTTGAAGCATCATGTTCAATATGTTGCACAAATACATCCAAATTAACTCTTTAGCTTGAATATGTAGATGTTCTTTGTAAAGTGAATCTTGTATAGAATAACTTAGAACCATAACTGCAATAACATATGTTTATTGTAAGAGACCAGATATTGCAACACACATGTTGGAACATCGGGTTTCACATGTGTCTCTTCTGCATCAGAACAAGCTTGAACAATCTCCATGTTATTTTACATAATACAATCAATCCAAAGAAACTTCAATAATTGAATTTTTTTTAGTCTCAAAGAATTAATAAAAAATAAACAATTTAATAGTTCATTTTAAAAATTCGATATATTTTTGTATACAGGAGAAAAATTCTCATTTTTACCAAAATTTAAAAATATGGCATGATTTTTTACCAATTTTTTTAAAACATCCGGTAAAATACAAATATCCTAAATATTGTAAAACATTCGATAATTTTTTCAGATATTTTGAAAATCTAATATGTCATATTTTTCGCCCACCTCTGAAAAATTTGATAGTTCAATTCAATATGCTCTCCTTAATCGTGCTTGGAGTGAATGTTTTCTCTACATATTTTATCCTATTCTTCACCACGTACTTTGTATTTTACTTACATATGTTTTTGATCTTTTGAAAATTTTAATTGACTTATTGTATCTCTGACACAAAATTTATTTTATGGATATTTCTCTCCTAGACCGAAGTGTTATCATGGGCACCGTCTATTGGGAGACAACATAATTTTATTGTTGTTAGTGTTCATTCCGGTATATAAAATAGGCAAAAAATGAGGAAAGATAAATTGATTATGGGTTGTGAGAGAGGAAGAAACTATAAGAACTAGAATTTCTCTCAAGGCACTTGTAGTAGAAGAGTTATAAATAACCATTTAGGTTGAGATCTGCGTCAAGAAATGGTGGATGGAATGTAATAGTTAGATGTGGTATTCACAATTATGAACTAGCTAAAAATTTAGTGGGTCATGATATATTATCCCGTTTAAAACCTCATGAAACATAGTTTATGAATAAAATAACAAAATACAACATGAGGTCGAGGTTCATAGTTTTCGCTTTGAAAGATAGTTATTCTAATAAACTTGACGAGTACAACTCAGGCGTATAAGGAAAGATATACACGTTAGTCTACCATTTGAGGTTCATTCATGGAAATGTAATATCCGTTAAAACTAATTTATGATGAAAAATATATGTGTTGGACCAGAAATAAGGAGAAATTAAATGGTGTTGCTAATATATTCTTGACACATCTTTGAGTCTGTGATGTTAAACATGTTTCATTTAGTGTTGATTTTTGACTATCATACAAAACAAATAAGTATCGACTCACACTACTTAATATCGTTGGTGTAACTTCAACGAATTTAAATTTTTCGGCTGAGTTTGCCTACTTGAAATATAAAAAGGAGAAAAACTTCACATTAACATCAGAAAAATTGAAGGAATTGTTCACATCTGAAAAATTACTTTCCAAAGTCATGGTGATAGACTAAGAATATACCCATCATAAAAATGCGTATTCACATAGAACCATTCAACAATCATCATAATTCACTTCATATCACAAACATATGAAACCTTATCAATCATATATTTCTTGTCATCTTACACACGGACAAGAACATTTCTCCATGCCTTTTGCTTCCACAAAATTATTATTATCTAGTTTCACCTTTATCTTTTTAGATTAAGCAAATTTCAATAAACAACTTCTTCTTTCCGGTCATATAATTTGACCACCTTGTGTTAAGGTAGCAAGTCACTAGGTATTATCTTCTTCTCTTTCAATTGCAACCATTGAACTAACACCTCAAGTATTTGGTTCAACCAATTTTGTCTATAACTTTGACATTAATGAAAAGGAAAAACAAAGGCTACCATTAAAAGGTTCAACCCTTCCCATAATCATTAGTAAATTTTATAATTAGTTTTTCATTATAATAGCTATAATTTTTTTAATAACGAGTAATTAATTTCTTTAGATTAAGTTCCTTTTAGATAACTCTTCTATAAACATTTTTTTATAAGGTTCAATGTAATTTTTTGTAACTGTTTTTTTGTATAAAAAAAAAGAACACCTCAAATATTATTTTAATTTTAATGTTATTATACTATATACCCTTATATTAGTTCTCTTTAACTTTGTGAGAAATGGTTATTATAAATAAGAATAAACTAATATGTTCTTTTATAGAAAAAATGCATTCAACTTCAATCCTTAATAAATGAAGTACTCTAAAATATTTATGATCGAGTCAGAAAGAATATCAAATAACATAGACAAGACATTGAGCATACAATCTCAATGTAGGGTATCTATGCATTATTCACCGACATCTTGTAATGGATTACTGTTCATATACACTAAAAACCAAAAAAAGAAATGAATAGAAAAATTAGTTATTAATAAAGAAAAAATATTTAATTCAAAAGAATAATTGAGACCTAGGTTTTTTTTATATTTTTATAAGTAAAAGTGTGCAGAGCATCGCCTATTAGAAAAAAAAAGAAAATCACAATCAACTGAAGAGATCAAAACCAAAACCCTCTAATATTAACAAAATCGAAAAGAAAGAAAACCTAAACGATTCTGAGTAAAGTCGGATTTGATAGAATCCGAAATGAAATTCTACTATTGGTCTTATTGAATGAATAATTTTAAGTCGGCCAGTTTATCGGTACAATGATTGTCTTCTCTGAAGATACATGATATTGTGAATGCCATGTTGGAAATCAAATGAATACAATTGAACCATCTATTTTTAAGTTTTCAGGGAACCATTAATAGATTAGAAAAGACTTGGTAAATCAATTTAGAATCCGTTTCTAACCAAAAAAAAGTCCATCCCCTTTATGAAGAAATTACAATGGTTTTCATCGCACCGATGAATTCAGCATTAAAGCCATAAGAAATACTCACATTACAAGTGAAACAACCAAGAAACAAGTATTCTTGGTTTCTGAATAATATGTGGCATGTCGTAGCAGTATCTTTGTCACATTATTATGTCATGTAACATGTCAAGTCTTCATCTATCAACAAATTTAGTGGAAAAGATCGTTAATATGAATGAGAAATTTTAGGAAGGTTAATGTTTGAATGGATTATTTTAATGAATTAAAAACGAAATTTAATATATATATATATATATATATATATATATATATATATATATATATATATATATATATATATATATATATATATATATATATATATATATATATATATATATATATATATATATATATATATATATATATATATATATATATATATATATATATATATATATATATATATATACTACAAACTTATTAAGTGTTATTTTTTTTACAGAATATTACTTAATAAGAGTTTAAAAAAAATGATATATTTTTCAAATTTTTATTGCATATAAATTATTAAATTTTATTTATTTGCTTCTTTATAAAAAGTATTATTATCATGGTAAATGTGAAAATTAATTTTAACTAGAATCCAAACATGTACTCACAAGGTTGTGTGCATAACATGTCAGTTTGATTTTGAGAGAAAATTAATTGAAATCATTTATACATATCCTTTGTTTTTGATTTTACAAAAAATTCGTTTTAACTTGTATTTTGTTTAAATATATCCTAAATTATATATTTTGTGAAGCACAACAAATGATCCATTTGTAAAACAAACCTACATATATCTTATGTACTAAAATAACACATATTTTATTCCAAAACTATATATTGTTTACACCAAAATCAAAATGGCACACTCATTCTTCTTTTTACAACAAAATAAAAATATGCACAAATGACTAACCAATAAAAGCAAAAACTAAAGTGTTTGACTTGAACGGACGTCCTAAAGTCTGCTTCTGTGAATGATATCTAGTCGTTAAACACTTATAATTTAAAGAATATTTAAAAATAATTAGGATAACACAACAACAATAACAATATTAAATATTCAATAAGAACAATGACATTAAACATTCAAACCATTTATCTCAATGACAAAAAAACATTAAATCTTCAATTTCGACAACAATAACATTAAAAAATTTACTAACAACAACAAGAACAACATTAATTTTTCTTACAATAACAACAATATTAAACATTTTACTAACACAACAACAAAATCAACTACAAGAAGTACATCAACAAAAATAATAATAACAATAACAAATCAATAAAATCGTTAATCACTCAATCTCAATAAATAAATGCCACAAATAAACCTTTTTACTATTTTTTACTTGTAAAATCGTCCAATATATAGTATTCCTCTAAAGCTATACATGTTAAAAAATTAATTAAAATATTAAAAAATAAAGTGAACATTTTAATATTATAAATATATATTACTAAGTCATATAAAATATTTACTTGTTAGTTTTTCCATATCCATTCTTGATGATCATAACAAATAACATACACATTATTTAAATTATTTTCTTCATATGAGGTAGCATTTGTGTTGAAAAGAATGAGTCTCAGAAATATCCAGAGTTAAATCTTTGTTTTTATTACTAGCTGAAAGTATTTTCTTTGTATAACAATTGACTAATAATTGTTAAAAGGATCAATGACGACATAAAAAATTTATTTTTCTTAGAATTCTATGATGAATGGCTCGTTCATATTATTTGTCTTGTGAATGTCAACCTATGTAAATCCTAATTTATCAATTTGTACATCAGTGTTATTGTCAATTCACTTGCACTTAAAATATACTTTAATTATAACATAATAAATCTTCCATATCTACTTAATAACCCTAAAGTACGGTCTATATTCCATTACATGATTCTTATATTTAGAACTAGAGAAATACATGAATTTAGTCTAAACCATAACCCTCACAATTTTGCATCATACTGCAATCACTTTGATTTTGTATAGAAATAAAATTTACTAATGTCGTATGCAGTCCAAGTTATTACATTAAACTTAGGCATATATAATATCTACTTAATTGTCTCAGATGCACTCCTATTCTCAGAAACTCTTTCATTAAACCAATTTATGAAACTTTTTGTTATGTTTTGTCAACAATCATTTTTCAATATTCAAGGAAATTTTTCTTTGATAAGTATTTATGGGTGAATAAGTAAGGTTGAACTTACTCAACGTTATTCAATATATACAAATGTGCTTGAACAAATACAGGTCGGGTCATTGACATAACATTTAAACCTTGAGTACATTTACCTTCATATCTTCCATCACGACGAGACTTGAGAATTCCTATAGAGTCTACTTCTGACAAATAGTTTAAATAAAACTCAATAGCTTCTTATGTGATGTACCTTTCAACGATCGAAGCTTCCAGACAGTAATGGTTATTTATATACCCTTTAAATATCTTCATGTATTACTTATTGGATACATCCATATTTAATAAACTAGATCATAAAATCTAATGTCCTTGAATAAATAAATAATTAAGCGAGACATAATTTTAAAAAAATGATGGAGGGAAATACATATCCAATTTACATAAGATATTACACCCACATGTTCCAACTCATCTAAATTTCCTGGATCAATATTTTTATTACAAATAGCATTAAAGAATAAGCACAATTTTGTTATAGTTTTACTTACATTTTTGGCAAAATGCCACAAATAGCCACTGGTAGAAGTTTTCGCATCAAGACATGACAATCATGAGATTTTAAGCCAATTAATTTGAGATATTTCATTGATACAAGTTTTTTGATGTTCGATGAGTACCCTTGGATAACTTTTATACCATGCAAACACTCACAAAACTTTTGTTTTCTTTTTTACAAAAAATGTGACATGCTGGGGTGGGGGGATATAGTTTTTTACCTATTTATTTTAAGGCTAACTCTTGTCTTATACCCATCTCCTCCAGACCTAGATGATCATTCTTACATTATTTTATCGTGTCTTTAATTTTAAGAAGTATTCTAATCAAACTATCACACACATTTTCTCCTCATGCATCACATCAAGACAGTGTCTTACATCGTGGCTAGATCAATATGGAAGATCAAAGAACTATGACCTATTTTTCCATATATTTTTCTTCACATGTCCTTTTTTCTTCTTTCTAAAGAAAATATTAATGTGTTATTTTTGTTTATAAAATTCCTCCCCATTTAAGGGCTTTGTGAAGATAACAAGCTCCCCCTCACCATTAAAATACTTCTACAATCTATGATATGGATGATTGGGTCTTAAAATTTTTTGATGTTCAAGGTAAATAGTATTTTTTTACATTCGTTAGTTTGTGGGAACATGTACCAATTTCACTTATAGGACACACTTTATTCCCCTTAACGATGTACCCAAAAAAATTCATTAACTGTGCAAAACAACATGATACACATTTTAAAATTTTCACTAGAATACGTATCATCAACATCAATGCCTTCCTCCATAAAACTTTTAAATCTTTAATCGATGAGCTTAGATAAAAATGTATGTCGTTTCCTAATTGTTTTGGATCCAAAATCATCATAAATAACATCATATATATTTATGCTTCATGCACAACCACAAAGATTGGTTATAAGTTATGATAAGAACATACCATGAAGTATGGTTAGTACTCATATTACTAAACATGTACATTCCATCTGTGGAAAGTCCAAACCTAAGTTTTTTTGAATCATGGCCAAAATTCAGAAATAACTAATCAATTTTATTTCATTGCAAATAATCATCTACATGAAAACGTTTTCAATCACATTTTCTTTCATCTACTAGACATATAATATTCTTTGTGTCATTTAAATTAGTAAACAATATCTTGAACCTTGAAATTAGTGAGAGGTATCAAACCACCTTGGCAGAAGGACCCTTTATGCTTCCACCACCATCATCATCAACACCAGTATCCTTTATCTTATAGCATAAATCCCCACACCTCGAGCACTTATTTAGTATTTCATACTCTTTTCTATATAATATTCAATCATTATGATATGCATGTATTGTGACATAGTACAAATCCATTGGACACAATATCTTTTTGGTCTCTTAATTACGGTTTAACAATGTATCACCTTTTAGAAGCATGTCTTTAAACAATTCAAGAAATTCAGTGAAAATTTTATCCGCCCAACCATTTTACCTTCAAATTAAATATTCTTAACACAGTTAAAAATCATGTAAACTTTTTTCACCCCGGAAATAATAGCTCTTCCTTGTCACTACGTAAAGTATGATACACATGAGCTCTTCTAAAAGAATCTTCTCCAATATCATATATCATATCTTCTAATTGATCATCCATATCTTCATCAACTTAATCTCTATGTGACACAATATTTTTTCACTTCACCATGTGTTTTACCCCAAAATTTTCCCTCTCTCTTCTCAAGACATTTCTCACAAAGATCTTTAAAAAACTCAAGCTTGCACAAAGGTTGACTAGGTCAAGCCATCTCCTCAACATTGATACCTCAAATTAGGGTTTGAGTTTGCACAAGGACAATTAGACTTATAATACTTCAAATTAATTTCATGGATCATTATGGACCCTTAAGATTGTTCATGTCAAGTTTCAAGTCTTGGATCTCAAAATTGCTCAGCCAATTGATTAGATGGCCTAAAATAAGTTGTATTGGATAAAAAGCCAAATATGGTCAACCTACAGTCAAACTTCAAGATTTTGGACCAATATAAACATTTTGAGGTCATATGTATCAATTGATCAAGTTTGGATCATAATTCCCCAAGAAAATTGTTCAAATCGGCAAAAGGGCAAAATGGTTAAAATTATGGTTTTGATTGAGAATGGCTAATCTTTGACTTTTGGCCTAATACATGACTTATTGGTTTGAAACATGATATCAAGGATTCAAATTCATCATTTTTACCTAATTTCATATCTCAATTCATTTCTCAAGATCAATTGATTGATAGTTGAAATTCGGTCAACTGATGAAAAGTCAATTGATACACCAAAAGTCAAACTTTAACTTTTTGATCAAAATTGAGTTTCAAAGATCAAATTTCATCAATACATTCAAAAATTTGAAACTTGATCATCAATAAATCAAGAAAGTAAAAATTCTTTGGAAAAAATCAAAGTTTTCAAGACTTAGAAAATTTTCTAAGTGTTTTAAGTCTTATTTTTTCATGACTTCATGCCAACTTTTCACCAAGATGCAAGATGATTCAAAGAAAAATTACAACATGAAAGTTGTAGAACTTAATGATATCTACAACTTTTATTTACTGATCAAGTCCTAGAAATTCTTATATTTTGAGCAATAAATTCATGAAGTCATGCACTTTTTCTTAAAACACTTGGTGAAAATTTGACCTAGTTTAGGTAGATTTTTGACCTAACTTCATGACAATTTTTCACATAGTTACAAATTGATTATTTAAAAATGAAAAACATGAAGTTTGTAGAGTATTTTCCAAGATTTTCAAAATGTCCAAGAACTCATTAAGATCATTCTTGAGCTAGGAGAATCGAAGAGATGAAGTTAGGGTTTCAAACTTGAATTACAAGTCAATTTTGTGATGAACAACTTGACCAAATCCATAGCCATGCTGCATAATCTTTGCTTTGCAGGCCTCAAACTTATGTTTCAATCCATAATTAATGGTTTACATAACTGATTGAGCCATTATCCAATTGATTCAACATTATCCAAACCAAATTGCCATTTTGGGAAGAAACCAACCATTCCATTCTTGTAAAGATCACTTTAATCACAAAGTCAACTTCTTGAGCCTCTGACTTGTTTTTTTTTGCACACTCTTAACCTACTAGGCCAGAAGAAACATGTTTAAAGTGTTCAACCACTCTAGAGGGCCTGGTACAAGCATTGGAACTATGTTCATCAATGTTGCTTTGAAAACAAGGCAAATCCACAAACATGTGATTCTTGATTTCTGACTTCTCCATGAAGGGGTGAAAAACACAAGAAGGGGGGGTTGAATTGTAAAACTGAAATCTTAAAGCAATTGACAAGATATTTTTATCCTGGTTCGTTTGATCTCAAACTACTCCAGTCCACCCGTCAAGGTGATTTCGCCTCTCTCCAACGAGGTCTTAATTCACTATATTCAACTGAATATTACAGACTGCTTTAACAACTGCTAAAGCCTTCTTGATTCAAACCACAATCCGGTTTGTCAAGGCAACACTTTCTTACAAAGGTATAAAACAAATGTGTGTGAATGTTTTCTACAAAACTTTATCACAACTGTGATGTATACACAAATGAAGCTTAGAAACTTAGATTGCTAAACACTAATGGAGTATCAGAGTTTGTGGTTTAGCAAAACTGGTAGATGAAGATTATTGTTCAGCTTTGTGCGTGTAGAGAATTGGAGAGCATTAGCCATTATAATCTTCGAAGCTTTGTTTATATAGCACTTGAGAAGATGAACGTTGAATGCAATATTCTTGATTCAATGCTAATAACAAGCTTTCCTTTTTGAGCAGATCTTGTCTAGAATGATGCCGTTGGAATTAATTAGCGTTCAATGCACAGTACCGTTGCTTCTTCAATGCACGTTCTGGCTTGGCTTATTCTGATTCTGCTTCGCTGCTGATGAACTATTGTTTTTGTATCAGAGTGTTTACGCGCAGTTCTGTTCATCAAGCTTCAGCATGTACGTGAGTTGATCATCTGATCTTGATGTTCTGATTCAGCAACTTCTGATGCTGGTGTATGAAATCAAATTTTGATGCTGAAGAAGTGATCTTGCTTATTTTAATCAGCGTATCTACAAGTCAGAGCATAGTAATTTTAGGAAGCATATAGTTCAAACATGAAACATATAAATACTATATCTTTTCACTTTGTTATCATCAAAACTCAAATATAGGGTAGTAGATTCAAACATTGTTCTAACAATCTCCCCCTTTTTGATGATGACAAAAACTAGATATTTTAAATGAAAAATAACGTGAAAAGGTGTCTGGGAAATGTATCAGAATAAGAAGTATGGAAAAATCAGAGTTAAGAGATACTCCCCCTGAGTTGATTACTTCCCTTTGATGATACGTGTTCTTCAAGATCAGATCTTTGTCTTTCTTTGAACATCCGATTAAGAGTCTTTGACTTATCAGGGAGCAGAGCTTCAGAGCTTTTCCTGTCAGAGCTTTGCTTTGGATCAGAGTATTTGGTCGATCAGAACTTCATATTAGATCAGAGCAACATTGATCAGAGCTTCTACATTTTGATCAGAGCTTCTAGTCTTCATAGTGTTCAGGAGCTTCCTTGTGCATGTAGACTTTAAACAAAAACAGAAAAACATTTCAAGTAATAGAGTTAGAATGTTTGAGAATTTCTGTCTAGTTAGCCGTTATTGATTTTAAATATCATTCTTGTTCTCCCCCTTTTTGTCAGCAATCAAAAAGTGTTGGTGATGTGCTAAAACAATTTAGATCAGAAAAACAAATTATATTAAAATAGTGCATAAACAGAGCAAAAGAACATTACAAAACATAGTCAAAACAGTACATCAGAAAATGAAGAAAACATAGAGAATGTCATGCATGAAAAAAATTTTAAGGTTGTGGGGGCATGCGTGAGAACAGGCTTTCCAGCATTGCTTGAATCTTTTCAGAAGTTTCATTCTGCTTCTGAACCATGTTGCTTGAAGCTTTGCAATGAGATCTTCAGAAATCACTATCTTCTTTCCCATGACAGAAGAGATGACTAGATGTTTATAAATCTTGGCGTGAATCCAAAATTCCTTGACAAGCTCTGGGAATGTTGGTCCAACCAACCTATCGAAATACCTCTCCCACTTTTGAGCCCTAATTTCTTCAGTTAGGTCAAATCCATTTTCCTTCAAACTTTCAAAGTCGATGATTAACTCAGAGAGAACTTCAAGATTCTTTACCGGTGTGAGAAGAGTTCTGATTGCCTGCAGAAATGCTGGAGGATGCCATTGTTCTCACACAACAAAGCTTTGAGAATGATTTGAGAGAAAAAAGGTTTGTAGGAGATAAACTCAGAAATATGCAGAGAATACTTGAATGATTATGAGAAAGCGTAAAGAATAAGAGTGAAGGATTGATGTGCTTAAATAGAGTTTTCAAAAATTATTTTGAAAAATTAAACGTTTTTAAGAGAGAGAAAAAAAATAATGATTGCCATTTAACAAGCGTGATTACTTTTCATTAAATGCTTGCTGATTTTGGGGGATTTGAGAAAGATACTTAAAAACGGTTACCAGACATGTGTCTCAATGCACCCAATCAGCGCTTTGCCTTCTCAGAAGCGTGCACGCGTTCTGCTTCAGGGATTTGCTGATGATTGGATGACACTTGTTTGATGTAGTGATCAGCACGTCTGTATTTGAGATTAGACTCTCAGATCTTTAGACTTGCATCTGATACAATCTGCATGTTCTATCTTTCTGAAAGAAATTGATCAGAAGTTCACAGTAATATAATTACATTCTGAAGATAAATACATGGAATTAAAACATTTTCATTCTGGGCATACTTTCATGCTGAGATGTTTCAGAATGAAATTGAACCTATCTTCTGAAAGGGGTTTAGTAAAGATATCAGCCCATTGATGGTCTGTATCTATAAATTTCAAGTTTAAAATACCTTTCTGAATATAGTCCCTAATGAAATGATGTTTTATTTCTATATGCTTAGCTCTAGAATGTAAAATAGGATTTTTACTTAAGCAAATAGCAGAAGTATTATCACAAAGAATAGGAATGTTACTCTCAAAAATCTGGAAGTCTTCAAGCTGACTTTTCATCCAGAGCATTTGTGTGCTACATCCTGCTGCTGCTATGTACTCAGCTTCTGCTGTTGACAGAGCAATTGTTGATTGCCTTTTGCTGGACCACGAGATCAGATTTTCTCCCAGAAACTGGCAGCTTCCAGAAGTACTTTTACGTTCCACTCTGTCTCCAGCAAAATCAGCATCGCAGTAGCCTACTAAGCTGTAATCACTAGATTTTCTATAAAACAAACCCAGATTAGTAGTACCTTTCAGATACTTGAAAATTCGCTTAACAGCTGTTAAGTGAGATTCTCTAGGATCTGATTGGAATCTAGCACAAATACATACGCTGAATAAGATATCAGGTCTTGAGGCTGTCAGATAAAGGAGAGAACCAATCATACCTCTGTAGACCTTCTGTTCTACACTTTTGCTTACCTCTTCTCTTTCCAGAATGCACGTGGGATGCATTGGAATCTTTGATGGCTTACATTCTGAGAGGTCAAATTTCTTCAGAAGATCTCTGATGTATTTGCTCTGATGAATGTAAGTTCCCTCTGGAGTTTGATTGATCTGAATTCCTAGAAAGAATTTCAGTTCCCCCATGAGGCTCATCTCAAATTCTGCCTGCATACACTTAGCAAATTTTCTTCCAAGAGAAGGATTAGTAGAACCAAAAATAATATCATCAACATAAATTTGACAGACTAAAATGTCACTCTTAACTGTTTTACAGAATAGAGTAGTGTCCACTTTCCCTCTGGTGAATTCATTTTCAAGCAGAAAGTTACTTAGCCTTTCATACCAAGCTCTGGGAGCTTGTTTCAGACCATACAGTGACTTTTTCAGTTTGAAAACATGTTCTGGATGTTTTGTATTTTCAAAACCTGGGGGTTGGTGAACATAAACTTCTTCTTCTATATAACCATTTAAGAATGCACTTTTGACATCCATCTGATACAGAGTGATGCCTCTATTAACAGCAAATGAAATTAAAAGTCTGATAGATTCTAACCTGGCGACTGGGGCAAAGGTTTCTGTATAGTCTATCCCCTCTTGCTGACTATAACCTTGTGCAACCAGTCGTGCCTTGTTTCTGATGACTTCACCTTGTTCATTTAGCTTGTTTCTGAACACCCATCTTGTTCCAATGACGTTGAATCCTTTTGGTCTGGGAACGAGATCCCATACGTCGTTTCTGGTGAATTGATTCAGCTCTTCTTGCATTGCCAGAATCCAGTCATTGTCCAGAAGTGCTTCATCAATAGAAGAAGGTTCAATCAGAGACACAAGTCCCATAAGAGTTTCTTCAGAGTTTCTGAAGCTTGCTCTTGTTCTGATTGGATCTTCCTTTCTTCCTAGGATAGTTTCTTCTGGGTGATCCAAACTGCTTCTGGGTAATCTCTTCTGAGGTTGATCAGCAGCAGTTGTAGGATTTCTAGCATTGCTCCTTTCAGACGTTGAAGGAATGTCTGTGTTGAGAGCTTCTGATGACTTGTCTTCAGAACCTGCAAATTCAATTTCTATACCTGCAAGATTTTCATTCTGCTTTGACTTTTCAGAGTCAAGCTTGTCATCAAAACGAACACTGATTGATTCTTCCACAATCTGTGTTTCTGTATTGTATACTCTGTACCCTCTTGAGCGTTCAGAGTATCCTAACATAATACACTTATGTGCCTTAGAATCAAACTTGTTCAAATAATTCTTTGTATTCAATATATAGCAAGTACATCCAAATGGATGAAAATACGAAATGTTGGGCTTTCTAATCTTCCACAATTCATATGGAGTCTTTTCCAGAATAGGTCTTATTGAGATTCTATTCTGAATGTAGCACGCTGTGTTTATTGCCTCTGCCCAGAAAGTCTTAGCAACGTTTGTCTCATTGATCATGGTTCTGGCCATTTCTTGCAATGTTCTGTTCTTTCGTTCTACAACTCCATTTTGTTGGGGAGTTCTAGGACAAGAGAAATCATGCAGAATGCCTTTTTCATTAAAGAATGACTCAAAATCTTTATTTTCAAATTCTCCACCATGATCACTTCTGACTTTAACGATTCTAAGATCTTTTTCATTCTGAACTTGGTTACAGAAGGTAACAAACACAGAGTGTGACTCGTCCTTGTGTCTTAAGAACTTTACCCATGTCCATCTGCTATAGTCATCTACGATTACTAACCCATACTTCTTGCCACTGACTGAAGCAGTTTTAACTGGTCCAAATAAGTCAATGTGCAGAAGTTCTAATGGCTTAGAGGTAGAAACAACATTTTTGGATTTAAAAGAAGGTTTTGAAAATTTGCCTTTCTGACATGCTTCACACAGAGCATCTGAATTGAACTTCAAATTTGGAAGCCCTCTGACCAGATTGAGTTTGTTAATCTGAGATATTCTTCTCATACTAACATGCCCCAATCTTCTGTGCCAGATCCACTGCTCGTTGTTAACAGACAGAAGACATTTTACGTTCTGACTCTTTAGTTCAGAAAGTTTGATTTTGTAAATGTTGTTTTTCCTCTTTCCATTAAACAGGATAGTCCCATCTTTCTGACTAACAGCTTTACATGATTTTTGATTAAAGATTATATCATAACCGTTATCACTTAATTGACTTATGGATAACAGATTATGCATCAATCCATCTACTAGCAGAACATTATTAATAGAGGGAAGATTTCCATTACCTACAGTTCCAGAGCCAATTATCTTTCCCCTCTGATTGCCTCCAAAGCCAACGTGGCCTCCAGGCTTAAGTTCCAGGCTTTGGAACATATGCCTTCTTCCCGTCATGTGTCGTGAGCAGCCAGAGTCCAGGTACCATGACTGGTGTTTCTGACTTGCTGCTAAAGATATATGCAACATGTATTATTTTATCCTTAGGTACCCAGATCTTCTTGGGTCCTGATTTGTTAGTTTTACCAAAACTCTGGTTGAATTTTGGTTTCACAGAGTGCTTACTACTAGTATATTTGATGTCATGTGTGTGACCATACACAAAGTGTGAATTTAGAGGAGTGTGTTTAATGGTTAAATCCATGACATTTTTAGGTGTAGGAACCTTACCTAGGTATCCTATTCCTTTCCTGCCGTTTCTGCTAACTCCATAGATCATTGAAGCCATTCTGCTTCTATCTATGCTTTTAGCAAGGAACTTCTGGAAACTGTGATCATACTCCTTGATGATCTCATCAGCTTTGCTGGGAGTTTCAGAAATTGGTTCCTTCTGAGAGTTTTGTAACGAGTTTTCTAATTTTGAAATTTTATCTCTCAGCTCAGAGTTTTCCAATTTGAGACTTTCAGACTTATTAGAGTCAGATTCAAGATTCCTTTTCAGGTCTCTGAATTTAGCTCTAATCTGCTGATAACGTTCCAGAATTTCATTGAGGCTTTCAGCAAGTTCAGCCTTTGTAAAATTAACAGCGAAGTTAGGGAATACCTCTTCTGTGTCTGATTCTGAGTCTGATTCAGAAGCTTCACTATCATTTGGAATGTTAGCCATGAGCGCTATGTTTGCCCTTTCATCATCTGATTCTGAGTCAGCTTCAGACGAGTCAGAGTCATCCCATGTGGCCATGAGACTTTTCTTCTTCTCTCTTCCAAACTTCTTTTTGGGCTTTTCCCTCTGAAGCTTTGGGCAGTCACTCTTGTAGTGTCCTTGCTCATTGCACTCGTAGCAGATGATGTCTTTTGTGTTTGGCTTCTTGCTACCGGAGGAGCCTTCAGATCTTCTGTATCCAGAGGAAGAATCTGTCCTTCTGTATCTGGAAGAAGACTCGTTCTGATCAGATCTTCTGGGATTCCTGAACTTCCTTTGTCTTTGCTTCCACAGTTGATTTACTCTTCTGGAGAGAAGGGAAAGTTCGTCTTCTTCTTGCTTCTGAGGCTCATCAGCTTCTAGCTCTATCTCATGACTTCTGAGGGAGCTTATAAGTTCCTCCAGAGTGATTTTGTTGAGATCTTTCGCTAGCTTCAGAGCAGTAACCATAGGCCTCCACTGCTTGGGTAAACTTCTGATTATCTTCTTGACATGGTCAGCAGTAGAGTATCCTTTGTCCAGAACTTTGAGACCAGCTACCAGAATCTGGAATCTAGAGAACATAATTTCAATGGATTCAGATTCTTCCATTTTGAACGCCTCATACTTCTGAATGAGCGCCGGAGCTTTTGTTTCTTTGACTTGAACGTTGCCCTCATGCGTCATTCTGAGAGAATCAAAGATGTTCTTAGCTGTGTCTCTGTTGGAGATCTTTTCATACTCAGTATAGGAGATGGCACTGAGGAGGATGGTTCTGGCCTTATGGTGATTCTTGAAATCACGCTTTTGTTGATCAGTCATTGATTTTCTATCAATCTTCTGACCAGTTGCATTCACAGGGTGCGTGTATCCATCTGTCACCATATCCCAAAGATCAGCATCATGTGCTAGAAAGAAGCTTTCAATTCTGTCTTTCCAGTAATCAAAGTTTTCTCCATCAAAGACTGGAGGTTTGCCGCTGAATCTGTCTCTGTCCTCATTGTTGTCATTGCTGAAATGAGAGTTGTTTCCTGCCATTGTGTTTTTCTGACGCTGGATCTTGTACTGACACGGTTAAGTGTTTTAGCTCAGAACCAGGCGCTCTGATGCCAATTGAAGGGGTGAAAAACACAAGAAGGGGGGGTTGAATTGTAAAACTGAAATCTTAAAGCAATTGACAAGATATTTTTATCCTGGTTCGTTTGATCTCAAACTACTCCAGTCCATCCGTCAAGGTGATTTCGCCTCTCTCCAACGAGGTCTTAATTCACTATATTCAACTGAATATTACAGACTGCTTTAACAACTGCTAAAGCCTTCTTGATTCAAACCACAATCCGGTTTGTCAAGGCAACACTTTCTTACAAAGGTATAAAACAAATGTGTGTGAATGTTTTCTACAAAACTTTATCACAACTGTGATGTATACACAAATGAAGCTTAGAAACTTAGATTGCTAAACACTAATGGAGTATCAGAGTTTGTGGTTTAGCAAAACTGGTAGATGAAGATTATTGTTCAGCTTTGTGCGTGTAGAGAATTGGAGAGCATTAGCCATTATAATCTTCGAAGCTTTGTTTATATAGCACTTGAGAAGATGAACGTTGAATGCAATATTCTTGATTCAATGCTAATAACAAGCTTTCCTTTTTGAGCAGATCTTGTCTAGAATGATGCCGTTGGAATTAATTAGCGTTCAATGCACAGTACCGTTGCTTCTTCAATGCACGTTCTGGCTTGGCTTATTCTGATTCTGCTTCGCTGCTGATGAACTATTGTTTTTGTATCAGAGTGTTTACGCGCAGTTCTGTTCATCAAGCTTCAGCATGTACGTGAGTTGATCATCTGATCTTGATGTTCTGATTCAGCAACTTCTGATGCTGGTGTATGAAATCAAATTCTGATGCTGAAGAAGTGATCTTGCTTATTTTAATCAGCGTATCTACAAGTCAGAGCATAGTAATTTTAGGAAGCATATAGTTCAAACATGAAACATATAAATACTATATCTTTTCACTTTGTTATCATCAAAACTCAAATATAGGGTAGTAGATTCAAACATTGTTCTAACACTCGAAGCATCCAAACTTCTTGCTTACAAATAGAAACATTATTTGTGAGCTAAGACACGAATTAACAAGTACTCAAACCCACCCAAACTCCCTGAAAACCAGATATTTCTTAAAAACTCCATTGTTACCACAGTTCTTCCCAAGAACTTACATCTCTTAAACCACTCGTGTGCTTCCTCTCTAAATCATCTCAAAAGCTTCCTTACCTCAAATATAACTCATCCCAATCCCTGTTTCCAAACTGTAACACCATTCTCACCATTATCCAAACTCAAAAACAGGGGTCTGCAACTTGACTTCTCCAGGCCATTTCAGCCACTCTCAACTCAAGCTAAGCATTGCATTAGCTTCCTAGAGACTCAAGGAAGCTAACTTGGTCATTGTAGCACTTTGAATTAAGCTCATTTGCAAAACACAAATTCCATTTTCAAGGTGAGTTTTCTGACTTTTGAACTCTTCATGTAGGCATCATTTAGTTTCCATTTGTGAAGATAAAATGTAGACATCATAGCCTTGAAGCTAATCATCCCCTTAGATTTCATTTATATTGCCTGAGTAGTTTGAATTTCAAGTTTGAACTTCCTGAAAAAGTTTGGTCAAAATTTGGTACCATTAGAAATTCTCATTCATCTTTGATCTATAGCTTTAGTTATTTACATTTCTGGATTCGTGATGAAATTTTACGCAACTTTCATGTTTACATTTTCCATTTTGGTTGAGAGATGAAGAAGTTACAGGTTTTGAAAATCTTGTGGAATTTTCTGGCGCAAGGTTGAAGATGATACATGCCTAGGTTTGGTTTTGTAATATATATTTATGGTTTTGTTTTAATACACGGATGTGTCACCACCCCAGTGGTTAAAGCACGCTCCTGTTACCTCTTGGACCTGGGTTCGAGCCCCAACGTCCGTTTTTCTTATTTTTCCATATTTTCTTGTTTCACTTTTTGTTTGACTGCAGCGCTGGGCCTCCCTCCTTTGGGCCTTGCCGTTTTTTGCGCAGCAACACCCCCAGATCACTATTCAACCCGCTGACCCATTGTTTTATTTTATTTATTTTGTTTTTTTGATTACAAAAATACATTTGGGCCTAAAATCAAACAAAAAAACAGTTTTCTTCACTCAAACCACCCTTTTTACTTTTACACCCTCCTCACTTTAATTTTTATATTTTATTTTATTTTATTTTGTGTATTATTATTATTATTATTATCATTATTATTATTATTATTATTATTATTATTTAACCAAAAACACCAAGAATATTTTATATTTATTATTGGGATATTTAGTATATTTTTATTTTATTTCTTTTAGACAAAAAAACCAAAAAAAAATCCGTTAACCAATTTCTTTTCTTAATTCAATTAATATTAGACTTAGTTTATTTTAATTAAATTAATTTAGAACTTAGGAGTTTGATTAATTAATTTCTTTCCATTCATTTTTAGTTTTAATTTAATTAGGTTAAAAACTCTTTCATGAAAAACTCAAACAAAACAATTTCCTTTTCCATGCATATTATTTTACATTCTTATACATTTTTATCTTACAATATTCAATATGGTTGTAATAGTAAATTAAGGTTTTATGTAAATTGTACCCCCATCCCCAAATGATGTAATAGCGTAGTATTTTAAATTTTCTTAATTTATCGCTTTCAATATAAATGCTAGTAATTAGGGTTTGTATGGAAAGACATAAAATCAACAAGTAGAAAACCCTATTCAAAGACAAAATGCATGAAATCAAAACACTTGCACACTTGTACCTCTAGGGCTAACCTCACTTGTTGCCTAAAGATAAAAAACAGTCATGCCCCTCGAACATGGGATACTTTAGCAATGACCCTCGAATAAAAGATTGTAGTCCCTCAATGACCCTTTGATGTTGCCTTCGGTAAACGATCTTAGACCCTTACGACAAATTGCTAAGGTATCCCACACTGTTGTTTTCTATGACTCTACAACAGCGCACGTTTGTCCCTTCACATCCAATGATAGGGCTTCTTACCAATCAACGGTAAGATAGAAATATCTAAAGGAGGAGGAGATGAACACAAACTTTTTGAGTAGGTAGGACATTCATAGTTGCTTGCTCACAACCATTTTAAAAAACATCTTTCAAAACACACCAATATTTTCAAATGAAATATTTTCAAAAGTCAACACTTTGTATGAATTCTTATAGAGACGAGATTCATTACAAAGTTAGCCTAAACGAAGGTACTTTTCAAAAATACTTTCAAAATCCATCACAAGCACATTTTCAAACAAAGCATTTCAAAGTGAGCAAGCAACTAAGAGCCCGTAGATAACTACAGATGAAAAGGGTGCTAACACCTTCCCTTTTCATAACCTACACCCCGAACTCAAGAAAATTCTTGAAAAGGTATTTCTTGTTCTTTTCACCCTTTCCTTTATTGGATAAAAGAAAAGTCGGTGGTGACTCTTGCTATCCGAACAATTGCGATCAAACGCAAAACACCCAAGTCAGTTCTCCCACCGTATTACAGAACTAGAAACTCCATTGGGGAGATAATTAAAATTGGTGTTACATTAGAGACTAGATCATATTTAAAATGCATTAATTGTTTGACTTGTTTACTTTACATTTTGGGTCCTTCTTTGGGTTTTGTATTGATCCTCTACCCGTATCGGGGAACATTATTAGGTAAGTAGCAATAGATCGTGGGGATTGTGCGAGATATATCGGCATGGTTTAAGTTATGGCTACATTAGTGTGACATATTTGTTGGTACTGGTATCCCTTGAGTCCAGTCAAGGAGAATATGGGGCCGTTGTGTGGTGTCATGAAGCACTAGCTGACCATAGAACCTTTAATTGAACAACTTGGCCATTAGGAAGTAGTAAGATAACCGGCTTTGGTGCACTACGAAGTTGGTTAATACTCGATGCTACACTCATTGAGATTGGACTTTCAGGATATTTCAGTCGCCGATAAAGAGGCTTTCGCTGAAACAATTCCCGATGAAGAAAGATCAGTGATATTGAGATTCCCTATAACCCGGTTACTTTCTAGGACATGTTAAACAAACTAAACTTCAAGAGGGTACTTACCTATAAACCCCATGCAAGCCTGAACCTAAGGACTTGTTTATGTGCTTGTATATGATTATTTGTACATAACATCATAACATCATACCATAGAATTTTCATTAACCATTTCAAGGACCTAAAGTTTTATCTTTGTTTTGTTTTGTAGGATATGGCTTCTACTCGCAGGAATACTATCAAAGCCAACCTCGTAAGAGTGCCTTCTCAACTCAAAGAGTTAGCGTCAAGGGTCCCTGAGAATTCTCCATTCACCAAGAGACATGGTCAACTTCTCAATCTGGTTACCTTAAGCCTTGATGAAGACATGATGAAAATTCTATTTTAGTTCTTTAACCCTTTATACCATTGCTTTACATTTCTTGATTACCAATTAGTGCCAACCATGGTGGATTTTTATCAACTCTTGGGAGTGCCTATTATTGATCAATTACTCTTCACCGGAATTGAGAAAGACCCAAGACCTGAGGATATTTCTCTAGCTTTACATTTGCAACGGTTCAACGTTATGGCAAATTGGGAAACAAGAAGTGGTGTTAAGGGTTTTCTAGCCAAGTTTCTGTTTGAGAAGGCTTAACTCTTTTGGGATGCTCTAGATTTGTAAGGTTTTGAAGATATTTTGGCTCTTCTAATCTATGGGGTAATACTATTTCCTAACCTAGACCAACTCATAGATGTGAATACGGTCAAAGTTTTTCTATCTCGTAACTCGGTGCCTACCTTACTTGGAGACATTTTGCACTCTCTTCACACTCGCACCATGAAGAGAAGGGGGACCCTTATGTGTTTCACTCCTCTATTGTCTAGGTGGTTTATTTCGCACCTTCCTCGATCTATTTTGAAGAATGACCAAATCATGAGATGGTCTAATAGGTTGATGTCACTCTCACATTCAGATATTCATTGGTGTTCTTGATCTTTGGAGGATACTATCATTATTGACCGTTGTAGGGAATTCCCTAATGTCCCTCTCATTGGGATTAGATGAGATATCACTTATAATCCTTGCTTGTCTCTATGACAATTTGGGTATGCTCAGAGGGATGGCCCTCATGACGCGCTTGTCCAAGGAATTGTATTTGACCATGAGAACGTTGTCCAAGATTATCGTTAAAGATTTGTATGAGCTTAAGGCATGGTGAACAAAGTTGATAGCAAGACGTTGAGGCATAAGAACTCCATTCCTTTGGAGCCTTATCTCAAGTCGGTGCAACATCGTTCTCAATACCTCATGATGCCATATGAGGCCTTCTTACCTATCATCATAGAGCCGATTGTCGAAGGAGATATTCCTTACATTATTCTTCATCCTGACATGCATACTACTCTCGAGGAGTTGCAAAGATTGTGGATTCAACCCGAAGGGGAGCGAGGCACCTTTGAAACTCAATTCTACGCAAGCGAGAAGAAGGTTTTAGAGCTCACGAGACAGCTTCATGAAGAGCGAAGTTTGAACGCTTACATTGCACCAAAGAGGATGCACTCATGGGAAGCTTGGGTCCATTTTGTTTTAGGAGTTTATTTTGTATTATTTATGCTTCTTCTATTGTAAGCCCAAAAGGAATTTTTTGTAAACCATTTGAACTTATTAATACATTTAATGTTTGTTCCTTCTTTGTTTAAACAAATTTAAAATCTTAAAGGTCCTTGAAAACATTTTCATTCACATTACATGCATCATAACATAAGCAGGTTTTACGACACAAGTTTCCTCATCTTTCTACTGTTTATTTCAGTAAGATGGATCTCGAGCAGACTGTGAAGGACTTGCAGATGCAAAATTCTCAATTTCAAGAAACCTTGCTCAACTTGGCCAAAGGGCATACAAAGCAGAAGACCAAGAAGAAGGCTTTGATCAACATGGGAAAGAGGTTCAAGGGCCCCGTTCGACAAGTTCAAGTGGTAGAAGACTCCTCCGAGGAGGATGAGAATCAAGATGAAGATGCAAGGAGCACTCGTGTTAAGGGTGGTAAAAATCCTATCTCTGAGGATGAGGACTATTTTGATGAACAATATCCACTAGCTGAGGACAAGTATAAGCAATTGGAGGACAGATTGAAGGCTATGGAAATTCAAGTTGTGCCTAGCCTAGATTTTGGTGATTTAAGTTTTTTTCCTGGGTTAGCAATCCCCCACAAATTCAAGACTCCAGTTTTTGCCAAATACGATGGCATTTCATTCCCGAAGCTTCACTTGAGATCTTACGTTCGTAAAATTCAACCGCATACCACTGATAAGAAGTTATGGGTGCAATTCTTTCAAGAGAGTCTGTCTGGGACTCAATTAGAGTGGTTTTACCAGTTAGAAGGTTCCAACATCCATACCTAGGAGGACTAGGCCACGACCTTCTATCGTCAAAATCAGTACAATACCGATTTTTGTACCCCAAAATTTGCCCTCCCATATTTCTCAAAACATTGCAAGAAAAATATCCAAGTTGCTCAAGATAGCTCAAAGGTTGGTCAGACAAGCTCTCTCCTAAGACAGTCTTCCCCCAAACTAGGGTTTCACATTACATCAAGATCCTTGAGTCCAAGTGACCTCAAGTGCTCACCAATGTCCTAATATGTTCTCAAGATCATCCATGTCAAATTTCAAGCCTTGCAGAGGAATTTTGCTCAGTCAATTGCTCAAAGGTCCTAAAAGTCGACTGTCCTAGGGCAAAAGTCAATTGTGACCTACAAACAGTCAAACTTCAAGATTTTTGTCAACATTCTCATATTGAAGGATATTTAATCATTTGATCAAGGGTTGATCATGATTCATCAAGGATTGATCAAAATTCATCAAGATTCAAAAGTTGCTAAATTAGGGTTTTGTAGGAAAAGTCAACTCAACTTTGACCAAGCATAACTTTCTAATACTTTATGATAAATGACCCATCAAAAGTTCATTTTGAAGAGGATTCAATTCCCTACAATCCATCTTTATACCCCAAGATCAAAAAATGCACTCACAAGAAGTTATGAATTTTGACATTATAGGTCATTTTTGAAAGTCAACAAAAACACCTCTTTTGTCAAAGCTTCTAACTTGCGAATGGAATATCAAAATGAAATGAGACCAAAACGGTTGGTTAGAGGACATCTCAAAAGTTTTAAAAAGTCCAATAACACCTCCAAAAGTTCAAAATTTAAGAATTTATGCATTGTTGAAGTTGGACTTTTTTGCAAAAATTGCCAAAAAGTCAACCATCCCCAAAACTTCAAATTTTACCAAATGGGCCCATTCTTTTTCACTTTATTTAAGTTTGCATTATTTCCCACGTGCTCTAGCTTTAGCCATGTGTCCATATCACATTTTTATTATTTAATTTGATTTTTATTTGAATTAATTCATTTTAAATTAAATAAAATGACATAAAATCTAAAGCATTGATAACACATGATTTTTTGGTTATTTCAGGTTCCAACTACAGCTAGCATGGCAATCAAATTTGTATCAAGGTCTTTATGCACAAGAATATGTGATTTGGATCAAATTTGGAAAGGTTGTAAATGGAGATCAAATCAAATATCCAAGCCTTAATAGAGGAAGATTTGGACAGCCAATTGAGACCTAATGCATTGAGTAATACATAAAGGTCGTGTGCAGACCAAAACAGGGGTTGGACATTACTTGTAGAGGCAGAACAAAAAACTTGCAAAATCACAAAAAAGTGGGAGATGAAAATCAAGGTTAGAGACGTTTTCAGGGCTCGAGACTTGTCCCAATCGATTCCTGGCAACGCACACAAGCTATCCCAATCCAAACCAAGCATTCTCAGGCCCTCATACGCACTGTAAGTCCCACGCGAGTTACCCCTGTTCTCGATCTCGTATCTCTGAAATTAGGCATTGTTTTCATGAACTAATTGCATACTTGTAATCCTCGCATCATTTACAAGCTTTTGGCATAATTTGATTTCATTTATTTGACTGGTATCAAGATCTACCATAGCTAGGGTTCTTTGTTCGTTTTTAGGGATTTCTTTTTCAGGTGAAATTGGCCTTAATGGTGGTTATGGCTGTGATCAGAGAGATGAGATGAGGCTAACCATGGTCTTGGATCCCATTTATATGGCTTGGAGCAAGTTTTAGAATGAACCTGCGTTTTTAGCGGATAGAAATCCGCAGGTAAAGTTACAGTGATGGGAGGACAAGGATGAACTCGTGTCACCCACCCATTGTTTTTGTTCTATATATTATTATTACATTATATTAATATAACAAACAAAGCAACATGGTGTGGTGGCAAGCGAATGGTGTATTCTCCTTCAGGACCTGGGTTCGAATCCCAGGTCCCCCTCTTTCTCAATATTATTTGTTTTCAGGTTTTCCAGTGCGCATGCCAGTCTGCAGTCCACCATACTCCCTCACCAATCCAAGCGCGAGATGGCCAGATGGCCAGATCTGGTGGTCAACAATCAAAGGAGCACCATGAGCCAGGTAAATGCACACATACTGGATCAGAGAAAGTCAACAGATCAGCTTCTAATGGGCCTACAAAAATGCTCCTTGCACCTCCAAAAAAGGCCCATTTCTTTCTTTCTATTATATTTCCTTTTTTTAATTTAGTTATATTATTTAATTTCAATTAATTATTAACCAATCATAATTTTTCCTTTTTATCAAAAAAATCATCAAAAAATATTTTTTATCCAATAAATTTTAGAATTCTTTTTTTTATTTAAATAAATACTAACTAATTAATTTAGGTTTTTTTAATTCTAGGAAACTTTAATTTATTTTTGTAAATAAATAAAATTAATTATACTTAATTAGGTTTTAACTACTAATTTAATTATTTTATTTTCTTTCTTAAAATAACAAAAACCCAAAATATGTCATTAATTATTTTTTCCATTTAATTTATTTAATTAATTAATTTAGTTATTTAATTTAGGATTAAATTTCTTTTCTTAAAATAAAAAAAATAAAAAACATTTTCTTTAATCAAAAGGGGTCAAAACCCTAATTGTGCATCCAATTTAATTTCGCGTCGCGATTTACTTTTCTTTATCCATATTGATGTATTTGTTTCTGGTATGTAATAGATAATTAGGACATTTTATTTATTTACCGCTTTATTTTATTTTTATTTTCAAAGGGCTGCTTTTGGCGATGTAAATACCCGACGCCTTGTAATTTAATTTCCGCACTTTAAATTCTGCTAATTATAACTGCTAGATGTTTGATAATAGGTGTAAGTGTTTAGGTATTGGCTTGCATTTTTGGTAAATCCCAAGTGTATGTGTGAATGTCATGACTGATGTCATAACATTCTAGTTCAGTTTGTACTGACTCATTAGGTACCTTTGCAGAAAAATATTGTAATTCAAGTACTGATGTTTATAAGTGTGTATCTGAGCATTTTGCAAAATGATCACATTTTGCTAAATCAGTAGACAGGTTTTCTCAGATGTCATAACAGATGTTATGACATCCTGTTCTGAACTAACAGGTTTGCAGGTTGGATAAGTCTGAGTTTTTTTCAGGAAATAACTCAGTATTTCCTGAACAGAATCCTGCGTTTTCTGAGGGGTAACCTAGCTCAACCCTAACCTGGTTAATAAAGTCCTGTGACCTGGTCTTTAGGTCAAACGGAATTAACCCTAGGTTTTTGTGGAAACCCTAACTGAAGTTGCAGCTGCTATATATTCAACAGAGCTGCTGTTTTTCAAGGAATCCTCTATTGGTCAGAAGATCATTTGTAAGCCTCACATAATGTAATATTGGGGGTGTTCTGTTAGGTAAACCTGTCGGTCTGTGGCAAGGTTACCATGTGTGTAACTCGACACTTGTAGGTAAGAGTTTGAGTGTTCTTGGACGAAGCTGTGAAGCAAGTCTAAGTATTTTTGCATTACTTCATATTCATGGTAATGTAGGAAACCAAGTGGGAGGGCACTACTTCTTGAGTAGGAGTAAGACTTCTGTTGTTGCGGCAATAGGAATGGAAACTGGTAGGTTTCTATCTAGGAGTTCCTAGATATAGGTTGCACTGGGTAAATGATTAAGTGAGGGATGGGAACGTGTGAAGTTTAGTCCTGAATTAATATTGCTGATAGTGGATCTTCTTCCTGGCTTGGTATGCCCCCAGAGTAGGTGTGTTTCACCGAACTGGGTCAACAACTGATTTGTGTTTTTACCTTCAACACTTTATAATTATGTCTGTTATATATCAAGGTAAAACTGTAATGTTGTAACAGATGATGTCTCAGAACATGTTGAGACATCATGCAGATATCTGTGCAGGAGAAACAGAACTGTGAAGGTTGTTTGCTCTCTGCTGATCATGTGCAACAGATGAACAGAACTAGGTACATTGTGTGTTCTATCCTCTGCACCTTCAAAGTATATCTGGCGCAACTTGGATAAAATTGTGCTTCTGTTATTCTTTAGTACTGAATCACGAAAAATTGGGTATCTACCTTGCAGTGTATTTATTATGTCATATCAGATGTCTAGACATTGAGTATAACATCTGAAGACTGGCATACACCAGAATTTCAATTGGTATCAGAGCAGGCATCCTGTTCTGTTTCTGGATGAGATCCATGGGTGATACTTTCTGGTATCTGCAAGGACAATCTTAGTACTGGAGATTGCAACCTGGAAAGGTTTGTTATTTCCCTGAATGGTCCCTTAAAGTGGGAGGATGGACTATTCATGACAGGAACTGTGTTTGGCCTGGTTGTGTGGTAGCTGCTCCAGGTTTGATTTATTTTCAAACCTAGGATTTGTGTACGCCTAAAGTGTGTGTGCAAAGATTGAGTTGTATTATGTTCTTCCGCTGTGTAATACTTGGCAAAACTCAAGCTCTGATGTGTTTCCCCTCTTGTGGATTGAAGGCTACTGTATTCAAGAATTCAACATAAGCTATTGAAGATGTCACAGATACTTGAGTCATCTCAAGTCCACTCATGAAGACGTTCTTCGTTCAGGATGGTAAGAATCACATAATCACGGATTAGTGTTATACGAAGACCTTGAAGAATTTCAAGGAGGGCCTTGTTCCAAGGTGATGGAACTGATGTTCTATGTGATGGTGGAACAAGTATGCAGCTACTAGTTGAAGAGCATATGTTCTGGGTGTCAAACAAAGGGATACTTTTGTTTGGAACCTACTCCTGACCTGGAAGAGGAGACATCTGTGTGTGCAAAGTTGACAATGGTAGAGTCAACTATGTCTGTGTGCTCCCGAAGGTTACTTTTAGGAGTCAGAACTCTAGAAGTGAAGCTGGTTGAGATGTGACATTGATCAGGGTTGAGCAGTTGTTTCCTGGAGTACTATGGTGTGAAGAAAGACAAGCTCATTGGTTAATAAAAGTCAATGATGGTGCAGCATTATTGCTCCTTCATAGAAGTAGATTGGGATCATGAATCTTGTCATTTAAACATCATGATTAGAAGTGGAAGATCTTTCAAGATGTGAGAATATGAAGACTCAGAATTTGGTTAAGGTAGTATGTTCTGGCAATACATATCTGCTGATGATTGGTGTTGTTGTCTTCTCTGAAGTACTTAAGGTCAGCTGAAGTCTGATTGGTGTGATTGGAGTATGAACAGGTATAACTCTTGGAGTTACTTGAATCTGGTAGGGATGTCTATGTCATGTCGAGACATTTGTGTACAATGCATGGATATTTTGTGTGGAGCTTCCATGATTGGTAGTTTGAGGGGGAGATTTGGTTAACCTCCTCACATTAGTTCAGCCTGGTGTTTAGCTGGCTGTTGACCTATGTCACATGGGTTCTGGGTGTTGTGTGACATATTTGCAAGGAAGGATTCATCTCTCTCATTCCTAAGGATGAATCTGATCTGGTAGGAGTTTCAAATCTGTTGAGGTGAGTAGAGTTTGTTCAGAGAAAATTCTATTTACTTGAGTCAAGGGTGGCAACCTAGATATCTCAACTCTTTGGTCTCTCAAAGAAAGTGCTTGCAAGAAAAAGATATTAACACACGAAGAGTATGTCAAAGTATTCAAATGGTGAAAGTATCTTACAGGATAATGGGAAGGATTTATGATCAATTACTATTTGTGACAAGTACAAGTATTTAATTGATTATCCTTGGAGCTCAAGATAACTGATGTTCTTAAAGATGTGGGAACATTCCTTCTTCTAGACCCTGTGAAGAATCACAGGAAGAGTGATGCTTTAGAGCTATCTCTTTGGTGACAGCAAAATCATTTGATCCTTGAAAAGGTTTCCTGGAAACGTGTTCAGACTTGAAGCTACAAGAAGAAGAAGACATCATAATCTTGATGATGGTTACTTGGATCAGTCTGGTTCTGATCTAGGTAAGGAAGTAAATTAGAGAAGGAGCTGAATTCAACAACTAGATGTTATAACATAATGTTGTGACATTTGGTTCAACATCAGATTCTTGGTTGGTGAAGTGGCACATCAACTTAAGATAGGATGATCTACGAAGTTGAAGATTGGATACTTCAAAAAGATCGTCTCTTTGCAGCTCTTTGGAGTTGTTGGGTGGAGAAGATGTTACATGTTCCTATCTTAGTGTATCTAAGCCTTTTGTGATAACTTGTAGCTTGAAGTTCAAATTTCAATTGGAAGATCAGAATATCTTTGGGAGAAGTCTGATAAACATGGAGAAGTCAAAAGGTGGCATTTGATTTTTTCATATGAGGATTCATGAAGGAGATAATCAAACAGTGGCATTTGGTCTATCTCAGCAGTGGATTCAGAGAATCAAGATAATCAACATGTGGCAGCTGATTATTATTGAGGTTAGTCTTAGACAGAGGAGGTTGCTTTTATTCATCTCTTGGAGCTTGTGGTGAAGTTATGGTCAGAAGAAGGTTGACTTAGACCAAGGATGTTCTAACTTGTTCTGGTCTGAAGAAAGTTTGATTCAGAGTATGGATGCGTTCAACCAATATAGTTGAACAGAGGGTGCGCTCTTGAAGACATGAAGATGCGTCTTATGTCTTCCATTCATCAAGGGGACTTATTTTCTTTGAATCAGAAGTTGTCTTGAAGGTCCAACTGAGTATTGAATGTGACCTACTTGTTTCCATGAGGAGAAGTGATTGTCCCTAACAGGGGGAGTATTGGTTTGTACGGGAAGTCTTCATCAAACTCGTAGGATATAAAGTGTGGCACTTTATTAACTATTGGGATGATGTGTTCAATACTGAAGAGGACTATATCTGACCGAATGTCATCACATTGTCTAATTACATTGTTCCTAATTTCCTCTAAAACTACAGACAGGAGGAAAATTGGATGAAGTATGGATTATTATAATTTGTTATAATAAGCCCATGTGTGTACAGTTGTATGACTCAGAAGGAGTAACCATCCTCTTTGTGTAAATGGAATGGTTTCAAGCTGCTAATATGAAAATAGAAGAATGTATGACGACATAGGATTTGAGCATGTTTTCATCTGCTAAGAAAACAGGGCGTTTGTGTCTCATTATGAAGCATTTTAGTGAGCTGGAATGTTTAGGTGATAACTTGTCATCTAATAAAGGTATTATATAACTAAGGCAGAGTGTGATTTCTAGTAATTGGTGGAGTGGGGAGTAGTCCTTTAAATCAAGAAAGTTCAAATGTTGTTCCTTTAAATCCAGATGTCTCTAAGGATGTTGAGACATCAGACAAAGAAAAGAATGTTGACATTGCTCACAAGAAAAGGAAGAAGCCTGAATCCTCCGAGCCTGATGACAGTGCTTAAAGGTTGGTTGCTATTTGGTGGTGTTGCTGGTTGGTGCTGATATCTGGTGGAGTTTGGAAGTGTATTCAGTTGTTTTCTGCTGCTGCTCTTATTATTTTTTGTTTTGGATAACTGTATAATTTTATGGACATGTATCTTTGGCCCATTTGTGGCTAAAGAGGGGGAGAATATTTTGGTACTTGACATTCTATTTTTCTGCTGTCACTTATTTCTGCTGCTATCTATCTCTGATTGCTTAGGGTCTTTAGCCAAAAATCTGCCAAAGGGGGAGTTTGTAAGTGTTTAGGTATTGGCTTGCATTTTTGGTAAATCCCAAGTGTATGTGTGAATGTCATGACTGATGTCATAACATTCTAGTTCAGTTTGTACTGACTCATTAGGTACCTTTGCAGAAAAATATTGTAATTCAAGTACTGATGTTTATAAGTGTGTATCTGAGCATTTTGCAAAATGATCACATTTTGCTAAATCAGTAGACAGGTTTTCTCAGATGTCATAACAGATGTTATGACATCTTGTTCTGAACTAACAGGTTTGCAGGTTGGATAGGTCTGAGTTTTTTTCAGGAAATAACTCAGTCTTTCCTGAACAGAATCCTGCGTTTTCTGAGGGGTAACCTAGCTCAACCCTAACCTGGTTAATAAAGTCCTGTGACCTGGTCTTTAGGTCAAATGGAATTAACCCTAGGTTTTTGTGGAAACCCTAACTGAAGTTGCAGCTGCTATATATTCAACAGAGCTGCTGTTTTTCAAGGAATCCTCTATTGGTCAGAAGATCATTTGTAAGCCTCACATAATGTAATATTGGGGGTGTTCTGTTAGGTAAACCTGTCGGTATGTGGCAAGGTTACCATGTGTGTAACTCGACACTTGTAGGTAAGAGTTTGAGTGTTCTTGGACGAAGCTGTGAAGCAAGTCTAAGTATTTTTGCATTACTTCATATTCATGGTAATGTAGGAAACCAAGTGGGAGGGCACTACTTCTTGAGTAGGAGTAAGACTTCTGTTGTTGCGGCAATAGGAATGGAAACTGGTAGGTTTCTATCTAGGAGTTCCTAGATATAGGTTGCACTGGGTAAATGATTAAGTGAGGGATGGGAACGTGTGAAGTTTAGTCCTGAATTAATATTGCTGATAGTGGATCTTCTTCCTGGCTTGGTATGCCCCCAAAGTAGGTGTGTTTCACCGAACTGGGTCAACAACTGATTTGTGTTTTTACCTTCAACACTTTATAATTATGTCTGTTATATATCAAGGTAAAACTGTAATGTTGTAACAGATGATGTCTCAGAACATGTTGAGACATCATGCAGATATCTGTGCAGGAGAAACAGAACTGTGAAGGTTGTTTGCTCTCTGCTGATCATGTGCAACAGATGAACAGAACTAGGTACATTGTGTGTTCTATCCTCTGCACCTTCAAAGTATATCTGGCGCAGCTTGGATAAAACTGTGCTTCTGTTATTCTTTAGTACTGAGTCACGAAAAATTGGGTATCTACCTTGCAGTGTATTTATTATGTCATATCAGATGTCTAGACATTGAGTATAACATCTGAAGACTGGCATACACCAGAATTTCAATAGGGTATGCATGACAAGATTGAATGCCTAATCTTAAAATCAAATTAGATCACCCTTAACATGTGAAAAGATAAAAATATCTGAAAACGACACACTCGCACATGCACACTCTTAGGGTACACCCCACTTGGTTGCCTTCGTACACGGTTATTGAGTATATGGTATTTTAGAGGTCTCCCTCTTGTCTAAAAGATCATAGTTGCCTCGAAACGGTTTCCTCAGATATTGTTGCCTCAAACAAATGATTTAAGACATTAGGGTTACCGCTAAGGTATCCTAACATTGCTTTAGTGACCGTAAGTCCCTCATTCGAATTGACCCTCAAACTCCAACGACAGTGCTACCTACTCACTAATAGTGGGATAGCATTGTCTAAAGGAAATTAGCATAGAACAATTATTTTTTCGAGTAGGTAGATTAGCTCTTAAGTACTTGCTCATCCCAAAAAATCTTTCACACTTACACTCCTTTTCAAACAAAGTTTTCAAAAACACTTCACTACACTCTTGAGGACAGAAGCAAGAGTTAAATCGAAGTTAAAAACAAAAACTTTTTCAAACCCACAAGCACAAAGAAAACATTTTGAAAATGATGAGAAAGTACCTAAGAGCCCATAGATAACTACGGATAGAAAGGGTGCTAATACCTTCCCTTTCTATAATCTACCCCCCGAACTCGAGAAATATTTTGAAAAAGGAATTTTTCTGTGCTTTATTACTTTCCTTGTTGGATAAAATAAAAGTCAGTGGCGAATCTTGCTTACCGCGACATTTTGCAAAAACAAACGCAAAACGCAAACCAGCATTCCAAAAAACAGTCAGTTCTCCCACCGTATCACAAAACGGGCAACTCTGCTGGGGATATTTTAGTTTGGTGTACCTTAGGAATAGTTCATATTTTTTTCAATTGATTGACTTGTATGCTTTATCTTTGTTGGTTTGAATCAGAGTTACTATAGATCCTAACCCGGATCTGGGGGATACCCTTTAGGTAAGTAGCAATAAACTCTGAGGGAACTGTACGACGTAGACCGATACGGTTGAAGCAGTAGCTACATTGGTGTGGCACTTTAGTTTGTACCGATATCCCTTGTGGCGCAACGAGGAGAATATGGGTCTTCTAAGGAGTCATTAAGCACCAACTGACCTTAGCACCTATAATTTACCAACTTGGCCATAGAACAGTAGCAGTATGCTACACTCATTGAGACCAAACTCTCGCGATGATTCCGGCCGCAAGAAAAGGTTGCCAAACTGGAATTATGACCGATCAAGGGTGGTCAGTGATATTGAGATCCTCTAGAACCCGGTTACTATTACTAGGACAGGTTTGAACCAACTAAACTGAAATAGGGTAATACCTAAACTCCTTGCCAGCCTGAAATCTAAGGGCTATCTGTGTGACTTGTGTGCCCTTACCATGTTTGCTATTTGTGGATACTTGTGGTGTGTTTCCTATCATTACATCATGCATCATGAGATTGCATGCATATTGCATTGGACTAACCCACTTAAAAGACAGATGGGATTCATCTTTGTTCTGTTTTGTAGATGGCACCTATGCGTAGAAACACTATTCAAATCAGTTTTGTCAAAGTTCCCACTCAGCTTAGAGATTTGGTTTCCAAAGTGCCGGACACTTCCTTCTTTATCAGAAGACATGGGCACCTCTTTGGTTTGGTCACTTACAAATTAGATGAGCAGATGATGAGTGTTCTGTGCCAGTTCTTTGATTCATTATACCACTGCTTCACTTTCCCGAACTATCAGTTAGTCCCTACTCTAGAGGAATTCTATGATCTACTTGGTATCTCTATTTTGGAGCAGACCCCATTTACAGGTTAGGAGAATGTCCTTAGGCTGGAAGAGATTGCTTCAGCCTTCCATCTGACAAAGGCTGAGGTAATGTCTAACTGGGAGACTTGAAGTGGGACAAAAGGCTTCTTGGCTAAATTCTTGGTTGATCGGGCTAATCAGTTCTGGGACAGTCTAGACTTTCAGGCATTTGAAGATATTCTGGATCTTCTCATATATGGTTTGGTGTTGTTTCCTAACTCAGATTCTTTCATCAACGTGAATGTAGTGAAGATTTTTATGTCCCGTAATCCGGTGCCCACTCTCTTGGGTGACATTCTGCATTCTCTTTATGCCCGCACTACTCGGAAACGGGGAACCCTTATGTGTTGTGCACCATTGCTGGAGAAGTGGTTTATTTCTCACCTCCCCAAATCAGTTTTAAATAACAAGGAAGGCATGGGTTGGGCCTACAGGATTATGTCTCTCTCTCTCTCACAATGACATCATATGGAGTACTAAGGACATGGAAGAAGTGGCTATTATTGATCGCTGTGGGGAATACCCCAATGTTCCACTACATGGAGTTTGAGGAGGGATCACCTATAATCCTTGTTTGGCCTTACGTCAGTTTGGGCGAGCTAGGAGGGACGGACCTCATGATTTGCTAATGCCAAGTATTGTCTTTGACTTCCAAGGGGATAGTCACAAGCATCGCCGCAGGTTCATACGAGCTTGGGATAGGGTACACCGGTCTGATCCACATGAGTTAGGGATGAAGACCTCTCTTCCGATGGAACCATATCTCCGATGGGTTCGAATCCGTGCCCAAAAGCTGGGAATGCCGTACGAAGCTGTCTTGCGTGTGACTGTTGAGATTACTGATGAAGAAGAGGTTCCTCCTACCATCCTCCATCCACACATGACTACTGACATTGGGGCATTAAAAAGGTCTTAGATGCAGCTGAGAGAAGAGCGGGATACTTACAGAGAAAAGTATCACGAACAAGAGCGGAAGATCCTGAAGTTGACAAGGCAATTGGAGAATGAGCAGATCCTCAACGACTATGTCAGCACCAAAGGGAAACGACCATGGGAGCGCTGATATCTTTTGATTATTTCTAGTTTTGGTTTACTTTTCAGTTTTTCTTTCTTGTAATGCCTTAATGGCATTTATCAAACATTGTTTCAAGTTTATCTAATAAAAGTGTGTTTCATTTTGGTTTACGAATTTGAATCTCTCAACATCTTTGAAATCATATCATACACATATAATTCCCATGCACCTCATCACAGGTACCCATTACAGGTTTCTCATCTTCTTCGCTGTTTATTTCAGCACATCATGTCTTCCGAAACATCAACTGATCAAGCTATTAAGGCTCTACAAGCTCAAAACACTCAATTCCAGGAAATGTTCATGAATTTGGCCAAGGTTCAGCAAGATCTGAAGACTCTTATCTGGAAGGATAAGAAGAAGAAGAAGAAGACGGTCCTCCTGAACATGGGTCGCAGGTTTGGGATCAATTTGCGAGATGAAGTCAATCTATCTCACTCATCTGGAGGGGGAGAAAACCAAGAAGAAAGGAGGGCTCCTAGACCTGTGGTTTCAGACAATGAGACTGACTTTGATGAAGACCAGTATCCTCCGGCTGAGGATAGGTATAAACAGCTTGAAGATCGGTTAAGTGCGATAGAGATCCAGAAGGTCCCTGGATTGGACTTTGGTGATCTGGGTTTGTCATCTGGGGTGGTGATTCCACACAAGTTTAAAGCACCAATCTTTGCTAAATACGACGGGGTTTCTTGTCCAAAGCTGCACCTCCGCTCGTATGTTAGAAAGATCCAGCCATACACTTCTGATAAGAACCTCTGGATCCACTTTTTTCAAGATAATCTCTCAGGGACTCAACTAGAATGGTTTTACCAGCTGGAAGGAGCTAGTATCTGTAATTGGGAAGACCTTGCTGCTGCTTTTTACAAGCAGTATCAATACAATGCCGACCTCACTCCCACGCGTACCCAACTTCAGGGTATGTTTATGGGTGCGAGCGAAGGTTTCAAAGACTACGCTCAGAAATGGAGGGACCTTGCTGGAAGAGTACAACCCCCGCTGGCTGACAGGGAGTTAGTAGATATGTTTCTGGGGACCTTGTCTAGTCCATATTTCAACCATCTGATTGGAAGTTTGTCGTCCGGGTTTACTGAGCTGATTATGACCTGGGAAAGAATTGAGGCTGCTATCAAGAGCGGTAAGATACAGAAGGGTGTTTCGTCAAGCACCGAAAAGAAGCCTTTTAAGAAGGAGTCCAGTGATGTTTATAGTTCAAAGATCCATAATAGACCTGAGCGCTGCCAGGAAGTCAATGCGGTTGTTATATTAAGACCAACTGTTGCCACGCAACACAACAATCATCCAAGAGCCGAAAGGCCACGAAGACAATTCACTCAGCTTCATATGACTTTGTCTCAGATTCTTCCGCAGTTATTGAAGACCAACTTGGTGATTCCGAAGGAAGCCCCGAAGAATCCCAATACAACATCACCCATGTATAATCCGAACGCCCGCTGTGCTTTTTACTCCGATAGCCCGGGGCATGACACGAATGATTGCTGGGTCCTAAAGAATAAGGTACAGGATTTGATTAAAGCTAAGGAGATTTAATTTGAAGCACCGGGAAAGCCTAATGTCATAACAGCTCCTATGCCGAAACATGATGCGGGAGTGAATGCTATCGGGGTTGATGATGATGAAGAGTTTGATATTGATATCTAGATTTACCCAACTACCGATGGTGGCCTGAGAAATTGGACAGTGAAGGATTCCATGCCAGTTTCTTATATTACCCAATAATGAGACTTTTGTTTTGAATTTGTAACAGGCAATTTTTAAACTCTACGGCCCGGTGCCTTACCCGAGACACCGTGGCTTCATTTCTGAGGGCTTTATGTGTGTCATTTCCTTATATCATTAATAAAAGCATTGGACGTTTCTTAAATTTCAAATTTTGCGCTCCTTGTCTTTCTTTTGTTATATATTACAAAACAACTATTTTACACACACTCACGTATACAGGTCTGAATCCACTCTGGATCCCACTGATAACGACTCTGCTACTGCCGGTTATGACTTCGAAAGTCCGGTCAACTTAGCCGAAGACGAAGGTGAAGATGATTGCGAAGTGCCTGGTGAACTTGCTAGACTGTTACTTCAAGAAGAGAAGGCCATACATCCGCATGAAGAGCCAGTGGAAATAGTGAATCTGGGTACAGAGGTAGACAAGAAAGAGGTCAAGATTGGCGCAAAACTGGAAGCTAGTGTTAAGCAACGGTTGATTCAGATGCTGCGAGACTACGTTGAGATCTTTGCCTGGTGTTATAAAGATATGCCAGGGTTGGATACCGATATTGTGGTTCATCGATTGCCTACCAAGGAAGACTGTCCTCCAGTGAAACAGAAGGTTCGTCGAATGCGCCCGGAGATGTCTGAGAAAATCAAGGCTGAAGTTATGAAACAGTTGATGCCGGTTTTCTAGCAGTTACTTCTTACCCACAGTGGGGGGCTAACGTGGTTCCTGTGCCGAAGAAGGATGGTAAGGTTCGGATGTGTGTTGACTATAGGGATCTGAACAGGGAAAGCCCCAAGGATGACCTCCCTCTGCCTCATATCGACGTTCTGGTTGACAACACCGCACAACACAAGGTTTTCTCCTTTATGGATGGTTTCTCCGGTTACAATCAGATTAAAATGGCTCCCGAAGATATGGAGAAGACAACCTTTGTTACTCAATGGGGTACCTTTTGCTACAAAGTCATGCCTTTTGGATTGAAGAATGTTGGGGCAACGTATCAGCGCGCCATGGTCGCTTTGTTCCACGACATGATCCATCATGAGATCGAAGTATACGTTGATGATATGATTGCAAGATCCCAGACTAAGGAAGAACATCTTGACCATCTTCAGAAGCTATTTGACAGGTTGAAGCTGTACAAGTTGAGGTTAAACCCGAACAAGTGCACCTTCGGGGTGAGATCTGGTAAGCTGCTGGGTTTCGTTGTAAGCGATAAAGGTATTCAAGTGGATCTTGCAAAGGTGAAGGCTATACAGGAAATGCTAGCTCCCCGAACAGAAAAAGAAGTCAGAGGCTTTCTGGGACGTCTGAACTACATTGCCTGATTCATCTCACACCTGACTACTACATGTGAGACAATCTTCAAGGTACTGAAGAAAGATCAAGTGGTAAGATGGAACGATGAATGTCAGGCCGCTTTCGAAAGGATCAAAGAGTATCTCTAAGAGCCACCCATTCTAATGCCTCCAGTTGAAGAGAGCTCTAATCTTATACTTGACAGTACTCGATAATTCGATGGGGTGTGTACTGGGGCAGCATGATGAGTCTGACCGAAAAGAGTATGCTATTTATTACCTTAGCAAAAAGTTTACCGACTGCGAGACCCGATACTCGTTGCTTGAGAAAACTTGCTGCGCTTTGGTATGGGCTGCTCGCCGGTTGAGATAGTATATGCTGACTCACACTACAATATTGATATCAAAAATGGATCCCATCAAGTATATCTTCGAAAAGCCTGCCTTGTCCGGAAGAATAGCAAGATGGCAGATGATCTTGACTGAGTATGACATCCAATATACGACCCAGAAAGCAATTAAGGGAAGTGTGTTGGCAGATCATTTGGCACATCGGGCAGTGGACGACTACCCGTCTATGAACTTTGAATTCCCGGATGAGAGTATCATGATAGTGACTGACTGTGAGACACCTGGACCGGATGAAGGACCCGAGGAAGGATCCCGATGGTCCATATATTTTGATGGAGCTTCAAATGCATTCGGTAATGGCATTGGCACCGTGATCATATCTCCTGAAGGCTCTCATACTCCGTTCACCACCCGACTATGTTTCAACTGCACCAACAATATGGCGGAGTATGAAGCATGCATTATGGGTCTTCGAGCAGCTATTGACCTAAGGATTAAGTTTCTAAGTGTTTTCGGAGATTCCGCTCTTGTGATCAGTCAGATCAAAGGTGAGTGGGATATGAAACACCCAAATCTTATTCCTTACAAGGAGTATGTGTTGACATTGCTTCCACACTTCGAGGAAATAACCTTTGAACACTTCCCTAGAGAGGAGAATTAGTTAGACGACGCGCTAGCTACGATGTCTTCTATGTTCATAGTTAATTGGGACAATGAGACTCCCCGAATTACCATTGAAAGGATTGACGAACCCGCACATTGTTGTGACATTGAGACTGAAGAAGTAGCAGATAAACCTTGGTTCCATGAGGTGAAAAGGTATCTTGAGGCTCAAGAATACCCTGAGGGTGCATCTGTTAATGATAAGAAGTTTCTGAGGAGGTTCGCGGCGAAGTTTTTCATTAGTAATGGCATTCTTTACAAGCGTAACCATTATTCAACCTTACTGCGATGTGTGGATAAGGACGAAGCAGAAAGGATTATGGTAGAGTTACATGAAAGTACTTTCGGAATTCATTCCAATGGACATACCATGGAAAAGAAAATCCCTCGGGAAGGATATTATTGGTCCACAATGGAAGCCGACTGTTATCAGCATTCTCAGACCTGCCACAAGTGCCAAGTCTATGCTGATAAGGTGCACATACCTCCAGTTCCTCTGAATGTTTTGACAACTCCTTGGCCTTTTGCAATGTTGGGCATTGACATGATTGGCGAGATCAGACCTACTGCATCCAACGGACATCATTTCATCCTGGTAGCTATTGATTACTTTACGAAGTGGGTTGAAGCAGCTTCCTTTGCTACAGTAACCAAGAACGTCGTGGCACGGTTCATTCGGCATAACCTGATTTGTCGATATGGTGTACCAGAGAGGATCATTACGAACAATGGTACAAATCTAAATAATAAGATGATCACTGAGCTCTGCAAGCAGTTCAAGATACAACATCACAACTCTTCTCCCTATCGGTCGAAGATGAATGGAGATGTAGAAGCGGCTAATAAAAACATTAAGAAGATTGTGCAGAAGATGATGGTGACGTACAAAGATTGGCACGAGATGTTACCATTTTCTCTTCATATGTACCGTACCTCAGTGCAGACGTCAATAGGGGCAACACCCTATTCCTTGGTATATGGCATGGAGGCGGTCTTTCCCATTAAAGTTTAGATACCCTCTCTTCGGATTATGAAGGATGCAGGTTTGAGCGAAGATGACTGGATTAAGACTCGGCTTGATTAGCTGAACATAATCGACGAAAAAAGACTTACTGCTATTTTTCATGGTCAAACGTACCAAAAGCGGATAATCAAGGCATTTAACAATAAAGTTAGACGACAAGAGTATCAAGTTGGGGATCTGGTGATCAAGCGCATTATCTTACCTCAAGGTGATCCCAGGGGCAAATGGACCCCTACTTACGAAGGGCCATTTGTGGTTAAGAACATTTTCTCGGGAGGAGCTATGATTCTAACCACCATGATTGGTGACGACCTTCCTCACCCCGTCAATGCAGACATAGTGAAAAAATACTACGCATAATCAAAGACCCGCTAGGTTGACTGGACTAGGAAAAAATAAGGGCTTCCCGGTGAACAAAAAGGGTTCGGGCAAAAATAAGTGATGAAAATGAAAAAATCTGTACACCCGGCAAGTCGAAAACCTGAAAAGGCGGCTTGGGAAAAAAAGGGTATCGCGGTGGACTGAAAACCCGAAAGGGCGGTCTTGGAAAAAGTTAGGGATTAAAGCGTAACAATATGTCTCATTGGATCACCTTGCGACCAGACTTCGGTATCGACTATCAAGCTCGGACGACACTAATCAGTTTGATATGCCTTCAACCAAGTAGCATAGTGATGAGATGCTCAAGGACATATGGGAAATATCAGAGTTGGAACCCAGTGGGATTATTCACATATCTGTTTTTCTTTGTTTATTACAAATTGTATAAATTCTATTTGTTCGGCGGCATTCTCTTACTAGGACGTCAGCCTCTTGTACAAAAACGCCTATTTACAGGCCAAACTTCAAATCAATACAATTCATCTTCAAAGAAATTTCATACTATTTTTCCTTTATCTGTTTTGTTTTGCAAAGAATGTCCAATGTTCATTTTTGATATATGCATTTGACATTAATTGCTGCTCATGAATATTTACATGCGAAACAAAAGGCGATTACTTGTAATATCAGAAACAGGGGCAATAAGAATTGTCCAAACTGTACAGTTGCTCTGTCCACCAGGTAAAAGGTAAATTTAGCTGAAGAATATGGATAAGGTGCATTCACTCCCCGCAGAGTAAGAAAAGACAGTAACGTTATCTCTCCCCAGCTGAGACTCACAGCCGCGAATGAATCGGTAATATTCTCCCCAAGCAGAGTTTATCTACCATCAGCACTGAAAAGTCTTACCATTCCCAGTGGAGTTTGAATGTTTCCCCAGCACAGCCTGAGAAAAGAATCCCCATTGGAGTGTGGAGAATCATCCCCAGTAGACTCTGGCCGATTATCCCCAGTAGAGCCTAAAAGGTTATCCCCAGTAAGGTCGCTATTAAAAAAAATCATCCCCAGCAGAATTCATTCCTTTCACCAACAGGAATTCAATCCCCAACAGGATTCAGTATCACCAACAACAGTAATTCATCCCCAGCAGAATTTATCAGTGGAATCCTATGCAGAGCGTCTCTTCCCCACAGAGTAATCTCCTCATTGGTTTATTCCCCAACGGAGTTGTCCTCTCTTGCAGATTTATTTTGACAATCATCTTCCTTCGTCATCCCCAGCGGAAATGAAGAATTCAGCTCTTTTCTCCAGCAGCTACCCAGGATTTATTTTCCCCAGTTAAAAAAAACATTACACTTTCATACATCATGACACATGCATATACGCATCATACAACACAATCTCATTTATTTTGAGAACATCATTGCTTGATGTATATTATGCATTACATACGACTAATCATTACCTTTCAGGAAGGATGCGGTCAAATTCTCATAAAATTCAAAGCTATGAAGCTTTTCCAGTCGAATTACTGACGAGTTCTTAAATCTCAACAGAGTTTTTCTCAGTTGAATTACAGACAAGGTGCTAAATCTCGACAAAGTTCCTCCGTCGAATTACAGACGAGTTCCTAAATCTCAGCAGAGTCCTCTCAGTTGAATTACAGGCAAGCTCTTAAATTTCGATGAAGATGTTTCCCTCCAGTCGAATTACTAACAAGTTCTTAAATCTGAACAGAATTATCCTCGGTTGAATTACAGACAAGGTCCTAAATCTCGACAAAGTTCCTCCGTCGAATTACGGACGAGTTCCTAAATCTCAGTAGAGTTTTCTCAGTTGAATTACGGGAAAGTTCTTAAATCTCGATGAAGATGTTTCCCCAAGTCGAATTACTGACGAGTTCTTAAATCTCAACAGAGTTTTTCTCAGTTGAATTACAAACAAGGTCCTAAATCTCGACAAAGTTGCTCCTCCGTTAAAGTACAAACAAGTTCCTAAATCTCAGCAGAGTTTTCTCAGTTGAATTACAGGAGAGTTCTTAAATCTAGATGAAGATGTTTCCCAAAGTCGAATTACTGACAAGTTCTAAAATCTCAACAGAGTTTTCCTCAGTTGAATTACAGACAAGGTCCTAAATCTCGACAAAGTTCCTCCGTTGAATTACAGGCAGGTTCTTAAATCTCAGCAGAGTTTTCTCAGTTGAATTACGGGCGAGTTCTTAAATCTCAATGAAGATGTTTCCCTCCAGTCGAATTACTGACAAGTTCTTAAAACTCAGCAGAGATTTTCTCTCAGTTGAAGTACAAACAAGGTCCTAAATCTCGACAAAGTTACTCCTCCGTTGAAGTACAGACAAGTTCCTAAATCTCAGCAGAGAAGTTTTCTCAGTTGAATTACGGGCGAATTCTTAAATCTCGACGAAGATGTTTCCCCCCTCAGTTGAATTACGGGCGAGTTCCTAAATCTCAACACCTCAGTTGAATTACGGACAAGTTCCTAAATCTCAACAAAAATCAGACTTTCCTAGCGGAATCTTCCTCAACATCAAGTTTGCAAGCTCTCGCTAAGGAATATCTTATGCGATCGACACTCCTCCAAATGGCATCTGTAAGCCCATTCCCTACGTCACAAAGCAACAACCACTTCATGCGAGTGCAAATTTCTGGGCACTCTAGTGTTCAATCATCTTCCATCTTCGGATCACGAAAGGCATGAAAGCCAATATACATCCTCACGTTTAAGAAGATTAAACACGGGCAGTTGTTGTACCCCAAATCCCCCCCCCCCATATTTCTCAAAACATTACAAGAAAAATATCCAAGTTGCTCATGATAAGGGTTGGTCAGACAAGCTCTCTCCTAAGGCAGTCTTCCCCCAAACTAGGGTTTCACATTGCATCAAGATCCTTGAGTCCAAGTGAACTCAAGTGCTAACCAATGTCCTAATATGTTCTCAAGATCATCCATGTCAAATTTCAAGCCTTGCAGAAGAATTTTGCTCAGTCAATTGCTTAAAGGTCCCAAAAGTCGACTGTGATAGGGCAAAAGTCAACTGTGACCTACAAACAATCAAACTTCAAGATTTTTGTCAACATTCTCATTTTGAAGGATATTTCATCAAATTATCAAGGGTTCATCATGATTAATCAAGGATTGCTCAAAATTCATCAAGATTCAAAATTTGCTAAATTAGGGTTTTGCAGGAAAAGTCAACTCAACTTTGACCAAACATAACTTTCTCATACTTTATGAGAAATGACCCATCCAAAGCTCATTTTTAAGAGGATGCAATTCCCTACAATCCATATACATACCCCAAGATCAAAAAATTCACTCACAAGAAGTTATGAATTTTGACATTATAGGTCATTTTTGAAAGTCAACAAAAACACCTCTTTTGTCAAAGCTTCTAAATTGATAACGGGATATCAAAATGGAATGATACCAAAATGTTTGGTTATAGGACATCTCAAGCTTTCTAAAAAGTCCAAGAACACCTCCAAAAGTTCAAAATTGAATAAGTTATGCATTGTCAAAGTTGGACTTTTTTGCAAAATTGCCAAAAAGTCAACCATCCCCAAAACTTCAAATTTTGCCAAATGGGCCCATTCCTTTTCGCTTGATTTGAGTTTTCATTATTTCCCATGTGCTCTATCTTTATCCATGTGTCCATATCACATTTTTATTATTTAATTTTATTTTTATTTGAATTAATTCATTTTAAATCAAATAAAACCACATAAAATCTAAAGCATTGATAACACGTGATTTTTTGGTTATTTCAGGTTCCAACTACAACTAGCATGTCAATCAAATTTGTATCAAGGTATTTATGCACAAGAATATGTGATTTGGATAAAATTTGGAAAGGTTGTAAATGGAGATCAAATCAAATATCCAAGCCTTAATAGAGGAAGATTTGTACAGCCAATTGAGACCTAATGCATTGAGTAATACATAAAGGTCGTGTGCAGACCAAAACAGGGGTTGGACATCACTTGTAGAGGCAGAACAAAAAACTTGCAAAATCACAAAAAAGTGGGAGATTAAAATCAAGGTTAGAGACGTTTTCAGGGCTCGAGACTTGTCCCAATCAATTTCTGGCAACACACACAAGCTATCCCAATCCAAACCAAGCATTCTCAGGCCCTCATACGCACTGTAAGTCCCACGCGAGTTACCCCTGTTCTTGATCTCGTATCTCTGAAATTAGACATTGTTTTCGTGAACTAATTACATAGTTGTAAACCTCGCATCATTTACAAGCTTTTGGCGTCATTTGATTTCATTTATCTGACTGGTATCAAGATCTACCATAGCTAGGGTTCTTTGTTCGTTTTTAGGGCTTTCTTTTTCAGGTGAAATTGGCCTTAATGGTGGTTATGGCTGTGATCAGAGAGATGATACGAGGCTAACCATGGTCTTGGATCCCATTTATATGGCCTGGAGCAAGTTTTAGAACGAACCTGCATTTTTAGCTGCGGATAGAAATCCGTAGGTAAAGTTACAGTGATGGGAGGACAGGGATGAACTCGTGTCACCCACCCATTGGGTTATTCAAATTGCGCGCGTTTTTATTTTATTTTTTGCTGGCCATTGTTTTTGTTCTATATATTATTATTGCATTATATTAATATAACAAACAAAGCAACATGGTGTGGTGGCAAGCGAATGGTGTATTCTCCTTCAGGACCTGGGTTCGAATACCAGGTCCCCCTTTTCTCAATATTATTTGTTTTCAGGTTTTCCAGTGCGCATGCCAGTCTGCAGTCCACCATACTCCCTCACCAATCTAAGCGCCAGATGGCCAGATGGCCAGATCTGGTGGTCAGCAATCAAAGGAGCACCATGAGCCAGATCAATGCACGCATACTGGATCAGAGAAAGTCAACGGATCAGCTTCTAATGGGCCTACAAAAATGCTCCTTGCACCTCCAAAAAAGGCCCATTTCTTTCTTTCTATTATATTTCCTTTTTTTTAGAATTCTTTTTTTATTTATTAATAAATACTAACTAATTAATTTAGGTTTTTTAATTCTAGAAACTTTAATTAATTTTTGTAAATAAATAAAATTAATTAGACTTAATTAGGTTTTAACTACTAATTTAATTATTTTATTTTCTTTCTTAAAATAACAAAAACCCAAAATATGTCATTAATTATTTTTTCCATTTAATTTATTTAATTAATTAATTTAGTTATTTAATTTAGGATTAAATTTCTTTTCTTAAAATAAAAAAATAAAAAAAACATTTTCTTTAATCAAATGGGGTCAAAACCCTAATTGTGCATCCGATTTAATTTCGCGTCGTGATTTACTTTTCTTTATCCATATTGATGTATCTGTTTCCGATATGTAATAGATAATTAGGACATTTTATTTATTTACCGCTTTATTTTATTTTTATTTTCAAAGGGTTTCTTTTGGCGATGTAAATACCCGACGCCTTGTAATTTAATTTCCGCACTTTAAATTCTGCTAATTATAACTGCTAGATGTTTGATAATAGGGTATGCATGACAAGACTGAATGCCTAATCTTAAAATCAAATTAGATCACCCTTAACATGTGCAAAGATAAAAATAACTGAAAACGACACACTTGCACATGCACACTCTTAGGGTACACCCCACTTGGTTGCCTTTGTACACAGTCATTGAGTATAGGGTATTTTAGAAGTCACCCTCTTGTCTAAAAGATCATAGTTGCCTCGAAATGGTTGCCTCAGATATTGTTGCCTCAAACAAATGATTTAAGATATTAGGGTTACCGCTAAAGTATCCTAACATTGCTTTAGTGATCGTAAGTCCCTCATTCGAATTGACCCTCAAACTCCAACGACAGTGCTACCTACTCACTAATAGTGGGATAACATTGTCTAAAGGAAATTAGCATAGAACGATTCTTTTTTCGAGTAGGTAGATTAGCTCTTAAGTACTTGCTTATCCCAAAAAATCTTTCACACTTACACTCCTTTTCAAACAAAGTTTTCAAAAACACTTCACTACACTCTTGAGGACAGAAGCAAGAGTTAAATCGAAGTTAAAAACAAAAACTTTATTAAACCCACAAGCAAAAAGAAAACATTTTGAAAATGATGAGCAAGTACCTAAGAGCCCATAGATAACTATGGATAGAAATGGTGCTAATACCTTCCCTTTCTATAATCTACCCCCCCCCCCCCCCCCCCCCCCCGCACCTAGAAAATCTCGAAAAAAGAATTTTTCTATGCTTTTTTCTTTCCTTGTTGGATAAAATAAAAGTCGGTGGCGACACTTGCTTACTGCGACATTTTGCAAAAACAAACGTAAAACGCAAACCAGCATTCCAAAAACAGTCAGTTCTTCCACCGTATCACACTGATCTGGCGCCAACTAGAGTGCAGTTACAAGGAATGACCATGGGTTCCAATGAAGGCTTCAAAGAATATGTGCAAAAATGGAGAGACCTGGATGGCAGGGTGCAGCCACCTTTAACTGACAGGGAATTGATAGATATGTTCATGGGAACATTGACTGGGCCATTTTTCAATTTACTAATTGGGAGCTCATCATCTGGGTTCACTGAGTTAATCTTGACTGGTGATAGGTTTGAAATCGATATTAAAAGTGGAAAGATACCCATGGCCTCCGCTTCTACATAAAATACTATGAAGAAACCTTTTACCGGTAAAAAGGAAACTAATTCCGAATATGGGTCAAGGGGCCATGTCAAGAAGGACCATCAACAGTTTGTTAATGCAGTTCTAATTTCCAACCCGACCTCTACACAAAGACCACAACAACAAGCTAACTACCAAAGACCTGATATTCCAAGAGGACAATTTACAAGGATCAACATGTCGCTATCTCAAGCCCTACAACACATGTTGAAGGCTAATTTTGTAACATTGCGTGATCCCCCTTTAAATCCCAATGTTTCATATCCAAAGTATAACCTGAACGCCAAATGTGTTTACCACTCCAATAGTCTCGGACATGACACTGATCATTGTTGGGCATTAAAATGCAAGATCCAAGACCTCATTGACAACAAGACAATTGAATTTGATCCTCCTCTAACTCTGAATTTAATCACTGCACCTATTCCAAATCATGGGAAAGGTGTCAATCCTATTGAAGATACCGCTTTTGTTTCCTCTTTTAATGACTTGACCACTCTGCTAAAGTTTGTTAAAAACAATTTGTTGAAAGTTGGAGTTTTCCCTGGTTGCCTTGAAGATTGTTTTTGTTATGTTGTGAAAATTAATGGTTGCAAATGGATGAAAAGAGGTGTCTAACACCTAATAGACATGCATGAGATCCTATTCAAAAGAACTCCATCCGTAAAAAGTTTGACTGAAGTTGTACTTCAAGAAGTTTAAGACATATCCATTATCACTATCTCCAAAAAACCTATCAGGATCACTTCAAAAGGTCCTATTAGGATTTCCAATGAACCAAAGATAGCTCCATTGATAATTACCACACTGGGGCCAGTCCCTTATTCTTGCGATAAGGCAGTACCTTGGAATTATGGCGCTGAAGTATACTACCATGGTATTAGACAAGACTCATGGATTGATGAAGACAATGAAGATGTGAAAAACACAAGAAGAGGGGTTGAATTGTTAAAACTTGAAATCAAATGCAGACAACACGTTATTTTTATCCTGGTTCGTTTGATCTCAAACTACTCCAGTCCACCCGTCAAGGTGATTTCGCCTCTCTCCAACGAGGTCTTAATCCACTATATTCAACTGAATACAAAACTGCTTTAACAACTGCTAAAGCCTTCTTGAGTCTAAACTACAAACCGGTTTCTCAAGGAAATTCTTTTACAGAAAAATGAACAAATGTGTGTTGAATGTTTTCTAGAAAAACGATATATCACAATTGTGATAATACAAAAGATAAAGCTTAGATGATACTAGATTGCTAGAGCTATATAGTAATCAATTGAGAGCTTTTAGCAAAAGTGAGAACGAGCTTGATGATGATAGGCTTTAGGCGTGTATATGCGTGTAGAGTATTGTAGAACATTAGCCATTTCACTTCTCACTGATTTGTTTAAATAACTTTGGAATAGATACGTTGATGCCAATAATTCCATTTCAATGCTCATTACGTTCTTTCCATTTTGAGAAGATCTTTGTCTTGGAATAAAGTCGTTGGTAATAAATATGCCTTGAATGCAGTACCGTTGACACTTCAGAATGTTCTGCTTGATTAAGATCAGAGTGTGTTGGCTTTAACTTATTCTGATTGCTTCTAAGTGCTGATGACATTATTAAGATCTTGATCAGAGTCAGAGTATGTTGAGCGCAAATTCTGTTCATCAGACTTCAGCGTAGCATATGTATTGATCTTCTGATGCTGATGTTGATACTGATGTTCTGATGCTGATTCCATCAGAGTTTCTTGTAAATACACAACATAATTTTAAGTAGCATCTATGTCTTATATAAAACTCATAATTCATTTAATCTTGTATTTTGTTATCATCAAAACTCTAACTGAGGGTTGTAGAATCAAACTATGTTCTAACAATCTCCCCCTTTTTGATGATGACAAAAACTAGATTTTTTCAATTAAACTAAAATGATGAAAGTATCAGAGTTTAAGGATAGAGAGGAAACAATATCAGAGATAATCAGATAATGAGTAAAAGGTATCAAAACTGAGAGGGTAAGGAGTAAAAAGTATCAGAGTAATGATGAGAAAAACTCCCCCTGGGTTGATTATTCCCTTTGATTCCTTGAGACCTTGAGCATCAGAACTTTATTGAACCTTTCTTTGATCATCAGAATTTTGCTTTATCAGAGTTCTTCAGATTCTTGTACCTGTAAGCTTTTCAGAACAACAAATATTTATGAATGTTAGAATGTTTGAGACTTTTGTCTCAGTAAACCGTTATTGAAAAATATCATTCTTTCTCCCCCTTTTTGTCAGCGATCAAAAAGCATATATAATAAGAGTTAAAAAACATTAGAGCAAAACACGTTTGTTATTAAAACAGAAGCAAGGATAGTTTAGAACAAGTAGAAATATTACAGACAAACATAAGAAAACAAGGAAAACATAAGAAAAATCTAAGAAGAAGGAGGAAGTCATGTGAATAGGTCTTCCAACATGCTCTTGATTTGTTCGCTGGTTTCGGTTTACTTGGCTACCATGTTTACTATAGATTCAATCTTGATATCCTGCTTGTCCATCCGTTTATTCATCAGCATGTCTGATTTCTTCAAATACTCCAGAGTCTGCCTATCAACAGAGGAAGTTTGAGGATCTTCAGATACAGGCTTCTTCTCAGAGCTTTCTGTAGTTTCTTCTTCTTGACCCAAGTCTTCAGCTTGAATGACCTGTTCTTCTGCAGGTTGAACTTGAGATGCTGGACGCTTTTCAGACCAAGGCTCACTGTCTAGATGGAGAACCTCTTCCTTCAGCAGCTTGCTCAGAACTGGACCTTCCATTTCCTTCAGCAGATTGCTGAAGTTCTGTTGAGCCTGTCCATAGCTCTGGTCTTGCAGCTTGAAGGTTTCAGCACATACCCATCTTATGAATTGAGTCCAGAGATGATCTGATACAGCAGGATCAATCACTTCCAAACTTGCTTGTTTCAAGGAAGATATCCATTTCTGCAAATCTGTTTCAAAGTTCAACATGCTGCTACCAACATCTGGTTGTTTAGGTTTAGGGATGGCAGTTTTCTGGTTTATTGCAGCAAGGCGTTCAAGGACTGTTAAGTCAATGACAGTCTTGCTGTGGTTTTCTGTATTTTTCTTAGGTGAGGGAGTAGGAGAATCAGAAATAACGATTGGACTTGATAGGGTGTTTGGAGGAGTTGTTTCTGGTGATGAGGGAAGTTGAGACATATTAACACTTGTACCACAAGGCAATTGAATGGACAAGGGTTGTGGTTCAGGAGACTTAGAGGTTTGAGCCTCAGAGTTTTGTGTCTCAGGTTGTGGAGTTTGTGCATGTGGAGGAGATGGTGGATTACTTTCTGGTTGGGGAGAGGAAGGTTGTGGGATTTCTGGTTCTGGTATTTGGGAGAGTGGAGTTTCTAGTATTGGTGAAAGTGGGATGTCAGGTTGTGGAGAAATGGGAATTTCTGTATGGGGAGCGAAAGAGTGTTGTTCTATATCAGACAAGACTTGTGCAAGTTCTGGTTCTGGAATGGTTGTAGTGTTTGGATTTTATGGTTTGGAGCGGGATCTTCTGAGAGTTAATGACTCATAAGGGTCAAAGTCTTCAAAATATTCAAAGGTTTGGGGTGTTGGGATATCAGATGGAATTGGAGTTGGAGTAGTAATAGATATGGAAACAGCAGATGAATCTAAAACAGATATAGAAACAGGATTACCTCTTTTCTTTGGAGTCTGTTGTGATGATCCTTCTGGAGCAGCTTTTCTCTTCTTCGTCTTCTTCAGAGCTACCTCTGGTGCCTTCTGCTGAAGATCTTGAATATTTAGATTAGGAGTTGTTCCATCAGCTTTACAAGCATCCAAATATCTCAGAATTATTTGCGGCTTGGAGTCAATCTATGAGAACATAGGGAAGTCGTCCAGAGGGACTCTTCTGCTGGAGATTTTAGCAAAAGGAGTGATGTTGGGCTCCTTCTTAATGTTCTCTATCAACTTCATCTTCTTTAGATTCTTCGTATTCAGCTGCTTGCCAACAGATGGTTCCAAGGTGCTGATCTCTTGTGCCTCTGTCAAGTGTTCAATCAGCCTATTCTCAGTCAGAATATCTGATATCAATCTACCCAAGGGTATCCAATCCCTTTTAGTGCATTCATCTTCTCTTATCTCCTTGACGCTAGTTCTCAGATGGTTGAACAGAAGATGAGCTAGATTAATCTTTACCTTCTGATTGATAAAATAGATCAGAAACTACTGATCTATGTTTATGTAGTCAGGAGAGCTTGTGGGCTTCCTGTGATTGAAATAGCCCAGAATAATCTTTGCCTAAATTCTGTGCTTATCTCTCAGATCCCTTATCTTTCTGGAGGGGAGCCCCAGCGTGAAAATTTCCCTTGCTATAGTAGCAACATCTGAACATCTTTCTGCCATGTCTATACAGCGAATACCACCACCATTGTATCCAATCATTTTTGCAATTAGGTCTTCAATAATCACAATTTTCTTCCCCATTATGTAAGGAGTGACTTGGTGATTTGAGGAAGACGCGTGAATCCATAATTCCTTAACCAAAATAGGGAAAGTTGGACCCACCAACCTGTCAAAGTATTTCTCCCATCCTTGAGCTTGAATCTCTTCTGATAAATCAAAACCATTTTCCTTCAAACTGTTGAAATCCACTATAATCTCTGACAAAACTTCCTGGTTCTTGACTGGAGTGAGTAGTGTTCTGAGAGGAACCTCATATTGCTCAGCTGATGCATCTTTATGGGAACCTGAAGAGAGATTGCTGGAAGATGCCATTGTTCACACGAGGTTTTTTGAAAAAAAATTGAAAAGGTTTTCTTGAGCAGGAAGAACACAAACACAGATATCAGAAAAATTGATTGAAAACGAAAGTAAGGGTAAACGTTGTGAGTAGTGTGAATGGTGTTTAAATAGATTTTGAAAAAGTTTTTTGAAAACATAAACGCTTAAGAGAGAGAAATAAATCATGATTAATAGCATTTAATGATGGCTGATTTTAGGGGATTTCAGAAAGATACTTAAACGGTTACCAGTGACATGTGTCTCAATGCAACCAATCAGCGCTTTGCCTTTTCAGAAGCGTGAACGCGTGTTCAGCCTCAGGAAACAACTGATGACTGGATAACACTTGTTTGCTTTGAGTGAACATCACTTCTATCCTTGAACTGAAGAGATCAGAGCTTCATGGATAGATCTGATACAATATGCATTTCTAAAGTTCTCAGAGAAATAAATATAATTATGAAGGTTAATATATAAAATTAAAACAGTTTTATTCTGGACAGAGCTTCATGCTGAGATGATTCAGAATGAAGTTGAACCTATCTTCAGAAAGTTGTTTTGTGAAGATATCAGCCCATTGATGGTCTGTATCAATAAATTTTAAGTTTAAAATTCCTTTCTGAATATAGTCCCTAATAAAATGATGTTTTATTTCTATATGCTTAGCCCTAGAATGCAAAATTGGATTTTTACTTAAGAAAATGGCAGAAGTATTATCAGAGTATAGGAATGTTACTCTCATAAATCTGGAAGTCCTCAAGTTGACTTTTCATCCAGAGCATTTGTGTGCTGCATCCAGCTGTTGCTATGTATTCAGCTTCTGCTGTTGATAGAGCAATGGTGGATTATCTTTTGATGGACCACGAGATCAGATTTTCTCCCAGAAACTGGCAGCTTCCAGAAGTATTTTTACGTTCAACTCTGCCTCCAGCAAAGTCAGCATCACAGTAACCTAATAAGCTGTAATCACCAAATTTTCTATAAAACAAACTCAGATTAGTAGTACCTTTCAGATACTTGAAAATTCACTTAACAACTGTTAAGTGAGATTCTCTAGGATCTGATTGGAATCTTGCACAAATGCATACACTAAATAAAATATCAGGCCTTGAGGCTGTCAGATAAAGAAGATAACCAATCATACCTCTGTAGACTTTCTGTTATACCTTTTTGCTTACCTCTTCTCTTTCCAGAATGCACATGGGATGCATTGGAATTTTTGATGGCTTACATTCTGAGAGATCAAATTTCTTCAGAAGTTCTCTGACATATTTGCTCTGATGAATGTAAGTTCCTTCAGGGGTTTGATTAATCTGAATTCCTAAAAAGAATTCCAGTTCCCCCATTAGGCTCATCTCAAATTCTTCCTGCATACACTTAGCAAATTGTCTTCCCAGAGAGGGTTTAGTAGATCCAAATATTATATCATCAACATAAATCTGACAGACTAAAATGTCATTCTTAACTGTTTTACAAAATAAGGTTGTGTCCATCTTCCCTCTGGTGAATTCCTTTTCTAACAGGAAGTTACTTAGTCTTTCATACCAAGCTCTGGGAGCTTGTTTCAGACCATACAATGACTTCTTTAGTTTGAAAACATATTATGGATGTTTTGAACTTTAAAAACCAGGGGGTTGGTGCACATATACCTCTTCTTCTATATAGCCATTTAAGAATGCACTCTTGACATCCATCTGATACAGAGTGATGCCTTTATTAACAGCAAAAGAAATTAAAAGTCTGATAGATTCTAACCTGGTGACTGGAGCAAAGGTTTCTGTGTAGTCTATCCCCTCTTGCTGACTATAACCTTGTGCTACCAATCGTGCCTTGTTTTTGATGACTTCACCTTGTTCATTCAACTTGTTTCTGAACACCCATTTTGTTCCAATGACGTTGAATCCTTTTGGCTTGGGAACTAAATCCCATACGTCATTCCTTGTGAATTGATTAAGCTCCTCTTGCATTGCTAGAATCCAGACATTATCCAGAAGTGCTTCATCAATAGAGGATGGTTCTATCAGAGAGACAAGTCCCATGAGGGATTCTTCAGAGTTTCTGAAACTGGCTCTTGTTCTGATTGGATCTTCCTTTCTTTCTAAGATTGTTTCTTCTGGATGATCCATGCTGCTTTTGGATGGTCTTTTATGAGGTTGATCAACAAAAGATGCTGGATTGCTTGCAGTGTCTCTTTCTGATGTTGAGGGAGTGTCTCTATTAAGAGCTTCTGATGACTTGTCTTCAGAACCTGTGAATTCAACTTCCATACCTGCAAGTAATTCATTCTGCTTTGACTTTTGAGAGTCAAGCTTATCATTAAAGCGAACACTGATTGATTCTTCTACAATCTGTGTTTCTGTATTGTATACTCTGTACCCTCTTGAGCGTTCAGAGTATCCTAACATAATACACTTCTGTGCTTTAGATTCAAACTTGTTCAAATAATTTTTAATATTCAAAATAAAGCAAGTACATCCAAATGGATGAAAATATGAAATGTTGGGCTTTCTGTTCTTCCACAATTCATATGGAGTCTTTTCCAGAATAGGTCTTATGGAGATTCTATTCTGAATGTAGCACGTTGTGTTTATTGCCTCTGCCCAGAAGAACTTAGCAACGTTAGTCTCGTTGATCATGGTTCTGGCCATTTCTTGCAATGTTCTGTTCTTTCGTTCTACAACTCCATTTTTCTAGGGAGTTCTGGGACAAGAGAAATCATGCAGAATGCCTTTGTCATTAAAAAATGATTCAAAATCTTTGTTTTCAAACTCTCCACCATGATCACTTCTGACTTTGACGATTCTAAGATCCTTTTCATTCTGAACTTGGTTGCAGAAGGTGACAAATACAGAGTGTGACTCGTCCTTGTGTCTTAAGAACTTTACCCATGTCCATCTTCTATAGTCATCTATGATTACTAACCCATACTTCTTGCCACTGACTGAAGCAGTTTTAACTGGTCCAAATAAGTCAATGTGCAGAAGTTCTAATGGCTTAGAGGTGGAAACAACGTTTTTAGATTTGAAAGCAGGTTTTGCAAACTTTCCTTTCTGACATGCTTCACACAGAGCATCTGAATTGAACTTCAGGTTAGGAAGTCCTCTGACCAGATTGAGTTTGTTAATCTGAGATATTCTTCTCATACTAACATGCCCCAATCTTCTGTGCCAGATCCATTGCTCGTTGTTAACAGACAAAAGACATTTTACATTCTGACTTTTTAGTTCAGAAAGTTTGATTTTGTAAATGTTGTTTCTCCTCTTTCCATTAAACAGGATAGTCCCATCTTTCTGACTAACTGCTTTACATGAATTTTGGTTAAAGATTATATCATAACCGTTATCACTTAATTGACTTATGGATAACAGGTTATGCATTAATCCATATACTAATAATACATTACTTATAGAGGGAAGATTTTCGTTACCTACTTTTCCAGAGCCAATGATCTTTCCCCTCTGATTGCCTCCAAAGCCTACATGGCCTCCAGGCTTAAGTTCCAGGCTTTGGAACATATGCCTTCTTCCCATCATGTGTCGTGAGCAGCCAGAGTCCAGGTACCATGACTGGTGTTTCTGCTTTGCTGCTAAAGATGTCTGCAACATGTATTATTTTATCCTTAGGTACCCATATTTTCTTGGGTCCTGATTTGTTAGTTTTACCAAAACTCTGGTTGAATTTTGGTTTGACAGAATAATTGCTACTAGTGTATTTGATGTCATGTGTGTGCCCATATACAAAGTGAGAATCAAGTGAAGTGCGTTTTATCACTAAATCCATGGCATTCTTTGGTGTAGGTACCTTACCTTGGTATCCTATTCCTTTTCTGCCATTTCTGCTAACTCCATAGATCATTGAAGCCATCTTGCTTCTATCTATGCTTTTAGCTAGGAACTTCTGAAAGCTGTGATCATACTCCTTGATGATCTCATCAACACTACTGGGAGTTTCAAGAATTGTTTCCTTCTGAGAGTTTTGTAATATATTTTCTAATTTTGAAACTTTATTTTTCAACTCAGAATTTTCCAACTTGAGACTCTCAGTTTTATTAGAGTCAGAAGCAAGATCCCTTTTCAGGTTTCTGAATTTGACTCTAATCTGCTGATATCTTTCCATAATCTCATTAAGGCTTTCAGCTAGTTCATCCTTAGTAAAATTAATATCAAATTCTGGAAATACCTCTTCTGTGTCTGATTCAGAAGCTTCACTGCCTTCTGATATGTTTGCCATGAGAGCTATGTTTGCTCTCTCATCATCTGATTCTGAGTCAGCTTCAGATGTGTCAGAGTCATCTCATGTGGCCATGAGACTTTTCTTCTTTTCCTTGCCAAACTTTCTTCTGGGCTTTTCCTTCTGAAGCTTTGGGCAGTCGCTCTTGTAGTGTACTTGCTCGTTGCATTCATAGCAGATGATGTCCTTGTTGTTTGGCTTTCTGCTTCCTGACGAGCCTTCAGATCTTCTGTGTCCAGAGGAGGATTCTGACCTTCTGTATCTGGAGGAGGATTCGTTCTGGTTCTCAAATCTTCTGGGATTCCTGAACTTTCTTTGCCTCTGCTTCCACAGTTGGTTCACCCTTCTGGAGAGGAGAGACAATTCATCTTCTTCTGATGAGGACCCATCAGAGGTTTCTTCAACAGCCTGCAAAACCTTGGAGTCAGATTTTCTATTAGATTTTAAAGCTAATGGCTTACCTTGCTTTTGAGGTTCATCAGCTTCTAGATCTATCTCGTGACTTCTGAGGGAGCTGACAAGTTCCTCCAGAGAGATTTTGTTGAGATCCTTAGATAGCTTCAGCGCTGTGACCATTGGCCTCCACTGTTTTGGCAAGCTTCTGATGATCTTCTTTACATGATCAGTAGTAAAATACCCTTTGTCCAGAACTTTGAGACCAGCAACCAGAATCTGAAATCTTGAGAACATTGTTTCAATAGATTCACTTTCTTCCATCTTGAATGCTTCATACTTCTGAATGAGCGCAAGAGCTTTAGTTTCTTTTACTTGAAGGTTGCCTTCATGCATCATTTTGAGAGAATCAAACATATTCTTTGCAGTGTCTCTGTTTGATATCTTTTCATATTCAGAGTAAGAGATAGCACTGAGAAGAATAGTTCTGGCTTTGTGATGATTTTTGAAATCACGCTTTTGTTGATCAGACATTGCTTTCCTGTCAATCTTCTGACCACTTGCATTCACTGGGTGTGTGTATCCATCTGTCACCATATCCCACAGATAAGCATCATGGGCTAGAAAGAAGCTTCCAATTGTCTTTCCAGTAATCAAAGTTCTCTCCATCAAAGACTGGAGGTTTGCCACTGAATCTGTCTCTTTCTTCATTATTGTCATTGCTGATGTTTTGATGTTGTCCTGCCATAGTGTTTTTCAACGCTGGATCTTGTACTGACACGGTTAAGTGTTATGACCTCAGAACCAGGCGCTCTGATGCCAATTGAAGATGTGAAAAACACAAGAAGGGGGGTTGAATTGTTAAAACTTGAAATCAAATGCAGACAACATGTTATTTTTATCCTGGTTCGTTTGATCTCAAACTACTTCAGTCCACCCGTCAAGGTGATTTTGCCTCTCTCCAACGAGGTATTAATCCACTATATTCAACTGAATACAAAACTGCTTTAACAACTGCTAAAGCCTTCTTGAGTCTAAACCACAGACCGGTTTCTCAAGGAAATTCTTTTACAGAAAAATGAACAAATGTATGTTGAATGTTTTCTAGAAAAACGATATATCACAACTGTGATAATACACAAGATAAAGCTTAGATGATACTAGATTGCTAGAGCTATATAGTAATCAATTGAGAGCTTTTAGCAAAAGTGAGAACGAGCTTGATGATGATAGGCTTTAGGCGTGTATATGCGTGTAGAGTATTGTAGAGCATTAACCATTTCACTTCTCACTGATTTGTTTAAATAACTTTGGAATAGATACGTTGATGCCAATAATTCCATTTCAATGCTCATTACGTTCTTTCCATTTTGAGAAGATCTTTGTCTTGGAATAAAGCCGTTTGTAATAAATCTGCCTTGAATGCAGTACCATTGACACTTCAGAATGTTCTGCTTGATTAAGATCAGAGTGTGTTGGCTTTAGCTTATTCTGATTGCTTTTGAGTGCTGATGACATTGTTAAGATCTTGATCAGAGTCAGAGTATGTTGAGTTCAGTTTCTGTTCATCAGACTTCAGTGTAGCATATGTATTGATCTTCTGATGTTGATGTTGATACTGATGTTCTGATGCTGATTCCATCAGAGTTTCCTGTAAATACACAACATAATTTTAAGTAGCATCTATGTCTTATATAAAACTCATAATTCATTTAATCTTGTATTTTGTTATCATCAAAACTCTAACTGAGGGTTGTAGAATCAAACTATGTTCTAACAGACAAAACTGTTAATATTATCAACATTGCTGGGTCTAGCAAGGTGACTAGAACAGGGAGAATTTTCTCTCCTGGTATTTCACCGCTAACCACCACAACTACACCTGTTCACATTACTATTGATAAACCTAGTACTGATGCTAGGGGAAAAGAAAAGGTGATTAAGCCTACCAGGATGGAGACGCTTGCCAAAGATATTACTACTGAGGAACCCTCTACCCAAGAAATGGAAGATATTTTGAAGATTATAAGGAAAAGTGATTATAAGATAGTAGATTAGTTGGGGCAAACCCCCTCTAAGATTTCTATGCTATCTTTATTACTTTTCTTTAATGCGCATTCTCAAGCATTGATAAATTTTCTGTGGTGAAGAAGAGTTTATGGTTAGCCATCTGAATTCGTTTAAGTATGTTGAGATGGATGGTGAGTTCATAGAAAATCCTTGTCAAGCTTTAGAAGTGGTTTCTCCCATGGTTGTTGCTGCCAAAGCTGTTCATAATTATCTAAAAGCTATTAAAGATGTGCCTAGGATGGTTTCCCTCAAAGATGCTCGTGTTGTGATCAAAGATGGAGGTTGTACCATTTGGGGAAAACTCCCAGACATCCCTTTCAAGTCAGACAAATGTGGTTTGGGCTTCACTGCCAAAGCTCAAAAGGAGGTCAGACATGCTCGTGCAGGGAAATCACCTCTTTGCATCAGTAATTATGAAGTGAATGCTCTTGAAGACTCTGACAATGATTGTGAATTTGATGACTCGATCTACCCGATGAAGGGCTCAACAACTGGAGTACCAAGGACTTTATTCCAATCTCCTTCAACAAGGAGTAATTACCATTTAATGTTTATTAACTTTGTCTGTAGTTTTATTGAAGCAATTAATTTAAATCACGTGCCATGCCCGGGGCACCATGGTCTATTTGTTAAGGGTTTGTTCATTTTCATATGCCATATGATCATTTAATGAAAAACATTATACTCTTTTTCATCCAAATTTTGCGCTCATTGTCTTTCTTTCCCTTTATTGCATTTTCAAAATAGCCATGTGACCTTCCATGCAAACACGCACATTTATAGATCCACATCCACTCTGGATCTCATTGACAACGACTATGATATTGCCATCTATGACTTTGAACATCCAATCTACCAAGCCAAAGATGAAGGAGAAGAAGATTGTGAAATACCTGGGGAACTAGCCAGAACTTTAATGTAAGAAGAAAATCCATTCAACCACATGAGGAGCCAGTTGAAGTGATCAACTTAGTTACTGAGGCAAACAAGAGGGAAGTCAAGATTGGCGCCAACTTGGAAGACGTTGTCAAAAGCAGATTGGTCCAGATGTTGCACAACTACGTTGAGGTGTTTGCTTGGTCATATGAAGATATGTCAGGACTCGATATTGATATTGTGGTTCATCATCTACAAACAAAGGAAGATTGTCCTCCAATCAAGTAGAAAGTTCATCGTATGCGGCTAGAGATGTCTGAAAAGATAAAAGCTGAGGAAATGAAGCAATTTAATGCAGGTTTTCTGGCATTGACATTGTATCCCCAATGGGTGGAAAATGTGGACCCAGTTCCGAAGAAAGATGGGAAAGTCCGTATGTGTGTAGACTATAGAGATTTGAATAGGGAAAGCCCCAAAGACGATTTCCCACCATCGCATATTGATGTCTTGGTTGACAACACTGCTCAACATAAAGTATTTTCCTTCATGGATGGTTTCTCTGGCTATAATCAAATTATAATGGCTTCCGAGGACATGGAGAAGACCACTTTTGTTACACAGTGGGGAACTTTTTGTTACAAGGTCATGCCATTCGGTTTGAAGAATGCAGGGGCAACCTATCAACGAGTTATGGTAGCCCTATCTCATAACATGATCCATCATGAGATAGAAGTCTATGTAGATGATATGATTGCAAGGTCGCAGACTGAGGAAGAACACCTTGATCACTTACACAAGCTGTCTGAAATATTAAAGAAGTATAAGCTAAGACTAAACCCCAACAAGTGCACCTTCAGGGTGAGGTTTGGAAAACTCCTAATTTTTGTCGTCAGTGGCAAAGGTATTGAGGTCGATCCTGCAAATGTCAAAGCTATACAAGAAAAGTCATCTCCCTGTACTGAGAAAGAGGTCATGGGTTTCTTAGGCCGACTTAACTACATTGCTCGATTCATATCTCACTTGACTGCTACTTGTGAGCCAATCTTCAAACTCTTAAAGAAAGATCAAGTAGTCAAATGGAACGACGACTGCCAAGAAGCCTTTGACAAGATCAATGAATATTTACAAGAACCTCTCATCCTGATGCCTCCAATTGAAGGAAGACCTCTGATTATGTATTTGATTGTATTAGAGAATTCAATCGGGTGTGTGTTTGGCCAACATGCCAAGTCTGGCCGAAAAGAGCATGCAATATACTACCTGAGCAAAAAGTTTACTGACTGTGAAACAAGATATTCATTGCTTGAGAAATTGCACTCTAGCATGGGCTGCTCGCCGGCTAAGATAGTATATATTGACTCACACCATGTTGTTGATTTCTAAGATGGACCCTATCAAGTACATCTGTAAGAAGCCAACTTTGTCCGGACGAATAGCTAGATGGTAGATGATCCTGACTGAATACGACATTAAATACACCATATAAAAGGACATCAAAGGAAGTGTACTAGAAGATCATTTGGCCCATGAAGCTGTTGATTTCTAAGCTGTTATTGATATGACATGTTACGATCTTTGCCATGTTATTTTTCTATCTTTTAGCCGATGTTTCACCATCACATATGTTTGTTATCCTACTTTGATTCTCAATATCATTGTCAAGTGTGATGTTTTATCATCTGAATTGTTGATATCCTGCCATCTTTTCCATGCCACCTTGCTATCTTTTAGCCGATGTTTCTTTATCGCATATGTTTATTGCCGATGTTTCGCCATCGCATATGTTTTCTATCCTACTTTGATTCTTAATATCATTGTTAGATGTGATGTTTTATCATCTGGATTGTTAATGTCTCGTCATCTTTTCCATGCTATCTTGATATCTTTTTACCGATGTTTCGCCATACATATGTTTGTTGCTGATGTTTCACCATCGCGTATGTTTGTCATCCTACTTTGGTTTTAGATATCATTGTTAGGTGTAATGTTTCATCGTCTTGTCTGATATTTTGTTATCATGCTGACATTTTATCATCTTATATGAGTTTGTGTTACCATGTGATGTCTTGTCATCCTTTTTTGTTGCTTTATCATCGTTGTTGATGTTTTGTCATTTTATTTGATGTTTTTCCATCTTGATTGTTGCTTTTGTCTTCTTAACTAAAAAACACGAACAAACCAAAATATATGAGCCGAACTACAACTTCTCTGATTCCTTGAAAGGGATACGTAGGCGGAGGCTTTTATGGGGCCTAATCGAGCATATCTTTGTAAATATTCCTTTCTTTTCCCCACACTTTCTTTTCCTTTGTCTTTGCATGCATTCCCTTTTCAGCTTTAAGCCTTAGACATAGATTTTACACACCCTTTGATTAGAACAACAAGAATGGATACCATAGAGTACTACAGACTTGTGGGGTGCTAATACCTTCCCCTTGCGTAACAGACTCCCTTACCTGATCTCTCTGTCATTTGACCGTGATTTATCCCTTCTCAAGTTTTCTCGATGTTCACCTTTCCCTTTTGGTGGGATAAAAGACGTCCGGTGGCGACTTCATTGATTTTATATCAGATGATGGTTCGGTCGGTTTTTTCAGCTGGCGATTTCACTAGAGATATGCTGACCTATTGCTGGTCCATCCCGAAGTCGATCCTAGATCTTGTTTGTTTACTTCTTTGGGGGTTTATTTATTTTCAGTTATTTACAACTTTATATACACTACTTGCATATGTTTGCGCATTCATTTTATCGCTTTCCATATACTGCTGTTATGATGGATCTGTGTTACAAGAGGTAAAAGGTCCAGTACCCAGGCCAGAGTGTATGCCATTAGGAACACTAGGAACAGAGTGGAGAGTCATGACGGCTGATAGGCGTATGCTCTATCAAGTCCGATCATGAGAGCCACTATTAGAGTAAGTTTTAATGGGGGTGCTATCATTATCACGTATGTTGTATGATGATAGTACTTTCAAGCGAACTTGTAACTCTGATTCTCCCTTGCCTTACCTTGACCTAGACTACACCTGTGAGTGGGGAAGGTTTGACTCTTACATGTATCGATGGTGACTTTTGAGTTTTGTTGGTGATTTTTTTCATGTTAGTGACTATGTGTTTTCTTGGTTTTTTTCCGGACTTCTCACCTTGTGATGGGCGTTTATTTTGGCTGTTCAGCAGTTATCTAGTGTTCCAGAGACCTTGATCCTATACAGTTGCTGATCTATATGGTATTTGGTTCTTGTATGTCGGACTATTGATCCTGTGTCATTCAGATGGTTATGAGATATTGCATCACTTATCTATTGTGATGGGAACCTTGATCCCATGTCTTTGCATACATAATATGTTAACACCATTGTAACACACATGTTCTTTCCATTTCCAAGGAACCATGCTTGTGAGCTTTGTGTTTCACTTCTCCATCTCTTACTAGGTTTAAAATCAAAATTAAAAGCATGTGAGTTCCTTCAAAATGATTGAACATGGCATTGCATCCACTCATACACCTCATGCATCTTCATGCATTTATAACAGGTACTCAGAGTCAGATTCATATTTAAGACCTGGTATTCTCTTAAGAATGGCAGAATTGACTTTTCACCACTACATGATTTAGAAATTGGTGTTGAAACAATTCTGTGGGGGATTGACTGGGATGAAGATTCAGATGGGGTTGTTTTTGGTATACATGAAAGCTTTGGCCCGTGATTGAAAACTCTTCGAGAAGGAAGATAATCAGTTGAAGGCCTCGTTGAGTCAGGTCATGGAAGTCTTAATGATAGTGTCAGCAATCCTGCACTGACTGTTGCAACATGAGTTATTCTCTTCTCCTCATCTTTTGGGATTTCTTTCAAACCATGGAGTGCCTTGTGAATTTCATCCACTATCTTGAGTGCGTGGAACATCTCATCAACAGATGGTTCCCATTTACCAATTGAATTCAAGAGGTTTGTTTTATCAGCAAGAATAAAGAAAGCCTAGAGAAAGGCTATGATCCCATCTCAGTGCTTTATTCTCATTTGTTTCTGCACTTGTTTGAGCTCTAGTGGGTTAGGCTCCATACTTCAGTACCATCTAAAAATCTCCCTTCCAAATCATGTTATCAATGCCATATATGGTTACCACACCAGGGCACCTGATTATTCAGTCAAGGGCACTTTCTATAGTTTGTGTTTCCTGATCTTCTCATTAGCAGTCAATGCTTGTTACCCAAGTGAATCCATGGGGCAAAGCTTTTAAGAAAATATAGAAGAAGCATGAGAAGTATGTTGATACCTTCTCAATGCCTTACATCCTGGCACTACCTCGTCTGTTGGGAATTCAAATGATTAAGCTTCGTGCTTTGGAGACTATTCAGTCGATTATTCTCTCTCCTGATGCAAATACTTGGCGTGTCTCTCATTCTGAGGCATTTGTCCGTGATATTGAAGATTTCAAGAGGTTTAACCAAAATCTAACACATTCCTGACGTCTTTTCCAAAGTCTATTTTCTAAGGTGACGGACAATTTCGAAATTTTTGCCTAGTACAATGTTCACCCTCTCTTTTGAGAGAATCTTTAGTGAACATTATTTTGAGGCACTCGGCTATTCAAGTTGAAGACGGTTTGTCACCTAGAGATAAAATCCAAGCTTGGAGCAATTTATAGACTGTTGTGTCCAGATCAACAGGAAATCTTTCTCCAAGAGAGCCTCGAGGTTGTCGAATATCGTTTGAAGCAATCAGTCCATACGGAGGCTAGTCTCCTCAGCATGGAAATTTAAATTTTCAATTTCATTTTCATTTGGAATCTTAATTGATTTGTTCAATACTTTCTTGTATGAAAACTTTCTCATCTTTTTGAATGTTAATCATAACGCATTCAATATGTTTGTCTTGAAATAATCCATTCGTTATAACTCTTATTTGTTTTACTATGCTTTTGATACCCAACTCTGGGTAATACAACAATGCCTCTGGAGGGAGGATGACGAAAATCTACCTGAAATCTCAAATGGTATACTTTCGAGTAAAAACCTTGTTGACGATTGTGATCTGGTGGCAGAACCGACTGTTTTGAAATACTGGTTTGCGTTTTGCATTTTGTGTTCGCAAAATGTCGCGGTAAGCAAGAGTCGCCACCGACTTTTATTTCATCGAACCAGAAAGGAAAAAAGTACAGAAAAAAATCCTTTCTCGAGATTTTGAGTACATGGGGTAGATTATATAAAGGGAAGGTGTTAGCACCCTTTCTATCCATGGTTTTCCATGGGCTCTTAGGTACTTGCTCATCTTTTAAAATTGCTTGTGTATGTGCTTTGTTTTGAAAAATGTTGTACTTCATGATAACCCTTGTATCAGTCCTCAAAGGTGTGACGAAGTTTGTTCTAAAAGTTTGTTTGAAAGGTGTAAGTGTGAAGAGTTTTGATTTGAGCATGTACCTAATAGCATCTACCTACTCGAAAAAAGATTGTTTCTATTCTCGTTTCCTTTAGACAGCACTATCCTACTATTGAGAAATAGGTAGCACCGTCGTTGGAGTTGTAAGGGTCAATTCAAAAGGGACGTACGATCACTAAAGCATTGCTAGGACATCTTAGTAATAACCCTAAAGTCTTAAGATCATATTCGAGGCAACATTTCCGAGGCAACATTCGAATGAGGCATTTGTTCTTTGTTAGACAGGAGGGAAACCACTAAGACACCATATACCTAATGATCGTTTACCGAAGGCAACCGAAGTGAGAGCATACCCTAAGAGTGATATGTGCGAGTGATTTGTTTCAGTTATTTATCTTTGCACATTAGGGTTTTCTAACTGTAATAAATTATCATGCAATCTTATCATACAATCCTATTAACATACATTTAGACAGTTAAATATTTGCATAAATTAAGATGCGAGAAAGTAAATCTAAGCTATTACAAGGCTTCGGGGAGGGGAATTAATTACATAGCCAAAAACCCGGGGGAAAAAGGCGATAAATAAAAACCCTAGATTAAACTATTACAAACCATGCACAATTACAACAATATTGACAAAAAATAAATAATATGTGCGTGGTGAATCGAGTACGAGATAATTAGGATTTTGACCCTTGCCTAAACCTAATTTCGCTTAATTAAGAAAATGTTTTTGTTTTGTTTTGTTATTTTAAGAAAATAAAGAAATTGTTAAATTAAAAGAAAGAAAAGCCTACTTCTAATTAATTTTAATTTTAAGAAAAAAGAAAAAAAAAGAATTAATTTAATCTACGACCTATTTTTGTATTTTATTTATTTGAGACAAAGAGAAAAATAAAATTAAGTCAAAAGTTTAACCTAATTTCTATTTTTTTTATTTTATTTATGAAAAAAAACAAATTACAATTTCCCTAAATTAGACTAAATTAAATTAAATTGATAAAATTAATTTTGATAAAAAAGTCTAATTCTAATTTTTTTGTGAATTATTGATTTTATGATTTTATGGAAAAAAGATTAATTAGTGAATTAAAAAAAAAGAAAGTATTAAAAGAATTAAAAATAAATAAATAAATAAAGAATGATGAGATGGGCCTGTATTTAGCAAAAGCGGGGTTGGAATGTAAATTCCTGGGCCCAAATGGATAAAGGCCTGTTTGACTTAGCCCCAATCCAGTGTGCCTGCTTGACTGAGGCACATGGTGGTCCTCCCATGGTGGTATGTTGATATTGGGATATTGATGAGTTAGAGGGCCAGATCCTGATGGTGCACGGTGAGCATCTTGACTTAAAAAGCATTGGATTACCTGTTAAAAAATATTAAGAATGAAGGTTGGGACTTGGGAATCGAACGCAGGTCCTTTGCACTTTCCCCCTACACGCTTACCAACTGAGCCAAGTGTTTTGTTTGTATATACAATAAAACATGAATATTATATAATGAAAACACTAAATCCTGGAAAAAAAATGCGCTAAATTTAAATGGCCCAACCAAAGGATGACACGCATCATCGTCTACCTCCCATTCGTCGTTTTAGGTAAACAAACTTTTACCTACACACACTGGTTGTAGGTATATCCCCGTCCATATCCAAAATCGCGTGTGCTCAAGATAAATGGCCATGGCTAGTACCATTCTACTCGTTTCATCCTTACGAGTCTCATGGTACCATAATTAATACTCAATTTTGTCTATCCTGCAAAGCCCTAATCAAGAATACAAAACCCTAGCTATGGCAACTTCCTGTATAGGCTTTAGAAATACAATTAAATATTACCAAAAGTTTGCAAACTCAATGACAAACACGAATATATCACCAAAATATGCAATGGATGAGTAAATCAATGAAAACGAATTTGAATTTGGAAGCAAGTCGTGATACCTATATCTCACAATTCCAGGCATGAGAGAGCTTGCAAATGGGTGGAATTCCTTCTGAAGATGTCCAAGAACCTGTTGGTGTTGTGAGAATGGTATGAATTGGCCTTTAACGTGGAGATTGAATCACCACTTTTTTTGCAATTTTTTGAGTTTTGTTTCACCTCTGCACGACTGCTTCTAACCTCTCTATGCCTTGGTCTCCTTCTGTATATGTAATACAAGCTATTAGGTCAACAAAAACGATCTCAATCTTGCTCATCATGGAGATTTGATTTGATCTTTCAATGCATATGATTCCTTTCCAATTTTGCTCAAGTCTAATCTTTTTCAAACCAATTTGACTTTGCACGGGTTGATCTTCAATTGATAGCATATGAGATCTTCTTTCAATGCAAAAGATCATCCCTAAAATGCAATATATGATTTATTAGGATTTATTTGATTTTATTTAAATTTTAAATGAATAAAAATCAAATAAATTAAATAAATGAATAAATAAAGCATGGAGGGTCCCATAGGTCGTGGACTATGTTAGGCATGAGATGCAAGCATAAAAAGTTGGGCCCATTTAGCGAAAGATGCAAATTTGAGCATATTTGACTTTTGGTAATTTTGCAAAAAAGGTCAACTTGGTCAATGCATAACTCTCTCAATTTTGACCCTAGAGATGTGTTCTTGGACTTTTTAGAAATCTTAGGTTGTCCTATAAGCAACCCTTTTGGTCTCATCTCAATTGAGTCTTCCATGTTCATGTATGAAGTCTTGACCCAAAAGGTGTTTTTGTTGACTTTTCAAAATGACCTATAATGTCCAAATTCATATCATCTTGTGAGTGCATATTTTGAACTTGGGAGATGAAAATTAATTGTAGGGAATTGCATCCTGTTCAAAATGAGCTTTGTATGGGTCATTTTTGATAAAGTATGAGAAAGTTATGCTTGGTCAAAGTTGAGTTGACTTTTCCTACAAAACCCTAATTTAGCAACTTTTGGGTTTTGATGAATTATGGGCAATCATTGATGAATCATGATCAACCCTTGATCAAATGATGAATGATACTTAAAAATGAGTATGTTGATCAAAAATCTTGAAGTTTGACTGTATGTGGGCCACAATTGACTTTTGACCTAGCACAGTCGATTTTCAGGCATTTGAGCAATTGACTGAGCAAACTTCTTCTACAAGGCTTGAAACTTGACATGGATGATCTTGAGAACATATTAGTACAATGGTGAGAATTTGGAATCCTTTGGACTCAAACATCTTGATGCAAAATGAAACCCTAATTTGAGGTAGACTGGCTTAAGAGAGAGTTTTGTCTGGTCAGCTCTTGGACTTCCTTGAGCAATTTGAGGACCTCACTTGACATGTATTGAGAAATATGAGAGGGCAAATTTTAGGGTACAACAGTTGTGTTGTACCCCAAAATTTTCCCACTCATTGGTTTTAAAACATTGCAAGGAAAATCTCCAAGTTGCTCAAGTTTGCTCAACAGTTGGTCAGACAAGCTATCTCCTAAGGCAGTCAACCCCAAATTAGGGTTTTGTGTTGCATCAATATCCTTGAGTCCAAATGACCTCAAATTCTCAACATTGTCCTAATATACTCTCAAGATCATCCATGTCATGTTTCAATCCTTGCAGAGGAAGTTTGCTCAGTCAATTGCTCAAAGGTCCAAAAATCGACTTTGCTAGGGCAAAAGTCAACTGTGACCCAAATACAGTCAAACTTCAATATTTTTTGTCAATATTATCATTTTGAAGGATATTTCATCATTTTATCAAGGGTTGATCATGATTCATCAAGGATTGCTCAAAAATCATCAAGACTCAAAAGTTGTAAATTAGGGTTTTATAGGAAAAGTCAACTCAACTTTGACCAAGCATAACTTTCTCATACTTAATGAGAAATGACCCATACAAAGCTCATTTTGAATAGGATTAAATTTTCTACAATCCATATTCACATCCAAATATCAAAAAATTCACTCACAAGAAGTTATGAATTTGGACATTACAGGTAATTTTTAAAAGTCAACAAAAACACCTTTTTTTACAAAGCTTATAACTTGAGTATGGAATATAAAAATGAGATGAGACCAAAAGGGTTTATTATAGGACATCTCAAGATTTCTAAAAAAGTCCAAGAACACTTCCAAAAGTTCAAAATTGAAGAAGTTATGCATTGTTGAAGTTTGACTTTTTTGCAAAATTGCCAAAAGTCAACTATCCCCAAAACATCAAATTTTGTCAAATGGGCCCATTCTTTTTCACTTGATTTGAGTTTGCATCATTGTCCACGTGCCCTAGATTCAGCCATGTGTGCACATCACATTTTTATTATTTAATTTGATTTTTATTTGAATTAATTTATTTTAAATCAAATAAAATCATATAAAATTTAAAGCTTTGATATCACATGATCTTTTGGCTATTTCGGGATTTGATTACAACTATTATCATCATCAAATTCGTATCAAATCAAATCATGTGAAAAAAGATTGGAATTAGGCAAATTTGGAAAGATTTAATGGAAGAATCAAATCCACATCAAAGTCATTGATAGAGGGAGATTTATACCAAGTTTGTAAACCTAATGCACTGGGGGATACATAAGCAAGCAAAAGCACATGAAATAGGGGTTGGAAGTTGTTGGAAGAGACAGGACAAAAAGTGAAAAAATCACAAAAAAGTGAGAGATCAAAATCCAGGTTATAGGTGTTTTTAGGGATCGAGACTTGTGTAAATCGCTTACTGGGCATTAACACAAGCTATCCCAACCAAAACCAAGCATTTTCAGACTCCCTAATACACTGTAAGTCACACGATAGTCACCCCTGTTCTTGGTTTCGATTTGAATTATCCTGGCATCTATTGAACAATCTAATGGCATATTCATAATCACAAGAACATTTCCAAACTTTTTGCATCATTTAATTTCATTTATATGATCTGTACTGCAAACCACCATTGTTAGGGTTTGGTCTGCATTTTTGGGCGTTTTTATTCCAGGTACAATTGACCCCCATAATGGACATGCTTGTGATCGGGAGTGTGCGACGAACACAACCATGCCCTTGAAATTCATTTTTGTGGCCTGTAGAAGATTTTGGAGATGGACATGCCTGTAGCTACATACTTCTGTACGTTGGTATAGGTATTTGGCGTTTTAGCCACGAACGAGAGGTTGGGGATGATGCATGGCATCCCATTGCTAGACCATTCAAATATTACACGTGTTTTTATTATTTTCTGGCAATAGTTTTGTTTTTTATATAATATATATCATTCATATTAATATAACAAACACAACAACATGCCCTAGTGGTCAGCACGTCAACTTCCAAGGCGTTAGTGGCTGGAGGTCAGGGGTTCGATCCCTGCCTCCAGCACTTTGTATTTTCTTATTTCTTTTCAGGTTATCACATGCATACGCTAGCTTGCAATCCACCATACATCCTCACCTATCCAAGCGCCAGATGGCCAAAGGCCAGACCTGATGGTCTATTGTTGGAGGTCCACCAAGGCGCCAGTAAACGCATGAGCACCAGATCCACAAAGTCAAACAGGCCAGCTGATAATGGGCCAAGAATTTGCTCCTCACACCCCTAAAATAGGCCCAACACTCCTCTCTATTTATTTATTTTGTCTTGATTAATTGTTTTATTTTATTTATTTAAATTTCTAACCAATCACAAAATTCCTTTTTTTACCAAATAAAACCACAAAAAAATATTCTTTTTATCCAATCAAAGTTTAAAATTTTATTTTATTAATAATTACTAACCAATTAATTTAGGTTCTAATTCTAGAAAACTCTAACTTATTTTTTGTAAATAATTAAAATTAATTAGATTTAATTAGGCTTTAATTACTAATTTTATTAATTTTATTTTCTTTCTTAAAATAACAAAAATCCAAAATATGTCATAGTTTATTTCTTCATTAATTAATTTATTTTATAATTAAATTTAGTAATTTATTTAGGAATTAATTTCTTTTCTCAAATAAAAAACAACAAAAAGATGGCATTTTCTTTAACCAAAAGGGTCAAAACCCTAGTTCGCACTCGATTTAATTTCCCGCACACGTTGTTTATTTTTATCCAATAATGTACCTGCTTCCGGATTGTAATAGTTAAATAGGACGTTTAATTATTTTTATCGCTTTATTTTATTTTTCAAAAGGTTTGTCTTTGGCGATATAAATACCCGACGCCTTGTAATTTAAATTCTGCATTTTATTTCCGCAAATTATAACTGTTAGATGTTTGATAATAGGGTTGCATGACAAGACTGAATGTTAATCTTAAAATCAAATTAGATCACCTTTAACATGTACAAAGATAAAATAACTGAAAACGACACACTCACACATGCGCACTCTTAGGGTACACCCCACTTGGTTGCCTTCGTACACGGTCATTAAGTATAGGTCACTTTAGAGGTCGCCCTCTTGTCTAAAAGATCCTAGTCGCCTCAAAACGGTTTCCTCGGATATAATTTCCTCAAATAAATGATCTAAGATATTAGGGTTACCGCTAAGGCGTCCTAACATTGCTTTAGTGACTGTATGTCCCTCATTCGAATTGACCCTCAAACTCCAACGACGGTGCTACCTGCTCATTAATAGTAGGATAGCATTGTCCAAAGGAAATTAGCTTAGAACGATTCCTTTTTCGAGTAGGTAGATGGTTCTTAGATACTTGCTCTTTCAAAAAACAAAAACTCTTCACACTTACACTTTTCTAACATAGTTTTCAAAAGCACTTCATTATACTCTTGAGGACAGAAGCAAGAGTTAAATCGAAGTTTCAAAAAAAAAACTTTTTTCAAACCTACAAGCACAAAGAAAACAATTTTGAAAACAATTGAGAAAGTACCTAAGAGCCCGTGGATAACCACGGATAGAAAGGGTGCTAATACCTTCCCTTTCTATAATCTACCCCCCGTACTCAGAAATATCTCGAAAAAAGAATTTTTCTGTGCGTTTTTCCTTTCCTTGTTGGATAAAATAAAAGTAGGTGGCGACTCTTGCTTACCGTGACATTTTGAAAAAACAAACGCAAAACGCAAACCAGCATTCCAAAAAATAGTCAGTTCTTCCAACCGTATCACAGAACTGGAGACCCTGCTGGGGAAATTTATAAGTGGGGTGTACCTTAGGAATAGTTCATCATAATGTTTTCAATTGCTTGATTTGTATGCTTTATCTTTGTGGGTTTGAATCGGAGTTACTATAGATCCTAACCCGGATCTAGGGGATACCTTTTAGGTAAGTAGCAATAAACTATGAGGGAACTGTACGGCGTAGACCGATATGGTTGAAGCAGTAGCTATATTGGTGTGGCACTTTAGTTTGTACCGATATCCCTTGTGGCGCAACGAGGAGAATATGGATCTTCTAAGGGGTCATTAAGCACCAACTGACCTTAGAACCTTTAATTGACCAACTTGGCCATAGAACAGTAGCAGTATGCTACACTCATTGAGACCAAACTCTCGCGATGATTCCGGCCGCAAGAAAAGGTTGCTAAACTGGAATTATGACCGATCGAGGGTGGTCAGTGATATTGAGATCCTCTAGAACCCGGTTACTATTTTTAGGACAGGTTTGAACCAACCAAACTGAAAGAGGGTAGTACCTAAACTCCTTACCAGCCTGAAATCTAAGGGCTATCTGTGTGACTTATGTGCCTTTACCATGTTTACTATCTGTGAATACCTGTGATGTGTTTCTATCATGACATCATGACATCATGAAATTGCATGCATATTGCATTGGACTAACCTATTTCAAAGACAGGGGATTCATCTTTGTTCTGTTTTGTAGGTCATGGCACCCATGCGTAGAAACACTATTCGGATCAACTTTATCCAGATTCCCATTCAGCTTAAGGAATTGGTTGCAAAGATTCCAGATACTTCTTCCTTTATCAGAAGACATGGGCACCTCCTCAGTCTAGTCACCTCCAAGCTGGATGAACAGGTGATGAGTGTATTAGTCTAGTTCTTTGATCCACTGTATCACTGCCTTACTACCAGTTGGTCCCTACCTTGAAAAAGTTCTCTGATCTACTTGGTATCTCTATTCTGGAGCAGACCCCGTTCACAGGTTGGGAGAAAGTCCTTAGGCCGGAAGAGATTGCTTCAGCCCTCCATCTGACAAAGGCTGAGGTAATGTCTAATTGGGAAACTCGTAGTGGGATAAAAAGCTTCTTGACTAAGTTTTTGGTTGGTAAGGTTAATCAGTTCTGGGACAGTTTAGACTTTCAAGCGTTCGAGGACATCCTGGCTCTTCTTATTTATGGTCTGGTTCTGTTTCCAAACTCAGACGCTTTCGTCGACGTGAATGCGGTAAAGATCTTCATTTCCCATAATCTGGTACCCACTCTCTTGGGTGACATTTTGCACTCTCTTTATGCCCGTACTGATCGAAAACGGGGAACCCTTATGTGTTGTGCACCATTACTGGCGAGGTGGTTTATTTCTCACCTCCCCAAATCAGTTTTGAAGAACAAGGAAGGCATGGGTTAGGCCTACAGGGTTATGTCTCTCTCTCATAATGACATCATTTGGACTATCAAGGGCATGGAATACGTGGCTATTATTGATCGCTGTGGGGAATACCCCAATGTTCCACGGCTAGGAATCAATGGGGGGATCACCTATAATCCCTGTTTGGCCTTACGTCAGTTTGGGCGAGCTAGGAGGGAAGGACCTCATGAGTTGCTAATGCCAAGTATTGTCTTTGATTTCCAAGGGGATACTGACGAGCAACGCCGCAGATTCATACGAGCATGGGATAGGGTGCACAGGTCTGATCCGCACGAGTTAGGTGTGAAGACTACTCTTCCAATGGAACCATATCTCCGATGGGTTCGTATACGTGCCCAAAAGCTGGGAATACCTTACGAAGCTGTCTTGCCTGTGATAGTTGAACTTGCTGATGAAGAAGGGGTCCCTCCTACCATCCTCCACCCTTACATGCCTACTGACATTGGGGCATTAAAGAGGTCTTGGATGCAGCTAAGGGAAGAACGGGATACTTACAGAGAAAAGTATCACGAGCAAGAGCGAAAGATCCTGAAGTTGACAAGGCAACTAGAGAATGAACAGATCCTCAATGACTATGTCAGCACCAAAGGCAAACGACCATGGGAGCTCTGATGTCTTTTGATTATTTCTAGTTTTTATTTACTTTTCAGTATTTCCCTTTTTGTAACGCCTTAAAGGCATCTGTTGAACATTTGAATTCAAAGTTTATCTAATAAAAAGTGTGTTTCATTTTGGTTTACGAATTTGAATCTCTAAAGTCTTTGAAATCATATCATGCACATTTCATTCCATGCACCTCATAACAGGTACCCTTACAGGTTTTCTCATCTTCTTCGTTGTTTATTTCAGCACATCATGTCTGCTGAAATATCAATTGATCAAGCTATTAAGGCTCTACAAGCTCAAAACGCTCAATTCCAGGAAATGTTCATGAATTTGGCTAAGGGTCAGCAAGATCTGAAGACCCTTATCCTGAAGGATAAGAAGAAGAAGAAGAAGAAGACAATCCTCCTGAACATGGGTCACATGTTTGGGAACAGGCTGCGAGATAAAGTCAATCTATCCCACTCATCTGGAGAAGGAGAAAACCAAGAAGAAAGGAGGGTTCCTAGCCCTGTGGTATCTGACCACGAGACTGACTTTGACGAAGACCAGTATCCTCCTGCTGAGGATAGATATAAACAGCTTGAAGACCGATTAAGTGCAATGGAGATTTAGAGGGTCCCTGGGTTGGACTTTGGTGATCTAGGTTTGTCATCTGGGGTGTTGATTCCCCATAAGTTTAAAGCACCAGCCTTTGCTAATTACGACGGGGTTTCTTGCCCAAAGATGCACCTCCGTTCGTATGTTAGGAAGATTCATCCATACATCGCTGACAAGAACCTATGGATCCACTTCTTTCAAGACAGTCTCTCAGGGACTCAGCTTGAATGGTTTTACCAGCTGGAAGGAGCTAGTATCCGTAATTGGGAAGATTTGGCTGCTGCTTTCTACAAGCAGCACCAATACAATGCCAACCTCGCTCCCACGCGTACCCAACTCCAGGGTATGTCTATGGGTGCGGGCGAAGGTTTCAAAGATTACGCTCAAAAGTGGAGGGACCTTGATGGAAGAGTGCAACCTCCCTTGGCTGATAGGGAGCTAGTGGATACGTTTCTAGGGACCTTGTCAGGTCCTTATTTCAACCATCTGATTGGAAGTTCATCGTCTGGGTTTACAGAGCTGATCATGATCGAGGAAAGAATTGAGGCTGGTATCAAATCTGGCAAGATACAGAAGGGTGCTTCATCAGGCACCGAGAAGAAGCCTTTTAAGAAGGAGTCAAGCACAGTTTACAGCGCAAAGAGCCATAATAAACCTGAGCGCCGCCAAGCAGTCAATGCGGTTGTTATATCAAGACCTGTTGTTGCTCCTCAACGCAACAATCAGCCAAGGGCCGAGAGGCCGCAAAGACAATTCACTCAGCTCAACATGAATTTGTCCCAGATTCTGCCGCAGTTATTGAAGACCAACTTGGTGATTTCGAAGGAAGCCCCGAAGAATCCCAACACAACATCACCCATGTACAATCCAAACGCCCACTGTGCTTTTCACTCTGATATCTCGGGGCACGATACGAATGATTGCTGGGTTTTGAAGAATAAGGTGCATGACTTAATTGGTGCTAAGGAGATTAAGTTCGAAGCGCCTGAAAGGCCTAATGTTGTGACTGCTCCTATGCCCAAACACGGGGTGAATGCTATAGATGAAGACTCGTTTGTGGTTTCTGTGAAAGACATTGTTACTCCATTGATGACTGTGAAGAAGAACCTTCTGTTAGCCGGTTTATTTCCGGGTTGTGGCGAAGGTTGCTGTCTGTGTCCTGTCTTACCTACTGGTTGCCATCTTTTGAAGTCAAGTGTCCAACACCTGATGGATAATAAAGAAATTATGTTTGAGAAGACTATTGTTCCTTTGATTCCTATTTAAGAAGTTTCTACAATCACCATTTTCGATAATTCTTCCAAGGCTTCCTCGAGAAAGCCTGTTAGAATTACATTTGTTCCAAGAATCGCTCCCTTGATCATTACTGTTCCTGGGCCTATCCCCTATACATCAGATAAAGCTATCCCATGGCACTACGGGGCTGACATTTATTATCACGGAGTTAAGCAAGACTTGAGTGTTGAACAGGCTGATACTGACGTCAGCAATATTGTTGGACCTGTCAAAGTCACCCGCAGCCGAAGACTTTTCTCCCCTGAGATCTCTCCACCAACTGTTCGAAAGCCTTTTGTTATTACACCTACCAGTTTACCTGCTACTGTTCCTGTTCAAGTTCCCATTCTTACCCCTGTTGCCAAGTCAACTGACACTCGGGGCAAAGGGATCACCGATGAGCCTGCCCGGACGGAGGCACCAAAGACAATTACTGTTGAAGCCTCTAGACAAGAGATGGAGGAAATTTTGAAGATCATCAAAAAGAGCGACTATAATGTAGTCAAACAGCTGGGACAAACCCCGTCGAAGATCTCTATGATGTCCTTATTGTTGTGTTCAGAGGCCCATGCTAAGGCTCTGATTTCTTTCCTGAAGACTGCGCACGTGCCGCAGGAGACATCAGTTGATCAGTTTAAAGATTGTATGGCTAGTCTGATAGTAGATAATGGGTTGGGTTTCTCCGATGCAGATTTGACGGCTAAGGGGAAGAATCACAATGACGCCCTACATGTTTCAATTGAGTGCAGTGGCACTACCCTAGCTCACATGTTAGTGGATACTGGATCTTCGTTGAATGTATTACCCAAGAAAGCTCTAGACCGGTTAGACCGTGAAGGGTTGGAGCTGAAGCTGAGTAACATTATAGTCATGGCCTTTGATGGGTCCAAGAGGATGGTACACGGAGAAGTGGATATTTCGATTAAGGTTGGTTCTCAGATCTTCGCATCTACATTCTATGTGATGGACATTCGACCATCTTATTCTTGTTTGTTGGGTCGTCCGTGGATCCACAAAGCTGGGGCAGTAACCTTAACGCTCCACCAGAAGCTAAAGTACCCAGTGAAAGGGAAAATTGTGACAGTACAAGGAGAAGAGGAGTACACGGTGAGCCACCTCAACTCTTTCCGATATGTAGAGATGGATGGGGATTTCATTGAAACCCCGTTTCAACATTTTGAATAGGTTCCCCAGATGCTGGCATCAACTGAAACTGTTGTTGAAGATCCTCCAATGAAGATGGCTTCCTTCAAGGATGCCCGGGCTATTGTTGAGAAAGGTGGGTGTGCAAATTGGGGCCGACTCCCTGATTTTGCACATAAGACTAACAAGTTTGGTTTGGGTTTCACTGCAAAAGATCAAAAGGATGTATGGCGTGCACGGAGCGGAGGACCTCCCCTATTTATCAGCAATTCAGGAGTAAATGCCATTGAAGACGATGCTGAAGAATCTGAGTTCGACAGTTGGATCTATCCTACTACTGATGGTGGACTAAGCAACTGGACAGCAAAGGACTTCATCCCAATTTCTTTTGTTACCCAGTAATGAGACTTTTGTTTTGTATTTGCAACAGACAATTTTTAAACTTTACGGCCTGGTGTCTTACCCGAGGCATCGTGGCTTTGTTTATGAGGGCTTTATGTGTGTCATCTACATATATCATTAATAAAAGCATTGGACGTTTCTTGCATTTCAAATTTTGCGCTCCTTGTTTTTCTTTTATTATATATTGCAAAAGAACTATTTTACACACACTCACATACAGAGGTCAACATCCACTCTGGATCCCACTGATAACGACTCTGCTATTGCCGGTTATGACTTCAAAAGTCCGATCAACTTAGCCGAAGACGAAGGTGAAGATGATTGCGAAGTGCCTGGTGAACTTGCTAAACTCTTACTTCAGGAAGAGAGGGCTATACAGCCTCCTGAAGAGCCAGTGGAAACAGTGAATCTGGGTACAGAGGTAGACAAGAAAGAGGTCAAGGTCGGTGCAAATCTGGAGCCTAGTGTTAAGCAACGGTTGATTCAGATGCTGCGTGACTATGTTGAGATCTTTGCCTGGTCTTATGAAGATATGCCTGGGTTGGATACCGATATTGTGGTTCACCGATTGCCTACCAAGGAAGACTGTTCTCCAGTGAAACAGAAGGTTCGCCAAATGCGCCCAGAGATGTCCGAGAAAATCAAGGCTGAAGTTATGAAGCAGTTTGACGCCGGTTTTCTAGCAGTTACTTCTTACCCTCAGTGGGTGGCCAACGTGGTTCCTGTGCTGAAGAAGGATGGTAAAGTTCGAATGTGTGTCAACTATAGGGATCTGAACAGGGCGTTCCCCAAGGATGATTTCCCTCTACCTCATATCGATGTTCTAGTTGACAACACCACTCAGCATAAGGTTTTCTCCTTTATGGATGGTTTATCCAGTTACAATCAGATTAAAATGGCTCCCGGGGATATGGAGAAGACAACCTTTGTTACTCAATGGGGTACCTTTTGCTACAAGGTCATGCCTTTTGGATTGAAAAATGTTGGGGCAACATATCAGCGCGCCATGGTCGCCTTGTTCCATGCCATGATCCATCATGAGATCGAGGTATACGTTGACGACATGATTGCAAGATCACAAACTGAGGAAGAACATCTTGACCACCTTCAAAAGCTATTTGACAGGTTAAAGTTGTACAAGCTGAGGTTAAACCCGAATAAGTGCACCTTTGGGGTGAGATCTGGTAAACTGCTGGGTTTCGTTGTAAGTGATAAAGGTATTCAAGTGGATCCTGCAAAGGTGAAGGCTATACAGGAAATGCCAGCTCCCCAAACAGAAAAAGAAGTCAGAGGCTTTCTAGGACGTCTGAACTACATTGCCCGATTCATCTCGCACCTGACTGCTACTTGTGAACCAATATTCAAGTTACTGAAGAAAGATCAAGTGGTAAGATGGAATGATGAATGTCAGGCCGCTTTCGAAAGGATCAAAGAATATCTCCAAGAGCCACCCATTCTGATGCCTCCAGATGAAGGGAGGCCTCTGATCTTATACTTGACAGTACTCGACAATTCAATGGGGTTTGTGCTGGGGAAGCATGACGAGTCTGGCCGAAAAGAGCATGCTATTTATTACCTTAGCAAAAAGTTTACCGACTGCGAGACCCGATACTCGTTGCTTGAGAAAACTTGCTGCGCTTTGGCATGGGCTGCTCACCGGCTGAGACAGTATATGCTGACTCACACTACTCTATCGATATCAAAGATGGATCCAATCAAGTATATCTTCGAGAAGCCTGCCTTGTCCGGAAGAATAGCAATATGGCAGATGATCTTGAATGAGTATGAAATCCAGTATACGACTCAAAAGGCAATCAAAGGAAGTGTGTTGGTAGACCATTTGGCACATCAGGCAGTGGATGATTACCAGTCTATGAACTTCGAATTTCCGGATGAGAATATCATGATAGTAACTGACTATGAAGAACCTGGACCGGATGAAAGACCTGAGGAGGGATCCCAATGGTCTATGTACTTTGATGGAGCTTCAGACGCTTTGGGTAATGGCATTGGCGCCATGATCATATCTCCTAAAGGCTCTCATACTCCATTTACCGCTCGACTATGTTTCAACTGCACCAACAATATGGCGGAGTATGAAGCGTGCATCATGGGTCTCCGAGCAGCTATTGACCTAAGGATTAAGTTCTTAAGTGTTTTCGGAGAATCCGCTCTCGTGATCAGTCAGATCAAAGGCGAGTGGGATACGAAACACCCTAATCTTATTCCTTACAAAGAGTATGTCTTGACGTTGATTCTGCACTTCGAAGAGATAACCTTTGAACACTTCCCTAGAGAGGAGAATCAGTTAGCGGATGCGCTGGCTTCAATGTCTTCTATGTTCAAAGTCAATTGGGACAACGAAGCTCCCTGGATTACCATTGAAAAGTTGGGCGGACCTGCACATTGCTGCGACATTGAGACTGAAGAGGCAACGGATAAACCCTGGTTTCATGAGGTAAAAAGGTATTTAGAAGCTCAGGAATACCCCGAGGGTGCATCTGTTAATGATAAGAAGTTTCTAAGGAGGTTCGCGGCGAAGTTCTTCATCAGTAATGACATCCTTTACAAGCGCAACCATGATTCAACCTTACTGCGTTGTATGGACACGAACGAAGCAGAAAGGATCATGATAGAGTTACATGAAGGTACTTTCGGAACTCATTCCAGTGGAGACACCATGGCAAAGAAAATCCTCTGGGCAGGATATTATTGGTCCACAATGGAAGCCGATTGTTATCAGCATTCTCGGACCTGTCACAAGTGCCAAGTTTATGCTGATAAGGTGCACATACCTCCAGTTCCTCTAAACGTCTTGACGGCCCCATGGCCTTTTGTAATGTGGGGGATTGACATGATCGGCGAGATCAGACCTACCGCGTCCAACGGGCATCGTTTCATCCTGGTAGCAATTGATTACTTCACAAAGTGGGTTAAAGCAGCTTCCTTTGCTACAGTGACCAAGAACGTCGTGGCACGATTCATTCAGCACAATCTGATTTGTCGATATGGTGTACCAGAGAGGATCATTACGAACAATGGTACAAATCTCAATAATAAAATGATCACCGAGCTCTGCAATCAATTCAAGATACAGCATCATAACTCTTCTCCCTACCGGCCAAAGATGAATGGGGCTGTAGAAGCGGCTAATAAGAACCTTAAGAAGATTTTGCAGAAGATAACGGTGACGTACAAAGATTGGCATGAGATGTTACCATTTTCTCTTCATGGGTACCGTACCTCAACGCGGACGTCAATAGGGGCAACCCCCTATTCCATGGTATATGGTATGGAGGCCGTATTACCCATTGAAGTTCAGATACCCTCTCTTTTGATTATGAAGGATGCAGGTTTGAGCGAAGATGAATGGAATCAGACCCGGCTTGATCAGCTGAACTTAATCAACGAAAAGAGACTTACTGCTATTTGTCATGGTCAGATGTATCAAAAGCGGATGATCAAGGCATTTAACAAGAAAGTTATACGACAAGAGTATCAAGTTGGGGACCTGGTTATCAAGCGCATCATACTACCTCAAGGTGATCCCATGGGCAAATGGACCCCTACTTACGAAGGGCCATTTGTGGTTAAGAACATTTTCTCAGGAGGAGCGATGATTCTAACCACCATGGATGGTGACAACCTTCCTCACCCCGTCAATGTAGACATAGTGAAAAAAATACTACGCATGATCAAAAGACCCGCTAGGTTGACTGGCCTAGGCAAAAATAAGGGCTTCCCGGTGAACCAAAAAGGTTCGGGAAAAAATAAGGGATGAAAATGAAAAAACTGTAGACCCGACAAGTCGAAAACCTGAAAAGGCGGCTTTGGCAAAAAAGGGTATCCCGGTGGACTGAAAACCCGAAAGGGCGGTCCAGGCAAAAATTAGGGATCAAAGCGTAACATTATGTCTCATTGGATCACTTGTAACCAGACTTCGGTATCGACTATCAAGCTCAGACGACACTAATCAATATGATCTACCTTCAACCAAGTAGCAAAGTGATGAGATGCTCGAGGACATAAAGGCAATAGCAGAGTTGGAACCCAGTGGGATTATTCACATAGCTGGTTTGTTTTCTTTTACACAAAATGTATAAACTATCTGTTCGGTGGCGTTCTCTTACTAGGACGTTAACCTCTTGTACAAAAACGCCTATTTACAGGCCAAACTTCAAAATCAATACAATTCATTTTCAGAGAAATTTCAAACTGTTTTTCCTTTTTCTGTTTTTGTTTTGCAAAGAACGTCCAATGTTCATTTTTGATATATGCATTTGACATTAATTGCTGCTCATGAATATTTACATGCGAAACAAATGACGATTACTCGTAATATCATAAACAGGGGCAAATGAGAAATGTCCAAACCGTACAGTTGCTCTATCCACCAGGTACAAGGGTAGATTTAGCTGAAGAATATGGATAAGGCACTTTCACTCCCTGCAGAGTAAGAAAAGACAGTAATGATAGCTCTCCCTAGCTGAGACTCGCAACTGTGAATGAATCAGTAATATCCTCCCCAAGCAGAGTTTATCTACCATCAACACTGAAAGGTCTTAATATTCCCTAACGGAGTATAAGAATATTCCCCGGCAGCGTACAAGATATCTCTAGTGGAGTCTGAAATTTTTCCCAGCGCAGTCAGAAAACGCTTCCCCAGTGGAGTTTGGAGAATCATCCCCAGTAGACTTTGGAAGATTGTCCCCAGCAGAGCTCAAAGGATTATCCCCATTAGAGTCTAAAAGATTATCCCCAATGAAGTCGCAACTGAAAGATCATCCCCAGCAAAGTTATTTCCTTTCACAAACAGGAATTCAATCCCCAACAGGATTCAGTATCGCCAGCAACGGTAATTCATCCCCAGCGGGATTTATCGGTGGAATCCTCAGCAGAGCATCTCTTCCCCACAGAGTAATATCCTCATCAGTTTATTCCCCAATGGAGTTATCCTCTCCTGCAGGTTTATTCTCGCAATCATCTTCATTCACCATCCCCTGTGGAAACGAAGAATCCAACTCTTTTCACCCGCAGCTATCCGGGATTTATTTTCCCTAGCTAAAAGCATTACATTCCCATACATCATGACACATGCATATACGCATCATACAACACAATCTCATTTATTTTGAGAACATCATTGTTTGATACATATCATACATTTCATACAGCTAACCTTTACCTTTCAGGAAGGATGCAGTTAAATTCAAAGCTATGAAGCTTTTATCTCAGTCGAATTACTGATCGGTTCTTAAATCTCAACGGAATTATCCTCAGTTGAATTACATATAAGGTTCTAAATCTCGACAAATTTCCCCCGTCGAATTACATACGAGTTCCTAAATCTTAACAGAGTTTTCTCAGTTGAATTACGGGCAACTTCTTAAATCTCGATGAAGATGTTTCCCTCAGTCAAATTACTGACCGGTTCTTAAATCTCAACGGAATTATCCTTGGTTGAATTACAGATAAGGTTCTAAATCTCTACAAAGTTCCTCCATCGAATTACTGACATTTCTTAAATCTCAATAGAATTATCCTCGGTTGAATTACAGACAAGTCCTAAATCTCGATGAAGATGTTTCCCTCAGTCGAATTACTGACCGGTTCTTAAATCTCAACGAAATTATCCTCTGTTGAATTACAGATAAGGTTCTAAATCTCGATAAAGTTCCTCCATCGAATTACAGACGAATTCCTAAATCTCAGTAGAGTTTTCTCAGTTGAATTATGGGCAAGATCTTAAATCTCGATGAAGATGTTTCCCTCAGTCGAATTACTGACGGGTTCTTAAATCTCAACGGAATTATCCTCGGTTGAATTACAGATAAGGTTCTAAATCTCGACAAAGTTCCTCTATCGAATTACTGACAGTTCTTAAATCTCAACAGAATTATCCTCGGTTGAATTACAGACAAGTCCTAAATCTCGATGAAGATATTTCCCTCAGTCGAACTACTGACCGGTTCTTAAATCTGAACCGAATTATCCTTAGTTGAATTACAGATAAGGTTCTAAATCTCGACGAAGTTCCTCCGTCGAATTACTGACAGTTCTTATATCTCAACAGAATTATCCTCGGTTGAATTACAGACAAGTCCTAAATCTCGATGAAGATGTTTCCCTCAGTCGAACTACTGACCGGTTCTTAAATCTCAATTGAATTATCCTCAGTTGAATTACAGATAAGGTTCTAAATCTCGACAAAGTTCCCCAATTGAATTACTGACCAGTTCTTAAATCTCAACCGAATTATCCTTAGTTGAATTATAGATAAGGTTCTAAATCTCGACAAAGTTCCTCCGTCGAATTACAGACAGTTCCTAAATCTCAGCAGAGTTTTCTCAGTTGAATTACGGGCGAGTTCTTAAATCTAGATGAAGATGTTTCCCCCTCAGTTGAATTACGGACAAGTTCTTAAAACTCAGCAAAGATGTTCTCTTAGTTGAAGTACAGGCAAGTTCCTAAATCTCAACAAAGATCAGACTTCCCCAAGTAGAATCTTCCACAACAACATGTATGCAAGTTCTTGCTAAGGAATCTCTTATGCGATCGAAACTCTTGCAGATGGAATCTTTAAGCCCATCCTCCCGCCAGCAATCTCCAAATGGCATCTGTAAGCCCATTCCCGACATCACAAGGCTGATACCACTTTATGTGAGTGCAAATTTCTGGGCACTCTAGTGTTCAATCATCTTCCACCTTCGGATCACGAAAGGCATGAAAGCCAATCTACGTCCTCAGGTTTAAGAAGATTGGACAGGGGAAGCTGTTGTACCCCAAAATTTTCCCTCTCATATTTCTCAAAACATTGCAAGGAAAATCTCCAAGTTGCTCAAGTTTGCTCAAGAGTTGGTCAGACAAGCTATCTCCTAAGGTAGTCAACCCCAAATTAGGGTTTTGTGTTGCATCAAGATCCTTGAGTCAAAATGACCTCAAATGCTCAAAATTGTCCTAATGTACTCTCAAGATCATCCATGTCAAGTTTCAAGCCTTGTAGAGGAAGTTTGCTCAGTCAATTGCTCAAAGGTCCAAGAATCGACTATGCAAGGGCAAAAGTCAACTGTGACCCAAAATAAAGTTAAACTTCAAGATTTTTTGTCAACATTATCATTTTGAAGGATATTTCATCATTTTATCAAGGGTTGATCATGATTCATAAAGGATTGCTCAAAATTCATCAAGACTCAAAAGTTGTTAAATTAGGGTTTTGTAGGAAAAGTCAACTCAACTTTCACCAAGCATAACTTTCTCATACTTTATGCAAAATGAACCATCCAAAGCTCATTTTGAAGAGGATTCAGTTTTCTACAATCCATCTTCACATCCCAAGATCAAAAAATGCACTCACAAGAAGTTATGAATTTGGACATTACATGTCATTTTTGAAAATCAACAAAAACACCTTTTTGTCCAAAGCTTATAACTTGAGCATGGAATATCAAAATGAGATGAGATCAAAAGGGTTGATTATATAACATCTCAAGCTTTCTAAAAAATCCAAGAACACTTCCAAAAGTTCAAAATTGAAGAAGTTATTCATTGTTGAAGTTGGACTTTTTTACAAAATTGCCAAAAGTCAACTATCCCCCAAACATCAAATTTTGTCAAATGGGCCCATTCCTTTTCACTTGATTTGAGTTTGCATCATTGCCCACGTGCCCTAGCTTCAGCCATGTGTCCACATCACATTTTTATTATTTAATTTGATTTTTATTTGAATTAATTTATTTTAAATCAAATAAAATCATATAAAATCTAAAGCTTTGATAATACATGATCTTTTGGCTATTTCAGGATTTGATTACAGCTATTATCATCATCAAATTCGTATCAAATCAAATCATGTGCAAAAAGATTAGAATTAGGCAAATTTGGAAAGATTTAATGGAAGAATAAAATCCACATCAAAGTCATTGATAGAGGGAGATTTATACCAAGTTTGTAATCCTAATGCACCGAGGGATCCATAAGAAAGCAAAAGCACACGAAATAGGGGTTGGAAGTTGTTGGAAGAGACATAACAAAAAGTGAAAAACTCACAAAAAAGTGAGAGATCAAAATCCAGGTTAGAGGTGTTTTCAGGGATCGAGACTTGTGTCAATCGCTTCCTGGGCATTCACACAAGCTATCCCAACCAGAATCAAGCATTTTCAGACTCCCTAACACACTGTAAGTCGCACGATAGTCACCCCTGTTCTTGGTTTCGATTTGAATTATCCTGGCATCTATTGAACAATCTAATGGCATATTCATAATCACAAGAACATTTCCAAACTTTTTGCATCATTTAATTTCATTTATATGATCTGTACTGCAAACCACCATTTTTAGGGTTTGGTCTGCATTTTTGGGCGTTTTTATTCCAGGTACAATTGACCCCCATAATGGACATGGTTGTGACCGGGAGTGTGAGACGAACACAACCATGCCCTTGAAATTATTTTTTGTGGCCTGTAGCAGATTTTGGAGATGGACATGCCTTTAGCTACAGACTTCTGTACGTTGGTATAGGTATTTGGCGTTTTAGCCACGTACAAGAGGTTGGGGATGATGTGTGGCATCCCATTACTGGACCGTTCAAATATTACACGCGTTTTTATTATTTTCTGGCAATAGTTTTGTTTTTTATATAATATATATCATTCATATTATTATAACAAACACAACAACATGCCCCAGTGGTCAGTACGTTAGCTTCTAAGGCATTAGTGGCTGGAGGTCAGGGGTTCGATTCCTGCCTCCAGCACTTTGTATTTTCTTATTTCTTTTCAGGTTATCACATGCATACACTAGCTTGCAATCCACCATACATCCTCATCTATCCAAGCGCCAGATGGCCAAAGGCCAGATCTGATAGTTCATGGTTGGAGGTCCACCAAGGCGCCAGTCAACGCATGAGCACCAGATCCACAAAGTCAAACAGGCCAGCTGATAATGGGCCAAGAATTTGCTCCTCACACCCCTAAAATAGGCCCAACACTCCTCTCTCTCTTTATTTATTTTGTCTTGATTAATTGTTTTATTTTATTTATTTAAATTTCTAACCAATCACAAAATTCCTTTTTTTTACCAAATAAAACCACAAAAAAATATTCTTTTTATCCAATCAAAGTTTAAAATTTTATTTTATTAATAATTACTAACCAATTAATTTAGGTTCTAATTCTAGAAAACTCTAACTTATTTTTTGTAAATAATTAAAATTAATTAGATTTAATTAGGCTTTAATTACTAATTTTATTAATTTTATTTTCTTTCTTAAAATAACAAAAATCCAAAATATGTCATAGTTTATTTCTTCATTAATTAATTTATTTTATAATTAAATTTAGTAACTTATTTAGGAATTAATTTCTTTTCTCAAATAAAAAACAACAAAAAGATGGAATTTTCTTTAACCAAAAGGGTCAAAACCCTAGTTCGCACTCGATTTAATTTCCCGCACGCGTTGTTTATTTTTATCCAATAATGTACCTGCTTCCGGATTGTAATAGTTAAATGGGACGTTTAATTATTTTTATCGCTTTATTTTATTTTTCAAAGGGTTTTCTTTGGCGATGTAAATACCCGACGCCTTGTAATTTAAATTCCGCATTTTATTTCCGCAAATTATAACTGTTAGATGTTTGATAATAGGGTTGCATGACAAGACTGAATGTTAATCTTAAAATCAAATTAGATCACCTTTAACATGTACAAAGATAAAATAACTGAAAACGACACACTCGCACATGTGCACTCTTAGGGTAGACCCCACTTGGTTGCCTTCGTACACGGTCTTTAAGTATAGGTCACTTTAGAGGTCGCCCTCTTGTCTAAAAGATCATAGTCGCCTCGAAACAGTTTCCTCGGATATAATTGCCTCAAATAAATGATCTAAGACATTAGGGTTACCGCTAAGGCGTCCTAACATTGCTTTAGTGACCGTGTGTCCCTCATTCGAATTGACCCTCAAACTCCAACGATGGTGCTACCTGCTCATTAATAGTAGGATAGCATTGTCCAAAGGAAATTAGCTTAGAACGATTCCTTTTTCGAGTATGGTGAAATCAATTATGTTTAATTGGGTCCCGATCTTACAGTGTTGTGGACTTCCGTCTGGGGATAAGGGAGGCCGAACCTAGATAGTAAGGTTATGAGAAGGAACCCGGATAGTAGAGTTACCTCGGTATGAAAGCCTGGATAGTAGGACTGTGAGAAGGAACCTGGATAGTAGGGTTACCTCGATATGAAAGCCTAGGTAGTAGGGCTGTGAGAAGGAACCTGGATAGTAGGGTTACTTCGATATGAAAGCCTGGGTAGTAGGGATGTAAGAAGGAACCTGGATAGTAGGGTTACTTCGATATGAAAGGCTGGGTAGTAGGGCTGTGAGAAGGAACCTGGATAGTAGGGTTACTTCAATATGAAAGCCTGGGTAGTACGACTATAAGAAGGAACCTGGATAGTAGGGTTACTTCGATATGAAAGCCTGGGTAGTAGGGCGGTGAGAAGGAACCTGGATAGTAGGGTTACTTCGATATGAAAGCCTGGGTAGTAGGGCTGTGAGAAGGAACCTGGATAGTAGGGTTACTTCGATATGAAAGCCTGGGTAGTAGGGCTGTGAGAAGGACCTTGGATGAGGTTGCATTTGTTGCCGATGATTACTCTGTTTTAGCTTTGAGTGTGGATCATGGACTTGCTGGAAATTGTTGATAATAATGTCTGTCCTGAAAGAAATACAGGGTTAGTTACATGCGATGCATGAGATGCATTGTGATGAGGTTCTCAAAATAAATGAGACTATGTTATATGTGATGTATGCATATGTCATGATGTACGAACATGAAATGCTGACATAATAATCTAAATATGGGAAAATAAATCCCTGATTGCTATAAAAACCATAGTTCCTCTACTTCTGTCGGGGATGGTGAACAAAGATGACTGTGCTGGGGATTTGCCCCTTGTCTGGTAAATATTCTGCCGAACGAGACTCTGTCTGAATACAAATTTACGGGGAATAACTCTGTTGGAGAGGAGATACTCTGTTGATCCATCTACCGACTTGGAGAAATAACTAAGTTGGGGATGAATTTACGTTGCTGGTGATAAACAAACTCTGCTTGGGGAAAATTTTGATGACTCACTCACGATTGTGAACCTTGGCTGGGGAGAGTCGTGTCTTGCTCAGGAAGCCAACATCGCTCTCTTTGGATACTTCTTACTCTGTAGGGAGTGTATGTACCACTTCTCATGTTCTCAAGTTGGCTTTATCCCTGTACCTGATGGGCAGAGCAACTGTAAGGTTTTGGACACTTCTTGTTTGTCCCTGTTCCTGGTATTACGAGTAATCGTCTTTTGTTTTTTATTTAAATATTTATGAGAGGCAATTATTTTCAAATGCATATATCAAAAATGAACCATTGGACGTTCTAGAAAAACAAAACAGGAAAAAGGAAAACAATTTGAAATTTCTTGTGAAAATGAATTGTATTGATTTTTGATGTTGGCCAGTAATAGGTGTTTTGTATAAAGAGGCTGACGCTCTAGTAAGAGAACTCCGCCGAAATATACACATTACAATTTGTGTTTAAGAAAGAAAAACATCTATGTGAAACAGTCTCATTGGGTTCCAACTCTGCTATTGCCTCTATATCTTCAAACGTCTCATCACTTTGCTACTTGGCCGAAGGTGGATCAGATTGATTGGCATCGTCTGAGCTTGATAGTTGATACCGAAGTCTTGTTGCAAGATGATCCAATGAGACATAGTGTTACGCTTTGATCCATAATTTTTGCCCGGGCCTCCCTTTCGGTTTTTCAGTCCACCGGGATACCCTTTTTGCCCAAGTTGCCTTTTCAGGTTTTCGACTTGCCGGGTGTACAGTTTTTTTCATTTTCATCCCTTACTTTTTCCCGAACCCTTTTGGTTCGCCGGTAAGCCCTTATTTTTGCCTAGGCCAGTCAACCTAGCGGGTCTTTGATTAGGCGTAGTATCTTTTCACTATGTCTGCATTGACGGGGTGAGGAAGGTCGTCACCATCCATGGTGGTAAGGATCATAGCTCCTCCCAAGAAAATGTTCTTAACCACAAATGTCCCTTTGTATGTGGGGGTCCATTTTCCCCTGGGATCACCTTGCGGTAGTATGATACGTTTGATCACTAGATCCCCGACTTGATATTCTTGACGTCTGACTTTGTTGTTAAAAGCCTTGATCATTCGCTTTTGATATGTCTGACCATGACAAATAGCAGTAAGTCTTGTTTCATCGATTAGGTTTAGCTGATCAAGTCGGGTTTGGATCCAGTCGTCTTCATTCAAACCCGCATCCTTCATGATCCTGAGAGAGGGTATCTGGACTTCGATGGGTAGGATTGCCTCCATGCCATACACCAAAGAGTAAGGTGTCTCCCCTGTTGATGTCCTTGCCGAGGTACGGCACCCATGAAGAGCAAATGGTAACATCCCATGCCAATATTTGTATGTTACCGTCATCTTTTGCACAATCTTCTTGATGTTCTTTTTAGCCGCTTCAATAGCCCCATTCATCTTCGGCCGGTAGGGAGAAGAGTTTTGATGTTGAATCTTGAACTGTTTGCAGAGTTCAGTGATCATTGTGTTGTTGAGATTTGCACCATTGTCAGTAATGATCATCTCTGGTACACCATATCGATAGATCAAATTGTGTCGGATAAACCACGCCACGACTTTCTTGGTTACTGTAGCAAAGGAAGCTGCCTCAGCCCACTTTGTAAAGTAATCAATAGCCACCAGAATGAAACGATGCCTGTTAGACGCAGTAGGTCTGATCTCGCCAATAATGTTGATGCCCCACATTGCAAAAGGCCAAGGAGCTGTCAAAGCATTCAGGGGAACCGGAGGTACATGCACCTTATCAGCATAGACTTGGCACTTATGACAGGTTTGAGAATACTGATAATGAACGACTTCCATAGTGGACCAGTAATATCATGACCGTAGGATTTTCTTCGCCATTGTATGTCCACTGGAATGAGTTCCGAAGGTACCTTCATATAGGTCTTCCATGATCCTTTCTGCCTCGCTCTTATCTATGCACTGCAGTAAGGTTGAATCATGGTTACGCTTATAGAGAATTCCATTACAGATGAAGAACTTCACAGTGAACCTTCTCAGAAACTTCTTATCATTAACAAATGCCCCCTCGGGGTATTCTTGAGCCTCAAGATACCTCTTTACCTCGTGAAACCAGGGTTTGTCTACCAGTTCTTCAGTGTCGATCTCACAGCAGTGTGCGGGTTCATCCAACCTCTCAATGGTAATTTGGGGAGCTTTATTGTCCCACCTAACTTTGAACATAGAAGACATGGTAGCTAGCGCGTCCGCTAACTGATTCTCCTCTCTTAGAAAATGTTCAAAGGTGACCTCCTCAAAGTGTGGGAGAAATGTCAGTACATACTTTTTGTAAGGAATAATATTTGGGTGCTTCGTATCCCACTCGCCTTTGATCTGACTTATCACCAAAGCGGAATCTCTGAATACACTCAAGAACTTAATCCTTAGGTCAATAGCAGCTCGAAGACCCATGATACATACTTCATACTCCGCCATATTGTTGGTGCAGTTAAAACATAATCGGGCGGTGAACGGAGTATGACAGCCCTCAGGAGATATAATTACAGTGCCAATGCCATTACCCAATGCGTTCGAGGCTCCATTAAAATACATAGACCATCGGGATCCCTCCTCGGGTCCTTCATCCAGTCTAGGTTCTTCACAGTCAGTTACCAACATGATGTTCTCATTCGGGAACTCAAAATTCATGGGCTGATAGTCATCCACGGCCTGATGCGCCAGATGATCCGCCAATACACTCCCCTTGATTTCTTTTTGGGTTGTGTATTAGATTTCGTACTCGGTTAGGATCATCTGCCATCTTTCTATCCTTCCAGAGAGATCGGGCTTCTCGAAAATATACTTGATGGGATCCATCTTTGATATCAACAAGGTAGTGTGAGTCAGCATATACTATCTCAGCCGGCGAGCAGCCCATGCCAAAGCGCAACAAGTTTTCTCGAGCAATGAGTATCGAGTCTCACATTCGGTAAACTTTTTGCTAAGGTGATAAATGGCATGCTCTTTTCGGCCAGACTCGTCATGCTTCCCCAGCACACACCCCATTGAATTGTCAACACTGTAAAGTATAATATCAAAGATCTTCCTTCAACTGGAGGCATCAAAATTGGTGGTTCTTGAAGGTATTCCTTGATTCTTTAGAAAGCGGTCTAGCATTCATCATTCCACTTTACCACTTGATATTTCTTCAGCAACTTGAAGATTGGCTCACAAGTAGAACTCATATGTGAAATGTACCTGGCGATGTAATTCAAACGTCCCAAGAAACCTCTAACTTCTTTTTCTGTGCGGGGAGTCGGCATCTCTTGCATGGCTTTTACCTTTGCAGGGTCCACCTGAATAACTTTATCACTGATGACGAAACCCAGAAGCTTACCAGACCTTACCCCGAAGGTACACGTGTTCGGATTCAACCTCAGCTTGTACGTCTTCAACCTGTCAAACAGTTTCTGGAGATGATCAAGGTGCTCTTCCTCAGTCTGAGACCTAGCTATCATGTCATAAACATAAACCTCGATCTCGTGGTGAATCATCTCATGGAACAAAGTGACCATGGTGCGCTGATAAGTTTCCCCAACATTCTTCAACCCGAAAGGCATTACCTTGTAACATAAGGTGCCCCACTGTGTAACGAAGGTTGTCTTCTCCATGTCCTCGGGAGCCATCTTGATCTGGTTGTAGCCAGAAAAACCATCCATGAAAGAGAAGATCTTGTGTTGCGCGGTGTTGTCGACCAGAACATCGATATGAGGAAGTGGGAAGTCATCCTTGGGGCTTGCCCTGTTTAGATCTCTATAATCCACACGCATCTGTACCTTACCGTCCTTCTTAGGTACCGGAACAACGTTGGCATCCCATTGCGGATAAGAAATGACAGCTAAGAACCCTGCATCGAACTGTTTCATGACCTCTGCCTTGATTTTCTCTGACATTTCAGGGTGCACACGGCGGACCTTCTGCTTTACCGGAGGGCAGTCTTCTTTAGTTGGCAAGAGATGAACCACAACATCAGTGTCCAAACCAGGCATATATTCGTAGGACCAGGCAAAGATCTCAACATAGTCGCGTAGCATTTATATAAACCGTTGCTTGACACTAGGCTCCAGGTTCGCACCTATTTTAACCTCTTTCCTGCCTTCTTCTATACCCAGATTCACTGACTCAACTGGCTCTTCATGAGGCTGTATGGCCCTTTCTTCCTACTGTAACAGTCTAGCAAGTTCTCCAGGCACCTCATAATCATGCTCACCTTAATCCCCGGCTTGGTTGATCGAATATTTGAAGTCATAACTGGCAGTAGCAGAGTTGTTATCAATGGGATCCAGAGTGGATATGGATCAGCAGTATGATACGTGAGCGTGTGTAAGAGAACATCTGTTTTGATAAAGTGAGAGACAAAAAAGAAAAACAAGAAGCGCAAAATTTGTATGCAAGAAACGTCCAATGCTTTATTAATGATATATGAAATGACAAATAATAGCCCTCACAAGAAAAGCCAAGGTGCCTTGGGAAAGGCACCGGGCCATAAAGTTTCAAACTGTTTATTACAAATCTTAAAACAAATGAGTCAATTACTGCAAAATAAAAGAAACAGGTATGATGTCCTTCACCGTCCAGTTATTTGGTCCGCCGTTGGTTGTAGGGTAGATCCAGCTGTCGATGTCTGAATCCTCTTCACTGTCTTCAATTGCATTAATTCCCTGATTGCTGATGTATAACGGAGGTCTTCCAGCCCAAGCGTGACAGCCCTTTGAGCCCCTGTAGTAAATCCCAAACCAAATTTGTCAGTTTTGTGAGTGAAGTCAGGGAGCTGACCCCAATTAGTACACCCACCTTCTTCAATTACAGCCCTGCCGTCTTTGAGAGAAGCCATCCTCAACGGAGGTTTGTTGGTAGCAATTTCAGTTAATGCCGAGAATTGAGGGACCTCTTCGAAATTTTGACAAGGTGTTTCTATGAATTCTCCGTCCATATCCACGTAGAGGAAGGAATTGAGATGACTCAGCATATACTCCTCTTCACCTCGTACCGTGACAATCTTCCCCTTCACTGGATATTTTAGCATTTGATGGAGTGTGGAAGTCACTGCCCCAGCCTTATGAATCCAAGGACGACCCAACAAGCAAGAATATGATGGCTTGATATCCATTACGTAGAAGGTGGACCCAAAGGTCTGAGAACCCACCTTGACAGGGATGTCCACCTCCCCGTTTACCATTCTTTTTGACCCATCAAAAGCCCTTACCACAATATTACTCGGCTTTAGAATCAAACCTTCACAATCTAGACGGTCTATCGCTTTCTTCAATAGAACATTCAGTGAGGACCCGGTATCTACTAGCACATGGGCCATAGTGGTGCCCCTGCACTCGATCGAGACATGAAGAGCATCATTATGATTTCTCCCCTTAGAAGTTAGATCCGCATCTGAAAACCCTAACCCATTGTCAGCAGTTAGGCTAGCCACACAATCTTTGAACTGATCTGCAGAAGTTTCCTGTGGCACATGCGCAGTCTTGAGAAACGCAATCAAAGCCTTCAGAACACAGTAACAGGGACAACATGGAGATCTTTGACGGGTTCTGCCCCAGCTGCTTGACTACGTTGTAGTCGCTCTTCTTGATAATCTTAAGTATTTCCTCTATCTCTTGTTTAGAGGTTTCTACAATGATCTTCTTAGGTGCCTCCGTACGGGCAGGCTCACCTATAATTTCTTTGCCTCGAGTCGTAGATGGCTCGGCGACAGGGGTGATAACTGAAATAGGAACTGGGATAGTAGTTGATGCATTGGTAAATGGAATGACAACAGGTTTGTGGATAGTCGAAGGGGAAATCTCGGGAGAAAAGAGTCTTCCACTTCCGGTGACCTTGCTAGCCCCGACAATATTACTGACATCAATATCAGCTTCTTCATTCTTTAAGTCTTATTTAACACCATGGTAATACACATCAGCACCATAGTGCCAAGGGACAGCCTTATCCGAAGTGTATGGGATGGGACCAGGAATAGTGATTATTAACAGAGCAATTCTTGGAACAGGTGTAATCCTAACAGGTTTTCTCGAGGAAACCTTGGAAGGATTGTCGAAAATGGTTATGATGGCAATCTCTTCAATTGAAACCAACGAAATCATAGTCTTCTCGAACAGGATCTCTTTATTATCCATCAGGCGCTGAACACCTGACTTTAATAAGCGGCAACCAGCAGGTAGAATCGAGCACATGTGGCAACCTTGACCACAACCCGAAAATAAACCGGCCAACAACAAATTCTTCTTAAAGGTCATAAGAGGAGTAGAAATCTCCTCCATAGAGGTCACAAATAAATCATTGTCAATAACATTTACTCCATGACCATGTTTGGGCATGGGAGCAGTTATGACGTTGGGCTTCTCCGAAGCGTCAAACTCAATCTCTTTGGCTTCGATCAGGTCCTGCACCTTATTTTTCAAGGCCCAACAGTCGTTTGTATCATGACCTGTACTTTCAGAGTGATAGGCGCAACGGGCATTCGGGTTATAGCGGGGATATATGGTGTTGGGGTTCTTCGGGGCTTCCCTCAGAGTGACCAGATTGGTCTTCAACAATTATGGTAGAATTTGAGACAGGGTCATATTTAGCCGGGTGAACTGCCTCTGTGGTCTTTCCGCTCTTTGTTGATTATTGCATTGTGGAGCAACTGTTGGTCTTGATATCACCACAACATTTACCGTTTGACACTGTTCAGATCTGTTTTGGCCCCTCGGGCCGTAGACTGCACTAGCTTCCTTCTTACCGGTGAAAGGCTTCTTTGTTGCACTTGAAGAAGCATCCTTCTGTATTTTACCACTTCGAATGCTAGCTTTTACTCTCTCTCCAGTCAAAATCAACTCAATAAACCCAGATGACGAATTGCCGATCAAGTGATTGAAAAATGGACCAGATAGCGTCCCTAGAAACTTGTCAACCAACTCCCTATCAGAAAAAGGGGGTTGGACTCTTCTAGCTAAGTCTCTCCACTTTTGAGCATAATCCTTAAAACCTTCACCTGCACCCATGGACATACCCTCAAGCTGAGTATGAGTGGGAGCAAGGTCGGCGTTGTACTGGTACTGCTTGTAGAAAGCAGCAGCAAGATCTTCCCAGTTTCGGACATTGGCTCCTTCCAACTGGTAGAACCATTCAAGTTGAGTCCCTGTCAAACTATCTTGAAAGAAATGCACCCACAAATTTCTATCAGTAGTGTGTGGTTGGATTTTCCTGACATACGAGCGAAGATGGAGTTTTGGAAAGGATACTCCATCTTACTTGGCAAAAACCGGAGCTTTGAGCTTATGAGGGATCACCACTCCTGATACCAGTCCCAATTCTCCGAAATCCAAACCAGGGATCTTCTGAATCTCCATAGCACTCAGACGGTCTTCTAGTTGCTTGTACCTATCCTCAGCAGGAGGATATTGCTCATCGTCATAATTCGTATCGTCTCCAGAAACTGCAGGACTAGGTTCCTTTACCCTTTCTTGGTTATCTCCATCCTTGGATGAAGAGGTCAGATCAGCTGGTTGTCTCAACCTTTCTCCGAATCTTCTACCCATGTTCAGAATACCGACCTTCTTCTTCTTCTTTTTCTCTTTCAGAATAAGGGTCTCAGATCCTCTTGCCCTTTATCCAGACTTATGAACATCTATTGGAATTGGGCATTCTGAGCCTAAAGATATTTGATGGCTTGATCAGAAGACATTTATACTGAAATAAACAGCGAAGAAGATGAGAAACCTATAGTGGTACCTGTAATGATGTGCATGATAATGGGATGCATGTAATGATTTCAAAGACTTTGGGAGATTTAAATTTGCAAACCAAAAATAAACAAACCTTATTAGATTAACTTTGAAAGGTTCAACAATGCCTTTAAGGCGTTACAAAGAAGTAAATAAAACAAGATCTAAAACTATAAAAAGCAAAATCAAAATTCCCATGGACGTATCCTCTTGGTGTTGATGTAGTCATTGATCACTCTTTCTTCCTCGAGCTTCCTGGTGAGCTTCAAAATATTCCTTTCTTGTTCATGGTACTTTTCCCGGTAAGTATCCCGCATCTGAATCCAAGACCTCTGCAACTCCCCGGGATCAGTGGGCATGTAAGGATAGAGAACCGTGTTAGGAATGCCCTCTTCATTAGTGGGCTCCACAATCACTTGTAATACGGCCTCATAGGGCATCCCAAGCTTCTGGGCACGAGCTCAGACCCATTGGAGGTAAGTCTGCATAGGAAGGGAAGTCTTTAGTCCCAACTCTTGGGGGTCAAATATGTTCACCATGCCCCAAGATCGTATAAACCTTCGGCGGTGCTCCTTAATGTCCTCCTTGTAGTCAAATACAATGTCCTCAAGAAGCAGCTCATGGGGACCATCTCTCCGAGCACGACCAAATTTCTGCAAATCTAGACAAGGATTGTAAGTTATAACCCCTCTGATTCTAAGAAATGGGACATTAGGGTATCCCCACAACGATCAATAACAGCAGTGTCTTCCATAGCCTGGGAACTCCAAAGAATATCTGTATGGGCAAGTGACATTATCCTGTAGGACCAACCCAAACCTTCTTCTTTCTTCAGCATAGACTTATGGAGGTGAGAAATAAACCACCTCGACAGCAGCGGCATGCAACACATAAGAGTCCCTCTTCTTCGCACGGTACGAGTATAGAGGGCAGCAAGATATCACCTAGCAGGGTAGGCACAGGATTGCGAGAAAGGAAAATCTTGACAGCATTCACATCTACAAAGGAATCCGGATCCAGGAAGAGAACCAACCCATAAATAAGGAGAGCCAAGATATCTTCGAAATCCTGAAAATACAAATTATCCCATAATAGTTGAGCCTGGTCTATCAGAAATTTGGCTAGAAAACCTTCGACCCCACTTCGTGTTTCCCAATTGGATACTACATCAGCCCGTTTCAAATGCAGAGCTGAGGCAATGTCTTCTGGTCTAGGAACTTCTTCCATACCTGTGAAGGGTACCTGTTCAAGAATGGATATGCCCAATAGGTGAGAGAACTCTTCCAAGGTGGGAACCAACTGATAATCTGGAAAGGTGAAGCAATGATGCACAAGATCGAAGAACTGAAAAAGTACGCTTATCATCTGCTCATCAAGATTTGAAGTGACCAGGCTGAGAAGTTAACCGTGTCTCTTAATGAACATAGAAGTCTCAGAAATTCTTGAGTCTAGCTCTTTAAGTTGGGCAGGTATTTGCACAAAGTTGACTCGGATGGTATTTCTACGCACGGAAGCCATGATCTACAAAACAGAACAAAGATAAATTCCCTTGGTCTTTGAAATGGTCAGTGTAATGAAGCATGAATGCCATGTTATAATGCATGATGTCATGGTAAACCACAGGTATAGAAAACACGGATATTTCAAACACATATATTACAAGCACAGTCAAATCACACAAAGCCCTTAGGTTTAAGGCTTGGATGAGGTCAAAGGTAGTACCCTCTTGAAGTTAAGTTGGTTTCAACCTGTCCTAGAAAAAATTAACCGGGTTCTAGAGGATCTCAATATCATTGACCATCCTCCATCGGTCATGGTTTCAGCTCAGGCAATCTTTTCTTGCGGCTGGAACTATCTCGAGAGTATGGTCTCAATGAGTGTAGCATCGAGTATCAACCAGTTCTCAGCTTTACACCGAGGCTGGCTATCTCACTACTTTCTAATGGCCAAGTTGGTCAATTAAAGGTTCTAAGGTCAGTTGATGCTTAACGACACCATGCAGCGGCCCTGTATTCTCCTCGTTTCTCCACAAGGGATACCAGTACCAACCAATGTGCCATATCAACGTAGCTACTGCTTCAACCGTATCGGTCTACGCCGTACAGTTATCTCACAATTTATTGCTACTTACCTAAAAGGTGTCCCCAGATCCGGGTTAGGATCTATAGTAACCCCAAACAAAACCCATAAAAGTAAAGAAAACAAAGCAATCAAGAGAAGCAATTATGATGAACTAGATCCTAAGGTATACCCCACTTATTATTCCCTAGCAGAGTCGCCAGTTCTGTGATACGGTGGAAGAATTGACTGTTTTGAAATGCTAGTTTGTGTTTTGTGTTTTGTGTTTGCAAAATGTCGTGGTAAGCCAGAGTCGCCATCGACTTTAATTCATCCAACCGGAAAGGAAAAAAGTACATAAAAAAAAATCCTTTTTCGAGATTTTGAGTACGGGTAGATTATAGAAAGGGAAGGTGTTAGCACCCTTTCTATCCATGGTTTTCCATGGGCTCTTAGGTACTTGCTCATCTTTTAAAATTTCTTGTGTATGTGCTTTGTTTCGAAAAGTGTCTTACTTCATGATAACCCTTGTATCAGTCCTCAAAGGTGTGACGAAGTTTGTTTTGAAAGTTTGTTTGAAAGGTGTAAGTGTGAAGAGTTTTGATTTGAGCAAGTACCTACTAGCATCTACCTACTCGAAAAAAGATCGTTTCTATTCTAGTTTCCTTTAGACAGCATTATCCTACTATTGAGAAATAGGTAGCACCGTCATTGGAGTTGTAAGGGTTAATTCGAAAGGGACGTACAATCACTAAAGCAATGCTAGGACATCTTAGTAATAACCCTACAGTCTTAAGATCATATTCGAGGCAACATTTCCGAGGAAACATTCGAATAGGGCATTTGATCTTTGTTAGACAGGAGGGAAACCACTAAGACACCATATACCTAATGATCATTTACCGAAGGCAACCGAAGTGAGAGCATACCCTAAGAGTGATATGTGCGAGTGATTTGTTTCAGTTATTTATCTTTGCACATTAGGGTTTTCTAACTGTATTAAATTATCATGCAATCTTATCATACAATCCTATTAACATACATCTAGACAATTAAATATTTGCAGAAATTAAGATGCGAGAAAGTAAATCTACGCTATTACAAGGCTTCGGGGAGGGGAATTAATTACATAACCAAAAACCTAGGGAAAAAAGCGATAAATAAAAACCCTAGATTAAACTATTACAAACCATGAACAGTTACAACAATATTGACAAAAAATAAATAATATGCGCGTGGTGAATCGAATATGAGATAATTAGGGTTTTGACCCTTGCCTAAACCTAATTGCACTTAATTAAGAAAATGTTTTTGTTTTGTTTTGTTATTTTAAGAAAATAAAGAAATTGTTAAATTAAAAGAAAGAAAAGCCTACTTCTAACTAATTTTAATTTTAAGAAAAAAGAAAAAAATGAATTAATTTAATCTACGACCTATTTTTGTATTTTATTTATTTGAGACAAACATCAAAATAAAATAAAATCAAAAGTTTAACCTAATATTTATTTTTTTAAATTTTATTTATGAAAAAAAAACAAATTACAATTTCCCTAAATTAGACTAAATTAAATTAAATTGATAAAATTAATTTTGATAAAAAAATTCTAATTCTAATTTTTTTTGTGAACTATTGATTTTATGATTTTATGGAAAAAATATTAATTAGTGAATTAAAAAAAAGTATTAAAAGAATTAAAAATAAATAAATAAAGAAGGATGAGATGGGCCTGTATTTAGCAAAAGGGGGGTTGGAATGTAAATTCCTGAGCTCAAATGGACAGAGGCTTGTTTGACTTTGCCTCAATCTAGTGTGCCTGCTTGACTGAGGCGCATGGTGGTCCTCCCATGGTGGTATGTTGATTTGGGGACATTGAGGAGTTAGAGGGCCAGATCCTGATGGTGCACGGTGAGCATCTTGACTTGCAAAGCGTTGGATTACCTGTTAAAAAATATTAAGAATGAAGGTTGGGACCTGGGAATCAAACCCAGGTCCTTTTCACTTTCCCCCTGCACGCTTACCAACTGAGCCAAGTGTTTTGTTTATATATACAATAAAACATAAATATTATATAATGAAAACACTAAGTCCTGGAAAAAATGCGCTAAATTTAAATGGACCAACCAAAGGATGACACGCATCATCGTCTACCTCCCATCCGTCGTTTTAGGTAAACAAACTTTTACCTACAGACACTGGTTGTAGGTATATCCTTGTCCATCTCCAAAATCGAGTGTGATCAAGATAAATTGCCATGGATGGTACCATTCTACTCGTTTCATCCTCACGAGTCTCATGGTACCAGAATCAATACTCAATTTTGCCTATCCTGCAAAGCCCTAATCAAGAATACAAAATCCTAACTATGGCGACTTCTTGTATAGGCGTTAGAAATACAATTAAATGGTACCAAAAGCTTGCAAACTCAATGACAAACACAAATATATCATCAAAATATACAATGGATGAGTAAATCAATGAAAACGAATTTGAATTTGGAAGCAAGTCGTGATACCTATATCTCACAATTCCAGGCGTGAGAGAGCTTGCAAATGGGTGGAATTCCTTCTAGAGATGTTTGTTGTACCCCAAAATTTGCCCTCTCATGTTTTCAAAAGATCTTCCCTTACATGGTGGGTCACAAACCCTTGCCTAAGAAAAATAAAGTTTTTTTGAAGATGAACAAAGGGTCTTTCGATTGGCATCTGGGAAAAGTCTTCGATTGGGTATCCAAAATCCTTCGATACAGGCTTGACTCACCAGTCTTTGATTGGGCATTTGGCATTCTTCGATCAGGCTTTGATTAGTAGTCTTCGATTGGGCATTTGGCATTCTTCGATCAGGCTTTTATTAGTAGTATTCAATTGGGCATTTGGCACTCTTCGATCAGGCTTTGATTAGTAAGCTTCGATTGAGCGCTGGACCTCTTTCGATCAAGCTTTGATCTGCAAGCTTCGATTGAGCGCTGGACCTCCCTCGATCAAGCTTTGGTCTGCAAGCTTCGATTGAGCGCTGGACCTCCTTCGATCAAGCTTTGATCTGCAAGTCTTCGATTGAGCGCTGGACCTCCTTCGATCAAGTCAATGTCACAATGCTTCGAATAGTACTTCAGAGGGTCCTTCGACTGGAACCTCATACTTTACCTCAATCAGAACATCAGAACAAAATGACATTCAAATGGCATTTCAGTGCATAGTTTCTCTTAATCTAAGATGCTCTGATGAAGGGAGTTCTGGACACTTCGAATCAGAACTTAGACTCATCACAAGGCCAAGGGCTGGTCGAAGTTGTCTAATAGGGAATGTTCTAACTATATTCGAATTGGATCTTTGAAGCTGGCAAAGAAGGCAGATTCGAAGGAATGAAGTAGGCTGGCATGATTAAGCAAAAGCACATATCCTAACCTGTCCAGAATACCCAAAGTTCACAATGGCATGTGTCCCTTGCAAATATGAAATCGAAGCAGGGAGAGTCTCAATCGAAGGGGCTGTGACTGGAGTAGTTTGAATGGGGACTTTGAAGAGAGCAAATTCGAAAGGGGCAAGTCAGCTTTTGATTTCCATCATATTGGAGACCCAAACAGCTCATAACAGGCTGGCAGTAACGCCTGGACATAGATTGGAACCTGATTGAATCAAATATAGCAAGTCTTTATGAAGAAATCAAATCAAATCTCTTCATCATAATGGACCAAGATTTGATACACAAATGTTGACCTAATTTCCTTGGCTATATAAACCTCATGCTCATAAACAAATCATACATGGAAAACCCTTGCAGACAGACGTGAAAGACACAAAAAAGACACTTAAACACTGCAAAAAAAACGGCACCACAATATTGGAAAAAACCTTGAAAAGTGTGGGATCAAGAACCACATTGGAGGCAAATTCAGACCAAAAGAAGGACTCATCTCTCTTGGCAGCAACCTCCTGAAGCGAGGCCAACCAAAAACCAAGCCTTTCATTACCTCTAACGCGCTGTAAGTCTCCATGAAATTTTCTCTGAACATGAAATCGAAAACATCCATTCTTGCATCTTTTTTGTAAAATATTGACATATTTGTGATTATTATTTGATTTAGAATGTTTTGGCATTATCCAATTTAATTTTCATGGCCTCTAACCCCATATATAGAACCTAGGGTTCCTGTTCTTGTTTTTAGGTGTTTATGTCACAGGGAAAATCAATGCAAACCATGGTTACAGGGATGACCGGGATGAACAGACGAGTATGTTGGTACTCTTGGATTTCAGTTTCATGGCCTAGGAGAGATGTTTGAATGACCCTAGGAATCTTCCTGCGGATAAAAATCCGCAGGTAAACGAACAAGGCTTTTATGAGGAAGACGATAACGTGGCTGGGCGTTATTGATTCATTTGAATCAATTGCGCGTTTTTTTATTTTTTGGCCAGGCATAATTATTGTTTGTATATAATATTTGTTTTCCATTTAACTAACGTATGAAGCAGATTGGCTGGTTGGTGAACGCGTTAGTGCAAGACCCCTTGGGACCTGGATTTGAATCCCAGGTCCACCAAAACTTTGTTGTGTTTTTCCTTCAGGTATTCACATGCAGCGCTTCAGGCAGGGACTACCATACGTCCTCAGATCTCAACGTGGCAGGTGGTTCCCAGGCAGATCCAATGGCTAAGGAGGGAGGTTCACCATGAACCTTGGTCAACAAACGTCCAGGCCATCTGAAAGTCAAACGAGGCCTTCGAATTTGGGCCTGGAAATTGTAATTCATACTCCCTTTACGAGCCCAGCACCCCTGAGTTTGTTTCTTTATTTTTCTTTTCACTGTTTTTACTTTATTATCATAATTAATTAATTAACTAATTAACTCTTTTTCATAAAAAATCAGAAACAACAAAAATATTTTTATTTTAATTTTATTACTTATTTTTGTAAATAAACCATTAACTAATTAATTTAGTTTTAATTAGGTTTAATCTTAACATTTTTACAATAAATTAAAATTAACTTAGACTTAGGTTTTTTTTATTATTTCTGATTTTGCTGCCTTAATTAAAATAAAACTCCAAAAAGTATTTTCTTTAATTCCATGATTTAGATTTAATCCTTAATTCAAAAAAGACCAAAAATATGCTTTCTTTAAATAAAAAGGGTCAAAACCCTAAAGGACAATCTGATTCAACTTTTCTCGCACGTATTATTTTGATCCATATATTGTAATTGCTCCGAGGATGTAATAGCTTTAACTTAGGACCTTTATTAACCGCTTTTATTTATTTTTCCGCATTTAATTTCAAGGGTTTGTTTTTGGCGATGTAAATACCCGACGCCTTGTAATAGCTTAGCTTTATTTTCCACAATTTATTTTCCGCAACCATTAACTGCTAGATGTATGCTAACTAGGCTATGCATAACAAGATTAACTCTTAACTTAAAATCAACAGTAGCTCACCATGACATGCAAAGATAATATAACTGAAAATTGACACACTTGCACATGCCACTCCTAGGGTACGCCTCACTTGGTTGCCTCGAACGTGGTCATTGAGTATAGGATGTTTTAGAGGTCGCCCTCCTGTCCAAAGATCAAAGTTGCCTCGAAACGGTTGCCTCGGATAAAATGATCTAAGACATTAGGGTTACCACTAAGGTGTCTTAACGTTGCTTTAATGACCACACATCCCTAAAATCGAATTGACCCGAAAACTCCAACGACGGTGCTACCTACTCCTCAATAGTGGGATAGCACTGTCTAAAGGACATTTGCACAGTTTAATTCTTTTTTAAGTAGGTAAATGTTCTTAAGTACTTGCTCCTTTTAAAACAAAACAAAACCTTTTTCACACTTACACTTTTCGAACAAAGTTTTCAAAAAAACACTTCATTACACTCTTGAGGACAGAAACAAGAGTTAAATCAAAGTTTTCAAACAAAACTCTTTTCAAACCCACAAACACAAAGAAAATCAAACTTTTGAAAACATAGTGAGCAAGTACCTAAGAGCCCGTGGATAACCACGGATAGAAAGGGTGCTAACACCTTCCCTTTCTATAATCTACCTCCCGAACCCGAGAAACATCTCGAAAAGGAATTTTTCTGTGCTTTTTTCCTTTCCTTGTTGGATAAAATAAAAGACGGTGGCGACTCTTGCTTACTGCGACATTTGGCGAAACGCGAACCAGCATTCCAAAAACAGTCAGTTCTATTCCCACCGATCATAGAACTGCCGACTCTGCTGGGGATTTGGCATTCTTCGATCAGGCTTTGATTAGTAGTCTTCGATTGGGCATTTGGCATTCTTCGATCAGGCTTTGATTAGTAGTCTTCGATTGGGCATTTGGCATTCTTCGATCAGGCTTTGATTAGTAGTCTTCGATTGGGCGTTGGACCTCTTTCGATCAAGCTTTGGTCTGCAAGCTTCGATTGAGTGCTGGAACTCCCTCGATCAAGCTTTGGTCTGCAAGCTTCGATTGAGTGCTGGACCTTCTTCGATCAAGCTTTGATCTGCAAGTCTTCGATTGAGCGCTGGACCTCCTTCGATCAAGTCAATGTCACAATGCTTCGAGTAGTACTTCAGAGGGTCCTTCGACTGGAACCTCATACTTTACCTCAATCAGAACATCAGAACGAAATGACCTTCGAATGGCATTTCAGTGCAGAGTTTCTCTTAATCTAAGATTCTCTGATGAAGGGAGTTCTAGACACTTCGAATCAGAACTTAGACTCATCACAAGGCCAAGGGCTGGTTGAAGTTGTCTAATAGGGAATGTTCTAAATATATTCGAATTGGATCTTTGAAGCTGGAAAAGAAGGCAGATTCGAAGGAATGAAGTAGGCTGGCATGATTAAGCAAAAGCACATATCCTAACCTGTCCAGAATACCCAAAGTTCACAATGGCATGTTCCCTTGCAAATATGGAATCGAAGCAAGGAGAGTCTCAATCGAAGGGGCTGTGACTGGAGTAGTTCGAATGGGGACTTTGAAGCAATCGAAGAGAGCAAATTCGAAAGGGGCAAGTCAGCTTTTGATTTCCATCATATTGGAGACCCAAACAGCTCATAACAGGCTGGCACTAACGCCTGGACATAGATTGGAACCTGATTGAATCAAATATAGCAAGTCTTTATGAAGAAATCAAATCAAATCTCTTCATCATAATGGACCAAGATTTGATACACAAATGTTGACCTAATTTCCTTGGCTATATAAACCTCATGCTCATAAACAAATCACACACGGAAAACCCTTGCAGACAGACGTGAAAGACACAAAAAAGACACTGAAACTCTGCAAAAAAAACGGCGCCACAGTATTGCAAAAAACCTTGAAAAGTGTGGGATCAAGAACCACATTGGAGGCAGATTCATACCAAAAGAAGGACGCAACTCTCTTGGAAGCAACCTCCTGAATCGAGGCCAACCAAAAACCAAGCCTTTCATTACCTCTAACGCGCTGTAAGTCTCCATGAAATTTTCTCTGAACATGAAATCGAAAACATCCATTCTTGCATCTTTTTTGTAAAATATTGACATATTTGTGATTATTATTTAATTTAGAATGTTTTGGCATTATCCAATTTAATTTTCATGGCCTCTAACCCCATATATAGAACCTAGGGTTCCTGTTCTTGTTTTTAGGCGTTTATGTCACAGGGAAAATCAATGCAAACCATGGTTACAGGGATGACCGGGATGAACAGACGAGTACGTTGGTACTCTTGGATTTCAGTTTCATGGCCTAGGAGAGATGTTTGAACGACCCTAGGAATCTTCCTGCGGATAAAAATCCGCAGGTAAACGAACCAGGCTTTTGTGAGGAAGACGATAACGTGGCTGGGCGTGATTGGTTCATTTGAATCAATTGCACGTTTTTTTATATTTTGGCCAGGAATAATTATTGTTTGTATATAATATTTGTTTTCCATTTAACTAACGAATGAAGCAGATTGGCTGGTTGGTGAACGCGTTAGTGCAAGACCCCTTGGGACCTGGATTGAATCCCAGGTCTACCAAAACTTTGTTGTGTTTTTCCTTCAGGTATTCATATGCAGCGCTTCAGGCAGGGACTACCATACGTCCTCATATCTCAATGTGCCAGGTGGTTCCCAGGCAGATCCAATGGCTAAGGAGGGAGGTTCACCATGAACCTTGGTCAACAAACGTCCAGGCCATCTAAAAGTTAAACGAGGCCTTCGAATTTGGGCCTGGAAATTGCAATTCATACTCCCTTTACGAGCCCAGCACCCCTGAGTTTGTTTCTTTATTTTTCTTTTCACTGTTTTTACTTTATTATCATAATTAATTAATTAACTAATTAACTCTTTTTCATAAAAAATCAGAAACAACAAAAATATTTTTATTTTAATTTTATTACTTATTTTTGTAAATAAACCATTAACTAATTAATTTAGTTTTAATTAGGTTTAATCTTAACATTTTTACAATAAATTAAAATTAACTTAGACTTAGGTTTTTTTTATTATTTCTGATTTTGTTGCCTTAATTAAAATAAAACTCCTAAAAGTATTTTCTTTAATTCCATGATTTAGATTTAATCCTTAATTCAAAAAAGACCAAAAATATGCTTTCTTTAAATAAAAAGGGTCAAAACCCTAAAGGACAATCTGATTCAACTTTTCTCGCGCGTATTATTTTGATCCATATATTGTAATTGCTCCGAGGATGTAATAGCTTTAACTTAGGACCTTTATTTACCGCTTTTATTTATTTTTCCGCATTTAATTTCAAGGGTTTGTTTTTGGCGATGTAAATACCCGACGCCTTGTAATAGCTTAGCTTTATTTTCCGCAATTTATTTTCTGCAACCATTAACTGCTAGATGTATGCTAACTAGGCTATGCATGACAAGATTAACTCTTAACTTAAAATCAACAGTAGCTCACCATGACATGCAAAGATAATATAACTGAAAATTGACACACTTGCACATGCCACTCCTAGGGTACGCCTCACTTGGTTGCCTCGAACGTGGTCATTGAGTATAGGATGTTTTAGAGGTTGCCCTCCTGTCCAAAGATCAAAGTTTCCTCGAAACGGTTGCCTCGGATAAAATGATCTAAGACATTAGGGTTACCACTAAGGTGTCTTAACGTTGCTTTAGTGACCACACATCCCTAAAATCGAATTGACCCGAAAACTCCAACGACGGTGCTACCTACTCCTCAATAGTGGGATAGAACTGTCTAAAGGACATTTGCACAGTTTAATTCTTTTTTGAGTAGGTAGATGTTCTTAAGTACTTGCTCCTTTTAAAACAAAACAAAACCTTTTTCACACTTACACTTTTCGAACAAAGTTTTCAAAAAAACACTTCATTACACTCTTGAGGACAGAAACAAGAGTTAAATCGAAGTTTTCAAACAAAACTCTTTTCAACCCCACAAACACAAAGAAAAGCAAACTTTTGAAAACATAGTGAGCAAGTACCTAAGAGCCCGTGGATAACCACGGATAGAAAGGGTGCTAACACCTTCCCTTTCTATAATCTACCTCCCGAACCCGAGAAACATCTCGAAAAGGAATTTTTCTGTGCTTTTATCCTTTCCTTGTTGGATAAAATAAAAGACGGTGGCGACTCTTGCTTACCGCGACATTTTGCGAAACGCAAACACGAACCAGCATTCCAAAAACAGTCAGTTCTATTCCCACCGATCACAGAACTGGCGACTCTGATGGGGAATTATAAGTGAGGTGTACCTTAGGATTAGATCACTTGTGTTTTCAATTGTATTTCTTTGTATGCTTTTAATTGTGGGCTTGTATCGGAGTTATATAAATCCTAACCTGGATTTGGGAAACATTCATAGATAGCAATACGTAGTGGAAACTGTGCGGGGTATACCGACACGGTTGAAGCAATAGCTATATTAGTGTGACATATTTGTTAGTACCAGTAACCCTTGAGTTAAGTCAAGGAGAGTACGGGGCCGCTGAGTGATGTCACTAAGCACTATTGACCTAGAATCGTACTTGACCATCTTGGCCTTTATTAGGGGTAGTGAGATGACCGGCTTTGGTACAGTCCGAAGTTGGTAGATACTCGATACTACACTCATTGAGGATTGTTTTCTTGGAATATTTTGGTTGCTAGTTAAGTGGATAAACCAAAACGATGAACATAGAAAACAATCCAATGATATTGAGCTCCTTAGAACCCGGTTACTACTTAGGACAGGTTTTGAGCCAACTACACTCAAGAGGGTACTCACCTATGAAACCTCATGCAAGCCTGAAACTAGGGTCTTTGTGTGACTTGCTTGTACATGTGTTTATGCATACATCATGAACATCATAAAGCATCATATGCATCCACTAACCATTTCAAGGGTTTAGATCTTCATCTTTGTTCTTGTTTTGCAGGACATGGAGTCTCTCCGCAGGAAAACAATTCAAGTCAACCTTGTAAGGATCCCTCCTCAACTCAAGGAGCTTACATCCAGGATTCTCGAGAACTCTCTCTTCAGTGAAAGACATGGTAGACTCCTCAGCTTGGTCAACACCAACCTTGAAGAAGACATGATGAAGGTTCTCTTCCAATTCTTTGACCCTCTACACCACTGTTTCATATTCACTGATTATCAATTGGTGCCTACTTTGGAGGAATTTTCTCAACTCCTGAGAATTCCTATTCTGAGTCAACTACCCTACAACGGTACGGAAAAGGAACCAAGACCTGAAGATATTGCTCAAGCATTACGCTTGCAACCATCCGACATCAAGGGGCATTGGGAAGCCAAAAGTGGTGTCAAGGGATTCTTGGTAAAGTTTCTGTTTGAGAAGGCACGAGAATGCTGGAATTCTCTTGATCTACAAGCCTTTGAAGAGATTGTGGCACTCCTTATCTATGGGCTGGTTTTGTTCCCAAATCCTGATCAACTTATAGATGTGAATGCTGTCAAGATTTTCATATCCAGGAATCCCATGCCTACATTGCTTGGGGACATCCTCCACTCATTTTACACACGAACAATGAGGAAAAGAGGTGTTCTCATGTGTTGTACTCCTCTCCTAGCAAGGTGGTTTATTTCTCACCTTCCGCATTCAGTTTTGAAGAATGAGCAGGGTTTAAGGTGGTCACAACAATTGATGACTCTCACACATTCGGATGTACATTGGTATTCTCGGTCCAAAGAAAATGTCACCATCATTGATCATTGTGGAGAATTTCCTAATGTTCCATTACTTGGAATTAGGGGAGGCATTACCTACAACCCCTGTCTAGCTTTGAGACAATTTGGATATGCTCGGAGGGATGAACCTCATGACATGCTGATTCCTGGCCTAGTTTTTGACTTCGACAATGATACGCAAGGACTTCGACAAAGGTTCATCAGAGCTTGGAGGATGCCTAACAAAGTGGACAGTAAGACACTGGGACACAAGAATTCCATCCCCCTTGAGCCTTACCTCAGATGGGTACGAATCCGCGCCCAGAAACTTATGATGCCTTACCCCCACATTCTCCCCTTGATCAAAGAGCTTGTTATGGAAGGAGAGGTTCCATACGCCATCCTACATCCTGACATGCCAACATCTTGGGAATAAATGCAAAAGAGTTGGATCCAACTCAAGGAAGAACGGAATACTTTTGAAGCCAGCTTCTATGCCAATGAGAAGAAGGTTTTGGAGCTTACCCGCCGACTTCACGAGGAGGAGACCCTCAACACTTACATCGCTCCAAAAAGGATGCGCAATGTCTTTTTACATTAAGAATTTTGTAATATTTCGCCCATGGGGAACTTATGTACTAAATTTCTTCTTAATATGACGTGTGTTCCTTTTTTGTATGCAACAAATTTGAATGTTTAAACCCTTGAATGCATTACATAAATAGCATGTCATCCATCATATGCATAACAGGTATCCTTTTACAGGTCTCTTATCTTCTTCGCTGTTTATTTCAGCAATCATCATGTCTACTGAACCTTCCACTGAGCAAGCTATCAAGGCCCTCCAGGCCCAGAATGCCCAGTTTCAAGAGTTGGTCATGAGCCTAGCTAAGGGTCAACAGGACTTGAAGACCCTGATTTTGAAAGAGAGGAAGAAGAAGAAGAAGAGGGCCGTCATGTTCAACACTGGACGCAGGTTTGGAAACGGGCTGCAGAATGAAGTTGATCTGACCACCTCATCTGGGGGGAAAGATAGTCCACAAGAAAGGAGGGCTCCTAGCCCTATAGTCTCCGACAACGAGATGGACTATGATGAAGAAAAGTATCCTCCTGCTGAGGATAAGTACAAACAGCTGGAAGACCGCTTGAGCGCTATGGAGATACAGAACGTGCCCGGTCTGGACTTCGGAGATCTAGGTCTATCCTCTGGGGTGGTGATTCCCCATCAATTCAAGGCACCTGCCTTTGCCAAGTATGACGGAGCTTCCTGTCCAAAGTTGCATCTCCGATCATATGTGAGGAAGATCCAACCTTACACTGCTGATAAGAACTTGTGGATCCATTTCTTTCAAGACAGCCTCTCAGGGACTCAACTTGAGTGGTTCTATCAGCTGGATGGAGCCAGTATCCGTAGCTGGGAAGATTTGGCTACTGCATTCTATAGGCAGTATCAGTATAACTCCGACCTCGCTCCTACGCGTACCCAACTCCAGGGTATGTAAATAGGGACGGGTGAAGGATTTAAAGAGTATGCTAAAAAATGGAGAGACCTTGCCGGAAGGGTGCAACCTCCTTTAGCTGAATGTGAACTTGTTGATATGTTTTTGGGGACCCTGTCTGGTCCATTCTTTAACCATTTGATTGGAAGCTCTTCATTCGGATTTACAGACCTTATCCTGACTGGTGAGAGGATTGAAGCTGGTATCAAGGCTGGGAAGATACAGAAGGGTGCCTCCTCGGGCACCAAGAAGAAGTCGTTTAAGAAAGAATCTAGTGCTATCTACGGTTCAAGAAGACAGAATAGACCGAAACACCGCCAAGCTGTCAACGCGGTTGTTATTTCTAAACCTGCTGGTGCTCCTCATCATCACAACCAACAAAGGGGTGAGAGACCTCGAAGGCAATTCACTCGTCTCAGCATGACCTTGTCTCAGATATTGCCACAGTTACTAACGACCAATCTGGTGACTCTAAAAGAAGCTCCGAAGATTTTAAACACAACATCACCAAAGTATAACCCTAACGCCCGCTGTGCTTATCACTCTGATAGCCCGGGGCATAATACGGATGATTGTTGGGCTTTGAAGAATAAGGTTCAGGACCTAATCGATGCAAAGGAAATTGAGTTTGAGGCGCCCGAGAGGCCTAATGTTGTGACTGCTCCCATGCCCAAACATGGAGTAAATGCTATAGAGGAAGACTTGTTTGTTGTTTATGTGGATGATGTTGTTACCCCTCTAATGACTGTCAAGAAGAACCTGTTGCTAGCCGGTTTATTTCCGGGCTGTGGTGAATGTTGCCATATGTGTTCTATGTTACCTACTGGTTGCCCATCTTTGAAGCCAGGCATCCAAAACCTAATGGATAACAAGGAAATTCTGTTTGAGAAGATCGTTGTTCCTGCCACCCCTGCTGAAGAAGTTTCCATTATTACCATTTTCAAAAATTCTCCCAAGGCTCCCTCGAGGAATCCTGTCAGAATTACGCCTGTTCAGAAGATTGCACCCATAATCATCACTGTTCCGGGGCCTATTCCCTACACCTCTGACAAAGTTGTCCCTTGGTACTATGGGGCGGATGTTTATGTTCTTAGAGTCAAGCAAGAGTTTGATGCTGATACCGGCGTCAGCAACATTACCGGGCCTGCTAAAGTAACCCGCAGTGGTAGACTTTTCTCACCCGATATTGCTCCACCAACTGCCCGAAGACCTGTTGTCATTACACCTGCAAGTGTGCCTAATGCCATTCCTGATCAAGTTCTTAGTCCTACCCATGTCACCGAGTCATCTAACGCTCGGGGCAAAGGGATCACCACTGATATGCCTGCCCAGATGGAGGCGCCAAAAATAACCACTGTTGAAGCTTCCAAACATGAGATGGAAGAGAGTCTGAAAATTATTAAGAAGAGTGATTATAATGTAGTTGAGCAACTGGGGAAAACCCCATCCAAGATTTCTATGTTGTCACTGTTGTTGTGTTCAGAGGCCCATGCCAAGGCTCTGATTACCTTCTTGAAGACATCCCACGTGCCACAAGAGACATCAGCTGATCAGTTTACCGATGGTGTGGCCAATTTAACTGCTGATAATGGTTGGGGTTTCTCCGACGCTGATCTGACTGCTAAAGGGAAGAACCATAACGATGCCCTGCATGTCTCCATTGAATGAAGGGGCATTACTCTCGCACATGTATTGGTTGACATTGGTTCCTCATTGAACGTCTTGCCCAAAAAAGCTCTAGACATGTTGGATTGCGAAGGGTTGGAGCTAAAGCCAAGTAACATTGTTGTCCGGGCCTTTGATGGGTCTAAAAGGATGGTGCATGGTGAGGTGGATATTCCAATCAAAGTTGGTTCTCAGATCTTCAACTCTACATTCTACGTGATGGACATTCGACCATCCTATTCTTGTTTGCTGGGTCATCCATGGATCCATAAAGCTGGAGCTGTGACCTCAACACTCCATCAGAAGCTGAAGTACCCGGTCAGAGGGAAGATTGTGACAGTACAGGGGGAGGAAGAGTACTTGGTCAGCCACCTCAACTCTTTCAGATACGTAGAGATGAATGGGGAGTTCATTGAGACCCCATTTCAACACTTTGAAGAGGTTCCTCAGACACTGGCATCAGATGAGACTATGGTTGAAGATTCTCCGATGAAGATGGCTTCCTTAAAGGATGCCCGGGCTGTTATTGAGAAGGGTGAGTGTGCAAACTGGGGCCGACTTCCTGATTTCACTCAGAAGACTAACAAGTTTGGTTTGGGTTTCACTGCAGAAGCGCAAAGGGTTGTTCGTAGTGCAAGGATTGGAAGATCTCCTGTGTTCATCAGTAACCTGGGAGTAAATGCCATCGAAGATGACGTGGAGGAGTCCGAATTCGACAGCTGGATCTACCCCACGACCAACTGTGGACCAAGCAACTGGACAGCAAAGGACTTCATCCCTATTACTTTTTTAACCCAGTAATGAACTCTTTGTTTTGAATTTGTAACAGACAATATTGTGAAACTTTATGGCCCGGTGTCTTACCCGGGGCACCGTGGCTTCATTTGTGAGGGCTTTTGTGTGCCATTTTCATATATCATTAATAAAAGCATTGGACGTTTTTTGCATTTCAAATCTTGCGCTCCTTTTCTTTGTTTATTATATATTGCAAAACAACTATTTTACACACACTCACATATACAGGTCTCAATCCACTCTGGATCTCACTGGTAACGACTCTGCTACTGCCAGTTATGACTTCGAAAATCCGTTCAACTTAGCCAAAGACGAAGGTGAAGATGATTGCGAAGTGCCTGGTGAACTTGCAAGACTGTTACTCCATGAAGAGAGGGCCATTCAGCCACATGAAGAGCTAGTGGAAACAGTGAATCTGGGTCCTGAGACAGACAAAAAGGAAGTCAAGATCGGTGCAAATCTGGAGCTTAGTGTGAAACAACGGTTGATTCAGATGCTGCATGACTACGTGGAAATATTTGCCTGGTCTTACGAAGATATGCCTGGGTTGAATACCGACATTGTGGTTCATCGCCTGCCTACCAAGGAAGACTGTCCTAAGGTAAAACAGAAGGTTCGCCGTATGCGTCCAGAGATGTCTAAGAAAATCAAGGCTGAGGTTATGAAACAGTTTGACGCCAGTTTTCTAGCAGTAACTTCTTACCCTCAGTGGGTTGCCAATGTGGTTCCAGTGCCGAAGAAAGATGGTAAGGTCAGAATGTGTGTTGATTACAGAGATTTGAACAGGGCAAGCCCTAAGGATGACTTCCCTCTGCCGCACATTGATGTTCTGGTTGACAATACTGCTCAGCACAAAGTCTTCTCCATTATGGATGGTTTCTCCGGTTATAATCAAATCAAGATGGCTCCTGAAGACATGGAGAAGACCACTTTTGTTACTCAGTGGGGTACCTTTTGTTACAAGGTCATGCCTTTTGGGTTGAGAAATGTTGGGGCAACATATCAGCGCACCATGGTTGCTTTGTTTCATGACATGATCCATCATGAGATTGAAGTATACGTCGACGATATGATTGCGAGGTCCCAAACTGAGGAGGAACATCTTGACCATATACATAAGTTGTTTGACCGGTTGAAGTTGTACAAACTGAGGTTGAACCCGAACAAGTGCACCTTCGGGGTGAGGTCTGGAAAACTGCTAGGTTTTGTCGTGAGTGACAAAGGTATTCAAGTGGACCCTGCCAAGGTGAAAGCTATACAAGAGATTCCAGCTCCCAAGACAGAGAAAGAGGTCAGAGGCTTTCTAGGACGTCTGAACTACATTACCCAATTCATCTCACATCTAACTGCTACTTGTGAGCCAATCTTCAAGCTACTGAAGAAAGATCAAGTGGTACGTTGGAACGATGAATGCCAGGCCACTTTCGAAAGAATCAAAGAGTATCTCCAGGAGCCACCTATTCTTATGCCACCAGTTGAAGGGAGACCTTTGATTTTGTACTTGACAGTACTTGACAAATCGATGGGGTGTGTGCTGCGGCAGCATGACGAGTCTGGCCGAAAAGAGCATGCTATTTATTACCTTAGCCAAAAGTTTACCGACTGTGAGACCCGATACTCACTGATTGAGAAAACTTGCTGCGCTTTGGCATGGGCTACTCGCCAGCTGAGACAGTATATGCTGACTCACACTACACTATTGATTTCAAAGATGGATCCAATTAAATATATCTTTGAAAAGCCTGCCTTGTCCGGAAGAATAGCAAGATGGCAGATGATCTTGACTGAGTATGACATCCAGTACACAACTCAAAAGGCAATCAAGGGAAGTGTATTGGCAGACCATTTGGCACATCATGCAGTGGATGATTACCAGTCTATGAACTTTGAATTCCAGGACGAGAATATCATGTTGATAACTGATTGTGAAACACCTGGACCAGATGAAGGACCTGAGGAAGGATCCCGATGGTCTATGCATTTTGATGGAGCTTCAAACGCTTTGGGTAGCGGCATTGGCGCTGTGATCATATCTCCTAAAGGCTCACATACTCCACTTACTGCCCGACTATGTTTCAACTGCACCAACAATATGGCGGAGTATGAAGCATGCATCATGGGTCTTCGAGCAGCAATTGACCTAAAGATTAAGTTTCTGAGTGTCTTCGGAGATTCCACTCTCGTGATCAGTCAGATCAAAGGCGAGTGGGATACGAAACACCCAAATCTTATTCCTTACAAGGAGTATGTGTTGACGTTGCTTCCCCACTTCGAGGAGGTAACCTTTGAACACTTCCCAAGAGAGGAGAATCAGTTGGCGGACGCGTTAGCTACGATGTCTTCTATGTTCAAAGTCAAATGGGACAACGAGGCCCCCCGGATCATTATTTGGAAATTGGATGAACCTGCACATTGCTGTGATCTTGAGACCGAAGAGGTAACAGAAAAGCCTTGGTATCATGAAGTGAAGAGGTACCTTGAAGCTCAAGAATACCCCGAGGGGGCATCTGTTAATGACAAGAAGTTTTTGAGAAGGTTCGCGGCAAAGTTCTTCATCAGCAATGGTATTCTTTACAAACGTAACCATGATTCAACCTTACTGCATTGTGTGGATAAGATTGAAGCAGAAAGGATCATGGCAGAGCTGCATGAAGGTACCTTCGGAACTCATTCCAGTGGATATACCATGGCAAAGAAAATCCTTTGGGCAGGATATTACTGGTCCACAATGGAAGCCGACTGTTATCAGCATTCTCGGACATGTCACAAATGTCAGGTCTATGCTGATAAGGTGCACATTCCTCCAGTTCCTCTGAATGTCTTGACAGCACCTTGGCCTTTTGCAATGTGGGGCATTGATATGATCGGCGAGATCATACCTACGGCATTCAACGGGCATCGTTTCATCCTGGTAGCGATTGATTACTTTACAAAGTGGGTTAAAGCAGCTTCCTTTGCTACGGTAACCAAGAACGTCGTGGCACGGTTCATTCGGCACAACCTGATTTGTCGATACGGCGTACTAGAGAGGATCATTATGGATAATGGTACCAATCTTAACAACAAGATGATCACTGAGCTCTGCGAGCAATTCAAGATACAGCACCACAACTCTTCTCCCTACCGGCCGAGGATGAATGGGGCAGTCGAAGCGGAAAATAAGAACATTAAGAAGATCGTGCAGAAGATGACAGTGACCTACAAAGACTGGCACGACATGTTACCATTTGCTCTTCATGGGTACTGTACCTCAGCACGGACGTCAACAGGGGCAACACCATATTCTTTGGTTTATGGCATGGAGGCAGTGTTGCCTATTGAAGTTCAGATACCCTCTCTTCGGATCATGAAGGATGCAGGTTTGAGTGAAGATGACTGGATTCAGACCCGGCTTGATCAACTAAACCTAATCGACGAAAAAAGACTCACTGCTATTTGTCATGGTCAGACGTACCAAAAACGGATGATCAAGGCATTTAACAAGAAAGTCAGACGGCAAGAGTATCAAGTCGGGAACCTGGAAATCAAGCGCATTATCTTACCTCAAGGTGATCCCAGGGGCAAATGGACCCCTACTTACGAAGGGCCAATTGTGGTTAAGAACATCTTCTCAGGAGAAGCGATGATTCTAACCACCATGGATGGTGACGACCTCCCTCATCCCGTCAATGCAGACATAGTAAAAAGATATTACGCCTAATCAAAGACCCGCTAGGTTGACTGGCCTAGGCAAAAATAAGGGCTTCCCGGTGAACCAAAAGGGTTCGGGCAAAAATAAGGGATAAAAGTAAAAAAAAAATCTGTACACCCGGCAAGTCGAAAACCTGAAAAGGCGGCTTGGGAAAAAATGGGCATCCCGGTGGACTGAAAACCCGAAAGGGCGGTCCAGGCAAAAGTTAGGGATAAGCGTAACACTATGTCTCATTGGATCACCCTGCATCCAGACTTCGGTATCAACTATCAGGCTCAGACGAAACCAATCAATTAGATTCATCTCCAACTAAGCAGCAAAGTGATGAGATGCTTGAAGATATAAAGGCAATAGCAGAGTTGGAACCCAGTGGGACTATTCACATAGCTGTTTTGTTTTCTTTTCATAAGTTGTATAAATCCTATTTGTTCGGCGGCGTTCTCTTACTAGGACGCCAGTTTCTTGTACAAAAACGCCTATTTATAGGGAAACTTCAAAATCAATACAAAGTCATTTTCAGACAAATTTCAAACTGTTTTCCCTTTATCTGTTTTGTTTTGCAAAGAACGTCCAATGTTCATTCTTGATGTATGCATTTGACATTAATCGCTGCTCATAAATATCACATGCGAAACAAAGGACTAATTATGGGTGATATCAGAAGTAGGGGCAATAAGAATTGTCTAAGCAGTCTAGTTGCTCTGTCCACCAAGGTACCAAGGTAAGTTTAGCTGAAGAATGTGACTAAGATACTTTCACTCCCTGCAGAGTAAGACAATAATGATAGCTCTCCCCACGGAGACTTGCAACCATGAATGAATCAACCATACTCTCCCCCAAGCAGAGTTAGTCTACCATCAGCCCTAAAAAGGTCGGGTATCCCCAGAAGGTCTTAATATCCCCCAACGGAGTATAAAGACATTCTCCAGCAAGTGTAAGAGCATCCCCGGAAGTCTTAATATTCCTTGACAAAGTATAAGAATGTTCCCCGGCAGAATATAAGATACCCCCAGTGGAGCCATTTCCTCAGCGCAGTCTAAAAAAGGCTTCCCCAATAGAGTTGAATCATCTTACCAAGTAGATTCTGGAAGCTTGTCCCCTGCAGAATACAAATGTATCTCCTCAGCCAAATTCAGAGGTTATCCTCACAAGAGTCTAACCGGGCTATCCTCAACAAGTTGCAACTGAAAGATCATCCCCAACGAAGTTCTTTCTATCCCCAGTGGAGTTCATCAAAATCCCCAACAGAGCTTATCAACGGAATCCCCAGCGGAGTTTATCATTAAAATCTCAGCAAAGTATCTCTTCCCCACAAAGTAATTCCCCGCAGAGTAATCTCTTCACCATGTTTATTCCCCAACGGAGTTATTTTCTCCTACAGGTTTATTCTCGCAATCATCTTCGTTCATCATCCCCAGTGGAAACGAAGAATTCAACCATACTCTTCAACAACAGTTCAGGAGTTAACAAACTCCCCGACATTTGTCAAGGATTTATTTTCCCAGACGAAAATACATTCATAAACATTTCACATTTCATACCTCCTATTTACATATATGATAAAGTGCATACGACACAATCTCATTTATTTTTGAGAACATCATGACATCATGTACTTCATACATCATGACATTTCATACAGCTAACGTTTTACCTTTTCAGGAAAAGGTCAATCAAAGATGGCTACCATCAACCTTTTCAGGTCCCAGTTTAATACATGTAGCAAGCCAGGAAAAATATCTGTTGACGACTGATTGTAGATTAATACTTGTAATAAGCCAGGAAAATCATCTACACGAAGAGATTGAAGATTAACACCTGTAACAAGCCAGGAAGACTATCTTTCTTTCTCAGGTCAGAGATTAACACTTGAAACCAGCCAGGACAGCTATCTCCTCGACCAACCTTTTCAAGTACCAGTTTAATACCTGTAACAAGCCAGGAAAAATATCTGTGGACGACTGATTGTAGGTTAATACCTGTAACAAGCCGGGAAAATTATCTACACGAAGAGATTGAATATTAACACCTGTAACAAGCCAGGAAGACTTTCTTTCTCAGGTCAGAGATTAATACCTGAAACCAGCCAGGACAGCTATCTCCTCGACCAACCTTTTCAAGTCCCAGTTGAATACCTGTAGCAAGCCAGGAAAACTATCTGTGGACGAATGATTGTAGATTAATACCTGTAACAAGCCAGGAAAACCATTTACACAAAGAAATTGAAGATTAACACCTGTAACAAGCCAGGAAGACCATCTTTCTTTCTCAGGTATGCAAGTTCTCGCTAAGGAATCTCTTATGCGATCGACACTCCTACAGATGGCATCTATAAGCCCATCCTCCTACCAACAATCTCCAAATGGCATCTGTAAAGCCCATTCCCGACATCACAATGTTGATACTACACCATGTGAGTGCAAATTTCTGGGCACTCTAGTGTTCAATCATCTTCCACCTTCGGATCACGAAAGGCATGCAAGCCAATCTACATCCTCAAGTTTAAGAAAAATGAACAGGGGCAACTGTTGTACCCCAAAATTTGCCCTCTCATGTTTTCAAAAGGTCTTCCCTTACATGGTGGGTCACAAACCCTTGCCTAAGAAAAATAAAGTTTTTTTGAAGGTGAACAAAGGGTCTTTCGATTGGCATCTAGGAAAAGTCTTCGATTGGGTATCCAAAATCCTTCGATACAGGCTTGACTCACCAGTCTTCGATTGGGCATTTGGCATTCTTCGATCAGGCTTTGATTAATAGTCTTCGATTGGGCATTTGGCATTCTTCGATCAGGCTTTGATTAGTAGCCTTCGATTGGGCATTTGGCACTCTTCGATCAGGCTTTGATTAGTAAGCTTCGATTGAGCGCTGGACCTCTTTCGATCAAGCTTTGGTCTGCAAGCTTCGATTGAGCGCTGGACCTCCCTCGATCAAGCTTTGGTCTGCAAGCTTCGATTGAGCGCTGGAACTCCTTCGATCAAGCTTTGATCTGCAAGTCTTCGATTGAGCGCTGGACCTCCCTCGATCAAGTCAATGTCACAATGCTTCGAATAGTACTTCAGAGGGTCCTTCGATTGGAACCTCATACTTTACCTCAATCAGAACATCAGAACGAAATGACCTTCGAATGGAATTTCAGTGCAGAGTTTCTCTTAATCTAAGATGCTCTGATGAAGGGAGTTCTGGACACTTCGAATCAGAACTTAGACTCATCACAAGGCCAAGGGCTGGTCGAAGTTGTCTAATAGGGAATGTTCTAAATATATTCGAATTGGATCTTTGAAGCTGGCAAAGAAGGCAGATTCGAAGGAATGAAGTAGGCTGGCATGATTAAGCAAAAGCACATATCCTAACCTGTCCAGAATACCCAAAGTTCACAATGGCATGTGTCCCTTGCAAATATGAAATCGAAGCAGGGAGAGTCTCAATCGAAGGGGCTGTGACTGGAGTAGTTCGAATGGGGACTTTGAAGCAATCGAAGAGAGCAAATTCGAAAGGGGCAAGTCAGCTTTTGATTTCCATCATATTAGAGACCCAAACAGCTCATAACAGGCTGGCAGTAACGCCTGGACATAGATTGGAACCTGATTGAATCAAATATAGCAAGTCTTTATGAAGAAATCAAATCAAATCTCTTCATCATAATGGACCAAGATTTGATACACAAATGTTGACCTAACTTCCTTGGCTATATAAACCTCATGCTCATAAACAAATCACACACGGAAAACCTTTGCAGACAGACGTGAAAGACACAAAAAGACACTGAAACTCTGCAAAAAAACGGCGCCACAGTCTTGCAAAAAACCTTGAAAAGTGTGGGATCAAGAACCACATTGGAGGCAGATTCAGACCAAAAGAAGGATGCAGCTCTCTTGCCAGCAACCTCCTGAAGCGAGGCCAACCAAAAACCAAGCCTTTCATTACCTCTAACGCGCTGTAAGTCTCCATGAAATTTGCTCTGAACATGAAATCGAAAACATCCATTCTTGCATCTTTTTTGTAAAATATTGACATATTTGTGATTGTTATTTGATTTAGAATGTTTTGGCATTATCCAATTTAATTTTCATGGCCTCTAACCCTATATATAGAACCTAGGGTTCCTGTTCTTATTTTTAGGCGTTTATGTCACAGGGAAAATCAATGCAAACCATGGTTACAGGGATGACCGGGATGAACAGACGAGTATGTTGGTACTCTTGGATTTCAGTTTCATAGCCTAGGAGAGATGTTTGAACGACCCTAGGAATCTTCCTGCGGATAAAAATCCGCAGGTAAACGAACCAGGCTTTTGTGAGGAAGACGATAACGTGGCTGGGCGTGATTGGTTCATTTGAATCAATTGCACGTTTTTTTATTTTTTGGCCAAGCATAATTATTGTTTGTATATAATATTTGTTTTCCATTTAACTAACGAATGAAGCAGATTGGCTGGTTGGTGAACGCGTTAGTGCAAGACCCCTTGGGACCTAGATTCGAATCTCAGGTCCACCACAACTTTGTTGTGTTTTTCCTTCAGGTATTCACATGCAGCGCTTCAGGCAGGGACTACCATACGTCCTCAGATCTCAACGTGACAGGTGGTTCCCAGGCAGATCCAATGGCTAAGGAGGGAGGTTCACCATGAACCTTGGTCAACAAACGTCCAGGCCATCTGAAAGCCAAACGAGGCCTTCGAATTTGGGCTTGGAAATTGCAATTCATACTCCCTTTACGAGCCCAGCAACCCTGAGTTTGTTTCTTTATTTTTCTTTTCAATGTTTTTACTTTATTATCATAATTAATTAATTAACTAATTAACTCTTTTTCATAAAAAATCAGAAACAACAAAAATATTTTTATTTTAATTTTATTACTTATTTTTGTAAATAAACCATTAACCAATTAATTTAGTTTTAATTAGGTTTAATCTTAACATTTTTACAATAAATTAAAATTAACTTAGACTTAGGTTTTTTTTATAATTTCTGATTTTGCTACCTTAATTAAAATAAAACTCCAAAAAGTATGTTCTTTAATTCCATGATTTAGATTTAATCCTTAATTCAAAAAAGACCAAAAATATGCTTTCTTAAAATAAAAAGGGTCAAAACCCTAAAGGACAATATGATTCAACTTTTCTCTCGCGTATTATTTTGATCCATATATTGTAATTGCTCCGAGGATGTAATAGCTTTAACTTAGGACCTTTATTTACCGCTTTTATTTATTTTTCCGCATTTAATTTCAAGGGTTTGTTTTTGGCGATGTAAATACCCGACGCCTTGTAATAGCTTAGCTTTATTTTCTGCAATTTATTTTCCGCAACCATTAACTGCTAGATGTATGCTAACTAGGCTATGCATGACAAGATTAACTCTTAACTTAAAATCAACAGTAGCTCACCATGACATGAAAAGATAATATAACTGAAAATTGACACACTTGCACATGCCACTCCTAGGGTACGCCTCACTTGGTTGCCTCGAACGTGGTCATTGAGTATAGGATGTTTTAGAGGTCGCCCTCCTGTCCAAAGATCAAAGTTGCCTCGAAATGGTTGCTTCAGATAAAATGATCTAAGACATTAGGGTTACCACTAAGGTGTCTTAACGTTGCTTTAGTGACCACACATCCCTAAAATCGAATTGACCCGAAAACTGCAACGACGGTGCTACCTACTCCTCAATAGTGGGATAGCACTGTCTAAAGGACATTTGCACATTTTAATTCTTTTTTGAGTAGGTAGATGTTCTTAAGTACTTGCTCCTTTTAAAACAAAACAAAACTTTTTTCACACTTACACTTTTCGAACAAAGTTTTCAAAAAAACACTTCATTACACTCTTGAGGACATAAACAAGAGTTAAATCGAAGTTTTCAAACAAAACTCTTTTCAAACCCACAAACACAAAGAAAAGCAAACTTTTGAAAACATCGTGAGCAAGTACCTAAGAGCCCGTGGATAACCACGGATAGAAAGGGTGCTAACACCTTCCCTTTCTATAATCTACCTCCCGAACCCGAGAAACATCTCGAAAAGGAATTTTTATGTGCTTTTGTCCTTTCCTTGTTGGATAAAATAAAAGACGGTGGCGACTCTTGCTTACCGCGACATTTTGCGAAACGCAAAAATGAACCAACATTCCAAAAACAATCAGTTCTATTCCCACCGATCACAATGTCCATGAACCTGTCGGTGTCGTGAGAATGGTATGAATTGGCCTCTAACGTGGAGATTTAATCACCACTTTTTTTGGCAATTTTTTGAGTTTTGTTTCACCTCTGCACGACTGCTTCTAACCTCTCTATGCCTTGGTCTCCTTATGTATATGTAATATAAGCTATTAGGTCAACAAAAACGACCTCAATTTTGCTCATCATGGAGATTTGATTTGATCTTTCAATGCATACGATTCCTTTCCAATTTTGCTCAAATCCAATCTTTTTCAAACCAATTTGACTTTGCACGAGTTGATCTTCAATTGACAGCATATGAGATCTTCTTTCAATGCAAAAGATCATCCCTAAAATGCAATATATGATTTATTAGGATTTATTTGATTTTATTTGAATTTTAAATGAATAAAAATCAAATAAATTAAATAAATGAATAAATAAAGAATGGAGGGTCCCATAGGTCGTGGACTATGTTAGGAATGACATGCAAGCATAAAAAGTTTGACCCATTTAGCAAAAGATGCAAATTTGAGCATATTTGACTTTTGACAATTTTGCAAAAAAGGTCAACTTGGTCAATGCATAACTCTCTCAATTTTGATCCTAGAGAGGTGTTCTTGGACTTTTTAGAAATCTTATGGTGTCCTATAAGCAACCCTTTTGGTCTCATATCAATTGAGTCTTCCATGTTCATGTATGAAGCCTTGACCCAAAAGGTGTTTTTGTTCACTTTTCAAAATGACCTATAATGTCCAAATTCATATCTTCTTGTGAGTGAATATTTTGAACTTGGGAGCTGAAGATGAATTGTAGGGAATTTCATCCTCTTCAAAATGAGATTTGGATGGGTCATTTTTGATAAAGTATGAGAAAGTTATGCTTGGTCAAAGTTGAGTTGACTTTTCCTACAAAACCCTAATTTAGCAACTTTTGGGTTTTGATGAATTATGGGAAATCCTTGATGAATCGTGATCAAACCTTGATAAAATGATGAATGAGACTTCAAAATGAGGATGTTCACCAAAAATCTTGAAGTTAGACTGTATGTGGGCCACAATTGACTTTTGACCTAACATAGTCGATTTTCAGGCATTTGAGCAATTGACTGAGCAAACTTCTTCTGCAAGGCTTGAAACTTGACATGGATGATCTTGAGAACATATTAGGAAAATGGTGAGCATTTGGAATCCTTTGGACTCAAACATCTTGATGTAAAATGAAACCCGAATTTGAGGTAGACTGGCTTAGGAGAGAGTTTTGTCTGGTCAGCTCTTGCACTTCCTTGAGCAATTTGAGGACCTCACTTGACATGTATTGCGAAATATCGGAGGGAAACTTTTGGGGTACAACAAAGATGTACATGACTTGTGTAAATCCCCAAACACTGGAGATATAAGGTAGATAGACCCTCATTAACCCCTCTGAGCCTTCGAAGTAGGAGTTTCTTTTCTGTTCGGAAAAAAAACCTTATTTTTAACCCGGGGTAGGGTAGATGTTTAGTTAATTTGATCGAGCATTCAAATTTCAGAAGGAGTATCCAATTTTAGGATCACCATATTTTATCCCTCTCACTATGAGGTCCGGAAAAGATCCACACCATAATGGTTATTTCCTCACAAAATCCAGAGGTCGAGATCAAATCGATACAACAATGGTTATCCCTCGCTGACCAAAGAATGTGGCAGTCACTTTCTTCCAAAGAGTTCAAAGAATTAGGGTCACACGACTTGTTCAAAAGGAAAGAAAATAAAATGAATAAGAAAGAAACAAAAAATCCCCACTAAGTCAAAACTTGAAAACAAGTCGCTTAAGCAAAAGTTAGGGCATCCCGCGGGACTTCCAAATTGAAATTCAGAAGAATTTGTCCAGGAAAAAAACTAGGGAAAGCGAAAAGAAATTTGAGAAGCCCGAAAGGAATAAAAGGATTATCCAATAAGAATCCTCATCAAAATATAATTCGTGTGATCGAACACCCAAAATACAAAGGTTAAGTGATTGTCGTGTCCAAGAAATAGTTGTGGTTCCTCAACCATCATAAACTCATTTTAGAGATGAGTGCTCGTATCGAGTTAACTGAATGTAGGACTGGAGAACATCATGGAGAATGGGCAAACAACAAATAATTTTGAGCCTTAAAAATCCTTTTTTCTAAAAACCGTGAAACAGGCCACGTTACAACCCTTAAAAGTCCTAATTGAAGCATGGGTTAATTCGAAAGCAAAACTATTACGAGAATACGGTAACATAACTCCTAGGAGACTTGCTTAAAACCTTTTAGTTGGTATCACTCCCTCATTTATTTTCTTTGTACAAATTTTTTTTAGATGTTTCGGGATCTTTTCAACCGAAGTTTTCTAACTTCAAGACAAGTATAAGATTTGCATTAGATTTATCATTCATAGGATAAAAAATTCTTTGCATATTAAAAAGTGCTTAAACATCAAGCGAGCTTGCATAATGAGCATCAGATGAAGAGTTTGATTATCCCGAGGGACGAATTGCTTCAGGAATCTGTTGAAAAGAATGATCTTAATCTGGGGCATGCTTTCTAGCTACTCCTTTGAATTAACAAAGACTAGTTTGAGAGATTGATCAAGAACTATTTTTTTGATGATTGTGTGGATGTTTTTTCTGCCCGCAAGTCTCTGATTGAGCAATGGTGTATCGTTTACAATTGGTCCTGAAGGACAATTTTCTTTAAGCATCTGTTTGCATGCGAAGTAGTTTGAGTTGAGAAGTATGGTTGTGTACTAACTTGTTTTGAAGAGGTAAGTCAATCATCTTGAGAAGGTGTTATCTTAAAAAATTCGTGAACTTCTCATTCCTTTGTAAGAATCAGGTAAGGAAATAGTTTTCCAAGATTATGATAATATGGGGCAATCAAGTCAAGATCCATTGACTCTCAAAGTTTCGTTAATTTGGGACAGTTATGTCGAGATTCAACAAATCTCTCAAAGTGTCGAGTGATCAGGGTCCGTTACCCAAAATATATTGACGCCACTTCTAATTTTGATTAGTCGGAAGCCATGTTTCAAAGTTTGTAACATTGGGACAGTTTATCTGGATGGTACAGATCACATAAAGTCCTTTCAAGACAAGTTCTTTAACAATCCTACAGACTGTGGCAAGAAATTATACACGGGAATTTCTCCACCTCAGTGTTGATTAGGTTAAGTCCAGTCGCAGGCTAAAAAACTTGTGAATTTGAAGAGCATGACTAGAAGTAGAGATTGTTATCCTCAGCTCATCATAATTTTTAAGTCTATGAATTTTGTTCCTTCATCAAAAGTTGAGATCTTTATTTTCGAATGAAGTCAGGATTGTTATCCTCAGCACAAATCATAGGAAGTCCTCTCGAGGCGAATCTCTTTAAAGATTAGTCAACCTGAAGCAGTTACGTTGAAATTCGAAGAATCTCTCAGTGGACCTATTGTGTCAGAGAATTATTCAGAGCTCGAATAATCTGGGGAAAATAATCTCAATTCAAAATGGTGCCATGTTTCTACAAGGACCCTTTCCAACAAAGTTGTCCCACTATCTGGGGCACGTTCAGTGATCTGTTTCATAGAAGTTATCATTTTCTTTGCTTATCTGTGTAATTCGCCATTACGAGAGTAACGTCTTCCAAGATGATTAAAGTATCCCTAACCTGGATCTTTTCCTCCAAAGCAACACTGAAGTTTCTACTTCTCCCAAGTAAATCTCCCAACCGGAGAATTTTAAAGATTAACCAATTGGAATTTCATATTAAGAGAGTATTATTCTCCAAGTGCTTGAAGTTTTGTCTCCCCAGCATCACCTAGCAAAGAGAATGTTTATTCCCTGAAGTGGAGTGTTCTCATCCCCAGTTGAAGTCGAGAGTTCCTTTGGAAATTTCTCCTGTTCCCCGGTTAGGTCACTTCATAAAGATTTCGTGTTCAAGAATTTTCTAATTTCCATAGCAGAAGCATGGTTTGAAGTTCATTATGCTGAGAATCTTTTACCATCCCCAGTAAAGACTGTTCAAGTCTATTCTATTTCTTAGCAAAGTCATGGGAAAATCATCTGACTTCCTCAGAGGAGGTTGTTTATGAGGATCTCTTGTCCAAGATTTCTCATTCCCCAATGGAATTTCCTTATTGGAGATATCGCTCTCAGTAATTTTCTTTCCCCAACTAATTGGTGTTGAGTTTTATTTCATCTCTGTAGTAAAGACCATTTGATAAGATCTCTTATGCAAAATTTCTCCTCTCCCCAGCGGAGCTGCCTTCAGAAATCTCTTATTAAAAAATTCTTATCTCCCTTGTGAAGTTTCCTTATCAAGAAATCTCCTGTTCAGGAATACTCATTTCTCCAATGGAGTCGTTTCATCGAAAGTACTTATTCACATAATTCTCTCTTTTCCCAGTAGATCTCAATCCTGGATGTTGATAAGTGTTACTTCTCTAAAAGAGTGCGCTATTGGGGTTGCTATCCCCGGGATAGAGCATCATAGTAGGATTTCATTCTGATTGAAGCACATCCTTATTCCCCAGTGGAGCTGAAGATTCTCGTATTTCCAGTAGTAGCATATTTTATTGAGTTTATCATACGAAGAATATCTCATTCCCGACAAGAGTTATTTTTGTAAGGTCGCTTACCCCATCATGGATCTTCATATCCTTGGAAGTATAAGGGCTCTTTATCCCTAGTGATAGAGTATGGCTGAAATATTTCTTCAGGTGAGTTCTGAACCTCAAACTTATGGTTCAAAGATACCCTCCTTGTCCCCAAGTAAAGATTGGTACTCTCCAGCGATAGTATCCCAGGGGTGGTCTGGTTAGAATTCTTTTCTTTAAGAATTTTCACGTTTCCCCAATCGAAATCTCTTTCATTGAGGACCTATATAAAAAAATCTTAGTTTCCAACAAGGTTCTCTTGATCTGTGAAAGGAGATATCAGATCTTTTCCCAGATGTTTAAGAGGTGGAACATAGGTCAAGATTTCTTCTGCAGTGCAATTTATTTTTATTGCAGTATTCTCCCCAAGAAGTTATCCCCGGTGAGAAATTGACAAGTTATCAAACAAAATTCGGGTGAATTGTGATTTCCCACAGACCCCATTTTTTTAATGTTCTCTCCAACAACGTCAACTATCCATTTGGCGTTTCTTTGTAGATGTTACCGTTTTGATCTGATCTTATCTAGTGGAATCTACAATTTATTTTTTCAAGTTTTATCAGGGTTCGACATGTGGTTATTGTTTTTTTCGTTTCGCCAGTTAGGGGCAGTCAAGTTGAGGATCGACCTCTCAAAGTTCCGCTACTCTGGAACAGGGAATTCCCCGCAGAGTTATTTCTCCTAAGCATTGTCATATGAGGGATTCTTGAGGCAGATAAGGATTTTGGATACTTCCATTCCCCAACCAAGTCTGGATGAGCATTATCTCATTTCTTAATAAAGACTATTCCTAGCGGAGTTTACCTTCCTATTTGAATTATTATTGAAGTTTGCATTCAAAAATTCTCATTTTCCCATCTGAGTTGTAACTTGGAGCATTTCTTTATCAAAATAATCTTTTATCATCCTCAATAGAGTTAATGTTGGCTGAGATTGTTGTATCCCCAATAGATTCGATACTGTATGACTATCTTCATTGTCTATTTTATAAATGCATATCCATGGTTCCTTTAATCCCTGGCAATCGGGTTCTTTGTGAAGAAATCCATGGAAGAAGAATTCCCAGTAGGGGTTGCCGCTTTTAGAGTTTTGTATCTCTTATCCCCAGCAAAATACTCTCCGGTAGAGTTTTGTATCCTCAGTGGAGTTTTATTTCCTCAGCAGAATTTTATTTCCCATAAATATTTTTCAAGAGAAAGTCTTCGTTATGAGACTTCAAGTTTGAAGACGTCTCATGTCCCCGGTGGAGTTTTTTAGATGAGAATTCATAGTCTGAAGAAGTTTCAATTCCCTAACGGAGTTGCCAATCATAGATTCCTCGTCCTGGTCTCTCATTTCCCAGCTAATTTGTTGCTTGGGGCATCCTTATTCAAGGGTCTTTCCTTATCCCCAATATAGTTGATGTTGGTCGATTAATTGAGATTTTGTTAATCTTCGGCAAGGTAAAGGATTTTCTGACAGAAGTTTCCCCAGCGACGGTTTCATTTCCCACATCTGATTTATCATCTTGGTGTCATTCTCAACACGATTGTATGTCGTCTTTTCCAGAGATTACAAGTCTTGTCCTGATTTTCTCCAACACCATTCGATTTCTATTTGGCATTCTCCTTCAGAAGTTACAGTTTTGATCTGATTTTCTCCAATGGAGTTTGCAATTCATTTTTGGAACTCCTCTCAGTTTTTGTAGCCCGTTTCTACGGGTTATTTGGTTTGTTACTCCCCACAGAGTTTCATCTCCTCAAGGGTTTCTTTCCAGCGGTTCCTTATATCTCCTCTTCTCCATTGGATTTTGAAATTTATTTTTGCAAGTCCTGTCAGGTTTTGACCTAATTGTTGTTGGCCTCTCGATTGGCCATTTCCTAGTGAAGCATTTAAACATGCATCATTATATTTTATCTACCAAAACGCGTATCATTTCCACTATATGGAGCATTACGCTATATAAAAAAATTTCAAAGATGCATCAGAACATAAGCCATTACTGTTTCTGTTTCCCCCAGTGAATTTGATAAACTTCGGATTTTATCCCTAGCGAGGTCCTCTTCCTCAGTATCTCAATTTCACCCCATACAAATATCCTGTCGATGTTAATCATTTGAATGGTCGAGTGTCTACTCTTATTTGTAGCTCAGTTTTTCCCTGGTGCAGTTTTCTCGGGTTTAGTCTTTACTACCCTTGCCGGTTCATTCCAATGTTTATTGATGTACCTTTCAAATACCAGTTTCGTTCTGATATTCATTTTTCAGTAGGTTTTTAGTAGTACGCCCTAATCACCTTGGTTTGGGTCGAGTTTTGAGTTTCGTCTCCTCACCTGCGCATGAAATCCAGTTTGTACTCATCTAGTTTAGTTTTGTCTAACTAGTTATAATGAGTCAAGTGTCGTCTCGTTTTGTTTTCATACCTTGGACTTCCATTAGTGTTTGATTACTGAATCCTTTATCAATTTTTGTTTACCAAGTCTCTATGCAGTGTTCGTAACTGCATCCTTGGTTGAAATCAGTCTCCTTTGTTCCTTGGATTCTTCTATCAGTTTTCGTTGTTGTTTATCCATTAATCTGAGACCAGCAGATGCTCTGAGAAACATGCGCTCTCATAACCTTGCTTTGGGCCGAGTCTTGATCCCGTCGCTTGTGCATGAAATCCAGTTTTCGTTCCGGTAGTCATCTAGTTTAGTTTTGACTAACTAGTTTTAACGAGTCGAGTTTCGTCTTGTTTTGTTTCTTACTCCTGGGATTATTTCAGTTCCTTCATACTGTCTATCTTGGATTGAAACATGTCTCTTTTATAACTTTTGGGATCTTTCAGTTCCATCTCACTGTCTTGCCTTGGTTAGAGACAAGCAAGGTGCTCTGAGAAACACACACTCTCATCACTTTTTTCTATGGGTCGAGTTTTGCCTCGTTACCCGTGCGTGAAATCTAGTTTTTGTTATGGTACTCATCTACTTTAGTTTTTTCTAACTAGTTATAATGAGTCGAGTTTCGTCTCGTTTTGTTTCTTATTCCCGAGATTCTTTCAGTTCCTTCATACTGTCTATCTTAGGTTGAATCTTGTCTCTTTTATAACTTTTGGGATCTTTCAGCTCCATCTCACTGTCTTCCCTTAGATTGAGACCAACAGGTGCTCCTAGAATCACGCGCTCTAGCCGCTTTGTCCCGCGTACTTTTCCAGAGTTTAGTTTTGCCTATTCTTTGTGGTTTAAGTCTTATCTCACCCCCTTTTTGTGGTTCTGTTTTATCCTGACACTTTGTTCGGAATTTTAGTTTCGTCTAATCTTCTAAATCCCGCATTTGCTGACATTCTTTGTCTTTGGGGGGTTTTGCTTCTTTTTCAAGAGTGTAAATTTTCGGGTTTTTTATATTCAATCATCTTCAACTCTGAACGCTTGAAAGTTGTTACTTTTCTCACTTATCATGTTAAATATGATTGAATAGGAGCAGTTGTTGCACCCTAAAATTTACCCTCTTGATTTTATAATTTTTTTTTGCTTATATTTCATCTGCATATGCATACATACATTGGTTCTGTTGCTATAGGATCAAGGTATGTCAGTAAAGCATCGACTATTTATCAGAAGCGTCAAAGGCTTTGTGCAAGCAATTCAATTAGATGAGGAACAATTTATCATCATATTCTATTCCTGTGTATTTTCTCATGTCTTGGGCAATATAAGGGAACCAAAGGGTTTGATCTAATTCAGAACAGTTCAGGTTAAAAATCTATTTCAGTGTGTCAACTTCATAATTTTCTAACTGCGAGACAGAGTACTGTTTTGGGCGAAAATTTGATCACCAAGTCCGTGTTGATATTATCTTTACTTTTCGTATTTGGTCCAGGAGACAATTATATGCAGATGGCGGTCAAATAATTTTATTACTGAGTTTTCAGGTTACCGATCAAAGGTGTTTCGAGCATTCAGAAAACTCTAACTCCGATTTGATATACTGTCTCGAGGAAGGTCTTTCTCTATTTAATCCATCTCAATGTCCTCTCTAACTTTCATGTTCAGGCCAAAAGTTAATTCTCGAAGGAAGGTCTCCGAATTCGCAAATCAGACAAAGCTGAATAGTGGAAACTACTGATAAACAATTGGCTGAACCGTATTTTGCGCGCATTAAAAAATTCATATCTCCTAGCTAGAGTACTGTATGAGTGTGGTTTCGGTACCTAAAATTCTGTCCTGATATCCTCTTGATGGACGTTTAGGGGAGAGAGCTGATGATTTGAGGAAGGCTGAGTAAATTGTGAATTACTGAGAAATTATTTGGTACCTGTCTGTTCGGCTTTCAATATTCAAAAATTCATAACTCGGTCAATTTTTACCAAATCATGCCCGTTCTTGAAGCCTTGGCTTGATAATTTTTTATCCTTGAATTCCGTTTCATATTGTCAAGACGAATAGTATCCCGAAGACCTCTGTTGTTGGTTTATTTTGCAAAACAGAGTTGTTCATACCGATAAAAAGACTGGACGTCACTCCAATAGAAAATTCATAATAAACTCATCGTTTATCAGATGATTCTCATTTTTTGACACGATTTTGGGAATGCAAAGATCTATATTTCTTATGGAAAAGTCGATATGAGATTCTAACTTTTTGGGCATGAGCTTGTGGTTTATTCGAGTGAGAAAGGTTAAATAAGCTCATATTTTGACTTAATTAATTTTTGACAGTGACGTCTCGACGCTTAAGCGTATTGAACTCACTCAATTTTTATCATAAATGTTATGTTCTTTTTGGGTGACGTTTGTGACTCAGAGGCGCATATTTTCACAAGAGGTCCGCGTTCGGAAAGATTTGAGGATCACAGTGTAATTTTCACTTAAGCGGAAAATAAGCTAAAAATTTGATTTGTTAAACAACACTATATATTATTTTTGCTACCAAAATTCAAAAGGAGAGGGTCATTATTTCAAATTTCATTTACCTCTTCATTCTCTCTTCTCTCACTCAAGAGAAAAACCTTCCTCTCTTGCAACTCTCTCCTCACCGGCCTCCACCCTCCCTCGGGCCACCACCGTGCTCCTCCTCTCCGACCGCCTCTCTCCTCCGGCCACTCCCCTTATTCCGAAGACTTTCCTCCTCTCCGGCCAGCATCATCATCATCTCTCCTCTTCATCTTCTTCAAGTGTTTGCAAAAGGTAAGCATAAATTCCATTGATTCTTGATTTTTTGTAATTTGATTTTGGTGAATTATTCATAATTAGAGCTTGATTTCATAGTTTAAGTTGATTCTAGATTTGAATTAGGAATTGATATTAGAATAACACTTAGACTTAATTAGAGATTTAGGTTGAATTTGATTTAGAATTAGATTAGATTCTTGAATCGATTTTGTGAGATAGAAATTTAGCATAATTTATGCACACTAAGTGTTTGTTTTAATTCCTCGTAGAATTCTAGAAGTTGAGTTAAGAAGTAGAATTAGACTAACACCTAGAGTCTAGTTTCTAATTCTTGATGTAGGATTTGTTAAGAGTTTAGGTTAGGCCTAATTCTTTGATTGTTAAGAGTCTAGTTTCTAATTCTTGATGTAGGACTCTAACACTAACTTTGATTTAGGTTTTGTAACATAAACTAACATTAGTTTAGTTTAGGCCTAATTCTTTGATTTCAAGTTTTATCATATTTTTCTAATTATTTGATTGATGATTATTGGTTTTTTGTGCATTTTGAATGCATTTTGTCCATAATCTCAAGTTATCAATTCTTCACATAAACTAATCTTTTTATCAATTGTTTATTGATTGTTTGTTGCTTGCCATTTTAATGGTTGAGATAATTTCTAGTAGACTCAAATATCATTGCAAAACACATTTAAAATAATTTTGATTGAATTTGATAGAAAATATCTCAATATTTAGTAAATTGACAAAGTTTGACATAATTGATGTTTTTGCTCTAATTTTTTATCTGTTTTGAGTTTTTTCAACTTTATTTAATGAAAACCGACTTTCTCGAGCCATCTGAGGCTCTCTACATAAACGGTCTCATGATTTGGATACGTTTTGGTCAAATCTGGAAGCTTCTGACTTATGTGCGAAAATCGTATTTTTAAACGAAATTTAACTGAATCGTCCGCATTTTGAGACAGTGTGCGTGTGCATAGCTTCCGATAATTTTGATAAGTCATTTCGGTTGATTTTAAAGCTTGTGCCTTCCGTTTCGATTCACTTTTTCAACTTGTCCATAATTGTGATTCTTGGCCTAAATGTGATTTTTTTTGTCTTTATTCATTATTTTTCATAGTTTGTGATTGTGCCAATTATGTGATATTTATAGCATTTGTTTGTTTACTAGCATTTGCCTAGTTTATACCTAATTCTTTGATTGCTCAAAATTATTGAAATTGAAATGTTAAAGAAGTTTGACATTGGTCGATAATTCATGAGATTATGTGTAAATTATGGAGTTTACAACTTGATTGAAAAATGTTGTTGAATTATCTCATGAGTTGGAAATTGATGTTGAGAGTTTTCTTTAATGTCTTGATATCAATAATATCAATTGTATCTGACCATTTGGTTGTTGATCATTGTGTTTTTTTGTATATTTAAAATGCATTTTTGATATATAATTCCAAGTTGTTTGATTTTTGATATAAACTACTTTTTGCCAATTTCTTGATTAACACTTGTTGTTTGTCATTTGCATATGTTGACATAAATTCCAATAGACTCAAATGATATCATAAAACACATTGGAAACAAGTTTGATTGAGTTTGATGAAAAATACCTCAACACTTGAACATTGACAAATTCTTGACATAATTGTTGTTTTTGCTCTAACTTTTGATCCGTTTGGAATTTTTGCAATTTTCTTTAATGAAAACCATGTTTCTTGAGCCATCCAGAGCTCCTCACACGATTACTTTTTCGATTCGGACATTTTCCACCCAATTTTCTTGAAGTAGTACCGTTACGAAAATCGTATTTTCGGGTGAAATTTGACCGAATCGATCGCATTTTTGTAACCGTTTGCATATGTATAGCTTCCATTAACTTTTAAAATTCATTCTGGATAGTTTTCAAGATGTTACCATTTGTTTCATATGCACTTTTTGCTTTATGTACATATTACATTGTTACTTGAGAAATACCGCTTTACACTAATTTTAGTTTGTGATATCATTCCCTCTTAGCTTGCATAGTTTCTAACTTGCATTAAACTGACTAACTTGGTATCTTGTTCATTAAGCTTTGGTACTTAGGAATTTCCGCTTTATGTAAATACCGCATTTTGTTGATACCGCTAATTTAAATATGCGTTTTACAGCTTTTTGGATATAATTACATAAACATGGCATGGTTGTCCGAAGTACTACTATTAGCATCTAAACATGGTTTAATTTTCTACCATTTGATCATTCATTCTCATACTTGTGTCAGATCGTTTCCAATATCAAGCATTATGCGTTTTGACTAAATTTCTGACACTTTTCCAATGTGTTTGCAATGCTGATCGGAAAGGCACTCTCACACCTCTTAAAGGTTTCAAATCTTGCTTCACATACCATTGAGCCATTATGCATTAATGTTTGACAGCAGATTTCACTTTTTCCACTTGTATGGTGATTCTCATACACTTTTCGATACTAATGTAAAGCTGTCCAGAAACGCCATGCTATGTTCAAGTATCTTGCTCATTTTGTATTATACGTAACCATGTTTACTTTTGATTCTTGTTGCTTACTTACAATTTTCATTTCAACGTTGTTGTTATTTGCTAACAATTTTGATGAGTTGTGCATGTATTGAGAAGCAAATTCAAATATTGACCGCTTTGGTAACGGATGTGCTTTGCTTGCACTGGTGTCACATTTTTGACATTCTCTCTTGTCGATGCTAGCTTTTGGAGATTTTGTGGAAGATTTTGAATATTTGTTGTAGAGTTTGCTGTATACGGATTTGTTTTATCCGTTTGGTACACATTCAGATCATTATTATTGTAAATATTGTAAATAATGCATTTTACCACTTTCTAGAGATCATGTATAGTAGGGACGCTTATTGCTTTCTAGAAATCATGTGAAGTAGGAAGCATGAAATAAAGAGCGTGCACTCGAAGTTTCTGTTTAAAGTCCTATAACAGGCACCATTTTTTGTATGGTAATTGTGCTTGTTTAAAATCCTACCTTTGAAGTAGGTATTATGCACATGTTTTTACATTTGTGCCTGGATTATATTACAGATGATAAGTCCTCAAAAGGAGGCGAGCGGTGATGGTCCGTAATCGACCGCTACACATTATAGTCCATGTAATCCTTAGCTCACGCCGTACGTCGATGCTTCAGAGTCGTGCAGATCTTGTATATCGAGTCGGTCATGTGGGGAAGGGTTTTGCAATCAAACCCCCAACTCTTTGTCAGAAGTTTGCATTCGCCGATGCTGACACTCCGTGATCGTTCATATTGTCTTCTGTCACCTACCTCGATCTTCTATATCTTGGTTAGATACTCAGTCGCTTCAGACGTCACATTTTTATAATTTCATATGTCTCCCTCTTGTTTGCTTCGGGTGATCTGCTACCCTTAGCTAAAGCATTTTCTCTTCATACACCCATCCTCTGAGTTAGTATACTACGATTGTGTGCTTTTTCCAAAGCACTGGTTTGCTCACTTATTTGGTATTTACCATGTCCCTTAGGATCGCTCGACTAGAGTAGTTCTTGAGCTAGACATTAGGATAGGTATCCATGCATGCTAACATAGGGTAGAAACTTTTCTTTTTATCCTCAACCTTAGGGTCATTCATTGTATGATAACATTAAGGATAGAGATTAAGATAGTCTCCCTTAGTGATTTTCTTTTCTTTGTATGTTTCATTTAAAACTAAAACTTCTTCCTGGAAAATCATAAAACATCTCTAATGAACTTAAATATTTCTTCAAGATAAAAGATACAAACCAATCTTAATTATTTGTGCGCCATTTTGGCTTTGTCTTAAACCTTGTTAAGATGACATCTTACAATTTTTTCCATATTATCTTGCTATCTTTTAGCCGATATTTCGCCATCGCATATATTTGTTATCCTAATTTGATTCTTAATATAATTGTTAGGTGTGATGTTTTATCATCTGAATTGTTGATGTATCACCATCTTTTCCATGCTACCTTGCTGTCTTTTAGCCGATGTTTCTCCATCACATATTTTTATTGCTGATGTTTCTCCATCACATATGTTTGCTATCCTACTTTGATTCTTAATATCATTGTTAGGTATGATGTTTTATCATCTGGATTGTTGATGTCTCATCATCTTTTCCATGCTAACTTGCCATCTTTTTACTGATGTTTCGCCATCGTGTATGTTTGTCATCCTACTTTGATTTTCGATATCATTGTTAGGTGTAATGTGTTATCGTCTTGTCTGATATTTTGTTATCATGCTGATGTTTTATCATCTTATCTGAGTTTGTGTTACCATGTGATGTCTTGTCATTATTTTTTGTTGCTTTATCATCGTTGTTGATGTTTTTTCGTTTTATCCGATGTTTTGCCATTTTGATTGTTGTTTTTGTCTTCTTAACTAAAAAACACAAACCAACCAAAATATATGAGCCGAACTACGGCTGGTTTGATTCCTTAAAAGGGATACGTAGGCAGAGGCTTTTGTGGGGCCTAATCGAGCATAACTTTGTAAATATTCCTTTCTTTTTCCCACACTTTCTTTTCCTTTTTCTTTGCATGCATTCCCTTTTCAGCTTTAAGCCTTAGACATAGATTTTACACACTCTTTAATTAAAACAACAAGAGTGGATACCATAAAGTACTATGGGCGTGTGGGGTGCTAATATCTTCCCCTCGTGTAACAGACCCCCTTATCCGATCTCCCGACCGTTTGACCGTGATTTCTCCTTTCTCAGGTTTTCTCGATGTTCACCTTTCCCTTTCGGTGGGATAAAAGACGTTCCGTGGCAACTTCATTGATTTTATATCAGATGACGGTTCGGCCGGTTGTTTCACTTGTGCCTTACCAGGGGAACAACAGTCCATTTGTTAGGGTTGTCATTATTCATTAGCATATTTTCATTTAATAAATCATTGGATGTTTGCATTCAAATTTTGCGCTGTTTGTCTTTCTTTTACTTTATTTCTATCTAAATAGCTATGTGTTCTTACACACACCCACATAACAAATTACAGATCCATATCCACTATGGATCCCATTGATAACAATTCTGCTATTGCCAATTATGACTTCAAAAATCCTATCTACCAAGCCGAGGATGGAGGTGAGGAAGATTATGAAATACCTGGAGAGCTTGCTAGGATCTTAATGCAAGTAGAAAGAGCTATACGACCACTTGAAGAGCCAATCAAGGTTGTCAACTTGGGTACTGAAGAAAACAAGAGAGAAATCAAGATAAATGCCAAACTAGAAGACAATTTCAAGAAGAGATTAATCTAGATGTTGTATGACTATGTTGAGATCTTTGCTTGGTCGTACGAAGACATGTCAGGGCTTGATACTGATATTGTGGTTCACCGTCTACCGATGAAGGAAGGTTTCCCCCTATAAAACAGAAGATTTGTCGTATGCATCCCGAGGTGTCTAAAAAGATCAAGGTTGAGGTTATGAAGCAGTTCAATGCAGGGTTCTTAGTTGTTACATCCTATACGCAGTGGGTTGCAAATGTGGTACCAATGCCTAAGAAGGATTGTAAGGTGCGTATGTGTATAAACTACAGGGATTTGAATAGGATGAGCCCCAAAGACGACTTTCCGCTTCCACATATTGACGTTCTGGTTAACAACACTGGTGCTCACAAAGTATTTTTTCTTTCATGGATGGTTTCTCCGGTTATAATAAAATCAAGATGGCTCCCGAAGACATGTAGAAGACTAATTTTGTCACACAGTGGGGCACTTTCTGTTACAAAGTTATGCCTTTTGGTTTGAAGAGCACGGGTGTAACATATCAATATTCTATGGTAGCCTTGTTCCATGATATGATCCATCACAAGATAGAGGTTTACGTTGATAACATGATAGCCAGGTCTCAGACTGAAGAAGAGCACCTTGATCACTTGCACAAGCTGTTTGAGAGGTTGAAAAAGTACAAGTTGAGGCTAAATCCAAACAAGTTCACCTTTGGGATAAGATCCGGTAAACTCCTAGGTTTTATCGTCAGTGGTAAAGGTATTGAAGTTGATCCCGCAAGGTTTAAGCTATTCAAGAAAAGCGAGCTCCCTGCACGAGAAGGAAGTTAGAGGTTTCCTTGGACGATTAAACTACATTACCAAATTTATTTCCCATTTGACCGCTACTTATGAGCCAATCTTCAAGTTACTAAAGAAAGACCAGGTAGTGAAATGGAACAACGATTGTCAGATAGCCTTTGATAAAATTAAGGAGTAGCTCCAGGAACCTCCGATTCTAATACCACCAGTTGAAGGAAGGCCTCTGATCATGTACTTGACATAGTTAAAGAACTACATGGGGTGTGTATTGGGGAAACATGACGAGTCTGGTCGAAAAGAGCATGCAATATACTACCTTAGAAAAAAGTTTACCGAATGTGAAACAAGATACTCACTGCTCTTGAAACTTGCTGCGCTTTGGCATGGGTTGCTCGCCAACTAAGACAATATATGTTAACTCATACTACCTTGTTGATCTCTAAGATGGACCAAATAAAATACATATTCAAGAAGCCCACTCTCTTCAGAAGAATAGCAAGATGGAAAATGGTCTTGACAGAATACGACATTTAGTACACTACTCAGAAGGAAATCAAAGGAAGTGTACTGGAAGATCATTTGGCTCATCAGGCTGTAGATAACTATCAATCTATGGATTTAGAGTTCTCAGATGAGAATATTATGATAGTTATTGATTATGAAGAACATGAGCTAGGATCCCGATGGACTATGGTATTTGATGGAGCCTCTAACGCGCTTGGGAATGGGATTGGGTAAGTGATTGTCTCACCCAAGGGTTTCCATATGCCCTTCACCGGCAGATTATGTTTTGACTGTACCAATAATATCGCGAAATACGAAGCGTGCATCATGGGTATCAAGGCTGCTATCAATATGAGAATTATATTTTTGAAGGTATATGGGGACTCAAACCTAGTGATTAGCTAGATTAAGGGAGAATGGGATATGAAGCATCAAAATCTCATTCCTTATCGAGAGCATATGTTGACATTAATTCCATACTTCGAAGAAATCACTTTTGAACATATTCTGTGAGAAGAGAATCAATTGGATGACGCCTTGGCTACGATGTCATTTATGTTTAAAGTCAGGTGGAATAATGAAGCTCCTTGAATTACTATTGAGAGACTAGACGAACCGGTACACTTCTATAGAGTTGATACCTGAGATACGGTGGCAGAACCGACTGTTAATACTGGTTTGCATTTTTTGTTTGCAAATGTCGCGGTAAGCAAGAGTCGTCATCGACTTTTCTTTTATCCAATAAGGAAAGGGTGAAAAGAACAGAAAAAGACATTTTTTTTTGAGATTTCTGAGTACGGGGTAGATTATGGAAAGGAAAGGTGTTAGCACCCTTTCCATCCATGGTTTTCCATGGGCTCTTAGGTACTTGCTTATTTTTTAAAATTGCTTTCGTGTTTGTGTGGTTTGAAAAGCTTTGAAAAAGCCTTAGTGCGGCGATTCACTTTATCGTAACTCTTGTATCAGTCCTCAAGAGTGTGATAAAGCGATTTTGAAATTTTTTGTTTGAAAAGTATGTTTGAAAGTTTATGGTGTAAAAATATTATTTTGAGCAAGTATCTAACAGTTATCTACCTACTCGAAAAAGGTGTTATTCTCCTCCTTTCCTTTAGACCGTGTTATCCTACTATTAATGAGTAGGTAACCCTAGTCGTTGAATTTTTGAGGGACTACCGAAAGGGATGTACGGTCATTGAAGCAATGGTTAGGAAACTTTAGTAGTTGCCCTAGAGTCCTAAAGATATTTCCGAGGCAACATTTGAATGGGTCATTTTTGATCTTTTGGGACTAGAGGGAAACCACTAAAACTCCCTATACTTCATGACCATTTACCGAAGGCAACCAGAGTGGTGATACCCTAGGGGTGCGCATGTGCGTGTGATTGTTTTTTCAGTTATTTATCTTTGCACAGTTATGGTTTTCTACTGTTTCAAATTATTGATCTTTTGCATACAATCCTACGCATACATCTAAACAGTTTATATATTTGCAGAAAGTAAAAGTGGAAAAGTAAAACTAATTATTATAAGACTTCGGGGAATGGGGATTACATGACCAAAAACTTTGGGGATTAAACAGTAAATAGGGAACGATAGTAAATAACCTAATTAAAACTATTACAATCTCGAAGCAATTACATTAATAATGAAAAATAGATCGTACGGAAAAAATAATTAAGCGCGAGAATTTAAATTGAAAAAAAGTGAAAAATCGTAAAAAAACTAATTTGAACATTAAAATATTTTTTGGATTTTTATGAAAAGGTTTGAAATTTAACCTAATTTTTTTAATTAATTTTAATTTGAAGAAAATAATTTAAAGTTAATTAAATTAATTAATTTGCAAAAATTAATTTATTAAGAAAAAAAACTAAGTCCTAATTTTTTGTGATGATTTTCCGATTTTATGATAAAAAAGAATGAATAAACAAAATAATATAAAACTAAAAAAATAAAATAAAATAAAAAAGAGAAATGGGCCTGAAAGGGGTGTGAAACCAAAATGGAGGGTGCAGACTGGAATTCCAAAGCCCAGAAATTGGTGTCAGCCCACTGTTTGCGTGAGATCTAGTGTTGTTGTATTAGGGAAGTCCATGGTGTGCCTACATGCTAGAGGCGCTAGATCCAGGTCAGCTGAGATCTGATGGTGATGATGTGGTAGGCCCATGATGCGCGTAAGTGACCTAGCTACACTGGATCTGGAGAAAATTTGTTAGAAAAAAGAACATTCAGGACCTGGGAATCGAACCCGGGTCTCTTCCTTTGCCAAGCATTCCTTCTACCATCACGCCAATCTGTTCATTCATACATGTAATCACAAAATAATATTATAAAGGAAATAGGCCATGGATGAGTCATCAAACACGCTCTAGTAAGTGGGGCCTCAATGTTTTAAACAAACCAATCAAAACATCCCAATATGCCACGTGTTGTCTTCGCCGGTCAAGCCACCCCACACGGTGGCTCCCGTCATCCCCTCTGATTGCCCAAAATTTCCAAACCTGCGAATTTCAATGCAAACAAGCATAAAAATAACCCTACTGGACTAATTAGGACCTTGCGATTCCAACGGTGGGGTTTATATTGTCTGAAAGTCCTTGTATCTTGAGATATGATTCTTTCCTGAAGCTTTGCCCTAACAATGGCAAACGTTCATCCCTGCGTTAAATCTCTCATGTAATGGTTCTAGACAGTCACAAATGTTAGCATGAACACGCGTATGTACAAATAAATCATTTATATTGCAAGATATAAAAGTTTGAATTCGCAAAAATATAACAATTTGGTGATGCTTGGAAGAGAGCTTCTTGGCACGTTTTGGCTTGGATAATGGTTCAAACAAGCTCCTGGGAATCTCAGGAGGAAGAATGACTCCTTAGTTTGGACCAAAAAAGGCTGGACTTGAAGCTTTCAACCCTCACGATTCTTTGTGATTTTTTGCACTTTTGTATGGCTCTCTTTGTGGTTGCTGCCTATCCTTGGCTTGGCATCTTGTTGTGCATATATAGTGAATCATATTAGGTCAACAAATGTGGCCTAAATCAAATGGAATCAATGTCTTTTACTTTTCTTCTAAACTTTCCATATGTGGAGATTTCCTCTCTTTTCAATCTTACACGATTCTTCTTAGTGTTATACAGCATATTTGGATTGTAATTCAATGCAAAATCAAATCAAAACAAATCTTCATTATTTTTATATCATTTATTTGATTTAATTTGATTTGTAAAGGATTAAAATCAAAATAAATGAATCCAATGATGCATGGAAAGGTGTTTGGGTCGTGGACCGGGCTAGGAAGGTGTTTCAAGTATAAAAAGTTGGGCCCATTTGGAAAAAATGCAAATTTGGGCATTGTTGACTTTATGCAAATTTCCAAAAATGACAAACTTTGACAATGCATATCTCCCTAAATTTTAACCCTAAGAGGGTTTTCTTGGACTTTTTAGAAAGCTTAGGATGTCTTATAAATAACCCTTTTGGTGTCATCTCAATTGGATCTTCCATGTTCATGTAAGGAGCTTTGACCCAAAAGGTGTTTTTGTTGACTTTTTGAAATGACCTATAATGTATGAACTTGTATCTTTTGATTGAAGAATTTCTTGACCTTGAGGGATGAAGAGGAGTTGTAAGGAATTTGATTCTCTTTAAAATGAGCCTTGGTTGGAAAATTTCTAATAAAGTATGAGAAAGTTATGCCTGGTCAAAGTTTGGTTGACTTTTCCTATAGAAACCCTAAATTGCCATTTTTGATTTTTGATGAGTTGGGAGCATTACTTGAGGAATCATGATCAACCCTTGATCAAATGATGGTTAATACTTCAAAATATTGATTTTGACCAAAAATCTTGAAGTTTGACTGTATTTGGGTCACAATTGACTTTTTCCCTAGTATAGTTGATTTTCAGGCATTTGAGCAGTTGACTGAGCAAACTTGTTGTACAAGGCATGAAAATTGGAATGGATGATCTTGAGGACATATAAGGACAATGGAGAATATTTGGGACCCTTGTAACTCAACCATATTGATGAGGAGTGAAACCCTAGTTTGAGGCTCATTGTCTTAGGAGGAAGGTTTGTCTGGTCAATCCTTAATCAACTTGAGAAATTGAGGACCTCTAAGGGTATGTTTTGAGCAATTGTATGCCTTTCGTGATCTGAGGGTAGAAGATGATTGAACACTAGAGTTCCCAGAAATTTGCACTCGCATGAGGTAAAACTGACGATTGATGACGTGGGGAATGGGCTTACAGATGCCATTTGGGGTAGATGACGAAATATCGTCAGAGATGGGCTTAAATATTCCATCAAGAGAATATGACAGGGAGTCGTCGGAGATGGGTTTAAAGATGCCATACAGAACAATGATGATTTCGTGAGATATTCCTAGGTGGGAATTCCTGTTCCTGTTGTTAGGGAGGACTTTACTGAGGAATGTTGGTCTCTGTCTTGGGAAATAGAGTCTAGGAGCTTCAGTTGTCCATTACTCTACTGGGGAGTCATCTCTTCATTGAAGATACGGAAGTGAACTGCTATCTGGTCAGGATCCAGGTTTCACAGTGGCTTGCTGAGGATAATAAGGTTGACTGCCATCTGGTCGTATTCCAGGATTCACAGCGACTTACTGGGGAAATGAGATTAAACTGTTATCTCGTCAGGATCCAGGCTTCACAGTGTCTTGCATTGTTGATTGGCTATTATCCGATCAGTTTCCTGGCTTTATAGCTTCTTTAACTGGAATAGAAATCTTAGTATCGATTTGACTGAACTAGATAAAGGCCTCAAGTTGTCTTCAACTAGGGTAGAAATCTTAGCGTCGATTTGACTAAACTCGGGAAAGGACTTAAATTAACTTTGACTAGCATAGTAATCAGGAGGATCTTAGTAGCGATTCAACTGACCCAGACGAAAGTCTTGGTACATCTTCCACTGGCATAGTAATCAGAGAGATTTTAGTGTCGACCTGTTTGACCCAGGGAAAACCTTAGGTTAACTTTGTCTGGCATAGTAATCAGAAGAATCTTAGTAGCAATTCGAATGACCCAGACGAAAGTCTTGGAGTCTCTTCTACCGGTATAGTGAGCAGAGAGATCTTGGGTTAACTTTGACTGGCATAGTAATCAGGATAATCTTGGTAGCAATTTAACTGACCCAGACGAAATTCTTGGTATCTCTTCCACCGGCATAGTGAGTAGAGTGATATTGGGGTAACCTTAACTAGCATAGTATTCATGAGAATCTTAGTAGCGATTCAACTGACACAGACGAAATTCTTGGTATCTCTTCCATCGGCATAGTGAGTAGAGAGATCTTGGGATAACTTTGACTTGCATATTAATCTGCAGAATCTTAGTAGCGATTCAACTGACCCAGACGAAAGTCTTGGAGTCTCTTCCACCTGCATAGTAAGCGAAGAGATCTTGGGATGACCTTGACTGGCATAGTAATCAGGAGAATCTTGGTAGTGATTCAACTTACCCAGACGAAAGTCTTGGAATCTCTTTTACCGGCATAGTAAGCAGAGAGATCTTGGGATAACTTTCTGAGGAAAATCTTGGAATAGTCCTTGGTTAGACGTAGCTTGCTGATTTGGTCCTTTCCTGAAAGGTAAAGAGTTAGTCGTATGCAATGTCATGATGTATGAAATGCATTGTGATGATGTTCTCAAAATAAGTGAGATTATGTTGTATGCAATATGTATGCGCATGCCATGCTGAATGGATAGGAGATGCTATTAAGGTATATCTCAGTTGGGGGAAGTAAATCCCGGACTGCTGTTGAAAAGTATTAGGAAGACGAGTTCTTCATTTCCGTTGGGGATGGTGAATGGAGATGACTATGCTGTGGATTTAATTCTTTCTGTTTGTGAATATTCTGCCGGGGGGAGAATCTGCTTGAGAATAACTCTGCAGGGGAATAGCTCTGCTTGCGAGAGGAGATGCTTTACTGGGATATTTTGCCGATTCGGGGAACTGAAATCCGCCGGGGGATGAACTTCCGTAGTTAGAGAGATAAACTTTGTTGGGGATTGAGCTTCCGTATCCAGAGAAGTAAACTCAGTTTAAGAGGAGGTTTCGCAGTCATAGAAATAAACTCTGCTCGGGAGAAATTTTATAAACCATTCGCGATTATAAAACCCGGCTAGGGAATATAGATATCGGCTCTCTGAAGGAACTTTGTTTGGGAAAGTAGCTCCTGTTTGGGGAAGCCGATGTCAAAGCTTTGGTTGCCTCTACTCTATGGGGAGTATAGCTATCATAGGGTCACATGTAATGGTGACCTTGTTTCAAAATTGTACCTGCCCCTGTACTTGCCGGAAGGAGTAACTGTCGGGATTGACATGGTTTTTTAAGTTTTGCCCCTATTTCTTAAGTTATAAGAAACTGTCTTTTCGTTTCTTATGCAAATATTTGTGAGTAGCAATCATATTCAAATGCATATGTCAAGAATAAATCATTGTACGTTTTTGCAAAATAAAACAGAAAAAGAAAAACAAATGGCTTTGTAAAAGTGACTTGTATTAATTTCAAAGTTGGCCTATAATAGGCGTTTTTGTACAAGGAAGCTGACGCTCTATTAAGAGAACACGACCGTGAAAATGAAAGCTATACAATATTGTGTACAAAGAGAAGAAAACAACTATGTGTAATAATCCCAGTGAGTTTCAATTCTGCTATTGCCTCTATGTCTTCGACCGTCTCATCACTTTACTACTTGTCTAAAGCTGACTGGATTGATTGGTGCCATTTTGAGCTTGATAGATGATGCTGAAGTCTGGTCGCAAGGTGATCCAATTGGACATAGTGATACGCTTTAAATCCCTAACTTTTTCCTGGACCTTCTTTCGGGTTTTCAGTCCACCAGGATACCCTTTTTTGCCCAAGCCGCCTTTTCAGGTTTTCGACTTGCCGGGTGTACATATTTTTTTTTTGTTTTCATCCCTAATTTTTGCCCGAACCCTTTTGGTTCACCGGGAAACCCTTATTTTTTCCTAGGCCAGTCAACCTAGCGGGTCTTATTTATGCATATTATCTTTTCACTATGTCCACATTGACAGGGTGAGGAAGGTCGTCACCGTCCATGGTGGTCAAAATCATGGCTCCACCAGAAAAATGTTTTGATCACAAATGGCCCTTCGTATGTGAGAGTCCATTTTCCCCCGGGATCACCTTGCGGCAGTATGATGCGCTTGATCACTAGATCTCCGACTTGATATACTTGGCGTCTGACCTTTTTGTTGAAATCTTGATCATTCGTTTTTTATACACTTGACCATGACAGACAACAATAAGTCTATTTTCATCAATCATATCCAGTTAATCAAGTCGATTCTGGATCCAATCATCTTCATTCAGACCTGCATCCTTCATGATTCTTAGAGAAGGGATTTGGACCTCAATAGGCAGGACAACCTTCATGCCATATACCAGAGAGTAAGGTGTTTCCCCTGTCGATGTTCGTGTGGAGGTGCGATAACCATGAAGAGAAAATGGTAACATCTCATGCCAGTCTTTGTATGTCACCGTCATCTTCTGTACAATTTTCTTGATGTTCTTGTTAGCAGTCTCTATAATGTCATTCATCTTTAGCCGGTAAGGGGAAGAATTATGGTGTTGGATCTTGAACTGTTTACAGAGTCCGATGATCATCGTGTTGTTGAGATTCGTACCATTGTCAGTGATGATTCTCTCTGGCACACTGTACCAACAGATCAGGTTATGCTTGATAAATCGCGCCACAACGTTCTTGGTAACAGTAGTAAAAGAGGCAGCTTCAACCCACTTCGTAAAGTAATCAATGGCCACCAGGATGAAGCGATTCCCATTGGAAGCGGTAGGTCTAATCTCTATGATCATGTCAATGCCCCACATTGCAAAGGGCCAAGGATCCGTCAAGACATTCAAAGGAACCGGAGGCACATGCACCTTATCAGCATATATCTGGCATTCGTGACAAGTTCGGGAATGTTGATAGCAGTCTTCTTCCATAGTGGACCAAAAGTATCCTTCCCGTAGGATCTTTTTAGCCATGGTATGTCCACTTGAATGGGTTCCGAAGGTACCTTCATGTAGATCTGTCATAATCCTCTCTGCTTCGCTCTTGTCTACGCACCAAAGTAAAGTAGAGTCATGGTTGCGCTTGTAGAGGATCCCATTACCGATGAAAATTTCTTGGAGAACCTTCTCAGAAACTTATTATTATTGACAGATGCCCCCTCGGGATACTCTTGAGCCTCGAGATATCTCTTCACCTCATAAAAGCTTGGTTTGTCTGCTACTCCTTCTGTGTCGATCTCGTAGCAGTATGCTAGTTCATCCAATCTCTCAATAGTGATCAGAGGAGCCTCGTTGTCCCACCTGAACTTGAACATAGAGGACATGGTAGCTAGCGCGCCCTCTAACCGATTCTCTTATCCTGAAAAATGTTTAAAGGTTACCTCCTCAAAGTTTCGAAGCAATGTCAGCATGTGCTCTTTGTACGGGATGAGATTCGGGTGCTTCGTATCCCACTCTCCTTTGATATGACTTAACACCAAGGCTGAATCCCCAAAAATGCTCAAGAACTTGATCCTTAGGTCAATAGCAGCTTTGAGACCCATGATGCATGCTCTATACTCCGCCATGTTGTTGGTACAGTTGAAGCATAATTGGGCAGTGAACTGATTATAGAAACCCTCGGGGGATATGATTACAGCACCAATGCCATTACTGAGTGCCTTTAAAGATCCATCAAAAACCATAGTCCATCGGGATCCTTCTTCAGGTCCTTCATCCGGTCCAGGTTCTTCATAGTCAATTACTAGCATAATATTCTCGTCCGAGAACTCAAATTTCAAGGATTGGTAGTCATCCACGGCCTCATGAGTCAAATGATCAGCTAATACACTCCTATTGATTGCTTTCTGGGTCATGTATTAGATATCATATTTGGTTAAGATCATTTACCATCTCGCTATTCTTCTGGAGAGAGTGGGCTTCTCGAAGATGTACTTGATCGAATCCATCTTAGATATCAGCAAAGTGGTGTGGGTCAACATATACTGTCTTAGTCGGAGAGCAGCCAATGCCAAAGCGTAACAAGTTTTCTCGAGCAGTGAATATCGTGTTTCACAGTCGGTAAACCTTTTTCTAAGGTAGTATATTGCATGCTCTTATCGACCAGACTCGTCATGCTGCCCCAGCACACACCTCATTAAACTGTCTAACACTGTTAAGTACATTATCAAAGGTCTTCCTTCAACCAGAGGCATCATAATTGGTGGTTATTGAAGGCATTCCTTGATTCTTTTGAAGGTAGTCTGGCATTGGTCATTCCATTTTACTACTTGATCTTTCTTCAGGAGCTTGAAGATTGGCTCACAAGTAGTAGTTAAATGGGAAATGAATCTGGAAATGTAGTTTAGGCGTCCCAAAAAACCTCTGACCTCCTTCTCAGTGCGAGGAGCCGACATCTCTTGTATAGCCTTTACTTTTGCAGGGTCCACCTGAATTCCCTTGTCACTGACAATGAAACCTAGTAACTTACCAGACCTTACCCCGAAGGCGCACTTGTTCGGATTCAAACTCAACTTGTATGTCTTCAACCTATCAAAAAGCTTTTATAAATGATCAAGGTGCTTTTCCTCAGTTTGAGACCTGGCTATCATGTCATCCACGTATACCTATATCTCATGGTGAATCATGTCATGAAATAAGGCGACCATGGCTCACTGATAAGTTTCCCTAGCGTTCTTTAATCCAAACGGCATCACTTTGTAGCAAAAATTTCCCCATTGAGTGATGAAGGTCGTCTTCTCCATATCTTCGGGTGCCATCTTGATCTGATTGTAACCAGAGAAACCAGCCATGAAGGAAAAGATCTTGTGCTACGTGGTGTTTTCAACTAGGACATCAATGTGGGGGAGCGGAAAGTCAGCTTTGGGGTTGGCCTTGTTCAGATCTCAGTAGTCCACATGCATCCGTACCTAACCGTCTTTTTAGGCACCGGCACCACGTTGGCAACCCATTGGGGGTAAGAAGTGACAGCTAAGAACCCAACGTTGAATTTCATCATAACCTCTTCTTTGATCTTCTCTGACATTTCAGGGCGCATGTGACGAACCTTCTGCTTTACCAGAGGGAAATCTTCTTTAGTTGGTAGTCGGTGAACCATGATATTTGTATCCAGTCCTGGCATGTCTTCATATGACCAGGAAAAAATATCGACATAATCATGCAACATTTGTATCAACTACTGTTTGACATTAATCTTCAGATTTGCGCCGATCTTGACTTATTTTTTGTCTACCTCTGTACCCAAGTTTATTGTCTCAACTAGCTCTTCATGAGGTTGTATAGCCCTCTCTTCCTGCTGTAACAGTCTAGCAAATTCTCCAGGTACCTCACAATCTTCCTCACCTTCGTCCTCAGCTTGGTTGATCGGATTTTCGAAGTTATAATTGGAAATAGCAGGATTGTTATCAATGGGATCCAGAGTGGATATGGATCTGCAGTTTGATATGTAAGTGTGTGTAAGAGCATAACTGTATTGATAAAGTAAAAAGCAGAAAAGAAAAATAGAGAGCGTAAAATTTGAATGCAAAAACATCCAATGTTTTATTGATGACATATGATAATGACATATAATAACCCTCACAAATAAACCATTGTGCCTCGGGTAAGGCACAAGGCCATAGAGTTTATATTGTTTATTACAAATGCGAAAAATAAGCAAGACAATTACTGATGAACAAAAGTAAACGGCACGAAATCTTTGGTCGTCCAGTTACTAGGTCCACCGTTGGTAGTAGGGTAAATCCAGCTGTCAATATCAGAATCCTCATCATTATCTTCTATAGTATTGACCCCCATGATTGCTAATGCATAGGGGAGGCCCTCCAGCCCGAGCACGTCGAACAACCCTTTGAGCTCCTGAAGTAAAGCCCAAACCAAATTTGTCAGTTTTGTAAGGAAAATCAGGGAGCTGTCCCTAAATGGTACACCCACTTTCTTAAACTAATATTATGCCGTCTTTGAGAGAAGCCATCTTCAAAGGAGGTCTGGTGATCTTTGGCACACTGGTAATAGTCTCCGTTGATGCCATAGTCTGGGGAACCTCTTCAAAATTTTGACAAGGGGTCTCTATGAACTCACCGTTCATTTCCGCATACCTGAAATAGTTCAAATGGCTTACCATGTATTCCTCTTCACCATGCATGGTGAAAATCTTTCCCTTCACTAGATACATCAACATTTGGTGCAACGTATAAGTAACGGCTCCAACTTCATGGATCCAAGGACGACCCAACAAACAAGAATAAGATGGCCTGATATCCAATACGTAGAAGGTGGATTCAAAGGTATGGGAACCCACTTTGACAGGGATGTCCACCTCCCCGTGAACCATTATTTTTGAACTGTCGAAAGCCATCACCATAATGTTACTGGGCTTTAAGCTCAAACCTTCACAATCTAGCCTATCAAGAGCCTTCTTGGGCAGAACATTCAGTGAAGATCCAGTGTCCACTAGCACATGGGCCATAGTAGTGCCCCTGCATTCGATCGAGACATGCAGAGCATCATTATGCTTTCTCCCTTTGGATGTCAAATCAGCATCAGAAAAACCCAACCCATTATCAGCAGTCAGAGTGGCCACACAGTCCTTGAATTGGTCAGCGGAGGTTTCTTGCGGCACATGTGCAGTCTTGAGAAATGTAACCAAAGCCTTTGCATGGGCCTCAAAGCACAATAGTAGATCCAACATTGATATCTTCGAAGGGGTCTGCCCCAGCTGTTCGACCATATTGTAGTATTTTTTCACTATGTCTGCATTGACGGGGTGAGGAAGGTCATCACCATCCATGGTGGTTAGAATCATAATGTTCTTAACCACAAACGACCCTTCGTAGGTAGGGGTCCATTTTCCCCTGGGATCACCTTGAGGTAAGATAATGCGCTTGATCACCAGATCCCCAACTTGATACTCTTGTCGTCTAACTTTCTTGTTAAATGCCTTGATCATCCATTTTTGATACGTCTGACCATGACAAATAGCAGTAAGTCTCTTTTCGTCGATTAAATTCAGCTGATCAAGCCGAGTCTGAATCTAGTCATCTTCGCTCAAACCTGCATCCTTCATAATCCGAAGAGAGGGTATCTAGACTTCAATGGGAAAGACTGCCTCCATGCCATATACCAAGGAATATGGTGTTGCCCCTGTTGACGTCTACGCTGATGTACGATACCCATGAAGAGAAAACGACAACATCTCGTGCCAATCTTTGTATGTCACCGTTATCTTCTGCACAATCTTCTTGATGTTCTTATTGTCCGCTTCAACAACCCCATTCATCTTCGGCCGGTAAGGAGAATAGTTGTGATGCTGTATCTTGAACTGCTTGCAGAGCTCGGTGATCATCTTATTGTTGAGATTGGTACCATTGTCCGTAATGATCCTCTCTGGTACACCACATCGACAGATCAAATTATTCCGAATAAACCGTGCTACGAAGTTCTTGGTTACATTAGCAAAGGAAGCTGCTTCCACCCACTTTGTAAAGTAATCAATTGCTACCAGGATGAAACAATGCCCGTTGGATGTCGTAGGTCTGATCTCGCCGATCATATCAATGCCCCACATTGCAAAAGGCCAGGGTGCCGTCAAGACGTTCAGAGGTACTGGAGGTATGTGCACCTTATCAGCATAGATTTGGCACTTGTGACAGATCCGAGAATACTGATAACAGTCGGCTTCCATTGTGAACTAAAAATATCCTGCCCGAAGGATTTTCTTTGCCATGGTGTGTCCACTGGAATGAGTTCCAAAAGTACCTTCATGTAAATCTGCCACGATCCTTTCTGCTTCATTCTTATCCACGCATCACAGTAAGGTTAAATCATGATTACGCTTTTAGAGAAGACCATTGCTGATGAAGAACTTCGCCGCGAACCTCCTCAAAAACTTCTTGTCATTAACAGATGCACCCTCGGGGTACTCCTGAGCCTCAAGGTATCTCTTCACCTCATGAAACCAGGGTTTATCTGTTACCTCTTCAGTCTCAATGTCACAGCAATGTGCCGGTTCGTCCAATCTTTCAATGATAATCCGGGGAGCTTCATTGTCCCAATTGACTTTGAACATAGAAGACATCGTAGCCAGCGCGTCTGCCAACTTATTCTCCTCTCTAGGGAAATGCTCAAAGGCTATCTCTTCGAAATGTGGAAGCAATGTCAATACATACTCCTTGTAAGGAATAAGATTTGGGTGTTTCGTATCCCACTCGCCTTTGATCTGGCTGATCACGAGAGCAGAATCTCCGAAGACACTTAAGAACTTAATCCTTAGGTCAATTGTTGCTCAAAGACCCATGATGCATGCCTCGTACTCCGCCATATTGTTGGTGCAGTTGAAACATAGTCGGGCGGTGAATGGAGTATGAGAGCCTTTAGGAGATATGATCACGTCGCCAATGCCATTGCCCAAAGCGTTTGAAGCTCCATCAAAGTACATAGACCATCAGGATCCCTCCTCAAGTCCTTCATCCGGTCCAGGTGTCTCACAATCAGTTACCAACATGATACTCTCATCCGGGAATTCGAAGTTCATAGACTGGTAATCATCTACTGCCTGATGTGCCAAATGATCCGCCAACACACTTCCCTTGATTGCCTTTTGGGTCGTATACTGGATGTCATACTCAGTCAAGATCATCTACCATCTTGCTATTCTTCCGGACAAGGAAGGCTTTACGAAGATATACTTGATTGGATCCATCTTTTATATCAATAGAGTAGTGTGAGTCAGCATATACTGTCTCAGCCGGCGAGCAGCCCATGCCAAAGCGCAGCAAGTTTTCTTGAGCAACGAGTATCAGGTCTCGCAGTCGGTAAACTTTTTGATAAGGTAATAAATAGCATGCTCTTTTCGGCCAGACTCGTCATGCTGCCCCAGCATGCACCCCATTGAGTTGTCAAGTACTGTCAAGTATAAGATCAAAGGTCTCCCTTCAACTGGAGGCATCAGAATAGGTGGCTCTTGGAGATACTCTTTGATCCTTTCGAAAGCGGCCTGACATTCATCGTTCCATCTTACCACTTGATCTTTCTTCAGTAACTTGAAGATTGGCTCACAAGTAGCAGTCAGGTGTGAGATGAATGGGCAATATAGTTCAAATGTCCCAGAAAGCCTCTGACTTCTTTTTCTGTTCGGGGAGCTGGCATCTCCTGTATAGCCTTCACCTTTGCAGGATCCACTTGAATACCCTTATCACTTACGACGAAACCCAGCAGCTTACCAGATCTCACCTCGAAGGTGCACTTGTTCGGGTTTAACCTCAGCTTGTACAACTTTAACCTGTCATATAGCTTCTGAAGGTGGTCAAGATGTTCTTCCTCAGTCTGGGATCTTGCAATCATGTCGTTGACGTATACCTCAATCTCATGATGGATCATTTCATGGAACAAGGCGACCATGGCGCGCTGATACGTTGCCCCAACATTCTTCAATCCAAAAGGTATGGCCTTGTAGCAAAAGGTACCCCATTGAGTAACAAAAGTTATCTTCCCCATGTCTTCGGGAGCCATTTTAATCTGATTATAACCGGAGAAACCATCCATGAAGGAGAAAACCTTATGCTGAGCGGTGTTGTCAACCAGAACGTCGATGTGAGGCAGAGGGAAATCATCCTTGGGGCTAGCCCTATTCAGATCCCTATAGTCAACACACATCCGAACTTTACCATCCTTCTTCGGCACTAGAACCATGTTGTCCACCCACTGTGGGTAGGAAGTAACTGCTAGAAAACCAGCGTCAAACTGTTTCATAACTTCAGCCTTGATTTTCTCAGACATCTCTGGGCGCATTCGACGAACTTTATGTTTTAATGGAGGACAGTCTTCCTTGGTAGGAAACTAGTGAACCACAATATCGGTATCCAACCCAAGCATATATTCGTAAGACCAGTCGAAGATCTCAACGTAGTCTCGCAGCATCTGAATTAACCGTTGCTTAACACTAGCTTCCAGATTTGCACCGATCTTTACCTCTTTCTTGTCCTCTTCTGTACCCAGGTTTACTGTTTCCACGGGCTCTTCATGTGGCTGTATGGCCCTCTCTTCCTGAAGTAGCAGTCTAGCAAGTTCACCAGGCACTTCACAATCATCTTCACCTTTGTCTTCGGCTAAGTTGATCGGACTTTCGAAGTCATAACCGACAGTAGAAGAGTCGTTACCAGTAGGATCCATAGTGGATGTAGACCTGTATATGTGAGTGTGTGTAAAATAGTTGTTTTTCAATATATAATAAAAGAAAAACAAGGAGCGCAAAATTTGAAATGCAAGAAACGTTCAATGCTTTTATTAATGATATATGTAGATGAAACACATGAAGCCCTCACAAATGAAGCCACGGTGCCCCGGGTAAGACACCAGGCCATAAAGTTTAAAACATTGTCTGTTACAAATTCAAAACAAAAGTCTCATTACTGGGTAACAAAAGAAATTGGAATGAAGTCGTTTGCTGTCCAGTTGCTTAGTCCACCATCAATAGTAGGATAGATCCAACTGTCGAACTCAGATTCTTCAATATCATCTTCAATGGAATTTATTCCTGAATTGATGATAAACAGGGGAGGTCTTCCGGTCCTTGCACTTCGAACAACCCATTGAGCTTCTGCAGTGAAACCCAAACCAAACTTATTAGTCATATGTGCAAAATCATGGAGTTGGCCCCAATTTGCACACCCACATTTCTCAAAAACATTCCGGGAATCCTTAAAGGAAGCCATCTTTATGGGAGGATCTTAATTGACAGTTTCAGCTGATGCCAATGTCTGGGGAACTTCTTCAAAATGTTGAAACATGGTCTCAATGAACTCCCCATCCATCTCTATATATCAGAAAGAGTTGAGGTGGCTCACCATGTACTCCTCCTCTCCTCGTACCGTAACAATTTTCCCCTTGACTGGGTACTTCAGCATCTAGTGGAGCGTAGAAGTGACTGCTCCAGCTTTGTGGATCCATGGGCGACCCAACAAACAAGAATAGGATGGCCGAATGTCCATCACATAAAAGGTAGACGCAAAGACCTGAGAACCAACCTTCACTGTAATATCCACTTCTTTATGTACCATTATCTTCGACCCATCAAAGGCCATAACGATAATGTTACTTGGCTTCAACTCTAAACCTTCACAGTCCAACCGGTCTAGAGCTTTCTTAGGTAAAACGTTCAACGAAGATCCATTATCTACCAATACGTGAGCAAGAGTAGTGCCCCTGCATTCAATGGAGACATGCAGGCCATCATTGTGATTCTTCCCCTTAACAGTCAAGTCGGCGTCAGAGAAACCCAACCCATTATCTGCCGTCACACTAGCCACACAATCTTTAAACTGATCAGCTGATGTTTCTTGTGGCACGTGCGCAGTCTTCAGGAAAGCAATCAGAGCCTTGGTATGGGCTTCTGAGCAAAGTAACGGAGACAACATAGAGATTTTGGACGGGGTTTGCCCCAGCTGCTTGACTACATTGTAGTCGCTCTTTTTGATGATCTTCAGAATTTCCTCCATCTCTTGTCTAGAGGCTTTAACTGTAATTGTCTTTGGCGCCTCCGTCCGGGCATGCTCATCAGTGGTCCCTTTGGCCCGAGTGTCAGATGACTCGGCAACAGGGGTAAGAATGGGAACTTGAACAGGAATAGCAGTAGGTACACTGGCAGGCGTAATGACAACAGGCGTCCGAACCACTGGCGGAGAGATCTCAGGGGAGAAAAGCCTTCCGCTGCGGGTGACTTTAGCAGGTCCAACAATATTGCTGACGTCAGTATCAGACTCTTCAGCACTCAAGTCTTGCTTAACTCCGTGATAATATACGTCATCCCCATAATGCCACGGGACAACTTTATTGGATGTATAGGGGATAGACCCAGGAACAGTGATGATCAATGGTGCGATTCTTGGAACAAATGTAATTCTAACAGGCTTTCTCGAGGAAGCCTTGGAAGAATTGTCGAAAATGGTGATTATAGCAACTTCTTTAGTAGGAACCAAAGGAACAACAATATTCTCAAACAAAATTTCTTTATTATCCATCAGGCGTTGGACACCTGACTTCAAAAGATGGAAACCGGTAGGAAATACGGCACACAGATGGCAACCTTCGCCACAGCCCGAAAATAAACCGGCAAACAGAAGGTTCTTCTTCACAGTCATCAAAGGAGTAATAATGTCTCTTACAGAAACCACAAACGAGTCTTCATCTATAGCATTCACTCCATGCTTGAGCATGGGAGCAGTCACAACATTAGGTCTTTCAGGTGCTTCGAATTCAATCTCCTTTGCATCAATCGGGTCTTGTACCTTGTTCTTTAAGAACCAACAGTTATCTGTATCATGCCCCAGGCTGTTGGAGTGAAAAGCACAGCGGGCATTCGGATCGTACATGGGTGATGCAGTGTTGGGAGTCTTCGGGGCCTCCTTCAGAATCACCAAGTTGGTTTTCAATAATTGTGGTAGAATTTGGGATAAAGTCATGTTGAGCTGAGTGAATTGTCTTCGCGGTCTCTCGGCCCTTGGCTGATTGTTGCGCTGAGGAGCAACGGCAGGTCTTGATATAACCACCGCATTAATAGCTTGGCAGAATTCAGGTCTATTGTGGCTTTTTAAACTGTAAACAACACTGGACTCCTTCTTAAAAGGCTTCTTCTCGGTGCCTGATGAAGCACCCTTATGTATTTTACCGGATTTGATACCAGCCTCAATCTTTTCCCCGGTCATGATCAGCTCCGTAAACCCGGACGAAGAACTTCCAATCAGATGGTTGAAATACGAACCAGACAAGGTCCCCAGAAACATATCTACTAGTTCCCTATCAGCCAAGGGAGGTTGCACCCTACCAACAAGGTCCCTCCACTTCTGAGGGTAGTCTTTGAAACCTTCGCCCGCACCCATGGACATACCCTGAAGATGGGTACGCGTGGGAGTTAGGTCAGCATTGTGTTGGTACTGCTTGTAGAAAGTAGCAGCCAAGTCTTCCCAATTATGGATACTAGCTCCTTCCAGCTGATAAAACCATTCAAGCTGAGTCCCTGAGAGACTGTCTTGAAAGAAGTGGATCCGGAGATTCTTGTCAGCAGTGTACGACTGAATCTTCCTAACATACGAACAGAGGTGCAACTTTGGGCAAGAAACCCTGCCGTACTTAGAAAAGGCTGGTGCTTTGAATTTGTGGGGAATTACCACCCCAGATGACAGACCCAAGTCTCCAAAGTCCAGACCAGGCACTTTCTGAACTTCCATCGCGCTCAACCGGTCCTCCAGTTGCTTGTATCTATCCTCGGCCGGAGGATACTGGTCTTCGTCGAAGTCAGTCTCGTTGTCGGAAACCACAGGGCTAGGAGCTCTCCTTTCTTCCTAATTATCTCCACCTCCAGATGAGTGGGTCAAATCAACCTCTTCTCGCAAATCATTTACAAATCTGCGACCCATATTAAATAGGACCATCTTCTTCTTCTTCTTCTTCTTCTTCTCTTTCAAGATAAGGGTCTTCAGATCTTGCTGACCCTTAGCCAAACTCATGAACAATTCCTGGAACTGGGCGTTTTGAGCTTGCAGAGCCTTGATTGCTTGTTCAGTTGATGGTTCAGAAGACATGATGCTGAAATAAACAGTGAAGAAGATGAGAAAACCTGTAAGGGTACCTGTTATGAGGTGCATGGGAATGATATACGCATGATATGATTTCAAATACTTTAGGGATTCAAATTCGTAAACCAAAATGAAACACACTTTTATTAGATAAACTTTGAAATCAATTGTTCAACATATGCCTTTAAGACGTTACAAGAAAGAAAAACTGAAAAGTAAATCAAAACTAGAAATAATCAAAAAGACAATCAGTACTCCCATGGTCATTTCTTGTCGGTGCGGACATAGTCATTGAGGACCCGCTCGTTCTCCAGCTGCCTTGTCAACTTCTGAATCTTCTGCTCTTGCTCGTGATACTTTTCTCTATAAGTATCCCGCTCTTCTCTTAGCTGCATCCAGGACCTCTTCAATGACCCAATGTCAGTAGGCATGTAAGGGTGTAGGATGGTAGGAGGAACCCTCTCTTCATCAGCAACTTCAACAGTTATAGGTAAGACGGCTTCGTAGGGCATTCCCAGCTTCTGGGCACGTATTCGAACCCATCAGAGATATGGCTCCATCGGAAGAGAAGTATTTGCACCCATCTCGTGTGGATCAGACCTGTGTACTCTATCCCAAGCTCTTATGAACCTGTGGCGTTGCTCGTCACTATCCCCTTGGAAGTCAAAGACAATACTAGGCATTAGCAACTCATGAGGTCCTTCCCTTCTAGCTCACCCAAATTGACTTAAGGCCAAGCACGGGTTATAAGTGATCCCTCCATTGGTTCTTATCAGTGGAACATTGGGGTATTCCCCACAGCGATGAATAATAGCCACATCTTCCATGCCCTTGATAGTCCAAATGATGTCATTATGAGAGAGAGACATAATCCTGTAGGCCCAACCCATGCCTTCCATGTTCTTCAAAACTGATTTGGGGAGGTGAGAAATAAACCACCTCGCCAATAATGGAGCACAACACATAAGGGTTCCCCGCCTCCGAGAAGTACGATCATAAAGAGAATGAAGAATGTCACCCAAGAGAGTGGGCACAGGATTACCAAATATGAAGATCTTCACCACATTCACGTAGATGAAGGAATCCGAGTTAGGAAACAGCACCAAACCATATATGAGCAGAGCCAGAATGTCTTCAAATGCCTGGAAGTCTAGACTGTCCCAGAACTGATTAGATTTACCAACCAAGAATTTATTCAAGAAGCCCTTTGCTCCACTACGAGTTTCCCAATTAGACATTACCTCCACCTTTGTCAGATGGAGGGATGAAGCAATCTCTTCCGGCCTAAGAACTTTCTCCCAACCTGTGAACGGGGTCTACTCCAGAATAGAGATACCAAGCAGATCAGAGAACTCTTCCAAGGTAGGGACCAACTGGTAGTCCGGAAAAGTAAAGCAATGGTACAGTGGATCAAAGAACTGGACTAGGACACTCATCATTTGTTCATCCATCTTGGAGGTGACCAAACCAAGAAGGTGCCCATTGCTTCTGATGAAGGAGGTAGTATCTGGCATCATTGCAACCAATTCTTTAAGCAGAGTGGGAACCTGGACAAAGTTAATCCGTATGGTGTTTCAACGCATGGGTGCCATGACCTACAAAACAAATCAAAGATGAATCCCCTCTGTTCTTTAAAATGGGTTAGTCCAATGCAAGATGCATGCAATGTTTATGATGCATGATGTCATGATAGTAACACACCACAAGTATTCACAAATAGCAAACATGGTAAAGGCACACAAGTCACACAGAGAGCCCTTAGATTTCATGCTGGCAAGGAGTCTAGGTATTACCCTCTTTCAGTTTAATTGGTTTAAACCTGTCCTAATCACTGACTACCATCAATCGGTCATAATTCCAGTTTAGCAACCTTTTCTTGCAGCCAGAATCATCGCGAGAGTTTAGTCTCAATGAGTGTAGCATACTGCTACTATTCTATGGCCAAGTTGGTCAATTTAAAGGTTCTAAGGTCGGTTGGTGCTTAATGACCCCTTAGCAGACCCATATTCTCCTCGTTGCGCCACAAGGGATATCGCTACATACTAAAGTGCCACGCTAACGTAGCTACTGTTTCAATCGTATCGGTCTACGCCGTACAGTTCCCTCACAGTTTATTGCTACTTACCTAAAGGATATCCCCCATATCCGGGTTAGGATCTATAATAACTCTGATTCAACCCACAAAGATAAAGCATACAAGTTAAGCAATTGAAAACATTATGAACTATTTCTAAGGTACACCCCACTCATAAGTCCACAGCAGAGTCGCCAGTTCTGTGATACGGTGGGAAGAACTGATTGTTTTTTGGAATGCTAGTTTGTGTTTTGCGTTTTGTATTCGCAAAATGTCGCGGTAAGCAAGAGTCGCCACCGAATTTTATTTTATCTAACACGGAAAGGAAAAAAGCACAGAAAAATTCCTTTTTCAAGATATTTCTCGGGTTCGGGGGGTAGATTATAAAAAGGAAAGGTGTTAGCACCCTTTCTATCTGTGGTTATCCACGGGCTCTTAGGTACTTGCTCAATTGTTTTCAAAATATTGCTTTCTTTGTGCTTGTGGGTTTTAAAAAGTTTTTGTTTGAAAACTTTGATTTAACTCTTGCTTCTGTCCTCAAGAGTGTATGAAGTGTTTTTGAAAACTTTCTTTAAAAAGGAGTGTAAGTGTGAAAAAATTTTATTTTTGAAAGAGCAAGTATCTAAGAACCATCTACCTACTCAAAAAAGGAATCGTTCTATGCTAATGTCCTTTAGACAATGCTATCCTACTATAAATGAGTAGGTAGCACCGTCGTTGGAGTTTAAGGGTCAATTCGAATGCGGGACATACGGTTACTAAAGCAATGTTAGGACGCCTTAGCAGTAACCCTAATGTCTTAGATCATTTGTTTGAGGCAACAATATCCGAGGCAACCGTTTCGAGGCGACTACGATCTTTTAGACAAGAGAGCGACCTCTAAAACGACCTATACTCAATGACCGTGTACGAAGGCAACCAAGTGGGGTGTACCCTAAGAGTGCGCATGTGCGAGTGTGTCGTTTTCAGTTATTTTTATCTTTGTACATGTTAAGGGTGATCTAAGTTGATTTTAGGTTAAAGCATTCAGTCTTGTCATGCCATCCTATTATCAAACATCTAACAGTTATGAATTACGGAAATAAAATGCAGAATTTAAATTACAAGGCGTCGGGTATTTACATCGCCAAAGACAAACCCTTTAAAAATAAATAAAGCGATAAAAATAAATAAAAGTCCTATTTATTATTACAATCTGGAAGCAAGTACATTATTGGATAAAAATAAGCAACGCGTGTGAGAAATTAAATCAAGCGCAAATTTAATCGGACGCATGATTAGGGTTTTGACCCTTTTGATTAAAGAAAATATTTTTTTTTGTTTTTTATTTTAAGAAAGAAATTAAACCCTAAATTAATTACTAAATTGAATTAATAAATTAATTAATTAAAAAATAAATTCTTTTTGGGTTTTTGTTATTTTAAGAAAGAAAAATAAAATAATTAAGTTAGTAATTAAAACCTAATTAAATCTAATTTAATTTTAATTATTTACAAAAAATAGGTTAAAGTTATTCTAATTAAAAACCTAAATTAATTTAATTAGTGTTTATTAATACAAATAAAAATTTGATTGAATAATAATATTTTTGTGACTTTATTTTATAAAGAAAAGATTTTTTTTTGATTGGTTAGTAAATTAAATAAAAATAATAAAACAATTAAAATAAATAAACAAAGTAAATAAAAGAGGGAGTATAGGCCTGAAATTTATGGTGTGGATAGCAATCTGAAGGCCCATTAGAGTTGGCCTTGTTGGACTTCCTGGAATCTGGTGTGCACGCGTTGACCAATGCCTTGGTGGTCCTTCCATCCCCAACCATCAGATCTAGCCATTGGCCATCTGTCCCTTGGATGCACGAGGATGTATGGTGAGCTCCAAGCCAATATATGCACAGGAACACCTGAAAGGCAAAATTAATAAGAAAGTGGGGGACCTGGGATTCGAACCCAGGTCCTGTAGGATAATGCTTAGCTTGCCTTGCCACTACGCTGCTTTGTTTTGTTTGTTAGTAATATACAAATAAAACATAATATAATAAAAATAAGTCATATGCCAGCAAAACAAAAAGTGCGCGAAAATTCGTTGAATTGGCCAATCGGAGGAGGACACGATCGCATCCCTGTCCTTAGACCTGTAACAACATTACCTGCAGATTTGAATCCGCAGCAAAAAGTGCAGGCTCATGCTAAAAATATCTCGAGGCTAAATAAATCCATTCCAAGAACATGGTTGGATTCGTTATGGCCTCCTGATTACAGCCATGTTCTTCTTGAGTCCCAATTTTGCCTGAAACAGAAAACCCCAAAAATGCTTCCAAGAACCCTAGCTATGGCATTTTACATTACAAGTTAAATAAACAAAATTGAATGATGCACATAGCTCGGAAATGTTGTGAGGATTACAAATATGCAATTACTTTGGTCAAATGATGCCAGAATGATGAATTACGATTTCAAGAACAGGGGTGTTTATCGTGACACTTACAGCGCACTATGGGGTCTGAACAAGCTTGCTTTTGATCCAGCTAGATTGAGTGAACACCCAGGAAGCGATTGGGACAAGTCTTGGCTTCTGAAAATGCCTCTAGCTATGAATTCGATTCCAAGCTTTTTAGTGAATTTTTCAACTTTTGTCTTGCCTCTGCCTGCAGCTTCCAACCCTTGTTTCGATTGCTTTGGCTTGCTTATGTAGTGTGTAGTGTATAAGGGTAAGAATTATGAATCAAATCCTCTCATATCAATGTATACATATTTGATTTGACCTCCTCTTTAAAACCTTCCAAATTTGCGAAATTTCAATCTTTTTGCCCATGATTTGGTGTGATTCGAATTTGATGATGTTAAAGATTACAATCAAAGCTCGAAATATCCAAAAAATCTTGTGTTATCAAAGCATTGGATTTTATATGATTTTATTTGATTAAAAATGAATAAATTCAATAAAAAAATCAAATTAAATAATATAAATAAAATATGGGCTCATGGCTGAATCTAGGACACATGGGCAATGGTGCAAACTCAAATCAAGTGGAAAAGAATGGGCCCATTTGACAAAATTTGAAGTTTTAGGGATAGTTGACTTTTTGGCAATTTTGAAAACAAAAGTCCAACTTCAACAATGTATAACTTCTTCAATTTTGAACTTTTGGAAGTGTTCTTGGCCTTTTTAGAAAGCTTGAGATGTCCACTAACCAACCTTTTTGGTCTCATATCATTTTGATATTCCATGCTCAAGTTATAAGCTTTGGCAAAAAAGTTGTTTTTGTTGACTTTCAAAAATGACCTATAATGTCCAAATTTATAACTTCTTGTGAGTGCATTTTTTGAACTTGGGGTATGAAGATGGGTTGTAGGGAATTTCATCCTCTTAAAAATGAGCTTTGGATGGGTCATTTATCATAAATTATGAGAAAGTTATGCTTGGTCAAAGTTGAGTTGACTTTTCCTGCAAAACCCTAATTTAGCAACTTTTTGAGTCTTGATGAATTTTGAGAAATCCTTGATGAATCATGATCAACCCTTGATCAAATGATGAAATATCCTTCAAAATGATAATGTTGACAAGAAATCTTGAAGTTTGACTGTTTGTAGGCCACAGTTGACTTTTGCCCTAGCACAATCGATTTTTGGGCCCTTTGAGCAATTGACTGAGCAAACTTCCTCTGCAAGGCTTGAAACTTGAAATGGATGACCTTGAGAACATATTAGGACATTGTGGAGCACTTTAGGTCATTTTTATTCAAGGATATTGATGTAACACAAAACCCTAATTTGGGGTTGACTGCCTTAGGAGATAGCTTGTCTGACCAACTCTTGAGCAAGCTTGAGCCACTTGGAGATTTTTCTTGCAATGTTTTGAGGAATATGAGAGGGGAAATTTTGGGGTACAACAGGTAGGATCAAGGTCAGTGTTATATTGATACTGCTTATAAAAAGCAGCAGCCAAATCTTCCCAATTGCGGATATTTATTCCCTCCAACTGATAGAACCACTCAAGCTGAGTTTTGGACAAACTGTCTTTAAAGAAATGGACCCACAAGTTGCTATCAGCAGTGTGAGGCTGAATCTTCCTCATGTAAGAACGGAGATGAAGCTTGGGACAATAAACCCCATCAAACTTTGCAAATATCGTAACCTTGAACTTCTGTGGGGTGACAACCCCAGATACCAAACCCAGCTCTTCAAAATCCAGCCCTGGTACTCTTTGGACCTCCATTGCATTTAGACGGTCCTCTAACTGTTTGTACTTTTTGTCAGCCGGAGGATACTGCCCTTCATTATAATCAGTGTCAATATCAGATCCCCCTGGACTAGGGTCTTCCTCCCTTGTCTCACCCTCTTGATTATCTCCTTCTTTGGATGAAGAGGTCAGATCAACCATTTGCTTTAACGGTCCCTTGAATCTTCTTCCCAGCTTTACCACACCAGCAGTCTTCTTCGCCTTCTTCTTTCTATCTTTCAGAATAAGGGCCTTCAGATCTTCCTACCATTTAGCTGAAGCTACGAACATTTGCTGAAATTAGACATTTTGTGCCTGGAGATCCTTGATACTTTGTCCAAAAGCCATTATTGCTGAAATAAACAGCGAAGAAGATGAGAATCCTACTTTGAAACCTGTTTATGCAATGTCATGGATGATATGCGTATGCAATGATTTCAAGGATTCTTAAAGACTCAAATTTTCTTAAACAAAAGAAACACACGTTAATTGTATTAATAAGTTCGAATAGTTACAAAGAGTTCCCTTTAGGCTTACAATCAAACAAAATAAAACTTAAAGAAAAAAGAAAATTAGGTTTCTCATAAGCGCATCCTCTTTGGTGCAATGTAGGCGTTTATATTCCTATTTGCATGAAGTAGCCTAGTGAGTTCCAGGATTTTCTTCTTGCTGGCGTAGAATTGAGCTTCAAACGTATCCCGCTCATCCTTAAGTTGAACCCAGAATTTTTGTAACTCCTCATGATCAGTTGGCATGTCAGGATGAAGAACAAGATAAAGAGTGTCTCCTTCAGCAACCGGTTCCATAATCATAGGTAGGATGGCGGGGTAAGGCATCATAAGACTTTGAGCACGGGCTCATACCCATTTGAGATAAGGCTCAAGAGGGATGGAATTCTTGTGCCCCAATTTATTGCTATCAACTCTATGTACCATGCCACAAGCACGCATGAACCTTTTACGGTAACCCTAAGCATCATTCTCATAGTCGAAGGCGATTCCTTGGATAAGTGTATCATGGGATCATCACTTCTTGCATATCCAAACTATCGCAGTTCCAAACAAGGATTGTAAGTGATTCCTCCCCTAATGCCTAAGAGAGGGACATTAGGGAATTCTCTGCATCGATCAATGATGGTAACATTCTCTGAGGATCGAGGACACCAATGAGTAAGATTCATTAGCCTATTTGACCATCTCAAACCTTGTTCATTCTTCAAGACGGATCGGGGTAGGTGTGAAATAAACCACCTAGCCAAAAGTGGAGTGCAACACAGAAGGGTCCCTCTTTTCTTTATAGTGCGAGTATGCAGATAATGTAGGATATCTCCAAGCAGAGTAGGTACCGAATTGTGTGACAGGAAAACCTTAACCGCATTCACATCTATGAGATGGTCCGGATTAGGAAAAAGTACCAACCCATAGATGAGAAGGGATAACACCTCTTCAAAAGCTTGTAAGTCCAGGGTATCCCAAAAATGATGAGCTTTCTCAAACAAAAACTTAGCCAAAAAACCCTTGACACCTCTCCTGGTTTCCCAATTTTCTACTACATCAGACCATTGTAAGGACAGAGCTTTAGAAATATATTTAGGTTTAGGGTCTCTTTCAATACCATTGAAAGGTACCTTGTTAAGGATAGGAACCCCCAGTAACAGAGAAAACTCCTTTATAGTAGGCACTAACTGGTAATCCAGAAAAGTGAAGCAGTGATGTAGAGGGTCAAAGAATTGAAAGATCACTTTTAACATTTCTTCATCAAGGTTTGAGGTGACCAAGCTAAGAAGTCGACCATGTCTTTCAGTGAAGGGAGAGCTTATTCATGGAATATATGAATCGTATCTTTCATACTTATTTGGATCAGTTTGTAGTGGTGTTCATTGATGATATTTTGATTTACTCTAAGTCAAAAGAAGAGCATGTTGAACATTTAAGAGTAGTATTGAAGATTTTGAAAGAGAAGAAGTTGTATGCAATGCTGTCCAAGTGTGAATTCCGAATAAAAGAGGTTAGTTTTCTTGGTCATGTGATTTCAGGTAGTGGCATTGTTGTAGATCCATCGAAGGTTAATGTTGTGTTGCAATGGGAAACTCCAAAGTCAACTACTGAGATTAGAAGCTTCTTGGGATTAGCTGGTTATTATAGAAGGTTTATCGAAGGGTTTTCTAAGTTGTCACTTCGGTTGACTAAGTTGACTTGTAAAGGTAGAGCGTTTGTGTGGGATGTTCAGTGCCAAGAAAGTTTTACGGAATTGAAGAAGAGGTTGACGTCGGCTCCGATTTTGACGTTGCCTAATCCAGGAGAGCCTTTTGTGGTGTATTGTGATGCTTCTAATATGGGTTTAGGAGGTGTGCTTATGCAGAATGGTAAGGTAGTTGCTTATGTGTTAAGGCAGTTAAGGACTCATGAGAAGAACTATCCTACGCATGATTTAGAGCTTGCTGCAATTGTTTTTGCATTGAAGATTTGGAGGCATTATCTTTATGGTTCTAAATTTGAAGTGTTTAGTGACCATAAGAGCTTAAAGTATTTATTTGATCAGAAGGAGTTGAATATGAGGAAACGAATATGGTTGGAATTGTTAAAGAACTATGATTTCAATTTGAATTATCATCCATGAAAAGCAAATATGGTAGCTGATGCGTTTAGTCGAAAGACTTTACATATGTCAGCGATGATGATTAAAGAGTTGGAATTGATTGAGCAGTTCAGAGATATGAGATTAGTTTGCGAGGTTACTCCGCAGAGTGTTATGTTGGGTATGTTGAAGATTAATAATGAATTTTTAGACAGTATCAGAGAAGCTCAGAAGTTGGATGTGAAACTGGTAGATTTGATGGTTGGGATTGACCAGTCTAAGAATAATGATTTTAAGCTAGATGCGCAAGGTGTGTTGAGATTTCGTAATCGGATTTGTATTCCTGATGATGCTGAGATGAAGAAAGTGATACTTGAAGAGAGCCATAGAAGTAAGTTGAGTATTCATAGAGGAGCTACAAAGATGTATCAAGATTTGAAAGGTTTGTTTTGGTGGCCTGGGATGAAGAGTGATGTGGCTCGGTTTGTGTATGCATGTTTAACTTGCTAAAAGTCGAAAGTTGAACATCAGAAGCCTGCAGGATTGATGCAACCGTTGGAAGTTCCAGAATGGAAATGGGATAGCATTTCAATGGACTTTATGACAGGGTTGCCTAATACTTTAAGAGGACATGATTCGATTTGGGTGATTGTTGACAGGCTTACGAAGTCAGCTCATTTATTCCTATTAACATCAGTTTTCCTGTGCCGAAGTTGAATGAGATTTATATTAGTGTGATTGTGGAGCTGCATGGTGTTCCTTTGTGCATTGTGTCAGATAGAGATACAAGATTTACTTCTGGTTTTTGGAAGAGTTTGCAAGAAGCGTTGGGTTCTAAGTTGAGATTGAGTTCAGTGTATCATCCTTAGACAAATGGTCAGACTGAACGGACTATTCAATCGTTGGAAGATTTGTTGAGGGCATGTGTTCTTGAGTAGGGAGGTTCGTGGGATACTTAGCTTCCGTTGATAAAGTTCACGTATAATAACAGTTATCATTCCAGTATTGGGATGGCACCTTTTGAAGAGTTGTATGGTCGAAGATGTAGAACTCCTTTATGTTGGCATGAATCTGGTGAAAGTGTAGTACTTGGACCTGAACTTATTCGTGAGACTACCGAGAAGGTGAAGTTGATTCGAGAAAAGATGAAAGCTTCACAAAGTAGACAGAAGAGTTATCATGACAAGCGAAGGAAAGATTTAAAATTTCAAGCTGGTGATCATGTGTTTTTGAAAGTTACACCCGTGACTGGTGTTGGGCGAGTGTTGAAGTCTAAGAAGCCCACTTCTCGTTTTATTGGACCGTATCAGATTTCAGAGAGAGTGGGGAATTTTTCTTATAGAGTGGCTTTACCGCCTAATATTTCGAATTTGCATGATGTGTTTCATGTGTTGCAACTTCAGAAGTATATTTCAAATCCATCTCATGTGATTCATATGGACGATGTGCAAGTACGGGATAATCTTACAGTGGAGACGATGCCAGTACGGATCGCGGATCATGAAATAAAGACTTTGAGGGGTAAAGAGATTCCCTTGGTTAAAGTGGTTTGGCTAGGAGCTGTTGGTAAAAGCATGCCTTGGGAGTTGGATAGAAAGATGCGAGACTCATATCCTGAATTATTTGATTGAGGTAAATTTTTGAGGACGAAAATATTCTAAGTGGGGGAGAGTTGTAACGCCCGTAATTTAATTAATTATTTAATTAAATTATTTTTGGAATATTTGTAAAGTGGTGTTAAAATTAATTAGATTTAATTATTTTATTAAGTGGAGAAATAATATTAGAATTATAATATTATTTGGTGTGGGCTTGTTTTGAAGGAATAGAAGTAATAAGGGGGTGCATTGGTTTTAAGCCCAATAAGGAATAATAGAATAATAGGGTTATTTTATTGTTGTTGGAATAGAATAGAAAGAAGGGGTATTAGAAGAATAAGTATTGAGAAAGAACGTGCAAGCTGCTAGAGAAAGTGGAAAACGGAAAGAACGAGAATTCAACCGGAAATTATAGAGCGACCTTTAATCCAAGGTAAGGGTGGGGTTCTGACTCTATAATTGGATTTATGATAATTGGTATGTGGGGTTAGAGGTGATTGCTGTCTTGTTCTTGAATTGAAAATACATTATTGTTGTATGATGAGAATTGATGAATTTTAGATGAATATTGATGTCATGGTGTTGTTTGATTGATGTAGAATTATAAGGTAATTGTGGGTGATGAATTGTCATGATTATATTAAGGTTTAGGACTTTAGTTATGGAACCGTAGTGAGATGCAGGGAAGAAAATGCAGAATATTGCAGGGAAGAGAAAATGCAGAATTAGGCAAATTGATATCAGGCGCTACCGTTTTAGAAAAATGAATTAATTTGGAGATGGATTTAGTCGTACTGTTCTTAGTTAGGTTGATATCAGGATAAGAATTAAAATAGTAGGATTAATAAAAAGTAGCAGTTCTGATGTTAGAAGCTATGTTGGTTAGAATTTGCATTGAATTATTAGAAAGTAGAAGTTCTGATCGTAGAAGCAGTGTTAGTCAGAAGTTGGGTCGATCAAAAGTTACATTGGTCAGGATTTGGGCTAGTCAGAAGTTATGTTATCAGAAGTTGGGTTAGTTAGAAGTTAAGTTATCAGAAGTTGTATTGGTTAGAAGTTGAGTTGGCCAAAAGTTGTATGGGTCAGAAGTTGAGTTGGCTAGAAGTTGTATTGGTCAGAAGGTGAGTTGGTCAGAAGTTGTATTGGTCAAAAGTTGTGTTATTAGAAGTTGTGTTGGTTAGAAGTTGAGTTGGTCATAAGTTGAGTTGGTCAGAAGTTGTGCTGGCCTTTACGTTGTTTTCGTACAGAATGTGGAAGTTAGATGCTTAGAAGCTGTTGTTTGAACTATAACATTAGGATAGTGACGGTAATGACGTTAGAGTTACAAAATAGCGGTAGTGACTTACTGTGGACTTAATGTACAGCTGAGTTATTAGTGAGAAGTTATTCATGATGTTCTGTTGATGATTTATAATAAATAAATGATGTTTAATAAATTATTTTGATGATGTGAGATGTTGATGACGAGACGTTGAGATGCATTTGAGATGTTGTTATTTTGAGATGCTTTTGAGATGTTAATTGAGATGTTTTTAAGATGATTTGAGATGTTGTTAACTTGGGCGTTGTTATTACATTCATGGTTGTGTCGCATACATTGCATTTTTGAGATGGAGCTTATGCTCGTTGAGATGGCCTGTATTGGCGAATTTTGAGATGAAGGCTTATGCCTTATTGATGCCTCTATTAATTGGAAATTTTTTGAGATGGGAGTTCTGCTCCAATGGTACCACATGCATTTGCATAGTATTGAGTCGCATTATACGATTGCTTAAAGAAGTGTATCTTGATGTCGATGAATGTGTTTATACGTTGTAATTATTGTTGATTATGAGATGAGAAGTGGTGATGTATTTGATCTAATTTAATATATTAATTATCATGCGCTTTATTATATTGTTAGATGTCTCACCCCTTCTGTTTGAATGTTGCCCTTATGTTGGTAACGTGTAGGTAATCGAGAGTGAAGGTCGTATACCTTCAATAGTTTGAGTCGGTGTCATTGCTCTAATATGTAACACTCGGGGGGATGAACGCTTGCTGTTTTTGATTGTTGATTTTTAGTTGTGGAACTTTAAGTTGATTATTATTAATATGTGCTGTTTTGAAGTTGTTGTATTGATGGTAAACTTGTTATTGAGAATTCCACTGCGTATATGTTGAGTTATTTAATAAAAGATGTTATGATGGTTCATCCGATGTTTTTGAAAGTGTTATATATCCACGATGAATGCAATGAATTTTGATAGAAGAATTTGTGACATCCCGATTCGTTTGCATGATATGAATTTTATAACTCTGATTTATTTATATAATTTGCCGGGGTAGAATTGGGGTGTTATATAGAGCATATGAGGTCTTTGGAGTTCACCTATCTTGATGAAAATGGAAACCCTAATTTGAGACGCACTACCTTAGGAGAGAGTTTGTCTGGTCAACTCTTGGGCAAACTTGAGCAAATTGAGGATCTCTAGGAGTACGTATTGAGTAAAATGAGAGGGCAAATTTTGGAGTACAACACTGCCTCTTTGTATAAAACTGTCTGTTTATAGAAAAACTTTCCAAATTAATGCAATCAGTTTCAAATTCAAAACACTATTTATATTTTCTCTGTTTTTTTCTTCAAAAAACGTCCAATGGTTATATTGAACGAACATATGCATTTAAATATGATTACCATTTATGAATATATGCACGGAAACAGGATTAGCATTTGCGAGAGACTCTAGGATTTGGGATAACATTCAATGTTGACCATAAATTCCCACAGAGCAATTTCCTCCGATCTTTCTCCACAAGAAGATTATTTCCCCAGTGAAGTCACCACAGCCTATAAGGTTTATTTTTGCAACTGAGCTTATTTCTCAAACATTGAAAAATTCCTTGACAAGATTCTCTTCTCCAACCAGATGACATTAATTGTTGTCCTCCCCGGAAGGGTCAATACTCATATCTGAGACCTGGACAAATAGCTAATCAGAAGAATTTAGTCTCTTTCATCTCCAGTCAAAATACAAATCTTACAAAGAACGATGAATGACCGACTCTCCTTGTATGCTTTTATCCCCAAGCAAAAGTCGAAGATCCTCAGCGAAGTGTTATCAAACGGAAAGAATAAATCCGCAGTAGAGGCATTCTAAACAAATTGAAGAAGTACTATCTTCATCCCCAACAACAATCAGGGATTTATTTTCCCTAGTAGACATTACTATACAAGGCTACTTATATGCTCCAATAATGCATTGCATCTATACATCATTTAAAAAATATCATAACATATGCATACAAAATGCATATAACATTATCATTTGTTTTGAGAGCATCTTTACATAATGCATTACATGCATCATGACATTGCATAGAACTAACTTATCCTTTTCAGGTTAAGTTCACAAACAGACAATACTACCATTTTATTAGACAGGTTATGGACCAATTCCCGAAACAAAATAGAACGACTATCTATATGACTAAGTGATTCCCTTCAGGGATCAAATCCCGAAAAGCATTTCCCCTAGAGAATGAGTTTCAGAGAGCAATTCCTTCAGAAGATTTCTAAAACGCATTTCCCTTTCAGCACTTCATTCTAAAAAGCATTTCCTTCAGAAGTTTATTATGAAAAGCACTTCCTTCAGCGCTTCATTCTGAAAAGACTTTCCCCTTCAGAGACGAAATCCTAAAAATCATTTCCCCCAGAGACCGAGTTCTAGCAAGCATTTCCTTCAGAGGAGTTCTGAAACGCATTTCCCCTTCAACACTTCATTCTGAGAAGCATTTCCTTCAGAAGTTTATTCTGAAAAGCATCTCCTTTAGCGCTTCATTCTGAAAAACATTTCCCCTTCAGAGGAAGAATCATGAAAAGCATTCCCCCTAGAGACCTAGTTTTGGCGAGCATTTCCTTCAGAGACGTTCTAAAATGCATTTCCCATTCAGCATTTCATTCTGAAAAGAATTTCCTTTAGGAGTTTATTCTAAAAAGCATCTCCTTTGGCGCTTCGTTCTGAAAAGAATTTCCCCTTTAGAGACGGAATCCTGAAAAGCTTTCTTCAGATACAGTCAAATGTAGACTCATTCTAATACCCTTATCAAATGTTTCTTTGGATGGCATCTATAAGCCCATCTCCGACGACACTCTATCACCTCTCTAAATGGCATCTTTAGGCCCATTTAAGCAATACAATCAACCAACAACATTACTTCGTGCACCGGCGAGTGCAGATTTTTGGGCACTTAAGTGTTCAATTCTCTTTCACCTTCAAATCCCGAATGGCAAGCATGCCAATCTAACTCTTTAGGTTTAAGAAAATTGAACAAGGGGAAGCTATTATACCCCAAAATTTTCCCTTCCATTTTTCAAGACAAGTTGATTCAAGATACCTCCTCATGCTCTTATGATTCTCAATTACTCAAGATTACTCAAGAATTGATCAGATGAATCCTCCTTCTAAAGCGATGGCCTACAACTAGGGTTTTGGTATTCTCATGGAAAATGGGACTTTTTATGTCTCAGATGAATTTCATGGTTCCTCATATGCTTCAAAGAATCCTCATGTCAAGTTTCAAGCCTCACATCACAAATTTGCTCAGTCCATTGCTCAGATAAGTGAAAATCAACTATATTGGACAAAAGTCAATTGTGGTAAACTTACAATCAAACTTCAAGATTCTTGGATTTTGAAGTCACATTCATCATTTGATAAAGAGTTGATCATGATTCATCAATAAAATTCAAAGATTCATCAAAAGTCAAAAGTTTCTAAATTAGGGTTTTCTCTAATTGAAGTCAACTGAACTTTGACCAAGCATAACTTTCACATGCTTCATCATAAAATTATAAACCAAAGCTTTTTTTGATGGAAAGTCAGTTCTCTACAATATTGTCTCTCTAAGCTCAAGGCCAAAAAATGCTTCATTTGAGAGATATGGGCCAAAAAATTACAGGTCACTTTAAAAGTCAACAAAAAGACACTTTTTGTCAAAGTAACTTATATAAGGATAAAGTCTTCAAATGGAAAAATAATCAACATAAGAGTTATAGGGGACATATCGAACTTTCTAAAAAGTCCAAGATCATTTTCATATGATAAAACTTGAGCATGTTATGAGTTACACAAATTAGGTAATTTTGTGAAATTGCATGAAACCTCAATTGAACAATTTTTGAATTTTGGACAAATGGGCCAAATTTTTGAAGTTCAAACATATTCATGACATATTAGGGGACCCCCAAAACCATTCTTATATTTTTTATGATTTTTATTTCTTTTATTTGAATTTTTATTTATTTAAATTCAAAATTAAACCAAATAAATATCAAAAGGAGGTGTGAGGCATAAATGGCTTTTGTTTTAAATCATTTGCAGGCCCAAGATTGCATGAGAAACTGTGTGAAGCTTATTTTCAAAACAAATCTTCATGTTTTGTCTTATTCAAAGTTATTTTCAAACAAGAATCAAAGATTGTTTTACACAAAGTCCAAGCCCATTCTTCTTGACTTAATCTCTCCTATATATATGCTCATCAACTTTAGACAAAGGACACGAAAAACTTGCCTTAAGAACACTCCCTAAAAATCTTAAATTTTGTTAAACTAGGGCAAACTTGTAATCCTAGTTCCAGCCATGTTCAAGGGAAAACAACCATTCAAATTGATTCCAGGGACATTAGAGAGTAAGTTGGGATCATTCTTGATGATCAAAATTTCCTGAAATATGTCTTACATGCATCACTGTTTTCCTTATTTTTAAGAATTTTGTGTTTTAATTTCTATGATGTTTGATTGAAACTAATCATGCTAATGTGTTCTTGAGATGCAATAGAACATGCATGAACCATCGCATGAGTCCCATGATGCTATAATCATGCATCACCATGTTTATGTCGTTTTGGATTATTTTGATTATATCTCACTGTGTAGGACGTTTTAGCCAAAACTAATGCCACCAATGAATTCACAACCCTTAAATTAGGGGGGTAGGGACTTTCTTGATCACTAACATGCTTTATTTCGCAGGTTGAGAAAATGTGCTGACTGAAGAAGACGACCGGAGCTAGGGCTCCGGTGCTTCTCCGGTCCATCTATTTTGTTTATAATATATTTATTTTGTTTGGTTGTATTAACGAATGAAACAACCACCCCAGTGATAAGAACATGCGTTAAGGCTTTATTATACAAGGACGTGGGTTTGATCCCTCCCTTTTGCATCTTTTTTGTTATTTTCATTATTTCTGCAAGTTTCATATATTATGCACTGTGCCTATTCTCTATCACCAACCAGCGCTTGGCCTGCTCGCAAGTTGTGCAACTATGAAGCCAGAGGGCGTGGGTTCAACACCCACCCCATGCATTTTTTCCTTATTTTGGTTTTCACCTTATTTTCATTGGTTTTCCTTCCTTTAACCCTAATTTATTTTAATTAACTTCAAAAAATAACCCTTTTTTTACCCTAATTAATTAGTTTTAGGTTTTTTAATTAATATTTAATTCTTTTGTTTTAATTAATTAATTAACCATTATTTCTTAAATAATAAAATTAATTAGAATTTAGGTTTTTTTTTACTAAAATTAATTAGACTTAGGTTTTTTAATTAACATCAAACTAATTTCATAAAAAAATCACATTCAAACATTTTTCAACATTTTATTTATTTGTTTTGCATTTAAATTCTTAGAGAAATTGTATAGGTCGCAAGACTTTTTCTTGTAATAGTTTAGATTTATCTTTCGACACTTTTTCTATTATGTAACTGTTACGGGTTGTAATAGTCTAGGGTTTAATTTCCACACATTACTTTCCCGCATTCTTTATGTAACTGCCCAAAGCCTTGTAATAGCGTGGAATTTACTTTCCGCACCTTTACTTTTTCTGTATATATTCAATTGCTAGTAAGTAGGCATGTATGGTAAGATATAAAAACAATCATTAGAAAAACCCTAATACAAGATAAATAAATGAACTGAACACACTTTGCACACTTTGCACCTCTAGGGTAACCTCTCTTTGTTTCCTTCGGAAACTTGGTCATGTCCCTCAAAAGTGGGGATACTTTAGTAAAGTTTCTTCGAATAAAGATCATAGTCCCTCGATGACCCTTTGACGTTGCCTACGTAAAATGATCTAGTCCCTCCGATACAAATTGCTAAAATATTCTTACATGTTGCCTTCAATGACCATACGGTGACCCTTCGCCTATCCCTTTACATCCAATAGATAGGGCTACCTACCAACTAATAGTATGGATAGTACTATCTATAAAGGAGAAGAAAAATAATAAGAAAGACTTTAGTGGGTAAGAAACTCCTAATTTCTTGGTCACAAACTTTTCTCACAAACAATACATTTTTCACACTACTTTTCAAATAAATATTCTCAAAAACACTTTGTACGTATTCTTGAGGACTGATACAAGAATCATTACAAATTTAGCCTTACATTGACTTTTCAAAATACTTTCAAACAAATCAAACACACACAAATAAAGATTTTCAAAAGTGAGCTAGCGATTAAGAGCTTATAGATAACTACTGATGAAAAGGGTGCTAACACCTTCCCTTTTCATTACTTACCCCCCGAACTCAAAATCTATCAAAGGTATTTCCTATTCTTTTCACCTTTTCGTATTTGATAAAAGAAAAGTCAGTGGAGACTCTAGCTATCCGCACATTTTAGATAAAACCAAAAAAGTCAGTTTTCCCACCGTATTACACATGCCATCTATCAGAAGTAGAACCTGTTTGTTAAGTACTCAACAATAACAAATATTAGTATAAAAAAGTTATTCATACAATGATACTCATTTGTTATCATCAAAACTCAGATAATATTGCAGAACCAAACCTGGTTCTTATAATCTCCCCAATTTTGATGATGACAAAACTATGTATTTTGATGACACAATTTTGTACATATAATCATAACCAGTGAAATTAAAAAGGTAAGAAATACTTATCCTTTTTATGATACTCCCCCTGAGTCAATAACTTGATGAAGATCAAATATCCTGACTCTGAACCATTTGAGTAAAACTCCCCCTTGTTCCAATAGACCAGATATCGAGATGTTAAGAGTCTTTACTTATGGAACTTCAGACAGTCTTCAACTTCTCATTTTCTCTATTCTTCTGGAAGTATATGCTTCTATTTTTTATTTTTATATTCTGAATATCATATTCTCAGACATTTTACATCTTCTGAATATTATGATACCAAAATCAAGATAACTTTAACTTTTAGAAATTTCTCTTCTGAATAGTATTTGATCTATCTGATTCTTGAACATATGTTTATAGAGTATACATCTTCGAATATAACTATCTGTCTTTAGAGCATTAAACATATTTCTTTCATTTTGACCTGTCTTAGAATTCCTAGTGAACTTGTTCAGAGTTCCTTGGTTAACTAACAACAGACAACCACACGTTAGTGGTAAATGAATATCATTTTATATTATGATGAGTTTTTTTATCATTTCTATTATGTTCATCAAAACCATTATATGTATCCCCCTTTTGACATCATCAAAAAGATAAATGTGTGGAAAAACATAAAAGATTAAAAAGATTAAGATAATATGTCAATTAATCTTCGGGATAATTTATCAAAAAACAACAGATGCAAATAAAGAAACTAAACGAGTGTCCTAGAGCCTAGGTTCCAGAAGTTGTAGGAGCAAATGATGAAGGTTCATAAATTTTTGCCAAAATAATCTTGAGAATAGTTTGAATAGATTCATTGACCTTGTCCTGAGCTTTGAAATGTTCTCTGAACATTTTCTGTTCTTCCTTTATTTCATCAATGGTTGTTTTCAGGTTGCAGGCAGACTCAGAGTTAGATTCCTTTAGAGCTTGTTGCTTACCTTTTTCTTCAGCAGCCTTTGCAGCTTTTGCATCCAATATGGCTTCCTCTACAACTTTTGCATCTTCTTCTGCTTTTAGTCTTGCTGCTTCAGCTTCAGCAAGGCGAGCTTTTACTTCAGCTTCTCTTTGCTTAGCAGCAATTAGTTCAACATATCTATCTCTTTATATTGCTTATTTTCTTCCATTTACCATTTGATCATCCCCAATTCTGGATGCTTCAGCAAAAGAATTCATTAGCTCAACCTCAGAAGACATCCACTTTTGAAACTTCTTCCAAGAATCATCCATGTCTTGAGGCCCAGTGCTTGTACTTTCCTCTGTCCTTAGCTTTGCAACTCTTTTCATAGCCTTAGTTCTAAAAAAATTTAATTCATTCATCCAAGTTTTTAGGAGAAGGTTTTTCATAAACAACCAAGGCTAGGTTGGACTCCAGATGGTTTGGTTCATAAGTTTGTTCATAAGGATTTTTTGGTAAAGTTTGTTCAGTAATATTGAAAAGTTTTGAACAAGTGAAAGGTTCGGTTGAAGAAATTTCAATAGCTTCCTGATTATCAGAGATTATTCTTTCTTATATTTCGAGAATAGAGGGAGAAGTTGGATCAATATGAATGATGGGTTAGTCATGAAGAGTGGTTTCTTTGTTTAAGTAGTCAAAATGAAGATTGGTATTGAAAGTTGAAAGGTGAGAGTCTTATGGAAGTAATTGAGATGAGGTTTATGGAGAAATAAAAGTATGTATTGGTTCAGATGGAATGAAGGTAGTGAAAGATGGAATAGGATTTGAAGAAATAACTTATGTGGTGGTGGATTTAGAAATGATTGTCGTTGATGATGGAAAAGACTCATTTGAAGTTACAGGAATTCTGTTGCAATGGTATTGGAAACAATTGGAATATTTACAACTGTAACAGAAACATAAGTGGTAATGGTGGATGATGGAGAAAAATGATGTTTGTGTGATGGTGGTTGAAATGGATGAGACTGCATCAATAATTTTAGAAATATATAATGAAACAGGTACATAAGTATCAATAGAAGACTTACTAGTTGTTACAGCAATTTCATTTCCCAGAATGGCATCTTTCAGAAATCCAAATTTCTTTTTCTTTTTCTTCTTTGGTTTAAAAGCATCTGAGTTTCTCTTCATTTTACCAACAAAACAGTCAACACCTTCAGCAGAAAAATATGAGTAATTAAAGTTTGACAGATCATGTCCTTCTTGTTGAATCCTTAGAATGTATGCAGCCATGCTAGATACTGGATCATGTTTGGAGAACAGAGGATAGCCCCTCACATGAATTTTTTTGTGGTGATAATTCTTAGATGGTTTAATCAGAGGTTTGCCCTTGATTTCTTCAATCAACCTCATGTTCTTCAAGGTTTTCCCATTAAAAGAATCTCATATGCTTGGAGTCAGATCCTCTTTATAGTTGGCTTCCTCAATCAAAAACTTTACCAAGCCATTTTCAACAAAAATATCAGTTAGAAGTCGTCCACAAGGAATATTGAGAGATGCCTTTTTGTTGGGAAGTGCGGTGGTTTTGGACTTTCTAATAGAATCCCTCAGATAATTAAACAAAATGAAAGGACGATTAATCCTTTGTTTTAACAGCAGAAAGTACAACATGAACTTCTGATTGATGTTGAAACAATCAGAGGAACTTGAAGGTGGTCTAGGGTTTATGCATCCCAAAATAATCTTATGCAATACTCTTAGATTATCATGAAGAACCTTGCTTTTGTACTTGGTTTTCTTTGCAGATAAATTCGTAAACAGTAGTTGATCTAGAGATTTATTTGCAGCCTTTGATTTATTGTCCAATCCATACACACATTTTTCTTTCAAGAACGTCAATCCTACCAGTTTCGTAATGGACTCTTCAGTGATGATGATTCTTTGTCCAATAACATTCGAAACAATATGAATGATATTACAATAAGAATTTTTCCAAAAAGCTATCACTAGTGCCTCATAGACAGGACCATGAAGCCTTTGGAAATAGTTTTGCCAGCCTTGAGCCTTTAATTCTTCTTTTAAGTCACACCCATTTGCAGCAAGGTTGTCAAAATCAACCATTAATTCCTGAAGAACAATCAACTTTGTTGGTTTTAAGTTGCAATGAACTTGAGAACTTTCATGTTTAATTTTATTGTCATCAATAGGATTTGCAGAGGATGAAGAAACCTTAGTTGATGAAGATGGAGCGATGGTTGATGAAGACGAAAATGTTGAAGATGATGAAACCATTGTTGAAGATGAAAATGTTATAGTTGACGATGTTGTGACAGATAAATTTAGGGCTTGTTCCAGTTCACTAGAAAACTTAACATCTTCTTCTTGAGCGGGAGTCATCATTATTGAAAGTGGATGGAGATGTAGAAGACGGTTGTAGATGAACTTTTGAACAGGATGAAAAACTCCAAGAGTGACGAGGAACATTTGAGATAAAAAGGGTTTTAGGGTTTCTAATAAGTGTGGGGAGTAACATGTGGGTGTGTGTTTTTAAAAAGGAATAGAAAATTTAATGGGGGTAATTAATAAAAGTAATCATTGATAGATCAATTCAAGAAATTACACGTTGTTCATGATCTAGCTTAGGTAACGTGTGATGATTAATAAGAATCGAGGATTACACACATTAACCAGTTTTTATAACTAAGTGACACGATCAATATACTCAGGGTCTGAATAACCAAATGGTTTCATCTGATCAGAGATATTTCTAACTGAAACATCCTCTAATAACTGAGCTTAAAATAATTAGCATAAGTAGAGAGAAGGAGATAAATGATATTATCCTATTCTTGAAGATCTTGAATTTGTCTTTAACTTTAGATTTCTCTTAAATAAAGCTTATGATTAACTTCTTTCTTCTTATCCTTTCTTCAGAGCGGTCTTTCAGAGGTTATGAATTATATTCATATTGACTCCTCTTATTCTCAGTTTTCTATTTTGAGAAGAAAAACCTTCTTCTGACTTATGATCTAATCTGAGAGCTAGGATTAGTCTTCTCTTTTGATGATTTCTTAAATCTTCTATTTAGAATTATCCGTCTGATTTTTTGAGAGAAATATTCCTTAGTATCTTCAGAAATTGTTCCAATACAAGTATTATCAAACTCTGAATAGTTTGAATGACAATCTTGTTCTTGCAATGCTGAGCTAACTTGTTTAGAGTTAGTATTTGATCATACTTCTCATGAATCAATGAGCGTTCTTTCCTCAAAAATGTCTGGTCCTTTGCAAAGCCTCTTTCGACAGAACCAATGATTAGATCTTCAAAAGATCTTTTGTCTACGTGAATAAACATATTTATCATGAGGTACTTTTGTATCATAAGACGACGATCTTTCTTCTTTTGAAAAGATTCCTAATGAGACCTTATAAGAAATTCAAGGGTGGACTAATACATTTCTTTAAAACATATCATACTTCTCAAGGAACTTAATCAAAAGCATTCAACAGCTATAACTTCTTATTTGATGAATCTTTTCTGTTGGCTTGTTCTTCAATTTTCTGGTTTTAGACAGTAGATGAAAATTGAATAACTATCACCTTAGAGTATTTCTTCACATAGCATATGGATCTTTATCTGACATTTTAGGTGTTTGATATCCATCAATAACAACACTGGGCTCTGATACCAATTGAAGGTGTGAAGAAAACATAAGAAAGGGGGGAGGGGTGAATTGGGTTTTCCTTTCTTTTAAAACTTTCGCTTCTAAGCATTATTCGTTGAACAATGATTCTAATTGTTACTTCTAAGTAATTCTTCTAATTAAGTTCAGAAGAAATAAACTCTAAAGCATAAGCAAAAGTAAAGAACACGCGATATATCCTAGTTCACTCGAGAAACCCCCAAGCTAGTTCAGTCAACCCTTCTAAGGTGATTTCTCCTTGATCTCAAGGACTTAATCCACTATAATTAATATGATTACAATCACATGGGCAACCTCCGGTGACTAACATCTAATTTCGTGTTCGACGATCCAGTTTAGATATAATGTTCATTAACCCAATAGAATCTGATTCACTAGAATCTCCTACCAGGATTTCCTTCCTATGATATCCGTAAGTAATATCAGAAGGCTGGCCGTCACTCAGCCCCCTTTGAGATAAGGCTACCATTGACCCAATAGAATCCACTACCAGGATTTCATCTATGATGGCCGCAACCAAAGTCTTCTTGAAAATTCTGACTCAACTGAGTTTCTCAAGGAACCATAAAAACAATTGTTTTATTTACATTTGTTTACAATGATAATGCTTCTACAGAAACTGGATATAAACAAAATTAAGTACATCAGAAGAACCTAATACATACTAAAAATATTAAATTTTATTGCAGCTTCAATCTGTGGTCTTCTTTTCTTCAAGTAGCTTCTTCACGGACAACATCCCAAAACACTTGAATTGCTGAAGTCTTCTTCTTCATAAGCTTTTGAAATATTTGTTGATCTTTATGTAGTTAAGAGAAGAACTTCTTCGTCTTGATTCACTTTAGAACATTCTGGACAACATCCCTTGTTCTACTTTCTTCAAGGATCACTTTAGAGCACAAGATTTATGTTGTGGATTTGTAACTGGAGCTTTCATGATCATCTTTGTTACCTTCTGCATCTTAGTAAGCTTTGTGAAACATAAATTAAGTACATTTTGAATCTATGATTTCATTGTAATCAGTATCAATATGATTGGAGAATTATTTTGATAACATTTGTTCTGGTTGTAGTTATAGTGGTTGATATATTTTTGGTTGTGTTCAAATAAGGACATCTTTCCTTTTTTTTGATATTGAACATCAACAACTTGCGACTTGCAACTTGTAGCTTTTAGCAAATAGATAACCAACATACAATAAGCTCATCAACATATTTAAACATACGATTCTTTTCTTATATAGCCAAGCAAAATAGAGTCATTGGCTATTTGAAAAAGAGTCGTTACAAATAATACTGCTACGTTCTTATCTCTTCCACACTTTAAGTTAGTGGAGAGGTAGTTGCATAAAGCTTTTTCGTATATTGTACTATTGTACCATGTTACGTTACATTGTTTCCTTCACCACTTCAGAGGCTTCTGCAAGCATGAGGTTAGAAGCGGGAACATATCATAAGATCTTCATAACTTCAAGTTTAGAGTCTTTAGAACTACGTCTTCAGAGTCTTCAACACTTGTTCGTGAGAACCCTTTATAGCGAACGTTTGGATCAGAAGAGCTTCAGGTCTTCAGAGTCTTAAGAGTTATGTCTTTAGAGTCTTCAGAACTTGGTCTTGAGAACTTTTTCTAGATAACTCTGGACCTCTAGAACTTCAAGTCTTTGGAATATTTAAACATTATGTCTTTAGAATCTTTAGCACTTGGTTCTTGAAGAATCCTTGTCTTTTGAACCTTGTTATTAGAAACATAAAATCATCAGCATCTGGACTTCAGTTAGAAACGTTGTCTTCAGATCTTTTAACTTTGTCTTCTTTGAAACAAGTTTTCTTTTAGAAACTAAGTTTTTAGCATATGGAGTTTAGTAGAAACTTTGTCTTCAGATCTTCTAACTTTGTTTCTTTAGAACACATTGTCTTTTAGAAATGTGAGTCTTCAATATATGGACTTAAGTGATAACTTTTATCTTCAGATCTTCTGAGTGATTCCTTAGAAGATGTTGTCTTTAGAAGCTTGAGTCTTCAGCATTTGGACGTAAGTAACAACTTTTGTCTTCAGATCTTCTGACTGTTTTCTTTAGACAAATATCAGGGCTTACACTTTAGAACCTTATGGAGTGTTTTACTACTGTTCAACATAACTTGTGTAGCGTAGAAGCAGAACGAATTCCCTTCTGATGTCTTGGCCAGGCCATCCATCAGAAGTAGAACCTGTTTGTTCAGAACTCAACAATAACAAAAATTAGTACAACAAACTTGTTCACACAATGATACTCATTTGTTATCATCAAAACTCAGCGATAATATTGCAGAACCAAGCTTTGTTCTTACACTCACATGATGATAAATACTCAAACGAAGGTTAGAGCAAATGTATAAATTTCAAGAAACAGGGTAATTTAAGCAACATTAGAGATATCAATAATCCCCAATTCGCCACGAATGTTGAAAAATGGTTCGATTGCAAGAGGTTTTTTAAAAAATATTAGTAAGTTGATCTTTACTGTGAACATGCTTAAATACAACATCTCCTTTTTCAACATGATCGCAAAGGAAGTGAGGGCGTATCTCAATATATTTAGTGCAATAATGTAGTACCAAATTCTTGGTTATATTAATTGCACTATTGTTGTCGCACATTGTTGTACCCCAAAATTTGCCCTCCCATATTCTCCAAGATTTATCCAGAATCATCTTCAAATGGTTCAAGATTTATCAAAGGCTGCACAATTCAAACCACCTCCTAAGCCAGTCAAAATTAGGGTTTTTGTTCTCTCAAAGAATTTGAGGTTTTCAATGGCTCAATCAAGTCCCATAGGTCTATATACATTGTCAAGCATCTATATACCAAGTTTCAAGACTCACAGTGTCAAATTCCACAGTCAAAAGCCCTATTTGTTCTATAGTCAACTGCAGGGGTAAAATGGTCATTTGGCAGTCAAAAGTCAGAATTTTTGGTCAACATATTATTTTGAGTTCACAATCATCATTTGATCAAGTCTTGATCATGATTCCACAAGCATGGCTCAAAAATCATCAAGATGCCAAAAGTTACTATTTTTGGATAGTAGAAAAGTCAATTGTATCTTGACCAGGGCATAACTTTTTCATGGTTCATCATAAAAATCCCATCCAATGCTCATTTTGAAGGGGATGACATTACCTACAACTCATATTCACATTCCAAGTCCAAGAAATGCTCTCACAAAAAGTTATCAATTTCTACATTATAGGTCAAATTCAAAAGTCAACAAAAATGCACTTTAAGTCAAAGACCATAACTTGAGATTGGTAAATCCAAATGACATGGGACCAAAGGCATTGGTTATAGGACTTCAAGACCTTTCCAAAATGTCCAAGAACATGTTCATATGATCAAAATTGAGCAAGATATGCATTCGAGAAGTTGGGAAATTTTTGTGAATTTGCAAAAGTCAACTTTGCTCAAAACACTTTGTTTTTGCTAATGGACCTCAAATTTCTTCTTGAATCTTTATCCAAGGCCTATGCACGACCCATCAAGCTTAAATTGATTTATTTTCTTATTTTTATTAATTAATTGGATTGTTAATTGATTTTAATTCATTTAATTAATTTAAAATGTAGGAAAATATCAAGACATGGTTTTTCAATCTTTTCATGAAGCAAATATGACCAATATGTGCTGGCAAATTCGTGTGCACATCAAGGAGACAAGAATCTCCAAGTTTGGAAATTTTTTCCAATCAAAAAGATTGAAAATTATTTGATTTCCAATCAAATATTGAAACCATAATTCCATGGATTTTTGCCCAAGGATTTGACCTAGTTCCACTCTACTATATATGCACAAGCTAAACCTAATGCCATGGAGGGATTCCCAGAAGCGTGTAGCAATCAAAAACAAGCATTAAAGCTACAGGAATCACCCAGAACAGGCTCACGGTTTGGTGATTTTTTTCTATAATCGTAACTCATTATTCATGCATCATTAACGTGATTTTTTTGTGTGCTTTACATTGCTAGAACTCAGGCAAAGCTTTTGGCATAGGTTAATTGGACTGAAACGCCTTGAATCACAAATCACCATGAATGAATCTTAGGGTTTCCAAGCTTCCAAATTGGGGCTTTATTATCCAAGAAAAATCAGAACCCCTAATGCACATGACTGAACTCGTGAGAATCATACGAATTCAAAGGACATATCGCACCATATTTATATAGCCTAGGGAGCTAATCGCTATTATTCCTTATTCTATATTGTGGGGTTAAAAAAGCCCGCTATCTCTTTGTCTTTTTTACAGGTAAATGAAGAAGACGATGAGCTGGTGATGTGTTATTGGTTCATTCAAATATCATAGCGCGCGTGTTTGTTTCCAGCATAATGGTTGATTTTATATATTATAATTGATCATTATCATATTAACAAAGGCGTTCAGCTGGCGTAGTGGAAGATGAGCTGTCTGGTAACCATTGGGACCTGGGTTCGATTCCCAGGTCCCCCAAACCTTGGTTTCTATTTTTTCTAACATGATTACATGCAGCGTTCCAGAAAGAGTCCATCATGCACCTCAAGCAATCAAGCGCCAAGTGGCCACATGCTTAAATCCAATGGCCAGGAGATGATAACCATCATGATCCTCAGTCAACGCTTGCATAGCTGATTCCAAAGGTCAACGTGGCTGATTGGCTTAATGGGCCACCAATTTCCAGAACACACCTCCATCAGGGCCCAACACCCCCCTGGTTCTTTCATAATTTTCTTTTTGTTTTCTTTTTCTTTTTATTTGCTTTTACTAATTATTATTATTAACTATTATTATTATTTAATTACCTCATAAACTAATATTTTTTATAATAAATTCAGAATTAGAAAATGTAAATATTTTTATTATTTTTATTATGTATTAATTTCATTATTAATTATTATTTTGTAAATAAATGCTAACAAAATTGATTTAGTCTTTTAATTAGGTTAACTTTGACTTTTTTTCATAATAAATAAATAAATTAGAATTAGGTTTTACTAACTTTTGACTTTATTTTATTTTATACTTTATTCTCATTAAAACATTAAAAAACTAAAAAATACTTTTTTTTCTTGTAATTAATTAATTAATTAGTTTTAGGGTTAATATTTAATTTAATTGCAAAAGGGACTAAAATGCCATTCATTTCTCAAAAGGGGTCAAAACCCTAAGGACGTCCCGATTCAATTTCTTTCGCGCATTATTATTATTTTGATTATATTTATGTATCTTCTCCGAGAATGTAATAGATAATTAGGACTTTTATCGCTTTATTTTACTTTCCGCATTTTAATTTCAAGGGTTGTTTTTGGCGATGTAAATACCCGACGCCTTGTAATAGTTTAGATTTAATTTCCGCAATTTAAATTCCGCAACTATTAACTGCTAGATGTATGAATAATAGGCTATGCATGACAAGATCTTCTCTTAAATTAAAATCAATCGTAGCTCACCACAACATGTACAAAGATAACATAAACTGAAACTTGACACACTCGCACATCCCACTCTTAGGGTACGCCTCACTTGGTTGCCTCGACGTGGTCATCAAGTATAGGGTGTTTTAGAGGTCGCCCTCCTTTCTAAAGATCCAGTTGCCTCGAAACAGTTGCCTCGGATAAAAAGGATCTAGGACATTATGGTCACCGCTAAGGCGTCCTACTATTGCTTTGGTGACCACACATGTCCCTATAATCGAATTGACCCGAATAACTCCAACGACGGTGCTACCTACTTCTCAATAGTGGGATAATACTTTCTAAAGGACTCTTACACAGCTTAATTCCTTAGAGTAGGTAGATTTCTCCTGGGTACTTGCTCTTTCAAAAAAACAAAAACAACTTTTCGCACCTACACTTTCAAAAAGTTTTCAAACAAACACTTCATACACTCTTGAGGACTGATACAAGTGTTACCTAGAAGTTTTTTCAAAACGAAACTTTTTCAAAACCCACGAACACAAGAAAAGCAAACAATTTTTGAAAACATAGTGAGCAAGTACCTAAGAGCCCGTGGATAACCACGGATAGAAAGGGTGCTAGCACCTTCCCTTTCTATAATCTACCTCCCGAACCGAGAAACATCTCAAAAAGGAATTTTGCTGTGCTTTTGTCCTTTCCTTGTTGGAGAACATAAAATACGGTGGCGACTCTTGCTTACCGCGACATTTTGCGAACCAGCATTTCAAAACAGTCAGTTCTATTTCCACCGATCACAGAACTGGCGACTCTGCTGGGGATATCTTTATAAGTGAGGTGTACCTTAGGATTAGATCATTCTATGTTTTCAATTGTATGCCTTGAATGCTTTAATATTGTGGGCTTGCATCAGAGTTTTATAGATCCTAACCCGGATCTGGGGGATACCCTTTAGAAGTAGCAACAAACTGTGAGGGAACGGTGCGGGGTATACCGACATGGTTGAAGCAGTTGCTACGTTGATGTGGCACTTTGGTGAGTACCGGTAACCCTTGAGTCAAGTCAAGGAGAGTACGGGGCCGCTGCGTGGTGTCATGAAGCATAAACTGACCTTAGAACCTTACTTGACCATCCTGGCCTCTTTAGGGGTAGTGAGATGACCGACTTTGGTGCAGTCCGAAGTTGGTAGATACTCGATACTACACTCATTTAGGGTTGTTTTCTTGGAATATTTTGGCCGCCAGTTAAGTGGCTAAATCAAAACAATGAACATAGAAAACAATCCAATGATATTGAGCTCCTTAGAACCCGGTTACTATTCATAGGACAGGTTTTGAGCCAACTAACTTCAAGAGGGTACTTACCTACGAACTCCATGCCAGCCTAAACTTAAGGCTATATGTGTGACTTGTGTGACTTCAAACTTGAACTACTTGCACATTATTGTTATCTGACAGCATGAGTTCCTTGCAGGTTTTGTTTACAATCCTTATCCAATAACTTGGACTCATTGCAGAGTTTACTTACATCACTTCACGCATAGCATACACATCATAACATCATACCATAGCATTTCCTTAACCATTTCAAGGATCTCAAGGGTTTGTGATGCAGGTCATGATGAACCAAATGTCTAGCAAGAGGCAAAGGGGATTTATTTTCCTCTAGCCAAGGTTGTCTGGAGATCAAAACATGATAACTTGAGTCAGGGGCTATGACCCACTCGATATGGTGAGCTTTGACTCTTGAAGAAGGACTCTCAACAACACGAAGTTCCTTCAATCAAGCTACCAGATTCAAATTCTAACAAGTTTCTCTGTTTACCCCGCGAGATCCTTGAAAACATTGCATGCATATCATACATATCATTGCATTACAGGTACCCTTTTACATGTCACTTATCTTCTTCGCTGTTTATTTCAGCAATCATCATGTCTACTGAACCTTCCACTGAACAAGCTATCAAGGCCCTCCAGGCCCAGAATGCCCAGTTCCAAGAGTTAGTTATGAGCCTAGCCCAGGGTCAACAGGATTTAAAGACTCTGATTCTGAAAGAGAGGAAAAAGAAGAAAAAGAGGACCGCCTTGTTCAACACTAGACGCAGATCTGGGAATGGATTACAGAATGAGGTTGAGTTGACTACCTCATCTGTAGGCAAAGATAGTCCCCAAGAGAGAAGGGTTCCTAGTCCCATGGTCTCCGACAACGAGACGGATTATAATGATGAACAATATCCTCCTGCTGAGGATAAGTACAAACAGCTGGAAGACCGTTTGAGCGCCATGGAAATACAGAAGGTTCCCGGTCTGGACTTCGGAGACCTAGGCTTATCCTCTGGGGTGGTGATTCCACATAAATTCAACGCACCTGCTTTTGCCAAATATGATGGAGCTTCCTGTCCAAAGCTGCACCTCCGGTCATATGTAAGGAAAATCCAACCTTACACCACTGACAAGAATAAATGGATCCATTTCTTCTAGGACAGTCTTTCAGGGACTCAACTCGAATGGTTCTATCAGCTGGATGAAGCCAGTATCCGCAACTGGGAAGACTTGGCTAGTGCGTTTTATAAGCAGTATCAGTATAATTCCGACCTTGCTCCTACACGTATCCAACTCCAGGGTATGTCACTAGGAACGAGTGAAGGATTCAAGGAGTATGCTCAAAAGTGGAGAGTCCTGGCTGGAAGGGTGCAGCCACCTTTAACTGACCGTGAGCTTGTGGATATGTTCTTGTGGACCCTGTCTGGTCCGTTCTTCAACCATCTGATTGGGAATTCTTCTGCAGGGTTTACAGACCTTATCTTGACTGGTGAGAGAATAGAAGATGGTATCAAGTCTAGGAAGATACAAAAGGGCGACTCCTCGAACACTGAGAAGAAACCATTCAAGAAAGAATCTAGTGTTGTCTATGGTTCAAGAGGGCAGAATAGGTCTGAACACCGCCAAGCTGTCAATGCGGTGGTTATTTCAAAACCGGCCAGTGATCCTCAACATCGCAACCAACAAAGGGAGGAAAGACCTAGAAGGCAATTCACCCCCCTCAGCATGACCTTGTCCCAGATATTGCCATAGTTGCTGAAGACCAACTTGGTAACTCTAAGGGAGCCTCCTAAGAATCCCAACAAGACACCTTCAAGGTATAACCCCAACGCCCGCTGCGCTTATCATTCTGACAGCCCAGGGCATGCTAAAGATGATTGTTGGACTTTGAGGAACAAGGTTCAGGACCTAATCGATGCAAAGGAGGTCGAGTTCGAAGCGCCCGAGACTCCCAATGTGATCACTGCTCCCTTGCCAAAACATGGCTAGGATTGAAAAAACTTTTGTTCATTCAAATGTTCAAGTTGTATTTTTCTTTGATTGTTCAAACAATTATCATGTCAAACTCTCTTATTTCATTAATGCATTACACGTGTCTGTTTTGAAGTAATTGTGTTCACTATGATTAAAATTGCTTTCATTTTTTGATGTTCAACTCTCGATTAGAAAATTCTAAGCCTATTGAGGGAGGATGACGAAAACGATACCACAATCTTTACAGTATGCTTTTGAGCAGACCCCGCTGATGAGGTACAGGCATTGTTTCAAATCCTAAACAGTGGAGTTATAAGGAAGATAATCCCTAGTCAACCCCTTTGAGCCAAAGAAGTTGGAATTTTTCTTTTCACAAAAATTAAAACCCTTAATTATAACCTGGGGCAGGGTAGTTTTCTCAGTTGATCCAGGTGCACAATGAATGGCATCAAAGGAGTCCTTCCAAAACAAAAGACAGTGATGGTTCCTAATAATCATAAGGACAGGCAGTCATTATCTCTCAAAACAAAAGCCCATCAAGTCAAAACCTATGAAGGAGACTTACAAAACTAGGGCATCCCGCTGACTGTAATCACAAAAGAAACAGTTCAGGCAAAAAGACAGGGATAATTAAATCAAAAAGAAAGAGGTCCTACAAACCCTCAACAAAAAAGAAATGGCTGCCTATTCAAAATAAATTGTCAACATCCGAACCATCAATGGTATATCAGAGCAAAGACTCAAACAAGGTCTAACGCACGATTAGCTGAGTTTAGGATTGAAGAACATCACGAAGAACGGGTGGGTACAGATAAAATTTGAGCCTTTATCCTTTGTTTCTTAAACCGTGAACCAGGCCACGTTATAACCCTTAAAAGTCCTAGCTGAAGCATGGGTTAGTTCGAAAGCATACTGTTACGAAAGGTATCCTGACTCCTGTAGGGCTCGCTGTGAAATCTTGAGTTGACATCATATTTTACAGAATTTGCTTGTTTTACTGAAAAAATGCATTTTCAAAAAACTTCAAGACAGACATAAGCTTTGCATTCTTAAAATAACATTGTTTGCATATGATTATTTGTTCGAACAGCAGAGAAATTCGCGCGATGAATATCTTGTGAACAAAAATCTTCTCAACAAAAAGATTTGTCCTCAAATGTAAAAACACTTCCAACCAAGGGGCAGACATGATCATGGTCTATCATCTGGGGCAGTCCAGTCAAGATTCAGAGAATCTCTCAAAGTGACAAATAGACAGGGGCAAATCTCCGCCTGAGTCACTTGGGGCATTGGACATGAATTCCATGCGACAAATCTAGTACGATCAAACATCTGCTGGTAATATGACAACACAACACTATTAACAGTGACAATTCCCTGCATTCTGAGAGCGTGGACATAGTCGAAAAAATACTGCGCATAATCAAAGACCCGCTCGTTCGACTGGCCTAGGAAAAAATAAGGGCTTCCCGGCGAACCAAAAGGGTTCGGGCAAAATAAGGGATGAAGTGAAAAAATCTCTACACCCGGCAAGTCGAAAACCTGAAAAGGCAGCTTGGGCAAAAATGGGTATCCCGGTGGACTGAAAACCCGAAAGGGCGGTCCAAGCAAAAGTTAGGGTTCAAAGCGTACGACTATATCCCGTCATCTCGTCACTTGCCTACCAGAAGAAGATTTGTCAATCGGCAGTTGTCAAGCACCTCCACAGGTACCTTCTTCTCCCGCAGAAACTGGGGAAAAAAACTTGTCTGAACTGTACGAGTTGCTCTGTCCATCGAGGTACCAAGGTAAGTTCAGTTGAAGAACATGACCAAGATACCTTTACTCCCCCCAGAGTAAGACAAGAATCAGCCATACTCTCCCCAAGCAGAGTTGGTCTCCCATCAACCCCAAAAAGGCACAGTATCCCTAGCAAGTCAGCGACACTCTCCCCAAGAAGAGATAGGCTATTGTCAACCCTAAGGAGGTTGGGTATCCCCAGAAGATCTCAATATTCTCCAGCAGAGTATACAGACATTTCTCAGCAGGCATCCCCGGCAGTCTTAATATTTCTCGACAGAAATATAAGATTGTTCCCCGGCGGAATACAAGATACCCCCAGTGGAGCCATTCCCCAATGCAGTCCAAAAAGTTTCCCCAGGAGAGTTGAACCATCTCCCCAGTAGATTCTGGAAGCTTATCTCCTGCAGAGTACAAATATCTCTCCCCGACCATATTCAAAGGTTATTCCCCACCAGAGTCTAACTGGGTTATCCTCAGCAAATTACAACGGAAAGATCGTCCTCGGCGAAGTTCTTCCTATCCCCAGTGGAGTTCACCAAATCCCTCAACAGAGCTTATTAATGGAATCCCCAACGGAGTTATCATTAAAACCTCAGCGAAGTATCTCTTCCCACAGAGTAATTCCCCGCAGAGTAATCTCTTCACCAAGTTTATTCCCCAACGGAGTCATCTTCTCCTACCGGTTTATTCTTGTAAACATCTTTGTTCATCATCCCCAGCGGAAACGAAGGACTCTACTCTTCAACATCAGCCCAGGATTCAACGAACTTCCCGGCATTCGTCAAGGACTTATTTTCCTAGACGGAAATACATTCATAAACATCACATTGTCATGATACATGCATGTACGCATTATATCATACAATCTCATTTATGTTGAGAACATCATTGCTTGATCCATATCATGCATTGCATATGACTGACCTTTATCTTTCAGGAAAGATGCAGTTAAACTCTAAATCCAGTCAAAGAAGACAAATCCAGTCAAAGAAGACAAACCCAGTTAAATCAATTCCTAAAGATTTTTATGATGCAAACTCGTCATTGAAGACAACCTGTCAATAAAGACAACCCGTCATTGAAGACAACCCGTCATTGAAGATAATACGTCATTGAAGACAACCCGTCATTGAAGACAAGCTGTCAATAAAAACAACCCGTCATTAAAGACAACCCGTCGTTGAAGACAACCTGTCATTGAAGACAACCCGTCATTAAAGACAATCTGTTAATAAAGACAATCCATCATTAAAGACAACCCGTCATTGAAGACAATCTTTCAATAAAGACAACCCGTCGTTGAAGACAACCCGTTGTTGAAGACAATCTGTCATTAAAGACAACCCGTCGTTGAAGACAACCCATCGTTGAAGACAATCCGTCAATAAAGAGAACCCATCGTTGAAGACAACCCGTTAAAAGAGACAACTCGTCAAAGAAGACAAAACTTGGTTCAGTTAAATCGGTTCCTAAAAATTTTTCTGAGATAACCTGTCAGTAGAGACAACCCATCAACCTTTTGAAGTTCCGGATTCGATACCTGTATCTAACCAGGGCATATCTGCGAGCGACCAGTCAGAGGTCTACGCCTGTATCCAGCCAGGAAAGTTATCTCGATCAACCTTTTGAAGTTCCAGATTCAATACCTGTATCTAGCCAGGGCATATCTGTAGACAACTAGTTCCAGATTCGATACCTGTATCTAGCCAGCGCATATCTGTGAGCGATTGATTGTAGATTCGATACCTGTATCTAGCCAGGAAAGTATCTGCATGAAGAGTTTGAAGATCAATACCTGTAACAGGCCAGGAAATTATCTTTCTTTCTCAAGTATGCAAGTTCTCGCTAAGGAATCTCTTACGCGATCGACACCTTCAGATGGCATCTTTAAGCCCATCTCCACAACTATCCATTACATCTCCAAATGGCATCTATAAGCCCATTCCCGACAAGATTCTGTCACATCTTCAGATGGCATCTATAAGTCCATCCTCCCATACATCATCTTTCCAAATGGCATCTGTAAGCCCATTCCCGACATCACATTGCTGATATTCTACTATGCGAGTGCAAATTTCTGGGCACTCTAGTGTTCAATCATCTTCCACCTTCGGATCACGAAAGGCACGCAAGCCAATCTACATCCTCAGGTTTAATAAGATTGAACAGGGGCAACTGTTGTACCCAAAAATTTTCCCTCCCATATTCTCCAAGATTTATCAAGAATCATCTTCAAATGGTTCAAGATTTATCAAAGGCTGCACAATTCAAACCACCTCCTAAGCCAGTCAAAATTAGGGTTTTTGTTCTCTCAAAGAATTTGAGGTTTTCAATGGCTCAATCAAGTCCCATAGGTCTATATACATTGTCAAGCATATATATACCAAGTTTCAAGACTCACAGTGTCAAATTCCACAGTCAAAAGCCCTATTTGTTATATAGTCAACTACAGGGGTAAGATGGTCACTTGGCAGTCAAAAGTCAGAATTTTTGGTCAACATATTATTTTGAGTTCACAATCATCATTTTATCAAGTCTTGATCATGATTCCACAAGCATGGCTCAAAAATCATCAAGATGCCAAAAGTTACTATTTTTGGACAGTAGAAAAGTCAATTGTATCTTGACCAGGGCATAACTTTTTCATGGTTCATCAGAAAAATCCCATCTAATGCTCATTTTGAAGGGGATGACATTTCCTACAACTCATATTCACATTCCAAGTCCAAGAAATGCTCTCACAAAAAGTTATCAATTTCTACATTATAGGTCAAATTCAAAAGTCAACAAAAATGCACTTTAATTCAAATACCATAACTTGAGATTGGTAAATCCAAATGACATGGGACCAAAGGCATTGGTTAGAGGACTTCAAGACCTTTCCAAAATGTCCAAGAACATGTTCATATGATCAAAATTTAGCAAGATATGCATTGGAGAAGTTGGGAAATATTTGTGAATTTGCAAAAGTCAACTTTGCTCAAAACACTTTGTTATTGCTAATGGGCCTCAAATTTCTTCTTGAATCTTTATCCAAGGCCTATTCACGACCCATCAAGCTTAAATTGATTTATTTTATTATTTTTATTAATTAATTGGATTGTTAATTGATTTTAATTCATTTAATTAATTTAAAATGTAGGAAAATATCAAGACATGGTTTTTCAATCTTTTCATGAAGCAAATATGACCAATATGTGCTGGCAAATTCGTGTGCACATCAAGGAGACAAGAATCTCCAAGTTTGGAAAGTTTTTCCAATAAAAAAGATTGAAAATTATTTGATTTCCAATCAAATATTGAAACCATAATTCCATGGATTTTTGCCCAAGGATTTGACCTAGTTCCACTCTACTATATATGCACAAGCTAAACCTAATGCCATGGAGGGATTCCCAGAAGCGTGTAGCAATCAAAAACAAGCATTAAAGCTACAGGAATCACCCAGAACAGGCTCACGGTTTGGTGATTTTTTTCTATAATCGTAACTCATTATTCATGCATCATTAACGTGATTTTTTTGTGTGCTTTACATTGCTAGAACTCAGGCAAAGCTTTTGGCATAGGTTAATTGGACTGAAACGCCTTGAATCACAAATCACCATGAACGAATCTTAGGGTTTCCAAGCTTCCAAATTGGGGCTTTATTATCCAAGAAAAATCAGAACCCCTAATGCACATGACTGAACTCGTGAGAATCATACGAATTCAAAGGACATATCGCACCATATTTATATAGCCTAGGGAGCTAATCGCTATTATTCCTTATTCTATATTGTGGGGTTAAAAAAGCCCGCTATCTCTTTGTCTTTTTTACAGGTAAATGAAGAAGACGATGAGCTGGTGATGTGTTATTGGTTCATTCAAATATCATAGCGCGCGTGTTTGTTTCCAGCATAATGGTTGATTTTATATATTATAATTGATCATTATCATATTAACAAAGGCGTTCAGCTGGCGTAGTGGAAGATGAGCTGTCTGGTAACCATTGGGACCTGGGTTCGATTCCCAGGTCCCCCAAACCTTGGTTTCTATTTTTTCTAACATGATTACATGCAGCGTTCCAGAAAGAGTCCATCATGCACCTCAAGCAATCTAGCGCCAAGTGGCCACATGCTTAAATCCAATGGCCAGGAGATGATAACCATCATGATCCTCGGTCAACGCTTGCATAGCTGATTCCAAAGGTCAACGTGGCTGATTGGCTTAATGGGCCACCAATTTCCAGAACACACCTCCATTAGGGCCCAACACCCCCCTGGTTCTTTCATAATTTTCTTTTTGTTTTCTTTTTCTTTTTATTTGCTTTTACTAATTATTATTATTAACTATTATTATTATTTAATTACCTCATAAACTAATATTTTTTATAATAAATTCAGAATTAGAAAATGTAAATATTTTTATTATTTTTATTATGTATTAATTTCATTATTAATTATTATTTTGTAAATAAATGCTAACAAAATTGATTTAGTCTTTTAATTAGGTTAACTTTGACTTTTTTTCATAATAAATAAATAAATTAGAATTAGGTTTTACTAACTTTTGACTTTATTTTATTTTATACTTTATTCTCATTAAAACATTAAAAAACTAAAAAATACTTTTTTTTCTTGTAATTAATTAATTAATTAGTTTTAGGGTTAATATTTAATTTAATTGCAAAAGGGACTAAAATGCCATTCTTTTCTCAAAAGGGGTCAAAACCCTAAGGACGTCCCGATTCAATTTCTTTCACGCATTATTATTATTTTGATTATATTTATGTATCTGCTCCGAGAATGTAATAGATAATTAGGACTTTTATCGCTTTATTTTACTTTCCGCATTTTAATTTCAAGTTACTTTCCGCATATTTATGTATATTAGCAGTGACCCTAATATAGGGTGTTTTAGAGGTCGCCCTCCTGTCTAAAGATCCAGTTGCCTCGAAACGGTTGCCTCGGATAAAAAGGATCTAGGACATTAGGGTCACCGCTAAGGCGTCCTACTATTGCTTTGGTGACCACACATGTCCCTATAATCGAATTGACCCGAATAACTCCAACGACGGTGCTACCTACTTCTCAATAGTGGGATAGTACTGTCTAAAGGACTCTTACACAGCTTAATTCCTTAGAGTAGGTAGATTTATCCTGGGTACTTGCTCTTTCAAAAAAACAAAAACAACTTTTCGCACCTACACTTTCAAAAAGTTTTCAAACAAACACTTCATACACTCTTGAGGACTTATACAAGAGTTACCTAGAAGTTTTTTCAAAACGAAACTTTTTCAAAACCCACGAACACAAGAAAAGCAAACAATTTTTGAAAACATAGTGAGCAAGTACCTAAGAGCCTGTGGATAACCACGGATAGAAAGGGTGCTAACACCTTCCCTTTCTATAATCTACCTCATGAACCGAGAAACATCTCGAAAAGGAATTTTGCTGTGCTTTTGTCCTTTCCTTGTTGGAGAACATAAAAGACGATGGCGACTCTTGCTTACCGCGATATTTCGCGAACCAGCATTTCAAAACAGTCAGTTCTATTTCCACCGATCACACATATGATAGGAATACATGAAAGTTTAATGTAAAAATCAAGTAGTTGTTACTTAATCCATAAAATTTAGGCACAACAACTACCGGTTGCCACGTATTCTTCCTCGACCATTGACAAATCTAGTGAAACTAGCTTTTTACTATGCCAATTAACCAAGGAATTTGAAAATATGTGACAAGTTCCACTGGTACTTTTCCTATCTGATTTGAAACCGGCAAAATTAGAATTGGAGTAACCAACCAAGCTACAATCTCTTTCCTTGGAATACTAAAGCCCAAACTTAGAGGTACCAATGAGGTATCTAATAATTCATTAACCACTTAAGTGTGATTCCTTGGGAGCAGATTGATATCAAGCACACATGCTAATGCTAAACATAATACTAGGCATACATGCCATAATATATAGAAGATATCCAATCATACCTCTATATTTCTTGGTGTCTTCATTCTTGCCCTTTTTATCTCTATCCAAGTTGCCATTTGTTGCCATATGAGTGTCAATTTGCTTTGCATCATCCATGTCGAATCGCTTTAGTAATTCGAGACAATACTTAGCTTGACACAGAAACTTTCCTTCCTTGAGTTGCTTGATTTGGAGTCCGAGAAAGTAATTAAAATCTCCCATAAGACTCATTTCAAACTCTCTATGCATAAGCTTATAGAACTCCTTGGTAATTTATGTGTTAATTGATCCAAAAATGATATCATCAACATAAATTTGAACAAGAAAAATATGCTTTACTTATCATTTAATAAAGAGAGTTGTATCTACATTCCCTCTTGAATATCCTTGGTTAAGCAAGAACTTGCTAAGTCGCTCATAGAATTCCCTAGGGGATTGCTTGAGACCATACAAAACACGTTTTATATTGAAAACGTGATTAGGATACTCATGATTTTTAAAACTGGGAGGTTGTGAAACTCACACCTCTTCATTTATGTACACGTTTCAGAACACACTTTTCACATCCATTTGATATAATTTGAAGTTCTTGGAACATGCATATGCTAGTAAAAGGCGTGTAGCCTCGAGTCAGGAAACTTGAGCGTAAGTCTCCTCATAATTAATCCCTTCCTTTTTGCTATACCCTTGAGCCACTAGATGGGCCTTATTCCTTGATATCACACCATTTTCGTCGAGTTTATTCCTAAAAACCCATACATTATCTATAAATTGATGATCTCGTAGACGAGGGACAAGGTCTCAAATATTATTTCTTTCGAATTGATTCAATTCTTCTTGCATGTCCATAAGACAATGCTCATCAAGTGAGGTATTTTTAGCATTTTTAGGTTAATCTTGTGATACGTACACATGGTGATAGCATAAATTATTTATCTTAGATTACGTTGTTACCCCTTTTGTGACGTCTCCAAGAATGTTGTCAATTGGATGATCCTTGGAGGTTATAAAATCCAATGGAAGACCATCATCTTCTTTGTGACTTTCATCATCTTCCGTTTCTTGGTTGTCATCTACTTCCTCCTCAAGCTTCACCTATTTAGGTTGATCAATTCCTTGTTCGGTATCCTTGAGTATGTCTTATGTGGATGCACTTGCATAATGAAAAGTAGTACCTTTCCCAAATATACTTGGGCAAGACTCATCAAAGGTAACATGAGTCGACCCTTCAACAATAAGAAATCTCTTATTATAAACTCTATATGCTTTACTAGATTGTAAATATCCAAGAAAGAATCCTTCGTCGACTTTCACATCAAATTTTCCATGGTTATCCTTTCCATTATTTAAGACAAAGCATTTGCATCCAAAGACATGAATATATGATAAATTTGGTTTTCTACCTTTTAAAAGTTCATATTGTGTTTTGTTTAAGATAGGACGAATAAGTACCCTATTTAAGACATAAGACGTCATTCCAATAGCATCGACACAAAAATATTTTGGCAGGCCACAATCATTGAGCATTATTCTTGTAAACTCCTCTAAAACACGATTCTTTCGCTCCATAACACCATTTTGTTGTGGAGTTCTAGGAGCTGAAAAGTTATGTCGAATACCATATATATCACAATATTCTTCAAAGAGGTGGTTTTCAAATTCACCTCCATGATCGCTTCGAATAACAACAATTTTTTAATTTAATTTGTTTTGGGATAACTTTGCGAAACATGTTAAAGCTATGAATGTTTCACCTTTGCTACGTAAGAAGATATTCCAACAAAATCTTGACTAATCATCTACAATTACAAAACCATAATAATTACCACCTATGCTTTTAGTCTGTGACAGACCAAAAAGATCCATGTGGAAAAGCTCAAGAGGTCTCGAAGTTGAAACAATGTTTTTAGATTTAAATGAGACTCTTGTTTGATTTCAATTTTGACATGCATCACATAGGTGGTATTTTGAAAACTTAATTTTTGGTAGACCAATTACTAAATATTTTACAACTAACTTATAAAGTAGATCAACGTTGATGTGTGTTAGGGGTCTATGCCATAAGCGTGAATCTTCACTCATGGTAATAAGACACTTAGCACACGTCAAAGATACATATTTCAAGTCTAGTATATAGATATTGTTTACCCTCAAGCCATTAAACATACAATTCTTCTCATTATGTACTATCATGTAATTATCTTTGGTAAAAGTTACCTTATAACCATTTCTCACACTTGACTATTTCTAAGAAGACTACGTCTAAGACCTTTAACATGCATAGCATCAGAGATGGTAATAGATGAGGGATTACCTGTACTACCTTTTCCAAGTATGGCACCTTTGTTGTGATCACCGTAGGATACATAACCTTTCTTCTTCGCCATAAAGTCGGAGAATAGAGAGATGTCTCTTGTCATGTGTCTTGAACATCCACTATCGAGAATCTATTTACTCGTCATATAGTCAAGACACCCAACCTACAAAATCAAACAAATGTGGTAGGTACCTAACTCTCGTTGGGTCCTTGGGAGTGAGTGAGAAATTGGTTTCATTTGGGCAACCATTGAAAAATACCTTTAGAAACTAAGAACCACCTAAATTTGCATTTTTCAATAGTATGACCTTTCTTGCAACAATAGTAACACGATAAATTTTGATGAGGTTTACTTTTTCTATTTGATCAGTTTTTGATAAGACTATACTTTTTATATGGATTTTCCAAATACTTTTCAAACATTGGGGTTACCAATAACAAATGTAAGACATGGTTGTAATATCTTATCCAAATGCCACAAGTTTCACAATCGAACCAATATGGTTCCTCATCCTCTTTCTTATTATTTTGACTATCTACAATAGATTGCTTTAGTGCTTCCAATTTCTTGTTGGTTTCTACAACCTTTGCTTCCAAGTATGTAAAATGTTTTTCATTGGAAACTAATTTCTTAAAAGCATTAGAGGTGTCTCTATGTATATTTTCAAAATTATTTTTCAATTGAACAAAAGACAACTTATCAATTTTATCATATTTTTAATGACTTACATTCTTTGTCTTGCTTTTATGTTGATTTTCCATGAGACACAAGTTTTCCTCTTCTTTACTATCACTTGAGTTTTCTTTACTTGAGGCATCATTATTGTTATCCCAAGAAACATAAGCTCTTATAGCTTTTCTATATTTGTTGTGTTAGCCTTTTCCTTTATCTTTGTCACGAGATTGACAATCTAGTCTATAGTTATCTGGTTTTCCACACTCATAGCATAGACTCCTTAATCTACCCCTTTTGTTGTCTTCTTCTTTAGAGGACGCGGTGTGTCTTTTAGATTTCACAAGATTTTTATCTGAGTGTTGGACATCATTCATTTGAATGTTTAAATTATATCTCAGTACAAACCCATTTTTTCATCATCAGGATCTTCATCGTAACTCGAATCACTATCATTAACGTACACACCTTTTGAGGACCTTGAATAAGAATCCCTAAGAGCTTTAGACTTAGTTCCTTCCTCCTTATCCATGTCTTTATCATTTTTCATCTTCTTCTCATGTTTCTTTTCATGGTTGTCTAGGAAAGTGAGTTCTTGCTCATGTTCTTCAAACTTTCCAAATAAAGTAGTGAAATCAAGTGTTGTAAGATTATTAGATTCCTTGATCACAGTGACCTTTGGTTTCCAATTCCTAGTAAGACATCTCAAAACTATTTTAGTAGAAATAACATTAGAAATTGGATTACCTAGTGCGTTTCAATGATTAATGCGATGAGCAAACCCCTTTTTGCATTATAGCCATGGTTTCACCATGCTTCATGCGAAAGTGTTTAAATTCTTGATTAAGTGTGTTAATTCTAGCTTGTTTGACCTCACTGGTTCCTGTGAGTGAAACTTAACTATTAAATGTTTTGCTCGATGTCAAAACTCAGAAATATAGCATTTCAGTATGATGGATGGTATCCTTATGTATTGTGGAACTCCTCTGCATTATAGGTATTAGGAATCATCAAAAAGTACTTTGAAATTGACCTAACACATTGAAAAATAGTTTCCACATACTTTTGCTTTGCATCTGTCGACACATATGATTTTCAAGTCGACACATGTAACTAAGTTTTTAAGCCTGTAAGCTTCTGTAAGTCACAGGTCGACACATATAATCTTCAGGTCGGCACATACTAAAAGATTTCTGAAATTGCAGAAATTCTTATTTTATGTGTCGGCACATCCATATTTCAGGTCGACACATTTACTCACGTTTTAAAGCCTGTAGCTTCTGACTTGTCCAGGTCAACACATATAGTCCTTCAGATCGACATATGCATTCTTTTTATAACATATGTGTTGACACATACAAATTTGAGGTTGAAACATACAATCTGTTTTGGTCAAATTTTCAATTTCTTTTATTCTGAATTTGTCCTTTTTTCCCTAAATATTCTAAACTATAAATACCCATTCATGCATCATTCAAAACATGATGATGCCATAAAATTAGCCTACATTTCTTCTTCTTCTTCTTCTTCAACCTTCTAATCTACGCATACATACCAACATTACATTGTGATGAAGTTCTGTCGGGGTGCCATCTACACGAAGAATTATGGATTTCTAATTGGTTTGAGTCGCGATTCTTAGGAAACATATAGGGACAAGATCATATACCATAGGCAACTTCGAGGGACATCGAGGGACCATGATATTTATGATGATTTATAACTGAGGGTCTTTACTAATGGTATCCCTATGTTCGAGGGACATGACCATTGTTTTTCCGTGGCAACGAGAGAGGTTACCCTAGAGGTCAAGTGTGAAAAATATGCTTGATTCAATTCATTTATCTTGCAATTAGGGTTAGCTAATTATTTCTTTTACGTCTTGCCATAAAATCTTATTAATCTAAGCAGTAACAATAATAATAAAATAGTGAAGCAGAAAGAAACACCATACGCTATTACATCGTTTCGGGAAAGGGGTACAAACCATAAAAAATTTGGGGATAAGACAGTAAATAACCCTAATTTAAAACTATTACAAATTGTGTGTAGATACAACATAAGAATACAGAAAGTCACAAACGCACGAAGATTGAAACGAGTGCAAGTTTGAAACCCTAGAGAATCTAATTATTTGACAAAAAAATTGGTATTTTATTGGGAAAAAGATTTGAAATTTAAACCTAGCTATATTTAATTTTAATTAATGAAATAAGTCAAAATAATTAAATTAATTAATTTGCAAAAATTAAAATTAAATTAGAAAACCGTAAGTATATTTTTTTGTGATTTTATTATAAAGATAAAATTAGTTTTTAAAAATGATATAAAACAATTAAGTAAATAAAATAGAGAAAGAATAATAATAATAAAAATGGGAGAATTTGGCCTGATGTTAGAAGCAATTGGGGGGTATGCGTCTAAAATTTCTAGGCCCATAACCAGCATCAGCCCAAGGTCCTGCGTGTGATTCAGTGTTGCTGGCCCTTGTGAGGTCTCTTATGAACGCATGGATCTAGATCATTTGATCTGACGATATGATGGATCCAATGGTGATGATGATAGAACGCATGGTACACGCACCTGCCCCTGTAACATTGGATTTGCAAGAATGAAGTAGAAAAATAATAGGCAAGAGGAAGGGATTGAACCCCTGTCGTTGCCCATAACAACACCCTAATACACACTGCCTCCACCGTTAGGACGATTTTACTTCCGGTATTATAAACAAAATAATAAATATATAATGTAAATCTGGTCCTAAGTGTTGACTGTACAACACGCGTGCTCAAAGTGGTGTCCTAACATTTGAACAAACCAATCGTGTTGTCCCTTTCTGCCACGCGTTAGTCAATGTCGGTTAAGCCACTGTGGGCGGTGGCTCCGATCATCCCTTTCGTTTGCTCAAAAATCCAAACCTACCAAAATCAAACATAACAAAAACAATAGGGACCCTACCCCCTTAATTTGGGGTCTACGAATTCAGTGGTGGTGCTCATTTGGCCTGAGAGTCCCTGTATCGTTGAAAATGAAACTCATCTGAAGCTTTTCCCTAACAATGGAAAATCTTCATCCCAGCGTCATACATTACATGTAATGGTTATAAACACACATAAACATTAGTAGCAACACAAATATATGCATGGAATCCATTTATATTACACGAAATAAGAGTTTGAGATCATAACAATATACCAAATGGGGCAACGATGAAGAGCTCGATCCAGACGTTGAAACACTTGCTTAAGGACTGGACTGGGTTCCTGGAACCCTCAGGGATGTGTTTGAATGCTTTAAAGAGTCTGATAACCGCTAGAACATGAGATCTGTGTTCGAAATATTCTTTAAGAAAATTTTGGAAATTTGTTTAGGGTTTTGGGAGGCAGTTGCACGTCTATTGGTGGTCTTGATCACTTGTGCTAATATGTGGTTGGAATTAGGTTAGCAAAACTTGTAAAAAATCCCTATGGTTTATGACAAAATATGGGATTTGAAATTTGTATCAAAAGTTGCCATTTTTTCTTCAAACATGTTCCAATCATTTTTGCACGTTGTGACAGCTACTCATGAGTTTCTTGGGCCCTTGACTGATGCAATTGAAGCCCATCTACATCTTAATCCATTTATTTATTATTTTTCTTAATTCTTTTGCAAAAATTAAATAAAAATTGGAATAAATAGAATAAAAGGCATGGTCATGCACCATTGGGTTTTGGAGTCTTTTAACATGTTATAAACATGTTTAGATTTCAAAAAATAGGCCCACAAGCTTAGAAATTCAAAATTGCTCAATATTGACTTTATGCATTTCAAACAATTTTCCCAACTTGTGCAAACCATAACTTTATTAATTTTAATATTTTGAATATGATCTTGGACTTTTTGGAAAACCTAAGATGTCCCCTACAATCTCTCTTTTTATCATTTTTTCATTTGGAGATTTTATATTGATGTAATTTGTCTTGCCAAAAAGTGCCTTTTTGTTGACTTTAAAAAAGACCTGTAATGTATTGGCTCATATCTTTCCACTAGTGCATTTTTAGGATTTGAGAATAAAAACAAAGTTATAGAGGATTGTATTCTATTCAAAATTAGCTTTTGTTGGGGAAAATGGATGAAACATGTGAAAGTTATGCCTGGTCAAAGTTCAGTTAACTTTTCGTAGGAAACCCTAATTTAGTAACTTTTGGTTCTTGATGATTTGAGATCATTCCTTGAGGAATCATGATTAAACCTTGATCAAATGATGAATATCACTTCAAAATGTTGATGTTGACCAAAAATATTGAATTTTGACTATATATTGACCACAATTAACTTTTGACCTAATACAGTTGATTTTCAGTCATCTTAACAATTGACTGAGAAAACTTGTGATGCAAGACATGAAACTTGGCATGATCATTCTTGAGGACATATTAGAAACCATGTAAACCACTTGAGGCCTTTGAAACCAAAATTTCTTTATGAAAAGTGAAACCCTAGTTGGAAGTTCATTGCTTAAGAGGAGAATTTGTCTGGTTAATTCTTGGTTAACCTTGAGCATTTGAGGACCTATAGGAATTATGTTTTGAATAAAATGAGAGCGAAAATATTTGGGTACAACAGCTTCCCGTGTTCAATATTCTTAAGCATGAAGATTTATATTGTCTTGTTTGCCTTTCGTGATCTGAAGGTGGAAGATGATTGAACACTAGAGTGCCAAGAAATTTACGCTTACCGGTGCACGAAGTATTGTTGTTGGTTGATGGTATGCTTGAATGGGCTTTAAAAGATGCCATTCGGAGAGATGACTCAGAGTCGTGGAAGATGGGCTTACAGATTCCATACAAAGTAACTGTTGACTTCAAACTAGATGAATATTAGAATAAATCTATGCTTGATTTAAACTGAGCTAGAAAATGTCTTCAATTGGGAGAAGTATCAGAATAAACCTACGCTTGGTTCTATCTGAGAAAGAAGATGTATATGTTTCGACTTTGACTGGAAGAAGTATCAGAATAAATACACGTTTGATTTAGACTGAGCCAAAAAATGTTTCTTTTGTCTTTAACTGGAAGCAGTATCAGAATAAATCTTTGGTCGATTTAATCTAAGACAGAAGAGGGCCTACTGGAAGAAGTATCAAAATAAATCTTTGGTCAATTTAATCTGAGCCAACAACTATTTATGATTGTTCTTATCTGGAAGAAGTATCAGACTAAAACCTATACTCGATTTTACTTGAGCCAGAAAATGTCTTCAATTGGAAGAAGTATCATAATAGATCTTTGGTTGATCTAATCTGAGCCAGAAGAGGTCTCTTTGTCTTTAGCTGGAAGAAGTATCAGGATAATTCTTTGGTCAATTTAATCTGAGCCAGAAAAGGTCTTATTGTCTTTAACTGGAAGAAGTATCAGAATAAATCTTTGGTCGATTTAACCGGAGCCAGAAAAAGGTCTACTGGAAGACGTATCAGAATAAATCTTTAGTCGATTTAATCTGAGCCAACAACTATTTATGCTTGTTCTTTTCTGGAATAAGTATCAGAATAAATCAATGCTTGATTTAATCTGAGCCAGAAAATGTCTACGACCGTCTTCAACTGATAGAAGTATCAGCATAAATCTATGCGTGATTTAAACTAAGCCAGAAGATATTCGCTCTCGTTTTCAACTGGGAGAAGCATCAGAATAGATCTATGCTCGATCTAAGCTGAGCCATAAGATGTTGTCTTTAAGAAGAATGTCTGGTCATACCAGTAGTTAATGATATTGGTCTGTTGTTTGATCTTTTCCTGAAAGGTAAAGAGTTGGCTGTATGCAATGTCATGATGTATGAAATGCATTGCGGAATGATGTTCTCAAAATAAATGAGATTGTGTTATATGTGTTTCGTATACATATGCTATGACATTTTTAAATGATGTTATGAATGTAATATGTGAGCGTATCAGTTGCTATTTGTAGTGTCCTTGAACTATTGAAAATAAATCCCTGACTGCTGTTGGAGATGAAGAATGTAATTCCTTATTTTTGTTTGAAGTTAAATTTGTTAGGGGATTTCTGCTTTCTGTCTGAGGATATTCCGCTGGAGACTTTTGACTTCTGCTTAAGGATAGAAACCTTCAAGGAGGGTTAATAACTATAATATGGTGGGAGAACTAATTTGGGTGTTTTACATTTGATCGCAATTGTTGCGGATAGAAAGAGTCGCCACCGACTTTTCTTTTATCTAATAAAGGAAAGGGTGAAAAGAACAGGAAAGACCCTTTGAGATATTTTCTTGAGTTCGCGGGGTAGGTTATGAAAAGGGAAGGTATTAGCACCCTTTTCATCTGTAGTTATATACGTGCTCTTAGTTTCTAGCTCACTTTTAAAATGCTTTGTTTGAAATGTGTTTTGTGATGTTTTTGAAAGTATTTTTGAAAATTGCATTCGTTTAGGCGAACTTTGTAATGATTCTCGTCTCTATAAGAATTCATACGAAGTGTTGACTTTTGAAAATATTTTCTTTGGAAATGTGTTGGTGTATTTGAAAAGATGTTTGTTTTGAAGATGATTGTGAGCAAGCAACTATGAAAGTTCTACCTACTCAAAAAGTATTAGTTCTTTTCCTCCTCCTTTAGATATTTCTACCTTTCCATTGATTGATAAAAAGATCTATCATTGGATGTAAAGGGATGGGCGTGGGTCATCGTATAGTCATTGAAAGCAATGTTGTGAGATACCTTTGCAATTTGTCGTAAGGGTCTAAGATTATTTAGGAAGGGAACTTTGAAGGGTCATTGAAGGACTATGATCTTGTGTTCGAGGGTCATTGCTAAAGTGTCCCACATGCGAGACATGACTATTTTATTCTCAAGGCAACAAGTGAGGTTAACCCTAGAGGTGCAAGTGTGCGAAGTGTTTGTTTTCATGATTTTTGTCTTTGGATTAGGGTTTGCTACTTGTTGATTTTAGTCTTGCCATACAAACCCTAATTACTAGCATTTATATTGAATACGATAAATTGCAGAAATATAAAGTTCTTCTCTATTACATCACTTGGGGATGGGGATACAAATTTACAAATGGGGGAAGCAAGTAAATAAAACATAATTTATTATTACAACCATATTGAACGAATAATAAAATGCACAAGGAGTATAGTGATAATGTACAAAGAAAGTAAATGGAAGAGGCAAAAATGTTTTTTGTTTAAGTTTTTGATATGAAAAGGTTTTCAACCTAAATAAACTAAGAAGAAGATTAATTAATTTGATTTAAGAAAACCAAGCCTAATTTTAACTAGAAAAAGAAATTGAATTAGTAAACAAAATTTCTTAGGTTCTTATGAAAATGTTTTACTCTTAATTAAACTAACTAAAGTGAATAGAAAAATGATTAATTAAATTCCTAAGTTCTAATTAATTTTATTTAACTTTAAAAAAGAAATTATGCTTCATAAGAAAGTATTTTTGGTGTTTTTGACTTGGTAAAATAAAAATATATTAATATAATAAATAAAATATTTTTGGGATTTTTAGTTTAGAAAAGAAATAAATATAAAACAAACTAATAATAAAAATATAAAATATTTTTGGGTTTTTTCTTAATAAAAATAATAATGATAATAATATTAATAAAAGTAAAAAGGAAAATAAAAATAAAATAAAAATATAAAAGTAAAGTCAGGGGGTGTAAAAATGATTTAGGGTGTATATGAGATAAAAACAATTTTTGTTTGATTATAGGCCCAAAAGTGTATTTTTGTGTAATCAGAAAATAAAATAAAAATATAAAAAAAGTTATGTGGGTTGCGTGACTGTTAGCATACATGGGGGTGAGAGGAAGTAAAATGGAAGGGTCCATCAAAGGAGGCCCAGGCGCGCTGCAGTTCAAACAAAAAAGAAAGTAAAAAAATGGAAAAATGCAAAAGGTCCCGCTGGGGAACGAACCCAAGACCTTCTAATACGCGCGCACTTCTTGTACCACTGGGGTGGTCTGTTTCACCCGTTAGTAACACAAGTTGCGATAAATATAAAATGAACTTATTTTCAAAGTTTGAACTCCATCTTCTTCCCTGTGCGCGTTTTATAGTGAGACGACAACATTTTTGAATTTGTGAACTTCCTCATTTCTCAACCATTCTCAAAACTTCAAACATCAAACTTGTTAGAAATTTCACCATGATTTCAAATATTTAAATAACTTAAGCAATGGATCAAAGATGAGCACGGATTTTAAATGGTGCCAAATCTGACCTAAAATTTTCAGAAAGTTCAACTCTAAAATTCTCACTACTCAGTTAATATAAATGAAATCTAAGGACATGATCATCCTCGGGGCTATAATATCTACATTTTATCTTTGAAAATGAAACCCTAATAATGCCTATATGAGGAAATTTGAAATCAGAAAATATACCTCAAAATTGTAAATCGTGTATGGTAAATGAGCTCACTCCAAGATGTGTTAATGATCTGGTTAGCTTCCTTGAACCTACAGGAAGCTATTCTAATGGTTATTTTGAGCCGAGAGTTCTTGAATAAAGTTGGAGAAGTCAAGATGCAAAGCTCTATTTTTGAAAATGGAGGATGGTGTAAATGGTGTTACAGTTTGTAAACATGTATTGGGATGGTTTGTGTATGATGTTAGGAAGCTTTTGGAAGGATTAAGATAAGAAACACACGAGTGGTTTTGAAGATTGAAGTTCAAAGTTAGAAATGACAGATAAATGGAGGTTTTGTGCAATTTCTGGCTTGAGGGAGTTTGGGAGTGCTTAAGGGCTTCTAATATCGTACATTTGTTTGCATATGAAGGCTCTATTTATAAGGATGAAGTTTGGAGACTTGAAACAACTCAGATTTTGAAATCACATGTTATAGCTATCTTGCTTGTTTTTGAAGCAATCATGAAGAACATGTTTCCAATGTTTGTACCAAGCTATATAAAGTGTTTGATCACTTTAAACATGTTTGTTCTAACTTGTAGGAGTTGAGTGTGATCAGAACAATAAGTTAGAGGCTCAAGACAAGTTGACTTTTTGATTAAAGTCACTTTTCAAGAATGGATATGTTACTTTCTTCTAAAAATGGAACGATGCATTGGTTAAGAGCTTAAATGCTCAGAAAATGTCTCTATCAGTTGTGTAAACCATTAATTACAGAGTGAAACACAAGTTTGATGCCTGCAAAGCAAATATTATGCAGCATGGACTTGAGATTTGAATTCTTGTTCATCACAAAATGACTTATAATTCAAGTTTGAAACCCTAACTTCATCTCTTAGATTCTCTCAGCTCAAGCATGATCTCAATGAGTTCTTTGAATTTTTAGAAATATTATAACATCCTCTACAAATTACATGTTGGACATTTTTGAAGAATCCAATTGGAACTATGTGAAAAGTTGTCATGAAGTTGGTACCAAAAATCTGCCTAAAACACTCAAAATTTCACTAAGTGTTTTAAGAAAAAGTTCATGACTTTATGGCCTTATAACTTAGGATCTAAGCGTTTTTTGGACATGATCCCTCTAATAAAAGTTTTTATAATTCATCAAGATCTACAACTTTCATGTTGAAAGTTTTCCTTGAATCATCTTGCATCATGATGAAAAATTGGCATGAAGTAAAGAAAAAATAAGACTTAAAACACATAAAAAATTTTAAGTCTTGGAAATTTTGACTTTTCAAAATGAATTTTGAATTTCTTGATTTCTTGATGATAAAGTTTCATATTTTTGCATGTCTTGATGAAATGTGATCTTTGAAACTTAATTTTGATCAAAAAGTCAAAGTTTGACTTTACAGTGTACAATTGACTTTTCATTAGTTGGCTGAATTTAATCTACCAATCCAATGATCTTGAGAAATGAATTGAACAATGCAATAAGGAAAGATGATTCATTTTAATCCTTGATATCATGTTTAAAACCAATAAGTCATGTATTAGGTCAAAAATCAAAAATCAAGCCTTCCCAGTCAAAACCCTAATTTTGACCATTTTGCCCTTTTGGTGATTTGATCAATTTTCTTGGGAAATTGTGATCCAAACTTGATCAATTGATACATATGAGTTCAAAATGTTGATATGGATCAAAAAATTGAAATTTAACTATAAGTTGGCCACAATTGACTTTTTGCCTAATACAGTTGATTTTAGGTAATTTGATCAATTGATTGAGCAAACTTTAACTGCAAGACTTGAAACTTGACATGAGCAATCTTGAAGGTCCATAATGATCCATGAAAGTCATATTAGGCATTAAAAGTCCAATTGTTCTTGTGAAAACTCAAACCCTAATTTTAGGCATCAGTGTTGAGGAGATGTTTTGACCTAGCCCATACTTGTGCAAGCTTAAGCCATTGGAGATCTTGTGATGAAATGAGAGGGAAAATTTTGGGGTACAAAAATAACCTATCATGGTTTCCAAAACGGATGGATTACTTGCACTCTGGTCGGGGATGAAAGAACGAATATTCCCTTGATGCGAGTGGCTATATCTTCTGGGGATGGTTATCCCAATTAATCATGCTGGAGAAAAGAGTTCTGGTGGAAGAATTTACCAATTTGAAGATAAAACTTCACTGGGGGATGGACTTCTGTAGCTAGAGAAATAAACTCTATTAGGAAATGAAGCTTCATAAACTACTTGGGGATTTTATGAAACTCTGTTGGGGAATTCAAGAAATCCATAGACCATGTTGGGGAATTCTTCAAGATGTTAGGGAAATGATTGAACCTTTTTATCTGTTAGGGAATGTTGGAGTAGCTGAAGTCATTTGGCTAGATGTTGAGGATACAATGGTGAACTGCGGGAAGATGTCACTGTTTTTATACCTACTGGGGAATATATCTTTGTTGAGGATGAAATTTGTGAAGATAGTCCCCTACGGGTGGTTGTTCTGTGGGGATCGGTTGAATACTTTTAACATAGTCTTACCTCTTAGAGCCTTTAGCAATTGTCTTTTTGTTTTTATGTATACATTTGTAAACGGTAATCATATTCAAATGCATATGTTCATTTAAAAATAATCACTGGACGTTTTTGCAAACAGAAAAAATAAAAACAACTAGTTTTTGAACTTTTAAAAGAGACTTTTTGTATTAATTTGAGAAAGTCTGCCTATAACAGGCATCTTTGTACAAGGAGACAGACATCCTAATAAGAGAATGTCATCATAAAAAATGAGAAATATATAAAGTGGTACACAAATAAAAACAGTTATGTGAAATAATCCCATTGGGTTTCCATTCTACTATTGCCCTTATATCTTTGAGCGTATCATCACTTTGTTGCTTGGCAGAAGTTGACTGGATTGATCCATACTATTCTAACTTGACGCTTGATAACGAAGTCTGGCTGTGAGGTGAGCCAACAGGACATAGTCATACATTTTTAAATCCCTAATTTTTTCCTAGATCGCCCTTTCTGGTTTTCAGTCCACAAGGATACCCTTTTTTGCCCAAGTCGCCTTTTCAGGTTTTCGACTTGCCGAGTGTACAATTTTTATATATATCCCTAATTTTTCCCGAAACTTTTGGTTCGTCGGGATGCCCTTATTTTTTCCTAGGCCAGTCAACCTAGCGGGTCTCTTTTAATTTATAGTATATTTTAACTATGTCCATGTTTATAGGGTGCAGAGAGGTTGTCACCGTCCATGGTGGTTAAGATCATAGCTCTACCGAAAATATACTCTTGATCACAAATGGTCCTTTGTATGTAGGAGTCTACTTTTCCCTGGGATCACCTTGTGGCAGGATGATACGCTTGATTACCAGGTCACCAACCTGATATACCTGACGTTTGACCTTCTTGTTAAAATTGTTGATCATACGTTTCTGGTACATCTGACCATGACAAATAGCCGCGAGCCTTTTCTCGTCAATCAGGTTCAATTGGTCAAGTTGAGTCTGAATCCACTTGTCTTCGTTTAAACCTTGTATCCCTCATAATTCTTAGGAAAGGAATCTGGACTTTGACGGGTAAAACAACTTCCATACGGTATACGAGAGAAAAAAGTGTTACCCCTGCTGATGTGCGCACTGAGGTACAGTAACCATGAAGAGAAAATGGTAACATTTCATGCCAGTCTTTATATGTTACCGTCATCTTCTATATAATCTTATTTACATTCTTATTGGTTGCCTCCACATCGCCATTCATCTTCGGCTGGTAAGGAGAAAAGTTATGGTGCTAGATCTTAAATTGCATATAGAGGTCAATAATCATAGTATTATTGAGGTTGTTACAATTATCTATGATGATTCTTTCTAGGATACCATACTGACTATGATACGGTGGCAGAACTGACTGTTTATACTGGTTTTTCATTTTGTATTCACAAATATTACGGTAAGCAAGAGTCGCCACCGACTTTTCTTTTATCCAACAAAGGAAAGGGTGAAAAGAACATAAAAATACCTTTTCGAGAGTTTTCTGAGTAAGGGGGATAGATTATGGAAAGGGAAGGTGTTAGCACCCTTTCCATTCGTAGTTTTCTACGGGCTCTTATATACTTAGCTCATGTTTTGAAAATTGCTTGTGCTTTGTGTGTATTGAAAATTGTTTTGAAAATTCCTTAGTGCATTGATTCACTTTGTGATAACTCTTGTATCAGTCCTCAAGAGTGTTGACAAGGAGAATATTTTGAAAATTGTTTTGGAATGTTTCTGTGTAGGTGAAAAAAGTTGTTTTGAGCAAGCATCTAAAAACTTATCTACTTATACTCGAAAAGGTCGTTCTTTTCCTTCTAACCTTTAGATAGTGATATCCTACTATTAGTGAGTAGGTAGCCCTATCTTTGGATGTTGAGGGACTATCGAAGGGACGTTTACGGTCATTGAAGGCAACATGTAGGGAAACCGTAGCAGTTCGAAGGGACTGTCATCATATATTTGTAGGCAAAATCAAGGGATAAGATCATTTCTTGTAGGTAACTCGAGGGACATTAAAGGACTATGATCTTTATGATGGCTTTAACCAAGGGTCTTTGCTAAGGGTATCCCTACGTTCGAGGGACATGACCATGAAAGAACTAGATTAGTTCTGACCTATCTCAAGAGTTTTGATGATAACTAAATTATATTTAAGATAATTTATGCTCTGATGAATGTGTTTTGAATGTATTAGTTAATGTTCTGACAGAAAATATTCTAAAGTACTAAGCAAAGATTATGAAGAAGTTCTTTGATTAAAGAACCTTTTATTCAAACGCATTTGCTGACTCTGGTAAGAACCTTTACTCGTTAAATGTATCTTCTAACTTCTAGCAGGCTCCTTGATTCTGAAGATAACTTGAAAGCAAGCGCTGTTCAAAGTTCTTAGCAAACAACGCTCTGCCGAGAAGGTGAATGAAGCATGTTCTGAATTAAAGACATTGGAAGCAAATTCTGAAACAACGTCTAAATCAACTTGTCTTGTCAAAGCAAAGGAAACACGTTCTTACATTCTGAAGTTTGGTAATTAATGCAAAGACGACTGAAAGCACTCAAGTGCCTACAACTAGTTTCTTGGAAAAAGGAATATTGCAAGGATACACGCAAAGCATTTAATTCTCTCCATTTTCTATGATGGAAGCAACGGTCTTATTATTCCTATTATAAGTAGAAGGACATTTATTGCAAGCCAAAAAAAAACAACGTTCAAACAAGAAACTATGTGAAAGATCTAAAAGCTCACAAACTCATTGTTCATACAATTTGTGTGTTATATTCTAAGTGAAAAATCACAGTTGTGATATAGCTTGATTAGAAGCAAACTCTATTTCATTATCTTTAAAGATTAAACTCTTGTATTTGTTCCTTGAGAGACCAAGTTTGGTCATATTTCTCAAGCAGACTAGGACTAGATTTAAGTCTTAGTGGTATTAGTCACTTGTAAGATTACTTGTGCATTGTTAGTCACAACAGTTGTTGTCTGATTGTAATCAGTGGATTATAGTGAATTAAGTCCTTGTTGAGAAAGGCGAAATCACCTTAGCGGATGGACTGGAGTAGTTTGAGTTCAAACGAACCAGGATAAAAATAACGAAGTTATTCCTTTATTGTTTGAGCTTTGTATTGAAAATGAAAAGAGTCACTTATTCAACCCCCCTCCCCCCCCCCCCCTTCTAAGTGTTTTCTTACCCCTTCAATTGGTATCAGAGCTTTGACTCTGAGCACAACACTTAACCGTGTCAGGAAAATATCCAGAAGAAAACACAGTGGCCGCTGAATAAAACAATAATAGTTACAACAAACCTCCGGTGTTTGATGGAGAATATTTTGAGTACTGGAAAGATAGACTAGAAAGTTTCTTTCTAGGTCATGATAGTGATCTTTGGTATATAGTATTGGATGGTTACAAACATCCTATAGATTCAGAAGGAAACAAAGTGGATAGAAAAAATATGGATAGACAACAAAAAGCTGATTTTAAAAATCATCACAGAGCTAGAAATATTTTTTAAATGCTATCTCTAAAGTAGAATATGAAAAAATCACTAATAGAGATACAACGCATGATATGTTTGAGTCTCTCAAAATGACTCATGAAGGAAACGCTCAAGTTAAGGAGTCTAAAGCTCTGGCTTTAGTTCAGAAGTATGAAGCCTTCAAAGTTGAAGAGAGTGAGTCTATAGAAGCAATGTTCTCTAGGTTTCAAACTCTGATCGCTGGTCTGAGAGTTTTGAACAAAGGGTATACCAAAGAAGATCATGTGAAAAAGATCATCAGAAGCTTACCCAGAAGATGGGCACCAATGGTCACTGCCTTCAAGGTGTCAAAAGATCTAAACAATGTATCTCTAGAGGAACTCATCAGCGCTCTCAGAAGTCATGAGATTGAACTGGATGAGCATGAGCCTCAGAAGAAAGGTAAGTCTATAGCCCTTAAATCAATTAAGAAAATTGATACTAACGCTTTTTAGGCTGAAGAAGAAAACTCTGAAGAATCAGCTTCAGAAGAAGACGAACTATCTTTGCTCTTCAAAAGGATCAATCATCTGTGGAAGCACAGACAAAAGAAGTTCAGGAACTTCAAGAAGTCAGAAGATAAACCAGAATCTTCTAGACACAAAAAGTCAAACAGAAGAGAGATCATCTGTTATGAATGCAAAGAACCTGGTCACTTCAAAAATGATTGTCCAAAGCTTCAAAAAGAAAAACCAAAGAAGAGATTTGGAAAGAAGAAAGGAATGATGGCAACCAGGGATTACTCAGATTCTTCTGAAGATGAATCTGGTTCTGAAGATGAAAATTCCAACCTTCTAATGGCTATCACAAAAGATGACCCAGACTATGAGTCAGAACAAAGAGAGGTATTTTCTGAATTTTCTAGAGAAGAACTTGCTGATAGTTTATCAGAACTTTTGGAAAACTGTAGTAAGCTCAAAATCAAATACAAGAAACTCAAGAAGAGTCTTGCATCTGATTTTGAGAAACTTGAAACAAAAAAATATGAACTTTTAGAAAACAATCTTAAACTTAAAAAGGAAATTCAAATTGTTCAAAATAATTTTAGTTCAGAGTCTGTGTCTGGTTCAAAAGATATTCTGAAAGAATGTGACTATAGCTTTAAATCTTTTCTTGCTAAAGGCATAGACAGAAGCAAAATGGCTTCAATGATCTATGGAGTTAGTGGGAGAAACAGAAGAGGAATTGGATATGAACCTCCCAAAGGGAAGGAGACATACATTGCAAAACCTGTTGCTAAAATGACCTTCACTTACAAACCTCTAAATAAGCAATTCATGTTTGGACACTCACATGATATAAAATATACATCACATTCTGGAAACTCTTATGCTAACCCAAAAGGACCCAAAAAGATATGGGTACCTAAGGATAAAATAATATTTGTTGCAGATGTCCTTAACAGCTCAATTGAAACACCAGTCATGGTACCTGGACTCTGGGTGCTCACGACACATGACGGGAAAAAGGTCTATGTTCCAAAGCCTGGAACTTAAAGCTGGAGGAGATGTGAAGTTTGGAGGTAATCAGAAAGGGAAGATTATTGGTTCTGGAATCATAGGAAACGGTAACCTTCCTTCTATCTCTAATGTTTTATTAGTAGAAGGATCGGCTCATAATCTATTGTCCATAAGTCAATTAAGTGACAATGGCTATGACATTATCTTCAATCAAAACTCCTGTAAAGCTGTAAGTCAAAAGGATGGATCAATCCTCTTTTCTGGCAAGAGAAAGACCAACATTTACAAAATTGATTTATCAGATCTTAAATCTCAAAACGTCAAATGTATTTTATTTGTTAGCAATGAGAAATGGGTATGGCACAGAAGATTGGGACATGTCAGTCTTAGAAAAATCTCTCAACTAAATAAATTAAATTTAGTCAGAGGACTTCCAAATCTGAAGTACAACTCAGATGCTCTGTGCGAAGCATGTCAAAAAGGAAAATTTTCAAAACCTTCCTTTAAATCTAAAAATGATGTCTCTTCCTCTAAGCCATTAGAGTTATGTCATATTGATCTATTTGGGCCAGTTAAAACCGCATCCATCAGAGGCAAGAAGTATGGATTGGTCATCGTTGATGACTTCAGCAGATGGACATGGGTAAAGTTTTTAAAACACGAGGATGAGTCACATTCTGTATTCATTGACTTCTGTACTCAAGTGCAAAATGAAAAAGATTTTAAAATCACAAAAGTTAGAAGTGATCATGGTGGTGAATTTGAAAATCATTATTTTGAAACATATTTTAAAGAAAATGGTATTGTTCATAATTTTTCTTGTCCTAGAACTCCCCAAGAAAATGGAGTTGTAGAAAGAAAGAATAGAACATTACAAGAGATGGCCAGAACCATGATCAATGAAACAAATATGGCTAAGCACTTTTAGGCAGAAGCTGTGAACACATCGTGTTACATTCAGAATAGAATCTCTATAAGACCTATTCTTGAAAAGACTCCCTATGAATTATGGAAAAACAGAAAGCCCAACATTTCTTATTTCCATCCTTTTGGATGTACTTGTTTTATTCTAAACACCAAAGAAACTCTGAATAAGTTTGATTCCAAATCACAAAAGTGTTTCCTGCTTGGATACTCTGAACGCTCAAAAGGCTATAGAGTATACAACACAGAAACTCTGATTGTTGAAGAATCAATCAAAGTCAGGTTTGATGATAAGCTTGGCCAACAACAGCCAAAGCAAATTGATTTTTCCGTAGGTACAGAAGATCATCACTCAAACTCTGAAAGTTCAGAAGCAAAAGAAGACGTAGCAGATCATCCTCTTGACAATGCTCTGAACAATATCAGAATCTCTGACCAACCCACATAGAAAAGGTTTCCTAGAATATCTTCAGCTCACAAAGAAGACGTAATCATTGGAAGAAAAGAAGATCCCATCAGAACAAGATCCTCTCTCAGAATCAATGAAGAATCTTTGTTTGGTTTAGTCTCTCTGATTGAGCCAACTACCATTGATGAAGCTCTGGAAGATAATGATTGGATCTTAGCAATGTAAGAAGAACTAAATCAATTCTCCAAGAATGATGTATTGAATCTAGTTCCAAGACCCAAAGGATTCAATGTTATAGGAACCAAATGGGTTTTCAGAAACAAATTGAACGAACAAGGAGAAGTAATCAGAAACAAAGCACGACTGGTTGCACATGGTTATATTCAACAAGAAGGAATTGATTATAATGAAACCTTTTCCCCAGTCGCCAGGTTAGAATCTATAAGATTATTAATTTCTTTTGTTGTACAAAATAACATTTCACTATATCAAATGGATGTTAAAAGTGCATTTTTAAATGGTTATATTGAAGAAGAAGTATATGTCCATCAACCTCCTGGATTTAATGATTCAAAGCATCTAGAACATGTTTTTAAATTGAAAAATTCTTTGTACGGTTTAAAACAAGCTCCCAGAGCTTGGTATGATCGTCTGAGTAATTTTCTATTAGAAAAAGATTTTACCAGAGGGAAAGTGGACACAACTCTCTTCAGAAAAACATTTAAAAATGATATTTTAATCTTTCAAATTTACGTTGATGATATAATTTTTGGAACCTCTAATATCTCCCTTGGAAAAGAATTTGCTAAGACCATGCAGGCAGAATTTGAAATGAGCATGATGGGTGAATTGAAATTCTTTCTTGGAATTCAAATCAACCAGACTCCAGAAGGTACTTTCATACATCAGACGAAGTATGTTAAAGAACTTCTGAAGAAATTTCAAATGTCAGAAAGCAAAGATGCCAAGACACCTATGCATCCAACCTGCATTCTAGGTAAAGATGAGGTAAGTATGAAAGTAGATCAAAAGCTCTATAGAGGTATGATTGGATCCCTTCTCTATCTAACTGCATCTAGACCTGATATATTATTTAGCGTGTGCTTGTGTGCTAGATTCCAATCAGAGCCTAGAGTATCTCATTTAACAACTCTTAAGAGAATTCTTAGGTATATGAAAGGTACTGCTAATCTTGGTTTGTGTTACAGAAGATCACAAGATTACAAACTAGTAGGTTATTGTGATGTTGACTTTGCTGGAGATAGAATTGAAAGAAAAAGCACCTCTAGAAGCTGCCAGTTTTTGGGTGACAATCTTATCTCATGGTACAGCAAAAAGCAAGCAACAATTGCTCTATCAACCACAGAAGCTGAATATATATCTGCTGCTGGATGTAGCTCTCAGATGATTTGGATGAAAAGTCAACTAGAAGATTTCAATATTTATGAAAGTAAGATTCCTATCTTCTGCGACAATACTTCTGCTATTTGTCTTTCTAAAAATCCAATCTTACATTCTAAAGCCAAACATATAGAAATTAAATATCATTTCATAAGGGACTATATTCAGAAGGGAATATTAAACTTGATTTTTGTAAAAACAGACCATCAATGGGCTGACATTTTTACCAAACCCCTTTCAGAAGATAGATTTAATTTCATTATGAAAAATATTTGTATGAAATTATGTCCTGAATAAAATTATATTTATTTTTTGTGACTGACTTCAGAACTTTCTGAAATGAATGCTCTGATCAACAACTCTTCAGAAGTTAGAAGAGAAGTTGTAACAGAAGCTATATGAAAAGTTATGAAACATTCTAACGCTTCATGTCCAAGTGTAATTCAGAAATTCATTAGAACAAACAACTGTTACATGCATCCTTCAGGAGATGAACACGTGGTGTGTTTCTGAAAGGTCAAACGTGCAAAAGCTACTGATGACGTTCTAGGTAACTGTTGATGATTAGCCATAATCTCACATTTTCCCTCATTTTTAGCAAATCATTAAATGCAAGTAATGATGAGATTCGTTTTTAAATTCGTTTTAATCTTTATTTTAATTATGTCTTAAATACTTTTAATTTTAATTCTTAACCTATTTTCTGAAATTAATGCCTATAAATACTTTTTGAAAAACCCTTTTCATTCTTTACTCTCTCTTTTAACTCAAGTTTTTTTTACTGTACTTTTCTCTTAAAACCCTTTTCTTCCATTTCTCATTTCTAAAGAACTTCAATGGCTTCTTCTTATTCTACCCACTCTGAGCAATACATTATACCTGAAAGGACAACTCTCATTCCGGTAGAAAGTTTGGAAGTTTTGAGTGAGCTAATAGTAGACTTTGAGAATCTCAGAGAGAATGGACTTGACTTGTTCCCTGCTGTGAAGTTTCAAGGTTTGGAAAGCTACTTTGATCGTCTTATTGGTCCAGTCTTTCCACTTTTGGTGAAAGAATTCTGGATTCACGCTATTGCAACTCCCAAGGTTATTCTCTCCTTTGTAATGGGCAAGGAAATATCCATTACAGAAAATCAAATCAGAAGGCTGCTAGGATTTAAAGGACTTGGAGTTACAGGAATACCCAGTGGAAGAATGGAGATGTCTAGGGTATATTCAGAGATTTTACCAACGGTCAAGGTTCCTCTAAAGTCAGGGACTTGAAAGACAAATATAAGATTTGGGAAAGGATTATTCATGGATGTATTCACCACAGGAAAGACACCAGTTCTCCTAATTACATCAACGCTGATCAACAATATTTGTTGTTTTGCCTTGGAACCAATGTCAAAATTGATTTGCCCTACTTGATTTTTGAACATCTCTGGAACCATGTCAAAGAAACCAGAGAAGCTGAAAGGATGAAGAATCCCAAATCAAAGAGGAATTGGATTCCTATGGGGAGGTTATTATCAGACATTCTGACTGAGAATGGTCTGATTGCTCACCTAAAAGAAGCAAATCTTATGGGGGAGGTTGAACCTATCTGTGGTAAGACTATGACTGGAAAGAACTTGCTGAAAAGGAAAATTATTGACAAACTGCTGGTGGAACCCACTCCATGTCTGTCAACTATTGTGAAGAGGAGAAGAATTCCTATTGCTGACTTTCCTATGTTCAACTCAGGGGAGCATCCTCATATGGTTTTGAACTATCTTGAGACCTGCAAAGAAACAGGATCACTCATTGATCCAACTTGGCTTCAAGGAAGAAATCAAGTTGCTCATGATGTTATTCTCCAAGAATCTGTGAAGAGAAAAGCTGTAGAAGGACCTTCTGACACTCCTCAGAAGAAGAAAAAGAAGACAGGTAATCATGCTGAAACTATAACTGTTTATAATTCTGAAAATGTATCTGCATTTGCTGAACCCTCTCAAACCTTAGGAGACTTAGATGTAGACATTGATCTGACCTTACCATCTGAACCCCTTGCTGACAACCCTTGTAAAAATCAGTTTTCAACATATTTAAGTGATTCTGACTCTGATGAACATTCTGACAGCCAATCAGAACCCTCTCAATCAGAACCTCCTGAACCATCTATTTTTCAACCTATTCCTGCTGAACGTTTTTCAAAACCCCCTCCCAGACCTCTATCACCTAGACCCACTGGATGGTATGATGCTGGCTCTTGGAGAATTCCAGGGATAAATGAACCTCTAGCAACCATAAAACCTCCTTTCAACTTACCATCTAAGAATATTTTTGCTATGAATCAACCACAGCCGCAAAATCCCATTCCCACTCCCGCTTATACAATAATAATTTCGCCTGATGTCACTCCACCCACTTCACCACAACATACAACACCACTCTTAACTCCTCAAATTCCAGAACAACAAACTTTTGAACAAACTGAAATTGCTGAACCATCTGTACCTCATGAAATATCAAAACCTCCTATTTGTGTTAACCAACCTGAACCTGAACCTACAAATAATCCTGAACCCAATAGCTTTTTAAGAACTGTAGTGGACTTTCAATCTCTACAATTCTGGAAAAACAAGACCTACAGAACGGTTGTCCCTAAACCCGTTCAGCCAGATGTAAATACTTTGTTTCAGAATTTTATAAAAAATGTTCAAGCATGGTTACAACCGATGAATAAATATTGCTTCAGAAGTGTGAACACAGCAGAAACAGATCTTCTATGGGAAACCTTCAGAAGAACCTTGGTTGCTGAATCACAGAAGTTACAGGATTTATGCCATTCTCAGGTGCTGGAAAACTTTTCCAAACTTTTGCATTCTTTCAAGACAGAAGCTGCTGACACTTGGAATAAGAAGTCTTCGCTAATGATTGGTGATACATCAGCTGATAAGATAGACATATCAGAAGATGAATCTGAAGAATCCTCTGAAGATTCAAATCCTCTGGCTATTGTTCTATTGAATCAACCTTCAGTTAAGGCTGGACCTGAACCTGTGCCAACTCTTGCAATGGATCTGGGCACTCTGCTCTCCACCTTTGTGAAGTCTGACTCAACAGTTGCTGCTTCTGAGCCTGTTTCTACTGAAGCTTCATCATCTTCTGCTCCTACCTCACTCATTATGGACACTCGGAAAGAGCTAAAGAAGGAGAATGAAGTCTTGAATAAGCATGGATAAGCAAGATCAAACAAATCTAGAGTTCAAGAACTGGATGGTAATGCAAAACGAATCTGCCTCTGAAATCAAGAATCTTCTGATGGCTCTTGTCTCTAAGAAATCCTAGTTTCTTTTTGTCTCTTATTTGGATGTTTTGTTTGTACTTCTGGATATCTATTTTTAACTTTTTTATGAAATCTTTCAAAATTTCTCCTTTATTACACTTTTTGATTATGCCAAAAAGGGGGGAGAAAATGTGCCTTCTTAAACTAATCATTGTTTAACAGTTATGGGACTATGTCTCAGACATTCTAACAAATTTGCAAGAATTCCTTCTGTGCAAAAGAATTTTTTTTGTAGGTATCACTTTAACTATGAAAGAATATTCCAGCTAAGATTTATCTTCTTGAAGAAGTTATGAAGAAATTCAAGAAGGTTGTGTATTACTCTGACTAAATAATCTCAGGATGTCTTATGCATATAAATATTCATTTCAGGGGTAGATTCTTATCTCTTAATCCATTTCTTATCTTTGTCTAAAATAATTTTTTGTCATCATCAAAAAGGGGGAGATTGAAAGAACAAAATTAGTTCTGGCCTATCTCAAGAGTTTTGATGATAACTAAATTATATTTAAGATAATTTATGCTCTGATGAATGTGTTTTGAATGTCTTAGTTAATGTTCTGACAGAAAATATTCTAAAGTACTAAGCAAAGATTATGAAGAAGTTCTTTGATTAAAGAACCTTTTATTCAAACGCATCTGCTGAATCTGGTAAGAACCTTTACTCGTTAAATGTATCTTCTAACTTCTAGCAGGCTCCTTGATTCTGAAGATAACTTGAAAGAAAGCGCTGCTCAAAGTTCTTAGCAAACAACACTCTGCCCAGAAGTTGAATGAAGCATGTTCTGACTTAAAGACATTGGAAGCAAATTCTGAAACAACGTCTAAATCAATTTGTCTTGTCAAAGCAAAGGAAACACGTTCTTACATTCTGACGTTTGCTAATTAATGCAAAGACGGCTGAAAGAACTCAAGTGCCTACAACTAGTTTCTTGGAAAAAGGAATATTGCAAGGATACACGCAAAGCATTTAATGCTCTCCATTTTCTCTGAAGGAAGCAACGGTCTTATTATTCCTACTATAAGTAGAAGGACATTTATTGCAAGCCAAAAAAAAATAACAACGTTCAAACAAGAAACTACGTGAAAGATCTAAAAGCTCACAAACTCATTGTTCATATAATTTATGTATTATATTATAAGTGAAAAATCACAGTTGTGATATAGCTTGATTAGAAGAAAACTCTATTTCATTATCTGTAAAGATTAAACTCCTGTATTTGTTCCTTGAGAGACCAAGTTTGGTCAGATTTCTCAAGCAGACTAGGACTAGATTTAAGTCTTAGTGGTATTAGTCACTTGTAAGATTACTTGTGCATTGTTAGTCACAACAGTTGTTGTGTGATTGTAATAAGTTGATTATAGTTAATTAAGTCCTTGTTGAGAAAGGAAAAATCACCTTAGCGGGTGGACTGGAGTAGTTTGAGTTCAAACGAACCAGGATAAAAATAACTGTGTTATTCCTTTATTGTTTGAGCTTTGTATTGAAAACAAAAAGAGTAACTTATTCACCCCCCCCCCCCCCCCCCCGCCTTCTAGGTGTTTTCTTACCCCTTCAGACCATTGTCTTTCCGAAGGCAATCGAGGTGGGGAGTACCCTAAAGGTGAGTAGGTGCAAGTGTGTTGATTCATTTTATTTATCTTGAAATTATGGTTATCTAATCATTTTAATTTTCAGTCTTTTTCATGCAATCCTACTAATCTATGCAATTAACAGTAGTAAAAACAATAAAGCAAACAAAAATATCCTACGCTATTACAGGGTTTCAGGGAGGGGGATACATAACCAAAACTTTGGGGATAAAAAAACAGTAAATAAATTCGAAATTAACGGCTATTACAAATCATCAGCAGTTACAATAATTTGGAAAAGAAAATAAAATTGAAAATGATAGACGCGCGAAGATCAAGATGAGAACTAGTTTAAAGTCCTAAAAATCTAATTGATTTATAAATTTTTTTTTGTATTTTATTGAGAAAAATAAATGATTTGCAATTTTGACCTAATTTATAGTTAATTTTATTTAATGAAATAATCAAGTTGAAATAAATTAATTAATTAATTTTAATTATGAAAAACCTAATTTTATTTTTTGTGATTTTTGATTTTATGAATTTAAGACAATTAAAATAAAAATAAAGAAATTAAAAACCAAAAAGAGAATGGGCCTGATGCTATTAATTAGTTTGGGGGTGTGGCGCTGAAATTTGTGTCGGGCCCAGATGCACTAGCCGAATGCATGCCTGATCCAGTGGGGGATGCGCCTGAGGGACCACCATGAGGAACACGCATGGAATGTTGGATCTGAATTGAAGATGGTCCAATGGTTGAGAGTGAGGTCGCAGGGTGGATGTCTGGGGATGCAACATATAGGATCCTGCAAGAAAACATTAGAAAAAATGGAAAATTGTTAGACCTGGGATCGAACCCAGGTCCCATCCCTCACATGCCTTATGCCTTTACCATCTGCACTGCCTGCTCATTTATTCATGTATATAATATCAAAATAATATCATAATGGTAATTCAGTGCTAATCCTAGTCAACAAAAATGCGCGCGTCAATAATATAAATGAGCCAATCAAATTGAAACAAAATGACAGGCATGCTCTAAATAGAGTCAAACAGGTCGACGATGTCGGAGTGGATCTCCGGTCATTTTCTCCGGGAGCACAAAAACGTGATCTATGAATTTTGGAAGCTTAATCCCTAAATCAAAAGCTTACTCCACACGAAAATTACTCCTGAGTTCAAATCCAGTCCTAGTTTTCATGGATCATGCCTGTATCACCTTGTTCAAAACATGATACATATTTTGCCCTAAACATGGCAAAATCCTTGATTCACATTGAATCACTCATGCTTCACGTTGGTCCTGTCCTAAATGACATCCTGAATACGGATCAAGCCATGAAATGTATTGCATCATAGAATTATCAATATGAAATCAAAAAATTACCCACAATGAGATATTCCAGTTTGCTGGTTTTGGGATGATTTGGCCTTCAAGGATGGATGGAATGAGGTGCTGAGATCTCCAGGAGATTGATGGAGTCCTTAGTTTTGGCTGAGGTTGGATGGATCGTGTGAACCAAGGTTTCACTCCTTTGGAATTTTTTTGAAACTTTGTAGGGCTTCTCTAAGGCAGTTACACGTGTCCTTTGGATTGGCATATTGTCATGTATATATAGTGAATCATATTAGGTCAACACATGTGACCTAAATCAAATGGAATCAATGCCCTTATGAGAAAATATTTGATTTTCAATTATGTGAATATTTCACTTTTTTGGACCAATTCATATCTTTTGCCTCTCTCCACGAAACCCCCTTGTCATAAATTGAATATATGCTCACTCTTTAATTGGAAACCAATCCCATGCAATCTTTAAATATTTTATATCATTTATTTAATTTAAATTGGATTTTTAATAATTAAATAAAAATAAATAAAATGAATGACCAAATAAGGCATGGATGGATTCAGAGGTCGTGGACCCTGTTATAAACAAGTTTGGATCACAAAAGGATAGGCCCATTTGAAGAAAAAAATCCAAGTTTGATCAATATTTCCTTCATGCATTTTTCCAAAAATTGGTCAACTTTAGCAATGCATATCTCTCTCAATTTTAACCCTATGTGGGTGTTCTTGGACTTTATAGAGAGCTTAGGATGTCCTCTAAACAACCCTTTTTGTTCCATCACAATCGGATCTTCCATGTCCATGTAAGGAGCTTTGACCCAAAAGGTGTTCTTGTTGACTTCTTGAAAGGACCCATAATGTCTGAGCTTGTATCTTTCAATTGATGCATTTATTGAACTTGATGGCTGAAGAGAAGTTGTAGGGAATTGGATTCTCTTAAAAATGATCCTTGTTGGAAAACTTTCTGATAAATTATGAGAAAGTTATGGCTGGTCAAAGTTCAGTTGACTTTTCCTATAGAAACCCTAATTAGCAATTTTTGACTTTTGATAAATTAGGAGCATTTCTTGAGGAATCATGATCAACCCTTAATCAAACGATGGATATCACTACAAAATGTTCATGTTTACAAAAAATCTTGAATTTTGACAACATATGGGCCACAATTGACTTTTGACCTAGTATAGTTGATTTTCAAGTATTTGAGCAGCTGACTGAGTAAACTTGTAGTGCAAGGCATGAAATTTGTCATGGATAATCTTGAAGACATATTAGGAACATGGAAAACATTTGAGACCATTGGAGCTCACACATCTTGATGAAAATCGAAACCCTAGTTAGAGGTTTATTGCCTTAGGAGGAGAATTTATCTGATCAATTCTTGGTCAACTATGAGCAATTGAGGACCTCTAGAATCATGTCTTGAGTGAAAATGGGAGGGAAATTTTGGGGTACAACAGTTGCCCCTGTTCAATCTTCTTAAACCTGAGGATTTAGATTGGCTTGTCTTCCTTTTGTGATCTGAAGGTGGAAGAGGATTGAACCCTAGAGTGCCCAAAAATTTGCACTCGCATGAAGTAACACTATTGGTTGATGCTAATCGAGAATGGGCTTACAGATGCCATTTGGAGTAGATGACTAAGATTCATCGGAGATGGGCTTAAAGATGCCATCAGAAGTAGATGACTGAGAGTCATAAATGGTTTGTTTGTGGGGATTCCTGTTCCTATTGTATGAGGAGGAGTCCACTGGGGGATGTTGATTTCTGTTGTTTTCTTGTTTGAGGAAAACTCTGGGGAATAGAGTCTAGGAACTTCAGTTTTCCATGACTTTACTGAGGGGTTATCTCTGGATTAGAGAGATGAAAGTTTGTTGTTTTTGTTTGAAACCAGGCTTCACAGTAATTTGCTAGGGAGAATGAAATTAACTGCTATCTGGAAATGTATCAGAAGAAACCTGTGTAAGGATGTTTCAGGATGAGTTAGGGTAAGACTTCATCTGGAAGTGTATGAGAAGGAACCTGGGTAGGGTTTTTTAGGAGATATATGAGAGGGAGCCTGGGTAGGGCAGCTTCAGGATGAGTCCGGTAAAACTGCATCTGGAAATTGTAAGAAGGAACCTCGGTAGGGTTGCCTCAAGATGAGCCCGTGTAAAACTGCATCTGGAAATTGTGAGAAGGAAACTGGGTAGGGTTTCCTCAGGATGACTCCATGTAAAACTGCATCTGGAGATTGTGAGAAGGAACCTAGGTAGGGTTTCTTCAGGATGAGTCCGTGTAAAACTGCATCTGGAAATTCAAGAGAAGGAATCTGGGTAGGGTTATCTCAGGATGAGTCTGTGTAAAACTGCATCTAGAAATTCAAGAGAAGGAACCTAGGTAGGGTTGCCTCAGGATGAGTCCGTGTGAAACTACACCTGAAATTCAGAAGAAACCCATGTAAGATTACTTCATGATGAGCTCGTGTAAAGATGTATTTGGAAGTCAGAAGAAACCCGTGTAAGATTGCTTCATGATGAGCCCGTGTAAAGCTATATTTGGAATTCAGAAGAAACGCGTGTAAGATTGCTTCATGATGAGCCTGTGTAAAGTTGTATTTGGAAGTCAGAAGAAACCCGTGTAAGATTGCTTCATGTTGAGCCCGTGTAAATTTGTATTTGGAAGTCAGAAGAAACCCGTGTAAGATTGCTTTATGATGAGCCCGTGTAAAGCTGTATTTGGTTGCACAAATAATTACTCTGTTTTGTTTCAGGAGCTAATCCTGGACCTGTTGAAAATTGTTGATGATAAATATATGTTGATTGATCTTTCCTGAAAAGGTAAAGCATTAGATGTATGCAATGTCATGATGTATGAAATGCATTGTGTAATGGTGTTCCTAAAATAAATGATATTGGGATGTATGCATTTGTCCTGAAGATGCTATAATGTCTGTAGAATGATGTATGAATGGAATATGTGAATGTATCAGTTGTTCTATTGCAGCACTGTTCAATTAGGGAAAATAAATCCCTGATTGCAGTTGACGATGAAGAATGTAGGTCTTCAGATTTTGTTGAAGCTGAACTGCTGGGAGATGATCTTCCGTTGTTAGAGAAATAAACTCTGTTGGGGAAGGAAAGCTCTGTGCACTGCCTAAGGATTTTGTGAAATCCTTTTGGGGAATCTTGAGAAGTTTGACGAATTTACTAGGGAAAACCTGATGTCAGAGCAGTAGTTGAAAATTCCTGTTCTGCCAGGGATACAACAACACCTGACATCACTAGGTTGTAAGCTGAGGATATGGAGGAAACTTTTTAGTAAGATGCCCTTGCCTCTGTACCTGCTGAAGAAAGTACCTGTGAAGACATTGTGGATGGTTTGAGTGTCATCCCAACTCCTAGGGTGTTTGGTAAATGCTGATCAGGATGATAAGTCTTCTACTGATAAACAAATGACAAGATGACGGGACATAGTCATACGTTTTTAATCCCTAACTTTTTCCTGGACCGCCCTTTCGGGTTTTCATTCCATCAGGATACCCTTTTTTGCTCAAGCTTTCGAGTTGCCGGGTGTACACTTTTTTTGTATATATCCTTAATTTTTACCCGGACTCTTTTGGTTCATCGGGATGCCCTTAATTTTGCCTAGGCCTGTCAACCTAGCGGGTCTTTTTCATGCGTAGTATTTTCTAACTATGTACGCGCTCATAGGATGTGGAGAGTTGTCACCGTCTATGACAACAAGTGTTGTAGAAATGCCAGAAAATGTTTATGTGATCGCATGTGCCCTTTCGTACGTGGGAGCCTGTGTGGGGCTGCTTCAGGATGAATCTGGTGCACCTGATGTTTGATCAAGTTTTTGATAGTCTTGAATTTCCTATGTATATTTTCTAATAATTGTCATGGAAGGATTCGAAGACATGATACTAACACCATTTGATACTACTGGCACAGACAAGCAATTTGGTGGTACCAAAGATTCAAATTTCACAGTGATTTTCTGCTGGAATCCGAGATCAATGTAACAGCCCCCGAGTGATTCAGATGGAGATCTTCCCCTGGCTATTATGCATTTTTGGAGAGATTCTTTGCATATTGGCTTGACTGCACCAGATTAATTAGACACCATGTCATTCCCCTTGATTATGAAAGGCTTGTTATTGGGAATGTTTTTTTTCGTCTGAGGTGATTCTATCCATTGAGAGGGTCTTCGTTCACTGAAAATTCTTTGTGTGAATTTCTGTCATTTGAATAATTAACCATATGCAAACAATGTCATTTAAAGAATGCAAAGCTTATGTATGTCTTGAAATTTTTTGAAAATGGGTTTTTTGTAGTAAAACAAAATTTGCAAGAATGTGATATCAACTCATGATTTATAGAAAACCTTACAGGAGTCAGGATACCTTTGTAACAATATGCTCTCGGACTAACCCATGCTTCAGCTAGGACTTTTAAGGGTTATAATGTGGTATGGTTTACGGTTCAAGAAACAAAGCATAAAGGCTCAAATTTTCTTTGTATTCAACCCACTCTTCGTGATATTCTTCAGTCCTATGCTCAGTTAATTGTGCATTTCAAATCCCAGTTGAGTTCTGGAATGTTGGGCCTGATGTTTCCGTGATGGTTCAGAAATTGAACGTTTGTTTGAGAAGGCAGTCATTTTTGTGACCTTTTCTTTTTGTTGGGGATTTGTAGGACCTCTTTCTTTTTTGATTTTGCTATCCCTATCTTTTGCTTGAACTGTTTCTTTTGTGATTACAGCCAGCGGGATGCCCCTGTTTTTTTCTTAAGTCTCCTTCATAGGTTTTGACTTAGTGGGATTTTATTTAAAGAGATAACGACTGCATGTTCTTAATGATTATGTGGAACCATCACCATCTTTTATAGAGCATTTTCTACACTATTTGTCGTGTATGAAGGGAAAGCTTGCGACTGAATGCACATCTGAATTAACTGAGAAAACTACCTTGACCCTTGTTATGATTAAGGGTTTTAATTTGTGTGAAAAGAAAACTCCTACTTTTTAGGCTCAAAGGGGTTGACTAGGGATTATCTTCCTTATAAATTCCCTGTTTAGGATTTGAACAACGCCTGTACATTGTCATCGGGGTCTGTTTAAAAGCATACCGTAGAGATTATGGTATTATTCTCGTCATCCTCCCTCTAAAGGCTTAAAGCTTTTAATCAAGAGTTGAATATCACAAAAATGAAGTAAGAAAGAAATTTAAGCATAATGAAAACAAATTAATTCAAGACAAACATGTGCAATGCATTAATGAAATAACAAAGTTTGACATGACAATAATTATTTGAACAAATAAAGAAAATACAACTTGAGAATTCAAATGAACAAAAATGCTCTCAATCCTGGCCATGATTTGGCATGAGAGCAGTGATCATGTTGGGAGTCTCAGGAGGGTCGAACTCAATCTCCTTGGCATCAATCATATTTTGAATCTTGTATTTCAATGCCCAACAATCTTTAGTATCGTGCCCAGGACTGCCATAATGATAGGCACACCTTGCATCAGGACTGTAGTTAGGAGAAGAAGTCTTAGGGTTTAGATGAGTTCCTATCAACGTAATTAAATTCATCCTCAACATATGTATAATGCTTGAGACATCGGCATGTCGATCTTGGTAAACTGTCTCTTAGGCTCGCCTGCCCTTCACTGATTACCCCGTTGTTGTGGTCGTTGCACGCGTGCCAAATTAGAGACCAACACTGCCCCTATAGATTGGTGATAGTCTACCTTATTATGACCCTTCTGGACATACACAACATTTGCTTCCCTCTTACCAGCAAATAGCTTCTTCTTAGCATTAGAAGATGCAGCCATCAAGATCTTCCCACTCTTGATACCACTTTCGATCCTTTCTCCAGTCAGAACCATCTCTGTGAACCCGGATAAGGAACTCCCAATCAGAAGATTAAAGAATGGGCCTGTCAGAGTGCCCATGAACATGTCTACCATTTCTCGATCATTCAGAGGAGGTTGTACCCTGCTAGCTAGATCCCTCAATTTCTGGGCATATTCCTTGAAGCCTTCGCTAGAACCCATAGACATGCTTTAAAGTTGTGTACGAGTTGGAGCAAGGTCAGCATTGTATTGGTACTGCTTGTAGAAAGCAGCAACCAATTTTTCCCAGGTATTAATGTATATTATTTCTAGCTGATAGAACCACTCTAGTTGCGTGCCAGCTAAACTTTTTTGGAACAAATGGATCCATAACTTCCGGTCAGCAGTGTGAGGCTGGATCTTGCTGACATATGACCTTAAGTGCAACTTAGGGCAGGAGACACCGTCATACTTAGCAAATGTGGGAACCTTGAACTTTTGTGGGATGACCACTCTAGGAACCAGACCTAACTCCTCAAAGTCAAAGCCAGGTACCTGCTGAATCTCCATAGCATTGAGACGATCCTCCAGCTGTTTGTAAATATCGTCAATAGGAGGATATTGTTCCTCATAGTAATCAGCTTCTTCTTCGTCTGCCTCAGGGTTGTTGACTTCTTCATGATTATCCCCTTCGTTTGATAGAGTTGTGAGATCTAGAACTCGTTGAACCAGTCCTCTGAGTCTTCTTTCCATATTCAAGATGCCAGCCGGTTTCTTTGCCTTCTTCTTATTATCTTTGATGACGATATCTTTCAGTTCTTTCTTCCCCTGGGCCAAAGCCATAAACATTTGTTGGAACTGAGCGTTTTGAGCTTGAAGGTCTTTTACTGTTTGTTCAAGGGCCATTGCTTTTGCTGAAATAAACAACGAAAAGATGAGAAACCTGTACTGGAAGACCTATTATGAAATGGCATGCATGCAATGTTTTCAAGGACCTCGCGGGGTAATCAAGAAGATGTCAGAAGTTAAAATTTGCAGCTTTGATTGAAGAACTTCATATCGTTGAGTGTCCTTCTACGAGAGTCAATCTCACCATATCAAGTGAGTCATAGCCCCTGACTCAAGTTGTCGTGTTTTGGTGTTTTGACGACTTTGGATAAAGGAAAACAAATCCCCTTTCCCTTGCTAGATGTCTAATTTATCATAACATGCACCACAAACCCTTGAGATCCTTGAAATGGTTAAGGAAATGTTGTGGCATGATGTTATGATGTGTATGCTATGCGTTGAAAAAGTGTAAGGTGATGAAGACAAGTGAGTCTAAGAAGTCCAGGTTACTGGATAATGACTGTAAACAAATCATGCAAGGAGATCATGTTGTTATTTAAAAACCCTGCAATTAGCTTAAGTTGAAAGCAAACAAACCACACAAGCAGCCTTAGGTTTAGGCTTTCCTGGGGTCTGTAGGTAAGTACCCTCTTGAAATTTAGTTGGCTCAACCTGTCCTAGTAATAGTAACTGGGTTTTAAGGGATCTCAATATCACTTATATTTCCCACAATTTTCGTTCCGATCGACAACTGACTTGCCACCGAACAAAACTCGGGAATCAAATCTCAATGAGTGTAGTATCGAGTATCAACCGACTTAGGACTACACCTAAGACTACTATCTCATTACTTCCGAAGGCCAAGTTGGTCAATTAAAGGTTCTAAGGTCAGTTGATGCTTTATGACACCATGTAACGGCCCCATATTCTCCTTGATTACTTAAGGGCTACTGATACCAACCAAAATGTCACATCAATGTAGATATCGCTTCAACCGTGTCGGTATACCCCGCACATTTTTCACGATCTATTGCTACTTACCTAAAAGGTGCCCCAGATATGGGTGTAGGATCTATAGTAACCCAAACAAAGCCCTCAAAAGTAAAGCAATCAAAGCACACAAGGAAAAACATATTAGAAATGAACTAGACCCTAAGGTAAACTCCACTTTCATTGATCCCAGCAGAGTCGCCAATTCTGTGATACGGTGGCAGAACCGACTATTTTACTGGTTTTGCATTTTGTATTCACAAATGTTGCGGTAAGCAAGAGTCAACATCAAATTTTCTTTTATCCAACAAAGAAAAGGGTGAAAAGAACATAAAAAGACCTTTTCGAGAGTTTTCTGAGTAAGGGGGTAAATTATAAAAAGGGAAGGTGTTAGCACCCTTTCCATCCGTAATTTTCTACGGGCTCTTAGATTCTTAGCTCATGTTTTGAAAATTGCTTATGCTTTGTGTGTTTTGAAAATTATTTTAAAATGCCTTAGTGAATCGATTCGCTTTGTGATAAATTTTGTATCAGTCCTCTAGAGTGTTGACAAGGCGAATGTTTTGAAAAGTGTTTTGGAATGTTTGTGTAGGTGAAAAAAGTTGTTTTGAGCAAGCATCTAAGACCTTATCTACTTATACTCGAAAAGGTCGTTCTTTTCCTCCTAACCTTTAGATAGTGCTATCTCACTATTAGTGAGTAGGTATCCCTATCTTTGGATGTTGAGGGACTATCGAAGGGATGTTTACGGTCATTGAAGGCAATTTGTAGGGATACCTTAGCAGTTCGAAGGGACTGTCATCATATATTCGTAGGCAACATCGAGGGAAATTAAAGGACTATGATCTTTATGAGGAATTTAACTGAGGGTCTTTGCTAAGGGGATCCCTATGTTTGAGGGACATGACCATTGTCTTTCTGAAGGCAACCGAGGTGGGGAGTATCCTAAAGGTGAGTAGGTGCAAGTGTGTTGATTCAATTCATTTATCTTGCAATTATGGTTATCTAATTGTTTTAATTTTTAGTGTTTTTCATGCAATCATACTAATCTAAGCAATTAACAGTAGTAAAAAATGATAAAGCAAACAGAAATATCCTACGCTATCACAGGGCTTCAGGGAGGGGGATACATAACCAAAACTGCTTTGGGGAGGGGGATACATAATCAAAACTTTGGGGATAAAAAAAATAGTAAATAAATCCTAAGTTAAAGGCTATTACAAACCATCAGCAGTTACAATAAATTGGAAAATAAAATAAAATGGAAAATGATAAACGCGCGAAGATTAAGATGAGAACCAATTTAAAGTCCTAAAAATCTAATTGATTTGGAAAAAAAAATTGTATTTTGTTGAGAAAAATAAATGATTTGCAATTTTGACCTAACTTCTAGTTAATTTTATTTAATGAAATAATCAATTTGAAATAATTAAATTAATTAATTTACAAAAATTAATTTTAATTATGAAAAACCTAATTCTATTTTTTGTGATTTTTGATTTTATGAATTTAAGACAATAAAAATAAAAATAAAGAAATTAAAAACCAAAAAGAGAATGGGCCTGATGTTGTTAATCAGTTTAGGGGTGTGCCGCTGCAATTTATGTCTGGCCAAGATGCACAGGCCCAATGCCTGCCTGATCAAGTGGGGGATGTGCCTGAGGGTCCATCATGAGGAACACACATGAAATGTTGGATCTGAATTGAGGATGGTCCAATGGTTGAGAGCGAGGATGCATGGTGAATGTCTGGGGATGCAACATATAGGATCCTGCATGCAAACGTTAGAAAAAAATGGAAAATTACTGAACCTGGGATCGAACCCAGGTCCCTTCCCTCACATGCCTTATGCCTTTACCATCTGCGCTTCCTGCTCATTCATGTATATAATACCATAATAATATTATAATGGTAATTCAGTGCTAATCCTAGTCAACAAAAATGCGCGCGTCAGCAATATGAATGAGCCAATCAGATTAAAACAAAATGACACACATGCTCCAAATGGAGTCAAAAAGGTCAACGATGCTGGAGTGAATCTCCGGTCATCTTCTCCGGGAGCACAAAAACGTGATCTATGAATTTTGGAAACTTAAACCCTAAATCAAAAGCCCATTCCACACGAAAATTACTCCTGAGTTCAAATCCAGTCCTAGTTTTTATGGATCATGCCTGTATCGCCTTGTTCAAAACACGATACAGATTTTGTCCTAAACATGGAAAAATCCTTGATTCACATTGAATCACTCATACTTCACATTGGTCTTGTCCTAAATGACATCCTGAATACGGATCAAGCCATGAAAGGGATTAATGCATCATATAATTATCAATATGAAATCAAAAAAATTACCCACGATGAGATACATCAGTTTGCTAGTTCTGGGATGATTTGGCCTTCAAGGATGGATGGAATGAGGTGCTGAGATCTCTAGGAGATTGATGGAGTCCTTAGTTTTTGCTGAGGCTGGCTGGATCGTGTGAACCAAGGTTGCACTCCTTTAAAAAAAATTGAAACTTTTTAGGGCTTCTCTAAGGCAGCTGCGCGTGTGCTTTAGCTTGGCATATTGTCATGTATATATAGTGAATCATATTAGGTCAACACATGTAGCCTAAATCAAATGGAATCAATGCCCTTATGAGAAAATATTTGATTTCCAATTATGTGAATACTTGACTTTTTTGGACCAAATCATATCTTTTGCCCCTCTCCACAAAATCCCCTTGTCATAAACTGAATATATGTTCACTCTTTAATTGGAAATCAGTCCCATGCAATCTTTAAATATCTTTATATAATTTATTTAATTTAAATTGGATTTTTAATGATTAAAAAATAAAATAAATAAAATAAATGACCAAATAAGGCATCGATGGGTTTAGAGGTCGTGGACCCTGTTAGAAACAAGTTTGGATCACAAAAGGATAGGCCCATTTGGAAAGGAAAAAAATAATTTTGATCAATATTTCCTTCATGCATTTTTCCAAAAATTTGTCAACTTTAGCAATGCATATCTCTCTCAATTTTAACCCTATGAGGGTGTTATTGGACTTTTTAGAGAGCTTAGGATGTCCTCTAAACAACCCTTTTGGTTTCATCATAATTGGATCTTCCATGTCCATGTAAGGAGCTTTGACCCAAAAGGTTTTTTGTTGACTTCTTGAAAGGACCCATAACGTCCGAGCTTGTATCTTTCAATTGATGCATTTCTTGAACTTGAGGGCTGAAGAGAAGCTGTAGGGAATTGGATTCTATTCAAAATGAGCCTTGGTGGAAAAACTTCTGATAAAATATGGGAAAGTTATGGCTGGTCAAAGTTCAGTTGACTTTTCCTATAGAAACCCTAATTAGCAATTTTTGACTTTTGATGAATTAGGAGCATTTCTTGAGGAATCATGATCAACGTTTTGAGATTGAAGATCCTTTATTGTTTGTTCAAGAGCCATTTCTTTGTTTTGCTGAAATAAACAGCGAAACAAATAGGAAACCTGTCTCAAAATACCTGCTTATGTAATGATATGCCTGTTAATGTTCATGCAATGTTTTAAAGGATCTCGCGGGGTAAACACAAGAAACTGTTAGAATCCAACTACAACTTTGATTGAAGAACTTTTGTATCGTTGAAGGTCCTTATACGAGAATCAAGCTTACCATGTCGAGTGGGTCATAGCCTCTGACTCAAGTTGTCGTGTTTTGGTCTTTTGACAGCATTGGCTAGAGGAAAATAAATCCCCTTGCCCCTTGCTAGACGTCTAGTTCATCATAACCTGCATCACAAGCCCTTGAGATCCTTGATGTGTATGTTGTGCATCAAGCAAAAACGTAAGGTGATGAAGACAAGTATGTCTTGCAGGAAATCTAAGTTATTGGATAATGACTATAACTAAGTCCTGCACGGAGTACAAACAAAGTCATACAATGAGTTCAATTTGTTAGACAATGAAAGCAAATAAGTCACAAGTAGCCTTAGGTTCAGGCTTGCATGGGGTTGTAGGTGAGTACCCTCTTGAAGTATAGTTGGTTCAACCTGTCTTAGAAAAGTCTGATCTCAATGAGTGTAGCATCGAGTATCAACCAATCCTCAGCTTTATACTGAGGCCGGCTATCTCACTACTTTCTAATGACCAAGTTTGTTCAACTAAGGTTCTAAGGTCCGTTAGTGCTTTATGACACCACGCAGTGGCCCCGTATTCTCCTCAATTTAACACAAGGGATACTAGTACCAACCAATGTGTCACACCAACGCAACTATCATTTCAACCATATCGGTTTATGATGTACAGTCTCCACGGTCTATTGCTGCTTACCTAAAAATGTGCCCTAGATCTGGGTGTAGGATCTTTACAAGTAAACCCAAGAAAGCCCTCAAAGATAAATCAAACAAAGTACACAATTTAAAGAAATTTGAAAATGAACTAAGCTCTAAGGTAACCCCACTTTATAAGTGTCCCCAACAGAGTTGCCAATTCTGTGATACGGTGGCAGAACCGACTGTTATACTGGTTTTGCGTTTGTATTCGCAAATGTTGCGGTAAGCAAGATTCGCCGCCGACTTTTCTTTTATCCAACAAAGGAAAGGGAGAAAAGAATATAAAAAGACCTTTAGAGATTATTTCTGAGTAAGGGGGTAGATTATGGAAAGGGAAGGTGTTAGAACCCTTTCCATCTGTAGTTATCTACGGGATCTTAGATGCTTAGCTCATTTTGAAATACCTTGTGCTTTGTGTGTTTTAAAAAGTATTTTTGAAAGTGCCTTAGTGCAGATATTCGCTTTATGATAACTCTTGTATCAGTCCTCAAGAGTGTTGATAAAGCGTTTTTTTGTAAATGTTTTTGATTTGTTTTGTGTATGTGAAAAAGTTTGTTTTGAGCAAGCATCTAGGAACTATCTACTTTACTCGAAAGGGTTGTTCTTTTCCTCCTTTCCTTTAGACAGTGCTAGCCTACTATTAGTGAGTAGGTAGCCCTAGTCGTTTGGAAGTTTGAGGGACATTTGAAGGGATGTTTTTATAGTTACAAAGGCAACTGGGCGAGAAACCTTAGTAACTACCCTAGGGTTTTAAGATTATTGTTTGCCGAGGCAACATCGAGAGGGTCATTGAGGGACTTATTATCTTTTTAAACCAGAGGGTAGCCACTAAAACCTCTCACGTTTCGAGAGTTGTGACTATTTTCCGAAGGCAACTAAAGTGGGAGTACCCTAGAGGTGTGCGTGTGCGAGTGTGTTTGTTTTAGTTATTTTTATATTTGCATTAGGTTTGCTAGAGTTTTATTTTATTCTTTCCATACAATCCTATTTACTAACAGTGATATTGTACAAAAAATATAAATGCGGAAAGTAAATCCTACGCTATTACATCCCATGAGCAGTTACGATATTTAAGAGCAAATGCGAAAAGATAAACTGACTATTACAAAATCCAAAAAAATGCGACCTATAAATTCTTTCTAGGATTTAAATAACAAAATAAAAATAGAAAAAAAAAACAAAAATGAGAAGAGGTTGTTTAGAAAGAAAATTAAATGTCCTAAAAAGTCTAAGTATTAACAAAATAATATTTTTGGTAATTCTGTGGTTTGATTTTAATATTTAAGACCTAAGTCTAAATTATTTTACTTTTAAGAAAAAATGTTAAAGTAATTAAATAATTAATTAAAAAAAATTTAATCTAAAAAAGAAACTAAGCCTAATGTTTTTTATGATTATTGATTTTAATATTTGTAATGAAATATAAATAAAGAAAACAATAAAAACAAATAAATAAAAGAAAGGAAAAGGGGGAGGCAGCAAAAGTAAAAAGGGTGGTATGATCTTGAAAACAACATATGCCCAAGTCAAAGGGAGCCCTGAAGTTGCACTGGATCCAGTAAGGGAACTCCTTGAGAGTGCATAATGAGCTTCAGGTCTGAGTGTATTAGATCTGGATGCGTTGGGATCTCATGGTGAGGATTGAAGGATGTCCGGCGCACGCCTGGGACACGCCAATATTGAATCTGCAAATGAAACATTAGAAAAATAAAATGCATGACCTGGGTTTAGAACCCAAGTCCTCCCCCCTTAATTTGATTTCCCTCCTAATTCGAATATGAGTACAATTGGAATGAGGTTCTTGTATCACCCAGTTCGAACTTGGCTGCTTCGAAGGTCTAAACATTATTCTGCTGGGGAAAATGTTTTCCTGAAAAACAAACAAACATTAAAGATTTAGGGGGGCCTTACCCCCCTAATTCAAACCCTCTGAGTCTGAATCTTGGTTTTTTTGGCCTGAAACATGCTAAGTCATGAGATTTGAAGTAAAACTTAGATCGTTCCCTAACAATGGCATGATCTTATCCCTGCACTTTAGCTTGCATGCAACATATTCATTCAAACACAAGTACCATTAATAACAAGAATATATGCGTAATATGTATTTAAATGGTATGAAGGTGCATTTTTGGTTTTGCAAACCCTTACTAATCGAAGACACGTGAATCTCTATGGCTTTGGGCATGGAGATGCTTGTTTAAGGGCTGGTATAGACTCCTGGATGTAAGGTTTTTGTCTGGCTTATGCGTGTATGGGAAAGAATGTTTCTGTTTGATGCAGTGAATGGTGGGCGTGCGGGTGTGGCGAAAATACTTTCATTTGAAAATGTGTTTCTTAACCCTTTTTTTTTGCCCCCCCCCCCCCCCCCCCAGACAATGTATCTTTAGGCTTGTATATATAGGGCTAGAGTTGAATGGAAATGCCAAGGGACAGCCATTTAATCATGCTTTGAAGGCAAAATCAGACAAATTAAAGGATTTCCATTTTTGATGGATTCCTGCCCTTTTGGGTTTTGGGATGAACCTGGACATGTTTCCCTCCCTGACTCCTTTGAATGCCTCCACGCTTTGTTCTTCGATTGGCTCAAAATTTCTCCTTTCGATGGCTCTGGGTTTCATTATTGTGGCTTCATCGATTGAGCCCTTATCTGCCTTAGTAGCTTGATCTGAAACTTTTCAACTAGCCCAATCGAAATCTCCTTTCTGGCCAGTCGAAGCTTCTTTTGGTACCTCCTTCGAATGTAATTATGCAGGAGGCTTGGGCTTGACACCATGTAGGATTTTGGCCAGCAAGCATCTTGGACCAAGACTCATCATAAAAGAAACTTGTTTTCAATAATCATGTATCCTTCGAATGGACCACATGTGTGTTCTTTGAATGGACCACATGTGTATTCTTCAAATGGACCACCCGCATGCCCTTCCAATCCACCAAATTCATGTTCTTCGAATAAACCTTTTGAATTCTTCTTAGAATGGACCTTTTGAATGCTTCTTCGAATGGACCATATTGTGTTTCATAGTGTAGAGACTACGTTGAGGGGTTTTAGAGGTGGAGTTAGAGCAGGCCTAAAGATAGACATTGCAGTCAAAGCTTGCATGCTGATAGCCATTGCTTTGTGAATCGAAGGTAAGTCGAAGGGGCCTTGGCCTTGTGGATCAAAGGAAAGTTGAAGGGGCCTTTTTCCTTGTGGATCAAAGGCAAGTTGAAGGGGCCTTTTCCTAGTGGGTCGAAGACAAGTTGAAGGGGCCTTTTCCTAGTGGATCAAAGGAAAGTTGAAGGGGCCCTTTGCCTAGCAGATCAAAGGCAAGTTAAAGGGGCCTTTTTCCTTATGGATCGAAGCAGATACGTAAGAGGCCAATGCTTAAACGAAGCTTGCATGCAGGAAGCCACTGCTTTGTGAATCAAAGCAAGCATGTAGGAAGTTACTGCTGGTGAATCAAAGCAAACTTGTATGGGGCTACTACTGGTGAATCAAAAAAAACGTTTAGGGGGCCATATGCCCAAATGAAGCTTGTGGACCAAACTTGCTCGAAGGGGACCCAATGCTCAATCGAAGCTGGTGGACCAAAGCTTGCTTAAAAGGGACCCAATACTCAATCGAAGTTGGTGGACCAAAGCTTGATCGAAGGGGGCCAAATACCCAATTGAAGCTTATGAGTCAAAGCATGATCGAAGGATTTTAGATGCCCAATCTAAGCTTATGAATCAAAGCAAACCTGCCCTTCTTCGATTTGATGCCTGAAATCCAAAAATCCAATTGTACTTGTGTAAACTTGCCCTTTTGAAAATCCTTGTGAGAAAATGTCTTGAGAAAAAGGAGGGAAAATTTTGGGGTACAACACCTTCGAATAAAAATAGTCATATCCCTCGAACGTGGGGACGCTTTAGAAAAAGACCCTCGGTTAAAAAGATCGTAGTCCATCGATGACCCTTCGATGGTGCCTTCGTTAAATGATCTTAGTCCCTTACAATAAATTGCTAAAGCGCCCTACGAGTTTCCTTTATGACTGTACGACGACCCTCACTTATCTCTTCATATCCAACGATAGGGATCCCTACTAACTAATGGTAGGATATCACTATCTAAAGGAGGAGGAAAATAACATAAAAGACTTTTGAGTAGGTAGATAGCTCATAATCGCTTGCTCACAAAAAACATCTTTTTCACAAACACTTTCTCTGAAATATTTTAAAAGAAAAACACTTTGTACGCATTCTTAACCAATACAAGAATCATTACAAAGTTGCCTTACTATTGGAGTTTTTTTCAAAATATTTTCAAACACATACACAAAGAAATTTTCAAAACAAAGTGAGCTAAGATATTAAGAGCCCGTAGATAACTACAGATAAAAAGGGTGCTAACACCTTCCCTTTTCATAACCTACCCCCGAACTCAGAAAATTCTTGAAGGTCTTTCTTATTCTTTTCACCCTTTCTTTATTGGATAAAAGAAAAGTTGGTGGCGAATCTTGTTATCTGCAACATTTGCGATAAAATGCAAAATAAGCCAGTTCTCCCACCGTATTACAGATGGCTTGCTCAAAGGAGAAGAAGGTGTAGTTCGGTACCCACGTGTTGGAAGCAAAGGATGAAGACTGGTCGGATAAAACACGTAAAAAAATGGAGATTTTGGGTGCTGAGATCACTTGGGTTATTTTTAGAGCTGCATTCTTTGAAAAGTGCTTTCTTGAAGATTTGCGTGGAAAGATGGATATTTAATTCCTTTAGATGACACAAGGGAATTTGACTTTCGTTGAGTATGCTACCAGGTTTGAAGAGTTGGTGAAGTTATGTTCGCATTATAATAATCCGACAACTAAGGTATCTAAGGGTATTAAGTTTTAGAATAGGTTGCGCTTAGAGATTAAGCAGGGAATTAAATATCAGGAGATTCACCAATTTCCTATACTAGTGAATAATTGTATGAACTATGATCAGGATACCAGAGCCAAATCTTTTTTCTATTAGAGTTACAATGAGAAAAAGTGGAAGAACCAGAATCGGGGTAAGCCGTATAGTGCTCTAGATGACAAAGGGAAGCAAAAAGTTTCTGATGAGAAGAAGCCAAGTGGGGGAGGAGCTCCCACTTATGTCAAGTGCTTTAAGAGTGGAGAGAAGGGCCACTATGCTGATAGTTTCTACAATAAGGTGTCGAGATGCTACAAATATGGTAAGACAGGTCATCGTGCTTCTGAGTGTAAGAATGAAGTTTCGACTTGTTTCAACTATGGTGAATAGGGTCACATCAGTACCTAGTGTCAGATGCCGAAGAAGATTGATACTATTGCTCAGACTAATGGCAGAGTGTTTGCTTTGAATGGTTCAGAGGTTCCCAAGAAGGATAACCTGATTCGAGGTACTTGTTTTATTAACAATGTTGAGTTGACTGCTATTATTGATACTGGGGCTACTCATTCGTTTATTTCTCTTGAATGTGACATAATTTTGGGATTGTAATTGTCTTCTATGAACGACAGTATGGTGATAGACACTCATGCTAAGGGTTTTGTTACTACTACTTTTGTCTGTTCGAGTTGTACTTTAATTATCTTTGGTAAGAGTTTCGTGATGGATTTAGTGTATCTACCCTTGCACCAAATTGATTTTATCCTTGGAATGATCTGGTTGGAGTTCAACGATGTTCATATCAACTATTATAATAAAAGTGTGAGGTTCCCTAAGTTTTGTTTTGGTGGAGAGCTGATGTTTCTGTTTGCTAAGCAAATGGAAGGACTCTTAGAAGACGAGGCCTTGATGTTTGCAATGTCTGCATCATTACAAGTTAATCGTGGAGCTGCAAGTGTTGAATTACATGTTGTCAGTGATTTCCCGAAGGTGTTCCCAGATGACATTAGTGATTTACCTCCAGAGCGCGAGGTAGAGTTTTTTATAGAGTTGGTACCAGGTACAAGTCTGGTGATGATGGCTCTTTATAGGATGTCAGCTTCAGAGTTGGGTGAATTGAATAAACAATTGGAAGAATTACTTGAGAAGAAGTTTATTCAACCAAGTGTTTCTCAGAAGGGGGCTCTTGTGTGGTTAGTTTAAAAGAAAGATGGTAGTATGAGGTTGTGTGTGGACTACAGGCAGTTAAATAAGGTAACTATCAAGAATATGTATCCAATTCTGAAGATTGATTATATGATGGATCAGTTGGTAGGTGCTTGTATGTTTAGCAAGATTGATTTGAGGTCTAATTATCATCAGATTTGTATTAAGCCAGATGATTTTCCGAAGACGGCTTTTAGAACAAGTTATGTTCATTATGAGTACATTGTAATGCCATTTGGCATATCTAATGCACCAGGTGTTTTCATGGACTATATGAATCAAACTTTCCATTTGTATCTGGATAATTTTGTAGTGGTCTTTATAGATGATATTCTGATCTATTCTAAATCAGAAGAAGAGCATGCGGAGCATTTTCAAATTGTGTTGCAAGTGTTGAAAGAGAAGAAGTTGTATAGAAAGTTGTCAAAGTGTGAGTTCTGGATGAAGGAAGTGAGTTTCCTTGGTCATGTGATTTCAAGTGTGGAATTTCTTTGGATCCTTTTTAAGGTTGATACTAAGTTAAAATGGGAGATTCTGAACTTTTCTACTGAGATACAAAGTTTTCTTGGTTTAGCAAGTTATTATCACGGGTTTATTTAAGGATTTTCTAAGTTGGCATTACCTTTGACTCAGCTGACTCGTAAGGGTCAAACTTATATATGGGATTTGGGGAACAATTTTTTTTTGAAGAATACTCCAATATTGGTTTTTCCTAATCCGAGTGAATCTTTTATGGTATATTGTGATGCATCGAAGATGGATCTTGGTGGTGTGCTGATGCAGAATGGTCAAGTTATTGCTTATGGCTCTAGACAACTGAAAGTTTATGAAATTAATTATCCTACATGTGACTTAAAGTAGGCAGATGTGGTGTTTGTGTTGAAGATTTGGAGACATTATTTTTTTGGTTCTAAGTTTGAGGTTTTCAGTGATCACAAGAGTCTGAAGTACCTATTTAATCATAAAGAGTTGAATATGAGGCAAAGGAGGTGGCTTGAGTTAAAGGTGAGTTCTGATTACCACTCACAAACAGATAGACAGGCAAAGATGACTATCCAATCGTTAGAAGATTTGTTAAGGGCTTGTGTGTTAGAACAAGGGGGAGCCTGGGATAGCAACTTGTCATTGATTGAGTTTACATACAACAAAGTTTTCCATGCTAGTATTGGAATGACACCTTATGAATCATTGTACGATAAGAGGTGTATGACTCTTTTGTGTTGGTATGAGTCAGGAGAGAGTGTGGTGCTTGGACTTGAGTTTATACAGAAGACAACTGAGAAGATCAAGATGATCCAAGAAAGGATGAAGGCTTTACAGAGTCTTCATAAGAGTTATCATGATAAGAGGAGGAAATAACTTGAGTTCCAAAGGGTAGATCACGTGTTCTTGAGATTTACTCTGATAACTGGTGTTGGTAGAGCTCTAAAGTCGTAAAAGCTTACGCCACATTTTGTTGCTCCATATCAGATTTCAGAGAAGATCGGTGAGGTGGGCTATTTGATTACTTTGCCACTGTCTCTTGAGAATCTTCATGAAATGTTTCATGTATCTCAGTTGAGAAAATATATTTTGGATCCTTCGCATCTGATCCAAATGGATGATATACATGTGAGAGATAACCTGACAGTTGTAGCATCACCCATTCGGATAGAAGACTGGGAAGTGAAGCAGTTATGGGGTAAAGATATTGCCTTGGTGAAGGTACTATGGGGTGGACCAGCTAGTGGAAGTTTGACATGGGAGAGTGAGGATCAGATGAGAGATTTTTACTCTACTCTATTTTCCTCAATTAATTTCCGGGGACGAAAATTCTTTAAATGGAGAAGATTTGTAACACCCCAAAATCTCGATTTCTCTATTTTATCAATTATTTGTGATTTATTATTGATTTTATGTGATGTGTGATGATATGTGGTTGGGCATTAGTGAAATTTTGATGCTAATTAGAATTACTCATATTTAAATAATTTTATTTTATATTATTTAGAATTTTATTAATAATTAAAATAAGATATTAAGGTGAAAAGGAGAATAAATGCCTAATGATAAGTGTGTGTGAGTTAAGTGAGGGTATAATAGGAAAACTATAGAAAATGTATAAGGTTAACAAATAAAAAAGGAAGAGAGGAATCATTTGGTACGACCGTGAAATTTTGGAGAAATTGTTAAGTGAGAGCTAGGGCATAGAGAAACAATAAGGGAATTCCATAGAAATTGAACAAGGAATCAATTTGCTATGAATTTGAGGTAAGGGGTGTAATCTTGGTTTATTATGATTGTTAGGGGGTTAAGGTAGATGTAGGTTTTATCTTATATGATGAATTTGATGAAAACCCATAATGAACACTATGAAGAAATAATGTGATGATGGCGTTGATATACCATGATTCAAATGTAATGAATGTATGATGAGGTATTGTTGTTGAATTGTGAAAATATGATGATTACTATATCTTTTAGGATGAGTTTGGACCTGAAAAGGGTATGTGACAGCAGCGAATCGCTACTGTGAAGTTGCAAAAATTATGAGTCTCACCGGGCGAACGAGTCGTCGAGCGAGCCAGCAGATGAGAGGGTATCTGAAAAAGGTGAGCTCTTGGAAAATACATGGGAAGGGGATATCGCCAGAGCTTCTTCGGGCGAGCAAAGTAGAGATGGACCCAATCGCTCATTTCGTCGGGCGAGCGTCGGGCGAGAAGAAGGTGAGAAGAGCAAAACCAGGATCGTTGGGGGAGGCTTAGGTGAGCAGTCTGCTAGTAACTTTTCAAAGGTAGTAACTTGAGTTTCAGGTCTCTATTTGATGCATTGTGCAAAGTGTTGGGAAGCTTAAATAGAGAACTATCTTATAGAAGAATTGTATGAAGTATTTGATGCATTATTCATGTGTCTATGTATTATAAATTGGATTATTATATGTTTGGTATATTATGATGTTCTGTTGAAATGATGGACTTGATGTTGTTATGAAGTGTGATATGGTGTTGATATTGATGATGATATTATGGTGATGTCTTAATGATGTGCATGTTTAAATATGTATACATGCTATGTAAAGATGATTATGTGATGATTTTGTGATGATTTTGTGAATGATAATGCAATTGACTATCCACGATTTACTTATATGTGACATTGTTATGCATCATGCATTGGATGCTGGTCCATTTGTGATGAGCCTCAATCCTATTGTGTAGATTGAGAGCATTTGTGATATGCTCCAGTTCAAAGAGGGAATCGGTCCTATGGTGGAGATCTTGAAGGGTAATGAACAAGGTGTTCACAAAATTTGGTACCACATGAATTGAGTAAGTGTTGTTGCATTAACATTCTATGTAACATTTGTATAAGTTTTATTGATGAGTCGTGATATAGTGATATTTGAGAATTAGGTGATTATATGATGGTTCTTATGACAAAAGATGTATAAGTGATATTATTATATGTAGGTGTGAGTATGACTTGTTTATAAATGATATGTGTTGATATGATGATGGTGTCACTACTAATCTTTTCCTTATATCTTTTATAATGAATCATGATTACTCACCTTTCTGTTTGAACGTCACCTCTATGTGGATAGCATGCAAATACTCTGGAGTATCTTGTAGAATTAATGAAGACAACTTTGGAGTATTTTTTTAGTTTCGTTATATTAGTGGTGCCTTGCTCTGATATGTAACACCGGCTTGGGAACAATTTGTTTTAGGAATGTTGTGTTCTTTTAGTGTCAATATACTTTATGAGTATTTTGATTGTTAAAATAATTTTTATTTCAACTTATGAGGAGACTAAATGTCATGAATTTCAATAAGTTAATTATGTTATTATGACAATGATTATGCTGCGATGTTTTTAACATGATGAGTTGAATCACAATGAGTAGTTATTATTATTGAGATAACCCGTGTTACAGAGCAAGATTGTTATTACGGTGTTTTGTATGAAGTGTGACACCCTTGTGTGGTGGTTTTACATAATTTATTTAGTAAATTATATGAGAAATACATGTTGAGTTAGAAGGGTGTTACACTTAGCAGTTTCATAAAGGGAAATGCGATAAAATTCATCAACACCAAGAGAGGATGTGAGAATATCTTGTGATTTCC